>OV651820.1:18956502-20440669 GCA_927349885.1 Psylliodes chrysocephalus
AAAGAACAAAATAGAAACAGCTCAAGCAATTTTAAATCAAATCAATAATGAAAATTGTGTTGGTCTTAATAATCCATCATCTTCTGACAGTGATCGTCATGATTCTGTACTCATCAATAGCAACACTAATTTTTCTTTAAAAAACAATAATCTCAATGATATTACCGGAGCTATTAATATTTCAAATTGTAATGTTACTATTAATTACATCAATAAATAACTTTAAACGAGTTCCTGTATAAATTGGAGTTTTATTTCACACAGTGGCTTAAATACTCCTCATTTGAAAGGTCTTTTAATTGTGAACAATCTTGCCAATTCTATTTATAACAACTTCAAGGAATTTTTTCTAAAAATCCCCTTTTCGTTTTCGGTGAGCCCCCGTATTCAGTTGTAGATAAAGTATAGTATTCAATTCGTGTATAATGAACCATACTACACACGAATATTTACAACACTCGTGTAATATGGTCAACATTATACACTTATTAAATAATATACTATTTTCTTTGATCACACGATATTACCAATTTCAAATTTAATAAAATTGAAATTTTACTTTACAATCTTCAATGTTGCTAGTGTGTTGTTGTGTATGTTGTGTTGCATATAATTACCAGCAGATTGAAAAAGGGGTAATATTTAATAATTAGCGTTTAAATATTATGAGACATGGGTTTGAATCTTAGATGTTTAACTATAAAATATTCAAATTATTCTACATTTTATTTTAAAATACCGATTAGCTTTAATACCTAATGACTACCTTTCTAATGAAAGTAAGCATGCGCCAATAATGTAAAATTATGAAAAATCGCGTCAATTTTCCAGTTAGATTTGAATGTACAAACGCCTATACTTTGAATCATTTTTAGATGTTTAAATAAAAGAGCCATATCTCGTTTAGAAGGAATATTTTATGTTTTAGATTAAATAGTCATATGTATTTTGGGTACAGGAATCTCCAGTTACCCTACGAACAATTATTATTAAAAAACCTTGTATATATAGTTTTTCATTTTCTCGAAATCGAAACATATTGAATATTCACCCTTTCCTCCACCACCCCGACCCCATTAAACACTTTTTCATTATAAAATTTCAAAGCACTTTTATCACAAAGTGTTTTTTTATTCTATGAAAATGGACTTGCGCGTAGGTACGTACCTAAATCTGGTTTAGACCACGCATTTTAATAAAAGGGTGAGCACTGTCCCAAATAAATCTGATGATCTTTCAGAATATATAGGTCAGTAGATAAAGCAAACAGAGCCGTAAGTTATTTACGTAGATTTAATACGGTGGCGTGCGATAGAATTTATTTAAATTTACGAAAAAAATTAGGAAAACAAGAAGAGCCTGAAGCTTAATTAAAAATGAGTTATTTTTTATTTAGAATCGACAAATAATTGAACTAAAGTAAACTAATGTAATTACGAGTAATAAAACTAAAATCCTAAAAGTGGCGGAGGAGGTGCATGAGGACACAGCGTCTGTCTTCCACATGAGGGAGCCGGGTTCATATTTGGGCTGGGGACTAATTATATATTTTTTTCATGCCTATTTTATTTTATATATTAGTAAAAGTCATAAATTATTTAAAAATTATTATTTTGCCTTAATAACCTAAAATATTTTTTTAAATTTGTAGATTTTCGTTGAAAATTTAGATTTTGGCCTTTGGTAGTTCTACTCTTCAATCAGCCCGTTCTTGTTTCTTTTCCATCCCCATTGCTCTGCATTTTGTTTATGCGTAACGTACATGTTGGGCCGAATTTTAAAAGTAACGAGGCAAGTATGATGGAGAACTGTTAAATTAGAACATAACAGGCGGAAAATAACACTAATGTGTTGGAAAAAGTTTTCCATCATTCGAACTTGTCTCGTTACTGTTAAAACATGTACGTTACGGATAACGTAAACGTTCAATCATAGGACCCATTATTAAATTTACTTTTATATGTTAATGTTGTGAAGCATGCATCCCATTGCGGATGACGGCAAAGACATTTCGGTCTGTGACGTTTCCATCGGTACTAAAGAAAATGAACTCGCAACATCTGTGGATTAGGCCTACTGGGGATACCACGATAAAAAACACGCAGCCTATTCTACCTCAAGGTGGTACGGAAATGAGTTTTTTGGTCAAAACGCGCGTTGAACTACACTTTGAGGCTCTCGTACGCCAAAACTATTGATTTTACAAAAAAAAGATTATTTCACAAAATGTAGAAATATTTCTTTAGTTTCTTTTTATATATAAATGTTTTGATGGTGAAATGAATCGGAAACGCAATAGTGTCAAAAAAACTGCTTTTATGTACCTTTTTTCCATTATGGCGGGGCGAGCGGCAAATATACGAGGGGGCAAAATTGAAAATCAGAAAGAACATCGAAATCTATAAAATTACTCATTTTTAAAACTCCCGGTAAACTTTCCAGGTAACCCCTTTTTTTAGAACCAAATTTAGAGCAAAATAAAACACAGTTAACAAATTTTGTATTGGCAGATTCGGGAATATACATGGTACTCTCCCATCCTTTAATTTTTGCCTTACCCTTTTTATTTTGCTAACAGTACCATCAATAAAAATAGTCTCATAATATTCGGAAATTTCTTTTAAACAGTGTAGCTCGCAAATAGCATCATCTCTAGAAAGTGTTTTATCATATATAGGAATAATATGCTTCTAAACGTTTGAGATCATATAAAAAACATTTTAAAATTAAAATTCAAGAAAAAAATAACAGTAGTAACTCTTCGTCTAAAATAAAATTTCTTTTCTAGTAAATTAAATTTAATGTATTATTTATTATTATTTGTAAAACTGACTAGATTATAGAAATTTGTAATGAATAAACTACACGTAAGATACGGGTTGTAACTAATTTACAATAAATATTATAGTTAGAAATTAAAACATTATTTTACTTACACTAGGAGCTTTAAAAAGACATTGAATTGCTTTCTCCTTGTGTTTTCCCATTTTACAACCAGGAACGAAGTAGAACTTGCTATGTTTTTTGTTACTCATGTTACTTGTATCCAGGTACTTTTTTCACATTATTTTGATTATTTTCACCAGTTTAAAAAAAACACGATTTCCTATTGACTTGCATAGAAAATAAACGTCACTAACCTATGACCCGCCAATTTGGCGAATTTTAAAAAAAGAAGGATGAAAATTTGAAATTTGACCATTGCCGATTTGCCTCATTATCTCCAGTGTTCATACTTCAAAACCGTCTAAATAATCTGGGATTTTTATTTCTAGATTCTATAAATGCTAAAATTTAAAAATTTAAAAAATTCCAAGTTGCCTCAAACATTTTTTTATTTATTTTTTGTGAATGTCATAAGATGACCAGTAGCAAAATAACTGCTCTTCCATTATCTCAATTCCAAATGCACTAACATAGATACTTCTTACTGTTTTTTATAATTTCAAATTGCCTAAAATACCTTGCTCTTGGGCTAACTTTATTAAGGAACAAATTGCTGCAATTCAACCAGAAATTCTGTGTACGATTTGGAGGAACGGTTGATGATTATACAGCAGCAAAATCGACAACATATTGTGCGTTAATCACTGTGGGACATAAGAAATCCCATTATTTAAGTAACCTAATTTATTTCACATCATGTTGTTAATTTGTTAATAAATGCATAATAAGTTGAAATATATCCCTTACTTTATGATAACCTTGTATTATAACTTTTCACCCTTATTTCACTGATATATCTTCGTTTTTATGCTTTAATTGGTGAAAATTATAAAAAATTAGACAGACAACATATGAATTAGTTTATTTGTTTGATGAATTTAATTCTCATATTCCCTGGAAGTGGTTTGACAAGGGTTCATTTCCAAATTTAATTTACATCTGTTTAGGGAATGGTTTGAATAAACCCTTTGTCAAACCACTCCATTAATATTTCTGAGGATGTTTCAATTCTTTTTTTGTTGCGATTCGATTTAATTTAAAATTACCTCGAAATTTTTATGCAATTGTGATTGCACAGTGGATTGGAGTGTCAGTCAATATGTGGAGAGGTGTTTTTTTGTATTTTGATAGTATTATAGGCTCAGTTGTTCAACTTTTTAATTTTTTATCACTGTTGTATCCTTTGTACTGAAGTTAAATTTTTCATATTATGTCATATTTAAAATTTTATCTGATATACTTTTATTTGTAAGGATCCCTACAAGTTGTAAAAAACACAAGTGTTGAAATTATAGCAATAATTAAAAAACAGCAACATGGTTCACCATGGAACACTGTTGTTACATACTGAACCAACTACACATGTGTACGATTTGATATAAATATATAAAAAATTAAATAAATTTCGAATTTCAATGTATAGTATATTTATTAAAAACTGAAACCTTACAACCTAAAAAAGTGTTAATAAGTATTGAAACAAAACAGTGACAATTATTACTTAAAAAAAAAAACGTCTTCAAACGGTAAAATAAAAAAATGTTTGTGATTTACACAAAATTCATGACAAATGGTTGTTTTAACAACTCTGTATTTTTTAAAAAACAAATTTAATATAAAAGAAAGGTTTAAGTTTGTTATAGAAACAGAAAACACAAACAAATTCATAGCCGTTCTTTTATTCCACATAAGCTCGATTTGCTCGATGATCACGTGACTAAAAAATCTACTAACTCTACTCCGCTCCGGGAGGAACTTTTCAAACGTAGCATAAGATAGAAGAAATCCAAAAATTATCATTGTGAAAATTATTAAATGTTCTAGCAGTGGAAATAATAGTATATAAACCACGGTAGAGAAGAATTTTCTCAGCCTTGCAACATATAATAATTTTATATAAATTAAAATTTCCTAGGTTTATTCGGTCATGTTTTTATTTTAGCACAGCACTACATATGTTTCGGAAACATTATTTCAAATACACCTTCACACGATGAAACAGAAAGATTGGGTTTCCGTTATTTTAAAAAAATTACTAAATTACTAGTTAAACGAGTTTGAACAAGAAGATTTATTTTTTCAAGAAGTTCAGGACAATTACTTCTACTATTTATAATATTAAATAACAAACTAAGGTCTCTTTGTTTTCGCCTAGTATTCAAGGAGGGGATGTTCAGAAACTGTTGCATGAAATCATATTCACAATAAACACCCAATTTAAAAGCTATATGTCTGAGGAAGTTGTGCTGAACACTTTCTATTTTCCTACTATATGTTATATAGTGTGGAGACCAAACAGAAGAGCAGTAGTCAAGGTGAGGTCTGACTAACGAACAATAAAGAACTCTAATTGCAGCTGTGTCAGTAAAATCACGGGTCAGCCTTTTGATAAAACCCAACATTTTCATAGATTTGTTGACAGCAGCAGATATGTGTTGATTGAAGCTTAAAATAAGATCGAGAATAATTCCAAGGTCTTTAATTTGATAAACAGAGTCTAAGATATGACCATTTAAGTTATAGTTAAATGTAGTTGAAGGTAGGTGGGAACGATAAAAACGCAAGATATGGCATTTATTGGCACTCAAGTCCATGCCATTTAAAGAACACCATTCTGATAAGTTATCGAGGTCAGACTGAATTCTACGGGCATCATCATGGGTTTTAACAATTTGGAAATTTTTTAAGTCATCTGCAAATAATAAAGCTTTGCTGTTGCGGAAACAATAAACTATATCATTAATGTTAAATAGTAAGGGGCCTAGATGTGATCCCTGAGGAACACCTGAGGTTACTTGAAATAAGTTACAATAGTGTCGATCACTCTAACCATTTGGGTTCTATTAGTTAGATAGCTGCCAATCCATTGCAGTAATACCCCACCCAGACCATATTTGTTGAGCTTTTAAAGTAGAAGAACATGGTTAACCCTGTCAAAAGCCTTGGAAAAGTCAGTATAGACGGAATCGATTTGTAAACCTTCATCCAAGGCTACTGACAAGAAGTCAATATAAGTGATTAAATTTAACTCTGTTGATTTTCCAGCACAAAAACCATATTGTTTTTCAGTTATGAAGCCGGAGCAATCATAAGTAAGGTAATCAGTTATAATGTTTTCAAACAATTTAGGTATTATGCTGAGAATTGAGATGGGTCGATAATTTTTGATGTCAGATTTGCTACCCCATTTTTATATTGGGATAACATGAGAAAGTTTCCAATAATCGGGAAACTCTCCTGTGTCGATTGATTTGTTGAAAATATGAAAGAGAGGGCGAGACAGTATGAAGCTGCAATTTCTTAGTAGGATGGGAGGAATAGTGTCAGGGCCTGGCCCTTTTTTTATATCAAGGTTTGACAGTTTATCGTAAATGGACCAAATTGGGATGTAGTATGAAGAAACATTAACTTTAGATTCAATTTGGCTATCGTTTGAATTTAGGATATGTGTGGTGTAGAGTGACGAAAAATTCCTTGCAAACAGATTAGCTACTTCACTGCCGCAACACGCAAGAGGGTTCTCCAAATTCATTTTATCAGGTATGCTGTTATTTGCTCTTTTACTATTAACAAAATTCCAAAATGATTTAACGTTAGTCTTAATAGAGGTTTCAACAGAATTTATATAATTTGAATAGCATTCTCTGGATAAAAGCTTACATTGTGCTCTTAACTGACTAAATATTTCATAATTATGGGTAGTCCTGTTATGTTTATAAATCCTATGAGCAACCTTTTTATCATTAACCAAGCTCCTAAGCTGCGAGGAATACCAATGTGGAAATTTTTTCGTAGAAAGTTTCCTAATGGGAACAAATAACTCAATTACGGAAAACAGAGCGTCATAAAAAATGGAAATCATCTCGGAAAGTTCCTTATCTCGAAGAAGCCCGTCCCAATCCATGTCTTCCAACTATTGACGTTTACCCGTGAAATTGGCGTTGCGAAAATCATAATAACACTCATCACCGGGAGCCACACTTTTGTTCAACATAAATTGTACTGTTGTTTCCAGAGGAGGGTGATGCGCATCAGGTGAGATCAAAATGTCGTCGGCCAGGAGCACTGTTAGTTCAACAGGGGACAGAACTAGGTCAAGAATAACACCCCTTGTGTTGAAGACATTGTTAGACTGGAAGATATTGTACAATGCACATATATTCGAGACTATTTCGATGGCACTTGCTTCAGTCAATGAAGATGTGGGTTGAGCTGTGGCTAAAGAACAGAAATCTTCAATTTGCCATATTGCTGTAGGTAGATTGTAATCTCCAAACAGGTAAAACTGACTGCCTGGATATTGCTCGTTTAGGATTAACAGTTGATCATAATGAAGTTGATATAGGTTAGCATGAGATTTATAATAAGACCCGACTGAGAAAAATCTCTTCTCTACCTTGTTGTATAATACTATTATTTAATTAGAATATACATTTATATTCAAATAATGGCCAATTAAGACAACTAAAGACAATAAAGTTATCTCTAAAGATAATAACAATAATAATAACGTTCCACTAGTATTTATAAAATAAAAATGATGATTTAAAAGGACAATCTAATAAAATAGTCTATTGTATAACGAGCCATCATGAATGACGTTTTAACCTTGAAATTGAAACTGAACGTTTGTATCAAATTTGTTAAACCTTTTTTTAAAATTAAATTTATAAAATGGTATTCAACAGAAAGCAGAAGGTAAAATTTCGAATGTTAGGGGAGACCGGGGTTAGTTGTGCAATGACTGCTTATAGTCCAAAAAGAGACGTCCACTCGATGTCCACAAGTGTTCCTCTTGTATAGTCCATTGGACATCCATTGTACGAAAAGATCCATTTTTAAAGTCTGGATATCCAAAAATGTATAAGGAATCGACGTCCAATGGACATGTTCTATCTGTGTAGGTATATGAAGATGAGCCAAACTTCTAAATATCATCCATTGTTCTGTATCCATCAAACGCGCGACGAAAAATCGGCAACGCTGGTGGGAAAGCTCGGCATTTGTAGTCGCGACGTCCTAGCTTTCCATCGGTTTTCCATTTTCCAGTATCGGCGACGCATCCAAGCCGGTCGGACGCATTAGGGAAATGCTTTGGAAATTCTAACGTGCTACAAAACTCCATGTGCTTCTATTTTGCTGAAAATATTTGACTCAACCGCAATACCCCTGGCATGGCTTTTCGCATTTCAGCTACTTACAGGTAGGATTTGTTCAGAATTAATTATTTTTGCTAGTTTTTTGATTTTGTCGGTAACGGAAGTTCTTATTGATGTTTTAAGGTTTACTTTACAGTACCTTTCTTGATTTCAATTAAAAATTTTTAAAAATGTACCCTACTATGTGGTTGTGTCAACATTTTTGTTATTTAAAGGAAACATTTAGGAATTCAAAAATATTTATAAAAAATTTATTATAATTATCATTTTTTTATTACAAACAATATGCACAATATCTCAAATTAGTTTCTTGTAAAAATGTTTCATAAAGTCAAGAAATTAAAGAAGAAAACTCTAAAATTTACATTTTAAAAGGTATATAATATATTTCGGATGTTGTGCAAAGAAAGTATGACATACTAAACAAAAAATCTAAAAATTTATATTTTATCAGTGTATTTACAAAAAAAAGTAATTTAATAAATAGGTAAATTTTTTATAATTTTTATTGTTTATTAATATTTGTATGAGTTATTTCTTACTCAAATTCATTTTTGAATGCAATAGTAATACCTTTTCACTTGTAATTTACAAGTGTTAATCTATAATTTTTTCATTGGCAGCTGATATTGGTTAGGGTTAGGATATTGTTCCATTTTAAATTTTTCAGAAAATTATATAAATTTGACAAGACGTCACATAATGTCTCTTTTTGCCAGTTAAAATTTTGAATTGTTTTTTTAATTTACTTTTAGTGCTTTAGTAGGCACACAATTGATCGAAAACATTTGATCAAATAGGTACATTTTATCGAATATATTTGATCGAAAATCTTTGATCGATTGCATTTGATAGAAATAATAATATATATAAGAAAAGGAAAATGATCGAAAAGAACAATAATCGAAAATAGATTTGATAGAAAAAGAAATTGATCGAAAAACCAAATATACTAAAAAAAAACTAATTTACGTCTCCTGTGCGTGAGCGATCGATTAAATTTAAATGGCTCCAAGCCTCACAGATTAAATACTTTAGTTATTTTTTTATTATAATTTTTTGTATAATTTTATTTTGCGAAGCAGCTCGTGGTGTCTCCAGGCCGCACCGGTTAGGTAAATTAATTAAATATTTTTTCATTTTAGGTAAATTAGTTTAAGTAAAAAAAATTACGAAGCAACCCGCGGCTACTCTAGGTCGCACAGGTTAGGTAAATCAGTTTAGTTTTTATAATTTTATGTACAAAAAATTGCAAAGCAACCCGTGATAGCTGCAGGCCGCACAGGTTAGGTAAATTTGTTTAGTTTTTTTTATTTCTACCATTTCAGGTATAATTTTTTGCGAAGCAACAAGTGATGGCTGCAGGCCACACAGGTTAGGTAAATTAAAGTTTTTTATAGTTTTATGTAAAAAAAAATTGCGAAAAATCCCGTGATGGTTCCACGCGCTTTTTGACGCTATTTTAATAAGCGCTATATCGTTCAGGCGCTCTTTTGATACGCGCAATTTTATTAAGCTTTATTTCGTGACACAGTCGTTGATTTTCGATATCTTGTTCTTTCGATCTAATGTTATTTGATAATAGCTATTTATGTATTAAGGAGGTCCTTTCGCCACCAATGTTAAATAAAAAATATTAGATTATGACTAAAATTAATTTTTTTCTAATAGTAGATGTCCTTATTGATCTAATAGTGAACTTTTAACTATACCTTACCGTGCAAATTTTTGAGAATTTTTTTTTTAAAATGTGTGTGTTTGTACAGTGTCTTATGAGAAAGTAAGACTTCAACAACAATTTTCAAATAATAGTTAATTTTACTATTATTTATTGATTAGATGGAGTAGAAAAAAACTAAAAATAAGGTTTTTGAAATATTTAGGTTTTGTTTTTTACAATAAAATATATAGGTTACCGTGGAATTTATTGAGAAATTATTATTAAAAAATTTTCAACTAGGTTACTTGATGACGTGATTTTTTAATATTAATTCCTCAATAAGTTCCACGGTTTACTATATATATTTTATTGTATAAAACAAAATCTAAATATTTCAAAAACCTTATTTTTAGTTTTTTTCTACTCCATCTAATCAATAAATAATAGTATAATTCGAGAATTGTTGTTGAGGACTTACTTTCTCGTGGGGCACTAAAAAAAAAAAATTCTCAAAAATTTGCAAGGTAAGGTATAGTTAAAAGTTCAGTATTAGATAAATAAGGACTTCAACTATTAGAAAAAAATTAATTTTAGTCATAATCTAATAACATTTTTTTAACATTTGAGGCGAGAGGTGTAGCGAAAGGACCTCCTTAAGAGCGAAAAGTGATACTTTGTCGCTTGAGACAGAAAGTTAGCGATCTGTCGAAAGCGGCAATGAACTTTTCGTTTAAAATGCACACAAGATTTTTTCTACGATCACATTATTTTAAGAAATAGATATAAAAACTTTAACAATGATTATAAACAAATTACAATAAGTCGTCGAGAATAAATGCATATTATTTTCTATTTTCAATTAAAAAATGAAGTTAGTCATATACAACTAACAATACAAGGAAGTAGTAATATTGGTTGCCTTGATGTCAGTAATTTTTTACCAAAACAATCTATTCAAAAATTAGAAAAAATATTGTGTGTAACACGTTACGAAATGTCGTTATATGCAACTCGTTCATATTGGAGGACCTCGTCCCGCAAATATTCACTCGTTACATAAAATTAGGCATTTCGTAAATGGTTTCATAAATAGCTATAAAAATAATATCATTTAACACAAATTGTCGAACAAACAGTTCCTCAGATATATTCTGAACGGTCGCTACCCCTAACGCTTCACCCTGCAGAGAGTGTTTATTTCTAGATTTTCATTCAGGCTCTAGGTAAGAAAACAGAAACACTGTACACCTTAGAGTATTTAGTTTATAAGAAAATAAGATAATTAGAGTGTTTAATTTTCTACGAGGCGTTTTGAATAACATAAAACTCGTAAAGTTATGGATTTTGCTGCAATTCCCATTTTGACCGAATTAATCTTACATTGTCTTCTTGTTCCCCGTTTAGTTAGTTAATTTTATTTGAGAATTACACTGCAGAAACTCAAAGCAAGCAACGCTCGCAATTTAGAAATTAGATAGCGTATAAGAAAGGAGACGGTGTTAGTAAATACTTCTCACTAAATTAGAACATTGTCCGGGATTCCCAAACATCCTAATATTCTCGAGGAAAATTCGTTATTTCTGCTTTTATTATAAAGTCAGCTAAACATTAAAGTGAAACCCATTTAACACCTGAACCGCAGATTTACCTCTACAACACATTTTCTTTAACATCGTTATTTATGTAGGAAATTTTTGCAATAAATCCATTTTTTGTTGGAAAATATGCATTATACGGAAGTGCTTCTATCTTAGTTTGATCACAGTGTATATTAAAGAGCTGATGACGAATTTGGAGAAGACATTTTAGGCAATTTGAAATTATGAAATTGACATTGACCTTTCGATTTTGTAACTCCTGTACATGCCAATCTTCCTGAGCGGCTTTATATCACCAAGCTGGACAATTTTTTTTATATACTTCACCCTGGGCGATGGAACATTTTCGCGCTTGCTCTTCCTTAAGTTGTCGTTCTGGCGTCCCTAAGGAAGTTGATACATTTATCTGTAGTTTTAATGTGAATCGACGTGTAAAAAAAGGATTAAGTTAAGAAAAAATACCCAAATAAATAATGGTAGAAAACAATCAGTTTTATTTTATTGACAAATAGCTCTTAAATTTCTATTATTATTTTTCTTGGTTTGTGTATTGCAATCAATAATACACTGGCACTCAATAAACAGAAGCACGATCTCATGCTCATATGACGGAAAAGCTGACGGTAGCTGTAATATGTTCTTGGCCGACTGTATAAAAATTAAAGAAAAAGATTATGTTACACAAAATTGCGCGCAAGTTCACAAAAATAATCGAAGCCGCAAATTTTTGTTAATTTACATATAATATCCTGCGAGAGCAATTATTTAAAAGAATAACTTGAAGGTCACGCAGGAAGATCTGCTCTACTGCAAATCATAGAAATTGAAGAAAAAATTTTAGAAATAGTCCAAGATGATGCAATTACGAGAGTCAGGTCTATATTTTATCAAGTCGTAATAATTTGTGGAAACCTTCGACAAGAAAATTGAATTCGTTTCATTACAAAAGGGTAGAAGCATTAGGGCCATGAGATCTTTCAAGAAAGTTGAATTCTGTCTTCCACAAAAAAGACATACAAGTGAAAATTTCACTAAATTTATTTTGCACACTGACGAATCCATGTTTACAAGATATGAAATAAATAATTTTCATAACAACCATGTTTGGGTAGTGTAAAATTCGCATGATGTGAGAAGCATATTTTCAGTTGTTAATGTTGGGACAAGTCTACTTAATTTTGATTGAGAGTTAATTCGATTTTCTTCAACACCATTTATAAAAGTTATTATCTTATAAAAGTGGGGCAGACTATGTAGTTTCTCCATGAGGGAGCTTCGCCACATTTTAAACGAGATGTTTAATATTCGCAAACTTGCGAAACTTTGGTTAAACCAAATTCCTTTTTAATTCAATATCGAACATAGATAAAGGTTTCAATGGCATTCTTGTAAAATATTTAGCCTAGTTCCCTTTTCATCGTTATCAAGGTCTTTTTTTACTTGTATTACTATAAAAAAAGCATTAATATACAAGGTGGCGCAAATCAAGGACCCTATGGAATGTTGTCATGGTTTCGTTGAGCTCATTATTGCATTAATGCTGGGTTTGGCCATTTGGTCGATATTGTTTTTAGTGTGTAACAAAACAAATTTTTAGAGTTCAAATAAATATTTTTCATTTATAATATGACTGTTTTTTAATAAATCTAACTTTTATATAAAAAACAAATAGGGGACTTTATTTTGCGCCACCTTATATAAATGAAAATGTTTCGTTTATCTAATTTTCGTATTACATTTAAACAGTTACCATCCCAAGTAACATTTTTAGATTTATGAAAGTATACAAGATAACAATAAAACTCTTTTTTAAGAGACTGTTAAAACTTTTGAATCCGCGAGATAGCCTTAGGGCTGCTATAAATTTGCTTTAGGGGTAAAAGGGAGAATCCTATAACGGTTCTTAGGAGTATTTTTAAAACAATATCTTAAGACTAATTAGACTTAAGACAAAGTCCGTAAGAGTATATTATGATTTTTATTAAACCATTTTTAAATATTTTTTAATAATATGATAATAAGTGGGATAGGCATAAAAACTTTACAAAACTACTCAGTTTTAAGAAAATTAAATTAACTGTTTTAGCTTTATTCTGTTTTATCATACTCTGTACTTAAAAAGGGACATTAGCTTATAAAACTAATAAAGCAAAAAAATACTTTTTAGGACTTTCCAGTTTTAAAAAGCTCCTGCTACACTTTTTAAAGCGTTTCATAAAACAATAGTAAAAAACGCAAACCTCAATAAAACATTCGTAAGTTCAATCAGACGGGCATAACCTAACCTCACTCTTAAGGGCCATCCTCCGCCTGAATTTTTAAGCAAAAACAGCGGTTAAGCTCGTGCGCAATTATAACTTTATTTTTCAAAATTACTTAAAACTGCTTGTGCAGGTGATGAAAGAAAGGGTAATTCTAGGGATGTATAAGAACAAAATGATTAAATTTTTTTAAAGATTGCTATTATTCAGACTAGAAAAGGTGACAATATTACGTATTTTAAGGCGCTAATCATGTCGTTATAAGAAATAACTTGGAAAATCTAATTCTATATATCCCTGCTGCAAACCTTTAACTTTGTAATAAAATGTTCTTTTTTCAAAAAAGTAAAAAAATAAGTTAGTAATCGCGCACGGCCTGACCCTCTGCAAGTAACATTTTTCTAACCGTAATGTGGCGCCCTCCGCACTGAAATCTATTAACAACAAAACTAATAGATGTGATCGAGTTTTACATTTTGGAAGGACTAAAAAATTTTGTAATCCCTTTTTAATTAAAGCATTTAGTTGGGTATATACTAATTTGTGTGCAAATATATAAAAATTTTGTTTTTTTTTTGGATTCATTTTTAATTATAAAATTACAAACTGATTGAAACTGAGGAAAAAACCGTTTGAAGGTCTAATTAATAATAATCAATACATCATTATCAATTTATTTGAAATATTCAATAAAGTAGAAAAACAAAAAGAAAACGATATTTTTAAAACAGTTTGAATATTTTATCGGAACAACAATGTTGCTACACGTTGCTATACGTTGACCATCTAAAATTATTGAAGATTCGTAAGAAAGATTATAAATTGACTCTAGCCCATTTTTATCTGCAACTTGTTCTTCAACTCTTTCCTAAAAATACACAAACGTAAGATATTTTAACAGCTTCTGGCATTTTTTAACATGAAAAAATAAAAATTAGCACTATGTTACTTTCCCTCAAAGTGCATAGATCAATGTGAAAATTACAGGTCTCATTTTTTCAACGTCCTAAAATTCCACAACAATGACTTTATTGAAATTGTAAATCTCATATTTGCCTAACGATTTTTTTTTTTCATTTTTAAATTTTAACAATTTTACGAGGAAATAGAGTTTATTATAATAAATAAATATTCAAAATATGACATGACCTTTCTATTTTTTTGATTTTTATCGTTCATCAATGAGTTTGTTTTGAAGAAAAATTTTCTTTTTTGTATGCCTATTTAAACATTGAACACTTCAGAAAACGTACATCAATGAGTTAACATTGTGAATAAAAAAGACCACAATAAAAATATAATTAATAAATAAATCGCGCAGCGTACGTAAATAAACTAACTCCTCTCCTGATAAGTCTCACGCAGAAGACCAAATAGTTTCTCACTCTAATAATGCTTTAAGTAGGAACGGGATAAACAATCTACAGACACGCCTTCGTCAAGTGTGAAATTTGTAACTTCCCGCACCCCCCTGACAATTTTAAGTAAGGGATCGATTGGAAGATGACTCTTAAGCTTCTTATTTACTCTACGAACAATTCATTCCAAATATAAACATTAGTAATAATATATTAACCAGTTTTCTCTTTCATTGATCATTTCCAGAATATTAGGAGCCTAGGAATGTTTTGATATTTGTTAAACAATGGAACACAATGAACTTATTAAATACTAAGGAGAAGGAGAAACTTATACATTTTTTTATTTTTTAAGGAAATTACCACTTTTCTTTATTTTGAACAATTTATCTTTCAACTTGAACATAATGTGATTGGGTTAAAAGCTAGGTTGTGCTGTAAAACAAACTTTAGTTCTTATTAAAACTATGTAGTTTTAAAAGAGCCCTATGGTTTACTAGATTAAATAAATTATAAGAGTTATGTTGTAAAATTGTAGAAAATGCACCTAAAAGGTTCTGGGATCAATTTAATTTAAAGTATAATCCTAAAACAATTTTAAAATCAAGTTTTAAAACCTACTTAAGATAACTGCTAAAAAGTATGCCTCTTTAACACCAAACACACCTTAGGAGTATCTTAAAACTAAATAGTTCTAAAATAACTTATTAATTAACCCTTACAGAACAGCGATAAAGCATAGTTTACTTTAAGATAAACTAGTTTTCTTAAACAGATTTAAAGGAATCTATAAAACCAAGTAATAAGATGAAGTTAATCCGGCAGTCCTATTAGCAAAAAAAATTACTGCAATAAAATAATTGTTAATTTTTATGCTTTTACAAAATCCTAATAAAACATAAATAAACTTTATTCTCTTAAAAATGTTACTTGGGATTTCACAGTCATATTATTGACATTTCAGGATTACAATATAACTTTTGGCGATAAAATATACATTTTTTGAGAAATATTTTGTATAAGAGCAAATTGTGACTATTTTAGATTTAAAAGGCTACTTATTGGTCACTAAATGTTTCACTCATTGTCCTGATATCCTTCGTGGCCTGGTACCCAGGCTAAGGTCACTTTGTTTCGACTACTTAGCTCTGTCAGATTTTCCACGCAGTCCCTCACCTGTCATGATTTAATTTCTGGTGAGCTGCTTGCTTTTGACTATCAGATGAGATGGCAATAGTTTCACCAGTTAACGGATTTCCCAATATTATTGAAACACCTTGTATAATGTTAATGTCTTAAAACATTCAAAATCTAATGAAAAATTTATCAAGACTGGGTATGCATTCTAGAATATAATATACGAGTATATGTTGGATTATACACCAAAGTGAGAAGCCGATTATACATAAGCCATAAGCCCCATGTGGTTTTATATCCCAATATGTTCCGCAAATTTACCTTGAGGAAACTTCTTGCGGATTATCATTTATCTGTCTTTGTATGTTTTTGGTTCTTACACGGGTATTAACTGGTATTATATTTCACGGCGAAAATACGAAATTAAGAACTAGTTGAATCTACTTTAAAATATTGTCATAGTGCAAATCTCACTATTTACTACTAGTCTATTAAAAGCACCATACAATAGCTATTTGTATTACTAGGGAGGAAAGTGCCACTTTTCCTCCCGCAGGATGAAGTTTACTGCCCGACGCGAAGCGGAGGGCAGTAAACATCCAAGGGAGGAAAAGGCACTTTACTCCCAAGTAATACATATGATTTTTCCGCCTCCCTCAAATAACAAGTCATTTTTAAATAATTTATTTATGAAACTAATAAACAAAATTTATTAAAGAACTAAAATTATGAAGTAGGTATAGTATACATTATAGGCATGTTATTTTCATTCTTGCATCCTACATATTTTTAATTTGTGGTAGAGTAATTATTTTTCTGAGTAAGTACGAATATGCTTTTCTTCTGCCCATTGCTTGAAATGTAAATACCGTTTTTCGTATTTTTCTTTAGATTTTTGGGGTAATAGAGATTGAACTGTTGCATTAACCTGTTTCAAAATATCCGGTGGTGTATTATTTATATCTTTAAATTCGCTTGAATCACTCATTTTTTAAATATTATTTTATATTTTGTAGATATATTATAGCGTAACACACTTTAAAACTGATCTGTCAATCGACTATAATATTTCTGTCCTAAATTCGAAAATCGGATAAATCTATGAATTGAAGTCAAATTATTAATGTAAAAATCGTTAAATTAAAATAACAATTTACTGATTTTTACTATTTTGCAAAATACAGGGTGTTCTATAAATAAACGGTAAAATTCATACTTATATAATAGAATATAGTTTAGGTCGTCAATGCCGTATAAGCTATTTCATTTATGACATATCATGACGTCACTTTTACTTTTCCTCCCTAGGGAGTAAAAGTACTTTTCCTCCCTAGGGAGGAAAAGTATGACTTTGCTCCCTACAATGAGGTCAGGAAATGTATACTTTGGATAGAGGTAGGCGGAAAAATTAATTTTCTTTTAATTTGCATTGAAACAATGACCAACAACTTCTAGATCAATTTTGTTTACAAAGATCGAATGGCAAGTATTTACGGTGTTATCCACGTTTGTCAAATTATTTTGGAAGAGTCTGGGTTGGGAGAGTCTTGTTTATGGTTCTAATTTGAAATTTAGCAGGCGTCTTGTTCTTTTTAATGCGGCAGCTGACGAGACTATTCTGTCTTCCTAACATAAAATATAATCTGAATACGTGCAAGAAATAAGGGATTAATTATGAATGAACAGATTAATTTATCATATTGTCCAAAATCATCTCACAAGGCTCCCTTTCTAAACATACTTCAAAATACCTAGATAATAAATGATAATTTAGAATGACTTAGATATGGTCAAAAACTGTCAAATTTAGCAATTTAATACCAGTTTTATCCTTTGAATATAAATAGTCAGGAAGGAGGAATCCTGAACGACCTTGGAATCGCGATGGTATCTAATTTTGACAGTGAACTAGACGAATATGGCGAGAAGTGTTTCCGGTCTACCAGTGACGTACTGTCATAAGGGTGCGTAAAAAAGAAAATAATAAATTCTTATTTGCATATTAGTTAAATTTACGGATTTCTCTCATTTTAACGAATAGCTATTTTCTTGCGAGAAGTTTGCATTTTTTTTAATTAATCATCATTATGTGAATTAATTTTACTTTAAAATTGCATGTTGGGTGGGATAAACATAGGAAAAAATTATAGAGGTACTTCATTTGAAAAATCAAAGCAATAATGTATTAATAAAAGAAATTTTGACTTTTTTTACGTCTTTGTTATGACAATATTTTTATTAATTTAAATTTTACAAATTGTATAAATTTTACAAAAACAGTATGTCGTGTTTATTAAGGTTTGAAAATTAAATATGTTTTGTAGATGTGTTAAAAAATAGTACGTTTGTTCAACAAGGTGGATATGATGGCCATATCGCACGAAGACGAAATTTAAGCACAACGCCGTAGGCATGTATTTGTGTTTGTAATTATATTATGCAAGGCTGAGTACATAAAAAAACTTCCTTATATCGAAGAGAAGATCTGATCATTTTATTACATATTATTATTATTAGTAATATTTTTTGCAGGACTTAAATTTTGAATAAGTTGGTATAACACCTTTGCATAAAAGGATCCTATAAAGTAATAACGATTCTGTGAGAGCAAAGCCCATTACCACAATCTACATATCCATAATATTTATCAACAACAAATTCTGAATGTTGTCTAATCGACATTTCATCAAATACTAAGGAACAAACCAAGTTTTTGTTTGAATTGGCAACTTTTAATTTTAAAAATCCAATGTTTCAGATGTAAAACCTGGCTTGGCATCTACTGAACAGTACCACTTTGACAAAGTTTTTAGATGTGGTAAACTATTGTAAAAACATAATTATAAGCTTTTGGAGAAAAGAAGTGTAATGTAACTGCAAAAGTTCTAACTGAATGTTCATATATTTTTTTAACATTCTTTTTTTGAGCTTTTAAATAGGCGTTCAACTATTTCCTTATTTTTTCCAAAATGTTATATCATGACATTTTGATGTTGGTCTAATAATAAATCTTTTTGTTTTAACTCACAATCCATACATTGCTGCTTTTTTTGCTGCCGTGTTACCTTTTGTAGTTTTCTTATTGCATTAGTTTTCAAAATATTTTCCTCCTGCAGTTCAGTAATTTTCCTCTTTAGAATTTTTTTTGAGGAGTATCCTCATCTGAACTCTTCACAGTTGTGAAAATACCTGGAACAGGAGACGAATACTGAAGTGGCCTAGAAGGTCCTGGAACGGCCAATAAATCTATTTCCTGTGGAACCTTTCTTTAAAATTGCCTAAAAGATTTGTTTAAATAGAATATGTATGTATATATATATATATATATATATATATATATATATATATATATATATATACCCTATAAACCATGAGACTACGCCTATGAGCACAGTTGATCGCATACATACTTACCATGTTTGTTTACAAATTTAAAACATTAAAAATTTAAAAAATCTTTGTTGTGGTTGATAATTGAGAGAAAAAAATACTTGCTAATGAAATGTAGTCCCTTCCTTTCTACTTTTAGCTGTGCTGCTGTATCCACAAGAGCAACAACTGACCATATTGTAATGTTTGTCTTTTAACGCGGAAAACTTAAAATTAACACTAATACTGACTAAATACTAAAACATTAAGCACTTTTTAAAAAGGTCTACAAAAGATACGTTTGATAAATTTTAAATTAACACATAAAATATCCAAATATTAACAAATTTTAATCACTAAAATTAGGAACCAATTTTAGAAACCTTATTTGTCATATGATGATGAGTCATCCATAGTACAACATGGCTACCACTTCCGTCAGATTAATTAGATTAACGCAGACATGGCATGCTTCTTCCTGACTATTTATATTCAAAGGTGTAGTCACTTTTTTTGCTATCCACCAAACGCGTTCATATAAATTCTCCGGTGGATTTCAGATTTGTTAAATCTCGCGTTTTTTTATTACCGTTGTCTTCACCAGAATTGTAAATCTATCCACCGATGTTTTGAGGTTGTGGGCAAATTGTAGATGAATTGTGTAAAATTACATCTTAAAATTACTTTTATCTACCTAAACTTTTCGAAGCAATAAGTGCACCAACAAGTTTATTTAAATCACAGCCCATTTTTTTTATAAAACACAAAACTCACAACGCTAAACTCGAATAATAAATAAAACAAAAACAGCCCTTCCAAAAATGACAAATGACACGATTTGATGCCATTTTTTGATTAGCATAAATCATTCCGTCGGTAACGAATCTATGACATCATGTGACAGGCATCAATGATGAATTGCAGCTAAAAAAAGTAAAAAAAAACTCCGTTTTTGTTAGCATAAATCATTCCGTCGATAGCCAATCTATGACGTATGTGATAGGCATTAATGATGAATTTCAGCTTAAAAAACTCGCCTACATTTAGTAAATATCTAAAATATTCAGTCGGTTAAAAACCATTTTTCTCTAATACAGCATCGTCCTTCGATATTATTCAGCAGTTTCTAAATTTTCTTATTACTGGTTTCTTGGTACCATATTCGATACTAGCGTGTAATAAAAGCCGAGTTATCACGATACATTTAATTAGGAATTTGGGCCTACCATTAATCATTATAACCAAATTAATTTGTAACTCTACGCTTTAGAATCTTGATCAATATTAAATATACAGGTGTGTTTTTACAGAAGATGTTTATGTTCAAATTCATTAAAATAGGCGTAATAATAATAATAATAATAATAATAATAATTTATTTACAAAATAACGGTAAATACAATTTGAAATATTACAATATTATCTAGTAAATAAATAATAAAGCTAAAGGATATCTAGATCCTGTACAGCTGGCTAAAATATTTGAGTATATATTAAAATATATTTATAATAATTAAAAGTTATTTTTTTTTTTTTATTATATTTTGGTAACAGTTAACCTTTGTGACGACCAACTATAAGGAAAACCTGTCTGAAGTTGAGCGAATTAGGATCAACTGTAATACCCTACGTATAACTTTTTAATAATTTTTTTTTTGTATATATTTTTTGTTTTAGAACAGTAATATTAAATAATAATAATAATAATAATAACACATTAAGAATAATGACCATAATAAAAGTAATAATTATAATAATAATAGTAACAATAATAACAATAATAATAATAATAATAATAATAATAATATTTCATTAATAATAATAATTTTCAATCATTGCAAGTATAGTTTGGCGTGGAAATTGTAAAACCCATTTTTTTATTAATTTTTTGTATAGATTTTTTGAATGAATTTGTTTTATCTCAATTGGCAATTTATTATATAGTTTAGGACCTATGTACCAAAAACTTCGTTGAGTGTTGGATTTCAATACTTTGGGTAAGACATATGTATAACTTTTTGAACGGGTATTATAATTGTATTCATTTTTATCGATTGAATTATTATTTTTCATTTTTTTGTAAAGTTTATCTTTTATATTAGAAGAAACCACTAATGATTTTGTTATCCAAGGGGATCTTTTTGCCTCTTTATTTTTAATTTTTTTGATGTATTCACTTTCTTTTATTTTAGTTTTAACAATATTAATAAAGTTATTGGTAGCCAGACAAACATTATTTTCAAATAGGACAGTTTCCCATTTTTCATTTTCTAGTTTATTCGTTAGAGCATCATAATTTATGTAAGTTTTAAAATTACTATTTTTTAATACATTTTCTCCTTTTTTGGGGGTAACAATTTGGACTATGGTGGTGAAGTGATCAGTAACAGAAGTTTCCAGTACAATAGGAACATACACGTTATTATCATTCGTTTTGTCTAATAAAAAAATATGATCGATACAAGTTTTGGAATTATCTTGCACCCTAGTAAATTGATTTATAAGTGATTTGTAACCCTCTCCATTTAGAATGTTCAAATATTCGATGGCTTCATTTTGTTCACTAAATAAATCAATGTTTATATCACCAGATAGGATGTGGAAATCAAAATCTTTATTCAAATTATTTATATATGACATTAGACTTTCATTAAAGTCAATGATCTTAGTGCATGGGGGTCTATATAGACATGTAATTAAATATGTTTTATTATTAGCGGTTAGATTAATTTCAATAGCTTTAATTATTCCAATATCTACAATTTTGAAAGAGTATTTAAAAGATTCTTTAATAAGTACAACGGTCCCATCATTTTTATTTATAGCGCTTTCATTATACAATATGTCGTACCCATTTATTTTTAATATTTGTAAATCAGTCAATTGAAATGTTTCACACAAACAGATAACATCAAAATCTATACCAATATTTTCTAAGACAACATTAAATTCATCAATATTTTTAGTAAAGCTCCTTATATTAGTATTAATAATTTTTATATTAGTTAAATTAGTGTCTTTAATATGTGCTTTACAATCTCCTGCTTTTTCGATTATTATTGTATCAATTGTTTCAGTTCTAAAATTTCGAATGTAATCTTCCATAATTACTTATAAATAAAATTAAACTCAAAACTAAAGTTAATTTATTATTTTTTTTTTTTTTTCTTTACAAAATTTTCTATATATTGACACGCACAATTTCTTTAATAATAATGGACTATAAACTTTTAAATGATTAAACACATATACAACAACAACAACAACAACAACAACAACAACAACAACAACAACAACAACAACAACAACAACAACAACAACAACAACAACAACAACAAAGTAAGTATTTTTTTGAGTATCTATTTAACAGGGAATATTAATGACGGGTTAGTAATTTTGAGTGTTTTATTTTCTTTTATAACTGGCTGAACTCGCTGATTGTAGTTGTTTTTTTGGGGTAACCCCTGAAGCTGATCCAATACCCCCAATATTTAGATTAAACATTAGTTATTATTTATTTTGTCAGTTTTTATTACATTTTCTACGACATATTATTTTCCTAAAACCCTGTTATAGGAGTTATCATCCTTCGCAGTTTGGCATAAATATTGGCGAGTGGGATGTGTGTGGCAGGTTGTGTTCCCAAAATAATATAGCCAATTTTGCTATTTCCAACATTATATGAACAATTTCAAAATTGGGTGGGAAATATAAGTTAGAGAAACCACGAAAACTTAAATCACGATACTGTACAATGTTGTGACAATAGATATATTTGTTCAGTAGATCCTGGAGCTCAGCAGAGGTGCGGGCTTGTGAGTCAGCGAGTAGTCGTAAGTTAAGAAGGGGAAGTTTTATCTTCGCTTTGCGGAATAATTGGAGGCGTCAAGGGGTTTGTAGTAATTAATTGAGTTTTTTGTGAATTGACTGATACCCTCCATCTGCTGCACCAGTGAGAGCACTAGATCAACAGATTTTGGGTTGGATATTTATTTGGTCAGAATTTTGAGATACCGAGAGCAGAGCAGTACCATCGGCACGGAGAAGACATTTTGACGATGGGTGGTTTAGGGGTGGAAGATCGTGGGTGTATATGGGGTATAGGAGAGCGGTCAGAATGGAACCCTGTAGTAGTGGGGTAGTCGTGATTGGGTTCCTACAAAAGTTGTAAGGGAATCCGGCCTTAACGAATATATGGTTAGGATAGAGAAAGCCTAATACCGTAGAAATAGACAAATGATTGGACCACTACGAACATCATGAGTTACCAGTGATCTTGAGATATTTGAGTTTATTTGTTATAGCCTTTTATTCGTTATTTTGTTAATTTTCAGTTTAAATATATTTATTATTGTTAGTTGTCAATTGTGATAGTGCCTGTGTCAATTTTACCATTTAAAAGTTATTAAATAAAACTTTTCCTTAACAAGTGTCGTATTTATATTATCCCTATGTGTTGTTTGCTGTTCCCAATAACAAATATTACTGACTCGAGGTTATGCGTCGTAAAACGACGGAAGCGTTCACGTGAGCGCTCAT
This sequence comes from Psylliodes chrysocephalus, assembly GCA_927349885.1. Lineage (NCBI taxonomy): Eukaryota > Metazoa > Arthropoda > Insecta > Coleoptera > Chrysomelidae > Psylliodes > Psylliodes chrysocephalus. The sequence goes on from OV651820.1 coordinate 18,980,530, forward strand.
CTGTCATATATCAATGAAACCCATCAACATTAACTATGAAGGTCAAATATTCTTATTTACGTCAATTCTCAAGGCCTCGTGCCGATTCGTAATTCACATTTTCATTATTTTCGTCGTTTACATTTTCGGTGGTACTTATTTTCGTCCCGCGATCTTGAATTGACGTAAATGGGGGACATTTGACCTTGATAGTTAGGGTTAATTGATGTCATTGATAGATGATAGATGAACGTTCACGAGAACGTCACTGACGTCATGAACACTTTCGTCGTTTTTCGGCGTGTGAGCTGGAATTTTCATAAATGTGATATTATTAGAAGGGTTGGTATCAATTTGCACCGTTCAGATTCATCTATGTCCAAATTTAAAAAGAAAATGGACTAAATAGTGTTTCTCAACAAAGATAAAAAAGAAGACACTATTCACAAATTGTCAGCGAATCGCAATTACACGCATAGCCTGTAGAAAATATAAAATATCAATATTTACATAGGACTCTTTATAACTTACACGGCTCCTTTTATTTAGGTTGTTCTATTCATAATCTGGTACGCCGTCCCTGGAGTTCAATATATTTTTCGTTACCCATAACTTATTCACTTACGTTGCTGGCTGGCTGCAAATAAGGAAGGGCTAAAAGTCGTGGAGCCCTCAATTCAGGTGTTCAGGCGGTTAAATCGAGCGACCTCGGTTGCGCTCGGAGGTCACAGATACGGAATTTTAACACGAAACATGGCTGAGAAAATCTCCGCCTTTGCTCCACGCTCAATCAGTTTAGACAGTCTGTTTATTATCTTGCCAATCTACCGAATTTTAGAGACTTCTATTTCTCTCATATTATAAAATTAAAATATAGATTTATTTACCAAATGTTACTTTGGGAATACCCTATTTAGATACGAGGTGAAAACTTTTTGAGTGGAAGACATTGTGAAAGTTTTTGGGTCAGGAATATCTTCTGTTTCTGTCGTCCATGGGGTTGTTAGTTTATATCAGCGGGTGCTCAGTAGTTAGATCAGGATATTTTTGTATGATAGCGAATAGTAATATTTTAAAATACAATTTTTTAAGACTTTGGAAAGGTCTACTCCCGATTTAAAACTCAGTCAGTCAAACAAAAGTCCAAAAGAAAGTGGATGTGTGTTTTAATGAATTAGATTATAAATGTGTGACATCTTTGACGAAAAAGTGGTAAAACACAAGTACTTAGGTTAGGATAAATGAAAAGTGCGCTAAATTAGAGGAATACTACCTTTTGGATCACCAAATAACTTTGGTCAGTTTTAATAAATTTTATACATCTTAGGTGCCTTTAAAAAGTAGGCCCCTCTTAGCCTAAGCTATAAGCCGCCACTGAAATAAATAGTCGAATTTCCATCTCTTTACTCGAAACAATTATAGGTCTTTCTCTCTAACTTTCTTAACTCATTGATGTTCATCAGTATTCCAATAATTATTCTGTTGCTAACACATAATGAATAGACTTTCACAATGTCTTCCACTCAAAAATATTCCTAAACAACTGAACGCCCCATCCTATTCACAACCCAAATTAATAGACTGCCTCTACTTTCGCCAAGAACGTTCATAATAAAAACAATGCTCAAAGTTTATATCAAATTCAAGACTATAAATAATCTGGAGGAATGGTTGGTTACATTGTTTGTATAAGACATATTATGAAAGTTGAAACTTTAATTTTAGAAAACAATAGTAACAAACTTAACTAGTTTTATTTTGTAAACGGTTTGAGCTTTAAAATAATGATGCAAATAGAGAAAGCATTGGAATAATTGGTACACAATAAGAGTATTGTTTTCGTATTACGGGTTAATACCACGTAAGCGCTTCAAAGATTCTAATTGTCTGTTTAGAGTTTACTGGGACACTTAAATAATTTCTACGGAATTAATTCAGAACCAGAATAGGCGCCGTTGACGTCTGATGTACCAAGGGCATAGATAAGGTAGGAGGGGTAATGGCAAGTAATGGCAAGCCATAGTCAACATCAATATTTTTTTAAACGTTATATTAAACAAAAATAGAGAGATAAAATAAATACAATAAAACAAAGAGTTTCTCAAACATTATCATCTAAAATAATAATATTCCTGCAAATTGAAAATTAAAATTTATATACAGGGTGCCATTAGTGCGTAATTGTTCAATATTTAGATTTGTGTTATTGACAAGCAAAAAGTTTTTGCCTAACAAATAAAAATGTCTGTTTTATAAATAGAACACCTTATATTTTATTTTATTTTTATACTGGCTTGAGAATACTCTATTTAACCCTAGAATGTTTTTAAAAAATATTACAGTGCTGCCAAACAATTAATTTTTTTTTAAATTGTAGAATGATACAGACCCCAAATTAAATTATCATAATTTAGGTAGGTTTACATTAATTTCAAAATTGTTTAATATACAGACTTATAAAATACTAAACTAACGAATAGAGGTGATACAACTGTAAACAGAGTGATTAGAAACATATCTTAAATATGACTAATTTTAAGTTCAATTTACTCAATTTTTTCAAACGCAACACACTGTACATCATCTTGACATAAAATTCCCTATAAATTTGCCTATGTAACAATACCAATGTGTTAGTCAATAACACATATACAGGGTGTCCCATCAGTACATAATTGATCGATAGCTGTTTTATTATTAGAAATACGAAGAATGTTTAATATAAAAGTTATATGACCATATTTTATGTTTATGGACCACCCTATATACCGGGTGTTCAAATTAAAGTGTTACAGTTAAATACCGCCGAAAATATGCATTTTAGAAAAAAAGTTTCAGACAAAAGTTTTATAGTTTTTTGGGGGAAATATTTTGGCTAAATTAATTTTTTTATAGCTGACCATAATATGGCCATATCGAGGTGAACTTTGTTTTTTTAAATGGGAATCCCATTTTTTTTACATATTCTTAAAGTACATAAAAAAATAAGAAACTTTTGAGGGAAATACTTTATTTATTGGACTTTTACTTTTTGAGTAACAGCTACTTGAAAATGTTGCTGCGCGAAAAAAAAGTTGGCCATATGGTAGCTGGTAAGTTACACAATAAAAGATAAGACCTTTTGTATCTGACAACTCACTCTTTATTTCCGTCAGATCAACTGACTCCTGTAGACCCAGTAAGTATACATATAACATAAACTAAAACTAACTAAATATCATATATATACAGTAGCTTATTCCCACACCTCCCTCTTGAGTTCGTGATGGCATATTCCACATCTCCCTCTTGAGTGCGTGTATTGGTGAAGCTATCTGTTATTTTCTATAATTTTTTGATAAATCTTCTGTTTCTAATTAGAATTCGCCCACTTGGAGTTTTGATGGTGTATTTTCTATTCTTCCCTAACTCAACTACCTCTCCAATTGTATTCCATAATTTCGTTCTTTTGTCTTGAATTCTAACTTTAGCTCCTGCCGCGATCGGGTTTAAGTTTTTGGCATTTTGGTTGTAATGCGAAATAGCTTGCTCATGTGCTTTCTTTTTAAAATCCATATTTTCAACAGTGTTCTGCCACTCTTTAGAAAATGCCTTGTAATGAGCTGGAACCAATGATCTAATGGGACGTCCAAATAATATTTGGGCTGGAGAACGACCATCAGATTTGGGAACGTTTCGCCACTCCAGAAGTCCGGACAAAAATTTTTGCTCATCTAACTTACCACTAACTGTACATTTTAAGATTAGGTGTTTCATGGCTTTAACGCCAGCTTCTGCATGTCCGTTACTTTGTGGGTACTGAGGACTGGAGGTGCAATGAACAATGTTCCATGTTTTTAAAAATGAACTGAATTCAAAAGAACTAAACTGAGGACCATTATCGGAACGAAAACGTAATGGTATACCTGTATCAGAAAATATTCTCCTTAAGTCGTTGCATATCATTAAACTATTAGGATCTCTAGATCCATAGTGGCATACTATAGGCCACCCAGATAACCTATCTACGTACACCATATAATGTTTTCCTGAACACGAAAAAAAATCAGCTGATACATCTTGAAAAGGTAACGACGGTAACGGATCGCTCATGTATGTCTCTTTCTGTAGAGACGGTCTGACTAGCTGACATGACTCACAACCTTCTACGGTGTTCTTTATGTCATTATTAATATTTGGCCAGTAAACTGTCTGACGTGCTCGACGCCTCGTCCTCTCTATTCCTTGATGAGAATCATGTAATCTTTCCAGGACAGTTTTTCTTGCTGTTGACGGGATGACGATTTGACATCCTTTCAAAATTAATCCATCGTCAACGCTTAGCTCATCCTTGATACTCCAATATGGTTTTAATACTGGATTTACGTCATTTTTCACTTCAGGAAAACCTTCTTTTATGGTTTTTATCAAGACCTGATAAACCTCATCGCTTTCTGCGGCTTGTTGCAAGCTCATTAACATAGGGTCCTGAAGGTGTGACATTCTTATTAATTCATCAGTGTTATCAATTAAAGCAATCTGTTGAATAATAAATGACTGAATATGAGTATTGACTTCTTCTCCCATTAAGTCTTCATCCTTTGGAATATCTATGGGTGCTCTGGAAAGTGCATCTGGGATGCGGTGATCCTGTCCTTTGATCCATTCTGCTTTGAAATTGTATCCACATAGTTTTTCTTTAAGCCGCTGTAGACGAGGATTTTCGACCATATCTAATGTATAAGCATTTAAGATAGGTAATAAGGGTTTATGATCAGTGATAACTTTAAAGTCACTTAGTCCAAGCAGATACAGTCTACACTTTCTAATTGCCCATACTATAGATAAAAGTTCTATTTCTATCATTGAGTATCTGGTCTCTGTGTCTGATAAAAATCGAGACCCGCATTGGATCAATTTTAGACTTCCGTTATTATGTTTTTGCAGGAGTGCATAGCCTAGACCATTTAACCGTGACGCATCAGAATGCAATGTCGTTGGCAGTGATGGATCAAAATGGCTTAGTATAGGAGGTTTTATTAGAGCTTCTCGAATTTTATTAAAAGATTCATCATGGGCTGAACACCAAGTAAAATTGTTTTTTATTTTTAGCAATTCTCTTAGTGGACCGGCTATTTCGGAAATTCTATTAGAGAAATTTCCAAGCTGATTTACAAGACCCATAAATGATCGAAGTTCGGTTAAACAAGTAGGTTTTGGAAATTTTTGTATTGCTTGTACCTTCTTAGGATCGGCTTCAATTCCATTTACTCCAACGATGTAACCTACATATTCTACTTCTGGCTGAGCAAAGATGAACTTATTTGGGTTTAATGTAATTCTTTTGGCTCTGCATCTTTCTAAAAACGCTACTGTCTGTTTTACATGTCCGGCAAATGTTTCATCATATAATAAAACGTCATCTACTACTTTCTCCATGTTTTTAAAATCAGCTAAGGCTTCATCTCCTCTACGACAGAATTCATCTCCGGAACTAATTAGGCCCATTGGAGCTCTTAAAAACATGTAACGACCCCAAGGAGTGAGGAAAGTAGTTAACTTCTGACTATCTTCATCTAACAATAACTGCCAATATCCACTAGTAGTATCAAGAGTACTGAAATATTTAGCACCGCTTGCGATATTGGATACAGCCTCCCAAGGATATTTAAAAGGATGGATTGGTCTTTTTATAAAGGCGTTCAGTTTAGTGAAGTCTACACATATTCTAATTTTACCATTCTTCTTTTGTACTATTACAAGGGGACTAACAAAATCTGCGGGAGTATCGTCAACTAGTCGAATGATATTTTTTTTAACCAAATCATCCAATTCAATTTTAACTGCTTCCCTCCAAGCAAATGGAATTCTCCGAGGACATGTTATTGCAAAAGGAACAGTATTTTCTTTAAGGTGTATATGTACTGGCTTAGCATCCATAGGTTGAAGATTATTTTCAGAATTAAAAACGTCTTTATATAAATCTAAAAGTCTTTTCTTCATTTCCTCACGAAACTGAATTGACGGATTTTCAGGAATTCCGTCTAATTTTTGTAGCTCTATACTAAAAATCGGCTTTGGAAATTCTGAATGAATTATACCTAACTGTATCATAGATAATCTGTCGATTAGTAGTTCTTTTATTCCGGAACATATATACACTTTTATTTGAATGCAACTACGTTCATAGGTAATTTCACATTTTATTAAACCTAAAACTTTAAGTTTTGACTGGTCTGCTGATTCTAAATTTACTTGAGTTGGTTCTACATCAGCTTTAGAATATCTTAAGTGTTTCAAAAAATCTTCTCCTGCAGCACAGACTTCAGCTCCCGTGTCTGGGATTGCTTTATATTTAAATGTTATATTCGGATTTGATATCGACTTGACTTGTACGTCAATTTGTCGTTTTTGGAACCTGCTATTTGTATTGCCAACAGTGGTGATTTTCAAGCTTCCTATTTTAGAATCTTCCATTTGTTCCGATGTATCTTCGATATAGTGAATTCCCTTTGTCATGCAACATTTTGTAAAGTGCCCTCTTCGTTTGCACTTCTCACAACTGAATTTATATGCAGGGCAGTCTTTTATGCTTCTATGCCATGGGTTACTACATCTTGGACATTTTTTATTGGTCACAGTGTTAGGTTTATTAAGCTCAATCTTAGCAACGCTATTACTGCAAATATTTTCTTCATTGAGAGCGGCTTCTTCAGCTTCACATATTTTAATAATATCTTCGACGCTAGCCGTGTCTGGAAGGATTCTACATTTTTTTCTTAAATTTACATCGAAAAGAGATTCTATAATATGATCTGACAAACAACGATCATAGCAATTCAAACAAGGATCTATTAATTGGAAAAGTTTCACTTTCTCCCTATAAAAGGACATAAAAGACTCTCCTTGCTCCTGCTTTCTATTCATAAATTGACTTCGTCTTAAACGACTATTCTCTTTCTTTTTAAAATACTCTTCTAGTTTATTTAAGAAATTTTTAGGTGTTTTTTCAACATTGTCATCGAATTTCAGAACGAGTCTTACTACATCGGAGACGTCTTGACTAAAAAAAGACTCAAGAAGTGCCAAAACTTGTTTTTCTGGTATTTTTTCCACGTTTTGAAATACTAAATAATTTTCAAATTTACGCCTCCAGTCTTTAAATTGCGAGTAACTTAAAGTCTCTACTATCTTCTCTGGGCTGGCAACAGCACTCGAAAAGCGAACAGAAGTATTAGGTGAGTTTTCACATGTAGGAACGCTTGTATCGTTCCCTCTATCATTTCCATTAAATGTACTAATGTTCTGTTGAGAAAGTGTCATTGCAGGTGCAGGCCTCTGAGTTTTTATTAGTTCTCGCATCATTTCTTGTAAACTGTTCACACCTTCTTCAAGCGAAGTCAGGCGACCCTCAGTTGACTCATCTTTCTCAGACGATTTTGAGCGCTTCTTCTTCGGCATTCTAAGTTTTCGTTTTTAGGTTTTCTTTTGGAAACGTTGGTTTATAATTATTTTAACTGCGCCATGGTAAGTTACACAATAAAAGATAAGACCTTTTGTATCTGACAACTCACTCTTTATTTCCGTCAGATCAACTGACTCCTGTAGACCCAGTAAGTATACATATAACATAAACTAAAACTAACTAAATATCATATATATACAGTAGCTTATTCCCACAGTAGCTATAAAAAACGATTTTAGCCAAAAGGTTTTCCTCACAAAACTATAAAACTTTCGTCTGAAACGTTTTTTTTTTTATAAAAAACGGTATATAGCTGTAATGCTTTAATTTGAACACCCGGTATTTAAGAACATTTATTAAACATGATCATACAACTTTTATATTATTTTTTTTTTCTATTTCCAATAATAAAACAGCTATCGATCAAATGTTGGTATCGTTGAACAGCTAAATTTATAAGGAATTTTATGCGAAAATAATATACAGTATGTTGCATTTGATAAAATTAAGTAAATTGAACTGAAAAATTAGCCATATTTGAGACATGTTTCAAAACACCCTGTATAAAATAAATCAGTCCTATCATCTCGGAAATGGGAAGGTCTACAAAGATCAACCAGAAGTCCCTTTTTTGTGACAAATGGTGTGAGAAATATTTATTCATCCTAAATTTTATGAAATACAGGGTGTTCAAAAAGTTTTGAATAAAACTGTTTCTTTAGACCTTCATTCTACACCAATGGGTTATGGTAATTTATCGAAATAGTGTTTACTAATAATAACGATTAACTATCATATACATATTTTTACGTTAAAGTCTTTTCTATAAGGGAAGATATTTAGAAAATATGTATTTATGAAATTCACTTTATCACCCTGTAGAATAAAAACTGGGACATTTATAGGAAAATTATATTTAGCTTTTCTTTATAATTGATTAAGATCTACAAATCCCCAAAATTACGGTACTTTATTCTGAAACACCCTGTATAAATATATAAAAAATTAAAAATTTCATTATAAAACTCATTCTTTTTCTAGAAATATACATATGAACTCTAGAGTAATTCCGCACATTGATATATTTGGATTAAATAAATTCCAGTCTGGGAACATTACAAAGTTGAAATTTAACCATGGGCGCTTCCCTGCCCATCTTTTTAAAATTGCCCTACTGGATTCCCCTATATGTACATGTAATAGTTCCTCCACTTGAGATCATAATCATATTTTTTTCAATTGTTCAAACAATTTAATTATAAATAAAGTTTTTGTATATGTATTTCTCATTTTGTGGCAAACAGACTTAGTCTAATGCCATTGTCTCCCTCACACACACACAAAACTCTAGACGTTGCATTGGTAGTATTGATACCATATTGTAAGATAACACGCTGCGCATTCACCAATAATATGAAAAGTGTTACCCCCCAAGAAAACAACCTAGCTACGCGCTTGTGCTTCAACTCGGAAAAATTGATTATTACGATTAACAACTCGGAAAAATCGATTCTAGAAAATGGAAAAATAGATTAATTACTTTGCCATTAACCAGGAAAATATACAGTGTTTTAAAAAGTTAAAAACTCTTTTTACGTTTAAATGTTAGATATCTCTGATTTGGTTTAGTTGAACTTACGAAAGTCGGTCTCGTTAAAATGATCGTTCTGTAAGAGCTTCACACTGACTTCACACTAGAGAGCTCTTGTTGACAACTTAACAAATAATTAATACGGGTTTTATTGAAAATTTTAAATTGCACGCTATACTTTTTTTACACAAAGAGGAAGAAGAGGAAATATCTGAAGAGTCAGAAACTCATTGCACAGTATCTTTTTCATTACCGAAGAATTAACGAAAGAAATATGATTATGAGAAAAAAATGTATTCAAAAATTCTGATTTTTAGAAAAATATTCAGTCTGTTCCCAATTGTCGATATAAGTATTATTCTTGCAATAAAAATTGCAAAATATAAAAATCAATACTGACTCGTTAATAAAATAATTCTGTTATGTTAATTAAGTACATATTTATTAAAATAATTCGAGAGACGCTTAATTGGTAGTTCCCACCTTATCGAGACTAAGGCCCTCACGGGCAAACTCATAGTTCAAGAGAAATGTAAAACGATTCTATTTTGAACGAAATACCGATAGTCAATTAAAATTTTTAAAATGTTGAGTTTTCGAGGTTGTGAAGCATTGGTGTTACCTGTGCTAAACCACGTAGATCATCTTCACATTGCCAGCCCCGGTTTTAATCATTTCATGCAGCCTTTTAATTAATTTATTTATCAAACTAGTGTGATTAGATTTTTTTTTTATAAATTGTTCCTCAAAAAAATAAAAACATACAAAAACATAAATTTTTATTGAATTAAACCGAATATAAAAATGATCTTTGTACAATCGAAAATAAATGATTAATCGATTAATCGAAAATAATCTATTATTTGAAAATAATCGATTGTTCTGCCCACCCCTACTCATAATGCCTACATCGCAATAAATGATTTAAAAAAAACGTTAAATATATTAATTTTATCAACGGATATACAACTTTTTAATGGTGCAAAAACTAATAGTACGACGTTTATGTTAGAGTTGTAATAATGTTAGTTTAAATGTAACTAAGTTAAATTGTTTTAAATTGTACAATATAATGTGGTTGTTATAACGTTTCTATGACTTGATTATATGATTAATGAAACTAGTACAAACTGTATTATTGTAAAATACATCGTTATTATTGAAGTTTAACAGTGGTTAAATATGTATATTATTGTATTCCTAGGATTTATAAATTATCAATTCTAAGTTTAGGAGTTTTATGAATTTTATGAGAGAATATTTTATCATATATCCGAAAAAGTGGTGATTACAGATGTGAAGAAAAAATATGTATTTACCTAAACTAGACTCCATGAAGAACTTCGGGAATAATTAATGTGACGATAGTTTAATTAATTTATAGTTTATTTATTTAAAAACACACTATTTACAATTTATTTATGACGTACTAATTAATTTATGTAATACTTAGGTAATAACTTACAATTATAATTTATCTTTTCAGTCCGACATTTAAATTCAATATTTTCGTCCGTCGACCACTCGCGCTATTTATATAAAGTCCAACTCTGTTCGAGAATATTCTCTGGTTTCCACAACAATCGAGAACTGCCTCTCTATGACTCATATGCCGCAAAGGAATCACTCCGCTAGTTTCTTAAAGCGTCAGCGGCATACCTAGAAGATTCCGGGGTTTCGACCATGAGTCGGGTGGCAGACTTCAAGGTCACGCTCTAAATAGACGGCTCAGGCATTCCTATGACAATAATATTGAGTTCAACGTTTTTTTATTTCTACGTCAAACACAGATCCACATAGTATCTATACAAAACCATCCGTTGTTTTCAATAGCTAGACTGGAAATAGTGATTCAATAAATAATTTCTAAAATATATACCTATGAAGAAATAACTGATATGGAGCAAGAAAATGTTGAAACTACATGGAAATTGGCATAAAATTTAGGGACCAATAATTGAAAGTATCGGTAATAAGAATTAAAGTACTTTAATGAATTAGTGAGAATAATTATTTGTATTATAACTAGTTACCAGAAAATGCAAGAACCTTATTGCAAACTCCTAGAAAAATGAACATAGTTTTTATAGAACCAGAACCCAATGGTGCATTTAGAAACACTCCGACTTACTACTCTTCCCTTGCAAATAAATCTTTGAAATCATCGAAATCCTCCTAAACAATTGTAAACTACAGTCGAAAGTGTCTAGAATTCTATACATCTACGAGGTATTTTCTATTGGATAGATATAGAAAAAGCCAATTTTAAAATGCCTAAATCTAAAATTTATCTATTTTGTCACATAGGAGGTATTAAAATGATAAAAACGATGTGAGGAAGATAAAACTATCATTATTGCAGGAATACGTCAAACACAGTGAAATAAAGATTCTTTATAATCTGTTCCATACTCTTTCCTATATTTGCTTACCAATCTTCTAGAATTTGTGCCTGTGTACTGTGTACGGTCTACCTAATATAACAGAAGTTGCCTGTCTATAACACTACAATTATAATTTCTGTTCTAACGCTTTGCGAAATTTTTTTGTTCCAATACATCGTCATCAACATCATCATCGCATTGAAGTCCGTAGTCCCTATCTTTAGGAGCATCACTTTTGCGTTTTTTTAATATGTAGCCCCTGGCTTTTCTACTACATCTACGTTTGCTTATTTGAGTAACCAATCTTTGTGTGTGAATCCCAGGAACACTTTTTGACAGCATTTTATAAAGAATGGGAATATAGTTCTCTTTTTTATTAAAAGAAATGGCTGCAGCTGTACACCGAACATTATATCCTCCTTCTACTGTAAAATTAATTATCTTTCCTCCAACAAATTTGGTAACGATTGAATTATATGTCTCTGCAGCATTACTAGTCATATTTAATAATAAACTGTGGTTGTTTTAAATCAGCCTGTTACCAGCAGATACAATGTCATCCATTAGTCCGCATTCTTCCATTTCTGTCACATAATCTCTGTCGTTTTGTTCTTTTTTACAAAAATATTGTGCACAGTTTGAATGATTATCAAATGTGTGGTAAGGAGAGTTTTTAATGTCTGCAGTTAATTGCTTCACGTTGTCAACAATATCACTGGTATTTTTTCTGTGGTAATTTACAGTCGATTTAATTCCCACTCATAACTTTAAAATCCTATCACTCAAAATTTGTTTTAGTCCTGGACTTACTATTGTGTTTTTGCAAGATCACGCAAATTTGTGCAATAATTCATGAGAAGATGGTCTCCATCGCCAACAATTTTTACATATTTTAATTTGTGCATTTTTATACTATTACGGGATCCTTCTAAAATTAGTTCCGTTTCCATAGAAGTTGACGAACTATCCTAATTTTTTGAACATTTATGAGTTGCAGCTTCTATGTTTTTAGTTGAAGCTCGAGCACAAATAGGACAATACTTACTTTTAGAAGAAACATACAAAACTTTTCCAGTTTTCGCCTCAATTATGCAAGTCTGTAAAAAATAAGTGAATTTAAAAATAAACCCTTTATATGTTATGTCAAATATAAAAAAGTTTCTAAAGTAGACCATTAAAAAATCACGCATGACGGATTCTTCACAATTCTGTCGGCCAAGGCTTACTTTAGAAACATTTTTTTTTTTTTGGATAATACGTTATAATATTAAAATATAAACTTACAACTCCAGATAAAGCGATATTACATTTTGCGCAAATCTGTTTCAAAGTCTAAGCCACGCGCTGTTCCAGCCTTCTCAAAATTCCAAATAGTCGTAGCGAATTCACATGAACTGCATATTCAAGAGTAATTATTCCAGCCAGAATGTTAGGTTATGCATTGAAGTGAAAAGCCGATTAGACACCGTGAATATGCGGTTTCCTTTCAGGGTTGCATTCCAGCAATTTTAGCATCCGAACTTCAACCTGATTTGGAATTCGATCGGTAATAATACTTTTCTGCAATTTACCGATATTAACTAGGATTAATTCGTATGCTAGCGTAGATATACCATTAATGATATGATGATGTTGGCTGAACCAGATTCTTTCCAAATTGCGCTTAGATGGAGCGTTCGATGATATTTCTAATTAATTTCGCGTTACTGAACATCCGAATATCGTAGAATATTAGGTTAAAAGGCAATACCTTTTCCGCTATATTTACCAAAAAAACGGGTTTTGAATTTCCAAGCAATAATTAAAATTCGAGAGACCCTAAATTGGTAGCTTCCACCTTTTCTAAACTAAGGTGCTTAGGTGCCAACTTATAGCACAAAAGAACGAGAGAAGATTTGATTTTTATTGAAAGAGCGAAAACCGATTGGACATGTTGAATTTTTAAGAGGATCTTCACATTGCTAGCCCTGATTTTTAAGAACATAAGAACATATCTTCTATTGATTAGAGTTTGTAAATTAATTGAGTATTTTTTGTTGTTCTACAACACAGCTGTACAACCACAGTGAATATGATGATAAGTATGGTCAACGAAGGGTAGACACCCTAATCATTAATGAGGCCTGAATCAACAAATAAGTCGAATGAAATAACATTAAAAATATTTTGAAATATCATTTTTCTCTTGTTATGGGCGCAGACTCATCAGCAGCCCTCTTTCAGAGTTAAATTTAAAAAAAAACTAACATACTTAAACAATAGTTTTAAACAACGAGTTTTCACCAAACATAGTAGATAATATGATCAATAGGGTTTTAACTAGGAATAGGAGGAATCTAGCATTTCCTAATACATCTAACAACGATGCTGTAATATACTTATAGATATTCATCTTATTTTGGTTGTATATCTACTGATATAGCTAAAATACTACAGAGTAACGTCGATAACCTTTTAAAACTCAAAACAAATCATTTCTTTCAAAAATAAAAGGCAAGATTGACAAGTTATCTGAGAGTGGTATTTACAAATTACAAAGTAACACTTGTAAAGCTACCTATAATTGGCAAAACCATTAGACCTCTAGAGATATGGATTAACGAACACCTCTCTAGATCTGCAAACCTCGTTAATGGTTCTGGTACCCACCCCTCTGGACCATACTTATTATCATATTGTCAAAATAGGTACGCCTCGTCACGTTGGTATGGTTTTATAATTTCTTAAATTAATATATTGTAATAATTTACCTAATTAAGGGACTTTTGGTGCGAATATAAAAAACAAAATTTAAATCTTGTATTCGATCAATGATCCCATGTGGTGGATATCCTAGACGTAGGTTTTAACATAATTTAATAATACAGTATTGCCCGAAATAAACAGTACTGAATAATAATTTTTTTTTTATTTAAGAAATGCATATTATTGACATTTTAGTAGATGTTCCAAATGTGCGCATCCTCGTTTAAGACAGACTTCATAACGATGTTCCAAGTTTAAGAAGAATTAATCACACACGTATCGCGGACTTGCACCATTACGTCGTCGGCTGATTCCGTATGAGCAAAAATAAGACTACCAGAAACACTTTCTCCTCTGTACCTAACATCATTCTTAATAATCAGGCCCTACTAATTAGTTATTTAAGGTTTACTTGACAGGTCTATACTAGCTAACTTGGGTATGACAGCGGGCGCAAAGAGACACCACTAACTTAGTTTTGGTACTGTTTATTTCGGGTAATACTGCATTTTAGTAATTGTTAACTTGTTACGACTTGTAACGTCTAGGATGGCTTTGATGATGACTTTGTAAGCCTAAAGCGCTCAGCAAAATTTTTATTAATTTAATATTTTTTTTATTTTTATACACTGTAGTACTTATTCTACTGTTTTTTTTTTTTCTTGCCAATCGTTCCCCATTTTTATCGTACCTGATTTGGATTGCCTATTTTTTCCTCATTTTCTATTAACGTTTAAATAATGGCCCCATAAGATTGTAATAATGAATTTGTTGTTTTTTAAACCTTTATAAAGAAAATTACCAGACTACTCGCGAGACTCAGGTCAATGACAGACGAGTTTTCCATTTTCGAGAACTTTATCAAATTCTAAGAAACAAAATTAAATAACTCCGCCTCAATCAAATTATAAGGATCGTGAAAATGTAACTTTATAATTGAATGACATTAGCAAACTGTAGCAGATGGGGACTCATAGTTCAAAAGGTAAAAGGCCTGTATAGTTAAATTAAACAGGATTAACGAAATTCGTTGTGAGCAGTTCAAATTTTAACGAAAGATAAAGCGTGAGTACAAATTTCAAAGACGAAAGTTGTTGTAAAGTTTGTCCCGTCACATTTTAATTCTATTAGAAATTAATACCGTCTGCGTAAGGTTGTTCACATGTTGCCAGTGCAGCGCACAAAAGGTGATGATAATAATAATGTTTATTGATATTGTAAATACATAGTATTACATAATTATTACAAAACTAAAAATAAACATAGAAAACCTGCTGAGGCATTTACCATGCCTGTGTGCAGGTGTTATATATAGTTTAAATCTGTAATTTTAGTATTTTTTTCAACGTGTTTACTCACTAAAATAAATAAATACCATTAGTTAAATACATACAATACATGAACATATAAATAAAAATAAACCCTAAACCAAATTTCTTATACAACTACGTGTAAATAATATCATACAAACACAGAATAAAATTAATTAGTGTAAAAAATTTAAAATTGTAACAATACCATTAAAAAGTTTTTAAATAAAAATCATATTTCTTCTACAATCTATAGTGACAGGATTAATGAAAATACCAGAGATCAATTAAATTATTGAAAATACATCCATTGATATCGTTGGCCAATAAATTATATAACCTAGGTGCAAAGTACCTGGGACAACCTGACCAATGGTTTTTTGTGACGTTGTTAAATAGGCATTTTTGTCTCTAGTACAACAGTCATGTTGGGGGAAATTAATTTTTATTTTTAAAAAGTATGTTTTGGCAGTACATTTGTCTCATGTCAAACAAACGAGTTTCAATAAATAGTGTATCACTAGAGTAGGTTCTTCCTTTTCGATGCATAATTTTCATCAAACATTTTTGAACCGTATTCAAATTTTTCATGTGACAATCTGTTGCGCCATCCTATTCAATAATTCCATATATCAGGTGTGATTGCACCAACGAGAAATATAAAATTTGAAGTTGTTTTTCATCTAGAAAATCACGTATTTGTAGGTTTCACTTAAAATGTCTATCTCGCACATCCGGTGCAACAACGTCATAAGTGCAAAAATATTATAAAGTGACTTTTTAGTTATACGCCTAATCTGCTTTTACATCTGTTATGTGGTAAATATAACATATACAATAAATGAGCAATTATTAATTCATTTGACTTTTATTATATTTCAGTTTATGACGAGCAAAACTTTCAAGTACATCCCTTGTAAAAAATAGATTTTTGCACTTACGACGTTGTTGCACCGGATGTACCTTAAAATCTTCGTGAATTACAGTTTTCGATTCATTCCAATTTGAAGCTGTATATGTTATTGCAGTGTCATCGGCGAAGCTTATATTATCTCCACTTGTATTAAGGTTAAGCAAGCAGCTTTAGGTCTCTTATGAGATCTCTCTTATTGATTGAAACGCCGAGGAGTTGTTAGATCTGCTTTAAATGTCATTTTTTTATTGAATTCTTTGAACTTCATAAGACGTTGATGTTTCTGTATCATCTTCCGGGAGTTCAGGAAGACTGCTGAAGGATGGAATAGGTGTTTCTTTCGAGAGCAGTACAGATCTTCTTGCATAATCTAGATCAGAGTATGTCCACTTGTGTCTATTGTTCCTATTCATTCCTTTAATATTAACGAGACAAAAATAGCAGTCATCATAATGTTTCGTGGTGGTTCCCTTCAAACCATTGGTACACCAAATTTTATGCTCTTTCCAATTGTCCACTGTCGCAAATGTTCAACACATGTTTTACACACATGTGGAACCCAAGAGTCAGAAATAGTTTTTCTACTTTCTTTCAAAGTGTATTCGCTAGATACATAACAAAAAAATCTAGATGGTTTGCACAGCTTACAAAGCATGATATAAAAATGTGTACGTTTGTAAGTGTAATGTGTATAACGTAATCTGCTTTAATTATTTATGGAAGCTAGAAACGAGTCATTTTAGCAGTTTCTAGGCAGACACAGGAGCCTGGCTGCTTCACTTAGAAGAACGACATGTACCAAGGCAAGGTCTGATCGCCCCAAGTGGTGATTTTTGACATCATGCCCTTATATAAGCATATCTTCGAGATGTAAAAAAGTGTAGGGGGTAATCTGAAGTAATTCAATGTGATTGGTCATCTTTTAACGATTATTACATGTCCAGACTATCTTTGAGATGTAAAAAAGTGGAGGGAGTCATCTGAAATAATTCAATGTCATTGGTCATCTTTTAACGATCATTACATGTCCAGACGTCCAAAAATAATATTGAATGGACTTCCAGTAGACCTATTTGTGCTGTATCGGTAGTTTGATAAAGTAAGTCCCGGTCATTACCGATCGACCAACGAACTAAGTCAATTAATTTGATTTCCACATTTGCGTTAACTGTTTTTTGTATTGTTTTTGGTACTGGACTGTCACAGTCATAGATCATGTTGAATCGAGATCATACACTTATTTCTATGTAATGTAATGTGAAGAGTTTTTGTGATGAGTCTATAGATAAAAATCAATGCCAGGTATTAAACATTTTGTTCATTACTGCATTAAAAGTAATTTTAAGTATGTAAATGTTTTTTTTTTTTGTTGAAACCTCAATCGTGAATATTTTAATTCTTTTATTTTGTCCTTTAAATATATTTGTAACAGTTTGATATTATTTTAAAATTCCAACTCAAATTTTTAAAAATGACAGTAGGAATTTTGTTGAAAGTAGAATAAAACTTGTTTATATTTTATAGGTATATTATATATAACCCCTAAAGATAGGAACTTACGACGCCTCTGTTATTATTTACTGTCTGACTAGTGACTGGTACCTACATCAACGTTCTAGAAGTTTTGAACTAAATAAAACACATTATGTTTGTGGTCTGAGTCTGGGGGGTCCTGGTCCTGGCTTTGTTTTCTAAGTTTCTGACTTAGTAGAAAGTATAGTTGAATCTCGCCTCCAGTTACAGGTTGATCTTCAGAAGTTTATGAAACAGTGGGTTGTCCGTCATATAAATATTTAGACAGTATTCGGGTTGCTTACATAAACACATTATTATTATTATTAAGGTAAACAATCCTAAATTACGTATTAGTAGTTCAAATCTTTGTTACATAATTTTATTTAAACATGTATTAAAATGATCTTCCAGAATAAGGCAACTTAGCTAGCAAGGAACGTCGTTTCACGTCATAGTCACGTTGAATTTTAGTCAAATACGTCGATGTGAATTTTTGAAGAAAAAGTACTTGCGTTTAAAATAAACCTGTTTATGTCATTAATGCACTGTTAGTTTTTGTTATTCATTATTAAATAAATGGGAGGTAATTCATACATCGTTTTTTCAGCGGTCATTGTGACATACGTAAGTAAATGTGACTTACCTTAAAGTTTTGTTGTCTCCCTTCTACTCAAGCGCTGCTGCGGTTTTTTCGCGTTTTAAATTAAATATTTATTATATACATGGTATTAGTATATTCGAGGCAACGCTCCCGTTAATTGATGATATTTGATACAGGAACTTGAACAATTAAAGGGCTCAGTTTCCGAGATACAGGGTTTAAAGGTATGAAATCAAAATTTGCCATAAATCAAAAACGCATTTAATTTTTTTTTTCAAATTTGGTAACCAATACGCTAAAGAGGCTCAAGTCCTTTTTATTACTATTAAAGTAAAGAATATGAAAAAAAAAACTCCTTCTAATAAAACATTTTTTTAGAAATTGTTTAAACAAAATAAGACCACATTTGTCCCATCGTAAATTACATTTATAAAATATTTGATATATTTTGAAAGGATTCTAATAACAAATTGCATCGGAATAATTTTCTACACTCATGCGATAAATCTCCTAGACTAAAAGTAAAGGAATAAAGATAT
Organism: Psylliodes chrysocephalus; assembly: GCA_927349885.1. Classification (NCBI taxonomy): domain Eukaryota; kingdom Metazoa; phylum Arthropoda; class Insecta; order Coleoptera; family Chrysomelidae; genus Psylliodes; species Psylliodes chrysocephalus. Next base: position 18,999,551 of record OV651820.1, read on the forward strand.
TTTTATCAAATATTTTAGAAACCTGTCCTGATATAAAAGTTACCTGTATATCTGGTAAATACGAGATTCCATGTAATATTTACAATATTCCATTATCGGAAGCATAGCCCTAGGACTGTCGACAGCTGCTTTGATTTATTACATGTATTTTTCTTTTTCTTCTCTCCTCGCTTTATATCCTTAATTGACTAAATACCGTTTAATTAAAAATGTTAATTTCATCTGATTCCTATTCCGGTTTTTCCGTTTCCCGTTTCCATTAAATAGAAAATTGGTCTTTAATTAGCACAGACGCTGCATATAAAACTGATACTTACAAAAAAGAATGCTATTATTTAAATTAGGCTATATTGATATCTAACTATGTTTAATTGGAAATTTGTTCATTGATTTTTTTATCTAGAATTAGGAATTGGGTCAATAAGAAATAAAATCCTTTTTTTCTAATTTTGGCATATAAATTGACAGCTTCTATAATCGCAGCAAGTGTCAAAATTATCTACTAGATGTAGGTACCTCCGAGCTCGGAGGTAGGTACGGTAGGCATATTTCCATTCCCTATACCACAGTTTATTTGCTAAAGAATCAGTTAGCTCACTTGGACCAGTTGAATGTTCCAAAATAATATCCACTCCAGGGATACAAATTCAGGATGCGCAGAAGACTGCTGTTTGAATATAGGCGGTTGTCATATATTGTATTGGTTATGATTTGATTCTGTATGCGCAAGGGATACAAATCCAAGTTAGCTCACTTGGACCAGTTGAATGTTCCAAAATAATATCCACTCCAGGGATACAAATTCAGGATGCGCAGAAGACTGCTGTTTGAATATAGACGGTTCTCATATATTGTATTGGTTATGATTTGATTCTGTATGCGCAAGGAATACAAATCCGAGTTGCGCAGTGTATAAACTGGAACATTGAGATCAAAAGTGCCGACGCAGAGTGAGCGAACTGATTCTTTAGCTATAAACTGTGCCTATACCGTGAACGCAACCGATTGCCATATTTGACTAGGAAATGGAGATGCATCTAAAGGCGGGTACAGATCTGAGCACGTATGCGTATGAGGCAAGCCGAGGACGCATGAGCATGCAGATGTGGACGAGCTTCCGAGGCGCGGAAAATTGCGGCCTCACCAGGATCTGTTTGTTGGCGGTACATAAAAGGGAGACAATGCGTGCTCAGTCTGAACGGAGAATTTGTTCCGAATAGATTGTAGTGAGTTTTCAAGGTTTATTTTGCATGAAGTGGAGCCAGGAAAAGGTTTTGCTTCTCCTAGATGTATATAATCAGCCAAATATTTTATTGAGAGCAAGACAAAATAATAAAACAGGCACTCAACTACCAGATCTCCATTTTTATTTTAATTATACAAGTGTTCCGGGTGTACAGTTCCATGCTCGCGAATTCACTGGATCAGTAGTGAACAGTGCCTCATGCGTCTACCATTCGTATGTATAAAGGCGGGTACAGATCTGAGCACGTACGCGTATGAGGCAAGCCGAGGACGCATACGCATGCAGATGTGGACGGGCTTCCGGGGCGCGGCAAATTGCCTCGTTGTGTGCGCCGTACGGCCTCGCTCCGATCCGTTTCATGGCGGTACATCAAAGGGAGGCAATGCGCAGTTCGTGCTCAGTCTGGACGGTGAATTTGTACCATACAGCACCGTACAGATTATAGCGAGTTTTTAGTATTATTTTGCAAGAAATGGAACCAGGAAAACGTTTTGCTTCTTCTGGATTTAAATAATCAGCGTGATATCTTAAGAGAGCAAAACGCCAGTTCTATAACAACACAATAAAAAAAGGATATCCTTGGCAGGAAATCAGCCATCGATTCCCCTCCTTTTTTCTTTAATGTGTCGGATAAAATTATAAAGCATGCACTTAAGTCCGCAACGTCATCCTCATCCTTCATTTTTGTTTTAATTTTACGAATTTTCTGGGTATACAGTTGCGTGCTCGCGAATTTACTGGATCAGTGGCGAACAGTGCCTCGTGCGTCCATCATTCGTGTATACAAAATGCGTCGCACGAGGCATTCGGTTCGGCCTCGGCTTGCCTCATATGCGTACGTGCTCAGATCTGTACCCGCCTTAAAATGCGCCACACGAGGCATTCGGTTCGGCCTCGACTTGCCTCAAAAAAAGGCGGGTACAGATCTGAGCACGTACGCGTATGAGGCAAGCCGAGACCGAACCGAATGCCTCGTACGATGCATTTTGTATACACGAATGGTGGACGCACGAGGCGCTGTTCGCCACTGATCCAGTGAATTCGCGAGCATGCAACCGTATACCCAGAACATTTGTAAAATTAAATACATATCCAAAATGACCATTTTGAGAAAAACAAAAAAAACTGTTTCAAAGGAGAACTATGGGTTATTCGACCTAATTATGTATTGTGAAGTTATATAATTTTTGTTAACCGATAATAATACGTACATAAATTTAAAAATAAAATTATGGAAAAAATGATATTTGAAAAAAATGACTTGTAGTTATACTGTTCTTTCACTCAATTAAAAAAAATGCTTTAAATTTTTTTCTAGCTTTATTAATTATTATTTAACAAACTTATTTGTAATGTTTTAATCAGAATCTTCATTTTTTACTTTCCAAGAAATAATATATGGTAGTAAAACTCTAGTATTTCATCACTAAAGTAGAATAAAAGTATCTTTATATTAGCTATCTTCTTTACGTTAATAGGAACAACTTCTGAGTATGCCTTTTGTAATGATGTAATACACGTAACGGTCTACCGAAGAGGTCTACCTGTGCAGGTATGTCGGCGTAGGTCGGCTTCATGTCGTAGCGTGCATGTCTACCTGTGCTGGTACTCCTGCACAGACAGACCGTAGCGTGTATGCCCGCCATAAGGGTAACTGCAGATTGGCATTAGGTTTGATATCAGTCTAATGCGCCCCACACCTAAGTTTGCGAGAGAAAACCGCCTATGAAGGCACTTGTAGTAACATATCCAGAAGTTTTACCAGTATATGTAAACTGGCTGTACTGTGGAATGACAAAATTAGCTTTTTGTTCATCAGCTGATTTAGAGGTTTTTTTTATGAAATTGCGACCACCAGTTTTTGAAATCTGTGTCAAATTTGTCTACGAAACGACATGGCTACTGAGTGAAAAAACAGTACATGCGCCGTACTTGTACTGTTTTTTCACTCAGCCGAAAATTGAACAAGACCCCATCGCTCGTATGATGTTGGTTTCTGTATTATTCTTTCGCTATGTGATAGGCCTATGAATTTTAAACAATTTGCCTATCTCAGTTAAAATTGCCGTTTTTGGCACTTGTACTGTTCTTTCACTCACCGATTCAATTATAAATCAGAGTAAAATCTCATAATGAAGTAGGCGATCAACAACGAAAAACAACTAGACCAATTATGTTTAAAAAAATCGAATTGCAAATATTCACAGTGTCATCCACGTAGTTGTCAAATTATTATGAGCGAGTATGGGAGAGTATTGTTACAAAGATGGTTTATAGTTATAATTCGGTATTGACTAAACAAATGGCTCTAAAGCGCACAAAAGACTTACAAAATTACATTAGGGAAATATATTTGCCTTCCTAATGTCAGTTACTGTCAGTATAGTATATTTTTTCTCGTTGCAACTATTATAGTTGTATAGTGTTAAGTACGCAAGTAATTTTGAAGTGTGGCAGCAGTGGAAAGCAAGCATAGTAGACGTAAATATTGAATCATTCACAAAACGCATGCTCGCTTCTCAGATAAATATACTCGCATGGAACCATCCCCACTCAAATTAGCAGCTTTCTTTATTTCTAATGCAACAGCCGATGCGAAAGCTCTGTCTGCGAAATAAATGGATTAGTCTATAGTCTGAATAAAAGAGAAGTGCAGTAAAAGTGATGATATAACGTCACATTCAATAGGCGTACTTTACAAAATAAGTTTCCATAATATAAATAAGATCACGGTATATAAAATGGTATATACGCACTTTGTAGATTAAATTGTGAATAAAAAAAAATATACTATTGACTACAAATAAAAATAAACCTTATGCTTCTGACAAAATTGTTGCACTTTAACATTTAACGAATTAAATTTAACCAATAAATAACAAGGAGGGTTATATGTTGTTAATGGGATTAAACTTTTTTTAATCTCTTGACATTAAAGTATTACTCCAGTACTAAAATAAAAAAAAAATCAAAAGTTCAAAAACTATCCTAAAAGTCACTGTCCCTATTATAACTACTGGTATCATTATCATTGTCTTATCTGAGGTTTATTATTATTAAGTTTTCCATTGCTATAACCACTTTCCGAAATGAATGTTCCACATTTTTAACACCAAAAACAAAATTATGGGGTTTCATTGGCCTTACCTTGGTAGAACACATTTGCTCGTCTATACTTAGTATGCTGTTCGTTCAATGTGTAACAAGAGGTCTTATTTTATGTAGTCTATCGTGTCCGGGTTGATCGCGACTTATAAAAGTTTGATTATCATTGAAATGGATACATTGCCGGAATTTTTTTAAACTTATTTTCAGTCATGGTATCTGCAATTGGCGAAAAATGAAGTTCTTCACTCCAGAATGACCTAGTATTTGGCATATGGACCATCGATATGTATATTATTATGCCAATATATTGTTTTATGTCGATTTCTGTAAAAGCGGGAAGTCTTTCGGGTTTTTTCTGTACAGCATATAAGTTTGTTTCATGAACTATTTGTTGCATTAGGTCACTTGAAAAAAAGTAACTGAAGAACTCGTAAGGTATTTCCAACTAAACGTTTTGCAATACGCTTTGCATATGTCCATGTGAAAACTATAGAGAGTTAACAATAGGGCGAGCAGGAAACGAATAATATAATACGGCGTTGTTACGTAGGCCTACAAGAAGAATTACTTATCATTATTAGAGAATAATGCGAAACTAAAATGTGTACCTCAAGAATCTTTACTATGTTAGTCACATTAAGTTTTTTCTCCACTATATAATTTAGGTATAACCCGAAATTGATCCAACATTCGTAGTAAAAGGAAAAGTTATCGCTCCACTAACTTTTAATCTAACCATAGAAAATATTTAAATGACATATCCTTTGCTGCTTGTAATCGTTTCCATTAATTAATTTTTCATCAAGTTTGTCGATCAACGGGCCAGAAATATTACCATCCTTTCCCTTTTAAGCATCGACCTTTTTTGGAATTATACGGGTTATCGGTACTAAAAATATCCAAAGTATCGAAAGTATCCATAATTTCCTTTCTCTTTCAACGTATACGATGTGCTTTAAGTCGATCGTTTAATCAGGTGGAGTGACGCACGTTTAACGTGACGATAATAAATAAGCGGCTTTCTGTGCATTTTCCATCAATTTACGATATTTGTATTCGATGACAGTTCATTATCGTTTCCTTTATATATTCGTCACTAAGAGTTCTACCGGAATAATCGACGTACCAATTTCTTAGATGATTTTGGAAAGGTTTTACTTGCCGGGACAGGTATATCTTCATGTATAAAAAATATTTTGGGTGTTTATTTTATAATAATATAATTAGCTTGTACACAAGTAATTGTATAAGTATTTTATTCTATCGTTACATGACCAGTGGGCTACAGAAGTTTCAAAAATGTAGTTTTTAAAAAATCATGGACATTTTAAAAATTATAATTGTTTTATTGGAAAATTAATGCAGATTTATGTTTTGAAAAGATTGTTGTATATATGCCTGTCATCTTAGTCGTAACATTACTCTTAATTTTTGAAAAAGGCGATGATTTTATTTCGAATACATTCCTTCAACTCTTTAATATTGACCGAAGGGTCGATGCGTTAACGGCTTCTGACATACCGCCACAAAAATATTCAATAATCAAAGGTCAGGTGATCTTAAAGGACAGGGATGTCGCCACGTTTGGAAATGATGGTGCTACGGCACATACTGCATCAACTGTCCATTGACGCTGTAAGTGAATTGGTCACAGGTATCCTCAGCCTCAAATGTGACATTTCCTGGTCTCCAAGGTCACTCCATCTTACCCCAATGGATTTTTTTGTGGGGATATCTCAAAATTCGCATATACATCAACCCTCCATTTAATATCGAAGAGAAAAGGGTGTATTCGAGATGATATCAGCAGATTTTCCAGCGTCTTTTACAAAAATGAGTAATTTTTAAAACATAAATCCGCATTTGTCTACTTTTATTTTACTAATAAATCGATTATAATATTTAAGACATATTTGGTATGATTTTTTAAAAACATAAATTAATTTTATATCTACTCTGTACTTATCGAAAGTCATATTTTTTTTTGGCTCAATAGTTAGAGTCAGGACTTTGTGATCCAAGGGTCGCAGGATCGAATCCCGCCGGTTACATATAATTTAATAAATTGAATGATACTTCTTATGTAAAGGTAGGATTCCTCACTGAACCATTCACTGTTGGTTTCTAATTAATAGTGCTGTTCCTAAAGTTGCGTTGGGAAACATTAACAAAGCCTAAACAGAACAAGATGCCGATTACACAAAAAAAAACAAGTAAATCTCTGAATAGTAAATTAAAAAAAAAAAAATATTTTCATTGAAACAGTCTTCATCGTCCAAATCAATCATAATCCTAGTTTCATCTTCATATGATAAACTTTGCCCATTCGACAGCATGTATGTATAAAAACAAAAAGTGTTTACCCGTTTTTCCTTACCTTTTTTTAAACTCTTCAAATACTCTTCTTGCCATGTGGCATATATATCATCCTTTAAAAAAAATCCACGTTTCTTTCAGGAAAACAAACCAAAGTGGTTTGAACTAGATATTTTTCATATAATGCCTTAAAACAACATTTATTTTTTCGCAATAAAGTGACCTGTTATTTTCAATTTGATATGAAAATACAGTCTTTCAAAAGACGCAATAAACTTATACCAGTATACGTGGTCTATTCTGTAACAATTCCTTTATATTTTAACGGCCGTAAATATTGGAGGCCTTTAAAAATATTTTTGTATTCAATAACTTCTGTCATTATTTGAACGGATTACTTTAAAATAGTCTTCTAATAATAATAATAATTTTTAAAGGGATGTTAATATTCACCTTTAATTTTTAACGGAACCGATAATGGCGTTATCTAATATATAAAATTCTCGTGTCACAATGTTCGTTCCCATACTCCTTTTAAACGGCTCGACCGATTCTTATGAAATTTTTTATGCATATTCAGTAAGCCTGAGAATCGGCTACTATCTATCTTTTAAACCCCTAAGTGATAAGGGGTGTCCACCCCAATTTTTTTTTATTTTTTGGATAATTTTTTTTTATTTTTTCTTTTATACATACATACATACATACATACATACATACATACATACGACCCTTAATTTTCAACCCCCTTAATGTTAAGGGTAATCCACCCCTAAATATTTTTTTTTATTTTTTAGACAAAATTTTTTGTTTTTATTTTTTTATGATACAGCATACACAAATACATACAACCCTTAATTTTCACCCCTCTACGATCAACCCCCATTTTTTATTTGTTAATTAAAAACTTTATAGTTAACATATTCACCTCTGCTGAGCAAAACATTCAATGCTCATATTAATGTTGGGTCATGCAGTTCGGTGAAGAGTATCAAATATATTTGCAAGTAAGTGAATAAAGGAAGTGACATGGATGTATTTAGAATTGAAAATACTAATGTAAATGCTCCTCCGTTGGATCAAAATGATGAAATTACGAATTACCAAATTGGCCGGTATATCAGTTCTAGCGTATTTTCGGTTTCCCAATTCATGAACGGGATCCAGCATTTATCCATTTAGCTGTCCATCTTAAAAACGGCCAGCGCGTATATTTCACGAACGATACAGCGCTTGATCGTGCTATAAATCCACCAAAAACTACGCTCACCGAATTTTTTGAACTGTGCAATCGTGATAGTACAAATAGGAATAATTATTTTTGGTGTTTAGATAGTTATCAAGAATTGTAATTTAAAATATATTCGTTACTTTAATAAAGATTAATTTATTAACCTAAATAAAACATACTTTCATTGTTTACAACGCTTTCGATTATAAGTACATTCCCGCACACTTATAGTAGATAATTATTTTTATTGAACTAAAAAAATGTTTCCTAGAAATAATATACATGGCAAAACAACGTTTGCCGGGTCAGCTAGTACGATAAAATTGGAGAAATTTTGATTGAAGAGTTACTGGAAAATAAAGAAAGGTGTAATAAAGTACAAAACATTTATAATGTAGGTACATCTATTACATTTACATATTTCAGAGCCGAATTTCGATTACACCAAAGGTCAATTATACAGACTTGAACGATCTATTTCTATCTAAATGAAAAACTGTTTAAGCGGGTTTTTTAAATATTATTTTTATTGTGTTTGACATAAAATATTTAAATGTAATCCATTATTCATGATTTTACGCATAGTATGTCGCAACCCTTAGATGTAACAAACCTTCCCATTGGCAATTCATTTGTTTGGAATACCTAATTGTATGATTCGATCCAGACATGGCCTCATACGGAGTTTGCTTAATTCGATCGTGAAATGATGTGATTTTCATCAGTTTGATTAATCTGTTTACACAAAATTCACTTCTCTCATCTATTAGCGTCAAATCAGCCTCTATACTAATATAGGATCGACTCGTGGGTACGTCCCTCATAGGAATCCAAGGCTGAACACTACAAGATTGTTCTATACAGAGTTCTATATCTTTTGACAATTGTAAAATTACAACAAAGTTGGAAGAAAATGTTTATGTATTTTTAAAAATATCGAAATCGATATTTATTTCGATAATTATTTGAAAATAAACATGTAAAAATGTATTACTTTTGGTATCTAATAAAATAACAAAAATAAGAAGTTGTATTATTGGTATTGCATGGTTGGTGTGGAATATTGATTGCCACACGGTGAAATAGGTGAAATATATTATTTAGGAAAGTCATAGTAATATAATCACAGTATATTGAGAATAGCATCAGTAAATTTAAGAGAGACATTGGAGGACCATTAGTACATGATTAATGGACGAGTAATCAATTTTTGTTAGCTTTCTGGAGAGCAGCAACCGGGCTAACGATAAAGATAAAAGAAGAAATAACCTTAAATTCTGTTTAAAAAATTGTTAGTTGTCGCTTTGAAATTTTTAGATCCTAACAAAATACTTGTTTAAAACTTGAGGGTAATTTTTCGTCTTTGAGGGTACTTCACTAAACCAGTTAATAAGGCAACCGTGATAGAAACACCTGCATCTCTATAAATAATTTGTCGTTGATCAGTATAGACATAGGCCTGTTGTAATAATATAATATGTTCACGTACAGAAGTAGAATGCGTCGGTATATGAAAAAGATAAAACTCTGAATCTGTATTGCAGGTACACACCAATATCGGTGAAATATTTACTATTTCTTCATTTAAAGAACCAGTGGCGGCTCATGGTTAAAGACATTGAGTGTTTTGCAATATTCTGCCTTCCCCCGCCCCCAAAAAATATAAATTTAAATTTTTTTACACCTTTTACTTACCTACTTGTTCTATTCTATTCTATTCTACGGTCCTTTATTTTAGCAGTAAACCTATACTTATAGGCGTATTAAAAAAATCTCTTTTCGTTTAATAACTTATAAACTACATCCATGCGCGCTAGTAAATGAACACAAACAAATTATCTTAATCTACAAAATCGAAATAAAATCACAGAGAGACTATAAATAAAGCTCGCTGATCTGGCAAAAATATAACCCAAATACTATGTGTTTTGGCTTTATTTTTTAGAGAGCCGTGGGAGGTTAGGATATATAAGCGCGAGCGGTCCAAGCTGTGCACAGACCGTCTCGAAGCGACCCAGGTAAGATATGAATATAACCTGGCGAGATTTGTTAGAACTTCGATCGGTCTGCTCTGGACCTATTCTCAGCTATGAACTGACAGTAGGAAACGTTCGCGCGCTATAAATTATATTATTTAATAATTAAAATGAATTAGATTACTATTAAAATTTATTTTACGTATATTTTAAAATAACTAAAGTAATTTCTGTGAAATGTAGACAAGATATTTGCATTTTTTGGCAGTTCTGCAACTCTCAATATACTCAAAGTTTCAACTTACAATTCAGAACACATAGTGTTCATGACTATGCAATTACATCCAAAACTGGCAACGCCGAGATGGTTTTGCTTCTTCTTTCAGTAAAAACCTTAAGAAATATTGACATAAAAACTGTATTATAGACCTCAATTTTTTGTATAATATCGTGCAATTTGACGGCGCGCTTTGAACGTTGGAGTATGAAATTGATTACTATGGACATAATTTTTGATTGGTATTTATTAGTTTTTATTAACAAATTAACCTTTCAAGAGGTAAGAAATCAGTTTGGTATATTCGTAAATGTTTACTCACACGCCCATTGAAAATGTATGAGGCTTCATAATAAAAAAAAATATTAAAGAGACTTTAAGCCAGAAAACTGCGTTTAACTATGGGAAGTTAATGAAAATGCTTGAGAAAAGCTCGTAGAATCCTACGACATGCGACATTTAATTTTGTTCATGCCAAGAAGATTGGAAAGTGCTTTGGTATCCAATTGATCTGCAATAAAATATTAACACTATTCTTGATATATTTTATGAGAGCATTATCTGTATTTTCATTAAAAACCTTCCACTTTGTCTGAAAGGTTTTCGCTTAAACTTTATTTTTCCAATTTTGCTGTAGCTTTTTATTTTTTATTATAACATATAAAACCTTTTGTTTTTTTATTTGCCTAGATGTTAATTTAATCTGTTTTTTTATATTATATTCATTTAATTTTTTATTGCACAATTAATTTTGATAAGCCCGATTTAATAAAACGGCAATAATAAAAGTAATATATTTTTGTTCTTAATATTTTCCCCTCTCTTTGTAATACCACTGGCCAAAGTCATACAGGAATGAATTTCAGTAAAAAAACCCATGACAACCAAAGAGCATTCACATTTTAGAATACGTCGATTGTGCATGGGCATTAATTTAACAAAATCATAGTTATTAATTTAAAAATATGAGTAAATGTTCGTTATAGTTATTTTCATTTTTCAGAATACGATATTCACATTTTTCCGCAAATGTTTTCGTTTAATTTTTTTTTTAGTTTTTTACTTCGAATAAACGAGTAAGATTCCAATTATTCATACAATTATTTTGTTCCCAATTCTCGGTTTACATAGAGAAAGAGTAACGATAACGAATCAAAAAGCGTTTTATTTGTTCTTATACGCCACGGTCTACCAATAATCGAAAAATAAACTCTGGAAATATCTGGAAGATAACGAATAATTAAATTCATTTCATATATTTAATATTTATTTGTAAATATAGACGAAATAAAAATAGAAATGCTATTATTTATCGATTTTTCATAAGAATAACTAGGTAACTAAAAACTATACAGACAATTAGTTTGATAGAATTTTCTAAAACAGTCCGACTTGTAACAAAAAATAAATTTATATAAACTAAGTTCTATCCAATATTTTATGTCTAATTCACAAACAGTCTATATATAAATGACCTTTCAATAGAACGTTAAAGGCCTTGTAAAGGGTTTTATGTTCTTAATTCTGGTTAGCAGAAAACTGCAATTATTTTCCAGCAATCAAACTTCAGAGAAACGGGAAAATTTCTCATCAGAACTTTGAAATTTGATGATTCATTTAATTCTGCTGTTTTGCCAGCCAACAAACTACCGCAATTAATTCTTATGGAAACTTTGGCAATCTTCTAGTTTCACATTTTCGTGTACCTATACCGGATTATTCGGCTAGAATGACGTCGTCGCAGAGAATTTTCAATTTTAATATTAATACAGGTGGGAATTGCATCGCAAGAGATTAATGAAAAATCGACATCGTTACCAATATCGCCATGTATACTTTTTAGATTACCTAATAAAACAGGAAGAACATTGCGGTATCGTGCTTTATAGATATCCATAATATACAGAAATAAAAAAATCGAAATTTATTATTTTGTTCCCAATTCCCGGTTTACACAGAGAAAGAGCAACGATAACGAATCAAAAAGCGTTTTATTTGTTCTTATACGCCACGGTCTACCAATAATCGAAAAATAAACTCCGGAAATATCTGAAAGCTAACGAATAACGAGGTCCAAATTAAAGTGTTTTTGAAATAAAAAATACTGTGAATACCATGGAAATATACGAACTTAAATAATAAAAACAATAATTTATTAATGACGAAAGTTTAGCCATTAACTCGAATGCGCATGTATAGCAGAGGCAGAAGTTGGAAAGGCTTTTGCCAGTTCTCCCACTTTATACACATTAATTGACAGGTATGCGGCGGATCTAACCGAAGCGGACGCGATACGTTGGCGTACAATATTATTTTATAGATGTTAATAACAATTTTGAGTAAATAGTTAAATAGGTTGTCAATAGCTGTTGAAATTTTGTAGAATTATGATTTGGGTATTATAATACATGTTTAATAATTATTTATAGTTCATAAATACATGCGATTGTCCGGTTCAGCAGGTGACAATTTAAAATTACTTATTCTATGAAACGACACTGGCAGGTAAACATTACTGCAAAAGGACCCCGCAATAATCTTATGGAAATTGGGTTTCTGTCAAATTGTCTGAATTTTTGGTATGTTGTAGATTTTGTCATCCTGGACAAAAGTCTCCATAGGCACAAAGTGCTAAAATGAATATTTTGGCAGCTACGGAGCTGCCAAAGCTCCCCTGACCCGTTGCAAAACTATTCATTTTCAATACTATTTACAGATGTCTAAAGCATATTTTGATTATTCTAATATATAGGGTAATGTTTTTGAGGTCACTGGATTTAACCCTTATGTCAGATTAGACAAATTGACCGTTGACAGCTGTCAATTCACGATCAACGAGGAATATAAAAGTAAATATCCTCTTTTCACATTGAGAGTTTGGGTTTTACTATATTTAAAGGCTGAACATGGTTTTAAAATACATTTTTGTTAAACCGATTCTGATTAATGAGTACTTGCTAGGCAATATGGCCGCTCGCAAAACAACCCCGCTTTAAGCAATCTATATAGGGTGATTTTAAAGTACTGTCATTCCTTTTATTAGGGGTTTAATTAGACATCCCTAGGGTCTAAAAATCGTATTTTAAACTTGATCAAAATATTAAAAAATATTCATAAAAAATACTTATATTTTCTCAACATTTCTTAAACCAACTAATTAAAGTACGGCCCAGGCACTTAGTAAAGTCGGGCGGCGCGGGTTGGTGATGTCGTTTATTTGAGTCTGCGTTTGAGTTTAGCGAGACAGGTCCGTACGCAAAAACCGAAATTATTTTACTGTTTATTTAAGTATTTTTTATTCACTTGTTTTGCATTTTTATGGAAAATGTATATGACGAAAAGTTATTATCGGATTGAGTTTTATATGTTGTTAAAAGGAATAAGAATACTTCGAAATCACCCTGTATATCTAGAATATATATCATCAGGACCACAGGGTTGCCATATTATAACATGTCATTACGAACGGGCAGCATTTTGACAGGTCTCTGGAATGTCTAATATTTTATATTTTCAAAGCATAAAAGAAATCGAAAGTTTCGCATAAATAGGTTTTCTGAACATTAAAAAGGTGTTGGTTGTATGTTCAAACGCCTAACAAAAAGGAGGGGAAGGGTTTGTTAGGCCAAAGTTGTGCAATATTCTACATCTTGGTCGAATTCTTGATTATAAATTTTTCAGTGAGGAATTATCTCCGTAACGCATGTGGTGGCTCTAGGGCATCAAAGCATATTGTACCTAAGCTTAGTTTTAGGGCAGTATTTTGGACGTTTTTAAGCTTTTTTCAAGTTTGCGGATAAGTCCAGTTCTAGAAGATACCATAGTCAATAATGGACCGAATGTATGCATTATAAAACATTAACACATTTGCGGACACCAGGTTCATTTTTGATGTACTCAGATTATCACCTAATTTAAGGGAGAATAGCGCGGTGAACTTAATTTCAAATTAAATACCTTCGTGGGACACTTTTCTGATAACAAACTCGATATATAAGAACACCTGGGTCCACCTTTATGTATTTCTTATAGAGATTGCGACTGCAATAGCATACGCGCCATTTTCAGTGGTCCACTAATCGTCTGCAATCGCAGTTCTGTCCCTACACATGTGTCTGTAAGTGCAGACACGTCCGTGAATGGGTTAAGCTTGTTTTGGGTTCGGCTTCCCACAAAGTTATTCGAATTCATTTAAGAAAATTTAGGCCTTCATTACATTTTGTATCATTGAACGATTTCCAAGTGAGCTTCTTGTCTAGAACGTAAGTTGCAGTAGAAGAAACAGGAATGACACAGACACAGTTTATTTATGGTAAATTATGTCGGGTTAAAAAAAGTTTTGTCGGATTTATCAAGTGACAAAGTCCCAATTAGTCAAAATTTTATATCACGGAGAAAATAGAAGAGGTAAGTAAAATTATACAGTTTAGAATTACTTGTTCATCGTATATAATACAAAATAAAATCATCGGCGTATTGAAGCATATTACTATTGATATCCATCCATCGTACAGGCTTTTAGTGAAAAATATTAAACAAAAGAGGGAAAAGTGCAGAACCTTAGAGCAATCCCGTGGGACCGATTAGTGATTAATTAGTGAGTCTAACATATACTTGTCCATTGATAAGTAGTTTACATTGAAAATTGGCTATTTTTGTAAGGATAAAGATATTGGTTATTGTGTTTTATAAAATTGAAATGTCTATCGATTCGTAGGCACTTCTTATATCAAGAAAGCAGCACCTAGGTGATTTTTTTGCGAGAAGCATATTTGGGGACCAGTGAAAAGGTGCGAGACGGTATCAGGGGCACTTAAGCATTTTTTAGGACCGTACTGATCAGGTGGCATTTTATAATACATTCAAATCTTTTTATTTGCAAAATAGCAGGAATATAAGACGGTACGACTCGACTGAATTAGAATTTTAACCTGGTTGGTTATAAACCAATCGATAACTTGGTTTCCTAACTATATGTCGTTATATAAGGAGTCATCCAGAAAAAATATTTCTAAAGTGGACTGCAAAAATTAATACATTTTGGATCGTACAATTCTTCTTGTCAGTTTGAATTTATTTCAAAGCTGTGTGTAGGTATCACATACATGACTCGTTTTACTGTCGTTTTTATCAATCATAGTCTGCTTTAGAAAAATTTTTAATGGACCACTCTTTAGCAACATAATTTATAAACTATAGGATTATCTCACAGTCGCGTGTAGCCCATAGAACGCCTGTGACTGAAGAACTGACATACAGTCTGCCTTTTTGCCAAATTAGGGACATAACAGTATTGTGCTGTGGTATCGACAGTAACACAATATTAAGAGACATTAAACAAAAATAGCCAGTAAAAAATTGACAATTTAAATGCTCCATGGGATTAAGAAAGGCCATGATACTTCTGGGCGACTATAATTAGAAAAGTTCGAAAGTATGAATCTATTTGAGCAAGAACAAGTTGCGCATAGTAACTGGGGTCCTTACCGGGCATTGCATGCAGACTCAAAGGACACCTTAGTAAACTTAAACTTGTAGAAAATAGTGTGTGAAAAAAGTGAAGATTTTGTAAGGAGGAGGACAAAACTTCCATTCACAAACCAGGGGCACTATGCTTAAGATCATACCAGATTAGAGTCACTACAAACCCTAAAATTCCTTGCTTCCTATTGCTGTCTTAATGACAGAAAGGACACAACAGATATTTTAAGTCGGAGAGTATGTGACATCCAATAATAACATAACATTATGATTTCATTAAAAAAAAATTGACCATTTAGGGCCAAATTTTTCCAAAACAGTCCTATTTGATAAAAAAATAAATTTACATAAACTAAGTTCTACCCAATATTTTATGTCTAATTCACAAACAGTCTATACATAAATGACCTTTGAATATAATGTTAAAAGCCTTGTGAAGGTTTTTATGTTCATAATTCTGGTTAGCAGAAAATTTTGCAATTATTTTCCAGCAATCAAACTTCAGAGACACGGGAAAATTTCTCATCAGAACTTTGCGATTTGATGATTCATTTAATTCTGCTGTTTGGCCAGCCAACAAACTACCTCAATTAATTCTTATGGAAACTTTGGCAATCTTCTAGTTTCAAATTTTCGTGTACCTATACCGGATTATTCGGCTAGAATGACGTCGTCGCAGAGAATTTTCAATTTAAATATTAATATAGGTGGAAATTGCATCGCAAGAGATTGATGAAAAAACGACATCGTTACCAATATCGCCATGTATACTTTTTAGATTACCTAATAAAACAGAAAGAACATTGCGGTATCGTGCTTTATGGGTATACATAATATAAAGAAATAAAAAAACGGAATTTCTAAAGTGGACTATGAAAAAAATCAAGCGCGTTTCTTCTTATTCTTGATATGTTTGCACTTCTAGCTAAACCAGGTCAACTAATTTAGGAAATAAATTCCCATTCTCAAATATGACCAATTTAAAAATAAACCATGAAGGAAAAAGAAAAAACGCAAAGACCTTGGGTAGTGTGAATAAAAATTAGGTATTTGCTTTCACTTGAAAATTGGTAACAAATCGTGCTTACTTTCCAATACATAAAAAAAGCCTCCAAGAACTTTAATTAGGGTCCAGAAATTTTATTTTTTAAAAAATAAGCACATATTGTTACTCACTTTTAAATAAAAGCAATTACTTAATTTTTATTCACACTACCAAAATCACAGAAACAACGAATGGCCATTTCCTTCTGAAAATAACTACTACTTTTCTAATACCCCAACGGGCATTCTTGGACCGGTTTCATCCTTATTAGGACTCTTCAACAAGAAATAGATCATCTCGACTCCAGCCTCTAATGGAGTTTGTGACATGGTCTATGATCTATGAGTTTTCTATTTTTTATCTTTATTTTACTCTAATTTAGTACACGTTAGGCTGAACGTCTTCATTCATTCCCCACTACAAAATACGCTGAGCATGACAGTCTTGTAGCCTTACCCTGATTTACAAAAATATTTCTCTAATATCTGCTTTGATAACAATTTTTTTTATCCCAAAATTATTTAAAATTTTATACAGAAAGTTATAAAGATCAGGGCTAGTTAATAGGCAGTCATTTAAAAAAAATCCGTGAAAAATATCAAATTTTGTTGGATTCAATATTAGTTTCGCTTTTAGAATGTTTTCTAATGTAGCCTTTCATTGCTAACAGTAAGTTTAAAAAGTTTTTTACCACATGTCTTACCAAATGAAGGAAAATATTCCATTTTTGCTCTATTACATTTAAGCCTTCTTAAGGTATTGTTACGCAGGCTTTTGGTATCTTAATTTATTTCAACTCAACTTTCACAATAACGATACAACTGATAACATTAACATGTAACGGCTATAATAAAACCCCAAACTGACGTCAGGATCATCCTTATATAGCTTGCTTGACCCTTCTCGAACTGTCATCTAGAATATTCTTGACGGATAATGACATTTCTAGACAATATCGAGACTATTCTATCTTCTTTTACTTGTACTTTAACTTATGAAGACCGCAGCACACTATACGTAGAGCAACATTCCACTTCTTTTTCTATCTGTACGTTTCCTATAATAGCCGCAGGCTACTGCAGGGTGCTGCGTAACAGTATTTATCCTATTTTCAGGAAGCATTAAATTATCATACTTCCACAGAAGACCTGTTTCAATTTTGGTACCTACTTTTTTAATAGTTTGGTTTAAAATCTTTTATGCCCTCTTATCCTCCACAGACAAAACTTTTTGATTAGGCGGAATTTAATTAATGTCCAGAAGTAAGTTTAAATCATCCTTTTCCCTCTAACCTCATGACTTCTGATGTGAAAAACAAAATTATGGTTTAAATTATAATTATCAATATTACCATGTAAAACCCAACCCATGATCCACTTATACATTTTCTATTAATTAAAAGAGGTACAATAATAATTTTGGGTCAAGAGTTTGTCATTAAAGTAATTTGATTGTCAATAAATTCTTCCACATCAATAGTTTAAGTACTTAGTAGTTCGAACATGACGTAATTAAAAACTACGAATCTTTTCCAGACTATAAATAGTAAAACTAACTACAAGTAAAAATAATGTAATCGTAAAAAAATATTGTGTACATTTTGAGCGAAAAGTTCGTTGCCGCTTTCGACAGACTTTCTATCTTGAGCGGCAAAGTATCGCTTTTTGCTCTTAATACACAAATAGCTATTAAATTATTTAATAGCATGTAAATAATATGTTCTTAACGACCAAAACGAAATTCAAGTAAGTCAGTAACCTTTTGTACGTTTATTGGCATATTCAAATGGGATTGAGTATTTTTTTTGCATTTCCTTTGAGAGATTGTTTTCCTCTTTAGAAAAGCCACAAATAGCGTTTGAGTTATGAAATTGATAGATAAAGTTTGGTCAGTCTATCTGATTTCCATTAAAATATGGAAGATCCTGTGGAATTGCCTGCCTGGATAAAATATTAGTAATTTAAGGAATTGTCACCTCTTTTTGATTGCTTTCAGTAATGTTGGAGTTGAGATTTGTCTTGCATGTAAATTCATTCTCATTGTCTGACCTGTCCTATAGAGTTTTCCCTTGATCCAATATTCTTCCACGTTAGGTCTTATATCCTGTATCGCTTCCAGTGCCTCATCACTTTCGCTGTCCTCCTTGTCTATCTTTATCAGATTTGGTGCCAGCTCCAAGTCTATGAGTTTTCGTTCTAATTTCTTTTTCTTTATCTAGCATTTTATTTTTGCAACCCTTCTTCTTGAAATATTGCTATTTTCAGTATGTGTTGAATCTTTTTCTATCTAACATATGATTTGATTCCTGCGGTACCACTGCAACTGATTGAGCAGCCATCTAAAGCGACCCTTTTTGTCTTAAGAAGTCGAGTACTTTCCAATTGGCTCTGTCCTTGGTTTCACCATATTTTGTATTCTAAACCGGCTCTAAGGACCAACTAATATTTTATCATTTCAAAGTACTAGTAAATTTTAGTTGAAATTACACACACAGGATTGTCTGCTTATAAAATCGTCTATTTATATGTTTATCAATAGTTATATAAACATTTTTTAAAACCATAGAAACCTAAAGTGAATCAGCCTAATTTTTATCTTTAACAATATTCTTGATAGCTGCGAGCGACTTACAGCCGTATGCATGGTCGATCGCCAGCGACTCGCCAGAGATTCATTTCGGCGTATCGCCAGCGATTCGCTGGCAATCCGCCGGCGAAAGCCCAAGAAGGTGGCGACTCGCCGGAGATTGTCACCGGAATTTCATTTCACGCAAGTTTTTATTTTCTTTTATAGGGATTATCACCGGTATCTCTCGCATTTTATTCATGATTCATTTCTTAAAACTCAAAAAATAATGAACGAATATCAAATTTTTTCCTATAAAAGAACATGAAAACTTGCGTGAAATGACATTCCGGTGACAATCTCCGGCGAGTCGCCAGCTTTTTGGGCTTTCGCCGGCGGATCGCCAGCGAATCGCTGGCGATACGCCGAAATGAATCCCTGGCGAGTCGCTGGCGATCGACTATGCATACAGCTGTAAGTGTTTTAGATATATGCGAAACTTTTTTTGCTTAAACTGTTGAGATATAGCTTATTTTGATTTATTTGTGATTAATTTTTTATTAATATATCTATGAAATATTAATTATGCTTATTTGTTACAGGTATGTTAATTGTAACAATTTCTTGAAGTTAAATAAGTAGGTAAGTCCACATGTATTTATAATTTTTATTGCTAAATATAAGTATTATTCGCTAAGGAAAGGGAGTTAAGAGAAAAAGTGATAGTTTTGAATTCCCCTATATTAATGAAACTGCGACCCACGTGCTTGCGCAATGGACAGGATAGGACTAACACATTCAAACAATTCGAAAATATTAAGGATTTAATTACACAATAGAACTAATAATCATAAAAAATCGTAATAGAACTTTAATTTTCTTTTTTATGGACTTTAATTTGATGTTCTTATCATTCAAACATTCTCAAGTTCTGTCAAAGTTTATTCAACCCCAAAATTTAATAAATCTTGTTGCAACCGGCTGAGCTTTTACTAATTTTCATCGTTTCTTTTGGAACACGCAGTCTTGGTCAAGGAAAAGAAGTTAAAAGAAGTAATAATTAATGGAGGAAAACCTTAAAAAATATTTTTTGAAAAAAAGAGAAAATTGATAGTCAAATTTAAACTGTGATATAGTTTTCTTTGTTTAATATATAAAAAACATATAGAACAATTAACTTTTGTTTTGAAACAATTAGTTATCGCTAACTTAAAGGTAATTTTAAATGAAAACATCTCAAAGTACAAAAATATTTGTAATTACAAGTAATAATTTAATCTACGAATGCCATTGATTTTCAAACCAATCTCAACATAAAGAAGGACGTTCAAGTTATTTTTTACAAAAAGCTCAATTCATCCTTGCAAGACAATGGCTGCAGAACACTCACCTTACAATGGCTTTAAGAAAATCGTTATACCAGGGCCTTTTTTATAAAATATGGACCTCACGCCTTACTTGTGATGGACTATTCCTTTTAGGCCCGGTAATCAAGTAAAAGATTGTTTTTGTAGTATTTATAAATATCGCCACATACAATGTACGTTTTATTTTCTTTTTAGCTGTAAGCAATTTTCATATATATTTTTTTACCCTCTTCCATACCGAACGGTAAGTTTCATTATTTGTATCCATATTTATGCCGAACATTGCTCAACTACTAGGTACTTTCTTTTTTAAATGTATGTTTTAGATAATGTATACAGACAAGGATATTAATTCCTGACAGTAGGTTATCTAATTATAAGAAGTTCCGTTTCACGTGGTTGATTGGAAATTTCCAGGAAAATTAGAAATGTGCTGATTTATCCGCATATATTTTTCATCCCTAGTACAATATACTTTGGACGTTTGTTTGATATTTGTGAAACATACCTGACATATTGGATATACCTTTAAAAACATTTAAAATTAACTTTCCAAACAGTTTTTATTCTATTTCTAAATTTTTGTCATATTTGTTTCCATTCATTTATGTGTTAATCAGATATCTATAACTTAATTATTTATTTGAAGGAATGCATTAACATAAATAAAAAAAGGACGTTTACACTTTTTAATAATCGTATATAACATTCCCATTAAAGGACTATATGGATCAGGTAAAGGAAAACTAGGAAATACTTGTAAGCGTTTACTATGGAGTGAATAAAATATGACTTTTACGAGTACTTTTGAGTTTACTTCTCTTTTGAGTGTTTACTTTTGAGCGCTTACGTGCCAATATTTTAATGGGTTCAATATTTAAGTTAATACTTACGGTGTTAATAAATGATTGCGCTGTATGTCTAAACTTATATATTTTAACAAGTATAGTTAAGTCCATCCGAGGACACACTATACTACAACATACTGAAAAGGCAGTAACTGTTGGTTAATTGGGAAAGTTGGTGAATAATTTGAAGTCGTCTGTAAAATAGAAATATAATATTTTAGCAACGGGGAATAAATAAATATTGGAAAATATAATTTCTTCGTCTTATGAAATCTGATGAGAACACTGTTTTTGTCAAGGTTGCTCTACATCTCTTAGTAAGAGGAAACCGATTTATATAAATATAAACTAAAAATATATTGTTTTCCGCCAGTACTATTTTTCATTAAAAAAGTATATATTTCAAGTCTATGTATAACTTTCATACGGCTCCTTTTGTTTCGGTTGTTTCAATCATAATATCGCCATACCTGGTCAGTAACACTGACAAAAGAAAGGGCTAAATCTTGTATAGCCCTCAATTCAGGTGTTAGGGCGGCAGATCGAGCGATGTTGGTCGCACTCCAAGGTTGTTTCAATCATAATCTCGCTCTCTATCCCTGCCGTTCAATATATTTTCCGTTACTCGTGTCTTACTCACTAACACTGACAAAAAGGAAGGGCTAAATCTTGTGTAGCCCTCAATTTACGTGTTAGATCGGCAGATCGAGCGATGTCGCTCCCACTCCGAGGTCGCAGATACCGCATTTTTATTCGCAACAGGACTATGAATAGTTTCTCCTTCCCTTCATTTTAGACACGGCTCAGACAATACAACATACGTTGGTGTATGTTTGGTTGCATAATAATAAAACTAGCAAAGAGCGAACGTCTTAAGACTCTTAATATTTGAACAAATTCCCAGGAAATACCCAAATAAATTCCAAAATTACCCCTACAAAATAATGAAAATTATTTTAGGACCCCCAAGGTGAAAACAAATTAACTGAAAAACTAAAAAACTTATTATGCCCGCTAGGGGTTCTACGCACAGTCGCTCTTCCCAGTAAGCTATCGTTGACATAGTAAAATATTTCCAAATTGTCAAGATGAATATAAGATTTCGAATCTAACCTCGCGTTTTAGAAAATGTTCAATTTTTCCAAAAAACTACTGTACAGCTTCGTCAGAGAAATCATGCAACCACATGCAGACACGTTCTCCGGTTGTCAGAAATGTATTATTAAGTTTTCAACATACGTAACAACACAGACAAGTGCAGGAAGAGAATCTTTCATAATCTCTCTAAATTCATGATTTATATATGTTAATCAGCTAATTTTCCTGCAGCGCCGTCTAGCTTCCTCTTTTATATCCTTTCACTCAGTGGCTTTTTGCCTAGGATAAAAAGAAAACTGTTTTTTTGGGAGTTATGTTCCTGCTGTTTGCGTTTTGTTTAGAAGTTTATAATAAAGTATGGTTGTTTTGCATTTAAAAATAAAGCTGTGGTTCTGTTTTCCAGTAACATTTCTTCCCCTCTCCTACCTTAATACCCTCCTATCTTGTTGGCCATGATAGCCATGACAAACTTTTAGTCCTTGGGTCTCATAAATTTAACATTTTAATCTTATTACAGCTTCACACGTCTCGCTTTCATTTTTGCAAATGAATCTATAATCTCCTCAAGGTTCGTATCATAGGAAGTTTTATTTTCAATGGCTAAAATCTCAGGCGAGATAACTGTTTCAGAATCATTTTTAAACGCAGGTATTAACTGAGTTTAAGTCTCTGGAATATTTTCGATTTAGATCAGCTTCATATTCTGCAGATCTTCAATGGACATTTACAAAGGCCTGAGGGAGGTGAAAAACATTACTTGTATATCTTTTGAAAACAACTGAGTCGCGTCTACAGTTCTTGATCCGTTATCGCAGATTTCGTGGTGTTGACTTTTTTTTATAGAAATGTGTTTGATTTTGAGGACTGGCACAATTACCAACTTTTCTGATATAGGTCCAGCTTCTTCGATTCAATATTATATGTTTTTCTCTCATTTCATGCAAGATCTTAATAAAATTTTGCATTAATTTTTTAATGGAGCCCAAATTGTTAAATTAAGGATACATTAAAAATCCATCAACTAGAGAAACAAGTTTATTTTAAACTAATGAATTTGGTGCCTCCTTAAATTGCTTTCTGACACAGGAACCCCGATTTGCTCCCTCTCCCTAGATCCGGGACTGAATAGAAGCCTTTATTTATTTTATTTCATACACCCAATTTTAAGTATTTGCTTGACATCAAGACAAGGAAAAGTAATTGTGAACAATTCAATTAATAACAAGTAAAACTTTAAAAACTATCAAACAAATGCGTTTACTTGTTTTTATTCACCTAATTATATTTTATACAGTCGAAATATGTATAGTTCCTTGTGATTTACCATGTATACAATATAGCCATTAAATATATTGACATCAGGATGTGATTTTTGAGCGATCAGTTTATGTTATCTAAAATTATTTATGTAAGATGTAGTTCTTTAATTAAAACTGGCCCGTGACGTAAAGGCGTGTCAGAGCAACAACCTTTCAAAGAATCAAAGGCCAAACAAATAGTAAATCTTAAAAATCCGTTATAATCTGATTTATATTTAATACATTCTGAAATAAAAAAATAAGTTTCGCGCCCCAATATTAGGATTAGGATTAGAAATTAATTATTGTTTTGTTTGGATATAAGAGTAACTTATAAAAATATCATTGTAAATTTGAATATATCGCCTAGTGAGAACATTAGTGACCCAACTCCGAAAATGGTAATCTGAGATAATCGCAGTTGAAGTTTGTACAAAAATAAAAAGTTTTCCATTTAAGACCTGGCGAGGGACCGCGTTCAAATCCTTGCAAGGGCAATTTTTTTTTGTTTTTTTTATTTATTTTTTGTTTAGAAAATATGAAAATTTAATAAATACTATTATTGTTGATTATTTTTTTAAAACATTTTAATTATTATAATAATAACCTGGTTTTACATTTTTTGATGAAATTATTTTGTGGTCGTAGGAAAAATATTGTACATCACTTGTGTAAAAAGTGATTTTCCACACTCGTGTGAAAAATGTCACTTTCTACACTCGTAATGTAATATACTATTAAGTCATAATGTAAATTTTTTTTTAAGTAAATGAATATTGACGATGTTACATTCGTCAGTATTTCGTTCGAAGGTGAAAATAAAAATACCAGACACCGAGAGGATATTAGTAGAACTATAATGTCGCCCGTTATGTACCAGTTGCGGGCTACATTAAGCAATCTGTTGAAATAGTCGAAAACGAGTATTTTTGAGTTACGTCACCAATGTTTTCACTAAACTATATGAACAAATTTTAGAATTCTCTAAGGGTTAGTGTTTTTGCAATTTTCCTAGTCGACTCGACTTGAAGGCAATGTTTATTGAATTAACAAAATCGACCTCTATTTTTGTTATCCACTCACATTATGTACGAGTAGGTAACAGGTGTTGTAGACATTCAGTCAGAATTCTTACTATAAGTTCCGACATTCTTGAAATACATGTCCTTTGTCCATTCGTGATCATTCTACCACTCTACGTGTGTTTAGTTCGTCCTTTCTGTAGCTTAGTTCATTTTACGCTTGTATAATAAACCAGCAATCAAACCCAACCAGAAGTGTGAATACCTGTATTTAAACCTGGCTCTCATCATATTGGCCGTGCCACTTACAATCCACGCTCCACTATCGAAAGCGAGCGATATCCAGAGTATCCAGACTCCGTCCTGCGTGAACCAGGTCATTTCGATTGCGTCACGTTTGCGACACAGACACGGTGAAACCGTGTGGTTTTGTGGCGGACATTTCCCTAGGGTATGGTAATCAGACAGCTGTCGGGATAGAAAATCCATGCCAGTGGAAAGGGTGAATTTCATTGAACGATTGGTAAAACTTTCGACATTTGGTATATGATAATTGTATGAATTTAATTCACCACAGTTTTTTTTTTGTAAAATATACTTCAATTCAGATATTTTTTATGTTCCCAGGAAGATTGAGTTGTCTAGAAAAGAGCAAAGCAAGATGTCAATGCTATTTAATCTAATTTTAGAAAGAATTATAAGAGACAGGAATGTAAAAACTATAGAATTAAACGTCGACAAATCTTCAACTCAGAAAATCTTGGAAGGGCATAAATATCGAAAATGTGATATCTATCAATATTTTTATATAATAAATGGTTAATACATCCTGTGGAATCAGGAATTTGGAAAGGGATGGATACCATCGTCTATCGGTTTATCGTCGTACTAAGCAGTGACGTATCCAGAGTTTGAGCTTGGGGAGGAGGTAATTTGATTATGTATTAGAGGTTCTATCAAATCTCTATTATACCTGTTACAGTTAAATACCGCTGAAAATATGCATTTTAGAACAAAAAGTTTCAGATAAAAGTTTTATAGTTTTTTGGGGGAAACATTTTGGCCAAATTCATTTTTTTATTGGCTATATCGAGATGGATTTTGTTTTTTTAAATGGGAATCCCATTTTTTTATATATATTCTTAAAGTACATAAAAAAATAAGAAACTTTAGATGAAAATATTTTTTTTATTGGACTTTTACTTTTTGAGTAACATCTACTTGAACTTTTTGCTAGGCGAAAAAAAAGTTGACCATATTATGGTTAGCTATAAAAAACGATTTTAACCAAAATTTTTTCCCCACAAAACTATAAAACTTTCGTCTGAAACGTTTTTTTTTATAAAAGGCGGTATATATTTGTAACACTTTAATTTGAACACCCGGTATAAATAGGCAAAGACAAAATAGTTAAGTACCATTTTCTCTTCTGTTTGTAAACCGATTTTCTTTTTTTTTATTTTCGTTTAGTAACTAGTGGCAGGCTTTAGTGTTATAATTAAAAAAAATGTGGAAATAGTATTTTTTACCCAAAAAATAATGTTTAAACATGCAAATTCATGTTTTCCTCAAATTTTCAATAATGATTATGGTCAAATTTCGACCACAGGGCTAACACTAGTATAAATAAATACATAATATATAATAACCATATATATTTGAATAAAAAACGCAAACAATATTATCAAAATAATACATTTTAAACAAAAAAAAACTATTGAAATAATAGGAAACGGCTCATTTAATATAAATTAAAGCTATTTAAAGAAAACATAACTAGAAACGTATTACAAAAGAAACTCCAATTTTCGTTGTTTAGGATTGGAAAATCGATCTATCATAAAGTCTACAATAATTATCAAGTCTTGGTGGATGTGCATTAATGCCAAACCTACTATTCGATCTTGGGACATAGTGGTTCTTAGCCACTTTGTGACAGGCTTCACCTGCCTGTGAAATAGGAAGACTGTGTGGCGCTTAGGTGGTGAACTCAGAATAAGGGCTTGCTTAGACGTCAGTTTTGTTAACACAGTTTGCTCTATGACCCTGTAGTAAACCAATTGACAGGACCACCTCGACCTATCCAGCGACTTGAACACACATTAAATGTTTGGTGTGGAAGTTTTAAAAAATCACTTAATATCCAAGCACTGTTAAATCATCGTTTCCCAAATAGATGGATAGGTCGAAGCATTCCCGTCAATTAGCCACCAAGATCTCCAGATCTAACACCTCTGGATTATTTTTTATAGAGCTACCTTAAATCAGAGGTGTACAACGAAGAAATGAATACCCGAGCACAGTTATTGGAAAAAATTAACAATGTATGTAACAACATTAGAAATAAACCGAAAATAATTGAAAAATCAGCGAAAAACCTGTAAAAACGTTCGCAGAGGTGTATTGACGTGCACGGTGTTCATTTTGAAAATCTACTTTAGCTTTAATTAATTATTTGTTTCTGTTAGTTTGTTCTATTTGGAGTGAGGGTAGCCATATGTGAGTAGTAGGGATTAAGTGTAAGGGTTAAAGAAAAGGTCCTTTATTTCTCACAAGTCACTTGTTTGTTCTATGTATTACTTTTTAAATAAAGTAAGCCCGTTCCTGTGTAGATGGTCAATTTCCTAATGGAAAATGCTGTAGTTAGAATAAAATATGCTGTACAGAATAAAATATTTGATTTTAATTTTGTAAATACTGATTTATAATAATGTAGTCGCCATTATAAAAATTTATTGTAAGAACATCAAGATGGTGCCATAAAATATTATTACACTATTTTATTTGTTGATCCACGTACTATTTAAATGTGCAGTAACATATATTAAAATCCGATATACAGGGTGATATTCTAGCTAAGAAGAGCAATATAAAAAAAAGTGAGTGTAACTTTATAACAAAATTTTATCAAGATTAAAGGCTAAGTATAGAGGTGTTTTGAACTCACCTAAGTGTACTGTACCTCCGATTAAACTGTCCGTTTAAATCTGAAACACCCTATATAGAATTAAATTATTAATAAAATTAAAATTAACTACATGCAATAGCCACTGTCAAAGCTACTAAGTCTAGTAAAAAAGACAAAAAACCAAGCTAAACGACATACTCTAAATAAGGAAGTCCCACGGTGAACAAGGAGAAATAATGAATAACTCCTTTGCAATCTATTCTAAGGCAGCATACAAAATTGGTGCTATTTATGATGTAAGTAAAGTGATAAGTCTGTAAAATAATATTATGAATAGTAATAGCCCCCTGTTCGGTGGAAACAAATAATAAAAAACTGTAAGTTTGAACATGCATATTCCCAAAACCTTTTAAAAATGGGCAAGTCTGTTCTACAGAATTTTAGTCGGCCTTCGAGTAGCTGGAAATTGGACTCAAGCCTTAAATAAGACGTTAAAGTATTAACGATATTACCCTGATTCCACATCTTTCTAACTTTAAAATTAATATCTAATATTGAATTGTGTTAAATACCATCTAAAGATAGAACAATTTACAAATGAACAATTATTTACCTGCTTAGAGTAGAATTTTGAAAAACCGTTCAAAATTTAAAACTTGTTTAAACTATTCCACCAACCTATATGATACATTTTTCATTCCAAGTTCTTTCAATCTCCTTTGAAAAATCATATAGTGTATTGAATGTCAATTTTTTATGAAAGGGTTTCCCACATACCGAAATCCTTATATCTGAGACCAGCTGCCTTTATCCTTTATTCTCGAAGGAAAATGCCGGCACAAGTCTTTTTAATAAAAATCCCGATACGATACAATCGGAAGTCGACCTTAGAAACGACGCATTTTCCACATAAAGCCAATCATTTATTTTCCTTACATTGACATAAATGGGACGAATTGAGAAAAATATACTCTATAATTGTTCAATTGTAAAAGTTCAAGGCTGTAATAATGTTTTTCTCTAACCGTCAAAAGATATTGACATTTTTGTACTATTTTCAGGTACAAAAGTTAACAATAGACTCATCTTGTGATGAGCGCAAGCGCAGCCGCCATGTTGAAATAGCGTCAATTCAAAAGTTTCGTACTGTTTTGATCAACAATGTCTGGAAAAGCAATATTATCTCTACATACAAATCAATCATTAGAAAAAATCGTTGATGGTGATTTACATTTTTATAACTCTGTGGAAGCACATAGTTGTTGTGAGCAATTAAAAAGGTTCTTGAAGTGACGTGGACGTTCGGAACAAGAAAAAAAGTGTGGTGATTGAGAGGTTACGTTTCAATACATATTGACTGTGTAAAAAATTAATTAAAACAAATAATAATTATAACTATACTAATTAATTATGCCAACCAACTATTAATAATTGCAAAAACACTTTAACATGAAAGTTAATCACGAGTATAATTAATAAGATAAATTATTTAAAATTTTAAGGATTAACATGACATTTTTTTAATAATATTACTGTGTATACCGAAGTAGTATTTAATATTAAAAAAATTTTGTGTAATACCAGACGAGGATTTTCTTCTGTTCAACCCCTTCTCCACAAAAATGTAGAGAACAAATATAAGTATCTTTAGTAACATCATCTATCAATCGATCGAAAACCTTTGTCACTTCGACCACATTTTTTCACTTATAATGCTCATTTTGAACATGTTTTAATATGTATTTTGCCTAATGATTTGATAGTTTTTTTACGATATTATAGGCCTGTCTTTTTATAAAATAATAATTTATACCGTGTGTCACTTTCACATACTCATAACAATACCAAGTTTTTCCTTTAAGACACTTATTATTTTACCTATTTATCCCATTTTTTAAACGAATACACTTAAAATTAATATTTATCAATTATAATTTTTTTCACGTGGACATTTTAACATGCTTGTTTACAAAAAACAGTACGAAAAAAATTGTGATGAAAAGGCCTATTCTCTTACTTTATAAAAATATGCTCTTAGCTAAGCAACACTTTTAATAATTGTAGCCTTAAATTTTCAACTTTTAATCTTAGGATTAAATGTAACTGCACTTGAGCTTTTAAATTAAAATTTGAAGAAAAAAGCATTACCTCTTTCAAACAGTAAAAGAAACTACACTTATAACTTCTACACTTTCCAATATATCCGCAGGTATATTTACATCTAGTTCAGGGTACTACTAAAAAATATTACGCTCGATTGTAAATGTATGTCTATTTAGCAATCATCATAGAGTATCGGCTATCGAATGCTTTCCAATACGCCTTACCACAAATGCATGTGAAAACTACAAAGAGTAGGCATTAGCTCGAGCAGGAAACGAATAATATCAGCGTTGCCAATTTATATGGCCAGGTCAACGTTACAACGCGGTCGGGGCGTAAAAACTTTAATTTTTAAAGACATCAACCGCTTCTTCGGCCGTAAAACGTAAACTCCGTAATTTATCCTTTACTCGCAGAAATAAGAAGTCGTTAGGTTGGTAGGTCTGGACTATAAAACGAATAGCCTATTATTTCTCTGTTTTGGGCATTTAAATACTGATCAGCGGTGTGAGCCTGAGCATTATCTTGATGCAATATGATCCTTCCTCTTAGACGGTTTTGCGAACTTTTTGGAAAACCTGAGGCAATCAAACTGTAATGTTCCATTCTGAATTAACAGTACCTCTATTTTCCAGTGTTGCAGTGGAAACATGCGTGCTCATTGCCCAGTTATTCCAGAAAAGTGGCGACCATCTTTTTGTTTTGGCTTTTTTCACGAACATTTTTTTTGGAGCCAAACTGATGATTGTTGCTTTTTTATCTCCAGTGATAATGTTGTACAAATTAGCCGATCCACGGTCAAATCGATTTAGTGTAGATCTACACCAACTCATAGGATCTTATTTTTAAGCTAAAGTCAAGTTGTGGGAAATCCACAGAGAACAAAGCTTACAGACTTTTAAAAATATTTGTGGAAAGTATTATTAATCTTTAAAGTTGATTAGATGTTTCTGACAGTAATGGGCCGGTGCTCTTTAATCATGTTCCGAACAAGATTAATATTTTTTTCTTCAAGCGTATAATAATGTTTACATTATATCAAGGTACACGTGTTGTAGAAGTAGCCTATTTTTATACTAGTACAAATATTTTTTATTTTTGTACTAGTATAAAAAAGCACAAACCTAATGTTAAATGGCTTATTATGAACGTTGCAATCAAGTAGGCTGGAACTGTCATTTGAGTACTTATTTAATTTGACGTTTGTCAGTGTATGATTTACTCAGATAAATAAATAATAATAGATAACTGAATGTCAAAAATTTACATTACGTTTGTTTGAAAGCAACATATACAAGCCAGTTGTTAGGAGGGGAAGAGCGGGGTTTGTTAGTTTTATTATCCAGTAGCGTATCAAATAAATGTCAATAGAAATGCTTTTGATTTATATTATTTTATTAGTTTTGAGATATTTCAATGGATCAATGTTTCTAATTTAAGATGTTTATAGAAAACCGTCAAAAATGAATTTTTCAGTCGACCAATACATATATTTTTTAAATTAATAACATACATTATTTTTATACACAAATAATTTGAATAAACGTTGCAATGATAGGTTTTATAAATTCTAAATTTTTGTACTAATATTTTTTAATAATATCGATTCTTTTGTAAATTATTTTTATTGATTTATTATGAGTACCGCTTATATATGTAATAAAAAATAGAATAAAGTATCTGTTTTAAGTTAATTAAATTTTGTGCACAAAATATTTATGGTTTTTAATAATTAGGAAAGTAGGGTTAAAAAACAATTTTTATAATAGGTAGGTACATACCTACCTATGTAATTCATTTTATTAAATACCTAGTTGGGTTAGATCTGGAAAACAAAACAAAGACAAATGTTATAATAACAGTTTAGAATAAAGCAATACTTATGTAATAAATGATAAGTTCATACCGTTTTAAAATATTGCCAAGGTTTTCTAATACACAATATTTTGAATAATAAAACTTAATTTCGATGAATTCTTGTCAGTTAGAAATAGAACAACATTAAGCAATTTTTTAGAGACGTTGTGTTATTGTACTCATTTGGTTTAATAACAATTAATAATGGATAATGGGGTGATTATAATAATAATAATTTAGTTGCCAACAATTTTCCTTTCACATACTTTATAAATCAAATAATTATGTGACAGGTACCTAGATAACCAAAACTAATATTCATTAACTACAGATAAATAAAACCCAACAATTTTCCTACCACACAATTTACAAATTAAATTAATTATGAGACGTGATAATAAGTAAATATAATATACATTCACTTGAGATGTTGTTGGGAATGGGGTGTTAATACACTGCGACCTAAAAGATCTATTGTGCCCCCTTCTGTCGCTAATGCACCAAGGAAATGTCTCAATGCCTATAACGACCCTTCCAATCCTATCTTCTCAAGGAAGTGTAGGATTTGGAGTGGCTTCGTATTAGGTAAATCTCTCTCTCTCTCTCTCTCTTTTCTATTTGATATCCTCCTACTAGGCATAGTGCCCTTGGATTCTGGAGTACTACACATTCAGTTAGAATGTGAATGGAGGTTTCGTCCTCCTTCTCACAGAATCTGCACTCACTATCCTCTACTACTCTCAGTTTACTAAGGTGTCCTTTAAGTCGATAATGCCCGGTAAGGATCCCTGTTACAATATGAAGCCTGTTCTTGCTCAGGCAGATGCAGGCTGTGATGTATGCCTTATTTATACACTACTCAATAAAACAACACCTTGTTGCAAGCTTTTATTCTCTGGTATTCTGATAAACACAGTAATTCAGTAATGGTTATAATACAAGACAAAACTCAAGATGAAATACGAACTTGTAATGCGAGACAATGCGCATCTGATTCTTATTTAGTACTCGTGGCGGCATCTACGTACGATCTATAATCCTACGGGGTCACAGACTACAGATGACTATGATATAAGGAGAAACAATTATATGAAGCTGAAACATAGATGGTGTCACGGGTACTAACATTACCATTTATAAATGGGTATACAGATCTCACACAAGCTTCCGATGTTTCCTGCCATGATTTCCTGGTTATGTTCACCCAGAAGTATCTTAGCGTGTCTTAGCCTTAAGAGATTGATCCAATTATCCGTTCTTATACTGCCCAATTCTTTTTTAATCTCGTCGTGGACGTTTGAACGAGAAAAGTCAGTAAATGTGACCATCGCCTTTCAAGGGGATGCTTTAGATGTTCTTCAGACTGTACCTGTGGAAAAAACGAATGACTTTGAAAGACTTAAAGGATCGTAAGCAGAATCGAGACAAGTCTCCAAGAATATACGAATTAGATATTTTCAGGATGATGCGATCTGGCAACCATTTTCCTACTACACAATTTACAAATTAAATTAATTATGTGACGTGTAACTATATAATAAGTAAATATAATATACATTCACTTGAGATAAATGAAACTTTTTTTTAATTTAGAGAATAAGAAAACATATCATAATAATTACATATATTATTGTGTTATTAAAATAACATGAATAGGTAATTAAAAAATTACAAAATTTATTGGTTCCCGTACTAATACTTAGAATATTCAAATTAATTAGACAAAGACAAAAAAACAATTTTATTATTTATAGTTTTTGTTCAAATACTCACTTAGTTTGAGATGTAGAAGGTTCAGAATGTGACATAGTTTCCAGTTGAGGAACAGCTTCAGGATGTGAGTAAAATAAGGCATTACTCCTTTCATTAAAAACATTTTTCCTCCTGGAGACTTAGCAAAGGCAGAATCCTCAAAATGTCTTGAACAAATTCTACTGAATACACTCTTCATCCTCACGTATACCCAAACTCTTCATCCACATATATCTGGGGATCTTTTGGAAACCTAAATAGGTATAAATAGTGTTTTCTTATTCATATAGGTAGGTAGGATTTCATGTAATACAGAATGCAACATAGTATACTTTAAAATAACTATGGTGTTCTAACAATATATTTTGTCAATAAAATAAAGCAATACTAAGATTGTATAACTAAAGTGAATGCCACTAGAGCCTTCTTAAATGTACAGTGTGCATAACAATATAACTTTAATTTAAAGATAGCCTATTAATAAATTCAAAGTTATTAAACACAGGCACAATAAGATAATTCGAAATTCGACGTTGAATGTTATTTTAAACTTTAAAATAAATTGTTGTTGTTTAAACCTTATTTTGAATTATGACACCCCTCAAAAAAGTGTGATGCAACGGTAATGGTTTTTATTTACTTACCTATGAAACGTTATCGAACTGAACTTGAGATACTTTCTCGAGCACACAATACAATTCACTGGCATTTTTAAGCAGTTAAATGCACCAAAATAACTTAAACCACAAAAAATTTTCAATTAAAGTACGAAATAAACTCAAAATGAACCACAAAATAACCATAAAATAACTAACCTAACTAACGTATTCCTGTCAATTTTTTGCTAACCAATCAGGTGTGTAACCAAAATAGCGAATATACAATCAAGTCGTGTAACCACTGCTATATAGTGAGGGAAGATGATGGTTACAAATATTGCATGATAGGGCTGTATCTATTATTTATTTATTTATCTGAGATGATTTAGAATATAAAAAAATAGTGTTAACCCGTTCGTTATACCTGTGTTTTTCAAGTAAAAAGAAAATGTCAGAAAAAATGCAATCAACACCTCCCGAATTGCTAGAAATAGCAAATTCTTCGATAGAAACCTTAATACCTACGAAATCGAAGAAAGTTTACGATTATGCTTACACAAAATTTGTGAAATGGAGTGAAAAAATCACGTACATTTTTATTCAGAAAATGTTCTGAATATTTTACTAATTTGTCTGAAAAATTCAAAAGTTCAACTATGTGGTCGCAGTATTCAATGCTGAAATCAAAACTAAATATTAAACATATTGTAAAAATTGAAAACTATTCAAAATTAATTGACTTCTTAAAACGAAAAGGTGATAATTACAAACCGAAGAAGTCAAAAGTTTTTTCTAAACAGGAGTTTGATAACTTTCTTAAGAATGCACCAAACAAGGTAGCAACTAAGGTAGGTACATAATTTTTTTAAACTGTTATTTAGTTTTACAGATATTCTATTAATTTCAGCTTTTTTATTTTAATTTTTTTTATCCATACTTTTATTTAAATGCTTGAAGAAAAAAATAGTATATGTCACTCGGATTAGAAGGCCCATTATATGTTTCGCCCAGTTTGCACAGCTTCGGCTAACGCCTCAGCTGTGTAGAATTCTGGGCTGAACATATAATGTTGGCCTTCTACTCCTAGTAACATAATATACTATTACGATTTAAGCCACGCTTGAAATTGTAAAAAGTCACAGCTCGATAATGCTCCCTGTTCATTTCCATCACTTATTGGCAAAAGGACTACTTTTAACTTATGTAACAGCCAGGTATATTATTTGACAACTGTTACTAACTAACTAGATTGAAATGCCAGACAAAATTTGTTGCAAAATATACTAAATAAAAAAGAAAACAGCTCTCGTATCATAGGACTTTCAAGTGCTTTTTTTCTTATAAAATAATATAGTGTTATTTTCATTTATTGAATTACAGTCTATGGGGGGGATACTTTTGAAATGCACTTAAGATTTATAAAATTTATCAATACTGACGAAAGCATTTTAGTGTTCTGGTTTTCACCGTCTCAAAGTATTCTACCAATTTTTCGTCAAAATTTTTTGATACAAGTAATAGTTTTATCAAATTTTTCTTCTATTCGTTAAAAGACATATCCACTTGTTCTTATTATACACTTGCCTTGAAAATCGTCTTTTATATGAACCCCTGTCTGAGTAAGTTTTAAATCGAGACTAGGCCTTCCCAAATATTTATTGTGGCATTTTCAGTCAGAGAAAGTCTAGAAAAATAAGTTTTTATAATATTTAGTCCATCATTATTCGCCATGTTATAAAAACACCGTAACCAAATAACCAAATTATCTTAAATTATCCGAAGTTTGTTCAATTTTTAATCCGACATAAAATACAAAATTCTATATTACTTTCGTAGAATAACAAAAAAAGAATGGACACAATAAGATCCAGGAAATCCATAATGCTCTCGGAAAATTCCCTAATTCTTATGTTACACACAAAGTTATAGACCGTCAGATAGTGACAGGTTTAGGTGCCCCATTTTCGCATACAACCCTTGGCGAGTGTTGAAAAGTACATTGATTTTGAGTAGAATGAAAGGAAATTTACGAATGTCTCTGGGGATAACAAATGGAAAATTCGATTTTCTCTAACAAAAATGAAAAGTTATTTGTTGCCTTATTTTCACGCAAGCCGTGTTCACTATATGATTGATAAATATAATTAAGCTTCGTAAAATCAAAGGCTTTAATGTTGCAAATAGCTAAAGGATTGAAATAAGGGCGTAATCTTCTAAGGAAAAATCGAGATTATACCCCATTTTTGCACACAAGTTCATCGAATGTATGAAAACGTACATAGTCACTAGTACGAAAAACATATTGGTTTGACTGACCTATAAGTGCATTTTGGGGTTGGAAAATTTTTCTGATAAGGAAAATCGAACTTTCCTTGTGTTATCCCCAAGAGCCACTCGTAAATTTTCTTTTATTCTACTCAACATAGATGTACTTTTCAACCCTCTTCGAGGCTTGTATGCGGAAATGGGGCATCTAAATCGGTCACTATCTGACGGTCTATTATATTGCTACGTGATTCTATTTATAGTTCTTTATAAGTAGTATAATGTTGCAGTAAATATAATACTTTGTGCAACAAGAGTGAATATGGACAATATATTCGAGTATAATTTTTCTACGGCTCACTAACGAAAATCGACAAAGTTAAAAAATTATTTTAGGTTATTAAGACCAAATAACTAATTTTAAAATAATTTATGACTTTTATTAATTTATAAAATAAAATAAATATAAAAAAAAGATTTAATGTAATTAGTCCCCAGCCCAGATTTGAACCCGTCCCCCTCGCGTGGAAGCCAGACGTCCTTACCTTCACCGCCATATTTAGGATTTTATTTTTAAATTAGTTTCATATAGTTTTATTAAAATTATCGAATTATTTATAATAATAGACCAAATAAAAACAGGAATGCTATTATTTATCGATTCTACACAAAAAATAGCTCATTTTAATATACCGTAAAGTCGGGTGACTTTGACTCACTGTCAAAATTTAAACCTAGTTTCAATTGTTAAATAAAAGCAAATCCAAATTCGCATTTTCGCCATAATTTAGTCTTCAGTTATATTTTAAGAATTATTAAGCAAAAACATCTTAAATGGTTTAATTTTTCAATTAAAAAATAAAAAAGAGG
This sequence comes from Psylliodes chrysocephalus, assembly GCA_927349885.1. Taxonomy (NCBI): domain Eukaryota; kingdom Metazoa; phylum Arthropoda; class Insecta; order Coleoptera; family Chrysomelidae; genus Psylliodes; species Psylliodes chrysocephalus. Next base: position 19,036,783 of record OV651820.1, read on the forward strand.
TGTGCAAAGCCACCCGCAGGTAGACTTTGACTTACCCATCATTTTACATTGTTTTCTCTATAATATTACTTGCTAGTTTAAAGCCGTCCATCACAGTTGATGTAAAACACAGTTTAGCATTAAAAAAATATTTTTTATTGCTTACGGTAAAGATAATAACATATAATATTACAAACAACAGTATTGTTGGTTGCATACAAATTTTATCACCTTTTAATTTCGATTATTTTGCAAATGAGTTAAATTTTTTATACTACAAAAAGCGTAAGCGTCTAATTGTCTTTAAATAAAGTGTTTTGGATAGTTTTAATACCTTACTGTTCAATCAGCGTGAGTTTTATTTTAAAAAATAGGACGTATAATTTTTTGTGAACAAAAATAACTATTTACTGATTTGAGCTAAAGTCACCCATGCGGGTCAAAGTCACCTGACTTTACGGTATATTTATTCTCAATAGAGAGTTATTGCAAGTTCACTTAAGGTCAGTCACTATTAGTGCCGCTCTTATTTTGACATCTGAGCATGCGCAGATCACTTACTTTAATAAAGATTGTGCCTGTCCTTAATAGAGAGATATTGCAAATTTCTATAAAGCCAGCCACTAATAGTGACATCGTAATTAGAGTCAAATAAATTCTCTAATAGTACCTAATAATATAGAGGCATTAGAAATTATAATTTTAGAAGGTTTAAATGACGAACGCATCCAAACGCTATAAAGTCGCCACTACCTGCTGCCCTTAAACATCCACAATTAAGGACAGGCACAATCCTTAATAAAGTCAGTTTTAGAACATAAACATCTGCGCATGCTTAGATGTCAAAATAAGAGCGGCACTAATAGTGACTGACCATAAGTGAACTTTCAATAACTCTTATTATGGACAGGCACAATCTTTATTAAAGTTAGTGATCTACGCATGCTCAGATGTCAAAATAAGAGCAGCACTAATAGTGACTGACCTTAAGTGAACTTGCAATAACTCTCTAATAACAAAAAAATATACTGACAATTAGTTTGACAGAATTGTCACTTATATAAAATTTAAAAAATAATAGTAGACGGGTGACCAAAATACGAACTGTGTTTGGTAGATTTTTTTGCAGTGTTCTTACTAGGTAGAATGGATATGAAATATATTCGTTCAGTTGAACGCAATGGCATACTTTTTCGTTTTGTAGGTAGTCTGTACGTAGATAAGCTAATCCATGTAAGTGTAGAAAAAACTATTTTGCTGATTGAAAAAGTAACAGTAGTTTGTTCCAATAGTATTCCATTCATTGGAAGTTCTTAAAAACACCAACACTCATTTTTAAACATACACATTAATGTTTTGTGTTTGATTTGTTTACCCAATTGAAAATGGGTCTTCAAGTTAATATGCTACGAAATTAGATTTTATCTACAACCACCACAGTAAATCGTCTATTATGTATCGTTTATAAGTAAATACATCATTATACAGGTACTGTTACGTAATGAAATATCAAAACTGTTAGGTAACAATATTACATTACGGTTTCATTTATCAAACTATCCATATACTCCGTTGCTATGTTTACGATAAATAGTTTTGACATTTCAGAAATAAAAAAAAATGTAGTTACAAAATGATTTTTTAGAGAATTAAATTATTTTGTCAGATAGTAAAAATGAATTACAAGGAACTACTCCTAATATTCTTGAAAAAGCTGCTAATACTACTAACATGATACTGCCCTCATAATAGGTCAAGTTATGAAACAGTATACTAAAAGTTTACGAACTGACGTATAAAAAACAATTTAAACTCATTTTCTAAGAATGTGCTTGTGACATATTTTCGGGAACTTATGGAAGAATTAGGAATCGTCAATTACATAAAAAATAAAGTAAATACTGAAATGTACCCAAAATTCAAAGCATACCTCAAAAGACAATCAGATGGTTTTAAACGTAGAAATTGGTTTGATAAAATAAGTAAATATTTAAATGAAGCTCTTGATTTACAATACTGTCGTGCAAGTCAACCCTGTGCTTTGTTTACTCCTTGCCCGCAGTATGAAGACTAGCGCTAGTAATATAGAGACAAACGCAGCGCTTCTCGAAACTACCATAAAAAGCGGTGCGTGGCCGTTGAGTCATAGAGATAGAATTTTCGGACATTCGAGATCGTCTAGAAACTACTAGTACAGAGCTGGCTTTATATAAATAGCGCGAGTTGTCGACGGACGGGTAGATTGAATTTAAGTGTTGGACAGAAAAGATAAATTGCAATAAATAAATTAGAATTGTGAGTTATAATAGTTCCTAAGTATTATATAACTTAATTAGTTGGTTATAAATAAATTCTAAATAAAGTGTTTTAAATAAATAAAACAAACCTTACAATACTATTAACAAACGTTTGTATCTAAAACGAATGCGAATTGTGATTTTAACGATTTACTGGATAAATTAATGCCAAATTTTGCAATTAACTTGCAGTGGTTGCGTAATGCTGCCATCGAAGCTATTTGAACGAGCTGAATAGGATGTTTAATCCATGAATAATATACGAGTTGCTTTGTTGACGCAATTACGCACATACAGAACAGCTAACATTTCCAATCAGACACTGAAATAATTTATGAAATTTACATTGCAAAATTGTTTCGTTGTCTTGTCATTGACATATGTGGCATCTTAGTAAATGCTCAAATAATAAGGCCCCTGGATGTCTAATAGTATTGTATTCGTAGATTGCTATTCGAAGTACGATATTAGATCAAATTAAATTTAATTTGAATGAAACGAAGTTTAAGAGCAATAGATTTTACCAAGCAAAAATCAAGTAATAACTAGATTAATTAAAGAAACTTATTAATTCTTATTTGTTCGGGGTTTGTATGTATTGATACAAAGGAAATTGGGTAATATTTCAGTTATCTTAAAAGTCAGAAATAGACGAGTGTATTGTGTAAATCGTCGCCCTAATAAAAAAATGTCTATCTCCGTTTTGGAGAAACTGGAAGAAAACCGTTATTTTTTACCAAAATACAGGTTTTTTGTTTAAAATTTTTGGAGACAGGTAATTCTGTTTTCTTTTTAGAGTACGTGAGAATTGGACATGGACCAAATGTGCCTGTTTAATGAAATTAAAAATATTTTTTTTTAAAGCTAGCACAAAATCTGATCTAAAAATATGTTTATAAATTTTTTTCTTTTTAAATTTCCTACAAGAATTTTTTTAAATTCCAAAAAATTCAAGCAAATTTGAAACATGCGCCACAATGTTTTTTAAACATCGTCATAATGAAGCCTACAATCTGATTGACTAATTTATAACCTTTCAGACAGTAATCGATATGTTTTTACATTGTTGCCGCTTCTTATAAAGAATTATTGAAATTGCGGATTATGGACAATTTAAAGGTTAAGATCATGTAATTTAACATAAAAAACATATATATTAAAACTAAAACAATATTAGTTTAAATTATGTTTTTATGAAGCAACTATACACTTACTATTTTAATAAACTTTCTTCTTTATCGAAATGTTATTCAAATCATATTCGCGAAATATTTTCTCTAAGTCTGACAACGTGGTTTCATCTGTTCAGTGTCCATCTAAATACTAACTTCGTTTTCGATTGCAAGATTATTTTGATTTATTTTAAAATTGTTATTTAATTTTTTAAAAATGGCCAAATTACAAACATGATTAAAAGAAGAATATTTATACAACTTTAATGATTTTTTATATAAATAATATAAAGTTTATTGGCTCTGAAATTCGCAACGTAAAGACGAAACCAGTAAGTACACTTTCTAAGCTCGAAATCTTTCTAGAATTATTGTATTCAAAGAGATTTTTGTTTAAAAAAGGAACATTTTTTATTATACAAACGCATCACAATGTGGATGTGATGAAAGGTTATTCACTTCGATGGTATTTAGAAGCCACAAGAGAGCAACACTATGTTTGCACGATAGCTCCCAAGACAGATCATACCACTGGAAGATATTACATGTTGTTCACCCCTCTCCTTTCTACCCATCTACAAATAGCAAGCAAAAAACAGAAAATGCCACTTTTTGCAGTCAGATAAAGGACTATAATATTCATGAATACATATCATGACCTGTATAACATCTACACTCCCCTTCCTAGCTTTATGATGTAGATACACGTTTAAAAATTCCAGAAAATTGTGTCGTAAAATAAGGGGTGTCATGAGATAAAACCAAAATGTTATTTATATTGACAGTTGAATTTATTCAGCATTATGTAACTTACGTACTAATTTTTTGAACAGTTTTTAAAGCTTTGGTGTCGGTGAAAAAATGAATTTAAAGAGAGAAAATTTCCGAGGTATGATTTATTATGAGAAGCAAAATGGAAAGAACATCTCACAAATTAAAACTTTAGCATACCGTTGGAAAGCTTGTAAAAATTGTATAAACAAGAAGAATACTGAATAAATAATTCAGTATTTTAAATAACAAATTGAGGTAAAATTTCTCCTCAGTTTCAAAAATACGAATAATAAGATAATATAAATACAATAAATTCAGTAGTCGTAGATTATGATGTAGTGACAAACCAAAAAATAATTGCTAATACTTGTAATGATTTTTTTTGTCAATATTCCACATCACTAAAAGATTAAAATATTATCGATCAAAATAACTCTGAGTTTAAATAAAAAAAAATATGACCCCATATTCAATCTTGCTGCATCAAAAACAAAGGTGTTTAATATTATTTTACGTCTCAAAAAGTCTTAATTCATTAGGATTGGACCATATAAGTCGCACAATATTAGTCTCGGCAGTAAATTATTTAATATCTTTTTATTTTTTTATTTAATTTGTAGCTTATTCCCTGATATACGAGTATATTTAAAAAATGAGAACGTCCAGAACTATCGCCCAGTTGCAATTCTTCTCAAACATATTAGAAATAAATATTTTTTTTAGTACTATGCAATATTTAGACTTTAACAAAACTATTTTAACATGGTGTTAGGAAAACGAAAAGTTCACAGACAGCTAGTACAATTTATAAATATATAACGGAGACAAATGCATAGGTCTGTTCATGGATTTAAGCAAAGCTTTCGATTTGTTTGACTACAAAATCTTGGAACAAAAATTATACAACTGTCTGCATGGACAATTAAGCGATTGGTTGATGTCTTATCTTGATGATTGAAGGCAAGTTGTTGATATTAAACATTCAAACAATGTAGATATATTAATGGGGGTTTCTCAAGAGCTTATCTTAGTCCCTTTGCTCTGCCTAATATATGTTAGCGATCTTCTCTAAATTCATAACTTTGGTGATGATCTTACAAGTAATGCAAAAGATAATAATTATTTAGGCACTGATGATACATTATATCATTGCCAAATGAAATTGCATTATATATGATTAAAAAAATTTAAAGAATAGTTTTGTATGAATATAGAGAAGACAATATTTATTCATTTCAAACCTCGACCGAAAAAAGACGTATGCCATTTACTAAAAATTAACAGTAAATATATACAATATACTCAGAATTCATATTGAAGCTTCTCTAACATGCACGAAGCATATAGATTAAATTATGTCTTAAACAAGTGTGAAATGAAACAATTTTCCACTATTATGATCTGGTAATACCGAATAAAATACGGTCTTATATTTTAAAGATCATCATAACATATAATTGTAGTTTTCAGATTTCAAAAACGGGCTATAAGAAATACCGCTGGAAATTCTAGATAGGGTGCTTCCAGTAATTTAGGCTGCCCTGTATATATAAATGGTTGAACTACTACTTAATATACGTAAAATCTAAATTTTTTATATAGAAATTCCTGAAATCATATTTTGTGTCAAAAATTATTATGCTGGGGCGGTGAAGTTTGTGGAAATCAAAATTAAAGTTGAAAATCAAAATTAAAGATGAAAATCAAAATGCCGGGTAGTTTGTTGAATTTTTGGAAATCTGTCAGATGGAAAGAAATTTGTCAGGGGAAAATAAAAAGACAACCAAATAGAAAAGTTAAAAGGTTTTAAAAAAGTTATATAGATAATAAAAGTTGATAGCTGTTATATCGTGCAGTTGAATTAATAAAAGGAAGGTAAAGAAATATTTTTAATTAAAAAAGGGTGACTTGAATAAAAGAAATGGCAGAGCACTAGCAGAAGTGCAGATTAGCGCAGATTACCATAATACAAATAAAAACAATCAAGAAACGAGCAGAGCAGTGAAAGGTATAGTAAGCAGTTAAAACAAGTGGGCACAGGTGGAAACAACTAGTTATCGGAGGAGTGAAAAGAAAAGATTCAAGGGAGAAGAAATTTAAAATTTGTTTATTTTTTATTTTTAATAAAATTTAGTATTATTTTTTATAAATTTTTAGAGCAGAACCACTCCTTTTGAGAGTGGACAAATTTTTAAAAATTGATATACAGGGTGTTTCTATAAATCGATAAATAATAGCATTTCATAAAATATTCGTCTATATTTATAAATAAATAAATAAATAATAAATTTTGATAAAACTATATGAAATCAATTTAATTAGAAGAATTAAAACTAAAATGTCAGGTGTGTCGATGGAGCTGCGGGTAACGTATTGAGCTGATGCCATTTGAAAGATCCCGGGTTTAAATCTAGGATTGGAACCTAATTAAATTATAGTAGTTGTGCAAGAAATGTGGATATAATAGCCATAACACACGAAGACGAACTTTAAGTACGACGCAGTTGGCGAAGTATTCAATCGTCTGACTGCGATACGGACAATCCACTAGAGCTGTACAGTATATTTTTTCTACGACCCACTAATGAAAATAAAAAAAATAAATTTATTTTATGTCATTAAAATAAAATAACTCATTTAAAAATAATTTATGACTTTTACCAAATTATATAATAAATAAAAAAAATAATTTAATTAGTCTCCAATCATAAAATTTAACCCGGGGCTTCTGCACGAAAGCCAAACGCTCTATTATTTGCTCCATCGCCACACATAATATTTTAGTTTTAATAGTCGTGATTAAATTTATTTCATATAGTTTTATTCAAATTTATGGTTTATTTGCCAATATAGATGAAATAAAAATAGAAATGCCATTATCTATCGATTCTACAACAAGAACAATTCGTTTTATTGTATATACCTATCTCAATAACTAAAAAATTTACTGACAATTAGTTTGTCACTTATTTAAAATTTAAAAAAATAATAGTAGACGGATGACCAAAATATGAACTGCTATTGGTGGTTTATTTTTTTCGCAGTGTTCTTACTAGGTAGAATGGATATGAAATATATTCGTTCAGTTAGGCTCAATGGCATACTTTTTCGTTTTGTAGTCTGTGCGTACAATAGTCAATATACATGTGGATGTAGAAAAAAATAATAGTAGCCGAGTAACCAAAATAAGAACTGTGATTGGTGAATTTCATTTTTTGATGTGTTCTTACTAGTGCTACGTTTGAATATCCACTTTTGATGTATTTTTTACCTTTAGAGCGTTTGTTTATCCACATCAGACACATCTGCTCCCATTACGTTTACGTATCTTGAATCACTTAATCAAAGAGTCACAACATCTCAGATGCATCCGATGTGGATATTCAAACGCAGCATAGGTAGAATGAATATGAAATATATTCGTTTAGTTTAACGCAATGGCATACTTTTCCGTTCTGTAGTTTGTGCGTTGCCTAGCTAATATCCATGTCGGTGTTGAAAACCTAATATTTTTGGAGTCGCTTTTCCAAAATTTTTCTAGAAAAAAAAAACTGAAAATTGTTAAAATCGACCTTTTTATCATTTTCCTTCTGTGATTCAGCTAGGTACATGATACAAAATGAACAAATATATATTATATAATTATTATTCCAATAAATTTATTGAAATATATGTACTTATCATAAATTTTTTGACAATCAATTGCCAATTACAAACATTAATCATGGCAATGGTGCAACATTAATTAACAATATTATTATGGCACGCCTCAGTTATTATCGGATAATACGTTTAATTTGAGATCTAATTTATATATTCGTAATTGCTAATCCGTAGTTAGGTAAATTTGATCTATACAGGGTGTATTCCAAATTCGTGCTTCTCATATAAACTCAAACGTACTGATTAGACTAGATGCAATAACATTATCAATTAATCTTGATTGCAATTGATAAAAGAGAATATTAATTAACTCCAACATCACTAAACATCTCGCTGGTAAACTTTATTGATCGTGTATTTGATGATCTAAATCAGTGGTTCTCATCCTGTGGGACGCGGCTCCCAAGGAGGCCCGAAAGTGTTTTCTAGGAGGTCACAACGTTATTTTTATTTGTAATTATTTTTACTAAAATTTTCCAAAACGGTTTTTATATTCATCCAGATGACATCAAAAAAGAGTTTCTGTTTTGTTGTGCGCTTTTATCTTCTACAAAAGGTAGAGATATCATGGAGAAAATATAGTATATTACATTACGAGTGTGGAAAATCACTTTTCACACAAGTGATGTACAATACTTTTCCTACGATCACAAAATAATTTCATCAAAAAATGTAAAACCAGGTTATTATTATAATAATTAAAATGTATTTAAAAAAATAATCAACAATAATCGTATTTATTCAATTTTCATATTTTCTAAACAATACAAAAAATTAAAAAACAAAAAAAATAAAGAAAAACAAAAAAAAAATTCTGGTCCCGCCAGGATTTGAACGCGGTCGCTCGCCAGGTCTCAAATGGCAAAATTGATAAGTTTGACGCTCTAACCATCAAAGCTAATAAGCCATGGCTTAATGATCTAAGAGCAAACATATCTTCAGTGGTGGTTTGCCCGTAAGGGCACTTGGGCACGTGCCCTAGTATAATAAACCAAAAAAGAAAAATAACTTACATATTTTATATTTTCCTCAATGCCTATTATTATTTAATCGAATATTCAGCGCAAACCGCGTTGGCACGACACTGGACGACCGGGCGTTGAGCGACATTCTGAGAATTCCGAAATTAAGTGGAAGATAGACACAGTAAATGTGTGCCCCTGTTATTTTCTCTCTCATTATGATGCGAAAAACAAGGACAACGACAATATCGCTTAGCAAGAGATGAGCACATGCGATGGATTATACGTCACAAGTAGGGCGCTGTCCCACATACTTTGATTTTCTCTTACGCGCTGTCCTCATTGTGACGTGCTGTACCCATGGCATAGATTACCTAGACCAGATACGAATGTATGCAGCGGCATCTTTCCCGGCCATGCCGGTTTCGGCTAAAGGTTGGATCATGATAATAATTTATTTATTGTAATTACGAAAAAATGTTAGTTGGACCATTGGAATAGTTAAGAAATAAAACTACAAAGAAAAATAACATTTTTTTTATAAAGCAGTCAAAAATATGATGAAAAAAAATCAATAATAATTATAAATGGGACAAAATTTTGATTTTTCTTTTGGTTTTGTCTGTTTTTCGAGAATTTCAAATCTCTGTTTGCATATTTAAGACTAAGAGTATAAAAAATTCTTATAAATAATTTAATGGTGTTCGTTTTCGCAAATTGTTGGCAAGGATGACCAAATTCTATTTTGCTCATCTCAAAAAGGTATGCGTTGGAAATTCTAGGCTTAGATGACAAACTATCAAATAGATATATAAATATTTTTTCTAATTTGAAAATATAAAAGATAAATTTTTCGCTGGGAGATTTTAAATTGCCAAACACTTTTTCTTCAGAGTAGTATGCTTTAAAATGCGTTAACAAGTTAGAATTGTTAAGTAAATTGCATTCTTCTGAGAAATTTACGTAAATTTCGCAAGAGTGGATATGTAATGATTTTTTGATTAAATAGCCACATACATAGTTAAATGTATTTTGAGTGGTTACATTTAGCTCCCTGTAGTCACATTCAGAAATCGTTATTGCCCCAACTAATTGTTTTTAAATATATTTAGTCGTAGGAAAAATACATTTTAAGGACTACAGTAAAAAAACAGCTGTAGCGTTTGTAAACATGGATAGCCACTTGGACTTTCAATAAAAAATGAAAGAAGTTGCAAGCAAAATAAATTCACTGCATGATTTATCCATATGATCTTTCCGGTAAAACTATTCCAGTTCCTTTGTAAAAGTAATTTATCATTTAATCTAAATTGTGAATTATATCAATTGTACTGGAACCCCTTCTTTTCAGTTTAAGAAGCTTTGTAAATGCACGAATTCTGATCATAAGGTTATTCTTTTCTTTACTGTTGTACGCTGGTTGTCGAAATAAAAGAAAATATTGTAAATCGAAGTGAAAGGAGAAATCAAGTTGTTCCTGGAAGTAAAAGCAAAACATACTTTAATGTCGAATCATGTTTACTTGGCAGCAGGGCCGATGAGAGGGGGTACCCGGGACAAATTCTCGGAGCCCGGGGACAAGTGGGGCCCGGGGACAAGTGCGGGTCCGGCCAGCGGCAGCTTTAGGTGAGGACGTTTTATTTTTTTGAAGTTCGCCACAAAAAGGAGAAGAGCTGGTTTGTATAAAATAGTTTTTGCTTGAGGATTTTGTTTTTAGAAATATGACATTGAAAGGGCTTAATTTTGTCCCGGGGCCCCACCTGGCTCTCGGAGGCCCTGCTTGTCAGATAACTCAAACCGGCTAAATAATCTGAACCTAAAACTTTAGAGAAGGGAAATGCATATTATCCAATTTCAAAATAATTTTCTGGCATTTGTATCGCTGCAAAACTATGTTTGAAAAACTTTGCGATGTACGATGTGGAAGAGGAATATGAAAATGAACTGCATGAAGATAACTAGGCGCCTTGAATCCCTTGAAAAGAAATATCGGCGCTTCCTTACCGAGCTTACATTAGAAGAGCGGGAGGGATTTTTTAACGATTCTTCATATTAAAATAAACAGACTAACTGTTGAGGATGACATGAGATTGGCTTTAACAAATACTCAAATTCAAGCACATCCATCGCTTTCAATATAAAATAATTATTTAATTATTAGTTATAAAAATATTTTAAGTGTGCTTTCTTTAACCTATTGAAAATGTAATTTTGTACAAATTTAGCTGGGGTTACGTCGCAACTCGAAAAGGTTCACTGACCTAAATGAATCGGTCATTTGAGAAAGCCCATAAGTCACAAATTTTACATATTCCAAAAATGGCGGATTCTTATTGATAATACTTCGGTGCACCTTCCAACGAGAAATCCCATTAGTCGTAGCACTTCTTGTATTAAATTTTCAAACGTCAAAATCTGCTTTACTTGAAAAACCTCATACGTGTAGTGCATAAAAAACGATAATTGTGATCATATTGTGCAATATTGTGATTGTTCGTTCAGGTAGGTGCAGTATTAAGTATAATTATAAACAAATATTACATGCGAGCCAAACGGCAAAAAATTTCGGACTGAAACGTTCCGTTAGAACGTAAGTGAAAGTGTGGTTTGTAGTTCAACTAAAAATGAACTTTTTTACATGCCAAATTCGGAGGCACTGTCAGTGAATTGCAACAGTTCCTCTGAAATTGAAAATAATGAAACATTGGAAATAGTGTTAACACCAGATATCCAATCATGTTCTTACACATTTAATAACAGCTCCTTGAACAGTATAATCACAAACACATCTACTCAAATATCCAATAATTTATCCCCAGAACATACCGAAGCTAATGTTTCGCCCAGATCTCTTGCTCAATGGGCAATTAATTATAATATTACTTGTCAAACGATTTAACCCTCTCATGACAAATACTGTTTATGTACTAAACTAAAATGCACAGGAAAAAATATTTTTGCATCAACGATTTATTGCTATTTGTTCTCTTGTAAATTGTATTTTCATCCTTAAATAATGAATATTTGTTTTTTGCAGAAGCAGATAAGAGAGCAAAAATATCAACGTCAAAAAAAGAGTGGGAGAAGTCAATTGCTGCATGGCTCAAGAGGGCGAAAAAACAATTCTTTTCCCATTCAAAAACATGATTTTTTTTAAATATATAAAATAAATAAAAATTTAAATGAACATCTTTTTTATTCATAAAATATTAATTTATGTACCCTTTAAGTATCCTTTTAATAGCATATGGATGTAGTGCAGTGTATATCCCGAGGATAAAGTATACGGGATATCCCGGGGATAAAGTATTGGGATATACCGAGGACGTCCCGTTTTTTAACATTGTATATCCTCAGGATGTACTAGGGATATAGCATAGCCGAAACCGTATATCCCGAGGATATAGACTAACGTCCCATCGGATATCCTCGGGATATCCCTGGTACAGACTTGTGCTACCTGGGTTAGTTCAATCACAGTTGTCTTATGGTGTGCTGGGATGGGGAAGAGTTCATGATTGCCATCTTGATAAAGTGAACCTATTACAAAAATGGATACTAAGAATAATATATAGAAAAAACATTAGGTTTTCTAGTAACGTATTATATCAAATTAGTAATGTACTTGACGTAAGGCAACTGTATTGTGAAAAAATTATTATAAACATTCATAAAAAAAAGTAATAATAGAACCTCTGTCACACTCGTATTCTACCAGAAACAAAAACCTTAATGTAATGGTACCTAAATGTAAAAAAACAATTAAACAACGAAGCATTAATTACCTTGCACCTAAAATTTATAACAGCATTCCAGCAGAACTTAAAAATATCCAAAATACAATTACATTTAAAAATTCACTTAAACTTTGGATTAAAGATACACCCAGAGTAACATTTCATACTATAATAAATAATATATCGTAGGGTACACCTTGAAGACACCAAACTAAATTAAATAATATAAATTATTAATAAACTAAATTAACTAATATAAATTCTTGTATCAAATTATGTTATACCTTCTATGTGTACCTATACATCATAGATAACATCAATTTTAATTGTATTATATTTTAACTGTCATACCGATTAAAACATTATTTTATATATACCCTATTTGTCGCTTTACCCTATTGTGATGCTTTACCCTAATTGTGACTCATATTAACCCTATTGTGACGCTTTACCTTATTGTGATACTTTACTGAGTTATTTTTATTAATGTTAATAATATTTTATTTATATATATATTTTTTTTTTCATACCAAAGTTTCCACATACAAACTGACACTGCCTGCAGGTCGGTTTCAGTGGATTTATGTTTATTCATTATGTTATAGGTTTCTTTTAACTTTTCAAAAATTATAATGTACATTTTTTTATTTATATTATTGAATAAACATTATTATTATTATATTATTATTATTGTAGTTAGGTAAAATTTAAATGGCGTCATAAAGGGTTAATCCGACACTGCTATGTTCCATTATCAATTATTATTTTTAAAGTAAAGAGGGAATTCGTTCTAATTTTTAACTAATATCGAGATTTATCGAAATGAATATCAGTCGAGGCGCAGCAAATCACGTGAAAGCTTCGTAGAACAACCCTTCCATAAATTTTACCGAAAAAAGTAATTTGATTATTTCAAAACCTCGGCCGCTCAGCCTATAATCAATTACGGGGGTATTTACTTTCGCCAGATAGCTCAAACAGCCTCTAAACCGTTTGATGTAGATATTCTGGAAAAGGGGGAGATTGTCGCCGCTCCCAATTCTTGAAAAGTGATCGATACAAGAAGGATTTGGGCCAATTTTTTTTTATTTAACCAATACTGAATATAAGGTAGCTCGAAATAATGCATAAATATTAAAAAAATATATTAATACAACGAATCATCGAGAAAAATCTTAATTGGAGTTGGTTATGAAATTTACACAGAATAGCATTTATTACTCGAAATTTACATTGTAAATAAAGTTTATTACCTTGAAGTGATACTGCCCCTAAATAAAACAAATAAATTCAATTAATATCGAAATCATAATCAAAATTTACATAAAGGTACATAAATTCTTATCCATTTACATCTAAACATGACCCATTTCTTCTCCGAAATCCAGTAAAAAGTTATGCAGCATTTGCACTTAGTTGTTGATCTCTTTACACTTTTCTGTTATTCGATTTCTCAGTTCTTCCAGATTATGAATTAACGTTGAAAAAATGGAATTTTTGATAGATCGCATATCTATTTTACTATTAATATGCACATTACTTGAACCAAAATAGAAATTACGCGTTTGACATCTTTGACAGCTGATAAGGAAAGTAGCTATTCACACACGGTTGAAAGTAGATTCTTATGCATACGCATGTGATATATGACACTTCCTTTAAGGCCAAGTAGTGGGATATGTGTTACTTTCCTAAGTGGTCGTAGGAAAAGTTATTTTTAATCGTTACTATGAAAACACGAAACAATTCCGTAAATATTGTTTATCCTGGGTTAGGGTACCCAGGATTACACTAATTACACTGAAAATCTTACTGTCAAATGCCCATCTTACTTCTTTCTTTTACGGCGAGAGTTTTTAAGTTTTTTATTCTGGTTTTATCGTTAACTAAAGGTTTGTTTCAACAACGATCAGAAACCAGTCACTGACACCATGATTCTGCGCAGTAGATTATTGGGACCTCCAAATTATCTATGGGAACGTATGTTATTGAAGAATAATAATAATTGTATTTTAAGTTTTTATAAAACTAAAATTCCAGGAAGATGTTTTACTGTATTACTGGACAGGGATTCTTATGTGCGTACTCAACACGTAACAAATTGAATAGAGAGAGACATTACATACAAATCGCATTCTGTGAAACGAAGATAGTCGTCTCAACACGTGCCGAATTGAAAGATGAGAATCCCAATGCAGAAGCTCAATAAGTACATATGGAACAAGAAAAAAGATCCTATCAGAAATTTTGTAAGAAGCAAATCCGTATATTTTAGTAAATCTCAGTTAAATAAATTGTATTTATAGTTTAAAGTATTGTTAGTGATTATTTTCCTCGGCTGTCAATTTTACGTTATCGTTAGAACCAATCAGAACCAAATAAATAGACTATTTTGGCACTGACTATCTCATATCGACTATCATGCATGGTGCTGAGTATTCACCTATGTTGACAGCAACTCGCATACTTGATTATAAGTGTAATATTTAAGAACGGCTACTGTCAAATATATTTTTTCTACACCTACATGGATATTAGCCTATCTACGCACAGATTACAAAACGAAGAAGTATGCTTTTGCCTTCCTTCAACTGAACAAATATATTTCATATCCATTCTAGGTAGTGAGAACACTGCAAAAAAATGAAATCCACCAATCACCGTTCATACTTTAATCAACCGTCTGCTATTATTTTTAAAATTTTAAATAAGTGACAATTCTGTCAAACTAAGTGTCAGTATATTTTTTAGTTATTGAGATTGAACATACATTAAAATGGGTTATTCTTGTGTAGAATCGATAAATAATACCATTTCTGTTTTTATTTCGTCTATAATTATAAATAATTTGTTAATTTAAATAAAACTGTATGAAGTCAATTTAATTACGAGTATTAAAGCAACAAAAATAAAAGAATGGATGTTCCTGTGGTCAGCGTTCTTTCCTTCCACACTTGAGTTCGATTCACGGATATAGAAAACATGAAATGAACTTTTTCTTTTTTTTTTTCGTTTATTTTATTTAAAAAATAATTTATAAAAGTCATAAATTATTTTAAAATTAATTGTTTTGTCTTAATAACCTAAAATATTTTTTATTTGTAAATTTTCCTTAGTGGGTCGTAGAAAAAATATTCTGTACAACTCGAGTGGATTGTCCACATCATACTCAGACGAATTTCGTGTTCGTGCGATATGGCCATCATATCCACTCTTGTTGCAAAAACTACGATTTTATTCTTTTTTTTTTAGAAATATTACAAAGGACGTGTCACATAAATCTCTAGAAATACATATTTCTGAAACCAGATAACATTTTAAAATTTAAACCTAATAAAAGTCATTGGTCGTTAGGATTGGGCGATTATCGAAATAAATTATCAATCATTGAAAATAATCGATTATTTTCTATCAATAAATTATTTTTTAAACCATCTATTTTTTGTATTTTCTTTAATATCGATTAATCGATTATTTTGAAAAATCGAAAATAATTAATAATTAATAATTAATTAATTAAAAAACCGATTAACCTATAAATCGGTGTTTCCACAAAATTAACGAATTATCGAATATTTTAAATAATAGATTATTTTCTAATAATCTATTTTTTTTTTCGTATTTCCATTGAAACAGATTATTCGATAATCTTTAAAAATTTGATATAATCAATTAATCAAAAATAATCGATTAATTAAAAAGCTGATTAAACGATAAATCAATAATTTTAAAAAAATAACCGAAATATCTATCACATAAAATAATCGATTATATTCGATCAATCGATTATTTTCATGTAATTATTTTTTTCGTATTTCCTTTAAAACAAATTATTCGAATATCTTTGAAAAATCGAAAATAATCGATAAATTGAAAATAATTAGTTAATCGAAAATAATCGAATAATTAAAAAAAGCCGATCAAACGATAAATCGATTTTTCTAAAAAAATCGATTATTTTGAATAAATCTACTTTCTTTTTGTATTTCCTTTAAAATCGATCATTCCATCATCTTAAAAAAACGAAAAAAATGTATTGGAAATGTTTCATTAATCGAAAATAATCGATTAATTATAACGGAAAAATCGATTTTCATAAAAAAATAATCGATTATTTTTGTAACCCCTATCGGTCGCTTGCTTTTATCCGAGCATTTAGCTCCAAAATTTAGAGATTCGGATTTTTTGATCCCGTTATCTTTGAAAGCGTATTCGATTGTATAATAAATATTGCTAGAATTTAGATTTTTTTAGTAAACGAAAAACTTTAATATTTTTTTGCGTTTTACTTTGTTTTAAGACTCAAGATTCAAATGTAACTTCCGATTTGACCGCAAATAAGATGAACCTTGAAATTTTAAGTAGGTTATCCTGTATTTCACCTAATATTCTTATAAAAATAAAATTTTGCTAGCAACTATGCTTCTTTACTTCTTATTTATCTACTAAAAAGGTCTAAAAAAAAACAGCTTTAGTAGATATTCTTATAAAACTACTTTTTAAAAACAAAATTTCATTGACAACAATGCCTATTTACTTCTTATTTAAATTAAATGTTTAAAATTTTGCCCTTTTGTAAATTTATTTAAGTATTATGCAATCTGTTTTTTAAAATATATATTTTGATGCTTAATATTTATTGAAATCCCTTAATGCGGATCTGAAGTATTCAGCCCAAAGGATCATGGCGGCTTTATGTCAAAAAGTTAATAAATATTTACCGCTGAAAACGAATATATTTTTTATTTGGCACTTACATTATTTGTAAGTATATACAATTTTTCACGTAACATCGTGGCATTTTCAACTTGAAATTGAATAACTAAAACACTTTAAATTGCTAATAACACCAAAAAATAATTCAAAAAAACGGCGCTCTATGATAATTTACTCAAGCAGAGATGAGCGTAGAATAGAAATGTCGGAGCAATGGGCCATGTTCACATGTGAGATATGCTGTTTTATAAACTATATTGTAATAGTTAGTCGCTATACAAGTTATTCTAAATAATCAGTTCGTTAAAAAAGCTAAAAGTTTTTAAATTAAGCCCAATTGAAATTTAAAATTTGAAATTATACGTCATCGGGAATAGACCAATCAGCTTGTGTCGAAGTTTTTTTTGTTTTACAAAACCAAGCCAACGAACAAACCTACATACAGAATGTCGAAGTGAACGCACATCTAAGTGACATTTAAAAATTGACAGCACCTAACAACTAACCTTAGTTTTTTGTTTTGGTTTAATTTTATTATTAATCTGCATTTATCTGGGTAAATATTCCTGTGGGATATAGGATATATAAAGGAAGAAGAATATGAATTTATCAGCTGTATTTATAAAAGTTGAATCAAGTATTTTTCCCATTGTAAACGAAAATATGATTACCGAGATGATTACTGCATTTTTTAACAATACTCAGTTTCCAAAAGATAGAAAGGTAAAACTTTATTTATAAATTGTTTTAATGGTAGGTAGTTACAGTTTATATGAAGCAGTACACTTTATAGTAAAACATATTTATCTCAGGTTTTATTTTTAGATCTGCCAAGCAAGAATATGGAGATATTTACTTTTTCCATAAGAGAGAAGGAGACAAATTACACCTAAACATAAAGTACAGCAAAAACCTTATGATGTGGCTGTTTTTTAGTGCACAATGCTTAGGATATGTTGAATCTCAAGGTTTGTAATATTTATTATGCTTTTTTGTTTTTATATCACATATAATAAACAGTGTATAAGGCCCTTTATTCTTATAAATATTTTTTTTCTAATTTTGACATAAAGAGACATTTTTTGTAATCGCAGCAAGTGTTAAAATAATCTAGAAATAGATTTTGTTAGTGAACCTAGTAATAATTATGATAC
Organism: Psylliodes chrysocephalus; assembly: GCA_927349885.1. NCBI lineage: Eukaryota > Metazoa > Arthropoda > Insecta > Coleoptera > Chrysomelidae > Psylliodes > Psylliodes chrysocephalus. The sequence continues at coordinate 19,055,237 of OV651820.1, forward strand.
CAAAGAATGCTGCAGAGCACCTATGAAATTTTGAGTTAAAAAATATGCCATATTTTTAGGCTATGTTTATACCCTTTTCAAAAATTTTATGCTCCTCGTTTTTTGCAAAACTTAAAATGCTCTATAGCTTCGAACAAAGTCAGCAAAGCACCTCTATTTTATAAAGTTTTTTCTGTAAAAACAGCAACACCATATATTTATGCACTTGAAATATTATATTTTTAAAAATACATGGTGCTTGCTAACCTTCGAAAGAAGCCAGCAGAGCAATTCGGTTTTTTAAAGCTTTTTTTCTAAAAACCACACCCCATTTTTAGAATATTTTTAGACTCTTGAAATATTGTAAAACTTTACTAAAAAAATTGCTATTTTTAAATAATACAGGGTGCTTTGTTGGAACAAAGTCAGCAGGACACTTCAGTTTTTTAATTTTTTTTTTTTATATATAAAAACAACTACTTATGACACATGTTTAGGCTGTTTTAAAATCCTAAAAATGTGGTAAGTACATTTGTTTTCAGAAAAAAACTTTGAAGTCAGCAAGGAATTGCGAATTTTTTTTTAAAATGCCAAATTTCGAATATTTTATAATATTGTAGGAGCCAAAAAACGTGGTGTGGTTTAAAAAAAAACTGGGGTGCTCTGCTGGATTCGTTTGAAGCTAACAAAGCATCCCGTAATTTTTTATTTTATAATACTCAATAGCCTAAAATGAGACATAGCTGTTTAAACAAATTGTATTTTTAAAAATAGCAGTTTTTTTCGAAAAGCTCTATAATATTTCAAAAATGTGAAAATGTGGTGAGATTGTTTTTTTTTAAGTTTTGTAAATCCGAGGTTCTTTACTGGATTCGTTCAGAGCTAGTAAAGCTCTGCTCGTCTTGTTACATAAAATAAAGGCATTTTGTAGCTGGTTATATAGTTATTTTGTAACTGCATATCTAACCCTTTTATTTTTTCAGTTGATTGTAAATATGTGGCTTCATAGAAGAAGTGATGAACTATTTGTAACATCTAGTCAGTGTTATTGGAAAGGCTCTAATTTATCAAAATGCGTAAATATTGATGTACACTTGGCTAGATTGTTAAAGAAACCTCTTCATCCACTACAGGAAAATAAATCAGTACTTTTATATTCTTAGGATTTGTATATATATTTTTTATTTGTAAATAAATTGTTTTTTACTTCATTTTTCTCATTTTTTATTAAAAGATTAATAAATAAAATTTTCACAGATTTTTATATTTTTGTTTGTAAACAATAATTGAAGAGTTTTTATTAAAAATCACCAATGTTAATAACAGAAAAAAATTATAACCCTTTGACATTGGTTTTTACTTAGATTTTCATAAAAAATAAACGGAACTGCAAACATGTTTTACTATCGTAATAACGAATAGCAACATTAAATTTTTTTTTTTACATTTATCACTGTTGTCATTTTCATAAAGGATTGATAAGAAGGCACACTTTCTGGTTTTTTGAAAAAGGTAGCAAGAATTGTGATATTTTTAAATTTATCACCAGTGATACCACATGTAGTTACCCGATTTATTGGAATATATAGACTTTGCTACCACATTCAACTGAACTTGGTTGTTTTTAATATTTATCACTGTGACATAAGCGTTTTTGTCAAAATGTTTCATTTTAAACTGCTGTAAATAGGTGCCTTTGTTTTGGTAGTTTTAGTCCCAAAAAAATCTATGCATATACAAGTACTCATTCCTCTTTGATTTGTTCAAAAAGTTAAAATTTTATAAAAAATTACATTGGCTGTTTAAAAACTCATTATAATCCCTGAAATGTGATAATTAGGTAAATTAAATTAAAAAAACAAACAAAAAAAATTTATTAAATTAATATTTACTCTTACAAAATAGGTTCTTGTAAGTTAACAAGCAATTATGCAGATATTACTAAGTAAATGTACTTGCTTAAAATTCACACACGAATGTGGTTTTAACTTGTTAAATTAACTAACCCTTCTTATAACTCTTTCCACATGTATTCTTAGAGATGCTATTCTTTTACTTAATTGTACATCTTCTGGAGAACTTTTTTCATTCTGTGATACACTAGGTGTGGCTTTACTAAAGTGCATCCCATGTTTTCAAGTAGCTAAATATTCTGAAACCCCTATCTGCCATTATATGGGATCCAGGAACCAGTTTGTTTAAATACCCACATTTTTCTATTATTTCTTTATCACTAGTTCTTCCACAAAATGATGAATAAATTCGGTATCTTCAAAACTTTCAGGAGATTCTGCATTTTCTTCCAGAAGGGTTTTTAGGTTATACACCTAAGAATTTATAGAAGCCTCATTTTCAATTTCCTGAAGGGGACAATTAGCAGAAATTGCTGCTACATCTTGATAATCCGGTGTATTTTTATTAAAAAGTTTACGAGAAACATCGCTAGTAGAAGGTTGATTTTCTTCTTTCCAAATTTCTAGGAACACTAATAAATATTTTTGAAGATGAATGTGAATCATTATCACATTCTGGAACAAAACACTTTTTCGTAGTCATAATATTTATTTATAAAAAGTACAAAATAAACACTCAAATTCCAAATAAATTATTGATGGAGACACTATGACAGATGACATACAGTGCTGCCGTTTTGCCATTTTCTGAATTATTAAGTGACTTTTAAAACAATAAAACTTTAAATATAGTAAAAGTTTAAACAGAAACAATACTTTCAAAAAACATTTGATATTATATATTTAAAAGATATTTGTTTAACGATGTTTTAGAAGTCTAAAAGTAAGAAGGAGTACACAAACGAACGTATATCACTTCTCGTAAACCTTCTAGCCGGCAACGTTGTGCGCTAGCTCCTATTGGTCTATTCCCGGTGACGTCATAAATTTTAAAAAAAATCATAACTCCGGCAAATGAATAGATAAAAAAAAAATAAAAAAAATGTAGTTTTATTTTTAACTCTACTATTCATAAAAAAAATTTCAAAATTTTTGAACATGCCCCATTCGAGTGGCACCGCGGACATAATGATTTTTAATTGGTGGGTTACTTAAGGTTGGAATAGACAACATGCGCTATGTCTCTTTAATTTAAGGTAATTTCTTAAGTATATAAAAATAAAGAGGTAAACAGCAGATTTTTCTGTTGACAGTTACAAAGCCTACTTTGCTATTTTAGTTTCGTATATTTATATTCAAAATGTCATTATTTTTAAATTAATAGTTCGATTTTGATGTTAAATTTTCTTACTGAAACTCCCACGAACTTGAATTAATAACCGGAAACTTTTCCTTCTACATTAATTTTTTGAGAAAATCGTGTACTCGGTAAAATTTCCGGTTATAATACAAGATCTAAGGAGATTAAAAGTGAACATTTCACTATTAATAGCTCAGCAAATTATCTTGTAGTTAACGGTTTCATACCTCTCGAAAGCGGGTCCCATTCAAGCATCGGCCCCCTGCACGGCGGCGTCTGCGGCACTGTAGTTCTTTCTGCCACTGATGTGCTCACACCAAATAATCCTTGTTAAAGAAAAGATATTCTAACCTGCCTTTGAATCGCGCTTTTATACCACTCTGAAAATCTGTTCGACTTCAAAGACGAAAAGAGGAAACCTAAATGTTTCTCGACGGAAAGCCAAAAAAGAGAAATCTTGAGAAAAGCGTGCATCTTAAAGCAAGTTCTATTTTTATTATTCCTTTTTGTATACCCAACTGATTTGAATTACATTTTTTAGAAATCGTTTTGAGATAAATCGGGCGGTGAAGAATGTAAATCAAGAAATTGTTTGATACTTTTTCAAGAACGAAGGAAAAAGTAATAGATTGATACAATTATTGTTAATTCACTTTGAGCTAATTAAAAATGCATCATATTTATATCGTACATCATTTCTATCTTTTCGAGAGTTACTGTACCTAGATAATTCGCTTGGTACTGTGCGAGATGATAGTTGAGACAAAATTATTTGATTTTTCTCTTGATTTAGTATAATACACTGTCCCAAATTCAAGTCTCTATATTGGTATCTGGCCTAATATAGAAAACAGAAGGTCTGTTAAATGAGGAATGTTTTAGAGAATTTGATGATAATTTCGAATCTATTTTCAAAATTATTAAAAGTTATGTAGTTTTTTTCTTATGTACAAAAATAAAATTAAAAATGCCTGATTGTTTTTTTTTTAATGGCAACAACAATTCATTTTAAATATTTTAAAGCATTATATTATTGAGACACTTTTTGATGGAGAATATTTTTATGAAAAAGTTTTTTAAAATTGTCTTTTATTTTCGAGTTAACTGTCGTAACTTTGTTATTTCTAAAAGCGGTCATCTCGGATTTGTAATTATTATTACCCCCAAAATTACCTTGTAAACAATGTGTAACTTGTCATCCAAATGCTTAAGAAATACCTTTAAATTAATAAATAATTAATATTTTTGTTGAGTTGACAGCACCGCATCTATCTAAAATAGCATGTCGATGCCCTAGTTCGAAAACCTTTTAAGTCCGTTTACTTAGTTATGGAAACCTTCTAACTTCACTATCTAATAAATAACTTAAAAATACCAAAAACTTTATCTACCAAATGGATTCTTGGAACTTTTAAATTGAATTCAGTTTTAAACAGGAAATGTCTTTATTGTCTCCTAAAAAAACCTTCATTTATACTTAGATTTTCAAACTACGACATCGATCTGGTACACTAAAATGCATTAGTTTAATACCAGATAATAATTTTATTAAATACCGGATTTCAGATAGTAGGTAAGAACTTCAAACCACTTTTTTATACACTCACATGGATATTAGATTACAGAACGAAAAATTATGGCATTGCGTTCAACTCAACGAATATATTTCATATCCATTGTTAATAGTGAGAACACTGCAAAAAATTAAATCCACTAAGCACAGTTCATATTTTGGACACCCAACTACTACTATTTTTAAAATTTTAAATAAGTGACAATACTATCAAACTAATTGTCAGTATATTTTTGTTATTGAGATTAAATATACATTAAAATGAGTTATTTTGTGTAGAATCGATAAATAGTAGCATTTTTATTCCTATTTGGTCCATATTTAAAAAAAAATTAAATTTTAATCTAACCATATGAAACTGATTTAATTACGAGTATTAAAACAAAAATCCTAAAAGTGACCATTGATGCGAGGATAGAGCGCTTGCCTACCACTCGAAAAGCCCGGGATCGAATCTCGGCTGGTGACTACTTAAATAAAATCTTTTTTATGTTTTATTTTATTTTGAAAATCAGTAAAATTCATAAATCATTTTAAAATAATTATTTTGTCTTAAAAATATTTTTTTAATTTGTAGATATTCGTTAGTGGGACTCAGAAAAAATATACTGTACAACTCGAGTGGATTGTCCATATCCACTTTTGTTGCACAAACTACTATTTAAACCTTTCTTTAAATACTATTTTTCACAAAATTTGGTAATACATAAAATAAGTACAATTAAAATTAAGTTAGGAAATTTTTTATTTAATAATAGATTTAATTTAATGTATTTAACAAAGTAAAATAAACACAATTGTTGGATTTGTAGGTTATTAAAAATTGAATCCAACACAAACTATAAATACGGCCCTAAGGCTCGCTTATCAAGTGAAATGTTTCCTTTCGGTGCTAGCTGCAACCATCTCCATACGGATAATGAAATTCCAATACTTCGTAAAAAACAATTTTTCCTACGACCACTTAGGAAAGTGACACATATCACACTATATAGTCCTATGGAAAGTGCACTATATCACACGCGTATGAATAAGAACAACATCTTTTAAATTTGTATATATTTACATTACTTTTATTTAAAAACTACCTAAATGCTTAACACAGCATTATGGTTTCACATTTTATTTTATTTATTCTTTTCTTTGCTCAGAGAACTTAGGTAATTTCTTGTTATGTGAGCCATTTCATTATTCAGTCATACTCTAACCCTCCAAGTCCCTCTTTGTCTTATTTGACCTTTGAGGCTCAACTTGTCCGATTATTATACATAATTAAACCCTATGTGACGACTATGGCGGAGGTACTTTCGCGAACATTCCAGAGTCAACGGGATACTATTTCTAGTCTATTCCAAATATAACGTGATAGTGTTTCTAATTTTTGGCGAGAACGTTCTAGAACCTAAAGGAACCTTCACCATAATTTCAAATTGGTATATAAATATTGGTGGAGAATAACGATGTATCAGTGATATATAGACAGCTGACAATAAAGTATTGGACCGTGAATATAAATAGTGAACGATTCAAAGACATTCGAAATATATATAAATTAGAAATAGTAGTGTTATAAAATAAATAAGTGTTTAAATAAATTATTAATAAATAAACTGTTGTTTTTAAATAAATAAACATCACATTATGTAACATAAAAACTGTCGTTGTGTTTTTAATGAGAACCTATCAACTTCTAGCGAAGTACAGACTCGTCTGACGTTTTGTGCGGTTTAAAGAAAGAGATACATACATGTCTACGTGACCAAAACTAGTTGACCTTGAGTGTTTTGCACTGATGCAATTCGGCGTACACGTTTGTTTACAGATGCTTGAATGAACATCTAGATTCTTGAGCGCAGGACCGTCTTTGATATGTTTTAAATGGTTTTAAAACAACAATAATGAACGTTTTATGGAATATTATGTATTTAGATGTCAAAATGTCTTCCATTAAAACTGTTACAGTTCTGGCAATATTTAGTAAAACTCTTCCAACAACCCTTCATTTTGATACACCGAGTAGAATACGTCCCATTTTTTTTTCAAAATTTCTCGGTTTTCGTAAATTCGTAAATTTAATTTTTAGCTCATTCCTATAAATAAAAATCCAGTGGCGAAAGGTCTGGTGATCTTGTAGGCCACGCAACTGGTCCATTGTTTGAAATAATATGATTTCCAAATATTTGTGTTAAAAGTATTCCAACTTCCCTTGTATTACGTGCTGGACAACCGTTCTCCTAAACCCAGTTTTCGAACCCCCGATTCTGGTACCAATGAAATTCAATGCAGGAATTACTTTATGTCTTAATAGGTTTAGATATCGTTGGCCATTAATATTATCACTATAAATGGACCAATTGTATGGCCACCTAAAAATAAGATATTTTTGTGATTTAATATTCTTACAACGTGGCAAAGCTTTAAACTCAGTCTTGTTAGAGCCCTCGACTCATCCGCTTCGCGGTTATACACTTATACACTTATACACTTATACACTTATACACTTATACACTTATACACTTATACACTTATACACTTATACACTTATACACTTATACACTTATACACTTATACACTTATACACTTATACACTTATACACTTATACACTTATACACTTATACACTTATACACTTATACACTTATACACTTATACACTTATACACTTATACACTTATACACTTATACACTTATACACTTATACACTTATACACTTATACACTTATACACTTATACACTTATACACTTATACACTTATACACTTATACACTTATACACTTATACACTTATACACTTATACACTTATACACTTATACACTTATACACTTATACACTTATACACTTATACACTTATACACTTATACACTTATACACTTATACACTTATACACTTATACACTTATACACTTATACACTTATACACTTATACACTTATACACTTATACACTTATACACTTATACACTTATACACTTATACACTTATACACTTATACACTTATACACTTATACACTTATACACTTATACACTTATACACTTATACACTTATACACTTATACACTTATACACTTATACACTTATACACTTATACACTTATACACTTATACACTTATACACTTATACACTTATACACTTATACACTTATACACTTATACACTTATACACTTATACACTTATACACTTATACACTTATACACTTATACACTTATACACTTATACACTTATACACTTATACACTTATACACTTATACACTTATACACTTATACACTTATACACTTATACACTTATACACTTATACACTTATACACTTATACACTTATACACTTATACACTTATACACTTATACACTTATACACTTATACACTTATACACTTATACACTTATACACTTATACACTTATACACTTATACACTTATACACTTATACACTTATACACTTATACACTTATACACTTATACACTTATACACTTATACACTTATACACTTATACACTTATACACTTATACACTTATACACTTATACACTTATACACTTATACACTTATACACTTATACACTTATACACTTATACACTTATACACTTATACACTTATACACTTATACACTTATACACTTATACACTTATACACTTATACACTTATACACTTATACACTTATACACTTATACACTTATACACTTATACACTTATACACTTATACACTTATACACTTATACACTTATACACTTATACACTTATACACTTATACACTTATACACTTATACACTTATACACTTATACACTTATACACTTATACACTTATACACTTATACACTTATACACTTATACACTTATACACTTATACACTTATACACTTATACACTTATACACTTATACACTTATACACTTATACACTTATACACTTATACACTTATACACTTATACACTTATACACTTATACACTTATACACTTATACACTTATACACTTATACACTTATACACTTATACACTTATACACTTATACACTTATACACTTATACACTTATACACTTATACACTTATACACTTATACACTTATACACTTATACACTTATACACTTATACACTTATACACTTATACACTTATACACTTATACACTTATACACTTATACACTTATACACTTATACACTTATACACTTATACACTTATACACTTATACACTTATACACTTATACACTTATACACTTATACACTTATACACTTATACACTTATACACTTATACACTTATACACTTATACACTTATACACTTATACACTTATACACTTATACACTTATACACTTATACACTTATACACTTATACACTTATACACTTATACACTTATACACTTATACACTTATACACTTATACACTTATACACTTATACACTTATACACTTATACACTTATACACTTATACACTTATACACTTATACACTTATACACTTATACACTTATACACTTATACACATACACTTATACACTTATACAATTGTATTTATTTTATGAATATTAAAAAATATATATTATTCGGTGTTAAACTATTGCACTTTAGTGTACCACATGCTACTTTAGATGGGCGCGGTGTTGCCAAATTTAAGAAAATATAATTTTTTTTACTAATTTAAGGGTATTTCTTAAAAAATTGGATACTATATGTAAAAACTTGAAATGATCATCAATTATCTTAAACATTCCCCAATATAGCGACTCGAATTTGGGACACAGTGTATAAGTTGGATCTTACTATTAGTTTCCTTTCTTTGAGATTCACTCATTCTTTGCTCTTTTATTATGTAATGAGAAAAGCAATAACACAAATCTTTTTACAATGTACCCTTGACTCCATCATAGTTAAGAGTTGAGTAAATATTGAAAAATGGTGGTTAAAATAATATAATAAATAATTTACTTTGTCTTGTGTGGCCTCAACAATGAATAAAATTGAATGATCCACAAAAAATATTTCTAAAGTACACCTTGTAAAAATTCACGCATATTGGAGCATACAATTTCTTCTGTGTGTCATTTTGAATTTAATTCCGAGTCGTGCGTAGGTATCGCGGACATGACGCCTATCTCTGTCTTTGTCTATCATAACCTGTTTTAGAAACATTTTCTGTGAATCAATGTTTATTTCAATGACCTCGATATTTACTTTTGGTTAACAATTTTTTTGTTTAAGGTGAAGAGTAGAAAAAATACCATTAGTATGCATAAAACTTTTATTAAAAATTAAGCTAAGCGCTTTCGGCTTTACAAAACCATCAACCATTTCTATATATATATATGAGTAGCCACTTACACACGCTCTATTTGTCCGAAGCGTATCAGTTCTTGCGTATTTTGATGTTAATTGCTTTTCAATGTAAACATCAAAAATGATTCGCTTGGATGCCAAAATGGAGTACTGCCCGCCCGCTGGTAATGGGCAAACTCAAAAATCAAATTAAAGATTGAAAACCTTTTTGGGTCAATGCTTTTCCGGTTCCGGTAGATGCACAATCGTTTTGTGTTTCGCTATCTATAAACCTGATTGAGTTTGAGCTGGTATTGGTTGTTTGTGGTCAAAACGAACAGAGTTTGGCAGTGGCGGATATCGGAGAGGGCCGGTGCTACATAACTATAATAATATGTTTCTATCATTAGACTAACATATGAATCATCTCCTTAATTTACAGAAGACTATATAATAGCCTTCCAGGCTAAAATAATAGCTTATTCAATACTATGCAAAAGAAATATTAAATCAGCAAGTACCGGACAAACTATTGTTCTAGACCTGCTTTATTAATCAATCTATAAAATTCATTAATTTGACTTAAAATATATGCGTTACCAATTAGAACAAAGTTCCTTAAAGTTTTGTAATTCGTGTCCCTTTTTTTACCTTAAATAAAGTTGCACACCCTGCATAATATTAGATAGACAAAAATAACCCAGATAACACGTTTTTTATTGAAAAAAAAAAAATGAATTATAAATTAATGAAAACTTAAAATTTTAACAATAATCAAAAAATTGAATTTTAAAAATTCACCACCAACGTACCAAAGTCAAATCAGGGACAATTTAGTACAATTTGAAATACTGATCGTCTTTGTGGCACCATCTATGATAGAAAGCCTAAGTTTTCTGATATAAGGGTAAGTATCGTAAATATTGACGATATTTTCCCTAAAGAAAAGGGATTTTACATAATAAGGTCTATTCCAATAACAATCAGAAACCCGTCACGGACTCCAGATTTCTGCGCAGTAGATTATTGGGACCGCCAAATTATCTATTGCGCAGAAGCCTGGTAACAGTGACTGATTTATGATCATACAATTTATTTTTACCTACCTTGATAAACATATAAAAACTTGCCTTTAAACTTGATTAAAATAATAATATTTAAAACAAAACTAAATTCATATTAACGTATCGGTATATTCCAGTGGTATCCAATTTTAATTTTTCAAAGTACATAAACAACAAAAACAAACAACGCCCTTCCATCCTACAAATGACATTCGACAAGATTTGACATGGCAACTGACAACATACGTGACAGTTTTGACAAATGACAGGCCACCTAAAATTTAGTACAATAGTACATTTTCTTCGAATTTTCTAGTACATTTGAAATATCTCCGCGGCAGCCCTGTCAGTCGGTGTCAGATGTTAGTGTCATTGCGATTGTATTAAGAGAGTGTAGTAGTTCATAAGCTAAAAAAAATATTGAATATATACTTACACGTATAGAGAATATGAAGATTTTTCATTGGAGACAAAAGTAAGGACGAGAAAGTTTCTACTTCATCAGAAATGTCCAATATCTGAGTTAATCCTGTTGTAATACCAACCACACGAAAATATAACCAAGTGTTGGAATAAGTGGCGAAGGGAAAGAAAGCTCAATTTTTTCCCGTAGATGGTATGAAGTCCAGTAAGTTGAGGAGATATTTTCTGTTGCTACATACTCATCAAATCACTCTACATGTTATATTTTTAGTGAAGAAATGCCAATATTTGAAAAAATATTAGTTCTACTTTAAATTCAATTAATAATAATGATAATTTAGCAGCTCTTAAGAAATAAAACGAAAAAGACTCCAGGCACAGATGGTATATACCTCCGTATATCTTAAAATATTGTCATGAGGGTTAAAATTGCTACTGCTTCATATATTCAATCTTATTTTGAAATCTTCTACTTTTCCTAATCTATGGAAAACGGCGATTTGTACCCCAAATCCTAAATTAAGTAGTACAAGTTATATTGAAAATTATAGATCAGTTTCTGTTATGTATACTCCCACTAAAACATTCAAGAAAATAATTTACAACAAATTATACAATTTAGTAGTAAATAGCATTGCTTAAGAACAACATGGATTTGTGGCTAGAAGAACAATTAATTTACAAATTAGGCAAATGATATATTAGAAAAAAAGACTTCAGCTCAATAAAATTTCATTTTATTAGAAAAGATTAGTCAATTTAGAATGTCAAGTAATATATGTGTATTTGTTAGAGAATATTTGAAAGATAGACAATTTTGGTAAGACAATGGTAATGTTTCTAGCAGATTCCGTACTATTTTCGGAGTGCCACCCGGTTCCAATCTAGGCCCATTATTGTTTTTATTATTTGTCAATGATCTGCCAAAAGTCATTAAATTCTCGAGATAATCTTAAAACTTATAAACAAATTTAAAGAGTAGGCGATTGCGTTACTCTGCAAAAAGATATAAATTCTAAAAAATATGAATGGAGTCAAAAATCTAAATTGGAATGAAACATCAGCAATTTTTATATAACTATTACCCGATAAAAGCAACCGATTATATTTCACTATCCAATGAATATATGAAGTTAAGGATTTGGTGGTATTACCTATACAATAATTATAAATTGTCATTTTCTACGAATATTAAAAATACTTCTTATAGAGCAACAAATCGTGCCCTGGGATTATTAGTGAAACAAACGCAGCCATTTTCTAATAATTTGTTAATAATTTTAAATATTTCAATAATCCGTTGGAAATAAGATTTTTGTTCAATTATATGGCTTTGGTGAATATCAAACTAATTTGCAATAATTAAAGAGAATACAAAATAAATTCTTAACATATCTTCACTTTAAAAAGTACCATATCAGACCTAATTACAATGTTGTTTTATAGCACAATTAAAAATTGAGTTTAAAATACCCTCTCTTGAGACTAGACGCAAAATCACAGGTACCTTATCTTTGTATCCATAATTAAATATGTTCTTCAGATATGTTAGACCTAATACCATTTTGTATTCCATCACGTCCAATGCGTAACTCAAATATGTTTATTGTTCCTTTGCGACGATTACATCCAGGGCTCTTCTGCTGATCATGCTTCGTCTAGCCGATAGTTTAAATAATTTAGAGGATAAAGACGGTACAAGAAATTGAAAATAAAATTGAACAAATTGCACAAATATGTTCGTTTTAGTAATACTTATTTTTTTATTACAAATAAGTTAAATAAAAGTATATAATTAATATAAAAAGTATCACAAATCATAAGTGAAGTGAAGTCTAACAAAAATACGGCGGACGTGGTAACACTTTTGCAGGGGCGGATCTAGAGTTTTTCTGAGGGTGGGGCGATTATTTTCAAAAATACGTTTTAATATAGAAGGTATATTTTATAGAGGTACCATCATACTCATATATACTGTAAAAAAATATTAGTATAGTAAGAAAGTTATTATGCAAAAAAATGCCTGAATACAAAAGCATATACTTAAATTATTAAATCAGCAATAAATGCTAAAAAAATAGTTAAATTAGGTCCGTAAAATAAACACTGAAAACACAGTAATACAGTAATAATAAAATTATAAAATAAATTGTAATCTTTTAATCTATCAATCATTCTTTTAATTTCAATGTCTCTATGTATATGCAACAGGGCCAATCCTTCCAAACGATCCTGTTCGGCAGTAGCCACTGATAATGGCAGGGTTACTAAAATTTTTAAATATTTTGTAATTGTAGGATAAAAGTTTTGGTCTATGCTTATGAGTGTTTCGATAGCAGTTTCATTGTTTTTTAACGAATTTGTACTTCACCTAACAATTTCACGCTCTCACTTTCAACATTCTCAATTATTCCTGAAAACTGTTGGCATATTAGGGTCATCTTTTCTTTAAGACTATTATAGTCTGTTAAAAGCACTAAATTTTTGAGAATTAATTCATTGAGTGAAAAACATTTTAATATTTTGCTAAACAGGAATAAAAATCATTTTCCTCCAGTAATCTACTGCATTTGAAACTGGAATATTGACCAGCTGGGTTTGTCTAGATGTTATGCGAGGAACTTTTAATTCTACAGCAGAGGCTTCTAAAGTGGAAGATTATTCAGGGGGGAGAAACTCCCTTCGCCTCCCCCACCCCCTAAATCCTTCCTTGCTTTTGTCAACGTGATTACATCTCCTTCCTATTTCCTACCTCCATGGATCCAACAGAAGTACATAAGTAATCAAAATTAATTAACATTAGAACGTTCTTTCATGTAATTACGTTAAATGAATTCGAATCTCTCTATACAGTGTGGAACAGCCAATGGAATAAATTGGGTAATAAATAAATGGGGATGTACACATCAATTTGGTATTTTTATATGCGCATTTTTTATAATAAAATCTTTTTATTAAGGGTGTGTTATGTAACAATGACCACTACCAACTTTCTTATTTTAAATGCAACACCCTATATATTTTTCAATTTTTGGATTCTTCAGAAAATTCTAGACATATTTAATGTACTATATCCTATACCTAACTGTTTCGAAAATATTAAATGTTTTCCGACTCATTGCAAAAATTAACATTAACATAATAAAATTGTTTGATTACGGAAATTCGCTACAACACACTCAATACTTATTTTCCATTTAGGTGTTGATAATGAGAAATTAAGCAAAAACCATTCCAGCGTTCCTTTTTACTGATATGAAATAAAAAAGTTATACTTAAGTAGTGTTTTTACTTTTGTTTAAAACGCCTGACCTTAGCAAATTGTTATTTGACTGCATGACAGTAGTTGTCAGTGTTATAGTAGTTTGAATGTCCTCAACTGCATATCAGAAAAAAGGTTCATTTAACGGAAATGCACAAAATAACAATTCTACAGATGATTGGTTATGGAGATAACACACGGGCACAAATGAAAAATTTACAAATTTTCTGCGTATATCCCAAGGGACAATTAGTAAAATAGAGAAACAGTTTCACGAGCTTGGACATGTAGGGTAGATAAAAAACAGCTGCCAATGCAATAACTAACGATACCAAATTGGATATAATGCTTGAGTTTCAGGAAAACCCACATACTTCTAGTCGACAAGTGGCCCCAATGTTCGATATCAGCCATTCATCGATTATTCGAACATTAAAAGAAAATAAAATGCATCTCTACAAAATAATAGCAACATGAAAGACTCGTTTGATAGGAGAACGCAATATTGTAAACAAATGGTGATAATATGGTGATCAAATTAGAACATGTTTTGTTTTCTGATGAATGTACCTTTATACTTCACGGTCATGCTAACCGTCAAAATTTCCGCATTGGTTTAGGGAAAAGTCTCACTGGATGAGAGAAGGATATAAGCAATACCCTGAAAAGGTGAATGTTTGGGCAGGAATTGTTGGCGATCATATCATAGGTCCCTTTTTCATTGATGGCAATTTGAATGGCGATAATTATTTAGCGCTGCTCCAAAATAATGACTTACCAACTTTAACGAACTTATATTCCGATCCAGCAAACCCACAAGTTCCAGCGAATATGATATGGTTTCAGTAAGATGGAGCACCGCCCTATTACCAAATTAATGTCCGGCAGTACCTCAATCGAGTATTTCCAAATCGGTGGATAGGGAGGCGAGGATCGATAGAATGGCCAGCACGATTCCCTGATCTGACATCATTAGACTTTTTCTTATGGGGATATGTCAAAAGTATTGTATACAAAACTAAATCTCTCGACCTAGCTGACTTAAGAAGACGAATTAGATCGGTCACGTCTGAGATGTTCATTAACGTTAGAAGACATTTTTATTTCAGATTAGGATGTTGCCAAGAGGTTCGCGGCGAGCATTTGGAACATCCCCTACATTGAGATATGTTTTTTTTGTTACATTATCAAGAAATAAACAGTATTACTTATTAGTTTTTGAGTGTGTTGTAATGAATTTCTGTAATCAGATTATTTTATATTAAATATGTTAATTTTTGCAATAATTTGGAAAACATTTATTATTTCCGTAACAGTTAGGTACAGATTTCAAAAATTGAAAAATATACAGGGTGTTGCATTTAAAATAAGAAATTTGGAATTGGCCACTGTTACATGAATAAAAAAGTTTTGTTAAAAAAAAATGCGTAACTAAAAATACCAATCGACGTGTCCGAGCATTTTTCCAAACACTCATACATTCATTGCCGAATTTATTCCATTTGGCTATTCCATAATGTATAACCAAAAACAAGAAAAAGTAGAAATTTTTTTTTGAGAAATATATGATGGAGACGCGCATTTGTTTAGAATTTAAACAGAATATGGAGAATAGTTTTAAGAGACACGAATCATAAAAGCAAAGTATTTCTAAATCGCAGATTCACATTTCACCGTTATCCTTCTCGGAATACCTGGAGACATATGGACGAAAAAAAAAAAGATTGCTCCCGGGCCAAAGATACGAACCGTTCCCGGGGGACTGACCATAATATCCATTTGCTTTAGATAAAGTGGATTTATTTTTCCTTACTTTTCCGTAGAAGCAGCCCCGGGCGTCAAAAGGTTTTAGAGTTCGGACTTGCTTTATGAGCCCTTTACCTATACTCCAGGCGCCTTTTTATCTACTCTTAATTTCGATTATCTAGTCAGTTTGACATTTGTAAATAATTAACTCATGCATGTCCTTAAGGTTTCTACTAAAAAAATTAATAAGAAAATTAATAATTTAGGTACGACACCTCATAGCCACAAATGCTTACATCAATGAACATCATTTTAAGTAAGTTCCCGCGCGATAGTAAACACTTTAATTCTAAAAATAGAATTCAACACCCAGGCACACACCGAGAGCAATTTCCAATCTATCTCACTCAGACCATAAAACATTTTATTTTCCACACGTAAAATACCATTTAGAAAAAACAAGTATAGCCCCCGCATAAACTCCTTTCACTTTAACGAGTTTAATTCGTTAGAACATTGAAATCAGAGACAACACTTCGCACGTACACAAAACAACAGATGATTAGTCGAGAAGGCATGTTTAAATTTAACACGAACTGTAAAGAAGCATTTCACATTATTTCCTTAATTAAATCTTCGGGCTTACATCTCGAAAGAGTAAGTAAGATCTTTTTGGATAGTTAAATATAATTATTATTAAATGACTTTGAATTTTGATATTTAAACCATTTTAATTTAGCATGTTCAAAAAGAATGGCGAATGTGAGAAAGTTATACTTTTATAAGCAGTGGAGCACCAGTACCACTGCGGTGTGGATCTCTTTTTGGAGCCTTTCTACATACGGGAAATCTTTGATTTCTCTAATATGCGGGGTCTCCAAGTATATACCTTACTAAAGGATTTCCTAGCCATTTTCCTAAGGTGTTTCAACTCCTGACACCAACATACGGTAGCCATTTAATAGTGTTGGACCAGTCTCAAGGGACAGAATTTCTCACAGGCGTCATTTTTCGTGCTTTGAATAGTACTCGAGTACTTTTCCAAAGCATTGTTATTGCTTGGTGTTTCATCCTCCACCTCTAGCAGTCTCTTGGAGAAGTTAAGAAAAGGTCCATCTTTCTTAAATTTATTTTGAATTGTCAGTGATATCTATTAGTGTTTGACAACACGAATTTAAAAATATGGGTTTTATACCTATATTTAAAATACAGAAGTTTTTGGTAATTATATAATTATTTATTCATAAAATGATTTACTTCTAGCGCTGTCATCCTTACTGTCCTAACTAAAGTGATGGGCATTTGAGTCACAACATATTACCAGCTCAAACTTCTGGTTCAGGCAGTATTCAATCAGATCATCCATCTTTGCTAGGTGGTCGAGTGGTTGCGTCGGAGGGGACTTGTTAATACGGACTATCGCAGCGATGACATATTGGAGAGTTTTTTTGTTAAATATCTATTTATGCAAATAGTAAGGAAATTAATGAGATTGCTATAGTTTGTCTTTATAAGACTTATATGCATACAGATTTAGAACAATTTGGCAGCCTCTACATGCCCCCTATTAATTTCGTTTCTTTTACCATAGCTCTGGAAATTCTATTCCCAAAAAAATCGATTTATGCCAAAAACTTCTTGTCTTTAAAAAAATTAATTTGTTGCGCCCTTGTTCTCAATTTACACTTTATTTGTTGAATTTATATACAAGAATTTATTACATAATAAAATACAGAAACAGAAATTCTAGAGGATGAGATAGAAAACGGAAATTAATAATATCGAAAATGAATAATTCTATATCGTTTCATAATATGTGTGTATAATTTTGTTCATACTTTTCATTATAGTATCTCCCAATACAAACAATATAAGTTGCAGTGAATATAACCCTGAGGTGTTAAAGCCGTGACAGCCTGTATCGTTGATCCAAAGCCATTTTACTTGCAATTTTTTAAGTTTCAAAGATTCCGCCGTAAGATGAGTAGCTGGTAGTGAATAAGTTGTGCCATGGCATTTGAGTTGGTATTGTGTTCTTTAGCCAGTCCAACGTCAGGTCGTCGTGGTACGTTAATCTGATGATTTCACCAGAGTGTGTTCAACACCTGAAGATTGATCGCTTGCTATTAATACAAGAGGTGGACACAATTATTTTGTCCAGCTCCCACAGTAGTGCCTTTTTGAAAAGAAATTCTCTTTCTGAAAGAATCTACCGTAAGAGTTTTGTTCATAATTGCTACTTTATAGCTTGTGCTAGGCAGAATCTTAGGGTCCTGCCTAAGTTTATGTTGTTGTTCTTGATTGCATCGTGTTCCTGGATTCTTGTGGAGACAGAACTAGCGTCGCCCGCTTGCCTTCTTTGCTTCTGCACCAGAGATCTTCTTACCTGTCTGGTGCCTGTCGGTTCGAGGTGAACTTCGATGCGCGGCCCCATTTTTTGGAGGTGGACATCACTGTCCAGCCTCCTGTGCTGCAGTTAAAATTGTCTGTCCTGCCTTCTTGGCTGGAAGTGATTTCCTGCTACGTCACAAGTCCTCTCTTTATACCTAGTTTAAGAACCACTGGGTATACTGATAGTTGCTATCTTATAAATTAATCACTACTTAGGTATGTTATTAAAAACCATATATACTCGTATTTTCAAATTCATTTATATTTCACGTGAAAAACAATCAAAAATTTTATGTTTAATTGTGGAATGTGTGCCATTAGACAATCCGTTGAATTGGTAAAAGGTCACGTGGTTTGGAATGCATCATTAAATACGAACTTTATTAACAAAAAATAATAATTTTAAAACATCTGGATAAATTATCCTGTAAGATATAGCCCAAAAAAGGATGAAGAAATAAAAGAAGAAGATTATGAAACGTTCACTAAACTTAATTCGAAATAACTTGTAGCATTAAAACTACATATGCCGGAGCTGTTCGTCTGAGAGCATCGCAGGTTCGAAGTTAGAAAATTGAAAGAAAAGTTAAGCTTGATTAAAGAAAAATAATTGAGAATTAAATTTAGAAAAATTGGTTATAGGGTGCCACTGGATTCTATAGAATATAGAAGTTCTATGCCTAAAATCCAGAAAAGCCTAGGAGTTCTATGAACTACCCACGATACACAGACTAACGGTATGTTCTTGCGCATGCAGCTGACTGACGGTGACGTCACGTGGGACATAGAATTATAACCATTAAATGGGAGATAGTGTTTAAAACAAAGTATGTAGTTTAAAATTCGATATTTTGCCAATTATTGGTTATTTTGTAATATATTCGTTTACAAATATGAAGGTTTAAGGTAAATAATACTAATAAAAATATTAATTTTTCTCATAAATTATAGGTATTTTGTGACAAAATCCATGACCTGGCCATAAGATAAGTAAAAGATATAGACTAAAAATGGAAGTTTGACTCAAATTTATATTTTCTGGGCGTAGTAGTTCTCTTGCAATCTCTTTTCTTATTATGTGAAATAAAAATAAGTGAGCAGAAACTAATTATTTATTTACAAAAAGTAAGTATACAAATTCATTACTTTTTATTTGTCAAGTTTACTTTGAAAATACTCAAAACCAATGTTCCTGTTCATTTATCTTATTCTTATATATGTTCGTGTCCTGCTCATGCATGGCATTACTTCAAAAGGACCGTTGTATTGGGACAGGAAACTACTGTTTTATCTGCAAAAATTTTTAAATCCCGATTTATTTTCTTTGCTTAATGAGGTCCGTGCACCTGGTGGAATTCAGATTCCTTTTCTTGGGTCTATGTTTAAGAGGAATCTCACAACTACTTTCTTCAAAGTGGATAGGGCAATTTCAATTAAGTTTGTCCTTTCTTCGATAAGAATTTACTCATATTTTGTGGTATTCGGAAATATCTCCACTGCGCAGCCCGGCATTTTAAACATTATTTTATTCTTCCTTGTTATATATATAGGAAAATATAGTCACTAATAAACACAAAAACATATAAATTATTAAATTATTTTACACTACTTAATCGAAAAGTGTCAAAATAACTTGAAAGTTCGTCCCGCATTAAGTCATGCGCGGTTTGGACGAATTTTGAATCGAAAGTCAGCATACCTTTAGCACAGTTTATTGCTAAAGAATCAGTTAGCTCACTTGGACCAATTGAATGTTCCAAAATAATATCCACTACAGGGATACAAATTCAGGATGCGCAGAAGACTGCTGTTTGAATTTAGGAGGTTGTCATATATTTTATTGGTTATTATTTGATTCTGTATGCGCCAGGGATATAAAGCCGAGTTGCGCAGTGTATAAACTAGAACATTGAGATCAAAAGTGCCGACGCAGAGTGAGCGAATTGATTATTTAGCTATAAACTGTGCCTTTAGTATGTGTATCCTGGAACTACCCTATCCTCTGTACAAATATATATTTTCATAGATCTTTACGTTTTTTGTCTAAATAAAAACTCTTTAATTTATTAACATTTATTGAATTACAGTTTTAAAAAATAAATAAAATGAGAACAGGAAAATGACTATATTGCTACCTACCTAATACAAGTGAATCTATTTGTCTCGATTGTCCAATTAACATAACAACTAAGATTTATTTTATTTACTGTAAATGTCTATTCAGAAATGTTGTCTGGACTGAGCTTAGATGGACTGACTGACTAAAAAAATAACTAAACAAAAAAAAAATTAGGAGCTTATCTGTGAAAGTCCACAAATGGACGGAGACGCATATTATGTCGTCTTAGCTTGTCAGCTTGACTCGCTTCTTGAGACTCAAGTTGGCTGATGACTATAGCACCAAAGACAGGGACGAGGGACGAATAGGAACTGTTAGCACTGCTATTCAAGTGTCCTCAGCGTCCAAGTCGAATTTGATTTACATCTAATCCACGAACATAATTAACCAAAATCGTAATGGATTGGAAAAATCGGGAACCCCAAGTTGGAATCTACGCTAACCAACGTTAGTCTCAAAAAAATAAAAAAAGGCCTTGCCTTCTACCTCACATGTCAGATATTGACGTTCCTTGATCAACGATCAATCGATTTTTATCCAAATTTATCTCAGTAATGAATGTTGCATAAGCAGTAGGGTTAAGTTTGATTGAAATTACCTTAAAAGTATTAATAAAAGATGTTTAATGTAAAGTAGTTATTTTAAAATGCTACAAACTGAAACTTACAAAAGGTAAATACCTATAAAAACAATGCATCGACGTCGACAGTTAGACCGTGATTTAGGTTTTTGTGATTTCCCTAAATCATATTTTCCACTTCATTATGTACACAATATATAAAGCTGGAAATACCAAAATTGGCGACCATTATTTTTCGAACACTACCTGTCCCATAGGTCCCACGCTCCCGGAGTCAGAAAAATAGCTAGTTAAGTTACTCATTATAATCAGGAATCTGAAAAGGAGGACAAGTCCTGTAACAGGGTTTTTAGGAAAATTATATTTCCTAGTAAATGTAATTTAAAAACTTTATAAGACAAAATAAATATTAAATTAAAAAAAAGTGGACAGTTGGCACTCAAAATAGGTGGGCAGTCGTTCTTTTACCGTATATTTCTCTAATTGCGTGAGTCGCATATGAAAATATTTCAGTCAATCATTTTTAGTTCTGGCTCATGGAGTAATCAAGAGTTTTACTTTTCTCTAGTTTATATGCCATAGAAAGGTGCGAACGAATGAGGATGGAGAGCTCGCCATAAGTTACACATCGGGTCGTTTTACTTAATTTATATTCTTTAGGAGAGCGTCAATACTATCATCGCGTATATACGATTGCTGCAACATTGACATTTATTACAAATTAAACCGTGGAATCTCGGATAAATCATTTGCTCTGGTTGATTCAGAGGCCTTTACGGTTTTACGAACATTGCTAGCGTGTTTTATCGGATCGAATCCAGTGAAATAGTTTGATTGTTTCATAATTAAGCGCTTCACAAACAGGTAAACCGCCACGAGGGCAGAGGATGTGTGGCAAGAGTCGTCAAGCGAGTGACACAACTCACAAGTACATAGATCTGCATATATACAGTTAATTATTAAGACAACGCGTTAACAATTTCTTTTTTGAAGAATAAAAGTATTAAATTGTTAAATTTGGTTATGTGTGACTTCTGGTTCATCTTTTTATGGGTTAGAAAATGTTCTACTGAAGTAAACATTCATTCTGAAATTATGACGTTTTTTGAAACCTTATCTTTAGTGGTCTGGCTGTATGCATTAAAAAGTGGAAATGTCTAAATAAATGTTGTATTTTTGTCATATATGTTTATTGTAGGAGATCGCACATACCCTAAACAATATTAATTTTATTTCGAAAGAAATTTTCCAAATAGCCTTTTTCTATATTTTTAAAAATAAGGGGTGGTACCACTGATCTATATTATTTTACTGGATAGGATATAGCCACTGAATACAGATCAGTGGATATAGCCATCTAAAAAACGTTCCGAAAAATTGGCCGATTTGGGCAAATAATATGGCGGACCGGATGTTATTTAACATAACCTCTATTTCCATTTGTCATCACATTTGTCATTTAATTGTGTCAACAAGTTACGATGAGATGTTTTTTTTTATTTATTTAGGTAGTATCGAATAGCATTACTATGATATAAACAATAAACGTTCATTCGTGAAGACACAATATGGTTCACGTTTCCATTTTTATATTTTCTTTCATAAAAAAATCAAATTATGGGTGAATTGTCCCGAAGGACATTGCCCGCAAAAGGAATATAAGAAGAATAAGAAGAAAAACTAATCAAATTATAGGTTAGGTATGTCAAATTATCCCAAAATTCAGTTATGTGATCCCAACATAATTTGCCCAAATCGGCCAGCAGTGTTGCACTTCCGGTCTCCTTGGTGGAACGGATTTTTAGTATGTTAAATATAGCCTATATCCTATCCAGTAAAATAATACAGATCAGTGGGTGGTACCTATCTTACCTACTTTACTTTTGAATCAAATTAATATTTTTACTTGGTGACCAAAAAGCCGTAAAATCTAGCCACGAGATTAGTGATTAGTAATTAGTGAGTTGTTGCGAAAACGTACGTTCTCTCAACAACTAAATTTATCATTGACCCACAGAACACTTACTCTTAGAACGGCAACTCCCATGTTAGAAAACAGTGATAGAATTTCAGCACCACCTGGTGGACGTGGTTGAATATTTTTCAATTAAGTCCTTATCGGGTAAGAGGCCATATGAAAAAAGAAGAAAAGCGCGGGGCTATTCAAATTTGACAGTAAAAATTACTCGCATTAAAAACTGTTAGCCAAATTAAGATTTGTTCACACAAACTGCATTTTTGCGTTATTATAGCGATATTCGCTATAATAAAGAAAAAATTGTGTTGCATGAACCAATCTTAACTTGACTAAGTTTTTAGATAAAAAGACAAGCATAATCAAAAAATTAATTTATTATAAATTTATATGCAAATCCAATATTATAAAATGTATTATGTATGAAGTAGTTGGCTGCTACATAATCCAGAATACAGCATTGTGTCCCCAACATTATGAAGAATACTCTGAAATAGAAAACACAGTATAAGTATAAAAATGTAACATTAATCATAAACAATGGCAGTATTCACCGTCATCAAACAGTTTCATTCGATTAAGAATCATACATTTCTAAGCTTTGTGTAAAAAATAGGGATTAGGGTAAACGAACAACGGACAGTGTTGAAATTTGAAATATCTTTATATGGTTTGTACTTTAACCCTGATCAGTTATTATTCCAAACATTTTGAGTTGGGTATTGAAATTATTTGACGGTAAAATATGTTACAGACACATTTTACTTCAACTTGCACAAATAACACTGCCACAGAACCCTTACTTTAGTTATTAGGCTTATTTGACAAAAGTAAATGCAAAACGAACATAATAAATCACAAAAAATCTGTCACACGTAAAATTTCATTGATTGTTAAAGGTAGAAGCGACATTAATTTGTGCTTTTACGTTTTAACAAACGGTTTCAAAAAAGCTGTCCAATGAGTCAATAATAACTTAAAAATAAATAATAAATTAGGACCAAAGGGACATTGATACATAATAAGCAGTACTCAGGTAGATAATATAAATAACAAACATGTCTCAATCTTTTTAACCGACTTAAAAAAAGGAGGAGGTTATCAATTCGTCGCGATATTTTTTTTTTTTTATGTATGTTCAGCGATAATTCTTCAGCACGGTGTCCGATTTCAATAATTCTTTTTTTGTTAGAAAGGGGGTACTTCAGGGGTAGTCCCATATAAATTTGGTCAAAATATAATAATTGGGTCCATGAGAAAATCCTCAAACTCTTCATTTTTTATGTATATTTAGCGATAATGCTTTACCAAATTGTCCGATTTATATGATTCTTTTTTTGTTAGTAAGAGGATACCTCAGGGGTGGTCCCATATAAATTTGGTTAAGATATGGTGACGGCATCTGCACGTTTTTGAAGTCGGTTTTTTTAAATTTTTAATTTCTAATACTTGTTGATAAATAATGGAACATTCTTTAATGTCCCCTAGTTTGTTTCAATAGTATGGTTTTAATGCAACATTCTATAACTAAATTACATATTTGCAACAAAAAAAAATAATTATTTCAAATACCTATATCCGGATAAGTATTTTTTTTTTATTTTATGAAGAATCTAATTATTTTTTTTTTAGTTACCTTCTTGACCACGTAAGTTCCACGGAACCCTTCAGTGATGGGGTCCCGTGGGTTACAGTTTAAGAAACGGTTTGCATTAATACATAAAATTTTAAAACTTGATTTTTTTGCTACCCCAGTCTTGCGCATAGGAGTTTCCCCCCTCTGCATTGAACCTAGGGATGTTGCGGTATTACCGATGTAATACTGGCATCGATACTTTTCTTTCGATACCGGGTAATTTAGTACTCAATACTTTGCTTTCGATACTTTACCCATATCGATACTACTTTTGTTTCGATACTATTACTTCTGTTTCAATATTTTACTAGTTTCGTCATTACAATACATACAAAAAGTGTATTGTAGGATCACTTTATGGTATAGTATGTCTGCTTACTCTAAGACCTTTTTTTTTTCTTTGTTTCCTTGTTCTACATTCTTCCAATATCGGTATAGATACTTTGATTCCGATACCCTTTCGATACCAGTATCGATACTTTGGTGCCTATACTCTTTTCGATACCGGTGTCGATACTTTACTGGTATCGCAACATTCCTAAGTGCACCTCTGACTAGGTGGTTAATTGGTGACGGCTGGGCCGTTCCTCATGGGCCATGTCACTATATGACAAGCCCATTAACATTTAACCATCTAAAAGGAGGAATAAATGGCGGTAAATGAGTGACTGAATGGAAAAGCACTAGGCTGCAGTTCCGCCACGTCACAAACGGATTGGGGTGAAAAACGTCCGTACTGGGGCAAAGCCACTGTTCGCAATCTAAATCCATATTTTGGGTGGATAAATCCCATTCTTTGGTACGAGTATAATATTCTTTAGAATATTGTTCCATTTTCTTCTATCGTTTACTTTTTTCGTCAATTATTCACTCTTGCTATTCATAGATCTTTCACTTTTTTTAGCAATCCTGATCTAGATCTTTCACGTCTCCTTCTCTCTCTTGAGCACTATTGTAACAGTGAATGAACCAATGTTCCAATTCCTGCTCCTAACCATCTAACTTTGGATTATTTTCTTTTATTTTTGTTATCATGTCTTTTTTTAATTTCCACATTATCTGCATAATTTTTCTTCCCATAATTCTTATGTTTTTTTTTTGTCCTACTCATTGTTTCTGATGCGTATTATACTCGTAGTAATATTGTTCTGATCATTGTATTGAAGATCCTTATTTTTGTTTTTTTTTTGTGGGTAATTTGCTTTTAAATAATATTTTGTTTGCGTGGAAGCCATTATTTATAGTAAGGAAAAGAAAACTAAAAGTTTTAACCACAATAATTATAATAAAATTATTTTCGGTCACATTTGACTCTCATTAGACCTGTAAGAAAAGTACTAATTGAAGTAAAAATATAAATAAAAATTGTCAATTGACAAAGAGTTAAAATTTTAAAAAAGTGGATACAATTATAACAATCAATAAAAATACATAATATTCCGTTTTAATTATTCCATGGGTTGTATCTGTATTGTATCTATAATTATCTGGTGTGAATCTACATTGATACTGTACTATCGTCTTTTTTGTTATTTCTGCTAGCCACCTTTGTAATATTGCTGATAATATTTCGTAAGCGGTATTAATACGTATTATTCCTCTGTAATTTTGAAATGTTTATTGATCTTTTTTTTATGGATCTATATCACCTCTCCTATCTCTCACCCTCTTGGTACTTTTTCCTCTCTCCAGATTTTCTGAATTAGATCATAGGCTTCCTTCACAATTAAACAGGGTGTCTGTAAAAGGTCATTACAAAAACATACTACTAATTCCTACGCCTCATCATTTTTTTGTCCGATACAACTTTGTCAACTTACAAATTTAAGCAGAATCACATAAGTCGTTTTAAATAATTTATAATAGAGAAAACATTTAAAAATTGAAACTTCGAAGCTATATAACGCCCAAACTGAGCAACTTTGTACTGAGGTAAGATTATTTAAATCGGCTTATATTTGTATAAAGAATATGTAGAGACAAATAATCTTTTTAATGTCTCATTTTCTCCATACTGACTTCAAAATTAACTACAAAAATCACCTACTTACTTTATGATACCAATTTGTATTGTCCGTATTAACATTTTCTTTATTATTTAGGTTTTCAGAGCTACATTTATTATTATTTTCCTTTGCTTGTCCTTGAAATTGTCCGTATTAACATTTTCTTTATTATTTAGGTTTTCAGAGCTACATTTATTGTTATTTTCCTTTGCTTTCCTTGAAACATACTCAACAACACGTATTTTGTCTAGAGTAAACAAAATGCCCCATATTCATTGCTCCTATCGTATACCAAACCTCGGTAATCATTCCTTTTTTCGTGCTTGACAGCAACGGACTAAATTATATTTAACAGTGAATAGTAATTTAAAAATGCTAAAACGGACGCAGTGCAAAAAAGGCAGTTAAATGAAATGCAGGAACAAATAAAAAGAATCTAGCTCTAACGAATAATCAACATACAGGAGAAAACGTACATTATTCCTTCTGAATAGTTTTTTAGTATTCTATTTAAAAATAATACCTTTTAAAATACCGGGCAGTATTTTCTAAGAGGAAATCAAGCGATTTCATTGAAACTAAATACGCTTTTAACTTTGTCTTTTATG
The DNA here is from genome assembly GCA_927349885.1 of Psylliodes chrysocephalus. Taxonomy (NCBI): domain Eukaryota; kingdom Metazoa; phylum Arthropoda; class Insecta; order Coleoptera; family Chrysomelidae; genus Psylliodes; species Psylliodes chrysocephalus. The sequence continues at coordinate 19,083,042 of OV651820.1, forward strand.
ATCCTACTAGTTGAATTACGCAAAATAGACGTTTGCTATTCTTACATAAATATAGATCATCAGGAATTCGAGCGATTCTTGATGATTTTTCTATTTCTATGGAATTATACAGGGATGAACGTGCGTTATCCCTTCTAAATAATAAAAAAATCGTGCGATTTTTTCAGTAATTTTATACATAAATAATGTCTTTCAATACCGGGCGGTATTTACTAAGAGGAAATCGAGCGATTTCATTGAGACTAAATACTCATTTAACTTTGTCGCAGAGTAGACGTTTGCTATTCTTACACAGCGAGATATTTTTGATGATTTTTCTATTCCTATGGATTTATACAGGGATGAACGTGCGTCATCCCTGATAAAAATATAATAAATTTCCTTTGATTAATAAAGAGTTTAAAAAATAAATAAACAAAAATACTTACATGCGATTTTTTTCAGTGTTATATAAAAATGATATGCAGTGAGGTCTTTCCTCTTAAAGTTCTGAGCAGCACTTAAAAGCAATCGAGCGATTTGCAATTTTATTATGACGAAAAAATATTATCTTGTCTTTAATGATCATACTGTTTGAAGTAAGCAGAATAGAGACGTAAAGAACATATTATTAGACAATTAAATTAAAATTTTTAGTTTACAACAAAAAGTACCTACGGACACTCATTTAAATAAGGTTTTATTGGACTTTAGAGCTTTTTATTATTGTATCATAAGTAGGGTACGTTTGTTTTTAAAATTGTTACATTAATTTGGTAATTATTGATACCCACGGTACAATTATTATTTATACCATTAGATAGCATTTTTTTATGGGCTTTTCAATGATGTATCACAAGTAGTGGTTAAACTTTTTCAGTTGAGGTAGGTGGGGCATAGGGGGTTGATGGAGGTGAGTTCTATTTTATGTAATTTTAGTTTTCCCTTGCAATCCTAGAAACTTTTTTAAGCGTTTTTTGATATTATCTTTCGTTTGTGAGATATAGCGCCCCCCCCCCCCCCCCCCCCATTGTAAGTTTTTAAATTGTCACACTTTTTAATACTATTGAGTAATAAACGTATTTATTATTATTATTATATTTTTTATTATTTCGTATCCACAATGTCATGTTACGTTTATGCGGGCGTTATCACTAACACCCTGTATACATATTAATATATGAAAAGATCTAAAAAGTGTAGAATGTTTTCTTTATGAAATCATGTAGATATACAATAACAATCCTCAAGTGGCTTCAAAAAAATTCTCCCTGTTAAGCCGCTACAAGATTTTTCCTGTGCCCATAATATATTTGCATTTGTAGATCATATTTCTGTTTTGATTCTACTGAAGTATCTCATGCGAAATAACTAGAAACGGAATACAAATTGAGAGGTTTTTATTTGAAAACAAAATCTAACTTTCATTGTAACAAACCCGTTGTTATACATTATATAAAATAATGAGGTCAAGAATAAATCATAAGGTACAGCGAAATTCGAATTTCTTTGAGGAAGAATGTTCAAGAACTCTGTCAATTTATCATAAAAAAAATTGAGGAAGGTTCACTCCTTACTATAAAGTAGTAGACACACGGAAGCGAATCGATATACACTGTGGTCCAAAAAACGAACGTTTAGATTGGAAATTCAAAAATTATTATTAAAAGTTGTAATTTTTTTTATTTCTCAATATAATTTTACTAAATTCGGTAAACATTTTTGGTGTTATAAGATACACCTATCAGCAAAACAAACAATAATTACTTACTAGTACGGCATGGACCTTCATCTTATCCAAATTTTATGACACAGTCCAAAAACTTATTTGGACTATACTTTTTCATTTTTTTATTTTTTTAAATAAATCATGTACTATTGTTAGGAACTCATAAAGTTATTGGTTTTCGAGATATTCACACTCAAAAGTGGATATTCATTTTAATTTAGTTTACATTTTGTAATTTTGGATTTTTTTGTTAAATTATACTGAACGAAAGTTTTTAGTGTCATAACATACACCTATCATCAAAAAATCAGTCAAATAAATTTTACTAGTGGCGTACAGCATGCATAAGTATCACCTTCATCCATTGTAAATTTTACCCTACTCTTCAAAAACCTATTTAGACTATAATTTTGAATGTTTTTATGTTTTTTAAATAAATCATGTACTCCTGTTGGGAATTTATAAAATAATTTTTCTGTGTCCCATTCTTAATGAGACCCTGTAGATGGATGAGCAATCTAAATAACTACATATCATTGGATCTTGCACTTCTAGTACACGAGCGCCATTAGGGTCACTTTCTGAAACCTTATTTACTACTTTTGGGTGGACACTTTTTTAGGTAAACAACAATATTGTGACGATAGTCTAATTTATTTATGGTTTATTTATTTAAAATACACTATTTACAATTTATTTAAGACGTACTAATTAATTTATATAATACTTAGACAGTAACTAACAATTCTAATTTATTTATTACAGTTTAACTTTTCATTCCAATATTCTATACTAAACTAAACTGTGCGCCGATGAGTCGGCTATTTATACCAAGCCAATTCTGTGCTAGTCGTTCCTGGGCGCTCCCGAAAATTCCATCTCTAAGACTCGACAGCAGTTTCTCGAAGCGTCAGTGGCACCGTACATAAACAAAGAATAGTAAGTCCACTCTCCCAGTTGCCTTTGAAGTTTTTTGCACACAAGCTTGCCGCCGTTTTTGTCTCTTCACACACATTCCCGGGTATACAGGTGTATTAAGAAGCAGCGAGCGCAGGCTGATTGCATGCTCTTTCGACTGGCAGCGTTGGACCAGAGAGTGTATTTACTATTCTTTGTTTATGTACGGTGTCAGTAGCATACCGTCGTTTCTTGTATATTCGAGACGCGGTCCGACTGTTTTCACACGTCAGCGTTGCTTCGATCATGAATCGAGTGGCAGACTTCCAAGGTCGTGCGTACACAGGGTTGGATACGCGTTACAATATGAAATTATCCTGCTTTACATTCCATACTATAAACGTAAATTTGACAGCTACACGCATGCGTATTAAACTACATTTCACGTCTACGCATACGTAAGCTTACGGGCTGTGCCGTATTCCGGTAAGGCAAACAAAATAACTTTTCGACGTTATATTGTTCACAACAGCTTGTCTTTTTCAAAGAGCGGTCAACAACTACAAATCTTGCTGGGTATCATCAGTTTCTTTCATCTGCAATTGAGGATGGCAAACAAGTGAACTCTATCTATTTTCATCTGTCCAAAGCTTTCGACAGCGTTTGTCATTCCATGCTGTTAGATAAATTGAAAAGGATGGGTATTATTGGCAACTACATTGAATTTATTCGTTCCTTTTTAATTTAACGTCGTCAAAGTGTAGGTTTACATCTCGTGAAATTTTGGTACATTCAGGCGTGTTATAGAGCTCGCATATATGATTTTGTTTATTGTTTATCCTCTCCATTAATGACATAACAATTTGTTTTAATTACTCTTTAGAGTATACAAGATAACCATAAAACCCTTTTTAAAGATATTTATAAAACTTTTAAACCTGCGGGATAGCCTTAGGGCTGTTATAAATCTGCTATAAGAGTAAACGGGAGAATCCTATGACGGTTCTCAGGAGTATTTTTAATACATTATTTAAAAACTAGTTCGACCTAAATCAAAGATTATATTAAGAATTTTATAAAACACGTTTTAAATCTTTCTTAAGATAATCATATGAGCAATTAAAAAGCGACCTTGACAGAGTTCTCAAGATAGTATTAAGACCATAATTAAACTTCTTTTAAAACTTTAAGATCATGATATTAAGTGGGATGAGCATAGAAACTTTACATAAATGAGTAAAGTAGATACATTTATTTTTGACAAACGCATAGGACTCATAAAATTTGATATCTGTTATTTGTATTTTAGATTTTAAACCATGCACAATTTTTTATGAAGAATACATTTTTCCTTTTCCTAAAATTAATAATAAAAAGTTTTCCATATGCCGCTGTCTATGTAAGTAGCAGCATAAGAAAAACTTTTAAGAAAAACATTTTAACACACTGTAGATCGTTTGTATTTGTAGTGTACTTGTGGCGCCATCTTTACCTACGCCGAGAGATTTATGATAAAAAAAATATTTCTAGAGATTATACAGATTTGTAAAGGCAAACAAGACAAAAGACAAGGGTCTTATAGTCAAACTTTTCTTGGTAATTCCGTTTTAATACATAAAGCGTGCAAGGCAGCGGTTGTGGAAGTATGAAAGTTTTCAGATGTTGTGAATAGAAAAGTTTCGCTAATTTCTCGGAAAATTTCATAGTCAGTATAAGACTATGTTTGCATGGCTCAACAAAGGGTGCAACATGCTGTATGCTTTAACTTAAAATATTCCTTATTATGTAAAATTTGTTTATAAAGTTTGGTTAACACTTTTCCCACCCACATTGGTCCTAGTTTATTTTACTAATCAATAACGTTTTAGTATCTGAAAAATCCTTTTATTTTTCCACTTAAAAAATATTTACGCAGGTTTTTGTGACGAAATTCTGGTAGCCAGATGTCGCGTTAACGCTGATCAACTAATTCCAGTAAGGGTTGCCAATTTAACGAAGAGACCATTAAAACTGAAGAAAGGACAAGCAATAGGGTTCTTTACACCAAAACATAATCAAGTGCGAAGACCGTTCCACGGGGAAAGCCACCACAAGTAACTTAGTTGACGCCAGCTTCGTAAAACAGCTAGTTAAAAATTATGACCACCTGACAGCTGAAGAACTTAAAAAAGTCAAAGAATTCATCAATACCACATACTTTGATTACTATACGGTCCGACACGCCCAACATAGGGCGCGGCTATTTAGATGCCTTTGCCACAGTTTATAGCTAAAGAATCAGTTTGCTCACTCTGCGTTGGCACTTTTGAACTCAATGTTCCAGTTTATACACTGCGCAACTCAGATAATACAATATATGACAACCGCCTATAATAAAACAGCAGTCTTCTGCGCATCCTGAATTTGTATCCCTGGAGTGGATGTTATTTTGGAACTTTCAACTGGTCCGAGTGAGCTAACTGATTCTTTTTAAATAAACTGTGACTCCAAAAATAAAATTTACTGACACTGACAGCAGCAAGCAAAATATCAGGTGCGTTTAAATCATTCGATTCTGTTTCCGGAATTGTCGGTTTAGCCGTTTTAACCTGTCAGATTAAAACAAGAAAACCGACAATTCTGAAGCAGAAGCGGATGATTAAAACGCACCTATTAAAAATATTGCGCCAAGATGTAGGTAACACGTAATAAGGCATCAAAATGGCGGAGTTTTCTATCTCCTTTTAAAAGGCACTCAGAAATCTGCACAGTGCGACCATTCTCCGTATAGTAGGAGAAAATCAAAGTATGTGATCAATACCACATACTTTGATTTTCTTGAGCGATCTGATTCTTTAGCTGTAAACTGTGTCACAGGGTTCAAAATGGCCGCGCCCTATGTTGGGTGTGTCGGACCTCTCTCTTGCTTCGTATAGTAATCAAAGTATGTGGATCAATACCAACTGTGACATTTTCGAGACAGGTAAATCTACAGGGCCTACCAGTCTTGTTCAGCATAGAACTTATACAGGCAATGCAAGGCCACCTAGAAGACTTCCATTTGCTAAACAAAAAGAAGTAGCAAATATGATACAGGACTTTATGGCTGCAAATATCATTGAAGAAGCTTCTGGTCCCTGGTGCTCACCTGTGGTTCTAGTAACTAAGAAAGACGGATCTACTCGTTTCTGTGTAGACTACAGAAGATTAAATCAGATAACACAGAAAGACAGCTATCCACTCCCCCGAATAGACGACACACTAAACACTCTATCAGGTGCAAAATGGTTTTCCACTCTAGGCTTGAAGAGCGGATACTGGCAAGTAGAAGTAATTCCTGACGATCGAGACAAAACTGCTTTTTCAACTGGCAGCGGATTATACAGATTCCAGGTTCTCCCGTTTGGCCTCTGTAATGCCCCAGCTACCTTTGAACGTCTAATGTAAATGGTACTGAAAGGATTAACCTAGAAAACTTGTCTAGTATATCTCGATGACATAATGATCATGTCAGAAACTTTTGATGACACATACTTTGATTTTCTTTTACTCCAGCTTTCTGAATGCCTTTTAAAAGAAGATAGAAAACTCTGCCATTTTGGTCTCTTATTACGTGTTGCCGACATCTTGGCGCAATATTTTTAATAGGTGCGTTTTAATCATCCGCTTCTGCTTCGGAATTCTCTGTATCTTCACGATGGCCTATTGCACCGGAAGTGGGAGAGCCCTGATGGAGTATGTGTAGTCCCTTAAGTTATGCTGCCGAAATCACAGGTCAGAAGTTTGTTGGAGGAGCTTCATAGCAGCAAAACAAGAAGTCGAGGTAAAATGGCGCAGTACCTTTTCGGAGAGCCTTTCGAACGAATTGCCATAGATATCCTCGGACCACTTCCCTTAACAGAAAGAGGAAACAAATACTTGTTGGTTTTTATGGACTATTTTTCAAAGTGGCCCGAAATAGTGCCTGTTCCTAATCAGGAAGCGACGACAGTAGCGGAAGCATTTATGACGAAATTTTAAATCCGAATTATGGCAAGGATTGATGAAACTGTTAGGCATTAAGAAAACACGCACAACGCCTCTCCACCCATAGTCCGACGGAATGATAGAAAGACACAATAGAACGATATGCCAGTATCGTTCAATGTTCGTCTCTGATAATCAAAAGGACTGGGACACTTTTCCTCTATTTCTGCTAGCCTACCGAAGTTCTGAACATGATGATTACTGGAAGGAAGATGAAACTTCCCCATGATCTTCTTTTTGAAAGGCAGTCTCCTGATGAAGAAGAAGGTCGTACACCTCCCACGTACATACAGAACTTAAGAATCAGACTCGAAAAGGTATACAAATTCGCTCGGCAACGTTTGAAAGTCAATATCGATAATGCAAAATCTAGAATCGACATGCACGCCACAGGGACACATTTTGAGAGAGGCGATCCAGTATGGTTGTACAATCAATCCCTAGCGCCGAAGAGGACTTTGTCTGAAACTGCAACGGAACTGGGAAAGCCCCCACACCGTCCTTAAGAACATCAACGACCTGATCTACCGCATTCAGTTGTCAGCGGGAAGTAAACCCAAGGTAGTTCACATTGAAAAGTTAGCGCCATACCATGGTACAGATCCTTCCCATTGGCTCCAGTTAGGACCCAGTAATCAAGTTATTCGGTACTAATAACTAGAGAGGAGGGAGCAGTGTTACGCAGCACCTTGTAGCGTGGTACGGTCGTCATAAGTAAAGGTACGAGTAAATGAAGAAGCTAGAATAGTCCAGAAATGTCTCGAAATGTAATTCCTTGTCAAAGAAAAGTCCGGATTGTTCGAGAAGGTTCTAGAAGGTTGAGGCAAGCTATATAAGTCGACGATCTGACGTCACAGTTCAGTTTTATGATAGACGTTAAACGTTAATGTTATTAGTTGGATAATTATTAAAATAAATATGAACTTTTTTTATTTGCATAGTATTACTACTATGTACAAAAATAAATTAAAACAATGCTTTAACACTCGATCAAACACTTTTTCTCACATAACTGACTTTCGGATGACATGGGTTCTTAATTATACAGATCTGTACCCCAGAGCCAGAGTATGTTAAGTCCAAAAACTTAGTTTTTCAGGAGAGCATTTTTTATATATTCATTTTAGACTGTGGAGTGTGGGCTTAGCGTAGTTAAAAAATGAGCTGTTTTTGTTATTTTAAAAGATACGTCAAAATGGAAAATATCGAACCATGCGCCGCAAAATTTTAAGTCACTTAACATATTTACCTAAAATTTGGCCAATTTGGACTTAACATAGTCTGGCTCCGAGGTACAGAGATGTATTTTATTGTTACATCCCTCAACGTTTGATCTCATAGTTCTGATTCAACCTCTATATTCATAAAACCAGAAAACTCGAGATACAGAAAAAAGAATGTAGGAAAAATTTAATTAAAAAAAAAAGAAGTAAGTTATTTTAGAAGTCTTCTGCAGAAAAAAATTATATTTTTACACATTTTTTCTTTGTAGAGTTTTTCTAATTAGTATTCCTTCCAGTTCCACGGCGATGCTCGTATTTGAGACCTTGCGGCATCAGCATAAATTTTGAGAAAGTCTGAAAGGCCACTACGTTCAAAAATATTTTCTCTACGACTCCTTACGAAAATACATCTTTAGGATATAGGAGACTTCTGGCGATATAAGGTTAATAAGATTACATTAGTTATCGTTTTCAATTAACCTACTTTCAGTTTAGTACAATAATTTGATAAATTCTTTTAGTATGAATAAATAAATATTAGTGTTATTAGTGGATTATTATGTTTAATATTTCTTAAATTAAATCAATGTTTTATTTTTTCATCTTGCTATAAACAGAAATTCACCAATTTCCTTTTTTGTCTTACCCACTAGGCGTGCCAGAAGATACCGGTCGGCGTAAAAAATACATATCTTTGTAAGATTTAAAGGGCCTTTTTTCTTTTCTACCTTTTCATCTAACCAACTCACACATGGCTACTCCACGTTTGAAATTATAATATAAAGAGATTTAGATAAATATTTAATGTTTAATATTTCATGGATGATTTTATTGAAACAATTAGGGAATTACTACTTTGTACTACATGAAGATCTGATATGGAAATAATTACTTTGTGCTATCAGAATTATTAAATACAGATATATATCTCATTTCTTAATCATTTCAGATCTGTTGTGGGACTATTTAGATTGTAATGAACATCATTTAGTTTATCATTAATAATATATGTTGCCAAAATATTATAGATACGAGGAGGTGATATGGAAAAATATGCAACAACTTACTTTCGTCGTTCCAAAGTATACAGTTACGTATATTTGTGTTTTCTTCTTCTAAAACTTACAAAAGTGCAATGAAATCAAGTCTTCGGTGAAAATAATTATATTATATATATTATGTATCTTACTTAGTATTACTAATAATATCAACACTTAAGCCTCCAATTTCAAAATATTTTATTCCTTTAGTTAACACTTAGTTAACACTATATAAAAGTATTTGGCCCCTTTAAATCTTAAGACTATCTAAGTAAAAATATTTGACCCCTTTACATTTTACACCTGTCCATGCAAAAATATTTGGCCCTTTACCCCTTAAGCTCGCCTGTGTAAAAATATTTTGTGGCAAAATATGCTGGCGCACCTATTAAGAACTTTTACTTTATCGACTCCACCTCCGACTAGAGCTATCCACGATTAATAAATACCCCAATTGTGACATTTATTGCATGATATTTATGTCTGACAGTTGTTTATTCCAGTGTAAACACTCAAAAATATATGTCCGAGAGAAATTTTTGTGTGTTTACACCTTTGAATATAAATAGTCAGGAAGGAGGAATCCTGAACGACCTTGGAATCGCGATGGTATCTAATTTTGACAGTGAACTAGACGAATATGGCGAGAAGTGTTTCCGGTCTACCAGTGACGTACTATCATAAGGGTGCGTAAAAAAGAAAATAATAAATTTGCATATTATCTAAATTTACGGATTTCTCTCATTTTAACGAATAGCTATTTTCTTGCGAGAAGTTTGCATTTTTTTTAATTAATCATCATTATGTGAATTAATTTTACTTTAAAATTGCATGTTGGGTGGGATAAATATAGGAAAAAATTATAGAGGGATTTCATTTGAAAAATCAAAGCAATAATGTATTAATAAAATAAATTTTGACCTTTTTTACGTCTTTGTTATGACAATATTTTTATTAATTTAAATTTTACAAATTGTATAAATTTTACAAAAACAGTATGTCGTGTTTATTAAGGTTTGAAAATTAAATATGTTTTGTAGATGCGTTAAAAAATAGTACGTTTGTTCAACAAGGTGGATATGATGGCCATATCGCACGAAGACGAAATTTAAGCACAACGCCGTAGGCATGTATTTGTGTTTGTAATTATATTATGCAAGCCTGAGTACATAAAAAAAAATTCCTTATATCGAAGAGAAGATCTGATCATTTTATTACATATTATTATTAGTAATATTTTTTGCAGGACTTAAATTTTGCATAAGTTGGTATAACACCTTTGCATAAAAGGATCCTATAAAGTAATAACGATTCTGTGAGAGCAAAGCCCATTACCACAATCTACATATCTAGGTCTACAAAACATACGTTTGATAAATTTTAAATTAACACATAAAATATCCAAATTATTAACAAATTTTAATCACTAAAATTAGGAACCAATTTTAGAAACCATATTTGTCATATGATGATGAGTCATCCATAGCACAACATGGCTACCACTTCCGTCAGATTAATTAGATTAACGCCAGACATGGCATGCTCCTTCCTGACTATTTATATTCAAAGGTTTACACTGGACTAAATAACTGTCAGACATAAATATCATGCAATAAATGTCAGATGTAACTGTACCTTAAGACAATTATTGGACCACCTTGTAGCATGTTATATGTTAAATAATAATTAAATTTCTTTATTTTTATTTACCTTCAACCTTTAATATACGGCAAACGCACCACCGTTTTTGAAAGCACTCAGCACGTCTCTCTAGAAACGCGACAAACGACTCGCAAAATTGTAAATCCCAAACGTTTTTGCATTCTCTACTTACTATTCTATATGCTTGTTCTAACACGAATAAATAAATCTGCTTTTAATTGAATCTGTAGGGTTTGTTCAAAGTTTGTTCTGCGGAATATTAAAATTTAAAGAAAAGGGAAATATAAAATAAATATCAAGCAAGTAGAACAAACCGAGTGATAATTTTCCGCCGCTTAGAAACAAGTCAGCGCTTGGACATTTATTCACATTTTTGTATATCAAAATGTTTTGTTGTAAAAATCAATGGCGTAGCTGATTAACATAAAAAAATTTGTGATTTAGTTTATAGTAGCTAGGTAAATATTATTTATTAGCAATGGCACTTTGAATGCCCTGGAAGAGTAAATTTATTATTAGATAAATTATTTTTAAGACTGCGATTATTGTAAAGAGCGCCCAGTCTTTATTATATTATACTATTATGTACATTCTTGATGAGCCAGATGTGAGACTGTTACTTATACACAGTATGTTAAGTGTCCTACAATATACGCCAAAAAACGGTATAGAATTAGGTAATAAGGCATTGAATAGAGAGAAGTAGAACAATACGCGCCAGCCCATTAGCGGTAGCAGACTATTCATCTATCACGTTAAACTGTTTTCCTGAAAATATATTTTATATTTTTATGAAGGCAACTAATCTATTTCTTATTAAAATGAAAATAATTGAAATTTGTTAATAGTTTGTTATCTTTGATTCATCTTCTTGTTATAAATTCGTCTATAGTCTAGAGAATAAATGAGTACAAAAATTTAATTTGGAGAACGTAGTACGGGTTCAAGAGATTTTAGTTATACTTCATCATCTAATGCTTATTAGTAGTTAAAATGAAAATTTTAATACATCTGATCGGCCTAATAAAAATTTGCGTTTAGATTTAATCATATTTCCATGATTTTTACTGTAATTAACTTTTTATTTTGACAGATAAGTGAGACTTTATTTGTTCATAGCCATATCGTATGTATTTTAATTGATTTGGAATTTTGTATTAATATTTATTATAATTTTACAGATATATTAGAATGGTGAGTGCATTAGAAAATATTGCAAGCACAAGTGCTCGTAAACTACCCAGTCAAGGGCGGCTCCAAGACGAATTTTCGGGGGGCATTGTCTTTAGTCATTCCCTTTTTAGCATATTTTTTCAGTAAAAATTCCATAAATCGTAAGAATTTTCATCTGGGGGGCTATTGCCCCCACCCTCCCCCCCCTTCTGGAGCCGCTCTTGGACCCAGTGGACATAAAGCATTATCTTTAAAAGAAAAAAATATCGTACCAAATGTATTTAATAATCTTCGAAAAGACTTTGTTTCACTTTCTGTGGATGAAATAGCCACTAAATGTGAGATTTATACTGGAGTATCTTAGCGGCCAGGTTATAACATTATTAAAGAAGACACACATCCGAAAAAGCCCACAGGAATAAACAAGCCCTTTATTGAAACTTGGGTAGAGAAAGTAATAAGACAAATGGTACATTTTTTTTTCTTTCGAAATGAAATTCCTACACTTAAAAAATTACACTCAGAAATAGAAAATATATTATATTTTTATCTGCAAAAAATATTACATGAATTAAATTTTTGTTACAAAAAACGTGACAGAAACAGCTTTTTAACAGATAAAGACGAAATCAGTGCGTGGAGACATGATTATTTAAGGAAAATAGCGGACGCAAGGAATCAACATAAAAAAAGTACTTTATTTAGATGAAACATGGTTTAACGCTGGGCAAACAACAAAAATTTGGCAAGATATCCATATCGAAACTAAAAAACAAGCCTTTATGAAAGGGGTCTATTGTGGATTCAAAAATCCAACAGGAAAAGGAAATCGTTTAATAATAAGCCACATTAGAAACACTGATGGATTTTTGCCAGATGGTTTATTAATGGTCGAGTCAAAGAAAACAGAGACTACCATGAAGAAATGCATGGCCCTTTGTTTGAAAATAGGATTTAGAACATTATTAAAAGTTCCAGCCAATTCCATTATTGCTTTGTATAATGCATCCAATCACATGAGTTTAAAGGAGTCACTATCCACAACAAAATGGAAAAAAGGATATTTCAAAATAGCTTCATTCTAAAATTATCAGTCCTTCTAAATCCTTCTAGGCAGAATTACTCGTAGTAGCAGGACAACATAAAAAAATTAATTAATATAATATAGACGGGATGACCGGAGAAAAAAGGAATTCAAATGCTCAGACTGCCTCTTTGCCACGAGTTAAATCCCATCTGGTCACAATTAAAAGGTTATTTTTCTCGAAACAATACAAAATTAAATTACCTGTTGTGGGAAATTTGTTTTTAAGGCCAGTTTCAAATGTAAATGGAGAACATTAGGGAAAATGCATTGATTCGATTGTTAAAAAGGTGGAAAATTCATTTTGGAAAGTGGATACAGCAATGGAAAACTTAATAGACCCTATATTAATAAACCTCAGAAAAGATAATGAAAATAATAGCAGTAGTTATATTGAAGACAATGACTTTTAAAGATACACTTTTTATTTTTTTTTTAGTTATTGATTTTAGGTGTGAAGTGTTACTTTTAATACCAATAGATTAAAAAAAGTGTAATCCCATTAATAACATATAATCCTCCTTGTTATTTATTGGTTAAATATAATTCGTTCAATGTCAAAATTCAACAATTTTGTCAGAAGGATAAGATTTATTTTTATTTTTTATTTTTGTAAATAATATAACTTTTTTTATTCAAAATTTAATCTACGAAATACCATCATGTATGTTGTGATTTCATTTATATATATTGCAAAGTACGCCCATGGAATGTGACATTATTACCCCACTTTTACTGCACTCCTCTTTTATTCAGACTATAGGCATTGCAATGTTAACAGCTGGAAAAACATCTGAGTTTTAGATGTTATTCATTAAAAAGCGACATATGGATTTCACTAGAACAATTGACGTTCGTTAAAAACTTCTGTTTTATTGCCATGAAAACATACTGATTTATCTTTTTTTTTTATTGTTAAAATTTAGAGCTGTAGAAATAAATTTCCTTGTTATGTACAAGAATAAATAATAAATAATTTTATTGATGGATGACTTTTGAAACCTTAATGATTATGGAAATTCATTATTTGATTTTCCAGTTTTAAATTATTTTTGGTAGATATTCAGACAGTTAAATTTATTTTATTAGTTTGGTTCTTGTTAATAATTTTAAAAGGTTTTCATTAATTTCTTACAGAAACCAATATGAAAACGCATAGGAGGATTAGAATATAAAATATTTTATAACAGAAAAAAATCAGTAACTTTTGACATTTAAGGCTAAGATTTTGGAACGTAGATAAGTCAAACACATAAAATATGGATCTAAATATTAATATACAAGTATGAAAATTTAAACGCAGACGCTCTTTATAACGAATTGGACGAGGTATAATACGAACATGTATGAAACAAACAAAGACCGCTATGTGAAGCGCGGAACGCCTGAGCAAAGTTCCACCTCACTTCCACTTACGCTCTACTCTAATTTGACTTAGATGGTCTGCGTTTAAATGTCCATACCTGTGTATATGAAAATGTTGAATATTATATTTCTGATAGTTATAATTTTGTAATTGACTTCAATACAATAACTCTGAGTTATGATATTTATAATTATATAAATTTATAAAAAAATAGTGTCTACCAACGACCTTCGAGCATTTATATTTCATAGAGTCCGCATACAACAGCTTTTGTTTGGGTTAAGAGGGGAAATGCATAAATACTATAATCATTGTCGCATCATGTTTACGGGGTTTGCAATTAATATAAATAATAAATTTGATACATACCTTCAAAATTCTTTAAATTAGGGACATATTTTATAAACTTGCATTATTTAAGTACCTATCTAGTAGTAGTAAATTATTATTAATATTATTTGTCTGACACATTAGATTTTTTTAATTCAAACATCAGAAAATGTATAGAGGAAAAATGAAGGTTAAAATAATAGGCAATAAAAAAATAGATATATTATACAAATAATATTTATGATAGCTATTAACACACGTGTACGAGAATTACAATACAAGAATTGTTTCCAATAATTTATTAAATAAAAAAATATTGTTCCTAAACAATGTCCAATAGATTACTAAACGATATACTACAAATAGAAATCAAGCTAATAACTAATTATTTATGTGACACTAACTTTGAGATTTTATTTTAAATAATTTATAAAAAAACAAACCGTACTTGGGCACCGAGAATACCCGACCAGACGTTGACTTTTTGGTGACGTTGACTGGTAGTAGCAACACTCCTGTGCTGATTTTCCCGGGACCAGCATCGTAAACGTGAAGGATTGTGTCGGCTTCGTAATGCAAACCACGACATCGTCAGAGAAAATATTGTTTTTCTACTAGCGTGCGGAAAAGTCCACTTTTCCGCACTCATTTTAGTGTTGAAAAAGTCACTTTTCCGCACTAGTGCGAAAAAACTTTTTTCCGCACTAGTAAAGTTTTTAGTTTTTAGGGAGTATACTGACATTTAAATATTTAAAATATATATTTGTATGGTTTTAGTTTACAAAATTACTGAAAAATTAAGAAATTTATTAGAATTTTGCATTGCATTGCATTGCTATGCTACATAGAAAATAATAAGTACTATATATCCAAAACTCATGAAGAATAACACTGAAGTAGTTTGAAACACAACGTTGACATGCGCTTTTTTAAGATGAAAAATCTTAACTAACTGAGCAAACTGCAATCGTTGGGAGGTAAGCACTACAAATTGCTCCGAAGTGTTTTTTGGAAAAATTCTAGTGGTTTTGCCGAATTTAACCTATTAACTGATTTTTAAATAAAATTGACTTCGTTAAAAGACTTTTAACTCTATTTTCTTTTGAATCTTTTAGCTTAAAAGTTTCGTGATGAATCCTTAATTTAAAATAGTGTTTTAAAATGAGTTATATAAAATGACTGGAACATAAAACATCACTATTTGAAATGTTTTCTGCAGTAAGTTTCAATATGTCACACAAAAATTATTGATTTAACATCTTCAACATTATCAGGATAAAATTATAATTAATTTTATTTAACTTTTCACTAGAGTCCAAAATCTAAAACAATATTCCTCATACATAATACAAGTTCTTTAAATTTAATTCACTAAATTTACCAGTTATTTTAAATTCAAGTTTAACCCCTTTTGCATAAAATAGTATAGACGCTAATGGTTACTTTCTTGGGAAATGACTTTGACGATGCCTTTTCATATTTATATTTACAACTTACACAAACTCTCACCATTGTTAAAATTTGTAATAAAGTAATAAAACACAAAAAATCACTTATAAACTACAAAAATAGGCTAAAAATTAATTAAAATCAAGAAACAAATGACAGTTTTAACAATTTCGAACGATTTATGACATATTTGATATGCCAAGCAAAACGAAGCAGAACAATGGGAATGTTGTACACTATTTTCCCTCCTGTACCAAAACAAAGTCCATTTGAACGATGGCTCTAGTAATATATGCTCGAAGCCAACGACGAACAACTACTAGACTAATTTTGTTTACAAAAGCAAATTTCAAGCATTTATGTTGTTATCCAACATAGGTGCCAAATGATTGTTTGTAGTTATAATTCGGAATTTCCTCAACAAAAGGTTCTTGAACGCAGAAAAGACTAGTCTTTTAAAATTACATTAAGGAAGTAAATATGCATTTCTAATGACAGTCATTATCAGTTTAAATATCTTTTTCTGATTGCAGTTTGTAGTTGAAGGTGATTTCCATGAAAGTACGTCATTTATTTTGCAGTGTGACAACAGTGTAAAGCAAGCTAGTTCATTCATAAAACGCGTGCTCGTAAATAGCATCCCCACTTAATTTACTGGGTATCTTGCTCTTTCTATTGCGACAGCCAAGGTTACAGCTCTATCTGTCTAACATAAAACACTAAATGAATCCTTGAAAGTGAATCAAGTGCTTTTTTTCACCTTTTCAGGCATCTCTCTTTCCCCTTCCCACTGAAGAGGTCCGGAAGGCTCCCCCAATCAGGCTTAGATCCAGCCACTGGCTCCCCTCAATCAGGCATGGATCCAGCCACTGACTCCCCTCAATTAGGCTTGGTTTCAGTTCGCAAAGTTGCACTACAGCCTCTATGGTTGATTTTACTACAATTTAGTTCACGGTTTTTTTTAACGGTCCTCTAACTTGTTTGCTTGGAAATAAATTAATTAAAATTAAAAATCTTGAAAAATATCCATACCCTTACACTCAGAAAAGGTTAGATTAAAAAAAGTTGTTGGGTATGTAAGTGGCTAATCGAAAAATGAAAAATTATGAAGTTGGGGCAATTTAGATTTACGTATGGTGAAGTTTAAAAAGTCGATTCAAATAGAAATAAAAGTATATTAGATTTATAATTGCCATTCTAAAGTCTCATTTGATTCCGTAAACAATATATTTTCTAAAAACAAAAAAATACGGATAGGTATCTGTATTTTTTAAAATCGTTTAGAATTACCCTGTATACATGTAAAGTAATAAGTGGCACAGTTTTAAAAAATCTTATTAGTCTATTTTACTTTGAATCTGCACCATAATTTAAACTTTTTGATAAAAAGCAATTTAAAGCAGGATTTAAAAATTTGCTCTAGAAAAGTTCCACTTTGCCCACGTGTTTTTTTTTTGTTCGTTGTAAACGGATTCTAAACGAGCTTTAATTTTCTACCTGAGAGTTTGCAAAAAATACAATGTAAGCAAAGCTAACAAAGATTGCCTAGCTTTTTCCGTTTTATTTCCTTTTGTACCACGCTGCTTCTCCGGCTTGATCGTATACATACGTCGTAAGATCAAATGATACTGGCTAACAAATGGAGCAAAAACTGTTCACAATAGAAAACATGTGGATGGTCGAGATTCGCTTTAATATAATTATATCTTTATACAGACAACGTTTATATATATTGCTACTAAAAAATTAGTGAAAAACAAAAAACATATTTTAACCCAAATTTAATTATACAGTGTAATACAAAATTAAGAAAATGCTGTACCAAATGGTGTGTCATTTAAAAGATTTACTTTACCTATAATAAATTAATACATTTTTTTTCGTTTGTCTTCCTCAATAATTACTACATGTAGTTGTCGTATTATTACCTAAAATCGGTAAAAGTTTAAAGAATGAATCGCATATAGTGTTTCCAAACTCAATCCAATATAGGCGCTATCAGAAGCTTTTGCACAATTCCCCCACAGTCCAGGATATTTTTCGGGTATTTCTGCCTGCAGCCAAAATTTTTCATACCCTCTTTTAAATGTCACTTTCAGCTCCTCGAGTAGCTCCTCTTGTAATATCACATACTGCACTTCCGTTTCATCAAATGGATTTATGATCCATGATGGTATTTTCATCGACAGAATATCTTCAAATCTGAATTTAAAATCATCATGCAGGGCAATCAAATATTGAACGGATGTCTGAATATCTTCATCAAGGCATTCTACCTGCGACAATTTTGAAAACTATGAAAATTCGCGCCGACCAATATTTTCCTTCATAAATTTCAATTTACCAAGAAATGTTGAAATTAACTCTTTGTTTTTATTAAATTGAGGTGGTCCACTTGTAATTGTAAGTTGAGGTCATTAAATTTTTTGAACAAATCTGTCAAATACGCGATGTCTGCTTTAAAATTGATCAAGTTTTTTTTTAGATCAGGATCTTTACTTTCCAAAAACTCTAAAACTGAGTCAAAAAATAAATAAAATCTTGATAAACATGCACCTTTCGACAACCAGCGTACTTAGGTATGTAAGTCTTCATCATTTTCATCGTACACTTGTGCAAATAAACGCGTATTCAATGCATTGCTTCTTATTTTGTTAACTGCATTAATCACAAATTGAAGCGATTGGTGCAATCTATCATTCAAATTTGTCACTACTAGAAGTTTTCGGTGGATAACACAGTGAATCGCAATTACCTCTGGTATAATTGAATCAGTGAGTCAAAGAACAATACTTGTCCAAAAAATGACGTTTTGAGTTAAGATATTAACATGTGTCTCCACCCATTGAGATCAAAAACAGTGCAGTACACACCATAGGTTCAGCAGTATAAATTACGTTGAAACTGGATGAGTGGAAGAACAGTACAAGTCCAGGACATATACTGTTTTTAGACTCATTACTGTTACTTTGAAGTTGATGTGTTGAATATTATTTTATTTGTTGCGAAAATCGCTCTGTGAGAGTTGATTCTGTTAATTTTCTCTTCAAAATAGTAGCAACAACGCGTTTTAAAAAAATCTTCCAATATTTTCCGATCAGAGACCACTCATTCTTGCCCTGTGATAGGGATTTGAGTCCTAAAAAGATGCGTTAGAAGACGCGATCGTGTATATATTCCAGAGGAATATGAAGAAATTATATTGTCATTTACCAACCATTTACCAATAAACAAATAACCTACGGAGATATTTTAGATTTTAAAAAATTAGTGGCCTCAATTTTACAAAAAAAATAACAACTGCTGTAGAAAGCAATGAAGAGTTTTCTCTGTCAAATTATAGGCAGTTTGTATATGACACCAGTGGATATGTGAAAACTTATGAATATATAGGTGGTCTAGTATCTCATAGCTTTAAACTAATGAAGCAAAATAAAAATTGTCCACCCCTTCCTACCAAATGCGCATACGAACAACAAATTCCAATAAATGTAAAAAAAATAAATGTCGTAAAAAAGTTAATGCAATATATTACAAGAGAATTGCTGGAATTTTACTATCACGTCACCTTCTGGCCCACATCTGCAACCCATGAAACCGAAGAAGTGGATGCTGAGTGGTGGTGGTTTTGCAATAATATGTTATAATAGTTTATTTTTCAACCTTGCGTTATTTATAAAACAGATGCTATTAAAAATCAAATATAAACTATATAATTGACTTAAAAAACAGTACATGTCCACAATATACGTTTTTAAATATTTCAGATAAAAACCCTTTTTAATAGTTGAAACATGATTTCTTACACTCATCTTAAATAGCTTTACATTTGATATGTACATGTCAAATTTATATGTCAAATAACAAAATAGTTATTTAGTTTTTTTTAATTTACTCAGAATGCCATTTTTGGACTAGTACTGTTCTTTGACTCACCGATTCAATTATTTTAAGATGGCTTATAAACCCACGATATCGCCCGACCATGGCAGGAGCTCCATCTGTTGCCACCGAAATAACGTTTGTGAATGGAATCGATTTTTTTTTTAAAAATTACTAAAAAACATTAAATATTGATTCACCTTTAGTGTCCGTCTTCAAAATAGTAGCTCTTCATGAATTTCTCCGCCCATAACAAATCGAACATATGCCAATAATAATGCTTTATTGCCAGGTAAAGTTGACTCGTCCAGTTGAATAGAAAAATGAGTTGTTCGTAGATAATCACACAAGAAACTTTCAACATCAGAGCTCATTTCATCAATACGTCTTTGTACAGTGTTGTTGCTCAAAGGAATTCTTTTGAGTATGTCAAATGAAGATTTGTACAGAACAGTTTTTAAAACCTCTTTAACAGCAGGTAAAATTAACTGTTCTCCAATGGTGTGCGGTTTTCCAAATTTTGCGATAAGTAATGAGATATTGTAAGATGCCCGCAAGCCATCATCGTTGCTTTCAGACGTTGAAGAGAACATACTGTGCACGGTGGGTCTCTTTTCATATTTTTCCTTTATTGTTTGGAAATATTTCAAATCTTTACCTATTTTATCAGGATGACACCTTCTTAGATGATCTTCCAGCTTTGATGGTTTCATAGAGTCATTGCTTGTTGCATAAAAAACATGTGGGCAATCGTTTGTGTGCCTTTGATGGAAGAAAACCAAATTTTAAATATTCAACACTGTACTAACGACACTTCTTCTTAGATTCAGCCATGCTTTGTATCAATTACCTACCTGTAAATGTGTAAGTAAATAAAAAAAAACTTTTTTTAGTAATCTTAAGGCGATTCGAACTTAACAGAATATGGCTATTTTAACATAATATGATTAATCAATTATTATAAATATTATGAAATAAACAGAGTTCCGGCTGCAAACTGTTTCTAATTATTAAAAGCAATAAATCGCTAAGATCCATAATAGAGTTTTATGAAAACGGCTGAACTTATTTTAATGTGATATAAAATTATTATTTCATTTATTATATTTTAATATATTTCTGTAAATTCTATAGAAACTTTTAAACAATATTTTGACATCAAAACTCCGCAATAATTAAATGAATTAGATAGGTAATAAAAATAAAGTAGGGACGATAAGTTCAATCTTTCTCGGCTTAAAACTATATGCATATAACAAATAGGCAGGTAGGTACTTACTTTTCCGACGCTGGTATTCACTAATATCGATTCAATTTACTTTTATTTTCGAAAGTCTGGAATCAAATTCAGTCACTGGCCAACACTAATATCGATTCACTTTTCTTTATGAAATTCCAGAAACAAATGAGAAACGATTATGCTTGACATTCGTATTTATATTAGTGAAGAATCAAACACGTTCATGCAAGATTGCAAGTACATACACTACAAGTCGTATTAATTTGCACGTCTGAACAAGCGTTGCCGGCGCATCAACGACAAGTCTCGACGCGTTGTACTGAATATGGAATATGCAAGTTTTTATAAGTAACAGTCGCTGAGCTTCTTAAAATATTATCTGCCTATATTGATAAGAGAGGTCAAGACTGTTTATATTTTAAACAGTTGAAGTTTTTTACAAGAATTTCTCCATCACATGGAAAAATGAGTAATCATGTGTTTAATAATATATTGCTTCACTGTCGAAACCAAATTAATTTTCATGCACCCCCGCTTACGATTGTGGACACCCATTTTTTATTACGTCCAACGTAGATCATGTCGAGTCTCCCGTTGGCCCCTGGGGGTCCACCTGGACCACTTTGGGAAATACTGTTCTACACTATATACAATAGTACCTAGGTAGGTACCATTAATTATTTTTGTATATTTCAATAAAGTAGATGAGAAAGTTATATATGTT
The DNA here is from genome assembly GCA_927349885.1 of Psylliodes chrysocephalus. Classification (NCBI taxonomy): domain Eukaryota; kingdom Metazoa; phylum Arthropoda; class Insecta; order Coleoptera; family Chrysomelidae; genus Psylliodes; species Psylliodes chrysocephalus. The sequence goes on from OV651820.1 coordinate 19,104,825, forward strand.
TTTGTAGTGAAGTACACTTTTTAAGATAAATTCTGTTTCAAAATATTAAATAATATTCTTCTGTGCCAATTTTATTAACGATATATTTCAACTTTAACACCCTGTATCTTTTTCCACAGAAACATTTTATTAACACACGTTTGGTTCGATCCTTTTATTTTGGTCCAAACAACCTGCGCTTACTCTGTCTCAATAGTTATGACTCCGTATAACAGCAAAGTTGTCGAAATAAAAATAAATTCGTTAGTATTAGATACTGCATATTATCCCGACCTACATTTTAGTACATTGCATCGTAAATAGGTAGATGCACCCCACCCCGGATATTGTCAATTATGAAAATGGCCTGAAGAAGGTGTGACCGAAGTTTATTCTTGAAAGGAGTGAACGTTTAGAAAGGCTGTATCAGACAAGCTACATTATTGATATATGTTTCTTTTCTATAGAAATTTTAGAGGTCTTTACGAAGTTTGTCTTATACATAATATATCGCACGTTCTCTTAATGTAACCGTCACAAAGTTTAAGGGAATGATTTATTATCAGACTTTATAAAACTCTTTAAAAAATTTATCATGGAAAAAGTAAATTTATTGCCATCGTTTTAGTATTGTGAATTTCTTTCGACAAGAACCAAAGTTACTTTTTTTAATGTTTAAAATATAATAATTTTTTGAGTGGTAGTTAATTTATATTGAATTAAATTGATCAAGTTTTTTTCCTATTTCTACATCTAGAATTTGCAGTTTATTTACGAAAATATAATACCATTTAAAAAATATCGGGACTAATGGTTTTTCCGTACATTTCAAAATGTTATGGCGACATAAAAGCCATTTGCACGTGTGTTTGTTTAACACTAGCCGACATAATAAACTTTTTATGACATGCCATATTTCATACATTTACATTTATAGTTTGCAGCGAGTTAATTGAAAATAAGATCGATTTCAGTTTTGGGTCAAATAAATTGGGCTATTCATTATGTTCGCTAGGAATGACAGAATTGATTGCCCTGTTTCCATTTATAGAAAATTCAAAAAATGGATAGTTGAAAAACATGAAAGTATATTTATAGACTACTGTCTCCCAATGTTTCGACTTCTAATAAATGAAAGGGTCGGGAAATCGTGCAGAGTGCGTGAACAGGTGCAGATTCTGTCTAGTCATAGTCAAGTATTTGTTTGCTGTAGTATTGTCAGGATAACTTGAAAGCTCCTTGGCAACTCTGCAGTTTATTGTTTCATTCCATCTTTCCTTGATCCTCTGTTACTTTATCTAAGTTATTAATATTTTTAGGTTATTTTCTGTCTAATTTCTTATGATGAATTATCTTTCGTGTTCTTTAAGTTGCGCTTTGAAAATTCCTTTAGCATGTTATTGGTTGAATAATCATTCACAAAAAATATTTATAAAGTAAAAATGTAGAAGAATTATACGCTCCGACATGCGTGAAGTTTTCCAATGTCTACTTTAGAAACATTTTATGTGGTCTCTCCTTATAATTTACTTTCTAATCATATTTAAAATGATCCCAAATATATGCGCAACAGTATTGGTGTATGCAACTATTATCAATAAGATATTGTTATGTGAGCCTTTGCATTATTCAGTCATGCTCTAATCCTCCAAGTCATTCTCTGTCTTATTTGGCCTTTGAGGCTCAACTTGTCCGATTATAATACATAATTAAACCCCTTAAGACCAAACATATGTGACGACTATGAGGAGGCACTTTCCTGAGTCAACGTGATAATGTTTCTGGTATATTCCGGATATGAGATGTTTTGGTGGAGGAGCATTCTGGAATCACCAATTTGTATATAAATATTGGTGGAGGATCAATAAAAAGTCATTAGTAGATAGACAGTGGTGAATATAAATAGTGAACGATTCAAAGACATTCGAAATATATATAAATTAGAATAGTAGTGTTATAAAATAAATAGGTGTTTAAATAAATTATTAATAAATAAACTGTTGTTTTAAAATAAACAAACATCGCATTGGTGTCGAGAAGTGAAATAGTGTAAATAAATAGTGGACAATAATTGCTAAAAGACTATGTGATTTAAAAGTAACCGAGCTACGTCGGGAGTTAGAAGATCGTGAACTGGAGACGACAGGAAAGAAAGCAGAACTGGCAGAGCGGCTTAAAGAAGAATTATTAAGTGAAGGTTTGGATCCGGAAACGTACCTTTTTCGGATGATTCATCTTCTGCTATAATTTCTTCAATTTCTTCCGATATGGAAAGTAAGATGATCTCCATGAAAATCGATATTTCTTCTGATGTCTGCTCTATAAAAAATAATATTTCCTCATTAAAAACTAAAGTTTCTTCAGTAATTACTTCCTTAGAAAGTAAAGTTTCGTCCGATATTTCTTTCTTAGAAGAAAAGGTGACTTCTGACATGTCTTTAAAAACCGAAATTTCTTCCGATTTGGAAAACAAAATCTGTTTATTGAAAGATGAAATTTCTTCTGATATGTCTTCTCTAAAAAATGAAATGTCTGCTGATGTGGAAAACAAGATGTCTTCTGTAGAGGAGAAAATAAAACAAACGGAAAAGAAGATAGAAGAACTGGAACATTCAGAACCAGCCAAAGACGATGAAATAAAGTGCCATGAGGTGGAGTCAAAGTTGAAATTTGAAGGAGCTGTATACTCTGCTCGTGTTAAAGCCCCAACTTTTGACGGAAAGATGTCATGGACAAACTACCTTAAGCAGTTCGAAACAGCTGTCAGAGCAAACGAAAGGTCTGAACGAGAAAAGGCAGTAAATTTTACCATCGCCCTTCGAGGAGACGCTTTAGATGTCCTTCAGACTATACCCGTGGAAGAGACAGATGATGTTGAGCAACTCAAAAAGAGACTTATTATGTGATATGGCCACGAACTCTTGGAGCAATTATACCAGTCACAGTTAAAGAATCGTAAACAGAAACGAGACGAGACTCTTCAAGAATATGAAGTAGATATTGCCAGGTTGGTGCGATTTGCCTATCCATCAGCTGCAGAAAACATGATGGAATGTTTGGCAGTTCAAACGTTTGTTGATGGACTCCGTGACCACGAGATGCAGAAAACACTTCGTCTAGCCCGTCACAAAACATTGGTCGATGTCTTGTCCGCTGCCCTTGAATATGAGGCAGCTAAACAGGCTTCTGGTGGATACAGTAAATTAAGGACTGTAAAAGAAGAAGGAGAGGAAGGTAAACTCGACCAACTGGTAAACATGATGAAGAGCCTTACTGACAGAAAGATGAAGACAAAGACCATCAGGTGCTGGAATTGCGGTGAACTGGGACATGTACGCAGTTCGTGCAAACGCCCTAGGGTCACAACGAATCAAGACAACACGCCGCAGGAAAACTAGAGCGCGTCGGTCTAGAGGGGGCAGCTTCGACCCGAAACCATTCCAAAGACTCTTCCATACTGATAGCCTCTTTGAAATGTCGCGATGATAGTGTATACGTAGACGGCGAAGTAAATGGTAAAAAGTATAAACTGTTGGTGGATACTGGAGCAACTAGGACTATTATACGACCAACAACCATAAATACCCGTAAGAAACTTCTACCAACAAAATTGCGACTGCGGACTGCCTCAGGTGAAAGCGCCAACATCCATGGGGAAATCCAGCTTCAATTGGGAATCGGTACAGAAAAGTTTACTCATACTGTTATTGTCGCTGATATCGAAGAAGATGTTGTACTTGGAATGGATGTAATGAACTTACATGGTTTCCAGTTAGACTTTAAGAACAGAGTGATCAAAGTTGGTGCCGAAGAGGTATTCCTACATCCACATGGGGACAGTACCATGCCAGTTGCTGTACAGAAAGATACAGTGGTACCTGGCAGAAGTAAAACCGTTATAGTAGCACGGCTTCAAGAAACTATGGAAGAAGGAACACCTGTCATGATGGAACCTTGGAACTACGATGAAGAGGTTGGACGAGGAGTGTAATTTTGAAATCTTTTTGTGCGTTTTAGAGCCTTTCACCGAATTATAGCCATAAACAATACATACTTATTGTAACAAAACTCTCTCATAATAATTTGACAATTACGTGAATGTTTGAAATTCGATTTTTGTAAACAAAGTTAGTCTAGTAGTTATTTGTTCGTCATTGGCGTTGTATTTGTGATATTTCTATAGTGATTAAATAAAAACGCAGCAAATCATAGATACATTTTCAATGAAGTTATAAACTAATTTTATCAAGTAAATTAATGTTACATTCATTAATAAAAACTCTAATGAATTAAAAGCATTGCTTTATTACGTGAAATTGTTTTATTTTTCATACTAATATGCTAGTTTGTTTGAAGATTGTGAGATAACTTTTTTAGTATAATCATTCATATGGTTAGCAAAGAGATTTAACGTAGAAACTATGTTAAAAATTTTAAAATTGGCGTTATTATAGATTTTCTTTTTGACTTTTTACAGGTCTACCTCATATTTTTACCACATTTTAAAAATGGCTTTGAACTTGCGTTTTATGAAAAGAAATATAGGAAAGTTAGAGGCAAAAGGGTTTGTAGTCAGTACGTATTTTTATCATATGAATGTAATAGCAACACCCACACATTTGTACGCATTCTTTTGAGCAAAAGTATTTTAGGCGGCCGCACTCAAATTCGTTTATCCTTTGAAGTTTTTTAAAGTGTTTTGGAAAGGTTTTTCCTTTCAGTTAATTTAGTTTGACAAAACGTTTAAACGTGATTTTATTTCGAACCTAGAAAGAAGCGTTCTCTTGAATTTACTCTCAAGTATGTGGGCTCATATTTTAAAAATTCAATTTAGGGATACGTTTCAGCATAAAGCAAAATAAATGAAAAATTATTGTTCATTACTTTACCTCCGCCAAAGGTCTGTAATAATTTTTAAAACATCCATTTTTTTTATTTCGAACAAAAAAATCCATATCGAAATGACAAATTACTGACTTGTAGACATTGACGATGACAATCATGTTACCAATCAACGGTGCCAATCATAATTATTACAATAAAGATTAATAAGGTTAAACGATAAATTCGTTAGTTTATTATGGGTCCTATGATTGAACGTTTACGTTATCCGTAACGTACATGTTAGGCCGAATTTTAAAAGTAACGAGACAAGTTCGTATGATGGAAAACTGTTAAATTAGAACATATCAGGCGGAAAATAACAGTAATGTGTTGGCAAAAGTTTTCCATCATACGAACTTGCCTCGTTACTGATAAAACTCGGCCTAACATGTACGTTGCAGATAACGTAAACGTTCAATCATAGGAACCATTATATTGCCTACTGTCACGACCTACGTGAGCAAAATAAAGGGGATGATTATAAATTAACTATTGGAGGTACTTATCCCATTTTTCCCTCAGAGTGGGTCGGAGGTATTGGGATACGAATCGGTGAGCTTACCTCAACGACCGACTTAGGCAAAGGCCACTAATAAGGTGAGTTCGGGCTGCTCACTCTAGAGTGGAGTGGAGTAATTAGGCATAAACGGAGTGCCCATATGATTTTACTCCTTTTACGGGGCAAGTTCGAGATGACGCTCTATGGAGTGGGCAGGGCATGAGCAGAGTCCTGTCAAGTCAGATAGCGAATGTAGTATCATCTCGAATGCGATCTGTCACTCAGGGTAAAAATCATAACCTCAATCCAGTATATCAATCAATGAGTCAGTCAATTATTATGCATTGCAATAGAATAACATAAAATAAACTTTCAGAATTTACTCTTACATAAATAAAAATTTTCCTTGGTTTAATCGAATGGAAAAAATAAATATCCGAAACATATGTAGTGCTAAACGATTGAAAATAAAAATTATTGGCCGATTAAACCAAAGAAAATTTTTATTTATATAAAATTCTACTACGGTCAGGAAATGTATCTGTTACATTACATACTGATTATAAAAATCTACTAATTTAGGTAAAACATTATTTTGCCAAAAATGTTGGTCTTTTAAAATGACTTCTATATGTAGGCGGTGCTGGGTACTTTCTAAATTGTCTGTGGCCCATATTAAATGCATGGCCCATATTCGGAACAGTCCCTCTAATGATTGGCAAATTGACACTTAAAATCAGATTATATACCATTAATATCATTAGGCTATTAATAACGAAAAACACGTACTTAAAAGGTCCCTATATTAATGGACGTATAAAGCGGCGGGCGTAATTTCGGCCGGTAATCCCCTCGCCTACCTGCCAAAAGCAAAGTGCCCATCTAATGGCATAAGTAATTTCGGCCGAGGGTAATGTTTATGATAGGATTTTGGAATATACCTGATAATAATAATTTACCCTTTTCATATTTCCATTTCTTAGAAAAGTTAAAACATTTACATTCATCTTTCTTAATTTGATTTTCATTAGTTTAACAATGTGATTACCTAATTACAAAATAATAATATACCCTTTTCATATTTCCATTTCTTAGAAAAGTTAAAACATTTACATTCATCTTTCTTAATTTGATTTTTATTAGTTTAACAATGTGATCACCTAATTACAAAGTACCGGACCTTTTAATATTAAGATACTAACCACTTATTTTGTGGGCGATCAAGAAATAGAAAACATCTATATTACATGATGGCTGTTTCGATAGTAAAGAGTTCACGCGGTTGTGACTTGCTTATTGTAGAAAAATTTTCATTTTGTAAACAAGACGTATTAAAGAGTGGGGAAGTGCGTTGGAGGTGCATCAGGAAAAATTTTAAATGTTTAGCTAAATTGTATACTGTTGGTGCCGAATATATTGTGACCAGGAGTGAGTTAACTCACAATCATGAACCAGATCAACGTTCTTTGCAGAGAAAAATTGTCACAAATGCATGCAAGCGAAAAGCCCAGGAGGACATATCGGAGAAACCTTCGAAAATTATAAAAAGGGTCCTTTCAACAAATTTACCGGACGAATAGATTACCGCGGATGTAAATCTCATAAGAAGAAATGTGTATAACAGTCGTCGTCAGCTCTTGCCAGCCCTGCCTAAAGATATTCATGAAGTACATACTGTAGTTGATATGTATTCTCCTAAAACGACAACAGGTAAACATTTGTTGTTTATTAATAGTTCATTTAATAATATCATTGTTTTTTCTTGCCAAACAAATATTACTACGTTGTGTAAAAAGAATGTTATATATATGGATGGCACATTTTCTTTTTGTACGAAATATTTTTATCAATTATTTACCATTCATGGCCTGGAAAATGGGCACTATATACCTCTTTTATATTGTCTGTTACCAAATAAGACTACTGACACATATATTAAACTTTTACTGTTGCTTAAATCTAAAATTTTGGAAGTTTTTAATATAGTTTTTGAACCGATGGAGGCATTCGTAGATTTTGAAATATCAATACATATCGCACTAAGAAATGTTTTGTGAAAAACGAAAATAAATGGTTGTAGATTTCACTTACATCAAGCGTGGTACAGGAAAATTCAGTCTTTAGGGTTAAGTCAAATATATAAAGACAAAAACTCTGAAGAAAGTAAATGGTTTATTCACACTTTTGGGCTTACTTATTTAAAACCATCTGATGTTGAGGATGGTTTTATATTTGATTTAATGTCTTGCAAACCAATAATGAACTGTTGGATAAATACGCAGACTATCTATTACAATATTATATAGCACCTGATTCCCATTTTCCACCAAATATATGGGCAGAAAATCCATCTATAAAACGAACCACAAACGCTTGTGAATCGTTCCATTCTAAATTGCATTCTTCATTTTATTCTTGCCACCCTTCAATATTTATTTTTATAGAAAAGTTAAAAGAATTCCAGATCGATTCATATTTAAAAATAAAAAGTTTAAATATTACAGCAAAAATAAAAGACAAGCAAGTCAGAAATAAATTAAAATTTATTGAAAATATGGTAAATATGCTTCGGTCTGGAAAAATTTCTAGATTTAATTTTGTTAAAACTGTATCATATCAAAGTTCGTAAAAATGTAATGTATGTTTTTAGCTCCAGTTTTTAAGTAATAGTGTTTTTAATTTTGGTTTAATAAAGAATGTTATAGCAATTCTAGATCTTATTTTATTTTACCTGCTCCTTCCGGCCGAAAATACCTATACGATAAGAACGAACCCTTAAACCTCCGGCCGAAATTACATATCCCCTTTAGGTACCTGTCCTTTTTCCGGCCGAAATTACATCCGCCCGTATAAAGAACCTAAGAAAATTTAGTAGTGATTAAAAGGTAAAAGTGTTACGTTAAATTTTAAGCCATTTTACTTCGTACTTCGTTTCTAAGATAAAAGTTTTAAATAATATCTCGAAAAAATTTTAATCGATTTTAATGAAAATTTTATAGTTTGTCAATAACTTAATGAATTATCTTTTGGACCTTTTAGCGTGTATCCAAAATGTCCATAAGTGTTAGTATATAAGAAATTTATTATATTTTTGCTGGAAAAAAATATCACTCTGTATATTTTAAAAGTTTTATGTTTTTGATAAAACATAAAAAAATACAACTTTTTTAATTTTCAATGGTACCCTGCATATATTATAAAGGACTATGAAAAAGCACACTTTTAATAGTAAAAAATTACAAAGAATACTTTTTAGAATATTTTAATTTAAAATTTTGATAAAATATTTTATTTGCTATGAAAGAATGTGGAATTTCTTGCCTCGATGCACTGCCTCATTATTCCAACTTAAATTTTACCAGAAATAAAGCCATCCAAAATTTTCAGACTCAAATCAAAACTTCAAATACAAATGAAAAATACTCATAACTAAAATAAATAAAACAAATAGCCCATATATACTTATTTATTTCAACCATGATTTGTATATTGAAGTAAATATACCTACCTATTTAGTATAATGTTGGTTGTACACATTCTAGGGAGACCATGATAAAATGGCTGCTTATAATTTTTAGAAAAGTGGTGTTCTATAATCCGGTCATGTTGTGTTGTCATCTAGTTTTATGGTTCTTTTTTATTTAACGTGGCTTAATAATACAATTTTTACGCTCAGACAGGCTGATCCATCCAACGACACACGATTAGATTTTATGAGAAATCCAATAATACAAAACCAACAAGAAATTGAAAAAAAAAACTTCGGAGCAGACTGGACGGGCTTAATCCTCTCGGATTTGCTATTGTTATATTGGGGCAATAAAAATTTCTGACAAGCGTATATTATTCGAATGATAAAGCAAATCTCTATATCGCGTTTTTCAATCACATTTTCTATTGTTGGAAGAAAAAGGAAAATTTTAGGAATGGTATACACTACTTCCCGTTGTTGTGAATAATGGTTATAGACAAAATTGTATACTCGAATTTTTAGAGAACAATGTATATGTGTTTGTGAGTTGCATACTTTTACAGATCTAGGACACAGAGGATAACAGTTTGTATTGATGTTTCAACGTGGCTAAAATTGATCAGGATTACGAGTAAAAATTCCCTAGGTTCGCTAGGGTATTTACGGCAACAATGTTGCCAACGGCGATGACTTTACCCGATTTTCAGATATTTTTACACATCGAATGAACTCATAAATTGACTAACAGTTTATTCATCAATAATAACAGCATTTTCCATTTGTGTATATTTGTGTATATACATGTCAAAGTTACTAGACATTAAACAGATGCAAATTAGGCTATGCAATAATTTTTAGAAATGATTGCCAAAAAATTATATTTAGTTTTGGAGTTAGACCTGTATGATTGTAATTAGTCGTATTTGAAAAAACATATTATGGAGTTAAGCACTTATAAATAATAGGAATGAGATTTGACGTAACGTATATCATGGTCGAACTAAGGCAAATATTGTTTTATTATTTTATTTATTCAAGTGACTTAAATAAAAATCAAATCAAATCTAAAACTATAACTTGTACATATTCTGTTTTTTTTTGGACTCATCCCAGTTAAAAAAAACGTTTATTGGTGCCTGTCAATCGTCCTGTTTTTATACGCAAAATATCGCAGAACACATTCTTATTTTTTTTAAGGTTGTCCTTTTTAAATATATATACTTATAATATACTTAAAGATCTCTAACATTATTTTGGGTAGGGTTGCCAGACGACACGAAAAGTCCGAACATGTCCGGAATTTAAGTTTTTTTCTCGAATACGCCAGGTAAATTATCCGAAATTTTCCAGACAATCTTCAAACATATTAAGGTATACTTAAAAATCTGCATAAACAGATCTTTTGGGCCTTTTTTTTTGGGCCTTGAAACGAACTTTTATTTTATTTCTTATAAAAATATTTAATACACTTGTTGTTTTGTGTAGTTGTGTTAGTGTATGTCTTTTGTATTATATAATATTTTATTTTTAATTTCACGATTGGGGAACTGTTTTTATTTTTAGCTTTTTATGGTAGATATTTATTATAAAAAATGTTTAGTAATTATTTCATGTTTTATTATTTTACCGGATTTTTTAAGAAATGTCCGGAATTTTTATTAGGGATGTCAGGAAATTGTATTTTTGAATATGACAACCCTAATTTTGGGTCGCTTTTTGTATATAGTTGTAACTTTCGTCGTTCCAAAGAATAGTTAATCATATTCGGATTTTCTTCTTTTAAAACTCACAAACGTGCTTTAAAATCAAGTCTTCTTTGAAAAACATTTGATCCTAAATCTTTTATACGAAATGCATTTTAAATTGATTATGTACTTTTATAATTACATGTATAATATTTTTACTAATCCCAATTTTTTTGCCCGAATCTGGAGGTGCTTTGCAGGTGCTTGATGGTTTTCTTGCCTTACACTTGAAGGAAAAGAACCAGATTAACTACTTATGTTCTCTATAAATAAATAACATAATCTTTACACATTTACTTGGCGTGTATGTAAATGGCATTTTTATTACAATAATTATTGATTTAAATGTAAACAGAACATTTTTTTTTATTTAAATAAACCATGTAATTAAAATTAGTTTTAGAATTTACATCTATCCTAAGTACTAGAGTCAACCTAATGATGATTTATAGATTTTTCTAAACTGTATATACACTTTACCCTTGCACTTTGCTCTGCTTTACACAAAACACACTACACAAGTTTGAAAGTTCGATTGTCTGGTTTCTTTTCAATCTTCGGACATGATGTTGGTTGTCTAGCAACTGAAAAGCTTCTGCATTCACATGAAGGTGGAGCCTCTTTCTTAAAGATCTCTATGAATTTTTCCGTTACGAACATAACAGGGGCATTTACTATGTTTCGTAACACTGTTCTGGAATGTTTGGATGCACTTGATGTTAGAATTACTGGCGCAGCCCCAAATCAATAACTTTTTATAGTACTGTCTGCATTTTTAGGCCTTATTCAGTTGATTTTTAACATGCTCTTATCACCTGAGGTTGGCGACAAGAATCATGCCGAGATATTGAATATACTTGAATAGACTTGAATAATAGACTTGAATAATAGACTTGAATAATAGACTTGAATAATAGACTTGAATAATAGACTTGAATAATAGACTTGAATAATAGACTTGAATAATAGACTTGAATAATAGACTTAAATTAAAGACTTGAATAATAGACTTGAATAATAGACTTGAATAATAGACTTGAATAATAGACTTGAATAATAGACTTGAATAATAGACTTGAATAATAGACTTGAATAATAGACTTGAATAATAGACGAATAGATTTAAGATAATCTTCCATTGTGTGGTCCAGTTAATTGTAATTTTCTAACAGAGTTTTCTTGGTCTGGATCTACTGCAAGTAGAGAAGTATCATCAGCGAACGCAGCTACAAACTTTTACAGCCTTACATTAAATAAGGTAGTTCTGAGTTTTTTTATGACTTGGTAACGATAAAATGGGTAATGACAAATCCAAGTTTCCACCTCGAAAGCCTTTCGGATCACAGTTAAAAAATTGAAAATTCATTAAAATTTAGGAGTTTTTTCCGTTTTTGTCAAATTTAAGTAGACTAAATTTGCAATGAAATAAGAATAATTTGGTTTTGGTAGACCAAATAGTTTTTATAAGATACGGCTATTTAAAAGTTTGCAGAATTTTAAAATTTTTAGTTTTTGACAATTTTTACCCCTAAGTAGTGGGTTTATTAGAAAAGTTACTTTTTTTAGTTAATAAAGTCCACTAAATTACCAACAAAATGAGACCAATTATGTCAACTTACACCTGACAGTTCCTGAGACACAGCTGTTCAAAATTTGTTGAGGTAAGTAAAAAATTTTGTAATTTGGTTTTGGTATGCCAAATAGATTAGGCATTTTGAAAGAGACCAACAAGAGTTGAAGAACTTTTTCACACATTAATTGTTACCATTTCCCATGTCATTATTTAATGAAGATGGAATCAGGAAGGGTACAAAGTGATTATTCTACACAGCCTTCAATCCTTTGAGCCTGAATGATAATCAACAGAGGAATGATACGCACAATACTTGCAAAATCACTACGGCTCAAATATAACTGTAGTTTTCGATGGCTATCCGTCTAATGCATCAGACAAAAATACCAACATCTCTGAACGTCTGCGTAGAGCTCCTCTCCTGATGTTATATTCGATGAAACAACCATTGCTTCAGTTCCTCAGGAAAAGTTCCTATTGATGACAGGAATAAAGTTAGACTCATAGACATGCTGAAGGTTCACCTGGAGAAGAACAAAATTCTAACATTACAGGCTGATAGGTTAATAGTAACCACAGCCATTTCCATATCCTCTTCCTACGAAGTGGTGAAGATCGTCGGTAAGGATAAAGATTTGTTGGTCTTACTTTGTGGTTTGTCACGAGATGGAGGAGACCACATTCTTTCAACAAACAGACCAAATAACAATATTATATTTGTAAAATGTGGGAGAAGAAAAACCCAGATATCACCTACTCGACAAATTCCTTTACGTAATATTACAACCCGGAATAGCACTGTTTCTTTACGCGTTTAGCGGTTGTGATACAACATCAGCATCTTTTGGCAAAAAAAAAGAAATTTCTATCGACAATAAAAAAACAGCCACGCCTCGAACAAAACGCAGAGGTTCTCTTAAGCTTCAATGCCACACCTGAACAAGTTGTCGATACAAGAGAGACCTTCCTCGTTTCACTTTATGGAGGCAACAGAGAATTGCAAAATCTTAGCTATCTTCGCTTCCAGTTGTTCACTAGGGCGGCAGTTAAGCCCAACATGAACCTCGCCAGATAGCCTCCAATCAGGAATGCTGGTTCACTCTCTGCGAACATACCACTAGGTGAGAATAAGTTTTTTGCTTGTATTTCTTTCTGCTTTAGACCACATGCTTTATACATGGTTCCTTATTTTGTTGTTGGTTTTGTTTCAGGTACAGAAGTGGCTGGGGAATGAAAAGAATCATCTCGATTGGGGCTGGATGCGGAGTACATAAGGCCTCGTTCAAGCTCTGGTAAATATGATGTTCTGTAACTGAAAAAAAAAATTGTATTAGCAGTTGTGGTTGCAGTTGTGGCCAATCTTGCGATAACATACCAGATCTGATATGTGATGACATTGATGAGCCATTCATTGATGACACACCATAAAATGACGATTTCGACCTTCCTAAGCAGTTCGATGAAGAAATTCTACCTTAGCAAGCTGCCCCCAAAAGGTGTGCTGTAGATTCAGAGGACGAGCCTGGTCCATCAAAAATATACAAAAAATGCAAGTAATAACTTTCCCTAACTGTGCTGTACATAAAATACACTGAGGCGTTTCATAACATTTTTCATACTAATCTTTTAATTATTAAAATGTTTATTTTAATAAATTATAATGCTTATTTCACTCATTTTGCAAACCCTTCTAGTACATAATTGATTACTTACCTCAACAACTTTGAACAGTTGTGTCTCAGGAACTATCAGGTATAAGTTGATATAATTGATCTCATTTTGTTGGGAATTTAGTGGACTTTAATAAATAAAAAAAGTAACTTTTCCCATAAACCCACTCCATATGGGTGAAAATTGTCGAAAACTAAACAAAAAGTTCCTTTTTTTAAATTTTGCAATTATTGCTAATATTAAAAAGTGTGCATAGTAACTTTTGCCTTGGTGGTAAAAATTGACAAAAACAAAAAAAAAGTCCTAAAATTTAAAGAATTTTTTAGTATTTAACAATGATCTGAAGTGCTTTCGAGGTGGAAAATTTAGATTTGTCATTACCATCTCATCACTACCAACATTTAAAAAAATCAGAACTACCTCGTTTGATGTAAGGCAAAAAGTACCAATTCCATGGACTAGATAAATATTTACTGGCTTCAATATTGAGAGATACATGAGGTCGTCACAGCCGCCCAGATTCGTTGGTGGTCAGTGAATTTTTAGGTAATTTTTTTATCACGAGCTAATTTCAAAACTGGGGGAGTAAGTTAAAAATAATTTTAAAAAAGGTGTTTAAAGTTGACCTTCAAATGACTTTGAAGACCACGAGTACGTGCAAATCAAAGCACATTTTGTAAACACAGAGTGAGTAGTTAGAGCCTGTAAACTAAAAGCTGGGATACGCCGTATATTTACAATAATTTCTTAATCTTGTGTACATAATTTCGTTGCCTAAGTATAGGATGCAACATTTGGATTGCATACCAACGGCACTCATCAGCCCTTTCTTTACCTCCGTATAAATATGTGAATTATTATGAAAAACAGTTTTTACAAGTGTTGATTGGATTAAAAACAAAACATTTCATAATTCCATTGAACACAGGTACGAGTCAAGCTGTAATATAAAACAATTTTTCATCGTGTTATGAAAAAGTTTTAGAAATTAAAACAATAATTTTATATGCGACTACCCTTTCTCTCCGCATTGGGCTCGTGGAGCAATTTATTTATTTTACGATAGGCGATAGAATACAATTATTTATTTTTAAATGTCAAAGCGAAAAAATCAATAATTATTTACTATTCGTAAATGCTCGAGTGTGTGTCTGCTATTTGATTGAAATGCAAATTTTATGAATAATTCTGATTAGCGAGACGAATATAAAACTTCCAACCAATGAATTTAACTTTAATTCAATTTTTTTGTTTATACGGTCAGGTTTATGTCATATTTATGGGATATAAAATATGGCCGAGGGAAATCAAAACATGTGAAGCGGAAATGCAACTTGAAATATTTAATGCTGAAACTTTTTCGTTTTTCTTTCTCGGATATATATAGGCTACCGCTCGGCGGCCTGGAAAATTATTTTCATGGTTTATTCCGATAACAAAGAGACATTGCAAATCATCCAAACTATCTATAGGTATATAAAAAGTCTTCAATATTGATTAAGGTTTCTCAAAGAAATAAATCACTAGGATTCTCCGATGATAAAATGATTTAAAGGCAACCCATCGATTATTATAAAATATCACGCGATAGTAAATTGCGTCCAACCCTTCGAAATCCTAAACGGAATGAGATACATTGTTTCGTTCAGAGATAATTTTTACTTTTTCTGCAATTTCGGCACTACAAACGACAAAGGACCCAGCCTACGAAACCCTGCAGGCAGGTCCAGGATAGGACTGTAATTGGATTTTATGAATTAGTTTGCAATTTTGTTTGGAAATATCTCAATAACTAACGTGGAAAGAAATTTTTTCTTCAAGTACCAAAATATATGTGTAACGTACATTTTTAGCAGGTCAAATTACTAGAGTAAATTCGTCTTAACTTGTCTAAATGAACGAAAAAAGATAAACCGTTATTTATTTCTGATATAAGCTTTTGAGCTTTTTTTTGAAAACTAACTATATGTATTGGTAACTTGCTGATGTCATTCTTATCATTTAATTCATCTTTATCAGTAAACAGGAGTATAGTATTTTTTTTATAGCACCCGAATTGTACACTTTATTGTTGTAGTTTTGAACCCAACTAGCTTGTTACAATTATACAAAGTCACCTAAAAGAAAATAATGTTTATTTGCTTCTTATTCGATTAATTATTCATTTTTGTTATTATTACTATTAGTTGTTTTGAAAATTTTGACAGCTCGAGAACGAGTTGACGTAAACTCAGTTGACAGAACACGATAATATGGTGAGTTAAACGTTATTCGGCGGACGTGGCGCGTTTATTTTAATGGTAGATTTGTGATGTTCGATACGCGCTAAGGAGGTTTTTCGCGATCGATTTTGGATCGAGTTTTGACAAGAGAGCAATACCCAAATATTGTTTTATTGTAAATTGTCCGTAAGATTGTTTTTTAAGGAATTTCTAAACCCACTCGGCTTGTCATTGTCAAACGGGAGATGAGACAACGCCAGAGATTCGTTGACTAGGTGGCTTTTTGGCAGGGGAAAGAGAAAGGGGAATATTTCTTGTTCTACCCTAGCTTTATTGGGCCTGACATATACTGCCTTCGAGCATGGTGGACTGTATGACTGTATTTGAAATAGATTACCTGGGGTGAAGGCCTTATGCTCAAGTTCTAGTTGAAGCACTGGGTGTTGAAAATAAAACCTTCACCCTACATTTGATTTTGATTTATTCACTGCTTGATACTTTCACATTTAACACATTTACAACTTTGTTACATAAAATTATTGATACGTTACATATTAGCTTTTATAAATCAAATCGCACAATGTTTGGAATTGATTACTGCTAATGCCGGCTTTTTAGGTTAAAGTTTTTGCGACTTGTTGCTTGTTCGACTGATAAAGCGAAAGTGATTTTTAGTTTTTTGCTGCCGTTGTTTGTCAACTCGCACCGGCTTACCGGCTTTCTTCTAATTGGTTCTGTAGTCTCGTATGATTGAACAAGAGACTATTGTTTTTAAGATCTGTCTTATGATTGGGTGAAAAATCTCGCGTGACTAGCTTTAGCTGTTCGCGAAGTCTCAGGTGTCTTTGAAGGTTACTTGAAAGTTAAATGGGTGGTTATTGCACAACTTTGGATAATTGGTTTATACAGGGAGTATCTATTTAGTATTTTATTCTTTTTTGTTTGTTAAATACTGATTTAGATTAATCTGCCCTGCAGATAGAACATGTTAAATGTAATTTCAACATTTCTAGAAATGTATCAAAGGTAAAATCTATATTTTTCTATAACCATCGAATTATTTTATTAACGGGGTTTTTAGATTTTACTCCATTAATATTTGTGGAAGTAAGGGTATTAGTTTTTAGGGAATTTAAGTGTTTTGGATAAATTTCCATGGTATATTGACCCATTCCACACCCGCTAAAGGTATCTATAGACATTAAAATTGTAAGTATGACTAATTTCAATAGATTTTGAGTTATTAGTTCGTTGTTTGATATAGGGAAGTCCATCGGCATTTGAGTTGTGAAATACTGAAGTGATTTCTTCAAGCGTGGTTGCAGCTGGACGACCAACTTCCTCTTTTTTTGCAATCCTGGAATGCTACCAGTTGAATCCTTTACGAAAAATATGTTTTTTATATATCTGGTAATTTTGTACACCTTTTGATTGTAAGTGCATAATACTGTTTATGACTCTTGGTGAGTCAATGTAATTTTTCATTCATTCTATGTACTTAATAGTTTCTATTGCAGTAATTAATTGTATATTTTTCAAAACTTTATCTAAAAGGAAAGTTGGTGATGCTGTTAATGGAGACATATATTATATTGAGTATTTATGTGGCACTATGCCTGCTAATTTGTTAAATTAAACATTCAATCGTTTTTAAACAAATGTTCTAGTGGGTTTTCTGTAATAATTTATGTGTTACTAAATATTAATTACAAAATACAATTAATTAAGCACTTGGTGTCACGGTCTGAGTATTGACTTCGGAGCCTAAGAGCTACCGTTGACATTTATCTTTTAAGATATTTCTTTTTTAATTATTTGTATAAAAGAATAAGACAACGAAATTGTTAAGCAAATCGTCCTTCGCCTGGTACCATGCTAGTAGATAGATCTTAGATTAAATAGGACTGTTGGCCATGTGGCCTCCCCACTTTGACCTATTGTGGATACTCTTTTTGCGTTGTTTAGAGTACCTTGTCTAATTCGGTATTTTGTAGTAGACTCCATAAACTGGAAAGTAGTTCTTTGGTATCGCTAGTTGCCCTTGACTTTTCTTCTTCAAGTGTAAGGAATCTCAGTCTTGCTAGACCTTCGCAGTAACACAATACGTGTCCTGCCGTTTCCTCCTCCTTCTGATAGAATCGGCATAAGGCCTCTTCTATCAGACCGATATTATACATATGTTTGTTAAGCCTACAATGTTAATAGACCTACTAGTTCTTTAGTATTTTTCCTGTTAAGGCTTAGTAGATTCTCGGTGAGTTTAGGCGATGGTCTTTTTAGGAAGTCTTTGGTCTGTCTCTATCCTGGTGAGTTTTTCCACCACTCCTGAGATTTTTTGAACATCCACTGCTTTGTGCATGTTTTGATAGTTGTTTTTGTTGCACCTCAGAAGGGTTCTGGGCCAATAAGAGCATTTGAGGCTCCTTATCGGATTAGTAAAACAGCCTCTTCATTGCCCTTATGTCCTCTGTGGCCTGGTATCCAGGCTAATGTTAGTGTGTTTTGACTACCCAGCTCTGTTAGGGCTTCCAAACAGTCCCACACAAGCTTTGAGTGTACCTGCATGGAACTGAGTGCTTTTAACGTCGCTTGACTGTCTGAGTATATGACAATACTTTTTTTCCATTTACCTCCTGTCTTATACCTCTTTTGCTCAGTGATGTATTGCTGCTATTTCTGCCTGGAATACTGTCGCATGTTTTCCTAAGCTCAGTTAGATTCTTATCTTTAGCTTGGTACTATATATACCTACTCCTGAACCTTCATGGGTTTTGGAGCCGCCTGTATACCAGGTGAATTCTGCACGAATAGGAGGTGCTCCCGTCCACACTTCTCTGCTAGTTTACTTACTTTATATTGCTTTTAAAAGCAATACTTTGGGAGCATTTCGTCTGAAGGTATTCCCGTTATTTGGTCGTTCTTCAACTCTTTATACAGCTCGCTGTAGTCGCGTCCAGGCAAACTGCTTATGGGTGATGAACCTTTGTGCAGTCTGTATGTAACAGACCTGGCTTCGCCTTGATTGAATATATGTAGTGGTGTTAGGTTTAGCATAACTTCTATAGCTGCTGTTGGAGTCGTTCTCATAGCTTGCATGCTTGCTTTTGAATACCATTGAGATGTCGAATGGCTCCAGCTTGCCGAGTCTTTGGTCGCCATACCACCGACCCGTAGCTTATCATCGGCCTTATGACTCTGGTATATAACCATAGGAATATTTTCGGTTGTAGTTCCCAATTTTTTCCACACAACCTTCGACTTAAGTTGAAGGATGTTGTGCTTTTTTGGGTGACTTTTTGCAAATGTTGATCCATGTTAACCTGTGGTCAAAAATGACTCTTGGGCCAATTGAATCTTCACTCCTTTCAGTACTGGTGACTTTAGTCCTGTTGGTAGTTTTCATTTTTTAAAGTTGACTATCATGGTTTTGTGAGCGTTTACTGTTAGTTCCTCCTCTCTGCACCACTCGTCAACAATGTTTAGAGCGATTTGTGTGCGCTGCGAACTTGCCTCTTACAACGATCGCCAGATCATCGACATACCCTAGGCAGTAGAAATCTGCAGATATTAGCTTTTTTATGAGTTCGTCTACTAGGAGGGGTGATAGTGCCCCTCCCTGGGGGCAGCTCCTGCCTGCTTCAGGTGTCAGTGTAGCTTCGCCTAGAGATGATGTTATTATCTTTTCTTCTAGGCTGGCTTTTATCCACTGACATGCTAGTAACTTACCGTGCCATCTATTGATGAATTATTATTATTTTTTCTTTGGTTATGCATATTACATAATATGATTTAATTTCTCATTTTATCTAGCTATTTTAGTTTACTTAATTATGAATTCATCATAAGCCGTAGAATTTTTTTTTATGAAGTAATATTCAAATATTTTATTTGAAATTAGTTAGTATTTGAATAATGCAAATATTATATTTGAAATTAGTTAGTTCTTGAATATTAATTTTGAACTTGTTTGTTGACAAACATACCTGGGTATATTTAATATAGTTAGTTTCTTAATAATAATTTAATCTTCGTATTATTTGGGTAAATTTTAGTAAATATTTATAAAACATAAGTTTGCGGTTTGTCTTTTATTTCTTTTCTCATTTACTGGGTTTGTGGGGGGACATAAAAACATAGTTTGGCTACTATAGGGACCCAGTTGGCGCTTAAGATTTTGTCTACTATTTCTAGAATTTTTATAGCTATCCATCCTCTAGCTACCGTCCGAGCGACTTCCAAAGCCCGAAGGTTGACACCGCAACAACCGAAACTCATGTAGCCAAGTAGACATAATTTTTATTGATAATTTTTATTTTGTAAAGTTTAATTTTAGGCAATTCCCTCTGGAAGTTGCTAAGTACATTTGGTAGGTTACACATGGAATATTTTTGTAATACGAGCTATTTTCGACCACATGCTCTAATCCCTAAAGTCACTCTCTAGCTTGTTTGGGCTTTTTGTGGCCCCACTTGTCCGAATACCAAAAATATTCAAAGAAATAAGTCAACTCTCGAAATCCAACTTATTCTTACGACCATGGTAAATGTGACGCCTATGCCCAACGCCAATCAACACTCTGGAATATACAGTAAATGATACGAAATTTCAACTTTTGTCGAAGATATGGTAATAATATACTCGACGCATTTTGTGGAAGCTTCGAGAGCCTTCAGCTCTTTATATAAATGGAGGCTATGTTACTGTAATAGTTGAAATCGAGACACAGCCTAAAACAGTGTCGTAAGATAAAATATTTTAGGTATTTCTGTCCGTAAGGCAAATTAAAAAAAAGAAATATACGTCATAGGGTATAAAAACGATCTTCTTACTAGATTGTTCGTTACTAAATGTACCACTCAGAAACTATTCTTAAGATATAATATTTGGGGTCTTAGTTGCTTTAAGACAAGGGTTTTTGGAAAAATAAAATAAATGTAATTTTTGTGTGAATCCCTAAATTAGAACAGAATATTCGGAGCAAGACTGATTTGAATTTTCAAAAATAAAAAAGACGGGAATTACTTAATAAGGTGTAAAAACGAAAATAAGAAGTGGTCTTAGGTTCAGGTCATGTTTAGGTATAGGTATATCCTCGAGGTTTGTAAACTCGTCGCTCTCGGGGCATACACATCTACTTAATACCTTCACTACATAATTTACTATTATCATTTAATATTTTAAACCACGATAACGTCATGTTGTACATTTCAATGTAAAAACACTTCAAGAACGTCATTTTGCACATTTCAATGTAAAAACACTTCCAGACTTCCAACACCTAATCAATCATTCTTGATTAACTCACTCTTTGCGATGAATTGGAAGCGCTATACACGGGTCGTTAATTCGGAAGTTACTTCACGCTTTTATTACTCGATGATCGATCGTTGATTTATTTTTCCCATTTTTTTGTCTTTACTTTTTTCCACATTCTAACACTCTCTTTTATTACAATGCTTTTGAACGCCGATGAACAAATATATCTAAGAAAAGACCCATCTTAAGTGTCTATCCGTATAATCCTGCTTTCAAAGTGTCTGACTTAAAGGTCGTTGTAAAGAGGACTGGAATGAAAAAATATATTAAAATTATGTCGGATCGTCGTCAAAGTGGAAATCAACAAATATTTAACGACTGATTAGACAAGTTTCTTCTTGTGGGGTGGTGAGTAAAGAATATAAAAGTAAAAGATTAAACGTATAGGCCACCAATAATAAAAAAGAAAACAGAAACCAGGCAAGATCAAATAAACAAAAAGTTGACATATTTGCAAATGATCTCGAAAATAATTTCCAATTAAATGAAGAACTAGGACTCAATTAACTAAAAGAAAATGGAACCTAAAGAGGTAGCTAAAGAAATCAAGGAAAATATTAACTTTAAGATGTGATCTAATCAAAGGTGTAATATCCCCAGTTAGGATCTAAGAACAAGCATCTACTATTGAGTAAGTCCACATAATAACGAAATCACTGACAGAAAACAAGATCTGCGCTTCACCTTTCTAAACCTTGCTCAAGCTTTCTATAAAGATTGTTTAAAATAGTTTGAGTAAACAAAAAGAAAAGAGTCCAGTTCTATATTTGTTATTTGCCTCCAAAAAATCACAAATGCAAACCATAGAACAATAGAACCAAATATAATCTACAAATGGACAATAGGTAGGTTGACATCACTAATAAAATATCTACTAGTTATATTAAACAACACTAGAATACCATCTTCTAATTTGGCAAAGAGTTGGCATTAAATATAGAAAATTATTATGGATAGAAAATTATTATGGTTGATGAATAGAAAATCAAAACTTTTAATCAAAAATAAACTATTAATACTAAAGCCAGTATGGACTTGAACCATACAGCTCTGAGCTCGTGAAAGTACAATCACATGTTTATATAAGATTTTAGGAGAAAATAGTAAGCGCAATAGAAAATGCACCTTGGTATTTAATAAACTCATATCTTTACAGAGTTCTGAGAATGCTAATAGTAAAAAAACACGAAAAAAAAGCAGTATGATAAGGTCAATATTGAAGTTCTACAACTTCTAGATAACCAATACCTAGCGCTAAGACTAAAAAGGACCAAACCATTTGTAGTGATGTGAAATTGTATAAAAGGACAGTACTCATGTGCAGTGCATAGTTCCGAAGTTAAAAAATTAGAAAAGAATGGTGAACTTAGTTACATTTTTATCTTCTGTATTAATAAACGTAACACAAGCTTATATTTTAATTTGAACAGTTGTTACTTTTACTATACAGGGTGTTCCATCTCAGACGAGCCTCCCCGTATATTCCTTATCCCATAGTAATTTGAAAAATTTCCCGAAACATGAATTTCTTTGAGGCTTGAATGAGCAACACCCTATGAGGGGGCGCTTCAACCCCTCAAAATTGAATAGGGAAGAGGGGTTGAGTGATACTTCATTTGTAAGGTCTTGTAAGCCTCTTTACAACGGTGTATGAAAAAAACACATTCTTAAAAAAAATTAATTGTTTTATCATACATGAAATGATCGAAGAAACGTGATAAACACCTTCTAAGAACAAAAAATGAGAGAATTTTTTATTGTATGGAAGTCAATGGAGGACAATTTGAACATTTGATTTAAAAAAGCAGTTTTATTTTTTTTTATTGTAAGCATGATAAAACAATTAATTTTTTTTAAAAATGTGATTTTTTTTCATACACAATTTTGAGGGGTTGAAGCGCCCCCTCATAGGGAATCCCCCAAAGAAAATCATCCGACGTGTTTCAGGAAATTTTTCCAATTACTATGGGATAAGAAATATACGGGCTGGCTCGTCTGAGATGGAACACCCTGTATGTAAATTATTTACAGAACATTTTTATTTTGATGTTAAAATACCACTAACAAGGTTTTTTATATGTTAAAGTAGAGGTCAAAAATATAATTTCGAGTTAAATAATTTAGGTGAGATTAAAGAGTAGTCTAAACAGAGTGACTATGCACTACTAAGAATTAAATCCCAAATGACACTTGAGAAGAAGAATTATTATGCTCTCCGATATGCGCGAATTTCCTTAAAGCCTACTTTAAAAGCATTTACTACATTCATCAACGGAATATCCTTTTTTTATATATCCACATGGATCTTTAGCTATTCTACGCACATACTACCAAAAAAAGTATGTCATTACGTTTAACTGAACGAATATATTTCATATCCATTCTACCTAGTAAGATCAGTGCACAAATATGAAATTCGCCTATCACGGTTCATATTTTGGCTATTTTTTTGTTTTTTTTTTTTGTTTTAAATAAGTGACAATTATGCCAAATTTATTGAAGCATGTTTTTTAGTTATTGAGATTACGCCGTAGTGGCCATCATATCCACTCTTGTAGAACAAATATATCAAGTTGTTTAGACAATGAGTGCCATAAGTTCATTAGGGGTAAACAACTATAAATTGTTCACCCGTAATGAACACACGCTAATGGTTAACTTCAATTTTGAGCAACACTGCTTGATCAATAACAGTGTTATATTTTCCTTTAAATATTATAAATTATTTTTCTAATACTGGTTTCAAATTTTTATATTTGTTAATACTATTTTTTTTTTTTTTTTGAATACTTGTTTAAGATTTGTTTCTTCGCTCACTTGTTGGCCTTGTAAGACCGAAACCGCTTGGCATATAACTTTTTAGGTTAATAAAGTTTTTTACGTCGGATTGATTAACTTAAAAATAAGTGCAGTGATATAAAATTGAGCATATTGTTAATTCCTATCAACATTTTAAATTATTTGCTCTGTATTAAAATTCAAAGTACTTTATAAATCATTTGTTTAATTGTTCCCGTATACCATGTAACATTTTACAAATTTGATGCTAATTGGATATCCAGATGATGCATTTTTATCAAGAATAATTTTATTGTGAAATGTAAGATACACTTTTGTTTGTTAAACTTCTCGGGACAGACTGTACATTCTCATAATTTATTGTCTATCGTCTATATTTGCCAGGGCTTTTAGCTGATTCGCATTTTAAGTTGAATTGTCAAGAGGGTTTTGGCGAACTCAATGGAGTTTCATCTGTCTAAAATTTCAAACAATTCACGCCTAAACCTTGTCGACAGCTTTTCCATTGGAATTTTAATTTTTTTTTCTCTTTCTGCGTCTCTTTATTTTTCAAATTTGTGCCCGATCTGACGTTAGAACATTATTTCGCTAGGTGAAACGGAAATATTTCAAGTTTGAAAGGGAAAATTGTTCAAAATGGTGCATTGTTTGATTTCCCGAGAGAAACACATAGGAAAGGTTTCATTTTCAGATGGAATTTTTTTGTGTGGAAAGCTTCAATTTTACAAATTTAACGAGTTTGAATCAACGACTTTAGAAGTATTATAAGTGTAAGTAAATTGAAATAGTATTTCTTATTAATTGCGGGTTTTCTCATTAATTATAGGAATTTGCATAAGCAACCGGCATTTTCGTTTTTTTGTGGCAAGAGTATGTGATGTCCAAAAACGAATGACACCAATTTTAGCATTATACATTATAAAATTTAAAAAGGGTTAATTTGGTTAATTTACCCTTTATCCGACTACTATTCTACACTTGTTTGTTAAACCAATCTATATGGTTGCCATGTTACCGGTTCGTTATAAAATTAATGAGAAATATGTTTTATTAAAACATACTCAACATTGTGAAACAGCTAGTTTAGTACGTTTAGTACGTTTTTAACGAAAATAATGCGTCTTTAAGATCTAAAAAAGTACACTAAAATTATTGCAAAAAATACTTCTTTAAAAAATTAACAAATAATGCATACGAAAATTTAGCACCAAAGCCAATTTGACCACAACGTCACAAAACAATACGTGGACCAATGTATAGTTTGTGACACAGATAAATTTTATGATCTTACGATTAAATATAATAAATGTCTAATAGTAAAAATTATCTGTGCCTCCGACTATACGCAAGACGAAGACTGTCTCCTGGATAGTTGGATACTTGTTCCCGGATATCGTCTTTCTCTTTGTCTTGGATATTTTCCGCCTTTTGAAAACTTTCATCTTCCAGATATTTTTTTCTTCTATTTCATTGAGTCATAACGTATGTCTCAAATGTTTTCAGAAAATTTTACAATAAAACGCTCCTACAGCAAGTAACGTCTCATCGGGTTACCGTTGGAAACAAATAGCATCAAAGCGTTTGAAGTTTAATATGACATGTCATTTATGTTAAAATATTTAAGTAAGATATCGTACAAGCTGGATATTCGTAAATGTATTTATCAGTTGGTTGGACGAGTACCTAAGCATGATATTGTCAGAATGTATAGGGGCCAAAATTTATCTGTTTCGACAATCTACCAGACAAAAAAAGTGCGAAAGTTAGGTCGAAGTTTTCATGTTTCAAAAGCAGTTGTTTGTAGAACATTCTTCAGAAATTGTATTCAGTATCGAAAACGAAGGAAGGCACCAAAATATAGCGACAATTAGGGCCGTGCTTTGAGACTTGTTCATTTTTCTGGTAAAATTATTGTTATTGACGATGAATAATATTTCACATTATTCCAATTATTAGCTCAATGGTAATGATGGGTTTTATAGAGATAATGTACAAAAGGCTCCAGATAATGTGAAATTCAAAGGCAAACATAAGTTTGAGGACAAAATCTTGGTGTGGTGCGCTATATCTAATAATGGTGTTTCACAGTCGTATGTTGAACGTGTTCGTGGTGAAGCCATCAATGCTGACATTTACATCGGTAGATATCTTACAAAGCTACAGAATTTTATTGATACTCATCATCGCAACAATCAAATAATATTCTGGCCTGATTTAGCATCGTTTCACTACTCCGGAAGAACGACAGACTGGTTAGCTGCAAATGGCATTAATTTTGTTCCCAAACTCGACAACCATCCACATGGTTGGGAAGCCAAAAATGAGGAACAACTAAGACACAGAATATACCAGAAAATCCGAGAAATCGACATCGCAATCGTCCAAAGACTGATAGCACATGTAAGGACCATATTACGTGCAATAGAAGAGAATGAGCCATTATCCGTCATGTGAATATTTAGTAGAAATAAGAATTACCGTAGTTATTTAGTCACGTTGTTAAAATACAAAATAAATTAAAAATTTGAAATGAAATTTTTTACCATTACTTTTTTCCTAAAACTTTTGAGACATCCGTTAGAAGAGTTGAGCTACTTGTTGAACTTCCTGAACTTTATGGACTCTTCACACTCTGGCAACCTTAAAAGGAGAGAAAGTAGAGAACATAACTATGGAAACTGTAACCTTCCCTTTTGTAACTATCACCTTCGTAAACTCTTAAATTGTAACATGATGTTTTAAACGTTATTAAATGTATTAATTTTTATAATTGTAGCGTTTGAATTTACTTTTTTCTTCCCTCCTTTTAAATGAGTGCATTTTGAATTGACAGGTTTACGTTTGTTTAAAAATATGTATTTACGTTCAGCTTTTCTGCAATTTTTCTGTAAAACTTAGTGGCGTTCAACAAAATTGTGTATCTTCCTATTTCTTTTATATTTTGTAATTTCTCCTAATATTAACTTTTCAATAAATCTTTGCCTGTGAACAGGTTGATCTACTCCTAAACTTAAATTACACTGGTTGATTTTAGAATCCTCATTTTAACATCAATTTTGAGCTAAATCACAGTAATTTCATTCATTCAAACAACATCAGTAGAATTCAGTAAAATCTTCAGTTACACGTACCGGTTTTCCAAATGTATTCTGTTTACCAACTAAAACCACCCTTTGAAGTTATCGTAGACTACCTGGTAATATCTGTTGGATGTCCATTGGGGGAACCTAGATGTCTGCCTCACTTGTTTCGAGTAGGCTTCGCCATCTCCTTCTTCTTCGTCTTAAGGAGTTGTCTGATTTAATCATTCGACTCCGTAGCGCAATATGTAGAGAGGTCAGTATTTATTTACGGACCTTTTAGTAGTACAGCGACACACGGCTTGAGATCGTAGACCAAACCATTTTAATAAATTTTGATAATTCGTTGCTGGGTTTAAAGAGTTCGTATTAGCAGAAATTTAATTTCTGTTAATATAACATCCAAATCACAGCGCGTGAGCGGTTCGATTAGGGTGAATGGGTTTTTCCGAGTTTTTTCACCTGTAAGTTAAATGGCACCATCAAATGACGCCATCTTAACAAATAATAATACTAGTCCTCCCTTCCCTGCACAAGCTCAGTAGGCTTCAGAGGTTAAAATTGACTTCTAAGGGCCCATCTTAGCTTGTTTCCATACTGCTAAAAAGCTTGCTTTTTCGATGAAGTGGTATATTCTCTGTGGTCTGGCTCTGGTATGGCTCGTATTGCGCCCTTTATTACCACTAGAGGAATGCCGTCGCTTCCGAGTGCCTTTCCGCTTTTTACCAATTCACCCACTTTTTCTAGTTCCTCCTTAGTAATACATAAGGTGTGAGAATAGCCCCCACTATCTCCCTCTTTCTTTTTTCGTCGATGTTTTATGGGGTCGCTAGGATCCTAAAGTATCTCATTACTAGCTTATAACCCTCTACCCTCTTGGATCCATTTATACTTTTGGATTTTTGTACAACTCCATCTAACACAGTAACAGCATACCCAATTTTTTCTGATTTCACTATTCCACCAGTAGGGCATGGATATCTCTTCTCCTGCTTTGAACTCACATCATTTCTGAGCCCCTTTGATATTACCTATTAAAGAGTGGGTGTCGTCCCCAGTCGCGAGGGCAGAACGGTTTTTAACATACCACCCATTCTCTCACGAGAGATGTTACCAAGAGAATGGTCTTCCTAATGCTGGTGGTGTTAGTTTTATTGTCTATGTTATGTATTTGGGAAATCTAGGGGTTTCAATCTCGAATACTTTCCATATCCCTTTATCGTCATCGCAATTCCAGGACGACTTACTAGCCCTTCTGACAAATGTCAGTGATCGGTTCCGGTTTAGTATTACAACTTCTAACGCACTAACCCAGTAGATAAGTGGAGATCCCATTCACATCACCCGCAATCAGGAACTCTATTGTCTTCCTCACTATATCCCTATCATTTTATCAGTTTTGGCTTTGTAGTTCTCCAGCGGTATGTTTGGAGAGACGTAATGATTATAACATATTTGCTCTTCACGGTGGCATTTTCAGTGATTGACCCTTGGCTCCTTTTTTTCTGGCTCCTCCATTATGCATGCCGTCCTATTCTCTTTGCTCATGACATACTCCATAATCCTACAGATATATTTCTTAGTTATTAGCACAATATCCTCAATCTGTTTAACCCTGAGTTCAATATTCAGTAGTCTCGTTCGGTTATATAAGTTCTCCAGGTCTAACTTTCCCTCGCTGTCAAAACTCGTTAGTTACATGAATATATTATTCTAATAAGCTTTTCAATTGTTTCGCCACTTTTAATTGTGTTAGATATAGTATATTCTTAAGAAATTTGGTACGTTAGTATTCTTGGAACTATGCCAACTTCAGTGGCGCACACCTAATTTATCATATTTGAACTCCTTCTCAATTAGATATTGGTATTTTTTCCAAATAGTGATTTTACACATTTTACGAGTCTAAATATTAATCTATTTTAATAACAGTCTTAATAAAAGTAGTTATTTTATATAAATAAATAAAACAAATAAATCTTGTGCTAGTTGAAAAATTAAGTATTCTAAATGAGTTTTTCTCATTAAACAAGTAATTTGATTTTCAAAATAGCTGTTCGACAATGAATTTAAGAAATTATTATTCTGTTTCATTGTTTTGTTGCATCGTCTCATTAATTTTGTACGGACTTGTCGTACACGAGCTGTTATCATTAAACTAAATTTGAAAACTTTCAAAGTTTCTTGTGAAAGTTAATAAACCCGTTTTAATTATCAAAAACAAAAGAAATTTCAAATTATGTTGAGTTGATTTTAGTTAAAGAGAAAACTACTAGATATAATGGAACACCTATAAATAGAGCTTTAATTTTTCAGTTATTTAAACAAGAATATTTCTCCTTTTCTGGAGTAACTTTAGATATCACGAAAGAAAGAAGAAGAATAAGATGTGTTTATTGTCGAAGATAAAACATCTTAAAAAGGAAAATATTTCCAAATTAAAATGTGACCAAGATGTAAGTAATTATACAATTTTATTGACAAATACTATTTATATAGAGTGATCCACAATTTTTTTTAAATTTGGCCTTGGAAAAATTCACGCATATCGGAGCATACAATTATTCTTCTTTTTAAGTGTCAGTTTATATTTAATTGGCATCGGTAGGTAGTTATCACGACATGACTCATATATCAGCATTGAGATTCTCATCTTTCAATTCGGCACGTGTTGAGAAGACTATTTTCGTTCCACTGAATGCGATTTGTATGTAATGTCTCTCTCTATTTGATTCGTTACGTGTTGAGTATGCACATAAGAATCCCTGTCCTGTTTTTGTCGGCCGTGGCCTACTTTAGAAACATTTTTTGCAGGTCACTCTTTATTTATTTGTTTCTTTAAATTGTTTTCGTTCTTTCTCTAATTTAAGTATACCTTTATGACAGGTATTTTATAGATTTTACTATTGTATTTAAATCGCTTATATGAGAAACCCTACATACATGTCCATAAATTTGACATTTTGGCTTTTTTACATTAACATATAGTTCTATAATAGACGACGCATCTTTTCAAGAGAAATCCTACATGTCCAACCCATATAATACTTTTAGCGCTAGTTTAGAATATGTTGAGAAACCCCAAAAGTCCCGAACATAGTATTTCTCAAATCAAGGGCTCCTAATGCTTACGTCAAAATTAATAAAAAGACAGGGTTTTCCTCCTAAAAGATTGTTTTGTTGATTCTTAGTTCAAGCACTAAAAAAAATTTTTCGTCGCTATACTTAATGGATGAAGAAAATACAGTGTTCAAAGACTATAAAAAATTGTAACCAATTTACTACAAAAAAATTATTGTCTATGGCATCTTACGGAAGGGGTGTTAAAAAGAAAGATGAGGTTTCAATTTTGATTTCCAATTTTATGCACTTCATCTGCAACAAGGAGAAGAAATATGTGACTGCTTTTCCCACAATCGTTGCATTCCTTTTTACAAGTCCTAATCAGTGCACAAAAAAATGTTAAATATTAAAAAGTTTCAGAGGTTTATCGTAAAAAAAAAGGTGAAGAAATTGAAAACTTCTGTCGGGAAATATTTGAATGGCCACCACCTGTTGGTGGCGACCATGATGATTGAAGCATGACTGAATTTATTACTATTTTTTTATTGTATTTAACAATATTTTAACCAAAAAAAATAATGAAAAAAAGTTGCGTATATATTTAAGAAACCCCATGTGTCAATCGCCTTTTTTATTTTGTTTGTGACAAGACCAAAAGATTTTTTTATTCGATTTTGCTAAAAATTTTACTTTATATTAAGGTACCTGTCTTTATAGATGTTCAAGTGGTTTTTAAATAAAACATTTCTTTCAGATTTTCTCGAAGTATTGATTTTTTGGACATGTGGGCTTTCTCAAATAAGCGATTCATTTAGTTTTTACTGACATATCCTTCATGTTAATAAATATATCGTTAATTGTATCAAGTACTGAAATCATTGTGTCGTTAATGTTATCTATTTTTACCTAGATAAAATATGTCAAGAAATATGTAGATATATACAGTTTTGAATTATTTACAATTTTTTTCCTATCTAAAAACTAGCCATCATACCATATAGTATTAAATTATAGACATAATATTTTTAATGTCTAAACAATTCAACGTTTTGTTCGCATCATAACCCAGACGGGAGAAAGGGTTAGGGTAAACCCAATGAACTGGAGTGGGGTAGAAAGCCAATGTGCATATTGTATTAATAGAACAAGATGCGACTCTATGGGCGCAGCCATTTTTATTTCTCATCTCACTCGGGAGTATTTATAATAACCATTTTCTGTTTCACATTGTTATTGTTCAATCCCCAAGCTGGTGGATCAGAGAGACTAAGAGAGGACTGTTTTACTCACGGACAGTTTTATGTGACAAGTTAGAGAGTCTGGTGATATTAGCACATGAGAAGCGCACCAGAAAAATGCGGTATACAAAGAGATTTTTAATTAGATTAATATGCTTAAATATTAAAATACTCTATTTAATTTTAATCTATAATAATACACATATATACAATGAACCCTAAAAACATATTATCGCCCCTTTTTATTGGGTATAACAACTATAAAAAGTATATTTTTCTTCTTTTATTTGTGGTTTCGATATATATAATTTTTTTTTATTTGAAAAATACCAAATTACAACGTTCCATTCCATTTTAATCGCCGTTTTTCTTTATTTTCAGGCTGTGATTTTCGATGAAATCGAACTCACCGACCTGTGCCTAGCCGAGTGTTCAACAAAAAACGTCAATCACAGTTTTCAGGTAAGCACTACGAAAAAATTTAATCGAAATTTTTCAATTACTTCAGCAGAAAATTGCAGCCGGCATTCATACAATGCCTTGTCATTCGGAAATTATACTGTTTTCAGTACCCCAATATAATAGTCCCATCTCTGTTTGGCACTGACTTAATGTATGAAACAAAATTTTAAAAAATATGTATTGCAGAATATTCATATAATGTTGTCAGTTTATTATATTCATATTGTATAAAGAACACAGCAAAACTAGATATAATGGAATAAGTTTTGAGGTATCCAATAAGTAATATATTTCCATATACAGTTTTTCGTAACAATATTCTTGTTATTTGATATCTTATAGGCAATGCAATGGATTATAGTATTGAGTAAAGGATTATATTTCATTACTCTATAGTTTATAGTGAGAACAGGTGATTAAAAAGTAATTGACAGTTTGTGTAACATCACATTCTTCATATCTAAGGGGGTCACTGTTATACAGAAGACATGATAAGTAAGTCTAGAATGTGGCAACTAAGTAATTAAAAACAGTCATCATTAGAGTCCGAGAGCCAATAAAAAGAGTGAAAGGATTTTAGCAAGACTCAAAATTCAATCAAAGTTTTCTATTTAGTGCGTGTGTATCTGTATCTGTAGCGTGTGGAAGGTGGGTTACCCCCACGGCACTTAGGCCTTATTAGGCATATTGTGCATCCTCCTAAGATGATAGGCACCTCCTAGCTCGTGAGTCAGCCTACAGATTTAATGTAGTTGACAACGTCGCCAAGAGGTGCTTCTCTTATATCGGCCGGTGTAAGCCGATACTCGCCGAACACAATTTTTCTAATAAATAAGAGCGTCGAGCAATCGTAAAGGATATACTCAATGGTATCATCTTCTTGTTCGCACCCTCTGCAGAGTGCGGATTCTGATAGCCTCATGATATGGAGATGCTTCCGTACTTGGCAATAACCAGAATGCCTATGACTAGGCGCAGATTCTGTCTAGTCATAGTCAACTATTTGTTTGCTGCAGTGTTGTCAGGATAACTTAAGAGTTCCCTGGCAACTTTGCAGTTTCTTGTTTCATCTAATCTTTCCTTGAATTTCACAAGGGACTGTTCTTTAATTAGGTCTGTCAGGCCAATAGAAGGGCCAGGTCCACAAAGTATTTGGTTGGCTGATTTCTTGGCTAGTGAATCAGCAAGACGGTCACCTTTCGATGTGGCGTGACCTTTGATTCATCTTAAGGTGACCACATTGTTGATGGATACTTTGGCCAAAGCTTCGTGACATTCTAGGACTAACCCTGAATAAATTCGTGGTCTGTTGAAGGTGAGTAGTGCTTGTCTGCTATCTGTATAGATGAGCATGTTGCTTCCAGCGATATTTTTTCTGGTTATTTCTTTTGCTGCTGTGAGAATCCCCATTAGTTCTGTTTGAACTACATTGGCACTATTGGTTACAGCCCATTTTTTGTTTAGATTTAAGAATCTGGAGTATATTCCATATCCTGAGCCTTGTTTTGTTTTAGAACCGTCGGTGTAGATATGAATCGTACCTGCCACTTGGCTCTTCTATTTGTTTTATTATAACTTTATATGGCTTATGGAAGATATATCTCGGTGAGATGAAGTCCATGTTCGCTTGAAGCAGTGGGAGCGTATCAAGCGCCTCCTGCCAAAAGTGACGTCTCGCCTCACCAGATCCTACATCAGGTTCTATTCCAACCGTGCGGCGGCGTGTCATTGTCGTCAGAGCAACCTCCTGGATGTAAATATCAAGGGGAGTGAGACTGATAATGACTTCCATCGCTCTGGTCGGTGTTGTTTTCATGGCTCCTGTTATGTTGAGACATGCTGTTCTTTAAATTTGTCCTAGTTTACGGATAGCTGTTCATTTTTGGGTTTTCGGTACCCAGACAACTGCACCGTGTGTTAGCATAGGTCTTATGATAACCGTGTCCATGCGACAACTCCTCTGGGGGAGACACCCCAGGTACGCCCCACGATTCGGCGACATTGTTCGTAAGCAATGTATGCTCTTTTAGCTCTGTTTAGTGCGTGTGTAAATATTGTAGAATCAGCAATTTGATTTGCGACGCCTTGTGACAGCATACCCTGAAAGTTGTCAAATATAAAGCATCATAAAACTGTTTTACCACGGTTCGAATTTTTATTATTTATAGTTTTTATGTTAATAAATAAAAAAAGTCAGACCGCAATATAACAAGACCGGCCGCGTCAGCGTTACTACTGCCATACCATAATAATTAGATCAATATAAGTAGTTTTCCAAAGCTGAAACTTATTGGGATATTTATTTAAAATATATTATTAATAAAAATGCTAGTCAGACCAAAATCTAATCAGGACTTGTCCATTCAGCAACTGCCAGAAGTACGAGATTTGAGAAATTTCTTGGTATAATATGCGGACCAGCAAAAAAAAATGTGGATGATTAATATAAAAAATTAATTTTAGATTTTTTCATGCTTTATTATTTTCAAAACTTTTGATAAAAGGAACAAAAACTATGATTTTAATTCTTCTTATATTTTTAAGTATAGCTTTTATTGAAAAATCAAATTGCCTATAATTAAAAAACATAAGTAATCGTTTAAAATGGCAAAACTAAAAAAAAATCTAGACTTACCTTGTGTCACAAAATGTCTGATCTTTCAATATTCGCCTATATTTTTCCCAGTGCTATACATTTTCATTAAAGGAGAATTAATTAACCCTTGAGTCACCATTTTCAGGTAACCGCGTCCCTATTTTAACCGATTTTTCAAGAATGTCAAACAGAGCGGTTAGTTTTGAACCCATTAGCCGATATTTCGGAGGAGGGAACGCGTAGTTGCCGAGTTATAGATGATTTAGTTTAGCTGAAATCAGTTACGGAGAAACTGTTGCCATAGGGTAACGAATAAGCTAAAACCCAAATTCCGTGGTGAGGAAATACGTAGTTGCCAAGTGATAAAAGATTCAATTTCACTATAGTTTAGCTGAAATCAGTTACGAAGAGACTAAAGACTAGAGATAAGGAGGCGAATCGGCATACTCAAAATATGGTCCCAAAAAACGCATGCTAATTGAGCTTTTATAATTAACCGCATGGGCGCTGGTACTGCATACGGTGTTCAAAATACATGGCTTCTTATAGGAATTATTCATAATTTTGTCAAAATAATAAAAATAAACTTGTTTATAGCTAAATAAAGCACAGAACATACTGTTGCATTTATTTCTAAATAAGTCTTGCTTGTTTTAATTGATAAATTATTTAATTTTATCTATATAAAATACAAATTAGGTATGTATAACCAAATTCGAAAAGGTTTCTTAAATGCTGAAATTTGTACAATTTTTTTGGCAAAATTTTTTTTGAATTGAACCAATATATAGTTTTAAGAGTAAAATAAAACACAGTTAACAGAATTTTTATTGTTGTAATACAAGTATAAAGGGAGATTTGGGAATGTACATGGTATTACCTCATCCTTTAATTTCAGCTTTCTCCTTTTTAATTTGCTAAAAGTACCTTCAGTAAAAATAGTCTCATCATATTTGATAATATCTTCTAAAAAGTATAGAACAGCATCATCCCTAGAAAGTGCTTTACCGGCACTAAAAACGATATATATGCTGCCACTGTTCTAAAAGTTTAGTATCCCATAAAAAACATTTACAATGACACAAGGGGGTAAAAAAAAATAACAGTAGCAACTCTTTATCTAACATTAAAACTCTATAAAAAATCAATTTTCTTTTCTAGTAAGTTAAATTTAATGCATAATTATTGTTGTTTGTAAAATTTTATATTATAGAAACTTGTAATAAAATAAACTACACTTCGCAAGATACATATTGTGACTAGTTTACAATAAATATTATATTTAGACATGAATACATTATTTTACTTACATTAGAAGCTTTAAAAAGACATTGAATTGATTCTTTCTTGTGTTTTCTTTAGTTTTACATTTGATTTTTATCCTGTTTTACAATCTGGAACGACATAAATCTTGCTTTGATGTTGTTTGTCACTCATGTTACTTGTACTCAGGTACTTTTTTTCACATTATTTTGATTCTTTTCACCAATTTTTTAAAAAATAATTTCTCTTTACATTGACTTACAGACTTACAGAAAATTGACACCGCTATTATTCGACATGCCAACTACAGTCAATTTCGCGAACTTTATAAAAAGAAGGACGGAAATTTGAAATTTGACCATTGCCGATTCGCCTCATTCTCTCTAGTCTTCATAGAAGAGACTGTTGCCAAAAAGACAGTTGTGATGGTAACGACTAAACAAACACCCAAATTCGATGGTACTTGTTTTGGTAACAACTAAACAAAAACTCAAATCTCGAATTGAAAAAAAGGATATTTCCCCAAGTTATAGATGTTATGTTATATTGAGAATGGGTTGTTAATACACTGCGACCTTAAAGATCTATTGTGTCGCCAATGCAAAGGATATTTCCCCAAGTTATAGATGTTATGTTATATTGAGAATGGGTTGTTAATACACTGCGACCTTAAAGATCTATTCTGTCGCTAATGCACTAAGGAAATGTCTCAATGCCTATAACGACCCTTCCAATCCTATTTTATCAAGAAAGTGTAGGATTTGAAGTGGCTTCAAGTTAGGTAAATCTCCCTCTTCTATTTGATATCCTCCTAGATATAGTGCCCTTGGATTCTGGAGTGCTACACATTCAGTTAGGATGTGAATGGAGGTTTCGTCCTCCTCCTCACAGAATCTGCACTCACTATCCTCTACTACTCTCAGTTTACTTAGGTGTCCTTTTAGTCGGCAATGCCCGGTAAGGATCCCTGTTACAATACGTAGCCTGTTCTTGCTCAGGCAGATGCAGGCTTATGATCTTTTCTGGTTATATTCACCCAGAAGTATCTTGGCCTGTCTCAGCCCCACGAGATTGTTCCAATTATCGGTTCCTTCTAATGCTTAATTCTTTTTTAATCTCTCCTAATGTTAAGTTACTGCTGATACCGCAGAACGTCCCTTTCCTTGCAAGACTATCTGCAATCTCATTACCCTGTACCCCGTTATGTCCCGGGACCCAAGTGAGAGTAACTCTATTTTTCTCGCCTAGCTCATTCAATTGTTCTAGGCATCTCCAGACCATTTTTGAGCTGATTACGTAAGAGCTCAGCGCTTTGATGGCTGCTTGACTATCGGACATGATGATAATCTCTTGTCTATGGTAGTTTCTCTCGATGTTAAACTGGATACACTTCTCGATGGCGCGAATTTCCGCCTGAAAGATGCTTGGCTAGTCTTTGTACTTTTGAGATATTAGCTCTCGTAGTAGCTAAACTAGTTCTGTTACTCCAAGCTATAGCCCCGTAAATGATGATTGGTCTCATTATTGCAGTATACATCGATCGCAGTATGTTTGGGTTACATCCCCATCGTTTACCTGCAATGTTTCTGCATACCATTAGGGCTTTTGTGACCTTATTTATTATTTCCTTCTCATGTGTGTTCTAGAGAAGTTTATTGTCCAGGGTTAGGCCTAGATATTTGACTTCATTTTTCCTTTCTATATCTATCCCGTCTAATTTAACGGTTTTGAGATTAAGTTTTCTTTTCCTTGAAAAGGCTACTAGTGTTGTTTTTGTAGGGTTTATACTAAGTCCCACTTCACGGCACCGTCTTTTGGTATGTTCTAGTCCTCGTTGGACTATATCACACAGGATATTACTAAACTTGCCACTAACAAATATGACTATGTCGTCGGCATAACCTTGACAGGGTATGCCGAGGTCAGTCAATCTGCATAGAAGTTCGTCTACGATTAGGCCCCACATTAGTGAGGATAGAACTCATCCTTGTGGACATCCTCTGGTTGTGCAGATGGAGATGGTGTCCTGCCCTATCTGTGTCTCTGCAGTTCTTGTAGATAACAGCTGAGCCATCCATCTGGATGTGATGTTATCTACTCCTCTGTATGCAAGTGCTCTTTTTACAGATTCGTGTGGCGTGTTGTCAAAAGCTCCTTCTATGTCTAGGAAGGCACACACGACCGTTTCTTTGTCAGTGCATCCTGGATTACGTCAGTCAACTGTACCAGGGCAGTTTCTGTAGATCTTTCTGCTCGGTACGCGTGTTGGCTGTGATGGAGTGGCACCCTCTCCAGGACTTCCGTTCTAATATTATTATCAACAGCCTTCTCCATTGTTCTTAATACAAAAGATGTGAGGCTGATTGGTCGGAAAGATTTAGGATGTGTGGTATCCTTTTTCCCTACTTTTGGAATAAAGGTGACTCTGGCCCTTCTCCATGCTTCTGGTATATATCCCAGCTCCAGACTGCTCCGGGATAGCCGGATTATGTGTGGTAGTAATTCCTCCTGTGCCTGCTGAAGCAGGGCAGGAAATTTTCCATCCACACCTGGAAACTTAAACGGTTCAAAAGTGTTTGCGACCCACTTTAACCGATTTCTGCTGCATATGTGTTGGGCCACTACAGCGGCCTTTCTTGGGGGGGGTCTGCTTACCTTAGTTGTGTCCCTTATTAGAAAAGGTGTGCTTCCAGGAAAGTGAGTTTCAAGAGGCGAGCTCTTTCCTCCTCACTCTTCGTGAAGCTTCCATTTGGTTTCTTTAATGCCATAACTGTATCAACTCTCCCTTTTGCCAGGACCCTGTGCAGTCTCGCTGCCGCAGGTGTAGAGTTAATATCCTCGCAGAATTTTCTAAAGCTGTTACGTTTAGCTTTCCTGATTTCTTTGTTGTAGGTAGTAAGCGCCTCGGTGTAGCTCTGCCAATCTCCGCTGTGTTTGGCTCTATTATAGAGCTTCCGCACTTCGGATCGTAAGTTTGACAGATGACGGTTCTACCAAGGAGCATCCCTACTAGTTATATTTCTTTGAATGGGGCAGCTTGAAATATATGCCTCAAGTATTGCCCCATTTAGTTCTTCGAGATTGCTTTCCAGAGCAAGTGGGTGCCCGGGCCCCTTTTCTGTCTGAATACGTGCTAAATTTTGTTTTAGAATGGTGTTGTATTTGTCCTTGTCTGTTTTTCTAGGATTCCTCATGAGAATCGTCTCAGGAATGTCGCTCTCTAACACAATTATCTTGTGATCAGATAGAGATGGTTCACTCGATATCCTCCAGTTTTTAACTAGATCTTTAATGCTCGTTATGCTTAATATGATGTCTAATACCTCATTTCTTGCCCTTGTTACAAATGTTGAAGTATTCCCAATATTTTGCACAATAAAGTTCTTATTAAAAATATATTCTAAAAGTTGCTCACCTCTTTGATTGGTGTCGTTTCTTCCCCATACGGTGCTGTGCGCGTTGGCGTCGCATCCAAGAAGTAATGGCAGAGGTCTTCTCTGGCAGTACTCCACTAGCCTTGATAAGTTATAGATGATATAATCTAACTTTAATTTAGCCGAAAGGCATTTTTCATACAAGCCACCTTCTACGTAATACTTTCATTTTATATTGATTTATATTGTACTAAGTAATTAAAACGGATATAATGTTTAGAATTTTTCAATTTTAATACTTTTTGGATAGAAACTTTTTGAGGCTGATTGTGGCGGACATACGTGAGGTCATGTAACTAACATGTAGATGCCCTTTAATAAAGGAAACATGTGGCAGATAAAATCCTCGATTACATCATATGATATACCAGGATATTAAAATTGTTTTTATATTACTAAAAAGTTTTCATTACTATTATTTGCCTGCATTACAATAGGAGAATATAAGTATTGGCCTATCGTACAATTAGTTAAATTTAGGATGGTATAACTCTGAACGGACAAGTAATTGAGTCGTAATGAAAAGAAATGTTCTCCCTAAAAAGATCTTTCAATTGGTATATAACTTATACTTATGGGGGTAGGGCGATTTCCCACACATTTCTGTCCATTGTTCTTTATGTCGTCAAAAGATAAACTGTTATTTTCACGAATTTTAAAAATTAATTTCCATTTTTAAATGTATTTTTGACAAATGAAGATTATCCTTTCTTTAAAACAAAAAACACACGATTTATTCACTTTCAACAAATATATTAACTAGCATAATTAATAAGGAGTGATCTACAAAAAAGATTTCTAAAGTAGGTCTTGGAAAAATTCATGTATGTCGGAGGGCACAATTATTTTTCTTATGGCCTACTTTAGAATTTTTTGTGGTTATTATTTAGGTTCAAATATTTTTAGTTGGACTGTAAAATACTTGCATTGAATAATTCTTGGAATAAAACTTTTGCTTTATTATGAACAATAAATATTTTTTTATAAAAGCAAATTAAATTTCAAAAAATTAACATAATTATTTTTTATTCAAATTTTATTTTTTTTTCCTTTTTATTAAACTGCTAGTCACCAATTTAAACATTTAAAGTTGCATAATTCTTTGGCATTTAATGCAATCTCAAGGGGGGTGGGTTGGCTCAGTGGTTAGAGTCATGACTTTGAGATCGGAAGGTCTCAGGTTCGAATCCCACCGTTGGCCGGGATTTTTTCATTTAATTTAATTATTTAAAATTAATTCTGATGCATTGGTAGGATTCCCC
This sequence comes from Psylliodes chrysocephalus, assembly GCA_927349885.1. NCBI lineage: Eukaryota > Metazoa > Arthropoda > Insecta > Coleoptera > Chrysomelidae > Psylliodes > Psylliodes chrysocephalus. Next base: position 19,145,383 of record OV651820.1, read on the forward strand.
ACTCGACCATTCACTGTTGGGTTCTAATTAACAGTGCTGTTCCTAGAGTGGCGGTGGGAAACAGTAACACAGCCTACACAGAACACGAGGCGAAATAACCTTAGCAGTTGAAGCCGATGACACACCAAAAAAAAAATGTATTCTCAGGTTTTAATTTCCAATATAATTTTGGCACTTAGATCACTTAGCCTACTACTCTATATATGTCATATTTTGTTTTTAAATGCAATTATTGCATTCGATTTGAAATTACGGATGAAACGAAACCACAAAAAATACAAAATATGTTTTTATAATCCGAACGGGATGCGAAACAAGAGAAAACTTATTAGCAGTTTCATACATACCTAAACATATTTTTGACATCACGGTTAGTCTCTGGGCCGACGCTAGCTTTGCCGCCCCGGGCATTAAAGGTGAAATGCCGCTCCTTTATAACAGAAATTAAAAATGATAACCTAAATTTCTATTTTTGGACATGTTCCCTTTTCCAAATAACCGATTCATTTACATTCTTAATATCAGTTATTATCAGGGTAATGTATGTTTCTCGTTGCAACTATCATTGTTAAAGGTGATTTCCAGAAAGGTTCGAAAGTGTGACAGCAGTTTAAAACGTCGCAGATATAAGTACTAATTCATTCATAAAACACATTCTCGCTCCTCAGATAAACAAACTTGCACAAACCATCCCCACTCAAATTAGCAGCCGTCTCGTTCTTTTTAATGCGGCAGCAGATGCGACAGCCCTTTCTGAATCTGAATGATTGCAATAAATAAGTGCTTAATTGTGATTGAATAGATTACTCTAGTAGGTTTTCGTCGTTGTTTCAAATACTAACAAAACTGTTTCTCCAATTTGAGCTGTATTTTTAATTTATAAGAAAATATACGGAACTGAGATAATAACATATTTAACAATGACCCTACTGAAATATTGATTTTATATATAACAAAACTGATTTTAGTCGTAAATTATTCTGACATCAACATTTTCCGTCAATTTGCGGTTTCTGTTTACTCGAAAAGTCAATAGGTAGTTAACGAACTTTCCTGCTTTTTATTCGAAAAAACAAAACAAAAAAAATGTTCCCGGAAAATACGCTACGAACAGTAATACTTCGTAAACATGAATGTGTGCTCCAAATCACGATTCTATTTTCAAAGTGTAAAAAAATATTTATTTGACGTTTATTTCTTCAAAAAAGTACTATGTAACAAAAATTATATACAGGTTGTTTTAAAGTTTCATATGCGTTTTTTTATTATTGTTCGTTTACCTAGAGATAGAGATAAATTAATAGTATATTATTCAATAAGTGTATAATGTTGACCATATTACACGAGTGTTGTAAATATTCGAGTGTAGTATGGTCCATTATACACGAATTGAATACTATACTTTATCTACAACTGAATACGGGGGCTCACCGAAAACGAAAAGGGGATTTTTAGAAAAAATTCTTTGAAGTTGTTATAAATAGAATTGACAAGATTGTTCACAATTAAAAGACCTTTCAAATCAGGAGTATTTAAGCCACCGTGTGAAATAAAACGCCAATTTATATAGGAACTCGTTTAAAGTTATTTATTGATGTAATTAATAGTAACATTACAATTTGATATATTAATAGCTCCGGTAATATCATTGAGATTATTGTTTTTTAAAGAACAATTAGTGTTGCTATTGATGAGTACAGAATCATAACGATCACTGTCAGAAGATGATGGATTATTAAGACCAACACAATTTTCATTATTTATTTGACTTTTAAAATTGCTTGAGCTGTTTCTATTTTGTTCTTTTTTGAATTGGCCATATACCCTTCTGCTGTAGAGGCGGATTTCCAGCCTCCATGAGGTTTTAATGTTGTCATTGAAGCTCCAGAATCAGCAACCAATGTTGCAGATGAACGCCTGAGGCAATGGCCAGTATATCTCTCAGGGTTTGGTAATTGTAAAAACGTAGTCATTTGCTTTCCCATTGCGCTAAACTTGTTTATTCCTATCACTTGTTTTGTACACTTTCCTTTTTGGAAATTGAGAAAAAAATCTTGTGGTGCATTTTCGGGCCGGCGGTTCATATATTTTTTAATGATTTTGAAAAAATTATCCACAATTGTGAAATTCCTTGGGACTTTGGTTTTTGTGTGTGGCACGTTTACTTGAAAACATCCCTCAAAACATCTTAAATCCCCAATTTTCATATTCTTTAATTCACAATATCGGCAAGCACCCATGACCCCCATAATCAAGGCAACCTTTAAAAAATGTGTAGATTAAGTTAAAGAATTTTGATTTTCGATTCGAGTTTTTACCTTTGTTCCAAAATATTTAAAATCTGGGGCTTCTTTTATAAACCTCTCAATTTGTTCACCAGTCAGAGCTTCAGATTTCTAAGGTTCGTAATTTTCGGATCGTCTTTTCAACAAAACACGTAATCTCGGATATTAATCAATGTCGACATTGTGCTTGATGTTTAACATGCCTTTTAGCATGGAATAGTTTGTCCATAAATTAGACGATTTGTATTTACTAGAAATTTCCATAAAATATACAAGCACAGAGTCTTCGGAAAAAGAGGATACTTTTTTGTTTGTTTCTACGACATAAATTTGTTGTATGCAATCTCATAATTTTTCCTCGATATTTCAGGTAATAATTCCAACGACGCCACTTTAGCAGCGTCGCGGATTTCAGGAGGTGTTCCATGTAATCATCGTCTTCCATTTTTTTAATTGATAAACACTTAAAACGGGCTTAATATTTTAAATTTAATTTTAAAAAAGAATCGGGAACAACGAATAACTATCAACATGCTGTCAACTAACTTGTCAAACGCATACTAGATCTAATGATTTTTAATTCTAGTGGGGTATAATTGACAAAAATCGTGTAATATGAATATATTCTCGCTAGTGATATTTGGATTGCTTTATGTTGCCTTAGATACGCATATAATACATCCATATAATGACAGTTGTAGATAAAACACTTTACACTTTTTGCTATTACGACTTGGTATGCTCTCATCCATTTTTAAATAAGTTATTCTAAATAATAGTGAATAATTAAAAAACCAGTTACAGGGGTCTATGAGAGACAGATAGTAAACTATGATGGATATGGTAACGTAAGATATATCAATCGAGGTAAGTTCTTTATTACACCTCAGAGATACGAGCCTAAAGATGTTAATGTTGAAGACGTGATTTTCATGGACCTTGAGCTTATATTTTTTTTCCGAACGTATTAGCAAATTTTGCTTGTCTTCTGTCAAAACATGGCTATGCGATTTAATAGTGAAAAAAATTGAAATAAATAATTCAACACTTCCATTATTATTTGCGCACTTAGTGTTGGGGATGGTCAGTTTACCGGAGTCACAAAATTTCTTAAATATAAAACATTTAGTAAGAGATCTGGTAGACATTTTTGGGTAGATATTTAAGGCTAGCTGAAAACTTCTCCTATTCCTCTTCTATAATACCCTAACACAGAGCTGAGGACCTGGCTGGGGAGTGGTGCTTCGACATATATATATATATAGGCCAAATATGGACCATATGTGGTTTCTACTTCTAAATTACGTCAAATGGTACGGTCCTCCCGGCTCAGAAGAAACCCCGACTACGGCAATCCGAGTACTCGGCTTCCGGTACATGCCGGTGTCAGGCCGAGCGAATGTCGACTATTTGTGGTTTACTGGGATGTGGTTTACTGGGAAAGGCTGATATTTTATCAGGATAATGGATGGTATGTCTTTGTGGTCATATGTAATTGCATATTTATTAAATTTTATGTATATGTATTAATTACACTTATGAAAAACAACTAATCAAATAAACAAAAGCACGGACGAATGATAAACACATAAATTTCACGCCAAACAAATGTCAAATATAGGTTATTAAACATATTTCATGTGCGCATGCCCCGGATTTAAAATCCGGAGAATAGACAGGGATTTTTCCAACCGGTTTCAATCAGATAGAAATCACTTCATTTGTTTCTACGAACGCCAAACTAATAATTAGAAACTATCAGTGATTCTTCTACGAACGCAAAATATTTCATGCACACACGCTGTTCAGTCGGAAACGGTTGTGGATCGCTCTACGAACAAACCTATTAGGTATTTATAATTAAAAAAAATATTCCGGTGGGACATTCTACCTGCCAGGTGATCGAGAAAATTACGTATGCGTGTGAGTGAGTGGTGCTATAAGTTGCAGTGGCAGTGTGAGAGAGTGTTTATCGATAGCTGTCTGTATCCACGAACTCCGCGATACCATTGGCCCGGCCAAGACCGCTTGAGTTACTATTATACCAATGCGGTTGTGAGTCGTAATTTTTAAGTAATTATTACATTTAACAATTTATTAAGCAAAGAAATGTCTAAAGAAAGTGCCCGTAGCTTATTGGCGAAACAAGCAACACTATTAGAATTTATTGATTCAGTAATTATGACAATAAACTTTTTTTAATTAAAAAAGAGGTAATTATCATTAAATATTTGTAAAACTTTAGTGTTGAAATAATTTCTTACTGCTTTAAGGCGACCCTCGAAATTCAAGCAGGTAATTTTTGTGTACGTGTAGGTGTAGGTGTTCCGCTTTATTTTAACCTAACTATCCTAACTTAATCTCACACATGTACAGCATACAACACAACGTATATAAATGTAGAGAATGTGTTTTAAAAATAGGTGTTCAGTTGTGAGTCCAAAAAATCTACCACTTTTTCAAATCATTAGTATTAGGTTCTGCAGGCAAACTCTTATTCTTAATCTTCATAATAAATCAGAAGTACCTAGAATAGTGATTGTCTGAATGAAGAGCTAAGCTCTCCACAACATATGATATTATTAATTTAAGGTGGTGATTCCTTGTCATGTTATAAAAAAAAGTTCACATAAACGTGTGTCCTAACTAACTTCGTTTATGAGTTACGGGGTGTCAAACTTTTACTAAAAAGAAATAGGTTTTTATTAATAACTCAAATTAATAACAAATATTGCGTCCACGTTGACATATGACATTTCTCATAAAACTACTACGAGAACGCCTTTCTCTCGACTTTGAAATTAGCCCCCCAAGTGTGTACCAAGACCTATCGCCCTAAATCTAGTATTATTAAAAAGTTCAATGCTGAAAAAGTTGATCTGATATCTTGGTTTTTGTGTTTCTCTGGTTTATATTTGTGTTTTTTTTTTACAGGTGATAACTCCTTTCCGATCATTGGTGCTTTGCTGTGAATCAAGAAGAGAGATGGAAGAGTGGCTTGGCGCACTCACTGCCGCTTCCCAGCGCCGATATCATGAACCGGAGCAACCGGATTGTCTTTCTGGTCAACATCATTGGTAAGAAATTAATTATTTACTAGCCGTTTTGTATGTGTTTGTCTACGTCACAGAATAGTGTCAGTTTGGATTTAATTCAGAACCGTGGGTAGTTATCACAAACATGACTCGTATCTCCTTCTTTCTCAGTAATGGCCTACTTTAGAAACATTTTTTGTGGATCATTCTTTGGCAATGTTCTACCAGTTAGGATTTGGACTGTAGGCCTATGCTACTGTTCTATGCTGTTCATGTTTTATGTGATATACGAGTACATGGATCTATTCATTGTAAAAGATAGGAGTAGTAAAAGTTTGTTTTAATTTTTTAACCCAGGACAAGTGACAGGATTAGTACATTGACCATATTGTATTGTGTAACAAGAGTGACTAGAATGGCCATGTCGCACAAAGATGGAGCCTCAATGCGATAAAGACAATCCACTCGAATAGTGTATTATATTTTTTCTACTACCTACCAAATAAAACTTACTAAATTAATTTTAAATTTAATAAGATAAAATAACTATTTTTGTATAATTTATGACTAACTAAAATATAATATAAAATTAAAAAAATAATTTTTTTCGTCCTGGAATTGCACCCCAAACCTTCCGTATGGAATCTCACTAATGCAATTTCTGTACTATCAACTCATACATTATAAAATTTTTTTAAAAATAAATTGTTTTTAGATAATTTTATTAATATTTACGGTTTCTTTGAAAATTAGACAAATATCTTGTATATTGTCATTATTTATCGATTCTTGACTATCTGTACCTATAAGGTATAGAGGATGGGTTACCTCACGGCACTTCGGCTTCACTAAGTCCATTGTGCATCCTGATAATTAGAAAGACCTCTCTTATCTGGTCAGCCATCCTACAGATTTGATGTAGTTTACAACGTCGCCATGATGTGTCTCTCTTATGTCGGCTGTAATTGGCCGATATTCACTGAACACAATTTTTTTAATAGATGAGGATATGCTCGAGTGTCATTTTCTTGTCCGCACCCCCTTGCAGAGTGCGGAGTCTGACAGCACCATGTTATGGAGATGCTTCCGTACTTAGCAGTGAGACTTAGTAAGAATGTCAGTGATTATGAGCGGACTTTGTCTAGTTTTTCTTAAATTTCCCAGGCGAATGTGTTTAAGATAATAAAGTTTGTCACGACCATTGGTTGTTATTACAATGGAAAAGCCAAATCCAAAAAGTATTTGGTTGGCTGCCTTTTTGGATAGTGGATCGGCAAAAAGGTTACTTCTTGGTGTGGCTACCTTTCGATGAGGCGTGGCTTTTAATCCATCTTAAAGTGACCACATTGTTGATAGATACTTTGCCCAAAACATTCTAGTACTAACGTTGAATTAATTCGTGGTCTGTTGGTCTGTAGGTATGGTGAGTAGTGCTTGTCTGCTACCTATCTGTATAGACCAGCATGTTCCTTCTAGCGATAATGTTTCTGGTTATTTATTTTGGCTGCTATAAGAACTCCCGTGACTCCTATTCCTCATGGAGACTCATCACTGCAACTCTTGCGCTATCAATACATATAGTATATATTTTTAAATTGATAAATTGGTTCTAGACAGGGCCGACTAGAGGGGGGGCAGCCGGGACTAATTCCCGGGACCCGGACTCAAATAGGGTCTCGGCAGCGGTATTTCTTTCAGAAGTTTGGCACAAGACAAGAGAGGGAAGTTTTTGGTTGGAGACCTTTTTTTTAGAAATTTGAGTAAAGAGGAGACAATATTTTTTACTTGTCACGGGGCCGATCTAGAGAATTGTCCTGGTGCCCGGCCTTATTAACAATATTATGATATTAATCACAAAAAATACTGGTAATGGATGCCAATGACCAATGACAAATGACACTCCTCCCCCAAGTCCCACTCTTTCCACCATCAATTGTGGATTTCTGTAAATTGTATGTACAGCGCCACGAGTGTTAATTCTTTGAAACTAAAACATGGTTTTAGTTCAAACTATACCTTTTACCGATACCTGACGCTTTTAAAAACGCTGGTTAGAGAATAAGCCCCTCCCAATCTGTAGGAAATGGCATTTCCTTTTTATGCCCTCGTGTCCCACCTATTATCTTTAAAACATGATCTGGTGTCAGGGTTGTTCTTAATAAATCTATTAATTTTTTGGTTTAAATGTTACGTTATTACGTTTTTCTAAAATCTATTACTATTCATTTAAGAAAAATGCCTCATATACAATCAATTTCTACATTTTCAGTGAGCACAATTTAAAAATATTACTATCTTTAAATCGCGCATGCTTAAACAGTTTGGATTAGGTCTGGAACAATACAGCTGACGGATTTTTTTGTGATGTTAAAAGAAAGTAAATTTTGAAATGTGCCCATGCGCCCAAATGAAAAATAATCCTATCTTAAGATGACATTTAGTACCTTTTCCTAAAATCTATCACCTTTTACTGAATTTTATTACGTTTTAATACGCCTGCACATACTTTGATTACTATACGGGGCAAGAGAGAGGTCCGACACGCCCAACATAGGGAGCGGCCATTTTGATTCCTTTGACACAGTTTACAGCTAAAGAATCAGATCGCTCACTCTGCGTCGGCACTTTTGATCTCAATGTTCTAGTTTATACACTGTGCAACTCAGATAATACAATATATTACAACCGCCTATAATAAAACAGCAGTCTTCTGCGTATCCTGAATTTGTATTCCTGGAGTGAATGTAATTTTTGAACTTTCAACTGGTCCGAGTGAGCTAACTGATTCTTTAGCAATAAACTGTGACTCCAAAAATAATATTCACTGACACTGACAGCAGCAAGCAAAATATCAGGTGCGTTTTAATCATCCGCTTCTGCTTCCGGAATTGTCGGTTCAGTCGTTCTAACCTGTCAGATTAAAACAAGAAAACCGACAATTCCGAAGCAGAAGCGGATGATTAAAATGCACGTAATAAGGGTTCAAAATGGCGGAGTTTTCTATCTCCTTTTAAAAGGCACTCAGAAAGCTGCGCAGTACGACCGTTCTCCGTATAGTAAAATAAAATCAAAGTATGTGTACGCCTGTCTATAACGATTTTTTTTGCCCAAGAACAACACTGTCAGTTCCGAAATGTTGCGTGTATCGTTATTTGATTAGTTAAAATTATTTTAACAGTCTTTTTTTTAATTGCTTTTGTCGGGCGTGAGAGAGATCTAGGTCGATACGTAATGTTACGACGGGTGATTCTCTGGAATTTGTTATACAGGGTTGACGTTTTTAGTTTCTTTGATTCATATACTATTTTTCAAAGGGACTTGTTTGGTTATTACTTAATTAATTAGTTTGGCCCTCAGGAGCCGGACTAGCTTTATAAATTAATGCAATATGTTGTATGAATTTCCAACAAATTATTTTATTAAAATTTACGGTTTCTTTGTAATTGTGTATCTTAAATTGATATTATTTATCGATTATTTATCAGAATCACTTAATTTTTAATAAAAACAACGCTAAACCTTAATTATTAAAAACATACTGGCAATTGGTTTGACAGACTTGTTATTCAGTTAAAATTTTAGAAAATAATAGAAACTTAGTGGATTTCGTATTAATACTAGGAAGAATGTAAAATCAATTTAGTAGATATCGCCTACTAATTCGTTCTGTAGTTTGTACATACCTTATTTCTCAGTTTATTTTATTTTATAATTTAGTTAAAGTCATAAACTCAAATCTTTGTAATCTATTTAAAACAATCATTTTATTTTAATGACCTTTAAATTAATTACATCTATTTTATTGGATATTATTTGTCCTTGTCCATCGCGACCTTTTCAGATATATTTTGGATCTCCGTTACGTAGAGTGTGTCGTATAGCCTGATCTTTTATATTAGACTAAGTAGCTTTGACAACGGCTTCGTCATGTAGTTACATGCTTCTTACTTTTCTTCACCTAGTATTAGAAACCCTAAACAAGCCAGGCCTTCAAACTGTAACATAACGTAGATTGATGTTTTCTCTTCTTCTTTCTGTTATCATAACTATATGTCGTATTTGATCCAGTAGAGTTTTCGTATACTTGATCGACGGTTCCTTATGAATTCTTTGGCTTGTCTCAATTCTAGATGATTTTTCCACCATTCCTGAGACTCTTTTTATTGTTTTATTGTTTGATGGATGCCTTGCACAATGCCATAGCAACTAAGAAGTTGCTATCGAGAAGGGTTCGGGGCCTGGCATGGCTTCATCTGAGCCTTTTCGCGCTAGCTCGTCGCCTTTTCATTGCCTTGATATTCTTCGTGGCCTGATACTCAGGGTAATGTCACTTTTTATTGACTATTTAGCTCTGTCAAGTCTTCTAGGCAGTCTTTCATTAGTAGTGATTTGATTTCTGGTAAAATAATTGCTTTTAGAAGTGCTTACCTGTCAGAGTAGATGGTAATAAATAGTTTTGCCTGATACTTGCTGGTTTAGTATTTATTTTACACAGTGTTGTATGGCTATTAGTTTGGCCTGGAATACTGTTAAGTATTCTTCTAGACTCATCGAAATCATTATTTTCGAATTAAGTCCAAATATTTCAACACAGGCTCTTTCCTTGGTTTTTGAACCATCTGTATATCAGACGAATTTAGACTGTATTAGAAGCCCCTGTTTTCAGGATTGCCGGGCTGATATTTAAATTTGTGTGTGGTTTTGGCTATATCAGTAGGCATTCCTAGAATCTTATCTTTTTTTACTTGGGTCATAAAATACATCCACTTTTGTTGCACAAATACCATTTTACTCTGTAAAAATACATTAGTTATATAAAATAACAAATGGAATCCCGCGTTACCTACTTCACATGCTTTGTATGTTTGTCCACATTTTCTCTACATCAAATTTTACTTACCAGCTAGCTTTATAAATTAAATTTAGCCTGAAGTTCAATTCTATTTCACCTGTTCTTTTATGTTCCTATTTTTATACATGACAAATTTTATAAAAGCGTTTCTAAACCAAATATTATTCAAAAATATACTGTGAATTAAAACGTTTTTCTTTCCATTATATTTTATTCAATATGGCGCCCGGGCATTGATTTCTTAAACTTCGTTTACAATTCAAATTTTTGCACCACTTTATTACCATTTCTGGGCTGGAATTTACATGTATGGTTGGCATTTACTGGACTGCTAGACAATAAATCTTAATTAGATTTGTTAATTTAATGCATCACAGTCAATGTTGGAAAATTTGACGGAACTTTTCAAGGTTTACGATACCTGTTCTTAATAATTATTGTAGTTCTAGTACAGTTTAGATGTCTTAAAGCTGATTGTATCAATAAAAATGCTCTCGTGTGTGGTCGGCAAAATGTGTATGAATATGTATAGGAATAGAAAAAAGCTGACCCTATAAAAGGTCTGTACAAAACGGTGTAAAAATTTCCTGAGACTAAATTATGGGAACTAGCCCATTTTACCTTAGTCCAAAAGTAAAACTCAAAATGCAGGGTGTTATTATTTTTTAACTTTCTTGTAAATAGTTATCTTAATATTATTATTAGCTAGAAATTTGATACTTGGGGGTATTTTAAGATGAAAAATCGAGATCTGATTTTTGATCAATTTAAACAAGAAATGCAAAATAAACATGGATGGTCTTAGAAACGACATTGCATATATATATAAGTATGGAATTAAACACATCTAATTTACCGTCAACTTACTCGTAATTGTAGAAATAACTCATGAGGCAGTTGATATAATGAATAAAGTAAAAACCGTTCTCATTCGTGAAGTTACGGAATCAAATGAGGATACAAATAAAAAAAAGATCATGACATATTGAAAGTTGAAAAACTATTAAGTACATTAAACTTTAGTGCTTCTCCAGTTACTCTTTATGGCGTAGGAAAATTAAATCCTGCAAACAAATAATTACCTACCTATAATCAATGAATTTGTAGCGCTTAGCATAAAAAGAAACTTTCTTAATAGCCTTCAACTTGTAAATGATATATTATTATTGATTAAATTTCAACTTTACAAAAAATACTGACAAAACTGCGTCAAGAATTGGAAACAAAAAATAAAAATGGTCCATCTGATTTTATTATAAAATACGGAAATGGCATTCTTAAAATATTACCTTTTTTAGACTTCTAAACTTCTTAAGCAGGCTCATTCTATATAATAATTTAGACAATCTTATATATAAATTTGATAACCTTGTTGTTGAATTAAATATAAATCCTCATATCATATTCGTAACTGAAACATGGCTAACATCACTCAAACTTGATAGTCTATGGAATATTAATGGTTATACTGTTTAAAGATGTAATATAATAGACCGTATATGGGGGTATATTTTTTCAGTTAAGTCATTATCGACATTCCTGGAATAGAAACACTACAAATAAAGTTATTTGAAAACAACCTAAACGTCTGTACGCAACCCTTTCTCTGTTTGTGTAGAGATAATTGTACGTATAATAATTCAATCTTTCTTCGTTCAATCTAATGGAACGCCTATCTTTCTCGGTATTCAACTCCACCTAAAACGCGGGCTGGCCAAATTTGTCTGTATATTGTAACAACTATTGTGTTAGTAATTTATTTGCAGATAATATTGTTATTTATCACCTAGACGACGGATTCGAAAGTTTTCTTTTGTATCTATTGATTAACGATTTTTGATGGTCATCTAGTGGAATTATTTTTTAAATAAATAATTAACTACATTTAAATTGGTTTTATTTATATTCTATAATATACACTTGGTAACCGCGCAAAAGCTTTGGATGGCTTTATTTACGGTATATTTAAAGTAAGAGACTGATTTTTGAAAAGTGCTTTAATATAGTGGTACATAATGTAAAATATTTGTTTTTTTTTTAACTAAATCACATCAATCTCACAATTAATTTGTAGTGTAGACGAAAATTTTTTTAAAAACTATTTTATCGTACATATATTTTATTGTACATAATATGTATGCTTTGTTTTAATTTCATAAAAAAATATAATGTATTGGTTTTATCTTTTCTTCGTTCACTGAAAGTAAAAATAGGTCAAAATAAATTAAATACTTAGATAAAAAAAAAAACTTTAATTAGCTACTATTTTTATTGAAACATTTTATTTCACATAACAAAATACAATCACAAAAAAAGTAAAATACATCAATATCTTCTTACAAATTCTTTTATTAAATATCTCTCTCAATTTTCTCAACGAACAATATTTTGCTTTCGTTATAGCCAATTGTCCTTGTACCTGATAATAATAATTATCTTTTTTTTTTTTAATTTAATTTGGCCATCTGTATTGGCTAGATATTTAATTTTTTCTTGAACTCTTATTTCAGGTGTCAATTTGGAACAAGAATATGGACATTTAATTTCAATTATTTCATTATTATTATTATTAATAATACCGTCTGGACTTGCTCCCAAGTATGGATGTTTTTCATAAATAAATAATCCACATTCTTGTACCGTTTTCCCATATTTATTTTTAAATTCTTCTATCGCAATGGATTCATGATATTGTCCCCATTGATGAAAATAATATGTTATGAAAAATGTTAATAATAATTTTTTTAAACTTATTACCGTTGAAAAACAGCAAAAAATTGATTTAGCGCGTCATCGGGCTTTCTCTTACCCATCTTATACATTGAGTTGGAAGTGAGATAAAAGTACTTCTCTCTAAAAGTACACGCGCGTAGGAAGCATATTGTTATAACGTAAAAAAAACATAACAACAAACACAATTTTGAAAATTTATTTAGGTTATTTTGTTTATTATAGTTTGAATATTCGGTAAAAAATTTAAAATTATAGCATTTTAAATTTTAAGGTATATTATTTAATTCAAGAAAATTAGAATTTTCGTCAATTTCGGATTTTAAAACATTCATAACAATTAAAGGGTTAAAGATACGATGATGGGCGTAGGGACTTTTTTTATTCGAAATATCCTAAAAAATATAAAAAAAAATTAATCCGTTGCAAAAAATGCATTTTTTCTGGCTTAATTAATTTTTCGTTATTTAAACAATAACATCAACAGATATCGAGTGTCATCTTTCACTTTTATAATCAGGAAAGCCTTCCGGACATTTAAAAAAAAAATTACGAATTAAAACAATTTTGCAAACGAATGCGCCAGTATGCTCTGGTCTAATAAATAATCGTAAATAATAGCATTTCGATTTTTATTTGAACCCTATTTTGAAACAAAAATTAAATTTTATACAAACTATATGAAATTATTTTAATTACGTGTATTAAAACCAAAATCGTAAACGTGACCATTGAGACATGAAGAGAGTACTTGACTTCCACGCGAAAAGCCGGGGGTCGATTCTCGGCTGGCGACCAATTTTTTTTTTTTTTTCATAATTATTTTATTTTAAAAATCAGTAAAATGCATAAATTATTTTAAAATTAGTTATTTTGTCTTAATAACCTACAATATTTTTTTAATTTGTAGATTTCCGTTAGTGGGTCGTAGAAAAAATATACCGTACAATTCGAGTGGATTGTCCATATTGCACTCAGACTCTTGAGCACTCCGCATACGGCGTCGTGCCCAAATTTCGTCTTCGTGCGATATGGCCATCATATCCACTCTTGTTGCACAATCTACTATTTTCATTTCATTCCTAATAAAAAAAAGTTACAAGTTACGAAAGTCATTTTTTGAGATATTTTAATTTAAAATTTTGATAGAATATTTTTATTCACTACAAAAACTCAAACTACCCATGGAATTATGTCCCCCTGTACACTCATGTCTCCTGTCCCAAAATATCAACTAAAATTTTACCCCATACAAAGTTTTCACGCAGACACCTGGTATCAGTGATACCGTGTTTATGCTATCATAGAATTTTAAACAGAAAATAAATATTTTTCTACGTGTAACATCCATAGTAGGCCTTTGTGCTTTCAAATTATTAATATTTATTAACTATTGTAAATTATTAACAAGTTATTTTTATTGCAGGTATGCAACGTCGCATGCTAGGCCGACTTACTGCAACGTATGTCGAGAGGCCCTCAGCGGGGTCACTAGTCACGGCCTTTCGTGCGAAGTGTGCAAGAGCAAGGTGCATAAAAGATGTGCTGCTAAGGCTATCAACAACTGTAAGTGGACCACATTGGCATCCGTAGGAAAAGACATTGTGGAGAACCAAGATGGAGTAAGTAATACTGAATAATACAAAAATATTAGTACTTAGGTTACGTTTTCAGTTTTATCGAGGTAGATATACAGGTTCGATTAAAACAACTTTTTTTAAGGAAAGAAATTAATTTTAACTCAAATATGACAAAGACGTAAAATAAAATAAAGCAAAGCCATATGTCACACAAAATACGAGCTATTCTTTCCTTTAGCTGATACAGCAAAAGGTATTGAATTGTATCCAAAGGAAAGAGAGTAGAACATTTAATTTTAATGCTTTACCTTTGATTTTACTTACTAGAAGTAGTTGTTTTTCGTATTTTATGTGACATTACGACTTTGTTTTATTTATTTTATTTTGGGTCTTAGTCACGTTTTAGTTATAATTATGTTACTTTTTTTTCATTGTCCGCCTTAGCTTTTTATTCCACCTAGTTTTCAACTGGATACTACAAGCTACCTTTGATTTTCTTACTAGTAGCAGATGGCTTTACCATTTTCACTATGGCGCAAAGTTTCTGAGTTACCGGCTGTATTTTAGAGCCAACAACAACCAGAGTCCTTTTTCATTTATACACTCGGTACTTTTAGAAAACAATGAATATCTACTGAAATAATAAATAAGAATAAAAAATAATTAGCGAGAAAATTAATTGAGATAAAATATTTCCCTTTAAGAGAAAACCGGCTTCCCGCGAAAGCAAATTTTTTTTATGGATTTTCTAATATAAAATTGTATTTATATGTGTGCTACCGGAAACACTTCGTAATATTATGTGTCTTGACAATACTAAGAGCTTTAAATTTGTGCAACGATAAAGCAGCTCTCTCTAGAGACGTTTAAGGAAAAGGTGGGCAAGCATATCATTTAAAAACTACTAGATATTTATTAGTACAAAAAGCAGTAAATTTTCATAGATGCAATAGAGAATGGCGCGAACATGTTGTTTTTGAAATAAATACTTTTCGAAGGTTTACAAAAAATACAAGGTTTCTCCACCATATGTTTTGTTATTGGGTGTATTTCTTGAAAATTTCACAAAAATCGGACTAAACATAAAGGCTCATAATGAATTATAAATTTATAAGGTGTTCATTCAGTTTGTTTTTAAGACTGAAACGCCTGTAGATGTTTTACAACAGCAGAATGATGACGAGTGGTCGGTCCGCTATGTTATGCCAACATAATCGGTTCTATCACACTCCGATTTAGAGATGGAATGGTTTAGGCTTTAACTTCACAACAAATACACTTTTATCTAAGCCTAGTTGTGGGATGTGTGATAAATAAGACCATTGCCCATCTTTTGAAACTGCTTTATTAAATATTGTTTCTCGCCAAATTCGTACAGTGTTATTTACCTAAAAACTATGTTTAAAAAGTATATCTATATTTATAAACAGAGCTCGGAATTATATAATTAATGACGTAAAATTAAGGTGAAGATAGTAGAGATTGTAGATATCCAGATAAATTATTTAGGCCCTGTACTTTGTTAGTCTATTAATGTTTCGATTAGGCATTTTAGGAAATCACATTGTTAAACTAATAATCAAATTATTAGTAATTTCGTAAATACTCATAAGTACTTTACAAGTAACTTTGACAAAGGTTAGTAAATCAATAATTGATAAAAAAAATTACTAACTGTATTAGAAAGAAATATTTTGACGGTTTAAATACATGTCAATAATAAATCTATTTTACAGGATTTTGTAGTTGCCAAATTATAATTGGAGAGTCTTGTTACAAGGTTTATGATTATAATTCGAAATTTACTTACCATAAGGCTCTAAAGTGCATTATTTATGCCAGTTATTATATGTTTAATGTCTTTTTCTGGTTGCAACAATTATTGTAGCTGAAAGTGATGAGGAAAGTACACCATTTATTTTGAAATGTGGCAACAATATGAAGCAGTAATCCTAATTGCATTCATTAATAAATCGCGTACTCAAACAAACCATCAGACGTACGTTCATACGGAGATTGAAATAGTGAATGATCCACAAAAATGTTTCTAAAATAGGTCTTGAAAAAATTCACGAATATCTGAGCATCCATTTCTTTTTATCAGTTTGGATTTAATTTAGAGTCATACGTAGTCATTACTGGCGACTCGTATTTCTGTCTTTGTCGATCATAACGTATTTCGTCATTAACAAGACGAACAGGCATATATCAAAATTACAAGATTTAAGTAATTAACTTAAATCTGGATTTTTCAACTTTAAAAGTTGTGTCAATGCCAATATATAACATATATAAATGTACAGTGCTTATTTTTTCGTGTTCGGCATACGACTAGTACACAAGTTAATAAAATGGCAACAGAGCAACAGCCAGTCGTCGCGGTCGACTAGAATTAGAAGATATTATGGTGGTGGGATATTAGCCGAACCGAATATCAGTGACTAAACCAGAGAACATTGCGATAACGGGAATATCGTAGTTGCCACATGTTCGTTATAGAAGCACGGCTATGCCTAATACAAAATAGTAAGTACTGTATATAAATTCCGAAAACGCCTTTTAATGGACCTAACTCAAAAACCGGAATTTTTGAATTACGCCCCTTAATCATGTTAGCGACAATTTTAGAAACATTTTTTTGCTAATCACACTTTATTTATTGTTAATGAATGTCTGTATGCAGGGCACAGAACACATAAAAGGTCGGTATACGTGATTTCAGTTGTTGATTTATTTTACTTTTGCATTAGAAAACTGTTAACACAAATAATGATTATAAATCCCTTATTTAACAGGATTATTTTGAAGCACTTTTGTCCCTTTCCCACAGAAACGCCCTATATAATCCAGCCATTGTTCATGCTGTGTATAGTTGGAATGGAAACTTTTCCTACACCAACGCATTTTTTCTTACTTTCTCAAACACACATAAAACAAGGCGAAAATGTGTCTGCCGAGATCTAGAGGTCCGCCAGTCTCTTAGCTAATAAATTGTGAAACCGTTAAAGGAATGACTCCATTTTCTCTACCTACGGGAATCTCCAAATGTGTTGTAAATTTGGGATTTATATGAACAAAAACACAAAAAGTTCGGGTAATATTTTTCTTTCCGAAGAAACGAACATCTTGCTTTATTTACTTTTTTTTGAGAAAAATTTATGGGGTAATTGGGACTATTTTTTCGAGAAATAGAGCCATAGATAATAAAACATAAACCAATTTAAAAATTTGCCTGCAAGAAAAGTATAAACAATATCTTAAGGTTGTTCTTATGTAGGAGCGGATCGAGGTAGTTGGTTACAAATCCAAAAATCCAAACGCGGTTGGCAAAATCTACCTACCCTACCAATTTTTTAGTCTTAATATATAAAAAAAAATCAGAAAGTATGCCTTGGTACGGCCCTGACCCTATGGATTTTTAAAGCATAATTATTAAATTTTAATTCCAATTTCGACGTTTATTCAAGAAAATTTGCAAAAGTCGGCAGCCAAGGTAAAAGCTTAATGCATTATTTTTAACGGGCTAAACGGAGTGCTTTTTGTATTTCATGATCACAGAGTCCAACAAAAAAAAAATATTTAAACAGCCAAATATTCCATCCTAATTTCTGTAGCTGATGAGTAGGCAAATCGCACTAATCTATTTGCGATTTTTTAAATGTGACTGATACAAATGCTCCAACTATTCGTAGCTGTTAGCAGGTAAACAAATTTTTGTTAATTGTAGTACGGTAAAGAACATCGGCAGTCAAGAGCGGGGAGTGCAGGGAACTCTTACGGTAGTAGCGAAACGTCGCCAGGACTCCTCCAGGCAAAACGATTTAGTTGTCTTGAGAGTCTAGTGTGATTAGTTTTTGATGCTGTTGGCATTATGTTCTATCTGTAATTACTTGGTAACTAAATAATTATTTGACTTAATAATTAATAAAATCTAACATAGCCATATCGCATGTATCTATACTATTACAATTTTTAAATAATGGTGACTCATTGAAGAATTATGGTCGGCCGGCAACAATATATTTCTCGAATTACCCATAATCCTCCTATGCAGCGGCGTAACAATGATTCGCGGCAAAATGCTAATATTGAATAAGTTTTAATTGACACGATTTTATTGATTTACGTTAAATATTGTTTAATCTGCTATCTATGAAATGTCTGAAAAAGTTGACAAGAAATGGGAATTTTTTATTAATAATTTTACAAAATAAATAAATTAATAAGAAAATATTGGTTCCTCTTTAATAGCCAATCTTTAACCCATTTTCTTTGTGACCGACGCCATTAATTCATCTTCGCTTGACATGACGACAAACTTTCATTACGACGCGGAGAAAACTGACATACAAGTCTGTACGTGTTGAGATAAAAGTAGACATATATACATCATCGCGCGTATAAAGAAAATTTAGTATCAATTAAAAGGTAAAAGTGTTATGTTTCATTTTAAGCCGTTTTACCTCGAATTTATTAGAATTATTTAATTGAATTAATACCTGTTAGCCTTCCCAGTAGACCTTCTTAGTATTGACGAGTTTATGGCTGATTCAAAGTATTTACCTAACTTGGCTAGATATATTTGTACGAGGAATAAATATTATGGAATATTCTCACTTTTTAAATTTCCTCATTGACGAAGCATAAACAATAAAATGATCCCGGTTGACCACAATGCAATTCGCAAGAAGAGTCATTTAAAAATTGTTCGAGTACAGTAAAAATGATTTTAACGATATAAGTTATATTCTATATAGGGTGGTTCAGTAGTACATAATTAAATACCTATTTAAAAAGAAGATGGCATTACTTAATTAATTTTTTTTAAATATGCTAGTCCAGGAATACAAAGTAAATCGTTTTTATTAGGTCTTACTTTTCTGATATCATCTATAGTTCATGATCCATTTTAAGTTTTTAAATTGTTAACCCGTATGAAAATATTCAGCATTTTTTGTCATGAAAGGATTTATTCATTAACTAATCCTAGGAGGCATATTTAGAAAAAAAATATTACGAATATTTCAATTATATTGTTTTTTTTTTTGGAACATATCGTGATCCTGATAAGTCAACGGTTTCGGAAAAACATAATTTATTGGTAGATAATGTCAGTAAACAAATGGGATTTTCAACCACAAAGTAATAATCCTTGTATTAATAGATCGATAAATATGAGTATAGATAATATTTACACAGTCGTAAAATATAATATCTGTATATACATACATCAATTATGGTTTATTTGATTAAGATATTTTATTCGTTGTCTACGTTAACATATCTTTGCGTTGTTTGGACAATGGATTAAGGGGTTTTATAAGTATATGTTTTTGAAACACTGTTTAAAAAAAACATTTACCTGCAGTTAGGGCAGTGTATATTTACTTATGCCTAAAATCGTTTATAAGTCAAGGCACTTTAATCAAAACAGTCGGTCTTGAAAATAGAAACGATCTACCTAGCTGCTGTTGCTACTATTACTACGAACAACGTCTAAATACTAAAATATATTCTCATTTAAATAACCATTGTTTTCAATTTTCAAATATAATAAAAGTAATAAGTGAAATTAATCCGTCTTTACGGAAAGTAGTAAGAGCCTGCCGCCTGCCTAGAATATTGTAATATCAGTATACCTATGTAGTTAGGCATTTGTATTGGACAGATCAACAGAAATTGATTGGGCTGTTAATCTATAATGCCCCCAGTAAAGCGGTAAACTCATTTCATTCCGCTTGTTTGAGGCAAGCTTTCTCTACGTCATATCTAAAGTGGTAACGTCACATAGCGGCCATAATAATACGGTGGATGACGTCATGCTACACTGAAATAAATGCTGCGAAGTAGATTTAAAGTCAACAGCGGTGTGCCGAAACTGCTGAAGTATTCTTACAACCATTTTTTTTTCTAACCATTTATATTTATGATTTTAAAAATATACGATAAGTGATCTTGATGTTTCACTTCGCTTTGCCACGCCCACTTTCTAGTGCAAGCGGACCTATGGATATTATAGACAGATGCTGTAATTTATTTATAATAACTCAACTAAAAATTGACATTCATAATGTTATATTAGTTTAAACAATAATGATAATAGTATATTACTTAACAAGAGATAACTATTATATTACACTGAATTAAAATCACGAACGATACTTTTTCAACGCCCTGTTTATTGCATTAAATAAAAGAGGAATTAATTAATAGCATTTTATTTTTCTAATCATAACTTCACATACACAACGACAAATTTTAGCATGTTGAATACTATTTTGCAATTTTAATTTGTTGTGTTAAGAAATTTACCTACTTAAAAAGATATTTCAACTTTTCTATTAGTTCATATATACTTAAACTAATATCTCTCTTTTTTTCAGTCAATAATGATGCCTCACCAGTGGATGGAAGGAAACCTACCTGTTTCGGCAAAATGTGCTGCTTGTGATAAAAATTGTGGTTCTGTTCTAAGGTAACTAGACAATTATTATTTAAATTATAATATTAATAATTAATATTTGAATACTATGAGGTGTTACAAGAATATTTAAAAATAAACGACAGACACCTGTGTAGGAAATACATGCTGAAGTTGCCTTGATGAGCGATGATCGATAACCGATAAGCAGAGCGATTTAGCAGATTATTGGTGTATATACCAAAGATACTGATTAAAAGTTACTATTGCACCACCAAAGTCCAATAACCAATAGTTTCCAAGAAACTGGCCAATAAATGTATCATTCGCTAAACGATCGTCTTCGTATTTTACTCATTGGAAGTTTCTATTTTCTATCTTGTTTTGAACTATTATACCAAGGGTCTTTTTCAAGACTGTTACGAAAAATGAATAGTTGTAACAAGGCTGTCCTTATTAAATTATTATATTAATTGTTGCATTTAATAGTTGTTTATGTTTGTCTCCACCGCGAACCGTAGTACACGAGTAATCAGTGTAATCATTTGGTTTTTGGTTCGTTACTTTGGGTATCTTCAAGTAACGAATAGTTACTTTTTCAACATCACTATTCATCATTTTTCCTAACAATCTTAAAAATGGCCTTTGGTATACGTCAAAAGAAGATAGAAAACAGAAACTTTCAATGGGTAATATACGAAGACGATCGTTTAGCGAATGGGACATTCATTGGCCAGTATCTGCGAAACTATTGGTCAAAACGTTAATATAATGTAGCTGCGGACCTTTCCAATTAATATTAATAATAATAATATTTATTGACCATTTAAAATACAAGATTTAAAAAAAAATAAAATACAATTTAAAAAAAAATTAAAGTACCAGAAATAAATATGGTCAAAAGGTCCTAAGATCAGCTCAAGCTGTTCTTCCTCAAAGGCCTGCAAATGTAATCTAAACTAATCTAATAGGGTGTAACACATGTATATAATAAACAAAACTAAAACAAACAAAAAAAGTACTATGGGCCATTTGCATCGCTGGTCATCAAGAAACAAAAGAAACAAAAGACTTTTATTTTTTTAAGGAAAGGTAATAACGACGAGCAGTGCAGATGGATCCTAGTAATTTATGTAGCCTTATATAAACCAAACAAAATCAAATTACAAACTTACAAATTTGTGCATTGGTCATTATATAATATTTTAAACATTTTTGTTTTAAATGATGGATAAATTAATTAGGGAAACAGGAATATTATAATACTCCTTTGCTATCTGGTATGAAAACGAGTTTTTAAATTGTTGTGTTTGGTGTTTTGGAATCTCAATAGAATTTCTTGACTCTGCATTTGAAGGTACACGACCATCCGATACGTTATCGCTTCTCAGTTTGGACTTAAGGCGGGTACAGATCTGAGCACGTACACGTATGAGGCAAGCAGAGGTCGAACCGAATGCCTCGTGCGACGCATTTTGTATACGCGAATGGTGGACGCACGAGGCACTGTTCACCACTGATCCAGTAAATTCGCGAGCACACAAGCGTATACCCAGAACCATAAAACAAAAAATGAAGGATAAGGATGACGTCGAGGAGTTGAGTGCATGCTTTATTATTCTATCTGACACTTTAAGAAAAAAGGAGAGAAAGGAATCGATGGCCAATTTCCTGCCAAGGATATTCTTTTTTTATGATGTTGTAATAGAACTGGCGCTTTGCTCTCTTAATATATCACGCTGAATATTTAAATCCAGGAGAAGTAAAACGTTTTCTTGATTTTATTCCATGCAAAATAAATCCTAAAAACTTGCTATAATCTGTACGGTACTGTATGGTACAAATTTCCCGTCCAGACTGAGCACATACTGTGCACTGCCTCCCTTTGATGTACCACCAATAAACGGATCGGGGCGAGGCCATACGCCGCACACAACGAGGCAATTTGCCGCGCCTCGGAAGCCCGTCCACATCTGCATGCTCATGCGTCCTCAGCTTGCCTCATACGCGTACGTGCTCAGATCTGTACCCTTCTTAGAGCAGCTCGATATGGACAATGATTTTGCTTAAAAAACCATCTTCATATTCATCTCGGCGGCTTTGTTAGCAAGCCAAACTGCCGCACTTGGGAGATCGGAAAACCGGCACGTGATCGTCGAGAAGCCAATGCATCCTCAGAGAGTAGCAGTTTGGTGCGGATTTTGGAGCGGTGGCATCATTTGCCTATTTTTCTTTGAAAATGCTGCTGGCGCATGATAAAAAAATTTCTGTGGCCGGAAATTAAAGATATGGACTTGGTTTCAGCAGGATAGCGCACCATACCAAACAGCCCATGCCACAATCGATCTTTTGCGCATCAACTTCGATAATCGTGTTATCAGCCGCAGCCGTTTCGGCGATGTCAGTTGGCCACCTCACAGCTGCGATTTAATGCCTTTATACTTTTTTTGTGGGGTGCCGTAAAGGATCGACGTTACGCCAATAATCCATTTACAATTCAGGCCCTTAAGGCGAATATCTAGGAAGCCATTCATGAGAGCCAGAAACTGTCACCAATGTCTTGGAAAATTGGGTTAACAGGATGAATTACTGCGAAGCCAGCCGAGGCAGCCACATGAATGAAATCGTGTTTCATAAATAATGGAAATGTTTGCTCTTTCAAATAAACCAATATTATACAGAACAAAATTGTATTTTGTTATTTTTTTTTTTTTATTTTTAAAGAAAAACCACTGTATGGACCACCCTTTATATGCTCTCATTCATAAATTAAAATGTTTTTATTGCATCGATTGATATCCACATAATCATCGCTTATCGGTCATCGATCATCGCTTATGGAGGCATTTTCGACATGTTCGTATCCTTCGTTTTAAGTTTTTCTTACATGGTTCTTAGAGCAGTTAAAAGTAATTTTTGCCGGTTTTAAATCAGTGACAAGAAGTTTCTACATTGTCCTGTATAGCTGTATTTAAACCAGTAAAAAGTAATTTCTACAACCCCTAAATATTCCTTTTAGACACTTTCGTTTTATTTTGGTAGTTAGTCACCTAAATTATTCAGTTTGGGACCGAACGAAGCATGAAACTAAGGTTAATTTGAACGCTTAATGTTTACACATAAAAAGTAAAACAATAATTAACCTCCGCTGTACAGTAGCTCAATAATTTACGAAGTAACGTGATCCTTCTCTCGAATTAATATTAATATAGCTACTTTCCTACCTACCTCAGTTTCCATGAATTCTGGTATTACAATGGGAAATTCGACTAAAGACGGGAAGATAAGAAAATATAGCTCACTTACCGTCTGCCATTAAAAGCAGTGGCGGTTCTCAAAACAATTATAGAGCTTGTAGTGGGAAAGTAAATAACATAATTTGATATTTAGAAATGATTCGAGGATAATACGAAATAATGCAAACTTATGAAGGAACATGGATTAAAATGTAGATGGAACCTTTTTCATCATGTGAAACAGTAGGAATGAATTTCCTGCACTTTGGTTAATGAATAGTTGCTTGTGTTGATTTTCGTTACTCTTATAATATTCATTAGTTAATAAAAATAAGCAATATCTAATTAATATGTATATTTTCTACAGCATTGTATGCTGTTCAGTTTCTTTTTAAATCCAGGGAGGCTATGAACGTGAAACATCTCTCACTCTATATAATAATACGGTCAAAGTTCTTCTTGTTCGCTAACGCCACACCAAAACATGTAACGCTGCTTTCCGTGTTTCCTTAGACATTTTAAACCTATTTATGGTTCACTAATAAATATCACAAATATATGTAATACTTTATAAATCTATATGTAGTTCTCGTCAATTGTACAAATTCAGCCATTAAAATTTAATCATTTTGCTGTACCTACATAAACTGATAGTACAGTCAAAATGTTGTAAACATTCCCTTGAACTGGGTTAAATTGCCATAAAAATTATTCTTTTTGCATTATACTGTGTCTTTTTTAACAATACTCAATATCCAAAATCCAAAATCCAAGATGGCGGTTGAATTTTGTATTTTTCATTTAATATAATTTATAACTTTATTATTTATTTTATGATGGTATTTTAATGAAATTTTGCAAAAATATTTAAAATGCAAAGATAAAAGTATAAAAAAGAACCATTGACTTTACTTAATTTTTTCAAAATGGCGGCTATTTCAATATTTAGCTATTTAGCTTTGAAATATTTAAATGGTCGCCATTTTGAAAATAAAGAAGTCTATGGTTATTTTTTATACTTCTATTTTTGTATCTAAATAAAATGGTGATAGGTATTGAATCACTCAAATTGTCTATTACATTACAGAAAACTTTATTGCACATGAGACTTACATGCAAGAACAAAAAACCCTAATTTCAAAGTATGTTTCGTTATCCATTATTGAACAAAAATGTAAATATTTTGGCTCTTTTTTTCACAATTCTTCATAATCTTCGGAATTCGCGGATCCGTATTCTTCACTGGACTCATTAATTCTGATTATATCTCTGTAACAGGAGTTTCTAAAATTTATTTTGGTCATTTATCCAGTAAATCAATGTTTATGGCTTTTGATGGTCCACCGCCAGTCTCTCGCATATATAATTTTTCATCAGCGTATTTTTTTGTTCCTTTTTTCAAATTATCATTTTTTCTCCTTAAGGTAGCTACACCCCTGACAGTAATATTGTTTATATTACATTCTTGACACAGCTGTAGCATTCGAAATTTTTTTATATTCTTCCTTTTGGGGAGCAGATATAGTACCTATTAAAATTATATTTTGATACATAGTTTATTTAAACAATAATATGAAAATTACAATATCTCTCAACAATTATTATTTTTCGTTGCTCCAAAAATTAGTATTAATATATACAGGGTGCTTCATAAAAAGTTGGCCACGTTTCTAGGATTGGTAGAACACTGCAAAATAAGTTGGGTTTGCTTAGTAAAAAATTTCGTAACGGCATCCGTTTTCAAGATACAGGGTATTGAAAAAAAAATGTATACACATTTTTTACGATTATGTCGAAACTACTGGTAACATTGTAATGACATTTTATACTGCCTCTCATAAAGGGCCTTTTCGCAGATTTCGTTTTTAATATAAACACTATCACATACTATAAGAAATAAAAAAAAATGTAAAGCTAAACGATAAGAAAAAATTCGAATTATAATTGATGCAAATTAAAATACAAACAATAAACACAAACGCCAATGTTGCCAACTGATGAACTGATTTTAAAACAAAATTAATAAATGAACTGAAATTTAAAAAAAAAATCAATATAATAAATCGGTTTTATAAAAAATCCTTAAATAAATATAGAGTACGATTACATATTACTAGACACAAATTTTGCTACTTAAATAAAAGGTCTTATCTACTTCTTCAATGGCTAAAATCCGCGACGTAGCGAAATTTCGCTACTCCTGGAAACACTGAACAATATCTATTCTACCAGAGACAACAGAGACGTGTTCGGTGGTCCATTTAAATTACATATATGACTTTCTTTCTCTTTTACATTGATCTTTACATATATTTATCTCCCTCCAATAAAACTAACACCAATCTAAGAGGTCGCTGATGTTGCTGGTTTTTTAACGTCGACGTATCGATTAAAACTGACAACTGACAATGTTATGAATGTTGTTATGAACGTGTGCATTTTATTATAATTAATTTAATTTAGGCCCCGTTTATTTCTTTGAGTCTGATTTTGTTGTTTAATTTTCTTTGGGGGGGAATATTTATTTTTGCATATTATTTTTCGCATGAAGCAATTTCTGGAACCAAACTCGCGTTTTTGTACACATTTCTTTCTAGAGGTAAGTAATTTCCAATTTATTAAGAAAACCACTGTATAATGTATGTGTTTAATAATATATTACAAAATGGCTATAATTATTTTAGGTGAATTGGAACAGAAATCCATTGTTACAGCTACTTTTGTTCATTAAGTAGGTAGATGAATACCTGGACAGCTTTAATGGTAGCACAAAGTTCCTACATAGTAGAAAAGTAAAATGTATGCCCAGTAAAAAATCTGCACATGTAGTATTGGCAAAGGACTTTTGAAATGATTAGAGATTGGCTGTTTCTTACATACACCTACCTCTAATAGCCACTCTAAAGGAAGAAAAAAAAATTGAATCACAAAAGGGTAGAATTTTAAATCAGGATGCATTGGAAAATAAATTTGAGGACATCAGGTCGGTTTTGGATTTTAGAGAGAGATCAATCTCAAGAAAAGTTTAATTTATCCTGTAGAACAACCAGTAGTTTAAGTAGGATTTGCTATAACTTTATTTTTTGTTTCTCCTGTAAATTTGTAAAGAAAAACTATTTCTGAATCCATGTTTGAATTTCCCGCCCTAAAGCATTTTTAATTTTTCCGCTATTTCCTAGTGGCGTTATCATAGACCGGTTGTGGTTACAATCGCCCAAATAACTTTTACTGAACAAAAAAATACATTGAGTTACACGTCTCGCTGGATTGTCTCGGATCCTACTTATAGGCACCTTCTACAAATTTCCTCCAGAGGGCGTATCACTTAGTTGGAATCGCGAATAAACAGGGAAACATTTCCCGCATATTGTTCTAACCTTCTCTTTTAGTTGTTTTATGGAATTTGTACAGTTTATTTATTTAAATTCATGATACGACATTCGTATCTAACGTAACCTCACTTAAAATATATAAATTTTTAAACAAGTTTATGGATTTCTTCTAGTGGTAAGACGTTTAGTTAATTTTGTAATTAGGTATATAACTTTAAGTTATTACAAATTGTACAAATAACAATTTTATTTGTCTGAAGCTCGAAAGCTTTTGCAAGCTTTAATATTTAAAAAAAAATCTAATTAAAGACAACTGTGATTGACAGACGTGTTTTTCTTATTTTACTTCGGACAACTTTGAGATATGGAAAATATTTGGAATTTATAATAATTTTATTTCAATTACTGGTATTATTTGTTTTATTGAAACTTCGGTCACGAGTAGCAACACTGATTTTTTAATAATGGTGATTGAATACATTCCCTTAAGTAGCTCTGCCATTGAAATTAATATTGTCGTGATGGTTACAAAGGTTCTAAAACCGTTCTTACTGCACTATAAATACCAACTAAAGTGAATATGTGATTATTTAACTAGATATTAGTTTAAGCGTTGTTCAATACGGACGTTTTAATGCACGTGATACGGCCACAAACTTTATGCTTTGCTTACAGCCACTATCTACTTGTTCAGTAAAGTTTCATTTTCCGCTTTAGTAGAGCAAATAAACGGGTAGGTACATCGAAAGCATTATTGTAATCAGTTGTGTCACATGGTTGCCTATGCACCAAAGGTTTACCTTCTTGATATAAAAATCCATTTAGATCTGAATGCTCTGATTAACAATATATAATTTGGCAATTATTTTTATCAGTCAATGGTAGCTTATAGAACAAGAATGGAGATAATGACCATATCGTATGAAGACGAAGTTCAATCACGATTTCATCATCGTAAGCATTAGTTGTACATATTATTTTTTACGGCCTACTAAAAAAATCTAAATTAAGAGATTATTAGGATAAAATGATTTGAATTTATGTGTTTCTAATTTATAAAATAAACTTGAGACAAAAAAGAATTTGGGTTCAGCCAGAAAATTCATCAGTGAAACTTTGACGCTCTTTTATTTTCACTTAACATTTATACGAGGACTGTTGTCTTTCCGTTGAGCCTAATAAACTAGTAGCAGGCAGTATTTAGATCCGAAATTAAGTATTCTCAAGATGTACTCATTATATTTAGATGTTTTACAAAGACAAAAATTTGTTGCCTGTTAAAAATAATATATACAGAAACATTTTTTTGTACTCAATACAACCTCTCGTTTTTCGCCCCCAAAAAGGATCAGTGCAGTATTTGCACAAAATGTAATTCCGCAAAGGAAGATGAACATCTTAAGACACTGCACGAAGATCATGTGACTAGGAAAGAAGAGTGCTATCAAGAAAAACAAGAAGATAAAAGAAAAGCCAATAATGATGAAAGTTTTCAAACAATTACGTTTGATCTGCAGAGTGTGCTTCAACGACCATCATCAGACGTGGGTATAGTCATCTTTCTGAATTTAAACGAATCTACGTTAAAGGGAAAGGTAGTAACCGCCAAAATGCTCATGGGATCAACTACCAATTACAGAGAAGAAAAAAATATTTCATTAAACTCTGTGATTCGTCTATTATACCCGAAGAATTGCATGTTTGGTATATGTCATTGCCTAATAAAGCTGATGTACATCAAGAAGAACTAGCTCCTGAATCGAAGGTTGATGAATCTAATGAAGAGGAAAATTTAATTTATTGTAGTACGAACTTCATGCAGTACTGTTTTTGATGTATATTTATGGATATTTTGTTTAAATAAAGAAGTTCATTTCAATGGTTAACTACTTGATTTCGTCACTAAGTGTTGCACCTCAATTCACATAGAAAAAGTAAAACTCATTAAGTACGAAAATACTCGAAATTTTGTGAATATTAAAAAATTTAATTTAATGGATAAGCATATTATTTACTAATGACAAGTAGTACTTTCATTATATGTATCAGTTTGACCCATTACAAAATTTTCCCATTTTTGACAACAACTTTCACTATAATACTCATTATCTCAGAGGTATCAAAATGCGACTTAGTGACTTGTACCGATAAACCAACGATATGCAGACAACGTACTGACAGTAACCGCGCGGATGCGAGTGCGTTGTCTGCATATATTTCTATATAAATTAGCATCCGCGCCACCGACATCCGCCGCGGATCGCGGCTCGTGCGTTGTTCATCGTACTATATCCCAGTGGTCAGAGCTGTCGTGTAACCTGTTAAATTCAAAATAATATTTTATATGATTTATTTTATTTTACGTCTTGAGTTGGAATTATTTTCCTTCTTTAAATTATGTTTATTATGTAATTTGTATATTTTCAAGGTGTGAGTCAAATGTTGGTCTATAACGGTACTGTAGACTGGTACCAATTATAACATATCATCTAATACGGCCTTGTTTTGTACCAAAATTCAAATGGACTGTAATCTGTTATTTTAAGGAAGGTACTTGGTAGTGAATTTCCTTGAAGTGTAGACAGTAGATCTGGTGATTTCTTGCAGACGTTGTCGAACCATAGCCACATATTAATAAACACTTTTTATTACATCATAAATATTTCACAGAACTAACATAACATATATCACAACAACATTAACATTAACTTTTGTTCATTTGCCCAGAAAATATTTAACATTTTTTTTTTGTATTGTGCAGTTACATTCTTTGTTTATTGTTTTTTTATTGGCTAAATATTATAAAGGTATTGTTTAAAATTGTTTTTTGTCGAGAATAATGCAAGCTCTTGACCAGTGTTACGGTTACACCTGTCGAATCTCAGAATTTCTTACGCAGGGTTAGTCTTTTGAATTGATGCAATATGTTTGATATCTTTCCAACAAATATAATAGCCCAAGAGCCCACTGCAAATTTTTACCGTCATCTGATAACGAAATGAAATATACTCCAAAAGCATGGAAAAACATTGTACTTTACCAAATGGCACCTGTGCCAATCCCAATCCTGAGCAAAGTGGCTTAAAAAAATTATTTTATATTAAAAAAAATCACATAAGGCATGACAGCACTAATTTTTTTTGCTCTTAAAGTTTTCTAGAAAATTACATTCAAATATATCTTGATACGTATCGTTAAAGGGAAATATTTTCTTCCTCTTAACATCGCACAAAAACATCTAACCACGATTAGTAGGTAAAAATCATTAAAAATATGAATCAATGTTTGCTGATTTAAAAATTTATTTGTATGCCTATTGTTGTGATTCATTTTTACACGTTGCCATAGAAACGACAAAAAACTACTATGATTATGGTTTAAAATAATTGTCTGACAAGAGTTTATAATTATTATTGACTATCTCTGCAAATGGTTTATACAATGCCATCCTTCTTCCTTTTATATATAAATATGGTTTAAAAGGTAGGTAAAACTATTAATAATTTAGGTTTAAATGCTAGGTTTACAGTGAATTAGGATTGTTATTTTCAGGGAAAACACAATTGTCGCTGTCATGTCTTATGTGATTTTTTGAATATAAAATAATTTTTTTTAGCCACTTTGCTCAGGATAGGGATTGGCACAGGTGCAATTTGGTAAAGTACAATGTTGTTACATGCCTTTGGAGCATATTTCATTTCGTTATCAGATGACGGTCGAAATTTGCAGTGGTCTCTCATACTATAATGGATTGAAATTATTATAATAGAAAACAGTTGTTCGCATTCTTGACTAAAATTGTTTGTAAACCAAACTAGTTTACATTATTTCGTCCTTAAATATATGTATTTTATGAATTATAATATTTCCTTACTTATTAATAAATGTTAGCCAAATTAGGATTTGTTTGCACAAACTCGGAGTTGCTTAAACTATTCTTAACTTAGATTTTAAGATTTAATTAAAATTGAAATAATAAGCATAATCAAAAATAAAAAAATTATTTAAAAAACATACATGTCCAATATTTAAAAAATGCATCATGTATTTATAAAACAGGGCTATAAGCCTGCTATATATTTTAAGACACATCATTGCGCCCCTAATGTTATGAAGAAAGTTTCTGTGAAACAGACAACACACAGTATGAGTATAAAAATAAACATATAAAGCAAATGTAAAGTCGAGAGCAAACGCCATCAAGTTCCATGGAACCAAATTTTTCAGAAGAGAAAAAATAATGTTTGGACTCTGGTGTTGTTGCATTGTATGCTCTTCTTTTGTATGCGATTTCAAAGGAACCGTGATGGTTCGTCTCCTCACATGATACTACTGCCTAAACACCAACAGATAGTACTGAGAACTCAAAATCGACTAAAAATTGACATTGATGGTTTTTACAGTGAACCCTCCATATTTATAAATCAGAAACAATAAGTCTGATAAATGTATAAAAAAATTAGGACAAAAGAGGAGTAGAAACAACAGAGTTCCTGAATTTGTTCTTCATAAATGAAACCGTTTCTAATGGCTTCTATAGTTTGTTTCAATAGTATAGTTTTTAATGCAACATGTTCCTTGAAACACAGTTTAAGAAACGCTGTGTTAGAATCCGAAACTAGTAGTAGATTAATACAGAAAGTTCAACTAAATAAATTAAAAATTAAAATACAAATAACAGCAACCAAATTAGCAATATAAATAAACTGACCTACATTCTTTTTGGCCATGGCACCCTAACAATAATTAACAATTTATTTGTCATTACCATCCTCCACCACACTCCACAAAAATAACGGACGTTGTTGATTTTACTCAAATTATAGTTTTAGTTTGGATGTACAAACTTCAATAAAGTTTCGTTTAGTTCCTGATGTTGACTTATAATATTTCTGAGCATCAGCAACTGCTGAGTCACCAGCTCTTGTAGTTGTTCGGGAAAAGACACACAAACCTCTCAGAAAATCTTTCCTCATCGGCCGCTATCCCAACTTCGTGATTTGAATATGGTATGCTGTTGCCTTCTAACTTTGCAAATACTGAGAACAAAAAATTACACGAGGCATATAACAAAATTTTAAAAAATACATTAATATAAAACATAGGAAAATATAATATTTCTATTACACTTTCACTTAACAATGGACATCTTTTAGAATATGAATTAAGGGAATTCAAAGATTTAAATTAACAGATTCCAGATATATAAAATAATAATAAATCCTCTTGTCAATGTGGGCCGGTTACTCAGAATCTGAAGAACTGCTACTAGAAGAATCATATTAAGGATTAATTATTTATCAACGGATTTCTATTAACTTTTTCATCTATTAGATGATTTAATTCTAACATTTTTACTTCTACCTTATCTTTTACATTTCATGCGCAATGTTTCCATTTTTTATTGATAATGGGCAAGACAGATTCACTAAAAATATTTTTGACATCGCAAATTTAAAAGTAGAATTTTTTTTCGCAACAGCTTTTTATTAGGTTGAGCTCGCAGTGATAAGGGGGAAGCCCTAATATTATTTTATTATGTGCATAAGCAATTTCGTCAATAATGTGTTTCATCATATTTGGTTTTGGGTTCATTCACTATCCTCAAAATTAAAAATAATTAGTTATTATATAAACTGTTCTTGGTCTCATCCTCCTTATCTGTCCTGCATATTATTTTTTCTCTTCATATCTAATAATCATTTCTAATTTCACTATCACTGTAAAACTATTACACTTAACCAACTTTGAGATATGAGGGAATCTTTATCACAGGTTTGGCTATTATTTAGCAAAATACTGTGGACTATTTGGACCCTCTATTCATTAATTTTAGTAGTGGGGCGATTTTACCTTCCAGATGAGGTGGCAAACCTACTGAGCTTGTCTTAGACTGCAAAAAAAGGACGGTGCTTCATGCTTCCATATAACAAAACCAATACTTTCCAAATATAAGCTTTTATTTGCACTAAACGGTACACATTACACTAACATAACTGGTAAATATTATAAGATTGATTAGGTAAAATTATTACATACCTAACCTCCTTTACCTGACACGAGGTGTGCCGGAGAAATAAGTTTGTGTGTGTATTTTAGAAAATTATTTGGAATTTTCTGGTTTGACAAGACACATTTATGGTGATTAATCTCAAAAACAATTTAACCAGAATTTTAAAATTTTAAAATTATTTCCATACAAAAAACAACCTACAGTTGCCAGAATTTTAAATTACATTAAACTAAATTCCAAAAGGATTGCAAAAAAATTATCCATTGATATAGTAGATCTCGACAATAAATTGACAACCTAAATGTCATACGCCAAATAACACTAAAGATTATATGAAAAATTACCCTTAAAAATAATAAAAAAATATAAAAGGAAATAGGATAGTAGAAATAGAAGTAGAGTAAAGTACCCTTTTTTTTTATTAATTAACCAGCATTAACATTTTCAGTTTCCTTTACATATACCTAAATTAATTAATAAAAAAGTTTTACGAAATATGAGAGAAGAAAAATGATAGAAGAAAGATGAACGAAGAAAGATAGAAGCTCTGTAAAGAATCAGTCTGAAAGTCACTTAATCTCACTGTAATACATGGGCGAAGTTAGGGGGGGCTTGGGGGGGCTAAGCCCCCCCAAAAACCAAATTAGCCCCCCCAAAAATAATTCGAACATTTATCGCACATCTATCCACACATTTCAGATTTCAGAACAGAAATTAATAAAGAAAAATCGTGCCATTTGATTGATTCTGAAATTTTACATTTAGTTCAGGAGGCAGTGAATTTTACTCGTACTCATTTTTCCAATCGGTGTATATGAAAATAAACTGTTCTCTTAGTGACAAAAAACAAACATTTTGAGTCTGACACTTATTTTCCCAGTCATAAATATTTTACATTTACTAAACTAGAACATAAAGCTTATAAAAATAGCAGTTTGGAATATCTCAGATAGTGGAAAGTGAGTGTGGCAGAAAATTTAGCATATAAATTGATACAATCATGAACTGTTAATAATAATAAGTCTGGCTGATTTACGAAATTGGCAAATGAGTCTGGTAATATCTTCAAAATCGAAAAAATATAATATTTTTGCTTTTATTTTCCCGGGTTTGAAAATTTGTCATGTAATAGATTATATTATAATTTTACAGCTCTATTTTATAGCAGATCAAATACCGTTATTTTCAAACGCTTCTATGAAAAATTTCCGGAAATTTTTCTTTTGGTGGGTACCCTGAACGAAATTATACTGAAAATTTTTTCTATGGCCAGCTTTGAAAATTTGATTTTAGTCGTTTTAATGTATGTCTGTCAAGTGCTCCTGGCCTAATTTATTCGTATAAAAGGAGCATTTTTTTAGGTGAAACGTTGAAAAAATATTATTTCTAGCCTACAACGTTAGACTGTTTACTTATGAATATTAATTTAATTATAAGTAACAAACATATTTAATTATCTGAATTTGTTTTTTTTTAAATAAAAATTACATTATATATAATTCCCTTCATAATACTATTTTTTGTTACAAAAAATCTAGAGACAGATGCAGAAATGATTGCTACTTTGTAATTCACTTATTTTTTTTTTTAGTTTCAAAAGTAATAAAAAAAAACAATGTCAATAAATTTATTAATGGCTTCTTTTGATCACATAAATAAATAGGTAATAAGTAAATGTAGCTAAAATTTATAATACGAGTTAATTAGTCTTAAACAAAGATATTGCAAATTTTAATAAGAGATTGCCTTAAAAGAAAGTTCTTATTTTTGTTTCGGTTTCGACTAAGAAAGAAGCCGAAATTGGGTTTCGGTTTCGGTTATAAAACCGTATTTCGGTCGGACCTGACAAGCCAGGTAGTTAAACGAGGAGAGGAATAGTAATCGAACGTGCAGATTTTAGCGCGCCTGACGATCATTAGACAAGTCTGGCAAGGCTTTCGGGGTATTCCACATTAGCCAGATTGTATTTTAAGCTGTTATCATAATATACATTTTTCTAGTACTGCACTTGTAACAGGGATCCTTACTGGGCATTGCCAACTAAAAAGACACCTTAGTAAACTGAGAGTAGTAGAAAATAGTGAGTGAAGATTCTGTGAGGAGAAGGACGAAACCTTCATTTACATTCTAACTGAATGTGTAGCACTCCAGAATCCAAGGGCACTATACCTAGGAGCATATCAAATAGAAACTTGAAGCCACTCCAAATCCGACACTTCCTTGAGAAGATATAATTGAAAGGGTCGTTATAGGCATTGAGACATTTCCTTGCTGCATTAGCGATAGAAGGGAGCACAATAGATATTTTAGGTCGCAGTGTATTAACACCCCATTCCCAACATAACATAGCGAGAAAACTGCAAAATAATGAAATCCACAAATCCCAGTTCATATTTTGGACATCCAACTACTATTATTTTTAAAATTTTAAATTCTGACAAACTGTCAGTATATTTTTTAGTCATTAAGATTACATATACGTTAAAATTAGTTATTTTTGTTTAGAATCGATAAAAAATAACATTTTAATTTTATTTGGGCCACATTTAAAAAAGTAAATTTTAATCAAATTGTATGAAACTAATTTATTTACGAGTATTAAAATTAAAAACCTAAAAGTGGCGGTGGAGCTGAGGACAGAGCATTTGCCTTCCATGCGAATAGCC
Source organism: Psylliodes chrysocephalus (assembly GCA_927349885.1). Classification (NCBI taxonomy): domain Eukaryota; kingdom Metazoa; phylum Arthropoda; class Insecta; order Coleoptera; family Chrysomelidae; genus Psylliodes; species Psylliodes chrysocephalus. The sequence goes on from OV651820.1 coordinate 19,181,533, forward strand.
TGGGTTCGAATCTGGACTATATAGGGGCAAATTTTTTTTTATGTTTTTTATTTTATAAATTAATAAAATTTATAAATTATTTTAAAATGGCTTATTTTGTCTAAACCTAAAATAATTTTTTAAATTTGTAGATTTTCGTTAGTAGTTCGTAGAAAAAATATACTGCACAACTCGAGTGGATTGTCCATATCTACTCTTGTTGCGAAAATTAGGGAAATTTTTGTGATGAAAATTATTGTGATGAAAATTATTCAGTTTTTTCATTTATATATGATATTTTATTCATTTTCATAGATTCGCCAGAATTTTTTTACTTAACTTCAGTATACCTCTAGAACTATTATATTTTATATGACTAGGGTTAGGGCTTTAGCCCCCCCAGATCTGATGACATAACTTCGCCCATGCTGTAATATCAGTGAATAATGTTTAATATTTCATAAGTAAGTAAGTAAAGTAGCCAATTTTCAATCTTCTCAAAACGCAAATTATTACCTAAACACCACACTAGGAATACCTAGGATTTGCAAAAAAATATTATAACCCGGTAATCAGCGTTCCATTGATTTGTTACACGATAGAAAGAAAACAGTAAACAAATTAAAATAAATGAAATCACTGCAAAGAATCTATCAACAAATTTACACAAATCAATGAATCTCCGCTCACTGGAAAAACAAGATTAGATTACGAGGCAATAAAGGTTAAAATTCGTTGCCAAAATTAAGACCTAACCTGATTTTTTTCTTGAAATAAACCCTTGTTCAACTTAAATTAATAAAATCCACCCCTAACCAATGATATATACTTAAATTAGTGGAATATACATTCTAAATACCTGCAACAAATACCCTTTAATGCAGCGTTTAGCCAAAAATTCACCTTAAGAACAATAAAAAAAAGCATTACCTATTGCTAAATATTAAACCATAACTTTAATAACCTCAATTTGATTAAAATAAAACTCTTCAGAAATAAGAGAGGAAAGAAAGAGCTAGGATGAATTTACAAAACAAAAACTACCGGCATATCGTTTCTCAGAGCTTTTATCACCTTCTCCCTACCTCTGGCGTTGCTCAGCGTCACCGTCGCGTAGACGATTCTCTCTGCATTGAATCCAAAACTAAACACTTTACAAGGTGCACTAGAAAAGTCCCTTTAAACATTAAATATAAAAATACGAAAAATAATATCCTAACGAGTATCAAAATGCTCATTACACACAATGAGGCGTATGTAAGACATGTTTTCTCTGAGATCGTCTGATAACGCTTGAAGAACGCTTGTTGTGCCTTGCCTTTTTACTTGAGTTTTTAAAACGGAAACAGGAATTATGTCATACTTTCTTTTCATTGGCTGTCGCTCATTGCGATAACAAGCATTGAGTTGCTTAGGCTAGTGTCCGCCCATGTTTGGTGTTAAACCTGAACAATTAATATTATTAATTGTATACTAATATCAATTAATTTATTTTGATTTGATTTTTTCTTTTTTACTTACAGGTTACAAGACTGGCGATGTCTGTGGTGTAGGGCGACGGTACATACCCAATGCAGGCCCCACATCCAGACGCGGTGTCCCCTAGGCCCCGCTAGAGTGAGTGTCGTACCGCCTACGGCTCTTCACTCCATCCAAGACGAAGCCTGGGATGCGGTACGACCGCAAGCTTCATCTCCCCTTTTAGTATTCGTTAATTCTAAGTCAGGTAAAGTTATATGGTACATTATTTTCTTGATAAAAGTTACTGTATAACATTCGAAAAAACAGTAGTGGACCTGTATTGGATTCAATATAAAATTCAATGCACGTCATCGATGACGCGTTAAATTTTAGACCTTCATAATTATACAGAGTTGCCAAATTAACAAATTAACAAGGGAACATTGTTTTAAAGTGCGAAATAAAGTTTTTGGCTTGGATTAAGGGCCAATCTTTTCACCACTCAGTAAAGTTGAAAGTAACTACTTGCTGATTAAACTATAGGGCTATTATTTATTAATCTGTTAAGTAAACCTACATGTAACTTTACTCAGAGGTGAAAATATCGACCCTTAATATAACAAACAAAATTTTATTTAGATATTTATGTTCAGTTAGTTTATAAACATCTATTTTTAAAAAACTGACAATAATTAGAATAGTTAGACAATAAAATTAACAACACATGACAGTTTAAAACTTAAAATAAAATTTAAAGGCTAAAATAGCTATTTGTGTATTAAGAGCGGAAAGTGCTACTTTGCCGCTTAAGATAAAAAGTTGCCGCGCGGGGCGCAGCGGAGTGCGTCATTTTATCGTAAGCGACAAATAGCTTCCTGCTCGAATTACACACAAGGTTTTTTCTACGATGACACGATATTAAAAGTATATTATTTTGCCGAATTCAAATCTTACTACGTTAATTTGACAGACACGGCTAACTTGACTAGCAATCGAAAAGTATGTTATGTGAATATTGCGTTTTGTCTGCTTACTTGAAGATTAAAAATAACTTACAAGAGCATCGGTTAGAATACTCAAATGGCAAATTAATGGCTGATACACTGTTTTAAGTTTTATTTAATTTTACAGACAAAAAAATTAAAATTAAAAAAAAATTCAAACTGGTGAAGATTGAATTGACGACCATCAGGTTTAAATACAAACGCGCTAGGCTCTACACTAACAAGACATGTTAAATATGAATGTTAAAAACAGGGTAATTTATTTTTAATATTTTAATTATCATTGAAATATTATGGAAAATGAGTTTGAGTATTAAATGTTCAACTAAAAGATTCAGATTAGTCTACAGTTCCTTTTAAAATACCGATTATCTCTATAATAACAACCTTTCTAATGAAATTTTCTATTGAAAAAAAAAAGTAATTTTCCGCCTATATGCGGCAATAATGTCAAGCTATGACAATTCATGAAAAACGTCAACTTTCCAGTTAGATTTGAATGTGCAAAAGCCTACTTTGGATAGTGATCGTAGAAAAAATTATTTGCACATCGCAGTCAGATTTATCCGAACTAAAATCAGGATCATCTCTCTTCGTTGATATAATAATGGAAGCAATTTCCGACCTGTTCATTTGAAAATTTGTTTTTCAGTGTGTCTGACTGCAAAAAAGCATGTCGTGTTCTTTGTTTGCTATTTGTAATTGGATACAAATTCAAAGTAATGTTGCTTATCGATGGATTTTTTCGTTTTTTGCTGGTAATGAAATATGTGCTTCTAGACGTCTACAACAGTACAAAAATATCCGGTTGCAAGCATTTTTGTCGTCTGGTTTTGCTACTTCCGGTGTAGGGATTTCGGCCACATATCTTAAACGCGTTTTTTTCTGACGCTTTATTTCTCGAAAACCCGAGGTGAATAAAAGACTGAGTGAGATAGTACTACCGATTAGAAAAGGGTAATACTCTTATTTGAGAGCTATACAAACATTCTAAGAGCAATTAAACTACTTTTCGACTTTTGGTTCTGATTTTAAACCTATTTTAAAAAACAGGTAATTTTCGCCAGGTGGCATTTTTTTTCTCAACTCTTTCGCCGACTTGCAAAGGATTTTTTTATTGTAAACGATTAATGGTACACAGCAAAACTTCAGATTCTTTGGGTAAAAATATTGTGATTTAACCAAACTTACCCGTCCAAAAGTTGGTAATAATCTAAATACAAAGTGTCAAAGTTGTAATTTTCATTTCGTTTTTTCTTAATATTTCATCAACAGGGCGACATATGGGCACGAAATTATGAATTTAAAGGCGAGAAATTCAAATCCGTTATTAGTTCAGATGCACCTAGTAGACGGAGTCACAATATATGAAACCTCTTTAAAATATCCAAACTGTTTTTGTCACGGTGTATTAGCCTAAATAATAAATATTATGTATTTTCCACCTTTTTACGCAAAAAAGTATACCTTGTAAATGTCGCTCCGAGTGACCGTTTTCCAGATCTGCGTATCAATTATTCAGAACACCTTTTCAAAGTCCCAAATGTAAAATTTTTGGTTGAAGTAGGCTGTTATTATGTCATGGAATAAAATTGTGAATGCTGTGGAACGGTTTCGAGAGAATCGGTTAAAGGAAATCTATTTGAACATTTTTGTCGAAAGATTTCCTCTTTTTTTATTAAATGTTTTTGTTTTTTTGTTGTTGTTTTTCCATTATTATTGTTCTAGCCATGCACTTCATTAAAAATTTTACATTTAACAGATATTTGAAAGCAAAATTTACAAAGTTTACCATTTTTGCATTAAAAAAGGCGAAAAATATATAATTTTAACAGGTCAATACATCGAGACACAAATTTTTTTTGTAATTTTAAAGAGAGTTCATGTACCATAAATGGCTCTCACTACAAGTTGCATCAGAACTAAGAACGGATTTGAATTTCTCGTCTTCAGAAACTTTTAAATTCATAATTTCGTGCCGGTATGTCGTCTTGTTGACAAAAAATGAAGAAAAACAAAATGAAAATTCGGTCATTATTAACTTTTGGACTAAGGTAAGTTTGGTTAAATCACAATATTTTTACCCAAAGAATCTGCAGTTTTGCTATGTACTATTAATTAGCGAACACCCTATATATTTCATTGTCAACAAAAACGAAAAACTCCATCGATAAGCAACTTTACTTTAAATTTTACAGGTCACACGACAGCTCCAGCCACCTGATGTTCACCCCCTTCCCCCTTCCCTGTACCCAACTACAAATGGCAAGCAAAAAACACTTCGTGCCACTTTTTTCAGTTAGATAAGGGATTATTACTGTATTTTCGTTTCAGGTGATAACCAGGGCGTGAAATTTCTTAGAAAATTTAAGCAACTCCTGAACCCCGCACAAGTTTTTGATCTCATCTCTACAGGTCCCCGTTTGGGCCTAAAACTTTTTAGACACTTCGATCCATTCCGAATTTTAGTTTGTAGCGGAGACGGCTCTGTCGGCTGGGTCCTTTCCGAAATCGATAAGTTAGATATGCATGTAAGTACAAGTTACATTTAGATAATATTTAGACTGTTTATAGATAAAAATCCCCTAAGTGTAAAGAAGTGCTAGTACTCTAATAGATATTCCTCCCACATGCCTACAGTTTTTAAAATTTTATTAAAATTAAATTCTCTCATTAGATAGTTAAGTCTTATAGTAAGAATAACAATTAAAACAAAATGATTTTTTGTCAAAACTAAATTGAGTCATATAAAATTAAAATTTGAACAAATATGCGAATATATGGGCAATCTCTCGGATTCAGATATAACGTCACCAAGAGGTGCTTCTCTTATATCGGCCGGTGTTAGCCGATACTCGCCGAATACAAATCTTCTAATAAATGAGAGCGTTGAGCAATCGTAGAGGATATGCTCGGTAGTCTCATCGTCTTGTTTGCACCCCTTGCAAAGTGCGGATTCTGACAGTCCTATGATATGAAGATGATTCCGTACTTGGCAATGACCAGTCAAAATGTTTGTGAGCAGGCATAGATTATGTCTAGTCATAGTCAAGTATTTGTTTGCTGTAGTGTTGTCATGATAAATTAAAAGCTCCCTGCAGTTTCTTGTTTCATTCCATCTTTCCTTGAATTCCACAAGGGAATTTTCTTTAATTAGGTCTGTTCTACCGATTTTGTCAAGCCAATAGAAGGACCAGATCCAAAAAGTATTTGGTTGGCTGCCTTCTTGGCCAGTGAATCAGAAAGGCGTGACCTTAGATCCATCTTAAGGTGACCACATTGTTGATGGATACTTTTGGCCAAAGCTTTTTTTTTTAGTGATATACCTCAGAGTCAACGAGGATCTGAATATACCTACCAGGTACGGTATGAGTTCCTCCAACCCACACTGAAGTAGGGCTGGATAGATTCCGTCAGGTCCTTGCGATTTAAATGAAGAGAACCTGGATATTGTCCACCTAGTTCTGTCATCGTCTACAATCTGTTTAATAATTTACCAATCAGAGAGATGGGTTGTATTCTTCCTCTGCCCAGTCGGCCACGTCTGTGATGACCGAGTCAGAGAGTGTGTTGACAGCAGACGTTTTATGCTATCTTCGAGTTTCGCAGTTTTCATGCCATCCTCTTTAATTAACGCACCAATGCTGCGGTGTGGATCTTTTGAGAGAACTTTTTGAAGCCTCACTGTCTACAGGAAATCTTTGATTTCTTCGCAGTAGAATCTCCATGCATCTCTCAGAATCTCCATGCATCTCTCTGTTTTTTCCTAACGATTTTTTTGTTTTCTAAGGTGAAATTTGTAAGTATTCCAGTTTTTTTTAAGTTTTGTGGTTCTTGCCTTATTAACGGATTTCCTAGCCATCTTCCTGAGGTAATCCAACTCGTGACACCACCATGCAGTTATTCGTCTTAAGTTGGACCAGCCTCAGGGGACAGGATATCTTATAGGCATTGTGTTTTTGATAGTATTTGAGTACTATTCCAAAGCATTGGTATTGTTTGGTATTTCGGGCTCCACCTCTCTCAGAGCCTCTTGGAGAAGGTGGACATAGGTTGCCCTGTCCATCTTCTTAGGGTTCCCAGAGAGCGAGGAGGTCGGCACATCAAGTTTATTTTGAATTTTAACCAATAGGGGTCTGACATCGTATCAGACATTTGCCAGTTTAGAATTGATTTATAGATACCAGTTGTGAATAAACTTATATCTATTAGTGTTTGACTGATAATTTATTTTGGGGACTGCATCGTTCTCTAATTTCATAAAAAAAATTAATTGCTTGACAAACCTGTAATATTTTGAAAAAAAATTCTAGTGTTGAATGCAATATTACTAAACCATTTTAAAACTGAAATAAAATACATGGTATTTAGTTTAAAAAAAATATACATTTTTATTTTCCAGGCAAAAACGCAACACCCTGTATATCCAAAAATATTTTTAAAATACGTTTTTTTTAAATTCATATAACTTTTATTTGAAACTTGTTTGCGTGTCTATAGCAAAAATTGAAATATTGAACAATTACGCACTAATGAAACACTTTGTATAATAAAAATTTGTAAAGAGAATTTAAATTTCGAAAATAAAATAAAAACAAAAATCACCTAAAAGAATGAACAAAAATTAACACATTACGTTTCACTCTGAAACATCCCGTATATTAGACTCTGGGTTCATATAGATTATAACAATATTAATTTAAACTTTGTATCGATATAACTAAGTAAACTAATTATTTTGTGAACTCATTGATTTTCGTATTAAATATTATAAATTCGATTTTCCAGTTTCTATTTCTATTCAGTTGGAAATTAGTTTTTGTACCCACACAAATTGTTTAAATAACTAATGGACATTGGAGATAATTAAAAAATAATATTCCATTTTCTCTCGAAAACATCGAATTATTATTTCAGGCAGTGTTAAATTAAATTTGTTAAATCAAATTTTATAAATGAACAATTGAATTTATATAAAAGCTCTATTATTAATATTTGTTAGCATTAGTATACAATACAAATTTTACAACGCAATATTACAATGTCGAAATAATGTATTAAGTTTGAGTGAATTATTTATCTTGTTATTAGATATAAATGATAAAATAAAGTTTATCGATTTATTTGTAATAAAAAACAACATCAATAATGGACTTACAGATACTAGGTAGATTTTTTCAAAATTCAATTTCTGTTGATACGATATTCAACAGATTTCAGCTTTCTGGATTTTATTCGTAAGCAGCTATGAATAGAATTTCAAAGATACTTTTATAATTAATACTACAAGATGCTATCTTTATTTATTAATTTTTACCTAAATTTATAATAATATGAAACAAAACAATTTAAAACAACAATAAATAATTTCATAATTTAATTATACACACCGCACAAAAATTATCGCATCACCAATGCTTTTAAATATTTTGGCTACAGTAAATTTATTTTTAAAATTTCTTAAGTATTCCCTGAATGGGCATTCTTTACTGATTAACTCGAGTCAAAAAACTGGTCGTTTTTTCTTTTATTAGGTTCTTGTTTACTATTTTTCGGGAGAATGCGGATAGGCATACATTCCACTTTGCAATTATGCTGTTCATTTATGTGTTTGCTGCTTTGATATTAAGTTGTACGATAAAGGTGTATACTATGGCTGGTGCACAACGTTTAACTCACCATTTGACAGATGAAGAGGCCGTCAAAGCAATTGCGCTGATTGAAGATGGGCGAAGTCAAAGGTACGTGGCGGATTTATTGGGTGTACCATTTCAAGAGTTGTTCAAAGGCATAGGTAGACTGGACTGTACTCTAGAAGAGAGGGCCAAGGTCGTCCTAGAGTTACAAAAGCTCTAGATGATCGTTTTTTTTACTTTCAGCCCTAAGAACACGACACGGCACTGCTCGAATGCTCCAGAATGACCTTTTAGCTGCCCGAAATGTTCAGATTTGCGTACAAACCGTACGTAATCGTCTTCGAGAGCATGATATACGTGCAATGGTTCCAGCCAATGACCCGCGTCTTACCAGAGAACATCGAGTTTGCCGTTTACACTTTGCTAGAGACCACTGTATGGGGTGTAGAAGAATGGTCCAATATCCTCTTTACAGACGAGTCCAGATTTTGTTTGTTCTCTTCAGACCGACGAATGCCAGTATACCGAAGACCAGGCGAGCGACATTACCAATGCAACTTTCGTGAAAGGGAAAGTTTTGGAGGTGGGTCAATAATGGTATGGGGAGGAATATCTTTTCATGAGCAAACGGAGTTAGTAGCTGTTAATGGTGGTAGGATGACGGCTGACCGATACATAAGGGATAATTCTAGAACCTCATGTGGTTCCATACGGCCCTTTTATTGGCGAAAATTTTGTGCTAATGCACGATAACGCCAGACCGCACGCTGCCGGGATAGTGCCTGAATATCTTGAGGAGGTAAATATTGCTACATTGAATTGGCCAGCTCGCAGCACAGACCTCAATCAGATAGAGCTCGTATGGGACCACTTAGGTTGGGCGATCCAGCACCGTCAAGCTCCGTTCAGAACCCTTAATGAGCTTCAACATGCAATAAACGAAATATGGAACAACATGGAGCAAGAATACATACATAGGTTGTTTGAAAGCTCACCAAGGCGAATGGAGGATGTGATAAGGGAAAGAGGAGGCAATACAAGATACTAAGAAAATTGTATTTTTCAGAAAATTTCACATTTTTCGAAGAATTTAATTTTTGTAACGAAGGCAATATAAATTCTATTATGTCCGTTTTTGGTATTCTTTATTTACCCTGTACATATTGATTTAAAATGAGAAATTTTATTTATGATTTATGTAATTACAAAGGTTCAATATAAATTAAACCAAAAAAAAAAAATATTTTTAAAAAAGTACATGGCCAAAATATTTAGAAATATTAGTGATGCGATAATTTTTGTGCGGTGTGTATATTAGAGAAATATTCCAATTTCGATGTTCAGTTCAAAGTTTTGAAAATTATTTTTTCTAATTTTGACTAATAAAGTGACATCTTTTGTAATCGCAGCAGGTGTCAAAACGATCTACTTTATGCAACCAGTTGCATAAAGTAGAACATTATGCAACTGATTGCGAAAAGTAAATTACGTCACCAGTTACGAAATGAAAATAAATAAAAATACCTTTTTTTTGTTTTTAAATCAAAATTTACATTGCTTTTGAAAGGTTATATCGAAGAATGAAGGTTGGCAATATATAGAAATAGATTTTGTCAGGAATCTTACGATTTGTAATTCTGCTTCCGTCGCTAATTTAAACAGTCTTGATCCATTCTAAATTTGCAAAAAATCATCAAAATACTATTTTACACGACACTGGCATGACTAAAAATATCAATATCCATGTATTTATGCAAAATAACAACTTTCTTGAAAACCAGTTTAAAAAGAAAATGTTTCTCCCAATGATATTTGAAAATTAAAAGTATCAGATTAGTATGAAGTTAGGAATAGTCATGTTAGACGAAGTATTTATTTTCATAAAAAATTCCCTAAATACAGGATAATAACATGACTTTATTGTGAAGAAACATGAAAAAAGTGTCTTATGATATGTAATTGAGGGGAGTTTTGGAGCAAAACCGAATAAATCCACTATAAACGTTCTTTGGGAAAACACGATTTTCCAATTGCTCAAAAGTACTGGTTTTTTCATTTGTATTGTTAAAACAATACTATTGGAGACGTCATTAATAACACATCGTTTTCAATTATAATTTTGAAAAATGATTTTTGTTAAAAATATGACAAAAAAATTGACTTATTCAGTTTTACTCAAATCAAAATTCACAACTATGAGCACTAATACAAGAGGAAAACAAATCAAAATCAAAATAAAGAAATATCTATTACAAACTGCTTTTAAACTACAGCAACTTTACTAGTGGTTTTATTCGGTTTTGCACAAAAACATCAAATTCAACCCTGAATTTTACAAAGATTTATTCGGTTTTGCTCGGACAGGTAGTCTATAAAAATGTAATTTAACAAAGTAAGTTAAAATCCGCCGCTAACTTAATTTTCATAAAAAGTGGTTGAATTGAAATATCATTTTACAGGTAGTAGTTATGCAACCAATAATGCATGGAATAGGGATTTTTATGTCACAGTAATTTTGTCACTGATATAATAATTACCGTAGTAATTCATGACATTGAAGTCGTGACAAGACAAAATATTATGCTGGAAACCGAAAAAAAAGAGTTAAATTATAAATGCCCTTATTCCCTTATGAAAATAGATGATGCAATTTGAGGCATTAGAGAAAAACGAAAACTGTTTCGCAAGTTACAAATGTTACTTGTTATTTCACACCGTCTCCCAGTGACGGATTTAGGCTTGCTGCCGCCCTAGGCCCCGTTCGATACACCGCCCTTTTTGATAAAATGAATTTCATTAATTTTTATCCAATATTTTTATTTTAAAGTCAAACATGTCAGTACCTGTCAAGCGTAGCGTTTTTGTTTTCTGTAAACATGTGAAATACACACCCGAGCTACTTATAAGTCTCAATAATGCACAATACTCCCGCTTCACTAAAGTTATTGAGATTACAATCACATAAATAAAACACTCAGATAATAAATAAAATTCTTAAAACTTTTTATTTATATTTATAATAACCACATAAATGTAACCATATCATAAGTCGACCGCTTTAATCATCAGCTCACATACTTTAATTTAAAAAATTTCGAAATTTTTGCACTTGGATTTTCAGAAATTATTGAAATTTGTAGATGTATTTAAAGATTTTGCAAATATGAGAAATATCGAATTAATTTTTTTTTATTTTAGATAAAACTTTCAATTTTTTAACAGTTATTTTGATGATTTAAAAAATTGAATATGGAAAAAGACAGGATTTATTTTTCATAAAAAATTATTATTATAAACAAAAAATATTCTGACACTTTTAAATGAATATCATAACGATATTCAATACCCCTGAATAAAAAAAAAATATTGAGACAAAGAAAAAGTATTGAAAAGTATTGGATTGAATAGAAAACCAATACTTTTTTCTTTAAGTTAATATTTTTTTTTAATCAGGTACATGCAAATCTTCGATATTTTTATTTCACACTATAAACAAATAGAGAAGTCATTCGGATTTAATAATTTCAAAATGTTTCATACACGTAAGATTAATCTCACTAAAGGAACAAAAAGTAAAGAATATGACTCGATAAAGACTATAGTTGATCGATTAAAAAATTAATATGTTACCCATACAGATTGAGAAGTAAATTAATGAATTGAATTATAATATTTTCTATCGAAATTTTTTTATGAAAACTAATCTGAACCAATTTTTGAAATTGATTGTCTTTACTTTTTTGTGCCTCTAAAATTTTGGCATTTCATAAATTTTGCCGCCCTTCAAATTATGCTGCCCTAGGCCCGGGCCTCGCGGGCCTTGGCGTAAATCCATCACTGCCGTCTCCAATCGCTCCAAGTTGGAAGAATATACAGTGTGTGCGATAAAGTTGGATCCATCTGGGATTTTTTTTTTTTTTTTAATATAACGATTGAAATAAAAAAACGTCGTAGGGCAATCAAATACAACAATTTTCTGAAATATTTGATTGGAAATACTTACCTGCAGAAGATCCATAGTGAATAATTTTTTAACCAAACACAATTTTATAAATAATCAAGTCAAAATTAGAAAAAATCTTGTATGTAACACGTTACATAAATAGCTATTAAAGTAGGTCAGCTTTTTTTTATTATTACAATATATACATCGAACTTGAAGTGAAATTGAAGCAAGTTTATATAGGATGTATCAAATACTTGGGAGTTATCTTGAACCATAGGTTAACATGGAGACAACACTTGCAAAAGGTCACCCAAAAGAGAACAACATCCTTCAACTTGTCGAAGATTGTGTGGAAAAAATTGGGAACTACAACCAAAAATGTCCCTATGGTTATATACCAGAGTCATAAGGCCGATGATAACCCACGTGTCGGTGGTATGGTGGCCAAAGACGGCAAGCTGGAGCCATTCGACAGCTTAATAGTATTTAAAGGCAAGCATGTCTGAATACCACGGGAGCCATGAGAATGACTCCAAAAGCAGCTATAGAAATGATGCTAAACCTAACATCACTACATATATTCCTTCAAGGAAGCATATATAACATATCGTTGTATTTAGCTATACAAAAGCTATAAAAAATTAAAGTTAAAAATCCAGGTCCTTCCTGCAAATACGAAACGTCGTAATAAAAATTTTGACATGGCAGATTATAGGGAACCTGATTTATAACAAAAATTTCATATACTTTTTTTTGTATCTTTTATAATAACAACGCACGACTTAAAAAACGAAAATGTGGTTTTTCGGATTTTATCGAATATCTCCGGAACCAGTTAGAAAATCTGGAACTTCTATGGACCATTGTATTATCCGTCAAAATACGAAACTTTTTCCCCATTTAACCGACAATGTATATCTTACGGTTTACGAGATCTCTGTATATGCAAATTAAATCCGGTCCACCCTGTATATAGTACCAAGCCAAAGACAAAAATCTCACTAAACTTAACTAAACATGCAACAGTAATCCAGGCACAAATAGCAGCAATACATCACTGCGCAAAAGAGGTATTAAGACAGAAGGTAAAAGGAAAAACCATTGTCTTATGCTCAGAGAGTAAGGCGACGTTAAAATCACTAAATTTTATGCAGGTACACTCAAAGCTTGAGTGGGACTGTTTGGAAGCCCTAACAGGGCTGAGTAGTCAAAACAGACCAACATTAGCCTGGGTACCAGGCCACAGAGGACATAAGGACAATTTTTGGATTTGTAGTTTACCAAAAGTTGAACCCAACACAAATTATAAATACGGCCCGCTTACCAAGTGAACTGTCTCCTTTCTGTGCTAGCTGCAAATATTTTCATACGGATAAATGGAATTCCAGCAAATTCGTAAAAAACAATTTATTATGCAAAACGTTGCACGACAACTTTTAAATTTTACATATTTACACTACACTTTATTTACAAACACCTAGAGGCTTAACACTGCTTTAGGGTTAATATTACTTATTATTTAGTATTATTTTGGTATCTTTGCTCAGAGAACTAGATGTTAAAAATAACAATAACCTGTTATTTTTAGCTGTTATTTAAAAATAACATTAACAGTTGTAACTGTTAAATTGAAAATAACGCTTTTTCCCATCACTATTTACCGTTCAAAGAAAAGGTATGCATGTCTACGTGTCAGAAACTAGTTGGCCTTGAGTGGTTTCGCGCTGATGCAACTCAGTGAACGCGATTATGGTCACGTAGACGTTTGTTTACAGACGTCTATAACAAAACACCTGCGCACCTAGCACAGGACCGTCTCTGACTATACTATGTCTTAAAATGTGTTTTAAAAGAGCAATGAAGAGGCTGATTTACTAACCGGAGAAGGAGCCTCAAAGGCTCTTATTGGCCCAGAATCCTTCTGTGGTGTCACAAAGAGAACTAAACATGCACAAAGCAGTGGATTTTTAAAAAATCTCAGGAGTGATATAAAAAACTCACCAGGACAGCGACAGGCATGTCTTGATTGTTAAGAATCACGACATTAGAGCCTTCAGGATGGCCTTTTACTACTACGCTCCGGATTGGTCACTAATACCTAGACCTTTTGTCGTGGAGATGGAGACTACCCATCAACTCCACTAATTTTTCTCACACACAACTTGTTTCATTTTATCCTTCAGAATATTTGGTTAGTTTTTTCCCAGGACCTACAACCTTTTAACGACGTAACGTGTAAGTTTTATCGTACATGTGGATAATTATCTGCCTATATAATTATGAATTTTCGTCTAAGGCTTGCCTGTGTTATCATTACCCAGTTAACAAGCAGTTTTTAATTTAAAAAAATTAATTTGTGTGGTACTGATTTTGAGAATTTTATTTTCGTTTATGAAAATGGCCAGATTCGAGCAGTTAAATAACCTCTACGATTTATATATTTTTAGATTGACTTCCTTTTATTCCGATTTTGATTTTGTCATAAAGTAAAATGAATCAGCAAAATTATACATAATCAACTTTTTTCTATTACCCTTTGTGACATTGTATTTTTATATAAAAATTAAAATCTTAAAAATTTCTTGATTGAATGATTCTACTGAATTCAATTTAAAATTTCTTTAAATTAAAATTCATTTTTTTTAATGGTGGTCGCGATTTAAAGTATTTCTAATTTTGGTGGATACATTATTAATATAATGTAATATATAAATGTCTTGAATCTGGAATACAATTAAACACTTTCTCAAAATGTCTAGATTTAATTAATTATCTTTTTAAATAAGAAGACATTACTGACACAAACAAAAAGTATAAAAAAGATGATGACGTGTAATAATTACTGTAATATTTTCATGATTCTAAAATATGGCAAATTCGTTAAAATGGTGGATGCATTCTACAAGCTGTTTATAGATAATGCTGACTTGAACGGTCAGGAATGGTTAGGATCGGGACAGTTGGTCATGCTGATGGATGTGATTGTAAGCTTAACCGATTATCGTGAGCATCCTGTTTGTTACGGGAGGCACAAAATTAATCGAAAAACAATTGTTCGAATTGAAAATTTGAAAGAAAAAATATTTTATCGAATAACATTTGATCGAAAATACATTTTATCGAACAACATTTGATCGAAGATATATTTTATCAAATTAAATTTTATCGAAAACACAATAGATCTGAAATTCATTGAATCGAAAGGATAATATATCAAAAATCAACATTAGCTGCCTCATTTAACAATTATTTTCCTTACAATACTGTTAATTTACAAATTAATATTTTCAGAGCTAAACGATTATTTATTGTCATTGAGATTAAATCATTGTGATTAATTCGGGTCGGTACTGTAGCGGTCTAACGCGCTTATATTCATTTATAGGCAAGTTTATGAGTCTGAGACTGCTGCGCTTCGAATCCCATCGCTAAACTCACTGTGTTACCTCACTCTAGACCCAGTTTAGAAAATAGGTTTTGAAGTTTCAAACGTTGTGTACGCAATTTTAGTTACTCATAACTAAACTAACTAAACAGATGTAGTTTACTTTAATATTTACTTATTTTAAAAATAACCGCTCAATTAAATAGTTTTAAATAATAAAATATTTATGTATAAACTTGGTCTAGTCCATCTCTGTCACGAGATAATATGTAATAACATACGGATTAGAAATAAAAAATTTTGTATACATATCTTATAAAAATTAACAATTTCAGGTACTAGATATCAAAAAATTGATCTAAATTATTTTCTATTGTACAAATACATAAAATTGTATATTTTTTTAATTTTTTAATGTTCAAAAGACTTTATATTTTCAAAAAAATTAATTAGGATTTGTCAAAGTTGTCTAGTAGTATGCTAACCATCGTAAATATATTGGTCCATAAATGTAGGTGGCACTACTTTCGGGTTTCTTGTTTTCCTCTACCAACATCATTACGTAATGTGAAATGTGATACTTAAATACTTAAATAATTAAAAAAAACCTTTTAGAGAAATACAAACTTTAATCGAAACCAACCAAAATAACAAATTTATGGTACGCATTAAATTACTAATAAAATTAACTTTCAAATAAACTGTCAAACGTAACAGTTTTTTATCACGCTAGAGAGGGCTAAATCAAAAGTGTCGCAATGAATAATCATATTGAGAAAACTAAATTCTAAATCTATCTCACACATAAAATTTATTATTTTTGCAGTAAATATGGCCACATTTGAGAGTTTGGATGCCCTTCTTAGTTTGATAATCATTTTGTTGAATTCCATATTTAAATTGTTTTGGTTGGAGTAATGGAGGGGAGGAAGAGGAATAACGTATAGCAGTTGAGCATATAATAAAAAGATATTTCCTTTAACCAAATATTGAGGGGTCCCAGCGTTTGTCTAAAATGTTGAAAACGTTCCTGATAATAGCTCTGTTTCGTTTTGAACTGGCCACTCTATATAATTCAATGCCTGCCGAGTCATATATCTTAAGGAAATAGTTATTTACTGTATAAATACCTATCTTGTGACTGTGTTTTGCATTATATTGCCTTATATTTTAATAAGACTACTAGAGGCATAAATTAATGACAATGGTGAAATATTCCGATTTATCATCATTAATACACAGCGGCCTTTGGAGGGATTCAAATCTTCTCTAATTATGAATTATTTTGTACCTTTTGCGTAGTCTGGATTTATCTGAAACAATACCCAACTCCGGTATTAAGCAGAGTGGGTACAAGGATCCCCAATTACAGTAGCCGCTCTCTTTGAATGGATCGTTAGCCGTTTTGATTCCATTTAATATTCATAGCTTGAATTCCTTTATTTAGTTTATATGGCTTGATTTCCGATTTCTCTAACTTTCATGTCGGATGGATTAGTGGGACGTAGTATTATCACATGTAGCTTTACCGAAAAGTCTGTATGCATGTTGCATGTATTTATTTCAGGTTTCGGTACAATCAAATACTACGTAAATACGAAGCTTATTGAAAAAGTTTCTACTACCCATGATAATATGTAATATACATATCTACTGTTAAATAATTGTGATTAATACCTGATTAATTTTTAGAAATTATATCAAAAGTTACTAAAAAATGTTGATAAGCTGTCCGCTTATTAATTCTAATTCTTCTAAATTGCCCGAAAACTTCATTAAAATAGACGAACACGTTTGCCATGCCAGTTATGCATATTGGTCATATTATTTGAAGTCGTTTAGTCATTTATTATTTTACTTAAAATAAATATAGTGTATTTCTATCTAGTTATAATTGGTAATAAATAAAATATTAACCATTGAAATGGCTAAATGTTTTAATGACACCGTCGCGTCGTAATATCATGTGCATAAAAGAGCTTCTCAAATGTCAAAACATTTCCAGTGTAACTTTGTTCAAGGTACCCACCAGGAGAAAAATGTTTCTGGTTGTCATGGAAATGTTTGAAGATAGCAGCATTTGATCGGCTATCAAATAGATATAAAATTTTCGGTATTATTTTTCTTCTATGATACCACACCAACGGCGTAAAACTACTAGACTAATCCATTCATTTATGTCATTTATAATTAAGGCCATATTTATTTCAATCATTCGGATTTTGTAAATTATTACGCAGACAGAGCTGTCGCATCGGCTGCCGCATTAGAAAGAAGGAGACAGCTACTAATTTGAGTGGGGATGGTTGGCGCGAGTATGTATATTTGAGGAGCGAGCATGCATTTTACGAGTGAAATAGTATTTACATCTACTACGCTTGCTTTACACTGCTGCTACAATTCGAAATTAAATGCGTACTTTACTGAAAAACGCTAGAGAAAAATACATTAAACTGATAATAACTGGCATTAAGAATGCAAATATACAGAAAGCCCTCTTCAACATTCTAAACACTAGCGAACTATTTCGACACATTCTAACATACGTTAAAGCCAACTACAACAGGACCGCACTCATTATTGCAACCCAAATACCTTAATTCATACTTACAATTATTTTATCCACCCCTTTGCCGAGTACACAGTAGTACTTTACGCAGTGCCGCCGAGAGCCATGGTGGGGCCCCGCGACAAAACACTGGCAAGGAATCCCCCCCCCCCCCCCCCCCATATATCATAACCTATTTTTTTAAAGCTGCCGGGCACACACTGGACCCAGGCCCCGGGGATTTTGTCCCCCTCCATGCCCCATTCTCTCATCGGGCCTTACGACGTACTTCCAAACACATCTTGCCCAAAAATTCAACACACTCGAGAGACGAATACTCCGACGTTGCCAATATCGTCCCTTTCGCTCTCCCAGCAGATAAGTTTTTGAAAACATCTTTAGCACTCCTATTCTCACACGTTTCCAAATCCTCAGGAAACAATACGTCTCTCTCCCTCTGAAAGGCTCAAATATACACTCCCAAAATACTCTACAAACCCCTTGGTACCCACGCCGCCTCCCACTATTTCAAAAACTGAAAAGAAATCTCCCACAACCTAAATTATGACTACTCTCAGACTCCCAAGACCTTTCACTTACCGCTGAACTCCAGAATCTGCTGAACTGAGCACTATCTATCAGATAAACCCTTCCCAATCATACAATTAGCCATATCAAATATTATTATTGTAAAGTATCGTGATTCAGGTTTTCGTGGTTTCCCTAAATCATATTCCCCAACTTATACTATACCATACCATATATGAGGTTAGAAATAGCAAAATTGACGATATTATTTTGGGAACACAACCTACCACACAGGTCCCACGCAGGTTACTATTATAATCAGGGCAAACCACCCTGGACAGAGGGGCTAGCCGCGAGATTAGTATACATCCACATTCTCGCAACAGTTAAACACTCATCTTTCCGGTTACATCATGGCTGCATGACCTCTGGGACGTTCAACCATGGGAGGTGTAACAATGGGATTTAGCCGACTAGTGTTTAACCATCAACGACGTGGAATGAATGACAGTGTAAAACTAAACCACCCTGAAAAGGAGGATAACTCCTGTAGCAGGGTATTAGGAAAAATAAAATAAAAATCAATATTAATCTAAAGAAAAAGTCCTAGAACAGAACCTTGCGGTACGCCGGAGTTGATTTTAGAAAGTTTTAAGTTTTATTATTATAGGAAACAGCTTGGCTTCTTTTGTACAAATAACTTTTTAATAGATCTGTAGATGAGTGGGAAAATCCTAAGTGGTGAAGAAGTGATAGGAGGAGGGAATGATTAATGCGATCCAAGGTTTTAATATAATCGAGAAGTAATGGATGATTCATTTTTTTTATATAGTTTTTTCTTCACGTTCCTTGTCACTGGGCTCATGCTAGCATCGTAGTTTTATTCAGTATTGCTTGACAATTAGTCATGGACAGACATACACCGCAACAGCGTCTGCAAATTGTTCAGCTGTATTACGTAAATCAGCGTTCTGTGAGAAATGTTTTTCGTGCACTTCGAGCAACGTGTGGTGTGCATCATCGACCTTCCGAGACCACTATTGCCAATACCATCCGCAAATTTGAGGTTCAGTATACGTTACTTGATGATACTCGACCGAATAGACCACATCCAGCCCGTAATAAGGAGAATATTGCGGCTGTAGCGGAGAGTGTGACTGAAGACCGTCAGCAATCAATTCGACACCGATCTCAACATTTGGGCCTATCGTATTCGACAACGTGGCGAATTTTACGAAAGGGCCTTGTTTTGAAGGCTTACAAAATCCAACTCGTTTAGGAATAATTAAAGCCACAAGACTTGCATTTACGTTTCAATTTCAGTCAATGGGCCCTGGAACAGCTTAGTGAAGATCCGCTGTTTTATCGTCGAATTTTGTTTAGTGACGAGGCACATTTTTGGCTCAATAAACAAAATTGCCTTATTTGGACCCATGAGCAACCCGAAGAGAGTCTGGAACTACCGTTGCATCCACAAAAATGCACTGTTTGGTGTGGTTTATGGGCTGGTGGAATCACCGATCCCTATTTTTTTAAAAATGAGGCCGAACAGAACGTAGATAAGAGACTTTTTGTTGCCTGAACTTGTATCCCGTGATGTCAGCGACATTTGGTTTCAGCAAGACGGAGCTATGGCACACAGCGCGCGAAACAATAGCTTTATTGAGAAATCATTTTGATGAGCAGATAATTTCGCGTTTTGGACCTGTCAACTGGCCGCCTAGATCGTGTCATATCACACCCTTGGACTTTTTTCGTTGGGGTCATGTTAAATCAAAAGTCTTCGCTGATAAGCCAGCTACGATTCAGGACTTAGAAGCCAACATTACTCGCGTAATTGGGCAGATACCGGTCGCAATGTTAGAAAGAGTATTCAAAAATTGGGCCTTCAGAATGGACCACGTACGGCGTAGTCGCGGCCAGCATTTAAATAAAATTATTTTCAAAAAATAAATGTCAAAGATTGTTCTTTCTGATCATAATAAAGATTCCGCCATCCAATTCCACTGTATGTTTTATTTAGAATTAAAAAAAAAAGGTCTAAATGAATCACCCATTATTAATACAGTCAATAATTTATTATCAGTAGCATGGAAAATATCATCTGGAACTTTCAATAACGCAGTAGTACAACTAAATCCAGGTCTTAATTTATTATCAGTAGCATGGAAAATATCATCTGGAACTTTCAATAACGCAGTAGTACAACTAAATCCAGGTCTAAAGGCCGCTAGACCGAAAGAAGCAAGTAAAACTGATTTGTTTGTTTGTCAATCATTTTTTCAAGAACCTTAGACAAGAAACAAAGGATACTGATCGGACGAAGATCAGAAAGACTTTCTGGGTTAGTATTTTTAGGAAGAGGTATAAATAGGCTTTTTTCCATAATAATAAAGGAAAATTTGATGTATTTATAATGCAATTGAAAATATGACATGAATATGGTAAAATGTAAGGACAGCAATGAAAAATCATTTTGGGGCTAAATGTGATCAGCTCTAACAGCTTGAGATTTAATTGAAAGTATGACTATGTATATATCTTCTTCGGCTATGGCGCTAAACGAAAAATTTCCAGTATTGTTCTGAATGGTGTTTTTAAAATAATTCGTAATTTCAGTAGGAGAGGGTGGAGAGTTCGGCCCCTGGGAGGACTCGGCCATCAGCGATTTCATTAAACTATTTCAAATTTCCTGCGAAACGTCAATGATTTTTAACGCACATAAGCTTGTTTTTAGTATTGAACCGCATGGACAGCGTCTCAGAAGTGTTTGTTTGGGAGATAAATTTTTGAATGTTTTTAGAGAAAATTAAGTTAGTTTTGCAATTTACAAATTCAAGAAACTCTTGTGAATAGTCAATTTATAAAAATATTTCACTAAGTGCTCGTATTTAGTGGCATATTTAGAGATATGTTTTACAAATAACCTAACCTTAAACATATATACTAACTGGCCCACGTGCTATATTTGTGAATTTGGACTAATGGTGATGCTTCGGCCCCTAGGCGGGTGGAGGTTTCGGCCACGGCCGAAATCATCCCTATATCTATTATAAGTATTATTTAAAAAATCTTTTGTTCGATTTTGTAGATACCTCGAAAGTATAAACGCAAAACTGACAGATACATTGATGAACTGATGAAAAAAAAAATGCAATACGCTCCTATTTTACAAGAGAATGTTTGATATGCAAAAATTATTTGTCTCCATCGGCGATTAGGGCTAAATAGATCCCTTGTGTCATCGTTGGCTCTAGGGAAGAAACAAAAACGTCATCGCGGAAGCCTCTCTCGAGGCCTAGCTATGATTGGAGAAGGAAGTTATATTTAAAGGATGATCAAATTTGAAATGTAATTTATGTCTTATTTGTTTTTATTTTTTTTTTTTTTTTTGAGAAATCCAAAAAGTTTAATTCAATGTCAAAACAAAACAATATCGCTTAAGCATTTCTGCTGTGCCAATCCGGGCTCTACAGAACGTTCTTCAGAGAGCTAAAAATGGAACAACAGAACCCGCAGACCCTAGAGGTCAATCTGATGTTTAGTCCGAAAAGTTCAAAGTCGCTCAACAAGCGTACTCATGGTTAGAGAGAGACAAAAATTAGGAACAAAAAAAAATACATGTCATAGTTCCAGAGGTAGGCTATGATGAGTGAACATGAATTTAGGAGAAAAAGGAGGAAAAGTTTAAAAGGTGAAAGAGAAATTTAACCAGCTTCCACTTTCCGAGTATTGATGATACAGCAATGACGCAAGTTAATGATATTGAGGCTAGGCTTGCACAATCACGAAATGCTGGAACTACACGAACTAAATCACTGTTTTAATTCAGTTATAATTTCACAGGAATACCTTGATGTTCGTTAAAGCTTATATTTTTTTACAATACTTTTGTTTCAATGTATACTTATCGAGAAATACTTTTTTGCTAAATTGAGGTTATACAACTTTTGTACTAAATATTAAGCCAATATTCATATCTGTTATACTAATTTATACATAGGACGAATCCTCCCTCGGCGCTGGCCGAATCTACCTCCGGTAGTGGCGGATTCGGCCAAATTGTTAACATTTTTATATTTATTGCGCATAATCCTGGAAATAAGTTTATGTCACTATTTTGGCTTTTAATAGTATTAATGTTTAAAGATTATGTAGCAATACAAATTCTCCAAATTTAACAAGAAATATTGGTTTTATGAGTTCATTTCTACAAACTGGCCGAATCATCCAACCTCTCCCTATCTGGAAATTTTGTAGACTTTGAAATATTTGCACAGAAATTATTAATATCATTTATATTTGACAATTGAGTCATAACTTCATGTTTAGGTTTGTTATAATAAATATCTAGATTTTTTAGTATTTACTTGGAGTTGAAGGTAGGTTTTCTTCTAGATTAATGGTTCTGTTGGTCAAGTTTCTCAACCCTTTATAATAATTCCAATGAGTTAATAAGCCAGAAAGTTTGAATCGTAAAAGGGCCTTGATTCGTAAAGTCATTATTAATTTAAGGTTTTGGGTCAGCTACGGTGCCTTTTTTTGTTTTCTTGATAGTTTTTTGAGCAATTTGATCAAAAAGAGTTATCTAAGATATATTTTTTTAACAATAATTATTAAAATGATATAAAAATAACTATATAACCGTTTTATATTTTTATGTTTCTGGTTAATAGATAATTGATTAGATAATTTATAGTTAAGCGTTTAACTGTAGATTTCGTGACCGGGGTTGAATTCCCGATAAAAACTATCTTTTTTTTTATTTAGAATAAAATATTAAAAAAGAATAAAAAAGCTATTGTTCATTTTATTGTATTTTTGAAATTTAAAAACAAATGTTTTACATTTTTTAGGAAATTATATTGTAGTTGTAGGAAAAATATTGTAAATCACTTGTGTAAAAGTGATTTTTCGCAATCATAATAACAATTCCTACACTGTAATAGATGTGCTATTGAATGGTGTATGTAATGTAATATATTTAAATTAAGTTCCAAAATTTAGGAAAATGAACTCGCCATTGTTTGTAAAGCGTAAGACAAGAGGATGCTAACAAATCTGTTTCAATCTGATATTAACCCCATCTCCGGTACTTCTACAGCGAACATTTAAATTCTACGGACTTTCGCTCAATATTTTATCAGACACTTCTCTGTGGAATAACTTTCTGAATAGCTAACTGAAAAGTTATTGCTGAATATTAAATTTGAAAAAATATGGCCCGTGTTAAGGCTAATATTTGAAGTTGTTTTCTAGATTGATTAAATTAGCTGTTCATTTTAGATTTAATTTAAGTTTTACGAATTTTTGCGTGGATTATACTTTGAATAAATTAAACAAGAACAATATTTACATACAGATTGTTAAACTTTTGTAAAAAGAAATTATAACGTCAGCTGGATAGCGGTAGGAAATTAAATGAAACTCCACTTAGTACTTAGCCTTTTCTATATGTATGACAGTGTGGATTGAATTTATAGGTCTCTTTATACTCCCTTTTAATTTTCACGAGATTGTTAGTAGATACACCTTTTTTGTTTCTTAATTCAGCCAAAGTAAGAACTACTACCTTGAGGTTCTTGAAATACTTCTTCTTTCTTATTTATAAATTACTTTTTGGCATTTAACTGTTCTGGCAATGTTTTGGTTTTGAGTTTAAATGAAATGATTATGGAACTGTTCAGAATTAAGCAGCGGTCCCTATGTATATATTTGGTTAACTGCAATTTTATGAAACCTGGAAAAACATGTTTTCCTAACATTAAACTTTTAACGAAATCTGAAGTCCACATAATATCGCTTATTATTAAATCTTCTGCATATTTTTTTGTGAAATTCTTAGAGAAACTTCATCTTCATAAGCAGTAAAATGAGTCACAGGCGAAATTGATTTAATTTCCTTAATATATAATCCAAACAAAATCGCGCCTATTTCTCAACCCTGAGGCACACCAATATTCACTGACAGACATTCTGATCAATAAATTCAGGCGTCTAATATCAATTGTAGCAAAGTCCACTTTTCCAAATTTTCCACTACACAACAAAAACTACATATTTAAAAAATATGAGGACGTTACATAAAATTACTCTTTTGGCTTTTAAGTGTGCAAATAAATTATTTTATGTAAATTGCAGTCAAAATTGCCGTAGTATGTTGAATAATATTTTAAATTGGAGTTTACTGTATTTGATATTTAAGGTTGGAGGTTGCTATATATGAATTGTTCATGAAAGGAAATTGCTGTTTATGATAGTAAACTAGGGGTGTGAAAACATCCGGGACTGTATTGAATACAAACTACAAACTAGTGATGCCGCGAGACGAGAGATTCTCGTCTCTCGTCTCGTCTTGTCTCGTCTCGAACGAGACGAGAGAGACATTTTCTCTCGAAAACAGATTCGAGAGAGTGTCATCTCTCGACGAGAATTTCTCGTTTCTCTCGAGCTCTCTCGAACAATTTTCTCTTTGCTTATTTGAAATTTTCAATTGCTTATCGTAACTTAAAATTTTAACATATCAGATTTTGAGATAGTCAAAAACTAAACTATAACACACCTATTCTATATATATTAAATGATAACAAATGATACTTGTGTTATTAGGATTTTATAAATAGTGATTAATAAGAAAAAATAGTTTTCATTTCATTTATTTAAAATTTATACAATCATTTCTTATATTTAATTCATTCTGCTTTTCTGAGGTTACTTTTGAAGATAAGTTGAAAATTTTTAGGCGTTTTTTCGAAAAACTGCCAAAGAAAAGGTAATACAAACGAATGTATTATATACAGTGAGGACGAAAATTGTATCCTCCTCTATTTTAACTTCTAAATGAAAAAAGATAATGACAAAACAAAAACGAAGTAAAACTCAAGAGATATTATATTTTTGTTATAACGAGGTGCACTTTACTTGAAACACGTAAGATAGAGGGAGTTACTAGCTTTAAATTTTCTAATGGAAAGTAGGATCATGTGATACCTCATTTGAAAGATATTTACGTTCATGTAAACAGATTTAGGTTTTTATGTTTTTACAGAAATTATATTAAATAAATTCATAAAGTAGCTTAAATTCTTTTTTTTATTTACCGCTTCAACCTCAAAGGATCATTACCGGAGGTATAATACCTTATAAATGCTGTTTTTTATAATAGTATACAATGGATAATTAACATTTTGGCTAGTACAGAGTAAATGTCAGTATCTTTTATAAATTTAAGTGATCTTTTACTGTTAGAGGGATTTAGCACTGCACAAATGGCAATTTTTTGTAGCTGGCACGTTGTTCTTATACAGATATGTTCTGGGCCTTTACTAATAAGTTACATTCTTGATAACTCTCGTATTAATAATTATTGTTTATTATACTAATGAAACGCTTCTTGTATTTACTAAAATAAATAAATTAAGAATATCAAATATGATTTAAAAACCACTTGCGTATTAAATTTTTCATAATTTCTTGGCAAAAAAAAGCTTATTAAAAAATTATTTTCTGACATTATCTAACATTTCTAGGATTATTGCGGCACACGAGGATTATCAAGAATTTAATTTTTTTAAAATAAAAAAAAAATTAAAACTGTTTGCTTGGACGTAAATATGATCAAAATATCTTTACTTTCCTTTAGAAAATTTTACGTCTCGAGTAAAGTGCATCTCATTACAACAAATTTCACATTGTTTTTGTTTTATGTCTCTATCTTCTTGCATTTTGAAAACATACTACAAAATGCTTTCATTTGACATCGCAGGATTAGTTTAGAAAAATTGTAACTTCCAATTTAACCTCATCCCCCCTTCCCCCCTTACAAGACCAAAGTATTTTCGTTTTTAATTAAAGCCTTATCTGGACCACTTATTACTTCAAATTTCGATTGTTAAACGACTGTGACAGACGGACAGACAGAGAGACATAAGTGTATCTTATTGCCAAATTTGGGTACTAATGCGCAATTTACTTGAAAAATTCTTTGTTTTTGTCTTACAAATTTTACCGTTTTTTCATGTTTCGTCATTTTCAAATTTAAATTTGATATTGTTTTATCACTCGAGAAACGAGACGAGACAAGACGAGAGAAAGGCTCTCTCGAGCGAGAGAAACGCCTTCTCGTCGAGACGAGAGAACAGTTTTCTCTCGCCCTACGAGACGAGATGAAAGAGGCCACTCTCTCGTCTCGTCTTGTCTCGCGGCATCACTAATACAAACACACTTCTGCTCACTAATTAATACTGTGTTTAACAGAAACAAAAACAAATGTTTTTAATATTGTCAATAAACAATGTGTCCGTGGACCGGCTTTCTGCATTGTGCTATAGGTCTGCTCTCTGCGCTGTGTGATGTGAATTAAGAATAGACACACAACGACAGATATATCCACAATCCCAACGCAGCAGGCCATTGGCAACGTTGATATTATTCGTTTCCTTCTCCAACTAATGCGATATCTCCGTAGTTTTCGCTTCGACACTAGCAAACCGTATTGAAAGATTTTTAATAGCCGATACTGCATATGAATAAATAAATATATATACAGAGTTGCGCGAAAATTATTATCTGTATACCCAGTAACTTAAAAAAAATGCTGAAACACGTGAATTGATTTTATATTGGACGTAATTGTTAATAAAATGATTTTTTTTTCAACCCCTTAGCTGCAACTCTACCCAACTGTTTTTTTCCATTGTAAAATCAATTCACTTGTTTAATTTTTTTTTTTTTAAGTTACTGGTTGAACAGATAATAATTTTATTCCGGACTTTCGCGCAACTGTGTATATTACGGTAAGATCCACTATACAAAATATCAATAAAATATTATGATGTTCTGCACACCAACGTAGTATGTATTTAATGTAGGAATTTATATGTGTTTCTAATTGTCAATATAGATTTACTAATTGTGGCCCTGGAAAGAATGTTGCTTATCTCAATCATTTCGCCTGATTTGTTTTCCAATTTTTAGAATTTCTAACACACTTTCTTGCGTGTTTTTATCTACATAAGTACAAGAGACCTCCATTTTATGAATTTTCACTAAACAATTCTTATTAGTTTGTTATCTTGAAGAAAACTTACTAACGAGTCTAGGCCGTTTTACCTTACCCCGTACAATATCTAATTTACAAAACAAAAGTTCATGATTGATTACAGCTGAAAGCCCGGATGATGTCGCAAAAAATCCCAACCGAACTTTCACCTGCCTCAATACAATCAATTAAAGTTTGATGCGCGGCAAAGTATCACTTTTCGCTATTAATACACAAATAGCTATTTTAACAAAAGAGTGCGATAAAGTAAGAACAACGAACATTATGGAAACTTTTTAGTAATAAATAAAATTAAAAATACGACGGCACCTTATATTTTTGGAACATCAGAATGATTAACATCCCAAAAGTTGTTAATTCTGACAAGGGTCAAAAAGTGCCGAAATATATTGTTACACCTTGTCACCGTCGCCCATTGTTTCAGCTTCTATTCAAACTCCCTCAGAGCTTGCGATTAGATTGTCATTCTCATGCCCACCATTGTCTGAGTAAAATTTACCTGTTATCAACGTAACGTTGCCCTATTCAATGAAAATATAATCAGAGTCAGTACGGTTCAACAAATTCCATCTAGATAAACCCTTTTGTTTCGACAACGACATATTTATTTTATATATACAGTGGCGAACGTTGCTTAAATACCAGGAGACACTTATTAACTTGCTCTTCCAGTAAAACTCTATTTAATTGGAGAACTTTCGTATTACAGAAACAGTGCCAAGTAGCAGTATTACCTTTGGGAACCGGTAACGATTTAGCAAGAGTTTTGGGCTGGGGATCTTCCTGTGATGACGATACCCATTTACCCCAGCTATTGGAGAAATATGA
Source organism: Psylliodes chrysocephalus (assembly GCA_927349885.1). Classification (NCBI taxonomy): domain Eukaryota; kingdom Metazoa; phylum Arthropoda; class Insecta; order Coleoptera; family Chrysomelidae; genus Psylliodes; species Psylliodes chrysocephalus. Next base: position 19,209,909 of record OV651820.1, read on the forward strand.
GAGAGCCAGCACCAAGATGTTAGACAGGTATACGTTCTAAAAATGAGTATACAGACTCATAATACTAGTTTTTTTTAAAGTTGCATGTAACATGTGTGAATTAGGGTAATTTTATGGGTAGAGAAAAAAAGTTCTGTGAATCTCACAAAGATATGTAGTGATGGATTTAGGCCTAGGCCCCCCTAGGCCTGGGTCTAGAGTGCCAACATTCGAGGAGCGCCAACATTTACAGAACCGGTGGTTAAAAAATTAATATATTGACTTTTTTCTTGTCATCAAGATTATTAGAGATTTAACTTTACATTTACTTTCTGAGGCAATTGCTTTCTTTTCTAATTTATAAGTTCTATAATTTTTTTTTTTTTTCAATTTTCACGCATCATTAACTTTATTCGCGATAAGAATCCTGAACCGAATTATTACTAACACTAATGATTTCGCAGGCGCAGTAGTTAAAAAACGTTCGCGGAACAAAAAGAACTGAACTATTGGTTCTATCCTGCGTTCGCGGTAAAATTATTATTGGTTTTGAACCGCTTGTCTATACCTGAGACACCGAGATGTAATAGGGATTGCGCCGCGCGGTAAAAATTCAGATTGATAATGAATAGGGCATGCGCTCAAAGTATGAATTAGTAATTCTGAATCAGTTCAAGATTGTTACCGCGAACGAAGCTATTGTGGAATACTAATTCAGCGTGCACAAGATAGTGTAAAAAATCTTTCTAATACTCGGTCGTCTACTCGACATGATGCTTGTTATGCTTTGGAGAAAGTACCTATACATCTAGAAACAATGATTCTATTGGTCGTTAAGAATACAATTTTAGACCGATTAAATGCTGTTCAAGAATTAAAAATTCTCTTGTTATATTTGTTCAAGATATGAGAAATAAACAATTTTTTTAATATGAAGAAAAATTTAAATTGCTTTGTTACTCGTAATAGAATTCTAAAACTCCAATCGGAAGAATCGAGAGCACATGACAGAAAACCTTATTCAGGGCAAGATGATTTTTGAATCAACATTTTATTACCGCATTTTAGATATATTTCTTTTCTTCATATATAAAATTAAATATCACCTTAAGATCATTTCTTGATATATTTTACTCAACGTCATAAAATTTTTTTTAGATGGAGCATTATGGCTTTTGAACGGACGATCGCCATGCCTAAATTATCGCTTACCCCTGGTATACACGACGGTCAATTACACAGCCAAATATGCCAATACGAAGATTCGCTGGTCACCCACCTGCAAAACATTCTCCAATCCGACGAGACTTCCGTTATTTTAAATTCCGCCAAACGTCTCTGTGAAACCGTCAAAGATTTTGCTTCGCAGCTGATGGAGAGTTCACTAACGCAAGGTTCTTATTTTATTTTTCTTCTGTTTCATAGTCCTTTCCTCATCACTTTCCTATGCCTATCTATGTCTATTTTATCATATTTCTAGTCCTCTTTATCGTCCGTTTCTTCTTACTTTTTTTGCGAACCCGTCTCATAGTTTTTCTTTAGTCTTCGTCCTCATCTTCATCTACACCTGTTCGTCGTCTCTTTCCTCTTCTTTTCTCAGGTGTTTTTATCGTCCTCTCGTCGCTCCTTTCTTCGTCCTTTCTTCTTTTCTTTTTCTCATTATTTTCCTTGTATTTTTCCTTGTACTTTTCCTTGTACTTTTCCTTGTACTTTTCCTTGTACTTTTCCTTGTACATTTCCTTGTACTTTCCTTGTACTTTTCCTTGTACTTTTCCTTGTACTTTTCCTTGTACTTTTCCTTGTACTTTTCCTTGTACTTTTCCTTGTACTTTTCCTTGTACTTTTCCTTGTACTTTTCCTTGTACTTTTCCTTGTACTTTTCCTTGTACTTTTCCTTGTACTTTTCCTTGTACTTTTCCTTGTACTTTTCCTTGTACTTTTCCTTGTACTTTTCCTTGTACTTTTCCTTGTACTTTTCCTTGTACTTTTCCTTGTACTTTTCCTTGTACTTTTCCTTGTACTTTTCTTGTACTTTTCCATGTACTTTTCCTTGTACTTTTCCTTGTACTTTTCCTTGTACTTTTCCTTGTACTTTTCCTTCTACTTTTCCTTGTACTTTTCCTTGTACTTTTCCTTGTACTTTTCCTTGTACTTCTCCTTGTAATTTTCATTGTACTTTTCCGTGTACTTTTCCTTGTTCTGTTCATTGTACTTTTCCTTGTACTTTTCCTTGTTCTTTTCATTGTACTTTTCCTTGTACTTTTCTTTGTACTTTTTCTTGTACTTTTCCTTGTACTTTTCCTTGTACTTTTCCTTGTACATTTCCTTGTACATTTCCTTGTACTTTTCCTTGTACTTTTCCTTGTACTTTTCCTTGTACTTTTCCTTGTACTTTTCCTTGTACTTTTCCTTGTACTTTTCCTTGTACTTTTCCTTGTACTTTTCCTTGTACTTTTCCTTGTACTTTTCCTTGTACTTTTCCTTGTACTTTTCTTTGTACTTTTCCTTGTACTTTTCCTTGTTTTTTTCCTTGTACTTTTCCATGTACTTTTACTTGTACTTTTTCTTGTACTTTTCCTTGTACTTTTCCTTGTACTTTTCCTTGTACTTTTACTTGTCATTTTCCTTGTACTTTTCCTTGTATTTTTCCTTGTATTTTTCCTTGTATATTTTCTTGTACTTTTCCTTGTGTTCTTCTTCGTTGTTTTCCGTGTTCTTTAACACGTCTTTTCTCCGTACTTTCTTTTCCTAGTCATCCCCTTGTACTTTGCTTATTTCGTTCATCGACCTTTTCCTCTTCATAACTAACCAAAAATAGATAGACTATCTGCTAGCTAGACTGCAAATAAATAAATAAAGAAAAATACATTCAATTGATATATATTTTTAGGAGACGATCAGTTGGCCAAAAAGTGTGATATTTTACAACAAAAATTAGAATTACTGTTAAAAACGTTGACTAGCGAACAGATAGATGCAACGACGATAACTCATCAACAATCATTCGAAGAATCGACTGGAACCGGAACGAGTAGAAATACCGAAGATACTGACAGTGAAATATCTTTCGATAAAATGAAGTCGGACAAAGTAGAAAAGGATCTCAGTAATTTTAATTTTAGAAAACACAGAAGGACTTCAAGGTAAGTCAAATTGAGAAAAATGTGTGTAAATGCTTCTTATTTATTTTTGTTTAAAAAAAATATCACACTTGGTCGAATTGGTGTAAATATATTTTCTTCTGCTAAAATTTTCTAAATGCCTCTTCTAATTCTTTTCTTTCGCTTGCTTATGATAAAATAACAACTTAAAATCAAAGGCTATGTAAATAATGCCAAACGCATGCACTTCTTTCACTGCTTGTTCCAGTCATAAGATTTATGTGCTAATTTATGTTTAGAATATTAGGAAATAACTTATTTTAAATTGTTTAAATCATCTGGATATATTCAAAGTACGTGGAAGTTGTTCGTATGGTAAGAATGATCCCGCTATTTTGATTTGAAATTGAAGATTTCTCATGAATTATCTATGTCTTCCTGAATAACTCCAAATAGAGTGAAAATGATTGTTTAATTACTAAACTCCTTAAAACTCAGATCAAACTCCTTTAATCCAGAATCTGTATAGATATATATTTCAGGAAGTAGTTGTTCAGGTTTGTATTATCTGTCCAATCTTGAAGGCTATTCGCTTCATTAAAAATTACAAATTTCTTAACATTTCTCATACAAGTTGATGTTGAAAAATGATTGAACGTTCAGGGTATCAGATCAGAAACCTACCCCACTTTCTAATAAATTAATCTGACAAACATAAGTACTTCTTACCATGTCCTAGGAAAAATCTAGAATCTTTGTGTTTGTGGTGATATTTGCTACCTATGACCTTTTTGCTATATCGTTTAAGGCGTTTTTCAGTCTTATAATTGCCAATTTATTTCTATCTTCATTGCCTCGACTCTTTTTTATGAACAGATTATTAATATTAAAAAACTGCATTTATTTTAGTTTTTCGATGGCTGTGCATTTAACATATGGCATTTCTTGTACTAAACGACTTACTTTTAAGATTTATGGAACGTGAAAAAGACGCTCTGATCCACAGAGCGAACAGCCTGAAGAGGGCGATTCGAAACCTAGTCGAACACACCGAACAAGTAGTCGACGAGCAAAATAGACAATCATCGGTAGCAATACCCGCCGTTAAGATATCTCTAAGCAGCGATTTAGATAAAGTAGATTCACCGGGGCCGACCACGAAGAGGGATTCCCTGAGACCAATGCCCACGATAGAGTCCGGAGGTAGCACTGACGTTAGTTCTTGTCCATCGCCAACGAGGTAAGCATTTAGTTCAGATAGACATTTCAATTTAGTCATTTCGAATTACAAAAAAAAAAATGGTAGTGAGAGTTCTGAAATAGTGGAGCGGTATTTCATAATAGTTGAAGATTTAAATTAAAAGCTGGTATAATAATAGGAATGTAGAGCTAATATGTAAAAATATATGTATTGATATGAGAAAATTAGTTTTGTTATATAATATAAAAAAATTTAAGAGAAATCACTATGTTTTATATTATAACAAAAATTTAAACTCAACTTGACTATCACTTCTTAATCTCAGGTTCCGTAAGTTCAAACAAACACAATAATTTGAATCTCAATAAAGAAGTGGAAAATTCTTACCTCCAAAATTTCAATGACTTACTTGATTTTGAAAGTCCACTCAACGTTTGGTGGGTTTACAAAAAATTAATTTTAAAACTAAAAAAAAAAAAAAAATAAAAAAAGTATTAATTCAATAATTATATTAAAGGTTTTCTTTCTTCTTCCTGGACCCGCCGGCTTCCTCTGCAACCTATTTACAACTCACTGTTTAATTTCCTTGTTTCCCCTGCACCCTATTTGCACCTCACTGCTTATTTTGCTTTTCTATCTGCACCTTATTTGCACCTAACTGTTTACTTTGCTTTTCCCTCTGCACCCTCTAAATCTGTTTCTGTCCTGGTGTTCTACCTGACACTTCCTCCTTTAATGTTTTCAATAAAATGTACCTTACTTTCCTTTTAAAATTGTTTTATTTGTGCTCCAAATGAAAATATCCAATGCATAGGTCATTCTTTACAATATTTATTTCCAATCAATAATCCTTTTTTCTACACCCACATGGATATTAGCTTATCTATGCACAGATTACAAAACGAAAAAGTATGCTATTGCCGTCAACTGAACGAATATATTTCATATCCATTCTAGGTAGTGAGAACACTGCAAAAAAATTAAATCCACCAATCACCGTTCATGTTTTGAACATCCGACTGCTATTATTTTTAAAATTTTAAATAAGTGACAATTCTGTCAAACTAATTGTCAGTATATTTTTTAGTTATTGAGATTAAATATACATTAAAATGGGTTATTCTTGGGTAGAATCGATAAATAATAGCATTTCTGTTTTTATATTGTCTATAATTATAAATAATTTATTAATTTAAATAAAACTATAAAGTCAATTTATTTACAAGTATTTAAGCAACAAAAATAAAAGAATAGGTAATCCTGTGCTTAACGTTCTTGCCTTCCACACGGAAGACTGGAGTTCGATTCTCGGGTGGGGAAAAAGTGAAATGATTTTTTTTTTCGTTTATTTTATTTTAAAAATTATTAAAACTCATAAATAATTTTAAAATTAGTTATTTTGTCTTAATAACCTAAAATATTGTTTATTTGTGAATTTTCATTAGTGGGTCGTAGAAAAAATATACTGTACAACTCGATCCCATGGCGTCGTGCTTAAATTTTGTCTTCGTGCGATATGACCATCATATCCACTCTTGTTCCACAAACTACTATTTCATACAAAATCCAACATTTTACATTTTTCTTTCAAAATTTCCATCTGACAACTTTCAAAAATTTTATGACAATTCTCTTTCAATCGACATCCTGATATTTTTTAAATACTAATTTTTCAGGACCGACATTACCCATCAAACGTTGATTAACAAATTAATAAATTTGAAAACCAAAAATATGTAATACTTCTAATTTTGAATAAAAATATCATATTAATGTATGTATTACAGGACGTCCCATAAAAAGCTGATCGCTTGCTGTATGCTGTAAGAGATTTTCTCGCCATATAGAAAACGATACTTATGACGCCTTAGACTTGAAAAACACTCGGGCGTCAGTAACGTAATTTACCTGACAACCTTCCGATATAGTTTATGAAAGGACTGGAGCAGCTTCAGATGGAGATTAGATTAGATTTATTTAGAACTGTGGGTCACGTGGCCTCCCCCACCTCGACCTTTTCAGATCTATTGTGGATATCCTTGAATCGTTATTTAGAGTAACTTGTCTAATTCGGTCTTTTGTAGTAGACTCCATAGACTGGGAAGTAGTTCTCCGGTATAGCTAGTTGCCCTTGGTTTTTTTTCTCCAAGTGTAAGGAATCTCAGTCTTGCTAGACCTTCGCAGTGTACTGCCGTTTCCTCTTCCTGACAGAATCGGCACAAGGTCTCTTCTGTCAGATCGATATTATACAGATGGAGATACAAAAAATTTCAGGAGTTAATTTTTCATCAGATTTTAATTTCTAAGATAGTATTATTCGAGAAGGACTCGAACAAATAAAAGTTGTTATTTTTAGTTTAATTAGTTTACTTTTCATATTCCTATATTTTTAAGTAAGATTTGGGTTTCGAGGGTATACAGCTCGGGATTTTCCTATAATCTCATAATATAAAAAAATAAAACTGGCCGAGACTCATAAAATGTCATTAGCAGTGATCACAGTCCGAATCCCCGTAACCAATCAAATTCAAGCTAATTCAATTCTCCGAAAGGAGGATTTTCCCATGTAATATCTCTCGGTACTACTGGAGATGTAGAGAGTAGAAAATATAATTTTTGGTGGTCTCAATTGAACTAAAAACAGAAGAATACGTATACAACTTCAACGATATTTTGGTCTAATATAAACGCTTGTAATCGTTTTATGTAATAACAATGGTCCTTCGAGAATAATTCAATAGTTTACAATTTTTTATTCGACAAATAGACCTATGGTGTAAACAGACGTGTAGTTTTCCTACATAGTTTAACTATGATAGTTAATAACGGGCTTTGGACTACGGTTATAGTAGATGTATTTTCTTACGAATTAACATTTTACGAATACGTCCAAATATGCACGAATAAATCAAAACAATAGAATATTGTATATATTACATGCGTATCGGCCATTAGTTGACACCCTAGTTGCGCTACAAGATTTGTCTGTTAGAATACCGAGGTTAACATTGATATTGAGAAAATAATTAATTTATTTTGTAAAAATATATTTTTGTGGGACATGCACAACATTTTTATTAAATTTACCGATCTACATTTCCTTGTGAGCAACATTTTTAATAAAAGAGAATCCAATAAAAAGTAATAATAATCCAGCCACGTCCATCTTGTGAAAAATACTACTCTCGTACTCAGTGGCGTACCCAGATATGGATCTTGGGAGGTATAACAAAATTGTACATGGAACAAATTTTTATTGTAAATTTGAATATTCTATTTTATATAACAAAATCTAGTTGCCTAGTCCAAGAGCTGATACCATATTACATGACTGATCGATCGATGAATTATATCATCGACGATGATACAAGCAGAAAACTCGTTTTTAAAGTGCCACGAAAACTCACAACAATTTTGAGACAATTTAAATTTGTATTTATTGAGTTACTTCTACTACATGTATGATATATTTAATTAAGTAAATTATTATAAAGCAATTTAGAGGTATATTACACTTATTTTTCTTATGATCACATCACTTTGACGATATGATTGAGTCAGCGGACGTGCTGGGACTTCCTGGAGGGGATATATAGTCCCATTATCACCAACTTGAATACGTCACTGCTCGTACTTCAGAAAACCTACATACTATAAACACATAATTCTAATTAATTGTTGGTCGGACGTATTCATCGCATGTACTATAACCGAAGCTTTGACCATTATTAACACGACAAAGAATTTTCGGAAGCTGAAAAGCGTTAAATTGGGTCGATACAAGGTTAAATTACCGCAATTATAAGCCAAACGGGTGAAATTAACAAATATTTTGCTTACGCAAGCTATTTACAATTTAATTTTAATAATTGTATATTTCAAAGGCCATCCCGGTAAAACCCTAAACAAAAATAAATCAAATGGAAAATATTCGATTGCTAATTAGTTGGTAAAGACCCTCAATTAGACGGTAATCATAAAAGTTATCAACTAAAATCAGAGAAAAATATAAATACCTAATTATCAGGTGAACAGAGTGACTTTTAGATTAACTTGAAAGTAAGTCTGCAGTAACTTTAAACCAATACTAACTTATTAAACCTGTCTATCATTTAAAGTGGCTGACATTAGCCTTCAATCTATTCGAAAGAATAAAAATAGAAACCCACTCCTTTGACCTCAAATAACGAGCATCCAACATCCTATAGTTTCAACCACTCAACGAGTTATCAATTAAAAATTACGTTGATTTTTTACTGAATGAATTACGACTAGAGTCAATTTCTAGAAATATTCTTATTTACAATAAATGAATATCCACCAATAAAAATTAAAACGATACTTGAAAAAATACAAAAAATGGTATAATGACTTGCATCAATTTATCAAGTTATTAATGAAACAAATTTAAACTTAAAAATAAAAAAAATAAAATACATAGAACATACAGAAAAATGATAAAACGAGAAAAAACGTAATTATACCAGAGCCATAATATGGAAAATTATAAATGAAAAGAAAACGGTAAACCAAATCTTTTTTATTTGGTGCCATCGGAATCAACTACTATAGTTATTAGCCTCGTGTTCTGTGTAGGCTTTGTTACTGTTTCCCAGCGCCACTTTAGGAACAGCACTGTTAATTAAAAACCAACAGTGAATGCTCTAGTGGGGAATCCTACCAAGCTTAGAATATATATAGTCAGGAAGGAGGAATCCTAAACGACCTTGGAATCGCGATGGTATCTAATTTTGACAGAGAACTAGACGAATATGGAGACAAGTGTTTCTGGTCTACCAGTGACGTACTGTCATAAAGGAGCGTAGAAAAGAAAATAATAAATTATCATTTGCATATTATCTAAATTTACCGATTTCTCTCATTTTAACGAATTGCTATTTTCTTGCGAGAAGTTTGCATTTTTTTTTATTAACCTTCATTATGTGAATAAATTTTACTTTAAAATTGCATGTTGGGTGGGATAAATATAGGAAAATATTTTTGGGATAATTTATAGAAGGATTTCATTTGAAAAAGTAAAGCAATAATGTATTAAGAAAAAATATTGACTTTTTTACGTCTTTATTATGACAATGTCTTTATTAATCTACATTTTACAAATTATTAAGGTTTGAAAAATAAACATGTTTTGTAGATATGAGTTAAAAAAAATTAAATATCCTATACTTATATTAAGGTGAAACACCGCTGTGATATTTCTTTCTTAGATGTTTTTGTTGGAGTATACATAAAACTTCCTAATATCGAAGAAAATTTCTGATCATTTTATTACATAATATTATTAGTAATATTGTTTGCAGGACAATTTTGCATAAGCAGGTAATACACCTTTTTGTAAATAACTTTGTAATAAATTATATAGGGTGCATCACATTCATACAATAAACTTCTATTATACGAAAAAAACGGCGCATGATATAGATAGTAAAGAATTTATCTACTTATATACTTCAACCGGACCACTTTTATTGTTGGAACAGCTGTTGGTAGAAGTCTTATTCTTGGTTTTGAGGTTCGATCAAAACAATCTGCTTTAAAATGGCGTGAACACAAAAAATTAAGATATTTTGGCTGACAATTTATTTGTTGCATGAACTCAAGCCATAACTTTGTTTTTTGAAAATCTTTAGGAAATCTGAAAATTGTCTACCTGGGATTAATTTATATAATTTGTAAATCTAGAATCTTTATGAAATCTGAAAATTGTTTACTTACAATAAATTTATAAATCTAAATTGAACAATAATTTATTCATTTTAACAACCACGTAAATATCTTAAAATTGCATAAAAGAATTGTTTAAATAAAAGTATGTATACTCTATAAACCATGAGACTACGCCTATGAACACAGTTGATCGCAGACGCACTTACCATGTTTGTTTACAAAGGACCCCGCAATAATCTTATGGAAATTGGGTTTCTGTCAAATTGTCTGAATTTTTGATATGTTGTAGATTTTGTCATCCTGAACAAAAGTCTCCATGGGCACAAAGTGCCAAAATGAATATTTTGGCAGCTACGGAGCTGCCAAAGCTCCCCTGACCCGTTGCAAAACTATTTATTTTCAATACTATTTACAGATGTTAAAAGCATATTTTAATTATTCTAATATATAGGGTAATGTTTTTAAGGTCACTGGATTCAACCCTCATGTCAGATTGGACAAATTGACCGTTGACAGCTGTCAATTCACTGTCAACGAGGAATATAAAAGTAAATATCCTCTTTTCACATTGAGAGTTTGGGTTTTTGAGGTCACTGAATTCAATTCTCATGTCAGATTGGACAAATTGACAGTTGACAGCTGTCAATTGACTGTCAACGAAGAATATAAAAGTAAATATTATCTTTTCACATTGAGAGTTTGGGTTTTTGAGGTCGCTGAATTCAATTCTCATGTTAGATTGGACAAATTGATAGTTGACAGCTGTCAATTGACTGTCAACGTGGAATATAAAAGTAAATATCTTTTTTTCACATTGAGAGTTTGGATTTTTGAGGTCGCTGAATTCAATTCTCATGTCGGATTTGAACAAATTGACAGTTTACAGCTGTCAATTTGTCCAATCTGACATGAGAATTGAATTCTGCGACCATAAAAACCCAAACTCTCAATGTGAAAAGTGGATATTTACTTTTATATTCCTCGTTGACCGTGAATTGACAGCTGTCAACGGTCAATTTGTCCAATCTCACATGAGGGTTGAATGAAGTGACCTCAAAAACATTACCCTATATATTAGAATAATTAAAATATGCTTTTGACATCTGTAAATAGTATTGAAAATGAATAGTTTTGCAACGGGTCAGGGGAGCTTTGGCAGCTCCGTAGCTGCCAAAATATTCATTTTGGCACTTTGTGCCCATGGAGACTTTTGTTCAAGATGACAAAATCTACAACATATCAAAAATTCAGACAATTTGACAGAAACCCAATTTCCATAAGATTATTGCGGGGTCCTTTAAACCATTAAAAATTTTAAAAATCTTTAATGTGGTTGAAAATTGAGAGAACAAAATACTTGCTTATGAAATGTAGATTATTTCTTTCTACTTTTAGCTGTGCTGCTATATCCACAAGACGAACAACTAACCATATTGTCTTGTTTGTCTTTTAACGCGGAAAATTTAAAATTAACAGTAATACTAAATAAATACTAAAACACTCAACATTTTTTAAAAATGTCTACAAAACATACGCTTGATAAAAGTTTAAATTAACACATAAAACATCCAAATTATTAACAAATTTTAATCACTAAAATTATAAACCAATTTTAAAAAACCATTTATCATATGATGAAGAGTCATCCATAGTACAACATGGCTATCACTTCCGTCAGATTAATGCGGACATGGCATGCTCCTTCCTGACTATACAGGGTGAGTCGGGAGGAGCGCACCAAACTCTAGGAGTATATTATACACGTGAAAATAATGTAAAAAAACTCATATGTTCTTATCCGATTTTCATTTGTTTTCAAGTTATGGCGTAATTAAAAATATTCATCTAGCTTTCCACTTCTGAATTTTAACGTTATCAAAGTATGCCATATGTTCAAGGCTCAAAGGCATTTGATAATTCTGACGTTTTGATGAACTGTCAGTGTACAGTGAACAGTAACTGAACGTTTAATTTCGAATTTATGTGATTGTTTAGAAGTCAATGGCGGTATTTTTGAACATTTATTGAAAGAACGCTATAATTAAGAGAATTTTTATGTGTAAATTTGTTTTTTTTACATTATTTTCACATGTATAATATACTCCTAGAGTTTGGTGCGCTCCTCCCGACTCACCCTGTATATGTTCTAAGCTACCAAGGCATCAGAATTAATTTTAAATAATTAAATTAAATGAAAAAATCCCGGCCAACGGTGGCATTCGAACCTGGGACCCTTAGATCCGCAGGCAGAAACTCTACCACTGAGCCACCCACCCCGGGCTCTCCTATTATACCTATTTTTAAATTTAAATCTGTAACTATTATGGAACTATTGACTATGAATAACCGCGCCACTGTTAAAGGACCCTGTATAATATATTTTTAATTTTAGTTCAATTATAACGACGAGATTAGCAAATATATCCCCGATGCCTGATGTTAGACGAGATTCAACGTTTGGTAATGAAGAAACCGATTTAGTTCCGTTGCCGGTACCAGAAGGTTTTGCTGACAGTCGGAGGGCTAGTCAGGTCCATCAACAGCAGAGGTAACTGCCCTATTAGCTTTTAGTTTTTATTGACTTACAGATACTTAAAAACAACAAATTAGTAAAACAATTTTATTAAGACAACATAAAAGATTTAAAAATATTCAGGGAAATTAACCAGCACTTTTTAAAGCATTGGCGGCTGGTGACTAACATATTGGGGTTCACACTGTCAGAATATAGATCTCAGTACAGATTTAGGTAAAAAACTTTTAGTGTTTTAGAAAGATATATCATAAACATTAAAAGTTTATTACCTAAATCTGTATTGAGATCTATATTCTGTCATTGTGAACCCCAATATTTTGTTTACGAGCCGCCACTGCTCTAGAGTGTAGGTTTGATAAACAGAATTAGAAATCAATCTTGACGCGATCAATATTTTTTAGGGAATGTAATTCATACGTTAATAAAAAAACTTTTCAAATTGTGAAATATATCGTAGATCTGAAATAGAAATCCGAAACATCAGTATATCTGAAAAATAAGTGACTCAAATAATTTGTAAATTCGGTAAAAAATCTATACAATCCCCCTACGAATTATTAAGTCCATCCCCGAACCCCAAAGGTGAAAACAAATTCCTGTAGATTTGAAAAGTAAACATGTCGTCGCCGGGGATCGAATCCAGGCATTCATGTTCTTCGGACATGTGCCCTCTCTGTAAGACCATTGATAGTGACTGTTGAGATTCCTAGACAGAAATTTGATGTGTTAGTTCCGGCCAGACGGCGTTCAGATTTGTTCTCAATTCTACAAATACCTCTAAAGGGTCGTTTGATTTGAAATTCGATCGAGCGAGCATCGAGAAGACCGAGAAGTGATGACGTGACAATGGAGCAATGAATCAAATCAAATAAAACAGAGTAAAACACATAACCTCGTTTTTTTGCAATTCTTGTTTCTGGTTTTTGTGTAAAAAGAGTGAGCAAAAAGCGAAGAAAATGGAAAAACTTTTAATAATAAGGGACAATGGCCCCAAAATGCAGCATATACCACTAATGCCTGCTTTGCTTTCAAACTCCATGACTGTGATTACTGGTGATTTGATCTGAGCAGAGAAAATTTAGTTTTAAAACACATTTTTTTATGATGAATAATTTTAGCTATAGGACAGTGGTTATGTACTTTGTTGATTTCTTGCCTGGCCTCGAATTTTGAGATTCAAGTTTGTTTGTAGATTAATTAAAAAGAGATAGGTAGAGACAAAGACAAATTTCTCCGTTTTCTCGAAACTTCTGCTCTGAGAACATCGGGCTCGCTCTATGTTCTCGCTCCAAAACAAATCAAACACTTTTGGGATCGCTCGGAGTGTCAATTCAAATACGTTTGCATCGCTCCGGCATCTCCGATGATCAAATCAAACGCACCATAATACAGCATCGGTGTATATGGGAAATGAATTTATGCATTATTTATACTGTGTATGAAAATTGTAAGACTGATATTACGGATTTCGATTTGCGATCTACATCTGGCCAGAACTAGCACATCAAATGTTTGTCTAGGAATCTCGACAGTAATGGTCGTTGCTCTAATGAAGAGGACACAGGTTCGGAGAACATGGATGTTTGGGTTCGATCCCCGACGACGATAGGTTTTTTTTTTTAAATCTACAAGTATTTGTTTTCATTTCAGGGACGGTTTTAATAATTCGTAGGGGGATTGTTGAGATTTGTTTTCGAATTATTTCAGTCAAAAAGATTTTCTATGACTTTACTTGAAAATTTCTTAAATTGTATACAATTTCCCATATAAGTAAAACTTTAAAATTTGTTTTCATGTACCTATATACCGGGTGTCCCAAAAAGTTTTATACAGGTGGGATAAGTTTTATCTTATACAGGGTGTCCCAAATAAGAGTAATCGATTTTAAATGTAAATGCACAGCTTATTAATTGCTCTAAAGAGATGGAGTTTTCACTAATTGATTTCCTTTATCCAAAAGTTTTTTCAAGTTTGTTCACATTTTATCACATCAATACAGGGTAATCCATTAATGTTGGTCAACTTGAATAGAAAAAATATGTATTATTTTAAATGGAACACCCTGTATATTTTGATGGCATTCAAAAGAGATTCATCTACTTTTTAAAAATGTATAGTTTGATATCTTTTGTGTTCTTAACAACAGATTTTCGAGTTTTTAAGTAACACTGCTGTTTTCTTTATTTAAAAACTGACATTAAATAAAATTAACAAAAAGAATTTATTCAGTAACAAAACATAACAAAAATTTATTAAAAATTAGAAAACAAACATTTATAATGAGGATGCAAAAGTTTCAATAATTGCTGTATGTGCCTACCCTCTTGTTCAATGCACATACGCAAACGAAATTTTAAATTTTCAAACGATTTTTCTAACATATCTGGCCGAATATTTTCGATAATGTTCCTAATTATCTTTTAGTTCTTCTACGTTGTTAGGCTTAGGACTGTAGCATTTATGCTTCACATATCCCCAGAGAAAAAATCTGGGATAGTTAGATCAGGAGATCGCGGTGACCACTCAGTCGGTCCAGCTCGACCTATCCACTTTCGATTAAAAAAATTATTTAACGAATCTCGTGCTATCATTGAAATAGAGGTGGTGCGCCATCTTGTTGAAAGAAAACGATGTCTCTAATTCCATCTTGAACTAATGGTGGATAAAAAAACTGTTCCAACATATCTGTGTAATTTGTACCTATCACAGTTGGTTCCGTAAAGAAAAAAGGACCATAGATTTTTCTAGGGGACAACCCACACCAAACGTTAACTGTTGGACTATCTCTTTCAAATTCATTAAAAGAAGTGGGGATTTCAGAACCCCATATTCTGTAATTTTGTTTGCTTCATCAGACATGATTAATAACGTATTAGGTTCATTCCTGAATAAATCTAGTAAAGTCTCGCATACCTTTAGTCGTTTTTCATAATCTGACGGGTACAATTTTTGGTAGGTCTGAATTTTATATGAAGTCAGTTTTAAAATTTTTAGACACCTTTGCAGGTCACTTTTGGAAATGTCTAAAATTCCAGCAATCTTTCTAATCGAAATTCTGCAACTGTTAGCTTGCAGCACTTCATTAATAGACAACAACTTTTCAAAAAGAGCATCAGCGTTTCTTGGTTTTTTTTAGGTGCGCAATGCAACCAGTTTCGCTAAATTTTGCATGCCACTTTTTAATAATATTCACAGAAGGGGGATTTTTACCAAATTTTCTTCTGAGTATTCTCCTTGTTCGAGAGATAGATTTAGTTTCTGCATAAATTAACACAGTTTGAGCTTTTTCAGTTACTGAATAAATCATTTTGTAAGTGACAGTAAATTAAATTACTTCTGTTTTTATGAATTGTCAAATTTGTTGATTTTGTTGTCAGCTTGTCATAGCAAGAGTTGATTTAGCCCAATCGAATTAGGTGAAGAACAGGCTTGAGATTCTGAAAAATTGGAAGCAGCAATTTTCCTTCGGAATTCGTTGGAGGGGGTCTCTGGTAGTCTAAATTCAAAAAGTTGGGATTCCAAAGTTGTCGCTACCTCCGCCATCTTGATTTAAAGGGTTATTTTTTGTATCTTGAATAACTCATTTATTTTCAATTTTACAAGGAAAATAGTTTTTACAAAAGTTATTTAAAATTAAATTTCCTACAATTCTGCTTTTTTTTGTACGATCGATTTTTTCGATTTAAACCCGAAAAGAGGGGGTGAATTTTTGGTTATAGAATAACTCGTTTATTTTCAATTTTACGAGAAAAATTGTTATAAACAAAGTTGTTTAAAATTAAATTTCCTACAATTCTGCTTTTTTTTGTACGATCGATTTTTTTCGATTTATACCCGAAAAGAGGGGGTGAATTTTTGGTTATAGAATAACTCGTTTATTTTCAATTTTACGAGAAAAATTGTTATAAACAAAGTTGTTTAAAATTAAATTTCCTACAATTCTGCTTTTTTTTTGTACGATTGATTTTTTTCGATTTATACCCGAAAAGAGGGGGTGAATTTTTGGTTATAGAATAACTCGTTTATTTTCAATTTTACGAGAAAAATTGTTATAAACAAAGTTGTTTAAAATTAAATTTCCTACAATTCTGTTTTTTTTCTGTACGCTCGATTTTTTGTATTTACCCCTGAGAAGAGTGGGGGTAAACTCTTATCATTGTATTATCACGTTTCTTTTTAATTCCAGGTATCAGCAAAAAAAAACAAACAGAAAAAATAACGGTACAACATCAATAATAAACGTGACAATACAATACTTAGGTTCACCCCCACTCTTCTCAGGGATAAATACAAAAAAATCGATCGTACAAAAAAAAACAGAATTGTAGGAAATTTAATTTTAAACAACTTTCTTTATAACAATTTTTCTCGTAAAATTGAAAATAAACGAGTTATTCTATAACCAAAAATTCACCCCCTCTTTTAGGGTATAAATCGAAAAAAATCGATCGTACAAAAAAAAGCAGAATTGTAGGAAATTTAATTTTAAACAACTTTGTTTATAACAATTTTTCTCGTAAAATTGAAAATAAACGAGTTATTCTATAGCCAAAAATTCACCCCCTCTTTTCGGGTATAAATCGAAAAAAATAGATCGTACAAAAAAAAGCAGAATTGTAGGAAATTTAATTTTAAACAACTTTGTTTATAACAATTTTTCTCGTAAAATTGAAAATAAACGAGTTATTCTATAACCAAAAATTCACCCCCTCTTTTCGGGTTTAAATCGAAAAAATCGATCGTACAAAAAAAAGCAGAATTGTAGGAAATTTAATTTTAAATAACTTTTGTAAAAACTATTTTCCTTGTAAAATTGAAAATAAATGAGTTATTCAAGATACAAAAAATAACCCTTTAAATCAAGATGGCGGAGGTAGCGACAACTTTGGAATCCCAACTTTTTGAATTTAGACTACCAGAGACCCCCTCCAACGAATTCCGAAGGAAAATTGCTGCTTCCAATTTTTCAGAATCTAAAATACTAATCCGATTGGGCTAATTTATTTTACTATGTATCAAATTATGTTCAAATAAATCTGCCTGCGAGTGTTTTACTCTCCTATGAAATAGGCAGATGTATGTACTTTTAATGAATTTGAAAGAGATAGACCAAATGTTAATGTTCGGTTAATTTTGCGTGTGTTAAATTTCAATTACGCATGTGTATTGAAGAGGAGGGTATACATAGGCACATACAGCATTTGTTGTATCTTTTACATCCTTCATTATTAATAATTGTTTTGTAATCTATATTAAATTTTTGTTATGTTTTGTTACTGAACAAATTCTTTTTGTTAATTTTATTTAACAGTTTTTAAATAAAGAAAACAGCAGTGTTACCTAAAAACTCGAAAATCTGTGTTGTTAAGAAAACGAAAGATATCAAACTATACATTTTTAAAAAGTAGATGAATCTCTCTTTTTAATGCCATCAAAATATACAGGGTGTTCCATGTAAAATAATACATATTTTTTCCATTCAAGTTGACCAACATTAGTGGATCACTAATGTTGTGATAAAATGTGAACAAACTTGAAAAAAAAAACTTTTGGATAAACGAAAGTAATTAGTGAAAACCTCATCTCTTTAGAGCAATTAATAAGCTGTGCATTTACATTTAAAATCGATCTCTTATTTGGGACACCCTGTATTTCACAAAAAAAATATTCCGTTAAAAAGTTCTATGATCATTTGGGAATTCACAATTAAGTATTAAATTTTGTAAAATATAAGTGGTATACAGGAAAAATAAAAATAATGATTTATAATGGAAGAATAAAATACTTTAAAATTTCAATATAGAGCAAAATATTGATAGGAATTTAAAAAATATGCTCAAGTTTAAATAATTACACTTATTTTTAAGTAATTCCGATTTACCTTATTCAATAAATAATCCAAAACCAATGCTAAATTATCTATTGGATTTTTTTTTAATTTTACAAATTTCATGCTTAATTATGAATTTGCAAGTAATTTAGAACATTTTATCGTAATAGATTTTAAACTTGGAGATGTGTAAAAAATTAATAAAGAGAAAAAAATTAGTTGACTGATTGCCTATTGGGGGAAAAGTCGTCATTTGGACCATTGGAAATTCAGCTCGAAGTTTGGATACATGAGCACAATCACACATTCTTGCTCCGAGTGGCGGTTTTCCCCCACTATAAATGTAGCTGACTATTACTTTCATACTTCTATAAACGTCAAAAAACATGTAAAAAATGCCAATCTGTTTCAAAATAATTTTTTGCTATCGACTATTTCTTGGAAATGTTCCTTTAAAATATATTTTTTTTTAGCTCGGAAGGCTCTACAGAAAAAATCCTCATCGAAACGGCGACGTCGCTCATGAAACTCGAAATGGAGCACAACACGATAAAAGAAGAAACCGAAAAGGAGATGTCGCCACCCTCCAGGAAGCAACAGGACCGCGACGGTGCCGATAGAAACGCGGCTACGGGCGCGGACGACGACAAGGAATGCAGCAGCATCTTGTCGGTGTTATCGAACGAGGAAGTAAGCATAACGTCCGAAATCCTGGACCAAAAATCGTTCATACCTCGCAAAGACAGCGACGGCGAAGACTTGAACGGTCACATATGCCACATTGACTCCCCCGAAACTGACACTTACCAGTCCACCTCGGACGTCATCCATGGTGAGTCTTTAATGGACGATATTAGTTCCATGTTAGGTGAAGTGTATGGATACGGTCTGGATAGCGTTGACAATACTTACACTGACGACACGACGTTGTTTCCGAGCGATATAGGTAAGGAGGAGGAATGAATAACGTCCTATTCGGGGGCTTTTCGCTTCATTTTAAATCTATAAATTATAAAGGACCGGTTTTTCATATTATTTCATTATCCTTTGTGTACCTCAACCAAAATTTCGAAAAAAAAATCAAAAACTATCACTTATTGATCCGAAAACAAAGTAAATATAAATTCTATGGTAATTCCCACATTTTTCAAAATTTTCCCTACGAAATAATAATTTTTAAACACTTAAAGAGAAAATAAATTAATTAAAGAAATTATGTTCTGGGATGGAATTCGAACCCTAAATATTCGGGTTTTATGTACGCTGCCTTACCAACTTGGCCATCAGGACATTAGATGTCCCGAGTTCGAATTGTTAATTTGAATATTAGATTAGAATCTTAAAACATTTATTTGGTTACACTTATAGGGGGTTCAAAAATAATGGTATAGGTAATGGTATAATATTAGGTAGGTGTAATGTTGAAAAATGTAATTGACATGCGTCAGGTATGTGGTGTGATAAAAAAATAACGGAAATTATTGTTTTTCCCAAAGAATCTTTATTTAATAATGTAGATCAATTTTGTTCCCTTTAAAGTAATTCCCCTCAAATATAATACACTTGTGCCAGCGTTTTTTTCAATTTTGAAAGCACTTCTGAAACCCACTTTTCGGTATAGTATTTCAACTCCTTTAGCAATTCTGTTTTCATCTCGTTAGTGGTGGAAAAACGTCGTCCTTTCATAGTTCTCTTTAATCTCGGGTATAGAAAGTAGTCACAGGGGGTCCGTTTCGGATAAATACGGTAACTGAGGCAAAACAAAAAATTACTAATAACTAGTGATTATGGGCACGTAAACTGCACATGATTTCCAGATAGTGTTCCTGATTGACAGTATAACCTTAAGGCAGGAACAAAAAGAATGAGGAGAACCTTCACATTTGACCGATTTTTTTTTTGTTCTTGGCTCTTCATGCAGCTTCCATTGGATCGATTGGCCCTTGATTTCGACGTCATACCCATAAACCCATATTTATTCTCCTGTTATGACCATTTTCACCAATTCTGGATTTTATTCCTAAAACATCCAAAAAAAATTGCTAATCATCAGCCAAATGATGTTCCAAAGTCATCAGCCACCTTTCTGGTAATAATTCGCCGATTTTCCAGAATAATTTTTATCTGCGACGTCGATTTCTCTTTCTTCTTAAATTTCCGTCACAGAAATAAGAATTTCTTCCCATCGGCTGCGAGCGGGTGGATTATAGTGAAACTTGTAAAAATGTGTAATTCTTGTTGATAAACTGTCAGACACAATGATAAAATTAAAATATTGTTACTCAGGTTTTTGGAATCTCATTTTATTTCAATTCAACTTTTACAACAATACCTCAATTCAACTTTTACAATAACTATCCAACTTATAACATTAACTTATAACGTCTATCATAAAACTGAAAACTGAAGTCAGGATCCTCGGCTTATATAGCTTGCATTGACCCTTCTCGAACCTTCTCGAAATACCTAGAATTTTCTTGACAAATAATGACATTTCCAGACATTTCTGGACTAGTCTATCCTCTTTTACTCGTACTTTTACTTATGATGATCACAGCACACTATAGTGTGATGGGTGACATTGCACTTCTTTTCGTATTTGTACGTTTCCTATAACGGCCGCAGGCCACTGCAGGGTGTAGTGTAACAATATGTTCTGCTAACACTATAAACTTGCTTCAGTTTACATAACAACTATACATACTGAAATAATATAAGTGCTTAAAACTTTATGACTGATAATAAACAAGTTTAATACATATCTGTTTCTTTCATTTAAAGAGCGTCGAACACGCAGAATCTGTCTTGTCTTGTCGAGTGGAAGTGTAGTGAGGCTAGCAACTGTATATGTGTCTCGTCGTGAGTGGCTGAGGGACCATCACATGATCATTGTGCGTGATTAATACAGACTTGTTCTTGCATATATGCGCTTGTTTCTCATCCATTTGAACTATACTTTTAGCACGAGTAAAACAGATTTGCGAGTATGAAAGAGTTAGTACTAGAAATTTTCCATGGGAAAAAACGCTATATTTTAGGTGCTTAAAATGCTAGGAAATAAGTTTGCAGGTATGCATATATTTTTTTCGGAATTAGAAAATCCGTTAAATTGCATTTGGTGTTGCCAGGGTCAGCCTTTGATTTGCAGACGATTTTTAAATTTGGTGATGCAATGTACTGAATGAATAATAAAATATATTATTGTTATTATGTTTATTATATATTATTTATACGGGGTGGAGTATGAAGAACTTAAGTATCTGTAAAAAAAATCTTGTAATTTTTGAACAATTTTCTTCACTAGTTGCCAGTTGTTCTGTGTGTTTTCAACGTCTTCACGATTTGCTGCTCTCTTTGAAACGTCTGTACCACTCGTAAATTATTCGAGCGAAACTCAAAAATTATCATAATTTTTTAATCACACCTCGTACATGTTTCCTTAGACGATGCTGAAATAAAGATTGATTGAAAAATTGAGATTTTTCGGAATATATAACATTCAAATTAACAATTCGGACTCCGGACATCTAATATCCTGATAGCCGAGTTGTATCGAATCATATCCCATAACAGAATTTTTCAAATTTTTCATTTAATTTATTTTCACTTTGTAGGATCAAAGATAATCTTCATTATTTCCTAGGGATAATTTTGAAAAATGTTTCAAATAATTTATAAATCCAAAAATGACATGCGTCGTCACAAAAAATTTTAGTTTTAATCTAGGTCCGATATATTTTAATTTTTGTAAATACTATATCATCACCAATTTAGCTCTTCAAACGGACCTGAACTCATGTATCTAATATCGCCATATTTTGTTTATTCAAAACAGCCCAGTATTGTCTGTTCTACTTTTATTCTTTTTCACTCTTGGTCAATATCTCCATATGTCTATATATCTAAATAAAACAGAATTTAAAATTCCTTCGAATCACCGCTTACCAAGTTTTTCATAGTATACAGTAATTAGATTATTTTTTACCCAAAAATGCCGTAGAGTACAGGATTTATATTTAAAAAACATATGTCTGGGATGTTTAAATAATGTTTAAAAAACCCGTCCTAGAATTTATTTATTTTTAAAAAACATTTTTTTAAATAAATAAGCTTCCGAATACGACGAACTTTAAACCTCTACCGCTCCCCAATAACGCCATGCCATTGAGTGAACGTTTTTTTATTATTAATTTAAATTTGTCGCCATCAACAGGAAAATTTCAAAAATATACATATCTCGTATAAAATATATGCTACCTACTAAAAAATTATTTACATTTCTGGTCTGCTGAACTGATAGATGAGTGAGAGAAGCAATCACACAAGGCTTTAAAAACAAAGGGACCGTGACAACCGGCTGTTATAGATTCAACGTTTGTGGATTGTTCAGGTTGCCATGACAATTGTCACATTGCTATGGTAACACTGTTTTGTTTGGAAACAAATTAAATATTGCCAACTTTGTTTTAACCAGTGGCGGCTTGCCCTAAGGGGTCAAAGGGCCGTGGCACTAGTGCTAAATATGTCGACACATATTCTTTTTTATATAATAGTTATTACATTTTTCGGGTCAAATGGCTAAACGATGCATATACATATAAATTATTTATCATTATGTAATTTAAACCTGACGATAAAATTTGCATCGTGTTATAACACAACAAATAATGCAAGCGACTGGCAACTTACTGGACTATATTCCGCCCGAGCCACATCTCAAACGACCCGGCTGCTAGCATACCAATATATTTAAAACGGTTACCTACGTCACAAATGCAGAAAGTACGTGTTTAATACGTTTAAACGGGGAGAGCTAATCGAGTGGCTCGAATTAGTTTTTTGAGTATTTCAGCTGGTCGCATGTTGCCGTTGTGCGTAAATAAGTTGAAAATTTTATTAGCTTTTGTATGATAATATAAATATACCTACTGTTTACAAATTGTCCTAGACAAAATGAATAAAATGAGCAATTTTTCTGCCCACTCGCTCAAGGACAAAATTCAAATCAAAGAACTTGGAAGATCTTTTCTCGATTTAGAAATCACAATAACGCAGAATATATGTATTTAAAAAATAACTGGAATTGTGGGTGTAATCAAAAATATGCATTTTGTTTGGAGGCGATTTTACGTGGACGACGCATGGTATCACTGATTTAGTACATAATATGAGAAAATTAAAACATGAAAAGTAGCCCGTTTCCAGAGCTTATAACTTTTAAGCGCCTAATCGTAGAAACGAGCGGTTTTTGCTGATATGTGTTATTTTGCTATAAGTTTTGGTTTAGTGGCACAGAAATTATGTATTACTACAGGGTGTTTTTTAAAAATCTCCTCTCTTAAATTCACCGTATCAAATTTATTTTGTAAAATACCATGTACAAATTATACATTTTTAAAAAGAAGAAGAGTGTATCTTTCACCTGACCTAAACATATACAGGGTGTTCCATTTGATAAAATTTGGTTACGGTGAATTTAAAGGAGATTTTTAAAAAACACCCTGTATACGTAATACATAATTTCTGTGTCATTGAAACAAAACTTATAGCAAAATAACACATCAGCAAAAACCGCACGTTTCTACGATTAGGTGTTTAAAAGTTATAAGCTCTGGAAATGGACTACTTTTCATTGGGACACCCTGTATAAATATTTTTAGTTTTTCATTGCTCGGAAAATCAAATATAATGACCCTATTAAGTTCGGCTCATAGGCAAAATATTATTAAGCAAATCCAAGGAGTTTTTATGTTATTTAATTATCTAAAAAGAAATACCAGAGGCGTGTTTTTGGGTCAAAATTTGGTCGTGGTGCCCAAAAATGTTTCGTCCCCGGGGGAGTACCTGCGTGATACACTGGCCTGGCACCACCTGTGTGCTATGTCATGAGCCGCCACTGGTTTTAACCTTATATGTATTAACGTGACGGTATTCTAAATATGTTAGGAAATTCGTATTAATTGTACCCCTAAAACTCTTCCATTTTTCTCTCACAGAATGATGGAGATCAAATAACTTGGGGAAAAAACTAAAAGAAACATCTTTAGAATTTTTTAATTTAGTCAATTTTGCAAAAAAAATCTTGAATTTTGATTTGAAATTTTCCTGTTCTTTATTATTGAATTTGCTTGATTCGTTATTTATCGTATTGTATTGTTTTTGCTAGCGATTTTGGAATGTTTTTGATAAATATTAGCAACACATGACTTTATACTAAATAGGCACAAAAATCGTAAATAAAATTTTCAAAAATACTACTGGGCTATGTAAATAAACATGCTAAATAATTAAATATCTATTAAAAAAAAACACCAAAAATATAATTTATTTTGAGGGTGATTGATATAAAATTTTCTAGTCTAATAATATTAATTGGTGCAATGAAACATTAATTTTTATTTTCAATTTTTCAACAACAATGAATGACTTATAATTTTTCAACAAATTATACAAACTCGGAAAAATAGGTTAATTCAAATGATCGTTTGTAAAAATTTAAAATAAAAAAAACTAAACTGTTTCACCATTATACGAGCTGTGGTTAGTTTTGTACATATGGAACGATTTCACTAACAACAGTTATGAAAGTTACAAGGAATTTCTTACATTTTATTTTTGAGTTATTTTCATCCAAAAAAAGACTTTTATTTTATATATTTATTTGTTTATCACTGAATATATCTAGTTATTCTTTTTACTACTTCAAAACTAAAATGTTAAAACTATCAAGTAAAAAATATATTCTTACAAAATTACTTTATCATACAATCATGTCAATAAGCTAATACACGAAACGTGTTGTCAAAAATTATTTAATTTGATAAGTGCATTAAGTTATGTGATTATCCAAAGAACCGATATCAAAAGTTGTATTCAATAGATACTAGTAATATCACGAATTAATAAAATATGACAGTTCAATAATTTACAGTTATAGTTCAAAAGCAATGACAAAACAGCAAGTTGCCTACTAGATTTTACTGTATTAATATACTAAACATGATTATCGATTATATTAATCAACTAAAAGTATAGGAAAATATTACATAAGGTAAGTTGGGGTAAGTGCGTATAGAAATTTGACTAGTTCAACTTTAAGTTGATGCCACTTCGGCAGGTGAAGTTGAATTTAAGATCTGTAAAATCTGTGCATTCAAACTGTATAGGTTCTCGGTAAAATAAAGTTTACAAAAGGTGTTTTTACTTGATGGAGCATTGTTTTTATAGTGTCGCACTTACCCCAGGTAGTTAGGGTAAGAGCGGCACCACTTTTCATATTCAATACCAATTGTTGTTTTAGTTTGAGGGGCAAGTGCCTCTATCCTGAAATGTGTAGAAATCAAATGCTCTGTACAGAATTTAAATAGGTTTATTATTTATTAACTCGAACAACTAAGAAACTAAGTAACACACTAACAAAACCTGTATAACCGTCAAATGATATTTGAAATGATATTTCTCCACGTCTACCTATTACAGGCTGAGGTAGTAATTTAACGATGTCATTTTTGGGTATAAATTCCACATATTCCACGGGTGGAAACTTAAATAAAATGTTCTAGTGGAAGTCTGAATTTTTCTAACAAACTGTATAAAAACTTGGTCAGACTGCAATTCCAAAACTTTGTCAACATATTGTTTTAAGGTTTTTTCGTTGCAAATTTCACTAAAATCCAGTCTTCTTCCTTTTAAGTTGAAAGATCTCTCATAATTTCATTAAACTCATTCTGTACGTTTTCCATATGATTGACCAAATCTAATAATAACTCCTCATCCTCAGACTCTTCTTCGCAAAGGTTTACTTCATTTTCATTCTCTGATTTACTTTCACTCTGATCGATTTTCTTCTTTTTTGCTTTGCTGCTTTCTATAGCTTCTCTTTCCCTTTTTGGTACCTTTGTAGCTTTCATAAGCAGTTTGTCTGCTGCTTCCTTTAACCTTTCTACTACTTCTGTTCTAGCTATGACTTCTGCTCCAGGGGCGATTCTCTTTTTTGGGTTTTTTTATAATTCCTGATTATCTTTCTTCACTTTTAATGTGGATAAAAGCAGTTCTTCAAACGAAAAGTTTGGTGCTTGGTTCAGGTTTTAATTATTAATTCGTCACCTCTTTTAACGGAGTTGATACATTCATAGTTACAGTAGCTGCAGTTGAAGACAGTACGGGTACTGCTGCAGGTAGAAAATTTTCTCCATCAGCCTGTTCTGTAACCGTTTCTGAGTCTCCAGTTTTATGTAATAACTCGTTTCTGTTATGTTCCCATCTTTTAAAAGCAGCTGGATCGAATTTGTCGTTTGTGATAACCTTGTCAATAAATGGATGAATCCCTGCTTTCTTAAATTCATTAACTATTCAATTAGGGTTAGACTCGTTCCAGATTTGTTTAAGGAATGTCGAAATGGATTTTTTAATAATTTTTTTCCGGGATTTATTCGTTGCCATTTGACTAGTTTGGCGTCCCATGAGCATTTCAATGATTTGAAGACAGCTATATCAAGGGGTTGCAGAATATGGCTGGAATACGGGGGTAGTTTTAATATGACATTTTCTTTCATTGCCGCCTCAATTAACTTTATTCCAATGTGTGTTCACCAAATGTTTTAAATATTATTATTTTTGTAACAGTTTTTAAAAATTGGTGTTTCCATCCATCCTTTTAAAGTGGCAGCATATGCTACACTAGGGTTACTTTCATCCGGTTCTGGAGCCATCCATTCATCATATACATCTTTACCTTTAAACACTATTAAAGTCACTGCCATTTGTTCTGCAGCTCATAGAACGGTTGTATTTTTCCTACCTGAGCCACTGGTGGTTCGGGTAGAGGGCACTCCAATTGCTCCCATTACTTTGGTTCTTAGGTTCCATACATGCTCTGGTTTATCCATAATCCCCAATTGTAAAAGAATGCCTTTAAGAATTTCAAAAATTAATCATAGATAATGAATGAGTCCATACATCTACGACTGGCAATTTCGACACTCTGTGCTTTTTTTAGAGAAAGATGGTGTCTCTGTTTAAATGCAATAAACCAGTTCGGTCCTGTAATTCCATTCTTAAATCTTGTTTTCAAACTATTTCGTTTCACGTATTCATCAATACCTTCAATCTCTTCTTAATCCCCATTTCTCCATGACTCTTAAACACTCTGCTATGTTCTCTTCATTTTCAAAGCTTATATCTGTATTTCTTCTTAAACTTTTACTCTTTACTTCTCTTCTTCCTGCCAAATGATAGTCAATATCGATCTTGGAATTTGATAGACAATACTGACTCTTTTTATACTAATTGTCTTATATTTAATATTTTCTAACGCAGTTATTAAATTTTCTTTGGTATAAGTAGTGGCCCCATTTTTGATTTTTTTTTTATATTTTCTTCAATTTTTGAAACCTAAAATATAAAATTGTTACGTTATTCGCTACAAATGGGGTAAGTGCGTATTGTAAATGACGCACTTTCTCTTTCAGTAAAAAAATTGGGGAAAGTGCGACACCATCTTTAACTTTTAGAAAATAAATTAATAAATATATTTTTATGCTGCACAGTATCCAAAGAAAAATTCCTTACAAACTTGCTGAACGAGATATTACAAACAGCTTATGTTCTGGTGCTCACTGACAACAGACCTTGAGCGGCGGTTTTGCCATTTAACTAGGATGGCTTCAGTGAACTATAATTTAAAATTTTTGACAAAGATGGCGTACCTATGTCTAACAGGAATAAATTTTTAACGTGATGATGCTCTTACCCCAAAAACGAACTTACCCCAACTTACGTGAATGATGTTATCATTGAAAAACCAATCAGGTATATTTCTGTTTCACAATTGAATGGATACATTAACAAAAGTTATGAAAGTTAGGAGAAAACAAACGACCTTTACTTATATTGTCTTTGATTTTCGAGTTGTTCTCGTCCAAAATAATATTTTTCTTTAAATAAATAGTTTATCATTTCGATCTACGTAAATCAATGAAAATTTCTATTCTATTCTACAATTTTGCGGACAATAAATTATTTTTCCATAAATCCATGTAAATAGGTACCTACATTATTTTTGAAAAGTCTTTGTTGCAATCTCGTATGTTTTTATATTTGATAGTCTTATTTATTTATTAATTTATTTATATTTACTAAACAATAGCTGCATCCGTTAACAACAAATTTTATATTTATAAAAATTAATCTTTGTTTTGTATATATTTTCACAATCTAGAAAATGTAAATACTAATTATTCTGCTGCATGTAACTATTCAGTTTTATTAAGGTGCTAGATTAAAATATTATTTAAGCTATTTCGCATAAGTACCGACACAGAACAGGTTGCGTGTTGGGCACCCCAAAATATGTACCCCTAAGAAGTTACGGAAGCCTGAAGTGGAGCCATACATTTCGAAAAGATTTAATATCTCTGCAGCAGTTTAACTTAAAAAATCTATATTTGGTAAATTACTTAAGCACTTCATGAGTCTTAATTTGAGGGTGAGTAAGAATTAATTGAAATATTTTTAGGAGTGGTTTTGGGGTAACCCACCCTTTTAACTATACAGAACTTGTTTGTCTATTGTCCGATTTTTAAAATTTTCATTTCATTTTATGCAAAATTCTATTTAAAAACTTTTTTACTTTTAATTTTTTATCAAATTTAATATTATTCGAGAAAAACGAGAAAAATTCAATCAATGCATTATGATAATGTTAATATATTTGACAGAACTCGTTAGGGGTACAAATTAGTATAGAAATAAATAAATTTAGGTTATTAACCGACTTCAAAGAAGAAGGAGGTTCTCAATTCGTCGTAATGTTTTTTTTATGTATGTTCAGCGATCATTCTTTTAGTCAGTCAGGTAGAGACAGGTTTAGGTACCCCATTTTCGCATACAAGCCTCGAAGAGGGTTGAAAAGTACATCGATTTTAAGTAGAATGAAAGGAAATTTAAGAGTGGCTTCTGGGGATAACAAATGGAAAATTCGATTTTCCCTAACAAAAACGAAAGGTTATTTGTTGCCCATTTTTCCACACAAGCCGTTTTCACTATATGATTAATTAATAGAACTAGGCTTCGGAAAACCAAAGGCTTTAATGTTGCAAGTGGCTAAAGGGTTGAAATAAGGACGTAATCTTCTAAGGAAAAATCGATATTTTGTCCGATTTTTCCACACAAGCCCATCGAATGTACGTAAACGTACGTCGTCACTAGTCCAAAAAACATATTTTCTTGAATGACCCGAATGTGTAAGTGCATTTTGGGGTCGGAAAATTTTTCTGATGAGGAAAATCGAATTGTCCATGTGTTATCCCAAAGAGTCACTCGTAAATTTTCTTTTATTCTACTCAACATCGATGTATTTTTCAACCCTCTTCGAGGCTTGTATGCGAAAATGGGGCATCTAAATCGGTCACTGTCTGACGGTCTATTTAACACAGTGTCCGATTTCAATGATTCTTTTTTTGTTAGAAAGGGGGTACTTTAGGGGTGGTCCCATATAAATTTGGTCAAAATCTAATAATTAGGTCCATGAGAAAAATCCTCAAATTTTTCATTTTGTATGTACGTTTAGCGATAATTCTTTACCACCTTGTCCGATTTCTATGATTCTTTTTTTGTTAGTAAGGGGGTACCTCAGGAGTGGTTCCATATAAATTTGGTTAAGGAGGTCCTTTCGCCACCCCTTTCGCCACCAATGTTAAATAAAAAATATTAGATTATGACTAAAATTTACTTTTTTTCTAATAGTTGAAGTCCTTATTTATCTAATGTTGAACTTTTAACTATACCTTACCGTGCAAATTTTTGAGAATTTTTTTTTTTTTTAAATGTATTTGTATAGTGTCTTACGAGAAAATAAGACCTCAACAACAATTCTCGAATTATATTATTATTTATTGATTAGATAGAGTAGAAAAAAAAAACTAAAAATAGGGTTTTTGAAATATTTAGGTTTTGTTTTAGTCATAATCTAATATTTTTTATTTAACATTGGTGGCGAAAGGACCTCCTTAAGATGTGGTGACGGCATCTGTACGATTTTGAAGTCGGTTTTTTAAAATTACTTTTAATACTTGTATCCTTGCAGTTCTCCACTTTAGTGATAACATCGTGGCAAGTAAAAGTCCAAATATACTCACTTCAGGTTTACTAATCATTCAGGGTATCCAGGTGTCATATTTTCACGGTTTCCCAGTGGGCACAATTTTATGATCACATCCACAATGATTCCGGTATGATAGAAATAGTTATTGATTTTCTTTATCAAGATTAGTTTGAAAATGAGTGGGATAACCTCATCGCCTACCACTCTTCGAGCATATATATATTTCATATAGTCCGCATTCAATATCGTTTGTTTGGGTTTAGAGGAGAAATGCTGCGGACACTATAAACAGTGTCGCATCGTTTTTACGGAATTTGCAATTAATATAAATAATAAATGAAATACACACCTTCAAAATAATTTTTTTTTTTAAATTTGGCACTTTTTTATAGACTTGCATTTAAATATCTAGTAATAGTCAATAATTATTATTTACATCAAATAAAGAAATCTTCGAGTGTTACT
Organism: Psylliodes chrysocephalus; assembly: GCA_927349885.1. Taxonomy (NCBI): domain Eukaryota; kingdom Metazoa; phylum Arthropoda; class Insecta; order Coleoptera; family Chrysomelidae; genus Psylliodes; species Psylliodes chrysocephalus. The sequence continues at coordinate 19,240,812 of OV651820.1, forward strand.
TTCCTGTATTCAGAAGAAAAATATAAGACTCTAATAACTTTAGGTACAGGAAAGGCGTGTATTGGTCACATCAGCTTTTTTTATACAAACATCAGGATGTGTATAAAGAAAAAGGGAAAGTTGAAATAATAGGCAATAAAAAAGATTTAAAAAGCTAAAACCTTGATTTTTAAGAACAATCCATCGCTAAAATCACCTTAGAAGTTTGTCGATGGAATGCGTTCGCGAAGTTCGCCGTATTTAAATATGCGCTGACGTTGTTAGGTTATAATACTCCGGTTACTGCAGAGGAAGATATCCCGCATGGTGTCATGGCGGTGCTGACGTCATGCGTAGAGTTAGTAGAGTTGGCGCGAAATAAATATTATATGACAGACGCACGTTGCAGTAGTTTGTTTATAGTGATTTATAACATTTTAAGCCGATATTTATATTATATTATCTTGTAAACTTTGTTCGTTGAGAGTGGTATTAGTTAAAAACGTTCAAAACATTCGGTACGGATGTAACAGTAACAATTAGAGTAATGGACTCAAGAAAGATATTATGTTTGTTCCCTTTCCTCGACAGTAAGAGCTTAGTCAGATTCGGTTCATTTTTTAGTGAACGCTTCGGCTTTTCCATTGCCCTCCACATCGCTACTTCCCCTCTTTATCAAGACTATCTATTCTTTTATGACTGGGCACCCATATCATCGATTTATTCGAAAAAACAGCTGCCGTCCTCACATTGATTTTGCCAGTTCCTCTTTCAGAGCTACCCTTACTTTAAATCTATTATAACTAGAAACAAAATAGTATCAAAATAAAACTGAATACTTATACAATAAATCTAGAACACTGTAGATTATAGCACTTTTTTTTTAACTGATCTAATCAATAAACTCGATATGGTTGATACTTCGATTTCAGAAAGAAAAATGAGTCTTAAAAGAGACTCGTTGGAAAGAAAGCATTCGGAAAAAAAGCGCAGGGCTTCTAGGACGAAGGTCGAGACTGCCCTGAGCGTCGAAGAAGATGTTACGCAATTTGGATTCGAGAATAGAGCTTTCCCGATCATATTGGACAACAAATTAGAAGCTGAACAACCGCGGTATTGCAGTCTAGCACAATTCGTAGAAGGTAATGTCCTTTATCATGAAAAACGTAATTATCATCATCATATCGATCTTTCTTTCCATTTATTGGACTCAACCACAATTAATTCTGTGCTTCTCTTTTTTCTAGTGATTGTATTTAAATTTATTTTCCAAATACCGTACTATAATAGTAATTTATGTTACAAGGACGAAAAGTACGAGACATAGTTGAGCTTGGCAACTCGTAGATAAAACACTTTTCGTCCGTATTTTATGCATTTTTTATTCGAATGTGTTTTGATATAAAAAATATATAGAAAATAAATCTGAAATGATATTATTGTTAAAAAGCAAACTGAAAATAAAAAAAAAGTTTAAGGATCGGAGGAGATTGACTTTTTTGGCCTGAGTAGTAAAAGTATTTTGTAGCAGCTCATTTGAAGTTTATTCGCTCCGTGCGAAGTCATGGAAAGGGAAGCAAAAGCGATACTAGCGCTAGCTGCGGATAATTCATGCATTTTAGGGCGATATTTTGTAATTTTGGCATATCAAATACACGTATACATTTTACTTTTTTTCAAAAAAAGTAGGTAAAAACAATACAATAAGCAACCGGGGTTGCTGTGTTGAAAATTGAACAAATACTAGCAAAAAAACAGTGAAACTTATATAAAAAATTTCAGTAGCAAAGTGGAAATTAAATCAAAGAAATAAATGGATAGATATACAATAAGAAGAAAAATTACCTTTATTTTTGTAATAATAACCGTAATGCTGCAAATAGTAGACATCAGAAACTTGAAAGGTTTTAAATCAACAATAAATTATCATTTTACCATGTTCTTTAATATCCCTTATTCTTAAATGTTCATTCAGCAAGGACTAGATTTCAAGATTTCTGCCTTTGATTATTATGTGTGGTTGGAACGCAATTTTGTAACTAACTGATGGGAAATCAGTTTTAATCATTCATTCTATGTTTTCTTTCGAACAAAAATGAAAATATAAGTAATGATCCTTCTTTTATACATTTTAACTTCACGCTATTATTAAATGGTATTTTTTTATTTTGACAGATTAGACTAATTCTTCAATGAAAACTTATTAGACTTAGGCAACTTCTCATACAATTTCCAGTAAATACTGTTGCCTGCCTATATTTTATTATTCATTTTTATCGATTATACATAATTTTCTTTAATTTAAGCGATAAAAATATATAATAATAATAAATTAATGTTTTACTTGTTTTACAAATCCATATACTTTTATTAAAACTACCATATATACTTTTTAATTACGAATTCTATTAAAAATTGCATTTGTCAGTGTACGCAGAAATAGTCCATTAGTATCAAAACGAATTGGCGCTGCTGTCGCGCACGGAGCGAATAGAAGGTTCTATTTTTAGATTATTTTTTGTACGAAAAACGACATTTTTTATATATTCGAATAAAAAAAGTTCTTTTCATGATTTTAATGTACCATTTCAACACAATAAATGACAGTTATTATAGATGTTTCAACTTTTTAAAAAATATGGGCCTAAAATGAGTATAGTTCTAAAAAATCTACCAGAGGTCGTTAGTAAATGGTGTACTAATACTACGTTTGAATATCCACATCCGATGCATTGTTTACATTTCGATTTAAAATGAGATGTAGAAGAAAAAGAGAAAAAAAAATTTTCACCTTGAATTTGACTTATGAGACAGATGGAGAGAAATATTAATAGACCGTTATAAATGCTATACACTGAGAAAAATATTGAAAATAATATTTTACCATACTTATCGTGCATAAAATTTATGTTATAAAATATTGGTTTTTATTACGTTAGTTTCTATCATGTTTTTGGCACTTTTAATTTGATTTTTCTAAAAACAAAAATGAAAAACATGATAATAGACCTTTCCCAGTATTATTGATATCTATACTCATGCGCATATCCTACTTCCTGTTGAATTTAAAAATGTATTGTTGCTATGTTACCTACTCTGAGTTCCAATTACATACATCCGTAAATGTTATTTTTAACTTTTATTATTGGTAGGGGAGCGAGTGGCGCTTTTAAGTGTGTTATTTGCGCAAGGCATAATACAAATATTTCGTTTATTCTTACCTTGTAGAACATGGAAATACTTTGCTAGCGATGGAGACCTCGATGAGGACATCTTTAGAAAGTATGTTTAGATAATACCTTGTGCAAATGTGTAACAAAAAAGTGTCACTGGCTCCACTACTATATAGACTAGGTGACATCCATATAGTATAGATGACAGTTGTTTAAAGTAACGATGACAGAGGGTAATCGTCGTAGCCAACCCAACAGTTATAAGGCGAGGATAAGACAGATAAAAAATAGATTATATATAAAATTACTAGATTCAAAAGTCCCGCGCTTTTTTCGATCATGTGTAATGTGAAATTGTCGAATAACGGGAAAGGTGGATTGTCAGTTTTTTAAACAGCAAATCAAACACATTTTTATAAAAATAAAATATATTTTTTCCTCAAACAAAACGAATTGCAAACAGCAAGAATCATGACTTAACTATGTATATAGTTAAACTGGCAAGTTATATATGTGGCAAGCGTGTTGAAATTGAAATGACAGTTGGCCGGTTTAACTCCCACTCCATTTTTTTGGCGGGAACGACTTTATCGCTTCTCTGTGGTTGTTATCCTAGAATTAAAATTCACAATATCTCAGATGCAGCATATATGAAATCAAAAAATGACGGCTAATTGTCAGAAACAATGAGTTAATTTTAGCTTTTATCAAGCGAAAAATACATATTCAATTTTTTAACAAAAATGGTAATTTATTAAAGTTTACTAATAATTATGTAATAAACGAAATAAAAAATTAAAATGATATGTAACACAACCCGTTATTACTGAAAATTTCAATGTAAGAAGCCAGTCTTCTTTAACAGTAAAACAATGTTGAAAAGCTTTTGTGGAAAACGATGTAAAAAAGTGTGTTATATCCTAGAAATGTTCAATTTCATTCTTATCCATATTATTCATTGTTAGTTAGGTGTGTGTACATATATTTCATCAAAACAAAGTGAGGAAATTACTATTTTATATCGTTTTTATAATGTACATGCGACTTCTGACGGATTTTTTAAAACTTTATGTTAGGGACATATTTTAATTTGTTTTTATATGGTTGTGAAGTTGGAACAGCTATAATAACTGTCAGTCAACTCTTCGTGCATTTCATTCTATCTTTCCACTATTGCACCCGTCTTGTAAACTAGACTCATCGACTACAACATCCTCATTTCACCAACATATTGGGTGGCGAAAATTTAATCAAACACAATGGGCCAAATTTCGTTAACCGTTATAGATGCAAAATTGGTTAAATTGGAAAAACTATGTGTATTTTCAATAAGAATGTATTGATTCTTTTAAAATTAAAATATCAGGTTTGTTTTTCGAGATATTTAGGATTGGGATATTCGATTTATTTAACACCTTTGTTTTTTAAGATATAAATAAACCTCATTATGCTTTTTATTGAAGGTGAAATGCCGCTTATCACTTTAATGAGGAAGACTTCAACCGCATACGTTTTTTTTTTAATTTGGTGGTAATATTTATAGCACTATTTTTTGTGGTACCTACGCGTATGTCCCACTCAGAGAAGGGAAAACTAAATAAAACTTAGCACGTCGCGTAGCCTAAGCTATACCAACATTTTTGATTATTTTTTTATAACTATTCAATTTAGTTTAGATTTTGCTAGAGTACCATCAAAAGGAACTTACAGAAAGATGCTACCTTTCCTTGTTGATTACTTCTGTTCGCACTTTAATAAAACTGCAGCACTTTTGATTGGTCGTAATAATCGTCTGTTTCAGGTATAAATACCAACCACATTTTGACAATTAGTTGAACCCCAGTATATATACCAATCAGTATTGGCACTCTGAGGCGGCACGTTTGATCTTTAAAAGTGGAAATTTTAGTTGACACTTGACGTTTTCGGGATATGAAAAGTTTTCTTTACACGGACTTGGTATACCTGGTTAGTTGAATTTTTGTTCTGCTGCTTTTTAAATTCGTGTGTATGAGGGAGATGTGAGATACCTTTATAGACAACGGTTGAACAACTTAATTACTTTGAAGAAGAAAATAGATTAGATATCAGGGCAGTCTTTGCAAATGTAAGAAGGACAGAACCGTTTTAAATTTTTTATATATGTGAAATATTACTTTTTGGTGAAAAGTTTAATTACTTTTAGTTCAAAATATAACGTTAGTTTGTCAAGGGAAATATATAACACACAAGGTTAGAGTAACAAAATAGAGGTATTGCTTTATTTCTTAAGAATTACTCTAATCTAAAACTTTTCTAGTATATTGTAAAAATTTATTCTATACGTTATTTAGGTACTGCAAAATCTACAGGAAAGTATGTAGTTTTAAATGTAAAAATTTGTAACGGAGACATATTTAGTGTAGTTTTTTTACAAATATATACTCAGTGACTTGTTTTTGTGAATGAGTTCAAGTATGGCCGCAGACTAAAATCGTTATTTTTTATTATGAATTAATTTGAATTTATTTTAAAATGGGAACTATATGTATATGGTTTTCGTAGTTTTTACACTTGTGATAAAAATATCAAAGTTATGTATATTACTATTTGACATTCTTGTAAAACCACTAATTTAAAATTGACTTTAAACTAAGTGACTACACACAGAATTGTTTGAAAGCAGCCATAATGTATAATTTATTTATTGGATACTATAAAAAAATTAATAGTAGTTACATGTAGAGTTAAGTAACAAGAAATTTAAGACCAAAAACAAAACAAACCTTTATATCTAGTGAATTTAATTTAGTACAGTCCTCAACTTTCTTAGGCTAACATTAAAGATATCTATTTGGATCTCGCTAAGAAACTCATTGGTAACAGTCATCATCTTGTTAAAAGGAGATATACTACTTGGATCTAAATCAAATAATTTTTTGTTACTTGGGTTTCTTAGATTAATCTTTGCAGCATTAACATTTATATAGTCAATCAATTCACAATCTTTGTACTTAAAATAGAGTACAAAATCTATCACAGCCTGTTGCTTTCTTCTTTGTAAAAGAGATTTAATCTTAAAACTATTGAGCATAGTTTTATACGAGATCTTAGGTATAAGGGCACAATTATTTTTTATGACATAAAGGTACCGTAAAAATATTTTTTGTACTTTTTCAATATGATCAATTTGTGTGGCTTCCAAGGGCATCCATATTTGTGAAACATACTCATGATGGAGTCTTACTAAGGCGTTATATAATCTGATTTTGGTGGTAATCCCAAATTTTTTTGTATTTCTGATTTAAAAACCTAATGCTTTTATTGCTTTTTTAGTTATGTGTAAAAAATGGTTATTGAACTTCAAATTAGACTGAAAGACAACTCATATTCACGATTTAATGTGACATCACAGGTCTTATTTCTAATGTAAAACATTAAGAGGCTATGGATCCTTACAACTCAAAATATGCATACGTTTGTAAGTGTTAAATAGACGGATAAAAAGTGTTGATTTTTATTTACAACTATAATAAGAACCCATTAAAAAGATTAAGAGCAATAGAACATTTCAACAAATTTCTATAGGTACACATATTTTTGATACCTGATAATCAATAAATAATATATTTTTTGGAGTAGCAACAGGTTTATTAATACACAACTATTATTTTGTTACAAATACTTATAATATTTATAATTAACATAATAGTTGATATAAGTCCTTTAAAAATAATATATTTTGATTTAATTGTTGAATTTATACATGAGCAATTTTCCTTGTAGCATTGTTTACATTTTGCAGAGAAATATTGTATTCTGCTTTTAGCTGATAAATCATGTACATGTAAATGGGTTGAATGTAGACAATGTTAATGTTTTTGCTACTACTGCTGGCTAGGAATGCTGGGCTGGGACACCAACAAAAAAAAAGGAAACACAAAGCACTAGATGTTTTTATCACTTATACACGTACAATTTAAAACCATTCAAGTAACTAGCATGTTGGAAATACTTCACGAAAACATATAAAACATAAATCAGTCGAAGGCAATGTATTTTCTTTTTATAACACACCTTTTTAGCTTGATTACTTTTAGTACTCTATTTATTCCAATGTCCTCAAATAAAACGAGCAATAATAAGGATAAAACACACACTGAAGTGTATTTGGGGTATTTTTGATGTAAATCTACTATCAAAATAACAAATTTTCCGTTTTCAAGCTGTGAATGTATTACAAAAACTACTTCGATAAAATGTAAACAAAAGTTTATATTTGTGTACGAAATATGGGTTGCCTGCGCATGGTAGCGAGTTTTTAACCGGATTTATGACAAGTGATAGGTTATATCCCGAAAACGTCAGCGCAGTAAAAGCTGCGCGTCTTTTTCCCGCCCAGGGAGTGTCATGGGCCTGGTTGAACTATTCATTATCAGATGACGCTAAGTGAAATTGTGGTAAATATTCAGCGCAACATTGATCAAAATGAATATTACGATCGACGTTTTAGTCAAATACAGGGATATAATCCATAATTACATAATATGGTACAGTATGCTATGGTACAGTACAACAGTTACAAAGTTTAACATAGCGAAGCCAAATTTTTAAAACTACGGCTGACATTACAGAACGTCTGCAACTTTGCAGATCTGCAAATATGGCGGCAACTTTGCAGATCTGCAAATATGGCGGCAACTTTGCAGATCTGCAAATATGGCGGACTTCAGGCGCCAGTATCAATTTTTCGTATTCCAAAAAATATCCGCAAATTCAAAATATTTATTGTGGTTTATTACCCCCAACAACACTAAACCCAAATCCATTACTATGTTTAAAAACTCGATAATCTGACACCATGAACTGTATTCAATCAAAAGGAACAGAAGACTTCATGGTTATTAAAAAAAAGTAAAGTAAAAATTGTCAATTTGCAATTTTGTAGGATGTTCTCCTCCTGCAAAATTACAGATGATTTGCACACGCAAAAAATTAAAACACGTTTCTCTAATACCAGGTTTTTCTTTTGCAACTGCAACTGATATTTGCAGACGCAAGTTCGATTTGCAGAGCTTCTGTAATCTTACCCTAGGTCTTTATATATGGGCCTTCCTCAACTACTTTCTTTAAATACAGATCTGTACTTTTTTATTACAATTTAACTATGAGCTGTAAGTAACAAATGGATCCCGAGAGTGGCCTCCACAGTCTCCAGATTGGAATCCAATGTTTTTTTAATGTGCATTTTTCAAAGACAATGTATACTAATGCATAATATTCCAGAATTTCGGCAGAGAAATTCCTATAATATTATTACACCCAAAATGACTGGAATTGCAACAAGGAAAATTACTACAACTCTTTAAATATCTTAAACACGAGGGAGGACATTTAGTGAAAATTCTTACTGAATTTAAGTAATTCACAATATGTTTATTATGTTGCATCCTAGTTTCATATTTGTTATAATTCTACAGTTGTTTTAAACAATTTTTTTTAAGAATATTATAAATATTTAAGGTAAAAATTGAAGAGGTTCATTGTTAAATCGTAATAAAAATATTTAGTGTGATAGATGGTTAAATAGAGAAAAACATTAAATAAAAAATACAGACACGTATTTTTTCCCCTTTAATCAACTTTTTATTTAATACGATTAATGAAAGTCCCATAGTCTTTAATTAAATTTTCTCCACCCTGTATATTTAAAAGATAATAATTAACATTTTTTTTTTACAGAAATTAAGGTAGATTAGGTACACTTGACTATTTTTGAAAATCGATTTTAAAAGCAACCCTGTATAATATTTGTACTTTAAGATCAATTTAAGATCATGGTACATGATACAGGATAAGTCATGTATATTATACAAATAAAAATATTAAGTAGACATAAATAATAAGTACAGAATTCAAAAAATACATCTAAAACATAAACATACAATTAGAAAAACATTTAACTTAAAATATGATGGTATTAAGATTTATTGTAAAAACATGACTCTGCTAAATATTTTTTGTTTTTTTTTTTAAATATTCAGACTTCTTTTAAAATAAATGAAATCAGGGAGTGAATTAAAAAAAATTATTTCCATATATTCAGGTGATTTCCCAAATAATAATTTCAAATATGTTGGTTTCTGAATAAATTTGTGAATGTTACAACTAAATACAGGGAAATATTAACAATTTAAAAATTTTGAAATTATAAGTTTGCATTAATTCTGTTAGATAAATACTTCAGAGGCATTGATTAATAACTAATTTGATTTATTTTTTCAATTTCTGCCTTTAAAAACAGACGGAAACGCCCCCTATCTATAATGCCTCAGTATTGTATTCGTGCCACCCAAAAAATGTTTTTGTAAGCCCCTCTTTTTAATATTTTTTCCCACGTTTCCAATAACACCAAGTCTGAAAATGCAAAAAAAAAATTCTGGTCGTATGTGCAGAGTGTCTAATTAAGAATGGGACACACAACAACTGAAGGTTCTCTGATTAAAAATAAGACGATTAACCGAAATAAAATATTACTGGTTTCCGAAATACAGGGTGTTAAAGTTGAAAATTCAAATATTATTATTGGCAACACGAGTACTGATTTCACGTTTTCACTAGAAATCCATGTTTGTCAAATGTTTAAATAAATTCCAGATTAGAGTTCGTATCTGAATTTGATAAAATGATCAATAAGGTAAAGGGTCCAAATATTATTTTTCAAATATTTTTACACAGGCGAGTTTGAGAGGCAAAGGGTCAAAAATTTTTATATAGGCAGTCTCAAATATGGCCCAAATATGTTTTACATGTAGGTATACAAGCGTAAGTGGTAAAAGAGTCAAATATTTTTATATGAGCTTGCTTAACGGACAAAAGGGGATACATATTTTTACATGGACGTGCCTAATCTGAAAATGGACTAAATATTCTTTTACGGGAATGCGTAAGGGGCAAAATGAGCAACTTTCTTAATACTCATCATTGGAATCTCGTAAACCGTAAACTAAACGCTCTCTACAAATTTTAAAAAGTGTAAATTAAAGACATTTTTTAAAATTGTTGAAACCAGGAACGATATAGTCACATTTCTCATTATAATTTGTGTCTGAAAAATTCATTTTTATAAGCTATCTAGTAGGCAACTTTAACTTTTTATAAAGGATAATTCATTAAATTGTACGCAATTAGGTCGAAATATGAAATATGAAAAATGTTTCTATAAACCTATATTCACTAAATGCAACGGATTCCGAAAATACTAATGAAAGCGATAAAGAAAATAAAGATGAAGAGCCAGAAGTGGTCTCTCAACATACTTCTAAGGTTCTTGATTTCAAAATTACTCAATATCCAGGCGCCACAAACAACTACAACTTTAAATAAATACTCCGACAACATCTTGTCGATCATTCTTTATGAAACTCCCTGGTATAAATGAATCTCATTCAAAATGTTCTGCATTTTCCTTCCTAGTTTTTTTTATAACTTTATTTGAACATTAATTAGAAGTTAATACAGCCAACAATCTCACTTAAGACTGGAACTGACGTATACAGTGTTTCTTAATTGCAAATTAATAAATTACGATTTTAATTAAACTCTTACAAACTTGTTTCATTTACGGTTTGATTAATTAGACAATATAAAAGAGTGACTATAGTGGATATCATGAAAATTATCCTGACATTAATAAAATAATTCAAAAATTGATTTTTATTTCAATTTTGCAGTAGCAGCTGATTGCTCAAAAATCTTTGAAATTTTTTATTAACTTATATTTATTTTTAAATTACCAAAACAGCACAGTTGTAAGAATGATTTATCTAGTACGTAAAGCAAATTCTGGAATTTTGGAAAATTTATTTTACTTTCGCCACCTGCAACTAATAGAAATTTTAGAATTTTATACTCAAGAATAAAATATGTAACAAAATTTATTAGGTAAGTAAGTTATTGTCACAGACATCTGACCCCACCGATACACGGCCCTGACTAAACCTCTATTTATACTAATTCATTCCTAAGCTAATTTTGGCTCTTCCGTTCTAGAATAAATTATCTTCACAGTCTAAAAACATTATGTCAAAGTTTATCAGGTTACTAAATTTTAATTAACATTCCTGCAACTGGCCGTAATTCTTTCATTTTCATGGAGCAATCATATCTAAACTGGCTTCTCAAAAATGAATTATTGAAGTTGTCGCTGTCTGATACAATTGCGCCAAAAGAACGATACAGAATAAGCGATCCATTGATTAGACAGAGGTACAAAACCAGAGCGCGCCAGCCCACTATGGTGGATGTGTTAATATATTTGTCCAATCACGGCAGGCCAGCCGCTGATTCACTAGAGTCACTATTTATCTGACGTGCAAATATAATTAAGCATCTCATCTTTATTTCGAAGGGTCCATAAGTTAACATATTATATGTCTGCAATTAACACATAAGTTCTACACTCTCTCTACTCTCCTGATATTGGTCCATTTAATTTGTACCTGTTTCCAGAGGTAGAAAAGTCGCTAAGAGGTTAAATAATTGGAGATCAATAATACTGCAATGAAAAGCTTCTTAAATCTGAATGCAAAGTGGATATAGTTTTTGTATTTTATTCCACAAATCCAGTTTCGTTATTTTCTTTTTACTTTTAAGAAAACGTTGATTCAATCTTTCATTACCCATCCAAATCACCTCACTAATACCAAATTCCAATAGTCATTTTCACTTTGAATTTAAAGAATGCTTTTTAGGTAACGACATAGCCAGGAGATCTTTCAAGCGTCTCAACAGGTCAACGAAACCGACGAAAACCGAAACGAACGTCACGAGGCAAAGCACATTGATAGAGGAATCTGAAGTGTTGAGCATTAGCAACAAGGGCAGCCAGACAAATCTCAATAAAATGCAGAAAGAATTGTCCAATATATCACTGTCGAACGACGATAAAGACAAAGAAAGAGAAGATACGGTAAGTAACGATATAGGAGCATGAGCAGAACTAATAGTAAAGGTTAATTAATAATAATTTATAATAAAGAGATGTAATGGTTAATAATATACTAGATAAAGAATTACTATTTATTAATAGATACAATAATATATCTTTTTAAAATAGTAGTTTTTATAAAAAAAGCGAAAACTGTCACTTTCCACCTTAACGTAGGCGCTGCTAGGTGAGTGTCGCAAATAAAGCTATAATTTTTATACGATTACACTATACAAACAGATAAATAAATTGCTTTTAACATAAAACGACCACATTTTAATACAATCATTTAAACACCTTAACATTATTCAGCCAGTTCCAAATAACTGTATAAACGGTAATGGCGCCTTTGAATAAGGAGACGACATAATAATGATTTTCTCATAAATAAATTGATAGCACTAGGTGTGGCTAAGTGTAGGAACAATATGGTGTCTCGTCAGGTGCAGACTGTTTAAAATTAATTACAATGTAAATAAATCATAAATCAAAAATTGTAAAACAGCGTAAACATAGAAGTACCAATATCTCTTTTTACACATAATTTTAACCTTTACTATTAACATTCGATAGCGTCACGCATGCTCTCCCTCGCTAATTTAGTGCAACTGCAACCATTACGGTCTGAAGGAAGCATCCGTATCCTTCTATTCCAGTGTAAATTTCCCCAAGTAAGCGTAATAGTAGAACCCCCGTCTCCCGTCCTCACAGAGCAGATGCGCTCCGAACGCTTGGAGCACATCCGCGTAGAAATCGAGGGCGAACTAGATCATGACTTGGAGCTGCTATGTTCGAAGGAGCGAGACCGGCTGAGCGACAAGAGCGTCAGCAATAATAGCTCCAGTTCCAATCTGTTGGGCATCAGCCAGGAGAACTTCCTGACCAGGTCGCCGGCCGCCACCAGGCGAATATCCTGCTGCAGCATGCTGAATCCTGCCGAAGCGGCTGCCCTGGCCGCAGCGGCTGCGAGCAGTAAATTTTACGAATCGTCTGCCGAGAAAAAGGATCCTGATAAACGCGATAAGGATAAAGAGGAGAATCAAAATAGAAAGTTGCCGATCATCAATCCGTTAGTCAGGCTTCCTACATGGCCTAGTAAGTATTCCAAGACAGCTAAGATTTTAGGAATAGTATTAGATTTACGTTCTTTTCTTGCCATTTTTTATCGTTTTTTATCATTCTTGCATTACTTTTTATAATTTTTTAATGTTTTTTAATAATTTTTTATCGTTTTAATATTATTTTCATTTTTTAATTTCTTAATTTTTTATCATTGTTGATATCATATTTCATATTTCTATCTTCATTTATTATTATTTTATACTTTTTCTTTTTTATCGTTTGTTTTCTATCATTTTTTATTATTTTATCATTTTCATCGTTTGTTAACCTTTTAACACTTTTTTAACATTTTATTAACATTTTTTAAACATTCTTTTACCATTAATATTTTTTAACATTCTTCAACATTTTTTAACATTTTTTAACATTTTTTAACATTTTTTAACATTTTTTAACATTTTTTAACATTTTTTAACATTTTTTAACATTTTATAACATTTTTTTAACATTTTTTAACATTTTTTAACATTTTTAACATTTTTAACATTTTTTTAACATTTTTTAACATTTTTTAATTCGAGCCGTTATTTTGAAAGTCCATTTATACTTAAAATAAGATATTCATTATCGATAATGTCCGAAGGCAGTAATGAAGGTAATTTTAATTAATTAGTATTTAACAAGTTAATCACAGTTTTTGGACAATTGCATTAGTTGAATAATCAGTACGTTTAATTAATGCAGTTAAACAAAATTTACACAAACCCTTGGATATCGCAAATGGACTTAGGTCACTTTCAAAATAAACGGCTCTTTTTAACTTTTTTAACATTACCATTTTTAACATCAGTTTTATCGTTTTTTCGTTTTTATCGTTTTTATCGTTTTTATCGTTTTTATCGTTTTTATCGTTTTTATCGTTTTTATCGTTTTTATCGTTTTTATCGTTTTTATCGTTTTTATCGTTTTTATCGTTTTTATCGTTTTTATCGTTTTTATCGTTTTTATCGTTTTTATCGTTTTTATCGTTTTTATCGTTTTTATCGTTTTTATCGTTTTTATCGTTTTTATCGTTTTTATCGTTTTTATCGTTTTTATCGTTTTTATCGTTTTTATCGTTTTTATCGTTTTTATCGTTTTTATCGTTTTTATCGTTTTTATCGTTTTTATCGTTTTTATCGTTTTTATCGTTTTTATCGTTTTTATCGTTTTTATCGTTTTTATCGTTTTTATCGTTTTTATCGTTTTTATCGTTTTTATCGTTTTTATCGTTTTTATCGTTTTTATCGTTTTTATCGTTTTTATCGTTTTTATCGTTTTTATCGTTTTTATCGTTTTTATCGTTTTTATCGTTTTTATCGTTTTTATCGTTTTTATCGTTTTTATCGTTTTTACCTTTTTTTGTAATTGTTTCTTAACAGTTAATTAAAAATAAATTTCAGACGTAAATACCGGAGGTGGTTTCATTAGCAAATGCCTATTAGCAAACGCAGACACCCTCTGTGCGGCTGTCAGTCCCTTAATAGACCCTGACGAAACCCTATCGGAGGGATTCTATGAACGTTCAGTGATGAACAATTACTTTGGCATCGGTATCGACGCCAAAATATCGCTAGACTTTCACCACAAGCGCGAAGAACACCCAGAAAAATGCCGATCCAGGGCGAAGAACTACATGTGGTACGGAGTGCTTGGAAGCAAACAATGGCTTCAAAAAACTTACAAGAATTTGGAGCAGAGAGTTCAGTTGGAGTGCGACGGTCAAAGGATACCGTTACCCAGCTTGCAGGGTATTGTGATATTGAACATTCCAAGGTAAGCCAAGATGTAAATGGTAGAATAAATCATAATCAAACTCAGGAAAGTATATCTTGGCATGAGAAAATATTTTTGATTTTAGTTTTATGGGCGGCACTAACTTTTGGGGTAGTTCCAAGGACGGAGATCTATTCCTAGCCCCTTCGTTTGACGACAAGATTTTAGAAGTCGTCGCAGTTTTTGGATCTGTACAGATGGCGGCTTCCAGACTCATTAATCTTCAACATCATCGAATCGCGCAATGCCAGAGCATTCAAATTAATATTTTAGGCAAGCGACGATTGTGTACACTACTTATTCCTTTCCTGTTATTAAACCAAGACTTTAAATCTTTCCTATTTTAGGCGAAGAAGGTGTACCGATCCAAGTAGACGGTGAGGCGTGGATCCAACCTCCGGGCATTATCCGCATCATTCACAAAAATCGCATGCAGATGCTGTGTCGAAATAGATCTTTGGAGAATTCGCTTAAATCCTGGGAGGAGAAACAGCGTCAAAGCATCTCAGCGCAGGGAGCAAAACCTCGTCCATCGATATCTCACGATAAGGGTAGATCGAGCCTTACCAGACAAAGCATGCCTTCGCACGATAAATCCTTCCTTGGAGTCAACATCGAGAAGATTCGACAGCACTCGTTCAGCGGGGTGGTGCCCACGCATCACGTCGAGAAGGAAAAGCATACCGTTACGTTCATGGAGAAGCCTATGCAGTCTACTGAGCCTGACGTGTTGTTCTCGGACGAAGAACATCATTTGCTGATTAACTTCATTGAATGCGTTACTACGCTCACCAAATGGATAAAAATTCTAGCAATAAGTCACAATTTAGAAGTACGTTTAGAAATAAAGAATATTCTTTTAGATACCAAAACGAGATTAATTATTATTCTAGGTCGATCTTTATTCGTTAGCCAACAATGTGGATGTCTGTTTAGAAAAAATTCACCCTTGCGGGAAATTATTAGAAGGACCGCAGCTGCGGGAGGAGTTTACCAAACTGGTATCCACTGTAAAACATCTGTACGAAGAAAGTTGTTGTTTGCTACACGACAGAGGGGACAAACTTAAACTAAGAGAGGACCTGGAGAGCAAACTTAGCGCGAGTTTGGCCAATACTGAGCTGGAGATGAGACGATGCGTTATGTACGATACGGCTTCTGGTAGCTTGGTCTACCTGCAGGCGCTTGAAGGAGATCAGGTTAAATATAATTTAACTCTGGATATCAGCTTATCTTATATTTGTATCTATTTTCTCTTTTGCAGAAACACAAACGCAAAGGCCTATTCTGGCTGAAATTTCGCGCCAAGGGCCCTGCGTCCTCCCAGCAACAAAACTCTCAGAAACGTGAAGTCGCATCCTGGGGCACCCAGGAGGTGGCGACGTGGTTAGAGACGCTTCAGCTTTCCGAATATGTAGAGAGCTTCGAAAAAAACGACATTAGGGGTCGCGAATTACTAACCCTCGCCAGAAGAGACCTCAAGGATCTAGGGGTCACCAAGGTGGGCCACGTCAAACGAATACTGCAAGCCATTAAGGATTTGACACAAGGTTTATAAATAGTAGGGTCTATTTAAATTAAGTTTTAGTGTTTTACCCGGATCTCAGCGTGGCGAGGCAATGTTTGTTAATTAAATGTGATTTGTTTTTCAGCACAAATGAATTAGAACTGTTGCCATATCAACTGATTTTTCGTTAGAAAAAAAATAAATATTAAAAAATCAATATACAAAAGCAATAATAAAAATCAAAATGTACAATTTGTGTTTATTAATAATTTAAGAATGGTATTTTGTGCATTTAGATAGAAATCAGTAAAGAACTGTCATCGGCGGCGACAATATCTAAATTACTTTTTCCGATCTCAAATTAAATTTTTTCCATCTGATTTTTCTGGAATTAATAAGAAATATTTATTGTTTGAAAGAAAAACAATAATTTTTGAGAAGATTTAATAATCAAGTCAATTTTTGGATAAATGACATTTCTCCGCAAGTCTATAATACAGACTAAAATGTTCTGTAAATTTTCTTTTTTTTTAGTAAATACTTTTTAAATGAAACACACACTCTCTCAGGCTCAGATTTCGCACATTTACAGTTTAATACTTGTTTAGAAATTTAGTTGGTACCGGAATGGAATATACCTACTATTCATAATAAAATTATTAAAAAGAAACTTGCTGCGTGACTGAATAAGTGTAGTAAATACTTAAATAAACATTTAATAACGCACAAAATTAGTTTAAAAAGTTGCAAAAATTAATTAGTCTGTATTAGGGTAAAATTAGAGTAAAAAATACGACGAAGAACTAGTGCACATAAACATATTTAAAAAATCAGAATTGAGAAAATAGGTCAAAATTTTGAAAAAAAAATAGAAATATTGGGAAAAAAGAAAATGTAACGTTACCTGCAATTACTAAATATCTGCCTGTCGCAGTAAAAGAGAAAAAAAAACTCCTCGAAACCACTTGATTCGGATTCAATGTTCTTTCGCCAAGTTTTATATTGTCGCGTAATTCTAGATAGATTAAATTTTTTTGATAACTTGATCCCTGTAAGAAATATTCTTTGATTGGCTTCTTTTGACAATAATTCATTTGGTTTGTATCCAGGGGCGTGCCGAGTCAGGCACGCCACTGTTTGTATCAATGAGAATTCAGCATAATATAAATAGTTTTTGTTTCAATCAGTTATTTCTCGTCTTTTACATTTTTTAAGAATTGCAGTTCACTTCGATTTCTGATGTTCTTATTATCAAAATTTTTATTTATTTTCTCAATATTTTTATTTTATTTCTCAAAATTTTGAATTTTATTTTCTTAAAAATTTAGAGTTTTGGTATTTTTTTCTTAGTGACACCAATATTACGTTGAATAATAAATTATCCTATATTTATCAGTGCAATTTTCTTGCAGCAAAAAAATAATGTAACATTAGGTATACACGGTTTATATATAATTTTAAATTAATATTGTAAATAATATCTAGCATTCTAAAATACTCTTAAATTAAATTAAAAAACATTGTCCCGCCACGTAATTTATAAGTATACCTGTATGAATGTACTGATATTGTAAGTTATGTAAACTTGTACGACTCACTGTGATTCTCCAAAAAAATAGGATTAAATTATAGCTCTTAAGTAGATGTATTAAAAAATGTTGTAATAAAATACCTCTCGTGACAAAACACAAAAAATCCAATCTATATTTCTTAGAATGTCCGAACCTAAATTCGTTTGTTGACCAAAAATATATTAATATATTTTTCTGTTGTAAAATCGACGTTTCTGTAACGCATGGACACGTTTTAGAAATAATGGAAAAACTGTACCTACCAATTTTTCCAGAAAAACATTTTACCAAGTCTACACTTGCTATGGATTTCACTAATATTATTAATAATAACGAACGAAGGCTTCCCCGTTTTGTCTAAATATTCTTACATACGTATAGCAAAAAATATTGTTGGGAAAATATAAAATAAAACGTGTCCATGATTTAACAAAAATTTATTTAATAACCTATATTCTAAATTATAAAAGCAATTATCTATCCCTTTAGCAATATAATGTATCTATGATCTAATTTTGGCAAAGGGCATATACGTATATACCTAAAATCTAGAATTAAAGCTATTAAATATTAAGTAGATACCGATAAAACGTCATTAGTGTAGAATTTTAAAAGAAAATCTAATAACTCTAGATCTATCATTAGTTTACGATTTCGTTCATAATCATAATTTTTTATCTATCTAGTAACATGAACAAAGTCTTAAAAGAAGAAATAGTTGATTTTAAAGTTTCCTCCAATGACGTGTTAACATGTTGGGACTGTTGACAAATGGCAATGATGACAAATTACAATGTTGACAAGTGACAATGTTGACAAATTACAATGTTGACAAATGACAATGTTGACAAACAACAATGTTAACAAATGAATGTTGATAAAAGACAATTTTGACATATGACAATATTGATAAATGAAAATGTTGAAAAGTGAAAGTATTGACAAATGGCACCTTCTGAGATTTAAAAAACCAAAAAGGAAAAGCCGAGTTTATACATTTCTTTCAATGACTGTATAACATGATGGGACTGTTGACAAATTGCAATGATGACAAATTACAATGAAGACAAGTGAAAATGTTGACAAGTGACAATATTGACAAATGACAATGTTCACAAATGACAGTGTTGACAAATGACAATGTTGATAAATGAGAATATTGAAAAGTGAGTATTGACAAATGTCACCTAATGAGATTTAACAAAGTCGCTATAAGTATAGCTATCTCAATGTCTTAATTCTAAAGATCTATAGAATAGAACTTCTTTAAAATGTACATTAAACAAGTATTAAGGTCCTAGGTCCTAGCTAACTAGATAAAATTCAATTTAATTTCGTAAATATGTTAAAAATCCTGATGCACGTAACCAATGAAAAACTGTTAAAGTGAATTGCAAAATTAGACTAACAAAAATAGGTATAATAGTTAGTAGTATTTTTTTAGAGAAAATTAAACACCACGTTAGAAAATAGTAGATACTAATGTGCAATAATCATGTGGGCAAATATACCATATATACCAATAATATATATACTTTTACAAAACGAATATGCCCTTTTGCCAAACTCGCTAGGTTTCCCTATTTCTATATTTCGCTAAATGCAGGGTCAAAGAGGAGGACAAACTGTAACAATGAAATATTCAATGACACTGGAGAAAATGGCACTGTATTTTTTGCAGTTTATTTTAGGATTCCCAAATACTGTGCATCGACTTCTTATGTTCTTAAACTGAACTAATTCTACGTCTTTTATGCTCGATATTTTTTATTTTTCCTCATTGCGATAACATGCATCAGTGAATTTGTTTTTGACTTTCTAAAGTGTATTTATGAAAAATATTTTTTTGTTCACATCAACTCAAGTCTTTCTAAATGGCTCTATATATTTGACGCTGTTTTTTATTTTCACAGATAAGGTCGCAGGTACGCGCTTATCAAAATAGCGCTATTTTTTGAGTGCCTGTTCAAAATTGCCCTAAACAAAATAGCACTGAACGAAATAGCGCCTACTCAAAATAGCGCGTATTAATAGAGCACTTGAACGAAATAGCGTGTATCGAAAGAGCGTCAGTCAAAACAGCACCCGAAAGAAACAGCGCATTAATAAAATAGCGCCTTTTGAAATAATGCTATTGTTTTAAGATAAATCGATTTAAAAAGCTTAACTAATTAACCTAACCTGTACGGCCTAGTTAAGTTTTGTAATTATCAATTTATTTATATTTTTTTGCGAATCAACCCGCGATGACTCAAGGCCGCAGAGGTTAGGTAAATTAGTTTAGTTTTTTTAATCATTTTTCGGCCCTATTGTGACGATGCTCTAGATCTTGAATTTTTTATTATCCCAAATCAAAAAAATCTAGACATTAGGGTACTTTATCGGAAAATTTAAATGTTCTTTATAAATATGCATAGTAACATCATAAATAAATTCATTTTTTTCACCGTCTTGTAGATTTCTTCACATCTCTCATACATCGATTAAAATAATTGCAATCGAATATACAGAATCCTAATGTAAACTGAAACTTAAAAAAAACGCTTTATATTTTTACCTTGCATCTCCGCAGAAACTCTTGCATAGTTCCGTCATAAGACTTCCTAAACTTAAACCTATCAAACATTCTCTAATTGTTACCTACATGCCTTGTATTTGCTTAATATTCATTTGAGAGGACAAGTTTTAACTTGAAACAAAATATACAGACCGATTTAACATTTTATCAATACTAAACAAAGGTAAATGGAGTATAAAATTTTGCACGACCCTATATAATTCCATATTCCATCCGCACTTTATTAAATCAGCTTAATTTAAAGTTACTAATATTACAGGAATTTTACGAACATATCTTCATTTTCATTGGTGAAAAAGTGTGGTTATATTGATAACGTGTTCTCTGTAAAATTGGTCTGTATATTCGTAAATGTAAAATTCATGGAAATACTTGTTGCAATAATAAATGTATCTTAGAAAATTAGTTTTTAAAAAGTTTTTCCATCAATGGTTGTTTTAAGAAAAAATGTTCTCGCGTTTGCTTTGTACCAGCGCAGACAATCTAAATATTATTAAAACGAAAATACCTATTATATTATTATGGATGTAGTGACCCTGTATTAGTGTTGTAAAAATATATAATTTCAAGACGCATATCTGAATCCATCGAAAAGTAACTTTTGAAGAAGCCTTTTTCCGCGTCTTAAAATGTTTATTCCGAAATCGTATATGCAGTTGGAAACTATCAGCATACTTGAGTAATTATTCAATTATAGCAAAATGGACAGTTCTCGTTTAATTTGTTTACCTATGTCGTTCAGTTTCCTTTGAAATCGAGGGTGGCTATGAAAGTCAAACATCGCTATTAGGCATTCCAAACAAATGAATTACCAGTGGGCAGGTTTGGTATATCTAAGGGTGGCGACATATGGTGTATTCTATCTACTTTACGTAAAATCATGAATAATGGATTACATTTAAATATTTTATGTCAAACACAATAAAAATAATATTTAAAAAACCCACCTATACATTTCTTCATAAATTGGCAGGCTTGGCAGGTACTACTTCGAATAAAAATAGCGTCCAAGTTGCAAGACTATGTCGCTACCCCCTTAAATATACAAAAATTTCCCACTGGCACCTATTGTTTGACAGGTCGTTGGAATGCCTAATTAGGCATTCCAATGACCTATCAAAATGCTGCCCGTGGGTAATGACAGTTTATGATGTGGCAACCATGTGGCAACCATGTGGGTCTGTTGTCTTTGACATTGTCAATGATACATATATAATTATATAGATTGTTCAAAACGGGTCGTTTGCGAGGGGCCATATTGCCTCGCAAGTGCTTATTAGTCAGAATCAGTTTAGGAAAAATGTGTTTTAAAACCAATTTTCAGACTTTGAATATAGTAAAAAAAATATTACCCACATTTTTACTTCAAGGCAATCAAGTAATAAGCTTATGTTTATTTTGAAAAACATCGATGATCAATCTATATAAATGTCTATATCATATACCCTGTCAAATCACCAGGCTCACGGGGTTGCCATATCATAAACTATAATTACCCACTCGTAGCCATTTTGTTTGAAATACTGACGTCAAAGTTCTTCTTCTTTACCAACAGCCCACCAAAAAATGTAACGCCGCCACGTCGTTTTCCTTTTTACTTTTGATATTTTAAACCATTAACTAATCAAAAGATTCATCCATTGTGCTATAAGACAAATGCCAACAATAAAAAATTTATATAAAATTTATATAAAGTTAATGATAATATGGTATGCCAGATGAAATGTAGCTTAAATTTGAAACCGATCGCAACTTTTTTTTAATATCTAAAGAGATTTAAAGGACTCTATCTTTGTTTCGCTTCTATATTAACATCAACTCACCCTTGTGGTCAATATTAATTAATATTATATAAAGTGAAATAAAAACTGAATGACATAGTTAATCACCTCATCCGAAGCAAAACGGAACGTTCATTTGTTTCAACCACTTGTTTATCTTTCTTTTATCATGTACTACTTTTATTACAAATCTCAATTTTCATTATTTTATACCACGTTGGGCGCCAATTTGATTTCAACAAAAAAATAAATTGACAAGAACAAACAACACAAGACTTTACTTATGGCAATAACCCGACAAATTTAAAGTAAAAAACAACGATTTAAAAAATAGTTTCCAGCTACGTACGAATTTAAAATTCTTGACATTTATATGAGAAACAGCGAACCTAGAAAGTTGAAAACAATGTCTATAATTTTCTGTTGGTCGTTTCGTCATTTTCGTTTTTTGTTTTTTTTTGTTTTTTTTGTTTCTGTATTTTTGTTTTTTTTTTTCCTTTTTCGTTTTTCGTTTTTTCTTTTTTTCGTTTTTTCGTTTTTTCGTTTTTTCGTTTTTTCGTTTTTTCGTTTTTTTCGTTTTTTTCGTTTTTTCGTTTTTTCGTTTTTTCGTTTTTTTTGTTTTTTTGTTTTTTTGTTTTTTTGTTTTTTTGTTTTTTTTTGTTTTTTGTTTTTGTTTCTTTTTTTGCTTGGTTTTTGTTTTTGTATCCTATAAGTAACTGTAACTGTTTAAATTTTGAAGGACCAATTGTCAGAACCAATACACACGGAGCCTTTATAAAAAAAAACGAGTAGCATTTAAAACCCAAATATAGACAGTTCACAAAGCCATATCATAGACATGTCGCAAGTTACTTATAATTTTATTGGTGTGTTTAACTTGGTTAATTCAAAACCGTTTCAACTAATTAGTAAACTGCTTAGAATTGTCAGGGCAATCGTTCAAAATTTGGGATTGTTACTAATCAGTTCACAATTGGTTTGGTTTGGTTCCAATTTAAACGGTCCTGGATAGTTTCCGATTGGTTCTGAAAATAACGCGACTGTCATAAAGTTTACTAGAGAGTTATTGCAAGTTCACTTAAGGTCAGTCACTATTAGTGCCGCTCTTATTTTGACATCTGAGCAAGCGCAGATCTCTTACATTCTAGAACTGACTTTAATAAAGATTGTGACTGTCCTTAATTGTGGATGTTTAAGGACAGTAGTTCTCGGGTGCGCTCGCCAACATTCGTATCAGTTCGAAGTTTTTTAATAGTAAATATTTAATATCATCGTCATCACACCTTCTAAGATGGTAATTTCTAATGCCTCTTCCATATTATGTACAATAATATAAACAACAAAAAAGATTAACTGTAATTTAAAATGAGGTTAGAAATATGTATGACAAGGACTCTAATGCCAAAATTTCAGGTTTGCAATAAGTCTTATTTTAGCATGGACTTTATTTGCCTCTAATTACGTTGTTACTATTAGTGGCTGACGTTATATAAATTTGCAATAACTCTCTATTGTGTCAACTCCGGGATATTTCTGACCAGTTCTGGCCACAAGTCGAACCATAGAGATATAATAAAGTAGTGACGACATAAACGCTATTTTGCGATATGACAGCTGTACGCACTTCAAGTGACGGAAAAGTGTAATGAAAATTTTGATTTGAGTGGTAGCCATTACTTCGAATTTCAAATACTTACATAGTATCTATAACTATCAATAAATAAAGTATAGTATAAGTGAGTTGCTGGGTATAAAAAATATTTCCTATATTCCTTAATATTAACACGCCACTAAACCACCAGTAAGCGGCAATAGTCAATGAATTACTCTGCCAAATAATGACGTGGCTGTGTTCTTCTTATTGTAATCGGACGCTACTTTGATTTCTTTGAAGTCAATAATTTTATATTTGAAGACTGACTGAATGAAAATGATTTTATATCATTTAAATGAAACTATTTAACAAAAATGGCATTTATTTTCACCAAAACTGACTATCTCGAGTTTGACATGTGACGAAAAAGAGTAATGCAAAGGTGCAGATACTTTAGCATCGTTATAGCATCTCCTCTTTATTATATCTCAATGAGCCGAACAAACCAATTAGTCATCAACATAAGGCGGGTACAGATCTGAGCACGTACACGTATGAGGCAAGCCGAGGGCGCATGAGCATACAGATGTGGTCGGGCTTCCGAGGCGCGGCAAATCGCCTCGTTATGTGCGCCGTACGGCCTGGCCCCGATCCTTTTGTTGGCGGTATATCAAAGGAAGGCAGTGCGCAGTACGTGCTCAGTCTGGACGGGGAATTTGTACCATACAGCACCGTATAGATTGTAGCGAGTTTTTAGGATTTATTTTGCATGGAGTGGAACCAGGAAAACGTTTTACTTCGCCTGGATTTAAATAATCAGCATGATATCTTAAGAGAGCAAAGCGCCAGTTCTGTAACACCATAAAAAAAGAATATCCTTGGTAGGGAATCGATCATCGATTCCTTTTTCTCCTATTTCTTTAATGTGTCTGATAAAATAATAAAACATGCACTCAACTTCGCGATGTCATCCTCATCCTTCATTTTTGTTTTAATTTTACGAATGTGCTGGATATACGGTTGTGTGATCGCGAATTTACTGAATCAGTGGCGAACAGCTCCTCGTGCGTCCACCATTCGTGTATACAAAATGCGTCGCACGAGGCATTCGGTTCGGCCTCGGCTTGCCTCATACGCGTACGTGCTCAGATCTGTACCCTCCTTAATATTAAATATAATATGATAAGTTATAAAAGTAATTTTAAACAACCGACTGCAAAATCGTGCAGATGCCCTTAAAAATTGAGATTTTTTATTTTCTCATAGATCATCAGATCTTGACCAAT
Organism: Psylliodes chrysocephalus; assembly: GCA_927349885.1. Taxonomy (NCBI): domain Eukaryota; kingdom Metazoa; phylum Arthropoda; class Insecta; order Coleoptera; family Chrysomelidae; genus Psylliodes; species Psylliodes chrysocephalus. The sequence goes on from OV651820.1 coordinate 19,266,126, forward strand.
TGTATATGGAATCACCCCTGAGTTATCCCCTTTCTAATTAAAAAAGAATCCTAGAAATCGCTGAAAATACATAAAAATGAAGAGTTTGATGATTTTCTAATGGACCCCATCATTAGATCTTGACCAAATTTATATGGGACCACCCCCGAAGTACTCCATTTCTTTCAAAAAAGAATCGTAGAAATCGGACAATGTAGTAAAGAATTATCGCTGAACATACATAAAAAAAGATTCCGACGAATTGAGAACCTTCTCATTTTTGAAGTCGGTTAAAAATCAATCAACTTAACAAGATAATATTCTACGTGCAAAAATAAGCCTGTTTTTCTTTTACATCATATCAATTTATAGGTACTAATTTTTCAAAAGGCTTCTTTGAAAGATTATTTTGTTTATATTATAGAATTATAGCTGTTTAGACGTTATGTAGCTTAGACGTCGTTAATCTTTTTTTGATTTGAATACCTCCTTGTGTTTTTTTGCTTTTTTAAATGTTACATAATTTAATAAATATTCCCATGTTTAAAAATAAGGACCTATATTTAAAATTCAGCTAATATTTGAAAAACCTTTTTTAATTTCGGAATTATACACTCATGGTATTTAAAAGACGTGCAATGAGAATTTGAGCTGGTTTAACTTCAAATTTGAAATAAAAATCAAATTTCCAATGCCGTATTGATTCGGAAGGGAAAAGGAACCTTTAAAATTACAAATGTTCTTTTATTTTAAAGTTAACCAATTTAAAATCTCAGTGTGATATACGACTAGTTTACCCCATTGCCTTCTCATGTTAACCTCACAGACATAATTGTCTTGAGAGAACTTGTCAATCGGGTTCTTAAAACTGTGATTTAACATATTTTTGAAAGCTCTATGTACCAATATTCTTCCAATATTAAAACATGTATTGTAAGCCAAGCATCGGACATTCCTAATTTGCAGTGAACTTAAAAAAAAATTGATACCTATTGATAGTTATTAATTTTGACAAGTGACAAGAGAGTGGAGTGAGTGAATTACGAACTAAAAATAACTCGCTCCACTGATTTCTAAAAATTTAAAATGAAATTAATGCCCACTGAAAGACTTGAATTTGATTTTTGGAGCTTACCATACATATTTTAATGGTATATTATTTAAAAAATATATTAACTAATAGGAAAAGCATTGACATAAGACATAAGTTATTTATTTGCAAATAGAAACACTTTTTTAACGCGCATTAATAAATATTATTTCGAATATTACTAAAAAGGTAAATAAATAAAAAGAAATTCAAAAAATTATTTAATTCTAAAATAAAAAAACTACAAGGTATCTCATTAATGTGACCAAAGATAATCAAGAAAAAAATAATAAAAAATATGGAACTAGGTACTTTTCAAAATCCGATATAAATACCACCTAAAAGTGCTTTTAAAATTATATTTTGAGAAAAGCCTTCCAAAAACTATAAATTGTGTTTCTATATACAGTGCTGGTAAGATGAAACCGTTGGTTCTTCTTTGCATGTGCTGGAGTGAATAGCAAATGACGGTCGCACATGTAGGAATGAAAAGATACATTATCATGTAGCAATTAACAGATGGAGTAATGGGTCGGTAGCGACTACTGACTGGTAAATGGCAACGTCGAAACAACTCTCCTGCACATGCAAACACCATTTACTATTCAACTTCGAAAAACTCACAGGGGGAACGAAGGTTTGTCTTGCTAACACTTTAAAGGTGTATAACTTTGGCACAATTAGTGGATACTCTGTAATTATTTAATATAATTAGTTGACACATATTTTACACTTGGGATATAAATAGGCTTACGCTGCTAAAAATGCTGCTTTTGCTCGTAATTCAAATATCCAAATTAAAATAATCGTATCAGTTTTGTATTAAAATTAGTTTTAAAATGTTATAATGCATGTAGGGGTCGTCCAAAAATTCAAAAACGTACAATTTTTCATAGTTGGATCTTTTTATGCCCATACCAATAATTTGTTAGTTTTGTTCCAGACATTTTTCAATTTTGTCATTTACACAGGGTATCCCATTAGTGCGTATAACTGCTCGATATTTCAATTCGCATTATAGACCCGCAAACAAGTTTTAAATAAAAGTTACATTGATTTGAAAAAGACATATTTTAAAAATATTTTTGAATATGCAAGGGGTGACGTTTTTTCCTGCAAATAAAAATTTAATTACACACCGTGAAACAATTTTAACAGATTTCACTCATTTGCTATGTTGTAGGTATATAGGGTGTGTCAAAACTAAAAGTTACGATTTCGTCAATTTTTCAAATGGAATACCATGTATATTATACCACCAATTAATTAATTTCTTTAATTTTTATTTTTTTTTTTGTATTTCTTATACCAAAATATTTTTTTGTGACATCAGGAGAACAGAAAACCATTCTATATTTTGGAAAAAATGGGTAACAAAAATTTTAAGGCTTGGTTGCGAGGGGAGGTCCACAGGGAGGGGTGCTATCACCTCTACTGTGGAATATGGTCCTCGATATTCTCATCAGCCGCCTTAATAATGACAGTCACTACACAATAACATATACAGATGACCTGGTCATTCTGCAAACAGGGAATTTTGAGAGTATATTCTGCGAAAGAATTCAAGTAGCTCTAAAAATTGTAGAAAAGTGGTGCAAGGACCATTCACTGTCTATCAATCCTATGGTACCGAAAACCAAAAACCACATATTCTTCTACAGCTTACGAGAGCTATTGTAGCTTTATGTGTGAGTTTTTTGAGATGTTGATTCCATGTCAGCCTTTGGTCAATAAATATTTAGTTACTTTTTAATCATTTTGTTAAGAAATTTATCAATTTTTAGTTTTTTCTGGAATACTTCGGAATTCATCTCTTCATGGTAACCTCCCATCTTTTTGCCTTTAAAACCAATAATGTATTTTCTACAAAACCCTCTTCAGAATTATAATATGTAAAATAATAAGTCGTCTTTCTTTTCTTGTAGGGCTTTTCAGGAATAGTATTCGATGAAATTTAATCGTAGAAATTTAATACAATTGCTTACTAAAGTTCTGAAAAGAACTATTATTTACGAAAAATAGTAAAAAATATCAAAATATAAAATACCACAACTGTCAGCAATATCAATTATTAGCTGATGTTAATATTAAAAATCTGATGTGTCCAACACATGACTTTCCTATCTAGTTATTATAGGCTTCTTCCGGTTATTTTGTACAACCTATTGCAGCACCTCTATAAATGTTTAGAGGATAAACTAAATATATACATTGTCCACATACATCTACCTCGAAACATCTTTTTATAGATATTCATTGAAAACGAAAATACTGAAAAATTTAAATTTAGTACTTTTCCATTACGGTCCATTTTATAAAAATCATGTATAAACAAAAATTATAGAGATAGATATCGCAAACAACTTTTAGTTCAACAATTTTCATAAAAATCAGAATTTTGCACATTTTGTCAAATTTCTCGAACCAAAAATTAACAGCTATCCGTAAACTAGAACAAATTCAAAGAACAGCATATCTCAACATAACAGGAGCCATGAAAACAACACCGACTAGAGCGATGGAAGTCATTCTTAGTCTCACTCCCCTTGATATTTACATCAAGGAGGTTGCTCTGACGACAATGACACGAGACGTCACTTTTGGCAGGAGGCGCTGGATACGCTCCCACTGCTTCAAGCGAAGATGGACTCCATCTCACCGAAATATATCTTTCGTAAGCCATATAAAGTTACAATAGAACAAATAAAAGAGCCGGGAGTGGCAGGTACGATTCATATCTACACCGACGGTTCTAAAACAAAACAAGGCTCAGGATGTGGAATATACTCCAGATTCTTAAACCTAAACATAAAATGGGCTGTGAGCAATAGTGCCAGTATAGTTCAAACAGAGCTAACGGGGATTCTCATAGCAGCAAAAGAAATAACCAGAAACAATATTACTGGAAGGAACATGCTCATGTATACAGACAGCAGACAAGCACTACTCACCCTGAACAGGCCACGAATTTATTCAGGGTTAGTACTAGAATGTCACGAAGCTTTGGCCGAAGTATCCATCAACAACGTGGCCATCTTAAGATGGATTAAAGGTCACGCCACATCGAAAGGTAACCGTCTTGCTGATTCACTAGCCAAGAAAGCAGCCAACCAAATACTTTTTGGACCTGGCCCTTCTATTGGCCTGAGAAAATCGGTAGTGACAGACTATTTCAAAGAACATTCCTTTGTGAAATTCAAGGAAAGATGGGATGAAACAAGAAACTGCAGAGTTGCCAGGGAGCTCTTAAGTTATCCTGACAACACTACAGCAAACAAATACTTGAGTATGATTAGACAGAATCTGCGCCTAGTCACAGGCATTGTGACTGGTCATTGCCAAGTACGAAAGTATCGGCTAACACCAGCCGATATAAGAGAAGCACCTCTTGACGACGTTGTCAACTACATTAAATCTGTAGGCTGGCTCACGAGCTAGGAGGTGCCTATCTTCTCAGGAGGATGCGCAATAGGCCTAATGAGGCCTAAGTGCCGTGGGGTAACCCACCCTCCACACGTTACAGATACAGAGATCGATAGCTTTTTTTATTATTGGAGATACGAAGAAATTTTTAATATAAAATTTTTACGACCATATTTTACAATTATTCTTAAATAAACGATGGGCTAACCAAACTCATAATTTTTTAAAGCAAAATACCCTGTAGGTAATTACACACCGTGAAACAATTTTAACAGATTTCACTCATTTGCTATGTAGTAGGTATACAGGGTGTGTCAAAACTAAAAGTTACGATTTTGTCAATTTTTCAAATGGAATACCATGTATATTATACCACCAATTAATTTCTTTAATTTTTATGTTTTTTTGTATTCCTTAGGTATACCGAAATATTTTTTTGTGACATCAGGAAAACAGAAAAACGTTTATTATTTTGGAAAAGATGTTCTTTTGTTTTTAATTGTCATAATGTTTTACCTTAATTATTAGATCATTGGATAAGTCTGACAAGGCTCTCGGGGTATTCCACATTAGCCAGATGGTATTTTAAGCTGTTATCAAAATATATAGGCTAACATCTGATAAATTTTCATGACTGCGGAAACGAGTGAAATTTTTTGTTGAAAATTTTTCAGTTTTTCCCCTGCCAAATATATTATCCATACTCACAGAATAGCCAAACTATTTGTTTACTTAACTTCAATATACCTCTTACTACCAGAACTATTTTTATCATTGGAAAAAAAGAGCCGCGTTTTCATATGTTCTAATGCATTTTCCCCCCGAACCCCCCTAAACTGAATTTTGCTTAGAATTACTACCCCTACAATTCTACAATCCATGTTTGCTGTGTATGAGGTATAAATTTGGTTCGCCCCTCATTATGGACTTCCCTGTATATTTAATAATAATTGTAAAATATTGTCCTACAACTGTTGTATTAAAAATTTCTTCGTATCTCCAATAATAAAACAGCTATCGATCACATACACACCAATGGGACATCCTGTGCATGTATAACTGGCTACCCTGTTGCTTTATTGGATAGGTAAATTTATAAGGAATTTTATACGAAAATAATGAGAAAATTGAATTTAAGACATGTTTCAAGACGCTCTGTATAAAATAAACCAAGTCTATCGCCATTGTTCGTTAGCTTGGTATCTTACAAGTCTGTATTTAAAACAATTTTGAAATCGTTGCTAACCTACCTAAATTATGATAATTTAATTTGGGGTCTGCATCATTCTGAAATTTCAAAAAATAATGAATTGCTTGGCATCCTTTTAATATTTTTCAAAAATATTTTAGCGTTGGATACATTATTACTAGACCATGAAATAAAATACATGGTTAAAAAAATATATATTTTTATTTTGTCAGGCAAAAGCTTAACAACCTGTATATAAAAAAATAATAAAATATAAAGCTATTGCGCACTAAATGGGACACCCTGTACATTGGTACCTACCTAATATAATTTTAAGAAATTCGTAACAGAACAATTTTAATTCATTTTGAACGACCCCATCAGTTTTTTAAACACTAATAATTATGAAATACTGAACCACACGAAATAAAAGCAAAATTGCCAAAAATGCATTAAAATTTTTGATTTTTCAAGTAGCAGTCAGTAATTTAACTGTTAATTATGATGTCGCACAAAGAATTTAATGACGACAAAAAAACTGATTATTTAAATAATTATATAACCAGTTTTATAAAAACGAAATTTCTATAAAAAAAGATTTCAACTTCTGCTCCATTTTAGGGCACCCTGTACCTATATTCGTTTAAGAATATATTTTTTATAAATAAAAATTTTAAACACTTCAATAATAATTATAATTTATGCCAAACTGTCATGCTAGACCAATTATTAAATACGCTAAAAAATAAAACTCTTTTTATCATTATCGTCAGCTTCTAATAGTAAAATAATTTAATTGACATGTTACTACTTCCTGCTGATATTTCATAAAATGTACTTATTTCTTTTAAAATAATTTTGTTATATAGAAAGAAAAAGATCTACTTACCTTAATTAGGATTAAGATTTTTTTTAGTGATATATATTCCATATAGTTGTAGATAGTATTTTAATGTTTGTTTTGGAATTTTTATAACCTCAAATAAGCACTTTCTTCTACTTATGGTCGTTGTAATATAAGCAATATCATGTGATTCACAATATTAATTCGGGTAGCAACATACTTAAATGGGAAAAAATGTCTAGAAATTCCTACAGGTTCTAGAGATAAAATCTGATATTTTTTTTATTTAAATTCCAGTAAAAATAATCATTGATAAAATTAATTCATTCTTTCCACTTTGTTAGTTTACGTACCATAACTTAAAGGATTAATAAAACTTATTGGCAGCACTCATTTCTGTCATTTTTCCCTAGATTTGCAATATCTCCATTGAGCCAGTGAACGACAGGCGTTACGAGACCGATGATATTGAAATAATAAAACCCGTACAGTGTGTTCCTATTGTAACGCCGGACACCAACTGTTATCGACTTATGTAGAGATTTGCCGGCTCGACAAGTGGGAGCGACAGGGGGGCAAAATCACTGGAGCCTGTGCCTAAGGGGGCCCGACAGCTTAAAAAAATAGATTACAATATGTGGAGATCTGACCAACCCGCCTTTCAACAAAGACTTAAAAAACGCCAATTTGGGTAGAGGCTGCGATTCACCCAAATCACCTGACAGCATTGCAAATAGAGCATTACGAGAGCGATTTCCTACTAGATCTGACGAATTGTTATTTTGCCGAAACAGTTGCCATTAAAAATGGATAATCGATTCCAGCCATTTTTCCCCAGAACTGCGACAATAAATTTTCAGTTCGTGTGTCCCTATTTTCTGCAATTGCAAGGACGTCAGTAAGTGGCTATAAGAGGCTTTTAGATCGTTAAAGCCACGTTACAGTTGCGACAATTCATATTGCATGTCTAACCAGCTGTTGCAATTTTTCTTGCAATTGCAGAAAATAGGGACGGGGTGAAAATGTATTGCGTTACAGCTGCAATTCCGGGGTAAAAATTATTGAAATGACCGCTACCAATCGCTTTAAAAATTACTAGGGTATAAATTTCATGCATTTAATATGTTTTGTGTTACGTTACATAAATGAACTCACTGGAATATGAGAGAATCCAAAAATTATCAATGATGTATGTTTCATAATTATTAAATGGCATTTTACGTAGTATATATTTTGGCGAACAAGTGTAATACAGCCAGTAATTTATGTTGCGTTTAAAAGGTCTTGCCAGTCTTGCCTCAATTTTAGTTGCAGCGAAGGAATTTGCGAAATGTCAACTTTAACATTTTCTGTTTAGAGCCACATAAATGATATTTAATACAACCATTTATATGTATACAAAACTTTTCTATTTAATCGATTCAGTTAGTTTTTATTAGCTATTCCAGATTGTATTTTTGTAATATTGAAAAACTATTCAATATTATTGTTCCACCGATAAAATACAATCTTGGCCAAACCTTCTGATATTATATATTTGTATCTACCATGATGAAACAAACAGAACATGAATGGAAGAAAGTAGGTTATTAGGTACAGCGAAAGCACTCAAGGAATTTTGAAAACCTTTTTTTAATAAGTTGTACTTTTTACAAATGTTGTCTATTTCATTTTGACGAATGTGTATACCTTCACAAATAAAATATATATATTTACCTCACGGTTTAGTTTTATTAATACACATTTCCAACCTATCCATTGTGTTTTTCTTGCCTAAAATTTCCATCATTTCTGCTATGCTTGGTCCCTCCTACAAAAATGTTAACAGAACAATCATACAAAGAAGATGTAGAGACAATTACAGAAAGATAGATGAATAAGAATGTATTTAAATGTATCAGATAATTGGTTAGAAATCATGTCAGAAAAAAAATACAAATTGTATTTGAAGGGTGATGGAAAAGGTCTGGGAGATGATTAAAATACACACATCTCCAAAAGTCTTAGCCCTCCTGGGTAGTTTTAAAAATAATCAAACAATTTGGAAAAAATTTGGTGAATCTTATTCTTCGTTTTAAAACCAAACTATGTGATACACAAGCTTTGTAATTTGCTTTCCGAATAATGCAGAATTAAGGAAATTACAAAAAAGGTCCAAAAATTGTAAGTAAGAAAATGTTATTTTTTGAGAAAAATGTTATATCGCAACAAAAACATAACTTAATAGTCTGTATTATGGCCCCTACTTTCAATCAATTGGTCAACGTGTCGCGGCATCTCGGGAATCAGGTTATCAATAAAATGACCAGGCATATTGTCCCACTCTTCTTGAACAGTTATAATCAAGTCCTTAAAGGTAATTCGATATTGCCCTGCCAAGATAATCTTATACATATTCAATGGGTTATCATTTCTAGTGAGTTTGGCGGCCAATTATTCTTTGGATATTTTTTCCTATAGCACGTTTGGTAAACTTTGCGTTCGATGCGGTCTGGCATTATCGTCTTGAAAAATGACATTGTCCCCAAATTCGATGTGCAAAGGCTGAATAATTGGCTGAATTAATGTTTTCAGCGTTTATCGGACCTTTCATATTAATTAAAATAAGTGGGGTGCGGCGACGAAACATTATACCCCCCAAAACACCACTGATCCGCCTTAATAGAGAACAACACCTCTTGCAAAAGTGAGTCGTTCCTGTGTGTCTGGATCCCTCCAGGCACTTTCCCGTTGACTATCACTCTGTAGGCCAAATCGTGACTCGTCCGAAAAAAAAAACGTTGCACCATTGTGGTAAAAATCAGCTCCTATATTCTTGAATCCATTGGCGTTATGCAGCTCTGTGTCGAGTTAAAGCCTAGGCACTTTTAAAGGTCTTCTTGTCCTTAGATTTGAGGAATTCAATCTCCTTCTTATGGTACTTCTCGAAACTGACCTCCGCTAGATTTGCATAAAATAAGTTCGAAGGGCTGTTACCGTTATATTTCGGTTCCTTCGGGTAAAATTTGCCATATACTAGTCTTCACTCTCCGATGTCACTCTGGATCGACCAGTCCCGGCCTTCACACAACACTGCTTTTTTTCTGGAAAATGGCCACTATGCGCTGGACATTTAACAAACCTGAGAGATGAGCTGGCATTTTACGACAAATTTACTTAATAGTTTAATACTCGATGTCAGCTTAGAACTGATTTCTTTTCAAAAAGGGCATATTTTCGAACAAAAATAATGTTTGTCTTACAAACTGTTATTTTTATGTATGATAAGATAATGAAGAATGTATACACAAAAAATAGTCAGCTCACATTGAACGCGGTAAAAGTTGCCAAGAATTTTGGAGATGTGTGTATTTTATTATTGATATCAATACCTGTAGTCCACTTAGCACATATCTCAGCATTTTCATAAAGCTACCAAATTTAACACCATTTTCTTTACAAAATTCCTTCAGCATCGTATTTACCCCTTCCTTAGTTAAATCGGTTACACTTTCTAAGCGTTCTTTTAAGCGTCTGACAGTTTCCATTTCGCTATCATTAATGTCAGTATCCGTGGGTAAAAACCATACGAATTCCAAATTTGACGATACTAAATCTGATAATTTATTAATTCTAGGAACAGACCACTCTAAGATGTTTCTTATATATGCATCATCATATTGAAGACTGTTGTTTTTTATTCTTTGAGGAAAATTGTTTTTTAAAATTTCTTTAACTTCATTAACGAGCAGATTTAAATCTATTTCATTATTAATCTTTCTTTCTAATTCCAGCTTATTAAATTCAAATAACCTTTCGTCCATAATTTTGCCCGAATGCGAATTTATCCTAGATATATCAAACTAAAATGAATAGAAATTTTATTGAATTGTTTACAATTATTTTTAAGTCTTTACCTGTTCAACTAACTCGTCCATACTGTAACATTTTGGTTTCAAATGTTTCTGTAAATCTTTGGTAAAGCCACCTCCTGAATGTACTATGAAGTTTATTAATGCTTGAGGAAATATACCAGTTTCTTTATAATAATTTATTCTAATGTCACCTTGCCTTTTACTTAACTTTGTCCCATCGGAATTCATGAGAAGGGGCAAATGCCCAAATATAGGAGGTGTCCAATTAAATGCCCTAAAATACAGTAAGTACACAATTATTATAGTATAAATTAATATATGGCGCACATAACTTTAGAACGTTATTGGCAGAATAAGGTTGTTAAATATATTTATGATAATCTTACTTATAAAGAAGTATGTGTTTGGTAGTAGATATCTGCCATTCAACACCTCTTAAAACATGTGAAATATCCATCATATGATCATCTACTACATTTGCAAAATGATAAGTTGGATAACCATCAGTTTTTAATATCACAGGATCCCCTTCACTTAAAGAAACATTTGAAGTAATTTTACCATAAATTAAGTCATCAAAGCTTTCATCTTTATCGCTTATCTGAAATGTATATAATTATTTTTCATATAAAGCGTTCTTAAATAGTATTACCAACTTTGAACCTAATACAAGATGGCTTTTCTTCGTCCAAATTTTTCTTTATTTCCTCTGAACTTAAATGCCGACATCTGTTGTCGTATTTAGGAATTTCTTGCTTTCTTATAGCTTCTTTTCTTAAAAGATTTAGACGCCTATCTGTACAAAAACAACGATAACCTAAACCATTGTCTAATAAAATTTGAATTTGTTCTCTAGAATAAAATGGGAACTGTAAGTACAGGGTGTCCCAAAAAGTATTATACAAATGGAAAAAAGTTTATCTTGTTTAACAAAAAACAATATATTCATGATAAAAAGTTCTGCATCTATAATCAAACGTCAAATTTTATAAACTATAGATGGTACGCATAGTCTAAGTAACGAAGTAAGGTCAACCTGCACCCATCTTCTCATCGGATAAAAGTTATTTTTTGCTAAATAAAATATGTTTATAAATTAACCGCAAATGGGTTACGTAAGAAAATACTATCAATACTATTTATTTTCTTAAAACGTAAATAACAGATTTATTCCATAAAGTCGAAAAACCTCTCTATAAAGTGACCCCCTCCCTCCGCCATTGTTCGATGTTCCGACTGTGTCCAAAATCTAATCAGCTCTCCGCAGGATGGATTAAAGTTTAAGTTTAAAATTTGGTGTCTTTCTCTTTATCTGTTTTTGAAATTTGAATGTTGAAAATTACATGTATAAGCGTGGCTTGGTAGTGTTGCCGGATATCCAGACCTCCGAAGCATCCATCGAACTCTGGTGGTAGCAGTCTGCAGCCTGTATGAATGGGAAACCCCGAGATAGCTGTGCACCACACACACAACACAAAAAATTAGATTATTCACGCATCCATTTGAAGTGACCGTTAGTTAATTTTTTCTCCATTTGGATTTCGTACCTACAAACGAATTCACCAAACGGATTCATTCCATTTGCAGTGATGAGAATGGGGGCCATAAAGATTCAATTGAAATGTGATCCGGCTCACTGATACGGATCTTTCAACTAATCCAGACTCGCTGACCCGGATCTACAAAATGATCCCCACAGAACAATTACTTTTAGAATGGAAACTGCAATGTTAAAATTTGCGACAGTTTTGTAACACCCGGTGGGCGTTCTTTGAACTATTTGGCGGAAGTGGCGCCATCTCGCGGTCACTTTAGTTAATACAAAACGCGGGAACATTCAAAATGGTCCTTCAATATTTAGTTTAAAAGTGGTAGTCAAATTAAGATTTGTTCATACCAACTCCTTTTTTACGTTTATTGTAGCAATAAAATTATATTTGTTACAATAAAGCAAAAAATGAGTAGTATGAACCAATATTAACTTGACTACAAGCTGAAATATTTTTACAAAAAATTAAAAAGCATGATCAACAAAATTAATTTATTAAAACAAAAAAACATACAAAATAGAATAATTAAATGTAGCGTGTTAATTAGCTGGAAAGTTAAGTCATTGTCTACAGAGGTTGAAGAGTTTTATCTAAAACAAAAAATAAATATTAATCAACTTATAAATCAAGAAGGGTACAGGAACAAAAAAGCAGCTAAGCCACATTTTTATCAAAATTGAACTGGTCCGCCCTATTTTGTAAATTACCAGTATTAGCAAATGCAAAACAGTGCATTTAAAATTATGTCCAAGGACTTTCCTACTGTTTGTTTGTCATTTTTAGTATTTAGAATAAAAAATTACAACTGTCTGGTAAATTAAGTGGTAAAGTACAATATAATCAGGCAACATTTAAACAAAGTAACATCTTTTTGTAATCAATTACCTTAAAGTATCAAAAGTTTGTATTTAGTCAGTCTAAATTAAATTTGGTTTTCTGAACATTTTGGTAATTAATTGTGACTAGGCCCCTTTTTTTCCTGAACCCTTCAAATCTATTGGGGAGCACAGAAAGTGAGGCATAAATAAAAAAAGGTATACTGACCATTACTTCCCGGACTATGCTATTTTGTCTTCCACAATCCAATATTGCCATTCCAAACGGCTTGAAGAAAGTTTGTACTAGAACAAATAAAAAAACAGTAAAAGTAACAATCTGAACTAAATCAATATAAAAATCAGATGTGAGGCATGAATACAAAAAGTACAGTGACTATTACTTCCCTGACTAGGCTGTTTTTGTCTTCAACGATGCAATACTACTGCCACTCCAAACGGCTTGAAAAAGTTTGTACTAGAACAAATAAAAATACAGTTAGATCGCTGCGTGCACCAAGAATTTTAAACATATCTTCAAAATGTTTATCACATACTAAATAGTTTTTACAAATTTGTTGTTTTATTCTTGAAAAATGGACTGGGAACACCCAATACTCAAATTTGAAATAAATCGTTATTAGGATTTCAGAGTGTTTACAAAACAATTTGGCATACAACAATACGATATATTACAGCTTTTGTAACTAAAAATGACCACAAAAATTTAAAATAAGCTCAATCGTCAGCAAGATCAAGTAAACAAATTGAACATTTAAAACACAATTGAACAAGACCAAGTTGACAATACAATAAACAATTATTTACAAAATACTTACTATTTATTCATCCAGGATCCAGAGCACACCCAAATACAAACAAATAATAATTATTGACAATATGATATTGATAAACACAAAAATACAGGTAAAATGGCAAATGTCATTCACCGCGAGGTAATCGATAATGGATGCCTGACAATTGACAAATGACACTCCCACTCTTTCCACCATCAATTGTAGATTTCTGTAAATTGTTGTGTACAGCACCATCTAGAATCTGTTCCTTGAAACAAAAATATAGTTTCAGCTCGGGCTATACCAGTTACCGATACCTGATGATCCCTATTGTCTCTATTACTATTCGGAACAAGATACCGACCGCCGTTATAGTACCTATGCATCCCCTCTACATTCCTACCTCCATACTCAAGTAGGTACGACAGTTTATTTCGATAAGAATTTTCAAGAAAAAAAAATTCAGTTTTATATGACTGACTCTCGTATAATGACAGAATAAACTTTGATAAGTTGAATTAAAAGGTCAAACAAAGATTTTTTGTATATATACATTGTAAATTCGCCAGAAATGTATAAAAAAAATTTTGAAATCACATTCAACAAATATTTATAACTAGCCAAAAACGCTGTGTCTAGGTTTACGGTGCCGTAAGCTAAGAAAAATAAAACAGTTAATGTTTAAAATATGTTTTTGAAGCTTGGTAATCAACTGCCTCGGTAGCGCAGTAGGCAGCGCGTAAGTCTCATAATCTTAAGGTCGTGAGTTCGATCCTCACCCGGGGCAATTTTTTTTTTTTATTTTCTAATTATCACAAATCGTTAAGTATTTTTGAATTTTATTTTCATTATAGCTATAATTTTTTGAGCCATTATCGATGACTTCAAACCCTACATGATAAATCATTTGGTAACAGTTTTAATTTTTTTATTGTATAATGTACATTTTTCACAGGGGCAGTATTGCCAAAGTTAAAGTCTGACGATAGTGCTCAAAACTTCTTATACGCGCTTTACATCTAACAAATTAATAGATGAAATGGCCAAACTGAATGTGAATAAATTCATTAAGTCTTTCATGATAAATAGAACGGGTGGCACAAAATTTATGGAATACATTTGACATTTGATTAAATATATCTGATCCAAAATATTTGATCGAAAAAACAGCTAATCGAATAATAATTGATGATAAACAAAAATGATCGAAAAGAATTATGATAGAAAAGAATAATCATCAAAAATAAAATTAAAAAGATAATTGATCAAAAAACCAAGAAATCGAACATTAAATCATATAATTATAGATTAAAAAAAAATAACTGTAAATATGTAATAGTATATTATTTAACGAGCGGTAATGCAGGTCATAACTCACGCAGATGAAGTTTGCAGCACGAGCCGCAGGCAAGTTGAATACTATACTTTATCTACGACTATAGCAAGAGATACTAAGATACAAGTATCGAGAAAGAATTATATAATTGACCAGATGATAAAAACGTTTGAATCTTTGTAAAAGCTATTACCTTTGTCGCCAGATATTTCTCATCAGGAGCTTCATTTATGAAATTATTAAGTTGTTCTGGCGTAAATGTTTTTGCTTTTTTGCCTTTTTAGCTATATGTTTCTCTGATTGACGTTTAAGAAACGCACGTAATTTTGAATAAATATATTAATTTCATTATTTATGTTGAGTGTGCTTCTTATCAAGGAGTAGAAAGTCCATAGAGACGATGCTTTATATTTATTGCTAAGTTCATTAAAATATGCCAAAGGTACATTTTCTGTAAACGAGTTACACCAATCTTGAAAATTTTAGTATACACCTTTATACTTGTTTTTTTATTTTTCTTATTTCTGGAGATTTACATAATGACTCATCTTCTCTATCTAAATTCATCTTTTTTTTAGCACTATTATTAGAAATTGATTTGAAAACGTAAAAATTATCTTGTTAAAATATCAAATGACATTACTCCCCTCAATGTAATAATTGACTGTTCCGCCTACTGAGAGTCGTTGACAATTTAATAATTTTAAAATCTTTTAATTATTATTCATTCTTTTCCAATTGTTAAAGAATCTTTCTAACATTTTATGCCAATGGAACATTTATCGGCTTTAAAATTTCCAAGAATTTACTGCGCACACTATTTACATACCGAATTATCGTAGGAGCCCAGGGTGAGTTATAATAACTCACTATTAAAACTCACGCTATTTGTTTATTGATAATATTAATTGCTCAAAAGCAGTTGAATAATTAATATATAAATTAATAGGAGTAGATAAATACATATTTTGTGCGAATTAATCAAAATGCTTTAATATCAATAACAAATAAAAAAACTTGACTAATTTATAAAACCTGTGCGACAGGGGGCCATTTAAATTTTTCTAAACCAATTTTGAAATAGATTAAATTTGCATCCCATAAGTTCTGCATTAATTGCAGATAAAGAAAAAGAACCAGTTTTCTATCCTCCCGAATTCAAGAATGGCTACCTTGAGTTAATGGTGGATTAATAAAGTAGCTGTGAGACCGTATGTGATATGGTTTCAACGAAATAGCCACCTAGTGAATCTTATTTGGCGCTTTCCTAACGATTATGAGAACAACGACCAATTTTAGATTATGTTAAACAAATTGTTTAAATCATATAAATTTGTTCTATTCTTAATTACTATTATTTCCTTAACAACAGTAGTAAATATTCAATTTTTCTAATTTTAACATATAAAGTGACATTTTTTGAAATCGCAGCAAGTGTCAAAATGATCTGCTTCACGCAACCAGTTGCATAATGTTGAACATTATGAAACTGGTTACGAAAAATTCATGTCACCAGTTACGAAAAGAAAACAGTTAAAAATAAACCTTTTTGGTTTTAAAATTAATATATACATTATGATTAGAAGTTTATATCAAAGAAGGGCACGTTGACTTATAAAAATAGAATTTGGTTAAACTTAGAACCTGGTAATAATATAGTTTTGTTCTTTATTTTCCATTCTAAATCAACACGAAATAATTAAAACACAATACACGACAAAATAACTCACTTTCTTGAAAACTAAAAAACGTTATCGAGCAATATAAACACACAAGTCGTTGAGAATAAATTAATATGCTATTTGTCAATCAAATCAATGAAATGTATATGCAACTAACAATACAAGAAAGTAATATTGGTTGCCTAGATGTCAGTAATGTTTTACCAAAACATATTTTTATAAATAATCTAGTCATAATTAGAACAAATATTGTATGTAACATGTTAGGAAATGCCGTTGGATGTAACTCGTTCATGTTGCGGGACCTTGCTCTGCTCGTCCCGCAAATATTCACTGGTTGCAATAATACGTATTTCCAAACCATTATGTTTTATTTATTTTTTCTATTTTACAATTTTGAATCTGTTTATTTTCGATATATTGTCCTTTCGAACTATAGAATAATTGATTTATAGAATAGAATACTTTATTTAACTGTTATTTAAAATAAATGTATAGCAGGTAAAAAAAAAAACAAAATGTTTACAAAATAAACAACCAATGAAATGAAAGTTAAAATCAAAACAGTGCCATCATATATTATACAATTATAATATTAACTAACAACATGAATTTATATGTATGTTCAAATATAAGTACAATTAAATAAAATATTAGAAATTCGTAAAACCTAATGGTATGAACAAAAAAATTTCTTAATTAAAATGTAATCACTACAAACAAAATATTTTTTAGGAGAGCTTGAATGAGAAGACCCAGGTAGAATGCACCATCAACACAGAAATGTTCAGAAATATAATAAAAACTGTTGTTTACAAAATTACTAGGAAGTGCATTATATTGACTAGACTAATGTCATATGAGTTTTTGCTTAATTTTAATAACATATATCTAGATAGTCTAATTAAATAAGCATTTTTATTGCTCTTTTTTATTGTATAAAAATAGCTTGATTCAAGCGAGTTTCCCCATAACGAAAATCCATAAGATATATCAGAATGAAAAGAGAAATGCACTATTTTTAAAATATTATGAAAAATAGTTGTTTTTAATTTTATTGATGAAGTAAGATTGAGTGTTAGATAATTTTTTTAAATTGTCCAATATTACTAGACCAATTTAAGTTCTCATCAATAGTAGGTAAAACCTAACAATTTTAGGCTTCATGTTTTCAACTATTATTAGCATTTCTTTACATTTAACCAGTCAAATAAGTTTAATTTGTATAAAGCAATCATGATATGAACCACATTTCTTTAAGAAAGAAACTAACATTTCCTTTTCAGTGATAGCCTCTATCAAATTTACTTTTGGGAATTTATAGAGTTGAAAATTAATACATGCTTGAAAAGTTATTGGTTGCAGTTTTATAGTTTTTTCATGGTTTATAAACATAAGTTACTTCCAATTATTATTGATAGGGTTGGATAGATAAATAAAAGAGCTTAATAAAACTAATAAACTATGACATAAACATAATTTAAATTTTACTCTATAGTAATAATTTGATAATAATTTCTTTTTATATTTTTAAAGTTGATTTTATTTTGTCATTGTAGTTAGGAGTTATATTTTATTGAAAAAGGTTTATGAAACATTCGTAATACATATTCAATTTAAAATATCTGCATATAGTTTTTATGTTTAAATGGAAATTCCCATTTTTTAACGAACAATTGAATTTCTTGTACATTTTCAAGTACCTAAGAATCAATGTAATGAAATTTTCTTCCAGTTGAAAAAATTGCTAATATTTCTATATCGACATGTTACTATCAACTCATTTAAGGAAGAAAACATAAAATATATCACTTCTAAGAAGTATTTGCTAGCTCAGAGTTCCCATTGTGGCAGACCCAAACTGCACCCAAAAAGATGATGTCTTTGTATTTATTATAGATATAATAAAACTAAGTAACAGTTAGTCTATTTAAAAAATCATCCTTGACATCATGAATTAAAATTAATATTGGACAGAACACCCATTTGAAAATAAAAATTGACAGGTTTCTAAAAGTCGAGTCATAATGAATGTATTCCATTCTACCTATATACTCTTTCAACATGTATTTTTGCAAACATATTTAATAGGGTCTGCCAATGTAGATGTAAAACTAAAGTAGGTACCTTCAATGAAGATAAATCAAACCAGAATTATGTGTAACCAGTTGGTAATAACAGTATCATAAAAACACCCTAAGTACGTACTTATAAATTTTTAATCTTTGAGACTGGAAATATGGTCCAAAATCGCCCCCTTGTGATGGCCCTTCATCAATTTCTATTCCAGACCATTGTAAATCATCTTGTAATTGCTGTGTGGCTCCTTCTACAAGTCTTATTTGGTCAGTATCTTCAATTCGTAAAATAAATTTACCATTGTGCTTTCTAGCAAAAAGTAGATTATAAAGTGCCGTTCTAAGACCGCCAAGGTGAAGGAATCCTTGAAAAATGTTTTTTTGTTACATAATATTTGTAAGTTAATGGTATAATTACCTGTAGGGCTAGGAGCAAATCTTACCCTAACATTTTTGTTTGCATAGGTCCTTTTACAAATATTACAAATTATAACACTTGCGTAACCAATATTTTTTGTAGATTGAAACATTTTACCTTTTAAAAGTTCTTGTAAAATTCAGAATTTCATAATTGCAATTCAAATATTGCTCTTGTAATAAAAACAATTATTTAAAAAATGTTTGGACCCTTTTTTGACTTTTTATTTCTACTTCTATTTCAGTTTCCAAATCCAAACATTGTTGCCAAACCATTTTTCACCTCGAATAGTTGTTGGCCTAGGGTGAGATTACAGAACGTCTGCAACATGGAGGAAGGATTGTCTGCAACTTTGCAGATCTGCAAATATGGCGGCAACTTTGAAAATCTTGCAAATATGACTGACTTTACACATGCAAGTATCAAGTTTTCGTATTCCAAATTTGGGTTTAGTGTTGTTGGGGGTAATAAACCACAATAAATATTGTGAATTAGCAGATATTTTTTGGAATACTTGCATTTGTAAGTCCGCCATATTTGCAGATCTGCAAAGTTGCAGATCTACAAAGTTGCAGACGTTCTGTAATCTCACCCCTAAATCCCTAACCCCAGTATAGATTTAATATTTAGTTCTTGTTTATGCATTTATTTTTATTTTAATAAACAAATAGTTTTAGATGTTTTTCTAGTGAAAATTAAAAACACAATTGATTACAACAGTCAACAACAACGGTAGAATAGTGGTTTAAGAAGCTAAACAGTAGATCTACTGTTGAAATAATAAACTTGGCAACCACCATTTCAATTTACAAAAATGCCACTACAAAATTTGACAAGAATGAGGTTAAAATTTCTGTTATTCGTTGTTAGGTTGTTGGTAAACTTGTTTATGCAATCTTTTTAGGTTATTTTTCGTAATTCTGCTAAAATAAAAAATAATCATCAAATGATTTCTTTTTGTTAATAAACTGGTAGTAAATCATTTACTTCTTACAATGGTACGTACAAATAAATTAAAATACCAAAATGCAGTAAGTTTGGGTAAAAGAAATTTTATCCAAGGATCTGTCAGAATTATATTCTTTCTTAAAATATCCTAACCTTACTTTAATTTAGAAATAATCATAAATTTTGTTATTTTCAGCACAAATTGAAATCATCGCAAAGGGAAAAAGTGAAAAAGTTTATATCTTTCACCCAAACTGGTGAAAACACAGCCATATATTGCCTTACTCAGAATGATTGGAAGCTAGATCTAGCCAGTGATAATTACTTCCAGAATCCCGATGCCTACTACAAAGAACCGCGAAGCGTAGACAAAAAGAAACTAGAATCACTTTACAATAGATATAAAGATCCCAATGAGCCAGATAAAATTACAGTCGATGGTATTATGAAGTTCTTAGATGACCTAGGTTTGTTATTCTACTTGTATGCTTCTTTAACTAGATAAAATATCTATCTGTGAATATTATTTTATCATAATTATAGGTACCTACCTATTAATAATAATTCATCTTTATAAACATTTGTCTACTGGCACTAATGGTGTTCCACAGGAACCAAGAAGTATTGAGATTGGTTCTCTTTGTTGTTGATATAGTTAACCCTAGATTGTCTGCATTAATAGTCTTTTGTTACCAGTATTACGTCAATTTTACGTGTTCATTTTTAAGTAAAAGAAATTGCAATTAATCATTTGAGACACCTCTTATTCTGATGCTCACCACATACTTACAGATTTCATGCAAATCACAAACTTTATTTACTTCATTCTTTTTTTTTATATAAGGTCAGATGAAAATAGTTTCTAGTTCCTTCTTGGATAGTGTTGTGAATTTCCTCCCACTCTGTAAGGTTTGTTTTGAGTTGATGGCTTATAGTTTCCAGATATATATGCTAATTAGATGTGGGCACATAGGATAGAAACTATAAAACTAACAACTACTCTCTTAGAGTTACCAAACATCACACTTTTAACACTATTAAATCCACATACATTAGGAATGTATAGCTAGACTGTCGATGTGATAGAAGCAGAGAGTAGGGAGATATAAAGGAGTTTTGAAAATATACACATTAAAAAATGTACATATGTATACTGGCAATCTAGGGTTAATCTTGAAATTGTAGGACATTTCATATTTTTGTTGCTGTTTTAACAATAACTAAAAGTAACATCTTTTTAAATGTAAATTATATATAATTAATTAGTTATGAGTTAAAATTTGAGAATCACAAAGAAGTTCTATGTAACAAGACAGCATCAGTTTGTTTTTCTGTTAGATTGGTTGCTTAAGTTTATCAGTAGCATAAAATATTTACTATACTTTAACAGAATTTCATCTGAGATATGAAAATTGTTTTTTAGGGAACATGTTCAACAGAGGTTTTGTAATGTGTAAAGTGAATATCATCTTATTATTTCTAAAATATAAAATTATCACAATAGTCTCAATATTTATTGTGAAAATAAGCAAGGACATCATACTTAGGCAAATGCTTACTGACTGCAGAAATGTTAAGAAACTGTTGTTAGATAGAATTTTTTTAGTGGGAATTTTAACTGATTGGTCTTGGGTACTCATGTCTTTTTTTGTAATGTAGGTAATATTGATTATATTGTTTTACACTTTTATGTTTTAAACTTGTGATATTTTACATTTTTTTGGTTCAATTTGAATCATTGTACAGGAATGTAATTATTACTACAGTAAATTAATGTTGAATTCAATTATTGACTAGATATTTGTTTGTTTTTAGGTTTACCACCTGAATCAAAGCTTGTTCTTATTATAGCGTGGAAATTCAAGGCAGCAACTCAGTGTGAGTTTACGAGAGATGAATTTATAAATGGAATGACAGAATTAGGTAAAGATTTTTTCCATTTTTTTTTTTATCAATTTTTCAAAATGTCTGTAAATATATTTTTATTTTAGGTTGTGATAATATTGATAAATTAAAGGCTAGGTTGCCAACATTAGAAAATGAATTAAGAGATAATTATAAGTTTAAAGACTTCTACCATTTTACCTTTAATTATGCCAAAAATCCTGGACAAAAGGGATTAGACCTTGATATGGCAATCGCATATTGGAACATCGTTTTAAAAGGGAAATTCAAGTTCTTGAATCTGTGGTGTACATTTTTACAGGTAAAAAAGTAGTTAGGTATTTCTCTGGTTAGTCAAGTTAGTGAATCACTTAAAATGACTCAAATTCTTTTATTTGCTCTTTTGTTTTAGGAAAATCATAAACGCTCTATTCCAAAGGACACTTGGAACCTCCTTTTAGATTTCGCCCAACAAATAGCAGACGACATGAGCAATTATGATGAAGAAGGTGCCTGGCCAGTCCTTATCGATGACTTTGTAGAATGGGCATCAACTAGAACCAAGGAAAACCAACCTCATAGCACCAGCCAGCTGGAGTAACATTACTTCTATTTTAATTTTAAAAATCGACTCAAATGGCATTCAATTTATTCATAAAACAAAAAGGATGGCGTGAATATTGTGTAAGAAAAAAGTTGTGAGTGGCTCTAAAGTTATAACAACAATAAAAATCGACATCACCGAAAGTACTAGATATTGTAAAATTAATTTTTAGTAATCAATAAAAGTTATGTTTAAGAAATATTTTGGCACATTTTTAGATTGTTTCAGTATTATCTTTACTTGGTTTGTTTGCCTTTATTAGTTTCTAAATGTGATTGATAATAATTATCAACAAGCTTTTGTTTTGTATGTTAATATTTTAACAGGCAAACAAAATGATAAATCATATTCTTTGCCTAAAGTGGTACCCTTTTCCAAATTTAGTAACAATTTATATAGAGGTTGTAAAATGATTATCAAATAACTGAAGAAAAAATCTAACTTTGTATTTTTTCAGAGCAATATTTTACTAAGACATTTGCTACAATCCTTACATTTTGGTCTAAATAATCTATTAAGACTCATGTCTCATTAGTTATGGGCCATTTTGTTTGTGCATGGTAACAATAAGATGCCAGATTTTATTTAAACCCTATTCTTATCCAATTCGAAGCTGCTTAGATTATTTTTGATATTTCATTATTGTGAAAATTAGAGGCTGCATTAGTGTGACGTAATTTGTGTGGCAAACAGAAACAAACCATTCCATCATTAATTTTGAGATCTCCATTTTATTTGTTTATATTGTTTGCAGGTTGCATAATTCAAAGGCATGTATTCAATTTATTTTTAATGTAACTATTACATTGGTATGCTTTTAAAATAATATTGAAAATATAAATAAAATGTCTGACATCATCGGTCGTGAAAAACCTAATTAAAAAATCCCTTGTTAAATTCAAAGAGAGGTGGTAGGGAACGTTTAAGTTACCCCGAAGACACCACAGCAAACAATGACCCTACAAAATAAAGATCAGCATAGGAATTCTGACTGCTCATTGCAAAGTAAGGAAGCATCTCCATAACAGAGGGGCTGTCAGAAACTACATCTTCAGGGGGTGCGAATAAGAATATGAGACTATATACTTTACGACTGCCCAATGTTCTACTAGCAGATTTGTATTTGGGGAGTTTTGGCTAACACTGGCTGATATGAGAGAGGCACCACTGTGGACGACATCAACTACATCAAGTTTGTAGGGTGGCTGATAAGCTAATGGGACTTAATTTAAGAGGATGCCCAATGGGCCTAGTGTGGCCTAAGTGTCGTAGGGCAACCCACCCTCCACAAGTTACAGATAATAAATACCTAACCTCTATTTTTCTTTGTTTTACATAATTGATTACTAACTGCATGCATGTTTAAAATGTTATCTACTTTAGGAATGTATCTATATATAATCGTCTCGGTGGCTCAGTGTGTTGAGTGGCTGGTATTCCATTACAGGCCTTTTAATGGTACAGCGACAAACGCTTCAAATCCTAGACAAACCCGTTTAAATTTTTATTTAATTTGTATGGTTCATTGTAGGATTTGATGGGTGCCGTATTAGCAGCAATTTAATTTCTGTTATTATGGCATTTGGGTCTTGTTTTAGTGTTGCGAAGGGTGTATTAATTTATGAATTAGAGTGGAATTTATTGTTAATAAAATAATTTATACAGGGTATCCCGTAACTCGATGGCCATGGCTTCAGATCGTATTCCTTGGGCCATTTTAAATCGAACGTGCCTTATACACTTTTGTACATTGGCAATATAAAATTTAACAATAAATAAATCTGGTAGGCCATGTAATTGTTTTGTTATGGTGACATTGTTTATTCTTTGACATTGTAATTTTAAGATTAATTTGATATGTCATATTGTTTATTCTTCATAGTTATAGGTATTTTTCTTTTTTAATTTTGGACAAGTGTTTCTACTTAAAATTGTCCAAGGTCCTACGATCTTAAGCTATGGCTATCGAGTCACATTGCTACCTGTATTTACCTATATTTTTTGTTTTAAAAACACTTGCGTCTTGCTTTAAGATTAAAGGGTCAATTAATTAATTAAATTGGTAAATTAGAGGGGAATTTACTTATAATAAAATGATTTGTATGGTTTGTTCCTTAAAAAAAAAACATTGAAGTGTTTAATTTGTGAATTTATTTATAATAAAATACATAATTTTTGATATGCACTGAATGATCTTTTAAAGAACGATAACATTTTGGGACGTAGTTCAATAATTTATATTGCAAATTTTTCTTAAAGTCACTTTCAGCAAAGTGCTTTTAACGTTGAACTTGTATTTTCTTCTTCTAGCATGGACCCACTTTTTACACAATTCAACTATTTACGGAAAACAGAAAAACTTTACGTTGGGACACGGTTTTTTTTTTTCGACTAATTGTCAGAATGGCATCCGTAAACTACACAATGCATTGTTTTTATACAATAATCAGTCGAAAAACATTCAGAAAATCGTCTGTTGCCCGTAAATCACGATACAAACAATAACAACAATGGTAAAAAGACGCTGCGATAGACGTAGGCCCGCTAACGATGGTACTGAGTCAATAAACAACAAATTACGTCATCACTAATACATTCTATTATAGTAAATAAAAGAAAAATAAGCAAAACTAGAAGAGATTCAGAGTCCATTTACTTTACTTTTCAATACCTAACAAAATGTAAATAGTTATATATGACCATGCAATTATAAAATGCGAATTCAGTGAACCAAATAAAAATAAACCATTCTGTCATTAATATTGACATAAGTGTTTAATACCTAAAATCACTTTAATGAAATAATAAGTTAATTTTTGACATTACTAATGCGCCGCATCTAAAAAATATGTTTTTGACACTTAATCCACTTAATTTTTTCTAAAGTAGGCATTGAAAAAATCTCAAATGACAGATTATAATTTTTCTTTTTTTTGCCTAGAACAAATAAAAATTATTAAAAATGAGACGATTAATCATGTTTTGGTAAAATGTTACTCGTTTCCAAAATGCAGGATGTTAAAGTTAAAAATTTTAAAATTATTATGTTAATTGTATACTTTAACTAAATTCGACAAACGTTTTTTAGTGTGATAAGATATACCTATCAGCAAAAAAATCAGTTAAATAAACTTTGTCAGTGGCGTACGACATGGCTAAGTAACACCATCCTTTCTAAATTTTACACCACTGTCCAAAAATTTATTTGGACTATAATTTTAATTCTTTTGAGGTTTTAAATAAATCATGTACTCTCGTTGGAAATTTATAAAAAATTCAAAATTAAAAATAAATTTTATCCACAAAATCAATACATTTAAAATTATAGTCCAATAAGTTTTTGAACAGTGGCGTAAAATTAAGAAGGGATTAAAGTGTTACTTACCCATGCCGTACGCCAGTGGCAAAATTTATTTAACTGAGTATTTTCTGATAGGCGTATCTTATGACATCAAATATTTTTGTCAAATTTAGTAAAATTATACTAAGAAATAAAAAATTATAGCCATTAGTAATTTTTGAATTTTCAACCTTACCTTGTATTTCGGTAACGAGTAATATTTTATTTAAGCATGTTTGATTTAATCGCCTTATTTTTAATCAGAGAATCTTTAGCTGTTCTGTGTCCCATCCTGTATTTGATTCAGATACGTTAGAAGTTATCACGGTCATGTATCACCTGCACATACTTTGATTTTCTTTTACTATACGGAGAATGGTCGCACTGCGCAGCTTTCTGAGTGCCTTTTAAAAAGAGATAGAAAACTCCGCCATTTTGAACCCTTATTACGTGTTGCCTATATCTTGGCGCAATATGTTTAATATGTGCGTTTTAATCATCCGCTTCGCTTCGGAATTGTCGGTTTTCTTGTTTTAATCTGACAGGTTAAAACGACTAAACCGACAATTCCGGAAGCAGAAGCGGATGATTAAAACGCACCTGATATTTTGCTTGCTGCTGTCAGTGTCAGTGAATATTATTTTTGTGGTCACAGTTTATTGCTAAAGAATCAGTTAGCTCACTCGGACCAGTTGAAAGTTCCAAAATAACATCCACTCCAGGGATACAAATTCAGGATACGCAGAAGACTGCTGTTTTATTATAGGCGGTTATCATATATTGTATTATCCGAGTTGCACAGTGTATAAACTGAAACATTGAGATCAAAAGTGCCGACGCAGAGTGAGCGATCTAGCTGTAAACTGTGTCACAGGGTTCAAAATGGCCGCGAGCTATGTTGGGCGTGTCGGGTCTCTCTCTTGCCTCGTATAGTAATCAAAGTATGTGAGTGCGACCATTCTCCGTATAGTAAAAGAAAATCAAAGTATGTGCCTGCCTTTGACGTTCATGACCTACTTTAGAAGCATTTTTTGTAGATCAGACGTACTTTGCCTTCTTTATGTTAGACCCCTAGGGGCCATATTAATTTCGTCAATTTTAACTGGTAACTAAAATGCCATTATTTAAATTTAGTATAGTTATCTTTGTATGCAAAACAAAAAAACATATTTACAAATCCTACCCTGCAGTTGACTAACATTTTAATTTAGCAGAATATGCTAAATTAATGATGATGTAATTTTGGCCACTGACAATTACAGTGACAGTAGACTTGTTTATTATTTTTAAGCACGTTTTGTTTACCTAAATTATAAAGTTTTTGAACTTTTATAAATATATTTCTAAAGTAGTGCAGGGCTGCCAGATTCAGTACGTTTGTACTGAATTCAGTACTTTTTCAGTACGTCAGTGTTAAGTTGTTAGTTTTAGTACGTTTTTGTAAAAATAGTCAATTCAGTACCATCTTCGGTACTATTTGGACATTTTTCGAATAAAGTGACGTATTTTATCAACAAAATAGTCAATTCAGTACCATTTTCAGTACTATTTTGACATTTTTTGAATAAAGTGACGTATTTTACTAACGATGGATGACAGTTGACAGTTAAGTCATGTGATGAGTCAAATAATTTATTTGAAATTGAAATGTATTGCACGTTTGTTAGTTGTAATTCTGAAAGAAAAATGGATTAAGACGTTTTTTCTGTTATACGTAAAGATTATATAATTTAATAAAAGAGTTAAACCACAAGAAAATCATTTTTAGTTCACTTGTTTCATTTGTTCCAATGGGGTAAAATTTTTCTATAAAAGTAATTTAATATTTAATGAATTTAAATCTCCAGCCATTTTTAAGGTGTTATTCGATTTAGGTATTGGTAGATTGTCATAAAATAGAGCTTTTTTAAAGTTGGTTATTTAGTACATTTTTTTTAAATTCAGTACTTTTTAAAATGTTTTTCAGTACGATTTGTCATTTTCATTCTGGCAGCCCTCGTAAGTAGATAACGTGGACCAAATATACGGGGTAGCGATAAAGTCTGGCACCAAGGCATTTTCATTGAAAAGAATGTATATTTATTTAAACGAAAAACCTATGAGCAAATATTTATGAATTATGAAATTATTTGATGATGAAAGGGACTGTGTTCCATTATTGTTGTTTTTTCTGGTCCTGTACATACAGGGTAGCAAAAAAGTCTAGCAACAAAGTATTTTTGGGTGATTAATGGGACTGTATTACATTAGTAATGTGGTACTTTTTTAGTATTCTCGAAAAAAGGAAAACTAAGCTTTTTCTGACGTATCACTAGACCTATGTTGCTACTTAAAAAAAATCAAGATGGCGGCGGTACGCTAAACGCTAACGTCACATAAATGTTCTCTAAAAAATGTTGAATACAGTTCCGTTCACCACCCTGCAATTTCATAATTATACATTCATTCGTGTCAAAGAATATACCTTGTTACCAGACTTTTTCGCTATCCTATGTAAGTTGATTAGAAATTAATTGTCAGTGGAACCAAAATTACGTCACACTAATATGGCGTATAAAAGCTGAGTTCAGCGAAACCTCCGTTACTAATTTACAAAGTTTTCATAATTCAAGCGTGTACTGTAGCCAAAATAGAATACAGACTGAGCGAATGAGAAATCAACACAAAGAAGACGAAATTTAGAGTTTTTGAGCGAAAAGAAGTAATATTGAAATATTTTTGTGAAAAAACAGTTAATTAAAAATTGTGTACATGACAGCTACGGCCTAACCTTTATTTTTAATTTAGGTGTGGAATTTTCTTACAAATTCCTCACGTACTTAAAATATAAAAATCGAAACATTTTTCTTGTATACTTTGGAGAATTTGTTTCTAAATTCCCTAGAGACATTACTGGACAAAATAAAATGTTAGGTATAAGAATACTGGATTATATTACAAATAAAATATTCCAGTATAAAAAATAACCAAATAAAATTTTAATCGTTCAGTCAAATTGGATGTTACATTTCAGAGCCATTCAATGTCTTTTAGTTAATATATTTATTTTCGAATATTCAAAATTTGTTTTATGCTCTCTTTAAAATGTATAAATTACTCGAGTAGTAGTTACAATGATTTTAATTTTTTTTAATTTCTATTTGTAAAAAAGTATTTTTAAATTGTACAGAATCTAAAAATAAATATAAATAAAATTTTCAAAAGCTTTATATGATTTATACGTTTCCAAACCGATATTTGCTTTAGATTTCATGAAAAAAAAATCTGATGTGCCCAACACATGACTTTCCTATCTAGTTATTATAGGCTTTTTCCGGTTATTTTGTACAACCTATTGCAGCATCTCTATAAATGTTTAGAGGATAAACTAAATATATACATTGTCCACATACATCTACCTCGAAACATTTTTCTATAGATATTCATTGAAAACGAAAATACTGAAAATTTTAAATTTAGCACTTTTCCTACAATTTTTCCATTACGGTCCATTTTAGAAAAATCATGTATAAACAAAAATTATAAGAGATCGATATCGCAAACAATTTTCTTAAAAATCAGAATTTTGCACATTTTGTCAAATTTCTCGAATACGGACTATTTCAGGGAAATTTGAAATAAAGCAAAAATTATAGATAATAATATTAGAAGTAACTTTTATTTGAACAATTTTCTTCTCCAAACATAAATAACAGATATATTCCATAAAATATAAAAGCGGCCTCCCATAAAGTACCCCCCCCCCCCCCCAGATGTTCCGACTTTGTCCAAAATCTAATCCTTTCACGTCAAGCCGAAATAAAATTTAATGTTTTTTCCTTAATCCGTTTTTGAGTTTTCTTCAAAATCTCGAATACGGTCCATTTTAGAGAAATTATGTATGAGATACACCCTGACTATAAAAGTGAAACTGTGTGTGAAGTGGCTCATCAAAACTTTTCAAAAATAGCGCGAAGTACTGCACGGAAAATTCTGAAAAGTGCTCTAGAGATTTTTTGAGAGATTTGTAAGCCAAAAATATAAATATCCAGTAAAAGTGAGTACATTAAACAATACATACACTCCATAATACAGATTGTATCGAGGTAAAAGTAATTATACACAAAAACAGACCACTCACAAAAAAAAACCTTAATAAAAGATAATTTAGAAATTTAGTCTGGACGCTTCAGCTAACTTTTGATAAATAATAAATAAACAATACATTTTAAAATATAACAGAAACGAAAACATCCCAGGTGAAAATTCACTTAAAATGTCACTAATAACAAATAGTCAACTTTTAGAGGAGATTAAGAAGCTGCGAAATTTTGTTGAAGCAAGTGAAGTAAGAATTTTAATGCAAATTGAAACTAAATTAACAGAAAAAATCATAACGTTAGAAAAAGAAAACTCAATTTTGCAAGAAAAAGTAGAGATATTAGAACGACAAAATAAAAGGAATAATATTATCATATTTGGCATAAAAAGTTCTGTGTCAGATATATCAACAAGAAATATATGTGATAAATTGAACAACCTTCTTAATCTAAAATTAACAGTTGATCAAATAAATAATATCTATTGTTTGGGAAACTCACCACAAGCACCGGTTAAAGTAGAATTTATATCAACAAATACAAAACTACAAGTTCTAAAAAATTGCTCAAATTTGAAGGGTACTAATATTATTATTTCTCACGACTTAACGACATCTCAACGTGAAACTAACAACATACTTAGAAGACATTTAAAAAGAGTCAAAAGTTCTGCAAATAGGTGTTACATTAAAGGTGACAAACTATTAATTGATAACGAAATCCTTTCCGCTGAAGACGTATTAGCCTATGAAGCTGCTGAAGTTGGTGGCAATAATATAGTGTACACGAACAGCGCACCTGGCACTCCTAGTGTCGACATCGTTGAAAATCCACCAGCAACAAACTTGGAGAAATTAAAGAAAGGAGAAAATTCTAAAGTTCAAACGAAGCAACCATCAGATTCCACTCCAAAAGCAGAACTACAAAAAAATAATAGTGTTAAACCCAGAACACGATTTGGTTCTACAAATAATAATAAATAAAACATTTTTTGTCTTTAGCTTTAAAAACTTAAAATGAATGCGTATATTAAAAATTATGAACACAAAATTGTAGATACTAGAGTCATTAAAAATATATCTGAATTCAACACACTATATTTAAAAAATACATTTTCCAAGTTTAATATAATACATTTAAACATACGTAGTATTAGTAAAAATTTTGATAATCTATGCACATTTTTAAATAGTTTTAAAATGGAGTTTGATATAATTATTTTAACAGAAACCTTTCAGCTCTTTGATTCTTTAAATGTGTTTTCACTGAGTGGGTATGATATTTTATATAATGGTGGTATGTTAAATAAAAACGATGGTATAATTATTTATATTAAATCTTCACTAAATTATAAATTTGAAACAACATTTATCGCTGAATATAAAGCAGCCGAAGTAAATATTTCGCTAAAAAACTGTAACCTTTTTTTTAACTGCAATCTATAGGTCACCAAATTCACTTTCAACCCTGGATCAGTTCAACTTGGGATTATTAGGCTATCTAGAAAAAAACAAGAAACATCAAACACATGTTATAGTAGGTGATTTAAATATCGATTTGCTGAGTAACGAGGAACGAGTTGAAGATTATAAAACCTATTTAAACACATATAGTTTCGAATCCTATATAAATAAAATTACAAGACCGGCTAGTAAAACATGTTTAGATCATTTCTTTATTAAATCAAATAAAACAATAAAAGAACAGGAAAGCTTTATCTTTGTAAACGATATAACAGACCATTTTCCAATAGGAATAGCTATAAATATAGACCAAGAAGCTAAAAAAACCCATACAATAGACCAGAAAAGTTATTTAAATTATCCTAATTTAAAAACAGATTTAAACAATGAAAAATGGGACCATATGTACAAACTAAACAATATAAACGAAACATTCGACTATTTTATAAATAAAATAAACTATTACATAGATAAAAATACAAAACTGGTAAAAATAAAAAATAATAAACAAAAAATAAGAAAACCATGGATGACTCAGGGTTTAGCAAATTCCATTAAAGAAAAAAATAAACTATACTTATTAATTTTAAAAAAAACCTGAAAATAATGAAATTAAAGAAAGATATAATAGGTATAAGAATAAAATCAGATCCTTAATAAATATAAATAAAAAAAGTTTCATGAATAATTTAATAGACAAAAATAAAAACTCATCTTCAGCCTTGTGGGACTGTGTCAACAAAATCTGCGGCAAGAAAAAACCTAACACAAAAATTGAAAAAAATTATAAAAAACGGACAAGAATTAACAGATGAAAATGATATTGCAAATAACTTTAATAGCTACTATATCGAATTGGGACAGAACCTTGCAAACAACATATTACCTCCAGATGACTTTGAGGAACAGTTAGACATACTTGAAAACACTATGTATTTACACCATGTAACTGAAATAGAAATAAATCATGTTATAAATACATTAAAATCTAAAAAAGCGCCCGGATGGGACAAAATAAGAGCTGAAACAATTAAGGAAATTAAAAATGAAATTTTACAACCCCTAACCTATCTAATAAATAAAAGCTTTAATGACGAATGCTTTCCAGAATGCCTAAAAATTGGAATTATCAAACCGCTCTATAAAACAGGTGACAAAACGTTGACTCAAAATTATCGACCTATATCATTGTTGTCAATTTTTTCGAAAATATATGAAAAAATCCTTAAATTGAAAATAACAAAATTTTTAAACAAATTCAAAGTCGTAAATGATAATCAGTATGGGTTTAGAGAAAAAAGGTCGACGGAAGATGCAATACATGCTCTAATCTCCAAACTATACCATACTTTAGATACAAAAACACCTGCAATTTGCATTTTTGTTGACCTATCAAAAGCGTTTGATACGGTATGTCACACGCGTTTACTAGAAAAAATTAAATGTTATGGATTGCGTGGAAAAATATATAATATTTTAGAAAGTTATTTAAAAAATAGAACGCAGTACGTGAACATCAATGGAGTATTCAGTGATCCAAAAACAATTACCTACGGCGTTCCGCAAGGGACTGTACTGGGGCCTCTTCTATTCACTCTATATATAAATAGCTTGATGACATTACATACAAATGGAGAAATAATCAGTTTCGCCGATGATACTGTCATAACTTATAGCTCAAAGATCTGGCACACGCTAAAAACAGAAATTCAAGATGATTTTAAAGCAGTTAAAAAATGGTTTCAACTCAATAAACTAACATTAAATACCGAAAAAACGAAATATTTACCATTTACCTCTTATGTAAACAATTTGCCGAGTTTTGGTCCAATACATATAGATGACAAAACTCAAATACCTGAAGCATCGTCAATTAAGTACCTAGGTATTACTTTAGATAGGCATTTGAAATGGGATCTACAAATTAAAAATATTACTCATAAACTTAGAGGTTTGCTACATAAATTTAAGTACTTACGCGACTTTTTAAATGAAGATCAGCTGAAAACTTTATATTTGTCTCTGGTACAATCGCATCTTACTTATGGTATTATTGGGTGGGGTGGTGTGGCAGACTGCCATTTAAAGCAGTTAAAAAATATACAAAAATGGCTAATCAAGCTTATATTTAAAAAACCTGTAACTTATCCGAGTGACGCATTATTCAGTGAAAGTACATTTTTTGATATGAGACAGCTATACTGCCAAAACATTCTTTTAAACATTTTTAAAAGAAAAATCCAAGTAACTTCTCCTCAACATAATTACCCTACTAGAGGTAAATGCACTTACCTTCCAATAACTTCAAAGACTGTTGGTCAACGCTGTACCAATTATTTTGCTCCAAGATTATCCAATATGTTACCAGATTACATTAAGGATATTAATAAACTTTCGTGTTATAAATATGCTATAAAAAATTGGATAGCAAGTAATAACAGATATATTTTTAATAGCCTAATTGATTTAAGATATCTAAAATAATTTATAATTAATAAATTTTCCACTTTAAAAATAAAAAAAAAATAATACTTAATAACTATATTTCATTATGAATTAAATATCGAATATGTCTATATTTTATCTCCCTGTTACTATTTGTTCTACTGTTTGCTTATTATGTTCTATTATTTGTTTTATTACTTGTTTTATGTTATATGCTTTGTTACTTGTTTCATTATTTGTTTATCATGAATTTATCTATTTATTTATTATTCTATATCGAATTTTATTTGTGTTTAAAAAAAAAAATTTTTTTAAATATCCTAGCTCGCACACAGGCATTACAATGCCTCAGCAAGTTACCAATGTTTATATTTAAATTAACTATGTAATTGTAATTTATATTTCTTTTTTTTGAATAAACATTATTATTATTATTATTATTATTATAGAATAAAAGTTACAGATTATATTACAAACAACTTTTATTTAAACAATTTTTATAAAAAATTATTTTTTTTTACATTTTGTCAAATTTCTCGAATACGGACCATGGATCCTTTTTTTCATAAGTATTCGAATGCTGCTCTCGGATCCTCAAAAAGGATTCGAATCCTATGTGATTCGAATCCTCCCCAGCTCTGTGATGTATAATATAGTTATATAGATTGCTCTCCCATTTACACTTCGTTAACCCATGGATCCTTTGAAATAAAAATGAGACGCTTAATTATGTTTGCACCTGAGAGAAATAAGGAAAGGCTCTCGTAAATCGACTGACTACCTACCGTGATTGGACCGATGGATACACCTCTTTCCCTAGTGAGCTGACGCGCACTCTTCTACCTCTGTCTAATAAATAGCATCACTTATTTTATACTGTTCTCCTCGAGGTTTTTCTGTTGGAAAGTTAACATATTGTATAAGACTACGAAAACAGGGTGGCACTGCGCCTGGCCATATTACCTCGCGAAGTGCTCACGATCAGAATCGGTCTAGTCCAAATGTGTTTATAATCAAATTTCAGATTTTTGAATAAGTACCAAATAGATCCTTAATTTTTACTTACATGAGCTATGCTAGATATTTTAAAAAACATTTTTTGTGTTGTAACGCCTATAAAGACAAAAAATATTGATAAATCTAAATAATTTTAGTAATATATGTAAAAAAAATTTAGACCATTCTTGTTTCAGAAATAACCCTATATAAAAATTAATTGTAAAATGTAATACAACTGTGAGAAGAGATGCAAATAATTTTTGTTGCAATCTCTTTTGACAATATGCCATGTTAGTGTGAGACAATTAGGCATTCCAAACAAAATGGCTGTCGATGGGAAGAGTAGGTATATCTAAGGAGTTGCGATATACGATGTATTCTATTTATTCGCTCCGTGCGTGACAGCAGCGCCAATCCACTTATGTATTAATGGACTATTTTTGCGTATACTAACAATAGAATTCGTTATTAAAAAGTACATAATGTTAGTTTTAATAAAAGTATATGGATTTGTAAAACAAGTGAAACATTAATTTATTATTATGTACTTTTATCGCTTAAACTAAAAAACAAACAAGTATAACGAATAAAAATCAATAATAAAATATAGGCAGGCAACAGTATTTACTGGAAAATGTATGAGAAGTTGCCCAAGTCTAATAAGTTGTCTTTAAAGAATTAACCTTTTCTGTCAAAATAATAAAAATACCATGAAGTTAAAATGAACAAACAGAAGGATTATTTATATTTTCATTTTTGTTCGAAAGAAAACATAGAATAAATGATTAAAACTGGTTTCCTATCAGTAAGTCACAAAATTAATCAAAGGCAGAAATCTAGTTCTTGCCAAATAAGATTAAAGAGATGTTGAAGAACATCATAAAATGATAATTTATTGTTTATTTAAAACCTTTCAAGTTTCTGATGGCTACTGCTATTTCCAGTATTACTGTTATTATTACGAAAATAAAGGGAATTTTTCTTCTTATTGTACAGCTATCCATTTATATTTTTTGATAGTATTTTTACAATTTTCAACACAGCAACTCCGTTTGCTTATTGTATTGTTTTTACCTATTTTTTTGTAAAAAGTAAAATGTATACGTGTAATTTAATTACAAAATATCGCCCTAAAATGCAGCTAGCGCTAGTATCGCTTTTGCTTCCCCTACCATGACTTTGCACTGAGCTAATAATACGTGAAATCGTGTATAATGAAGTAAATTTAAATATTTTATGTCTGACACAATGGAAATCTTATTTAAACAAAACTGCTTATACATTTCTCATAAATTGGCAGGCTTGGCGACTACTATTTCGAATAAAAGTAGTGTCTGAGATTCAAGGCTATATCGCAACGATCTTTAGATATTCGAGCCCTTCCAACCGGCAGCAATTTTTTGACAAGTCTTTGGAATGCCTAATTAGCAAGGATTGCAGTATCATCATCAAAAGTTGCGACATTATTGGGCTGAAGATTAGGAATATCTCTGCTATACAACAAGTAGAGAACTGGACCTGGTACAGTACCTTGAGGTACTTCTGCCTTGATTTCTCTTAGGTCGGATAAGGCTTCTTCATATGTTTAATTCTGAAATTCCTTCCTGATAAATATGATTTTAATAGTTATGCCAATGCGATATATTTGATTAGATAATTAACTTGACAAGTCTTCATGACCCAGTTCGTTAGCGCTCTTAATTTTGGATAACGAGACCTGAATTCAAGAAACTTTTTTTTATTTTTGGGAAAAATATGAAAAATGAAGAACAACGACTATTGCTGTTTATTTATTTTAAATACATTTTATTAACGATTCAGAATAGTAGAAAAAAAATTGCTGAAAGATTATTATGATACGAGTAATAATACTTTCCCTAATTCGCCCCCAAAAGCTGAGCTTGTCCGGGGAAAGTGACGGCTATTATTATTTGCCGTGGCGCTCTGGGGCGACTTAAAGATGATTGATGGTGCCATTTGACTTGCAGGTGAGGAAAACCCCACCCACCATCATATTATAACGGATTACCTAATTATAGAGGTTAAATTATAATAAATAAAATGTACTTAAAATTAATGATAGATTAATTAAAAATTAAAAAAAGTTGCTTTTATCGAAAATTAAACTCGTGTCGCGAAATTCAAAGTTGAACGCGCTAACGACCTGAACTATGTTTATTTCGAGTTAATTATCTAATCAAATATGAAAATATGAGACATTACTATTTTCTACAAAGGCTTTTAAAACGTCTTCGTCGAGGGCTCCACCATTGTGAAGGCTACAGCCAAGTATTTCCATGTTCTACTAGGTAAGAATGAACGCAAATAAACCTAAAAGTGTCATTGGTTCCGTTGGCGCCCGGTATTCCACGCATGTCAGTCGACTTCTATCAAGTTCAGAATGTGAACGCGTTATTCTGTCCATTTCCTAAATTTCAGTTTTTTAAACTAAAGTTTTAAGATGGCCCATAAAAATATCAGGGAACCGAAGAAAAAATACTCGATTTAGATGCTTCCTATTAGTAACAACCAAATGTGGCTGTGACACCCCCTTCAAATGTCCACCAAAACTATCACAACGTCATCATCATCAAGAAACATTAAATTGCGTTAAGATATTTTTATTTTATTTAAAATGCGATGAAAAATACAAAAATGACAGCTCGTAAATTTGCGGCGTAGAACGGTAAAATTTATACAGCATGTCGCTGTACCAGTGGCACATAAATTTCATTTTCGCCAGTTCCGTAATTGCCATGCATCCACCTTTATCACCACTGTGCTGATGAGAATCAATCAGGGCAACCTGAAAAATAAATAGTTATGTTAAAACTCTTAAATTTATTTTTATAGGACAAGATTTCTTCCCCAACAACAACTTTCAAAGGTTGGTTTTCAATGACCAGTTTGATATTTTTTAAGCAACTTGCATTGGCAGTTTTTGGATAGAAGAACATTGCAGAGCACTTATTACCATTTAGTTTTAGATTGTGAGCTTTAGAATACTTGGCCACTTTGTATAAGTCTCTGTTTATGTAGTCAGAAACACTAGTGTAGTTTTTTAGATCAAATGAGCAGTATAGTTGAGTGTCATCGGCAAAGGTTTGATTTTAACGTAATTTACAACTGAATTTATGTTGGCAGTGTAAATTAGAAAAAGTAAGGGACCCAGTATAGAACCTTGAGGGACTCCAGAGGTTACACATGAAAAATTTAATAAACTATTATCTAGAACTACTTTTTGATGTCGATTACTTAAGTAAAATTTAAAGAATCTTAAGGAAGTATCATCAAAACTATAATAGTTTAGTTTAGCGCACAAGAGTATCGAATGCTTTCGAACGGTCTAATTGTGTTAATGCTGTAGTCATCCCTACATCAAGGGATTTTATTATGTGGTCACTGACATTTAGTAAAAGGGTAGTTGTACTAAATTCCTTTCTGAAGCCAAACTGAGTATTATCAATAATACCATTTGTACCATTAAGATCTCAAGATGAAAGATTTATTGATTTTGGTGTGGGGTTTGACCCGGTTGGAATTTTTCCTAAAGACCTGTAGATAATAAAATTGAAACGGTCAAATGAAACAAAAAAAAAAGATCTTACCGACTCTGTTTTTAGTTGCAAAATAAACAACACCGTTCTAGAATCGGCAACTAGTATTATGTAAAGGGTGTAGTTTTCTCTTTGGATATCAGACCCGAGCCAGAGCCTCCAGTTGGTTTTTATATTTTCATATAGAGATGTCACTAGTGGCTGCATAAACACTTCGCTTTTCTGCAAGTTTAAAACAACTACTATTATATTTTAAATGAAAGAAAAATCAAATTAATTTACCCATTCGACGATGCCATCCATATCGGATCCACCAAAGTTGATCGCTTCTGGTACATTAAGATTTATATGTTTTAACTGGTTTTTCAGTTTCAAAGATTCATGAATTTTGTTCCCTTCTAACATGCTAATTGCAAATAATTGAATCATGCTCATGTTCAAACAGTGAAAGGGGTAATGTACCTAAAAAATATGTATTCATTATTTTAGAGACAGGTCGATTTACAGACTAGAAACAAAACTACAATTATGATATTAGGTATATTTATACATATTAAAAATTACATACGGGCATTTTCATGTACATATGATATAGACCGGAAAAAAGAAGTAGCAAACACGAGTTAACATGTATTGCGCTCATCGCTGGCTAGCTAGTCTAGAGCGCGCTCAGTGAAGTTCTTCCCATATTTTATAACGCATCCCTTTCCACTTGGTGTTCTTGAGCTTTGCTAGCTCGCATATCGCGTTCTGCTTTTATCTTTTTCAAAGAATTTCAGAAGACTGCGATGCGATCGAGACTAGCACAGCTCGCGATGCGACGGGACCGCGATTGCCTAATACGCTCCATATTTAATTGTGTTATGTAAGTAGGCGAAAATGTTTTTATGAATGACCCAATTGGAAGTAGCTGATTTTTGTTATTAATAAGTAGCAATACCATAGTGTTGTATTGGTGATTCACAAAATATATTTCTAAAGTAATCAGAAATATTCTACTACATAAATAATGCTTCCGTAGTGAAGCTTAGCCACATCACACAAAAATCCCTTCCCAAATGGTGGTTCGCGAGCTTTACAAAGAAGGTACACGTATTGTAATTTATGCGGCAAAGTCTATTTGAATCGAGCGAACCGAAACTTTCCAGGAATACGCTCGAAATAACGAAAATAACGTCAATGATAAAGAAATGGCGCAATCACATGAAAAAGAATAGAGTCTAAATCGTACGACGTTCTTAAGAACCGTGAGTGATTTATCAAAAAGATAAATAAGTTAGTACTTACTACACAGTGTGTACCTACCTAAATATTAGTAGTGTTAACCAGTACTGAGTTCTTGTATAAGTAAATTACAATAAAGACACATTTTAAAATCGCAGGTCGAACGTAAAAGTAAATAATTATTATTCCGTAAATTTATTATCTTGGTTAAAAACGTCTTGCCAAACGCTGGACGAGGAATAAATTGCTTCTTCTACTTCAGTCTCCGATTTGGAACCAATCTATTTATCTTTCTGGATCAGTGTGTCGTTAAAAGCTCACTTTTACTGAAGTCTAGCCTTATTTTACCACTTTTATTTTCTACCCAGTCAGAATAACATTCTTGATGAATTCAAGAATATGTCCGATGGGCGCTTTCGCGATTTTCTCGGGTTCTGAATATTAAACCCCGAAGTGACATTCCCATTCCCATTTGAGGTTCCGTCAATGACAGAGTATGTGAATAGCAGTTTTGTCCTCCTCTTCATATATTCTCCATAGGG
This sequence comes from Psylliodes chrysocephalus, assembly GCA_927349885.1. Lineage (NCBI taxonomy): Eukaryota > Metazoa > Arthropoda > Insecta > Coleoptera > Chrysomelidae > Psylliodes > Psylliodes chrysocephalus. The sequence continues at coordinate 19,306,266 of OV651820.1, forward strand.
AGTCGTTAGATATCCCTAAGAGATTTAGATGTCTTTTAAGTCCGCAGTGTCCAAAAGGGAGTCTTATTACGCTCTTAAATTCGTTCAAGCTAAGGTTTAGCTGTTGATTTTGTGTGGTATTGGATGGACTCTCTATGAATGTGAAACCAAAACAGAGTAGTGATGGTAAAAGTTTTAGTGAACTACCGCCTGGAAAGACAAGGCAATGAACAAATAGAAAAACAGAGAGAGGAAAAAAAACGAAAATATGACAGTGACTAGGGTTTTAGTTCACCGAAAAAGAGTCACAACCAACTACAAAAAACTATTAGACTAATTTTGTTTACAAAAATCGAATTGCAATTATTCACGGTGTCATCCACGTATGTAGTTGTCAAATTATTATGAAATAGTATGGAAGAGTATTGTTAGGATTTTTTATGGTTATAATTTGGTGTTAAAAATAAAAATAATAAGGCTCTAAAAGCTCACAAAAGACTTTCAAAATTACATTAGGGAAGTACATTTGCATTCCTAATTCCAGTTATTTTCAGTTTAATGTATGATTTCTTTTTGAAACTAGTATAATAGTTATATAGTGTTTTTTAGGAAAGTACGCAATTAATTTTGTAGCGTGACAGCAGTGTAAAGTAAGTATAGACGTAAATACTGATTTATTCATAAAACTCATGCTCGCTCCTCAGATAAAGATACTCGCACAAATCATCCCCTCTTAAATTAGCAGCTGTCTCCTTCTTTCTAATGCAGCAGCCGATGCGACAGCTCTGTCTGCATAATAATAAACACAATCTGAATGATTGCAATAAAAAATGACCTAATTATGATTGAATAGATTAATTCAGTAGTTTTTCGTCGTTGGTCACAACCTAAACCGCTCTGAGTAATTTGAAATGAATTCCTGGCCAACAGCAGTTTAAAACCATCACTTCTTTATAAACACCTTAAAAGAAGACCTCCAACTGAAGGAGGCATAACTTCGGATACTTCTTAAACTTTACTTTTTTTACGAGGTGGAAATCTTCCAAAGACCATCTGGGAAATGCACCCAGACGTGCAGGATTCTACCGAATAACGATAGCCTACCTGCTAAAACCACCTCTTGTCATAGAAACACCGGTACAACTTTTGCGAGCATTGCTTCATGCGTCTGTCAATCTTATCGTTATCTTCCTTGGTTGTCTCTTTCCTCTTTATCTTTGCACTTCATAATTTCCATTATTTCTCTTGTTCCTTCAACTCGTTTCTTTCAAAAATGAAAAAGAAAAGGGGTTTTTCAAGTTCTGTATTATTGAATTCATCTTGTAAAATTCGAAATATTAACAAGAAAATAACCCTACTTTTCTTTGGTTGAATCAACGACGAACAGCTACTAAACCAATTGTGTTTACAAAAACAAAATTGCAAGCATTCACGGTGTTTATCCAAGTAATTGGCAAAATATTACGGGAAAGTCTATAATTTGGAATTTACTTAAGACCCTAAATTGCCCAATTACCTATATTAAGGAAGTATATTTGTATTCTTAGTGCCAGTTTTTCAATTTAATGACTATTTTTCTTGTTGCAACTATTGAAGCTGAAGGTGATTTACAGTAAAGTACACCATTTATTTTTAGCAACCGTGCAGTTGTACGAGCTGGTTTATTCACCAAAAATGAGGTTTGCACGTACCAACCTCACTCAATTTAGTAAGGGTCTCGTTCTTCACATTGCAGCATTCGAGGCGACATCTCTGTTTGCCTAACATAAAATAGGAGCTGAATACTTGCTTAATTATGAATAAATGGATTAGTCTAGTAGTTATTCGTCGTTGGTCCTAGTCAGTCAGAAATATATTAAACTAGTTTGGTACAGTTCAAATGACGCAAAACTAGTTCATTCTTATTTTGTAACACTGAAAAGCATAATAAGAAAAATTACGAATTGCATAAAACTAGTTTTGGGCAATTATTTCGGACATTACCCGAATTCGAGTATTGAACGTTATTCTACAAATACTAAGTAAAAAAGTTTATGTGGGATTGATTTTATATGCCATGTTTTAGTTTTTCATTATACACTCGTATTTTATGTTGAAAATAAATTTTAATAACCAAATTTTACTGTCACTAATGACTATATTAGCTGTATCTACTTACAAGAAGATTAAATTTATGACACTTTGCGGCCATAAGAACTGCAATTAAAGTACAAGCATTGCTTCCTCTATTGGTTTTATGGACATTGTAGTATGCTTGCGAAAAATTCGACTCAAACCAAACAATGCACAGACTATTATCGTAAAAATATTCAACTTCGTATTTGGGAAAGAACGGCAGTTCCGGCATATCAGAAACCATTATAAATATTCATATAATTTCCATTTCAAAATTTTGTTGTCGCTTTTACCAGTGCTAGTTTGAGGATTTTTGATTGATGTTAATATACTTTAATTTTGACATATCGATAGTGTAAAATATTAAGGATGACTTCAAAGTTTTTATGAAGTGTAGAGGAAATGAGGACAATCTTATATGGTTGTTTATGTTCTAAGGATCTAGTCTTCATATTCTAAGGGTTGTTTATATCAAAAAGTATCCACCAAAATGTATAAAATTAAGATGGCGCTCGTGTACTATACTCTGTTTTTAAACTAGGAGGAGCGATTTGAATTTAAGTTGGCAATTCTGTAGACTTCTGATTGGTCAGATTGCAGTCAGTTTCACACATCACTTTTAGCATTAATATCAGCTAAATTGATATTGTTGACAGTTCTGACGTTTTATATTTTGATATATCATTATTACATAGTTTTTACTTTATTTCGTAAATAAAATAGTTCTTTTCAAAACTTCAGTAAGCAATTTTATTGAATTTCTACGATTATGGTTCCTTCTTCCCTATTTTACATGCTGATTCTGAAGAAGGTTTTGTAGAAAATACATTATTGGTTTTAAAGGTAAAAAGACGGGAGATTACTATGAAGAGATGAATTACGAAGTATTCCAGAAGAAAACCAACAACTTTATTACTGATTTTTTAAAACTAAAAATTGATAAATTTCTTACCAAAATGATTAAAAACAATAGAAACATTTACATAATGAGCTAACATTTCCACAACAAATATTTTAAAAATATCTACTACATAGGTATGTATAAATAGTCACTTTAAGTTAAAAAATATAGATACAAATTATAACTTGAGGCCTGTAAACTTTTGAATGCTTTCATTTGCCCTTTAACTATGTGTTAACACTAAATAAGCTACAATGTCCATATTACTCAAGGGAGAAATTCCAGTCACTGTGTGATCCAGTTGCCATTCACTGATTACCTTCTAAGTTTATACCTATAACAAATATATCACTGAAAATGTAAAATGATCATATTTTTATACTAACCTGCATCTTGATATTATTTAAACAACTTTCATAAATATTCAGTATCCATTTAAAAAAATCATAATCCTCAAAAAGTCGATTTCAAAAGCAAGGAAAACATATTTCTGAGAACGTCAACAAATCAAAATTTCATTTGACAGTGATAGTTAATTTTGGACACTTTCCAGATCACAATAATGTAAAATTTACGACCGTTGTCTGGAACCAATAAAAATATCGATTCCTATGACATTTATTTGTTCCTTAGCCCCTCAAAGACCGTTCGCCGACTAGGCCTGATAATAACAAACTATTACATAAATTTTGAACACGACTATATTTCGGAACATGCTCTTAGTAACGAATCTAGTTACTTTTCACTGTGTAAATGCGTCTTTTTAATTCGCTCCTCCTAGTTTAAAAACAGAAGGGAAAACTGCAATGGTATATAGTCACATACATTGCTCATCCATTTGTAAATCAGATGATGAAAAGCGAGGCATCACTAAAAGGCATTATTAGTAAGATATTGACCGTATGAGATTGTCCTCCTTTCCTCTACACTCCATAATTCAAACTAAGCGATACGCCCTCTGAAGGAAATTTATAAACCTAAGTAGGGGAGTTTTCCAGTGTTGTCAACACTATAGTGGTATTCCTCTACGTCAGGGAATTTTAACATCTTTGTAGCAGATGGGGAAATACCTTTTTAAGTAGATAAATTTGTATCTAGCAGTATGAAATCATACTCCATATTTGTATAAGGATTTTTATAAAACCGATTTAATTATATAATTTATTTAATAATTATGAATAATAATTGCAGAATAATATTCTAAATTCTTACCATTAGCCTTTAATATCAGTTTATGTTCAGTCCGTTTCTTCTGATGATTTTTGTTTCTAAAAATTGTGTTTGCAAATAGCAACACTACAGCTCGCTCCATGCATGCTAAAATTTCAAATTATTTCAGGGCATAAACAATGTGGTCCGAGTTCGGCTTGAATGCCGTACTCTAACCCAAAATATTTAAAATAAACCATTCACACAATAATATTTCTTTTTATAATTCAAATAAAAAGTAATTTATTTGAAATTGTATGAAAATCAATACTTAATTTTTTCTTGCTGTTTTTCATTCTGAGATGTCACACCTGCTCCCTAGTAACCTGATGAGGTCACCGTTTCAGTCTACGAACCGTGCACTCTACCTTTGACAATATATTTTCTTTTTTTAATGTAATACAATGCCTGGTGTGGTATTAGCCAAAGGATAAGTTGTTTTCAAGAGAGGAACGGCCGCTCGTATTATTGTGATACATGGCTTTGAGTTGATTTTATTTTATTATCAATTAATTGAACCTCTGTGATTTAATTTTTATTGATAAAATTGAAATTTTTTATGTTGTTCGACTTAGAAAGTGATACATTTATAAAAATTTCGTTAAGTCCATGGCGTATCGATCCAGAGGGACTCCAGAGCCTTTTCATTTTATTTTACGTCAAACGTTTTAAGTTAAAAAACGCTGTAAAGAAGAACAAAGATTGCAAAGACCTTTCGACAAGGTGTAGGGTAGGTCTCTAATGAAATTAAAGACAATGTTGTTCTTGCAGAACATATCCGTTAAAATCCATTTGAAAGCGTTGTGAAAGTACGAGAAGAAATATTGTTCCCAGGATGTCTCAGAACATCTTAAATGCGTTTAAAACAAGCTGGCTTAAAAAATTGCGCTGCTGCCCTCAAAGTTTTTTTAACTCCAGAAAATAAGCGCAGGAGAGTCCAGTTTTCAAATGAATTCTTAATTCACTGGGAGACATTTTGGAGCAACGTGGTATTTTTCGTTAAAAAAATAGAAAAATAGAAGACTACGAGTTTATCGTCTTAAACTCAAGATTCGAAGAGACTCCATACTTTAATCATCTTTAATTAACCAGTACATTTTTTACCCATTTTATATGTAATTTTAACCCACTGTGTAAACCAGTAACTGACGTGTTGTTAGATCACCGGTATTTTTTCATTTATCATCCAATGAATACTAGTTCCAGATATGTCATAAACAAATAAAAAATACTTGTTTTGAATGTAAAATAAATGTTTATTTATTTGCTTTACATTAACAGCATTTTAACTACTTAGTTAGTCACTGGTAACCACAAAGTACATTTGAAAAACCTTTCACCTAAACCACCCACAGTAGCAATAAGTGATTCATTTATTTATAAATAACATTTATAATAAAGAGGTACATACCATCCTGTGAATTCCGTTATTTAAAACAGAGGTGAAAATCGAGGCATTTATTAACATAAAAAATCTGCCTCCTTTTTATCCACGTGACTCACACCCACAATTTTTTTAAATCGCAGGAGGGATTGTATGGGACTTCATTGAAATAGTAATTTTATGGGAAATTCAGCAATATGACTTTCGTTTTATCGTAGCACCCTCTAGCGGGATAAAAAACTATTACGTATTATAAAGTGTGTCGCTTTATTTGATAGCTAATTTTATTATTAATTCAATACAATACTTAATATTATCTTAACTAAAAGAAAAGAAAACTTAAAGAAAATATTGCATTATTATACTAACTTTATTTTATTGCAAATGCAATATAAAGATATTTAGGGTAATTTTATGTAGTGCATTGAATTACTAACTTAGATTTCAGATTGTTGTTGTTTGGTGTTCTAAAATGGTGGTTCCCACCTTATCGAGACTGAGGCCCAAAAGGGTAAACTCGTAGCGTAACAAAAACGAGAAATGATTTAACTTGGAACGAAAGACCGAAAGCCGATAGTAGTATTAGGACGTTGAATTTTTTGTTTTATGAAACATTGGCATTACTTATATTAGGTTCAACCATTTAATGATTTTCACAAGCCTTGATTTTTAAAACCATTCTATATCGCCTTTTGATTAGGTTTTAAAAACTTGTTCGAGCAATTTATCCAATAATAATTGGCCCCTTTACCTCTTAAGCCTGCTCATGTAAAATATTTGGGTTCCTTATTTCGCCTATTTATATTCTATTAATAAAGGACAGAAGGATGAGTATTGCAACTATGTTAAAAGAAATAAATTGGCGTTCAGTTCAGAATTATGTTCAGTACATGACTGATATTTATTTATGAAATAAAAATGACATAGTACCATCGCATCAGATCTATTAGAAAAAATTCAATATAATTCGCAATATCACAACTATAATACAAGAAGCAAATCTGACTTTCATGTACGGCAAGCCATCACTAAAAGTTCCCAAAATATAATTTTTATTTTAGGTTTAAAAAATTTAATAGACTGCCTACAGAAATTAAAACAAAAAAACAACAATAAATGTATTCAGAAGTAACCTCAAACAATACTTGATAAATAAACAGAACGGATATATTTTCTTGTGATAATAAATACTCTTTAAACCTGCCCTTTTGAAGTATTTCCCTTAATTTATTCTTATTTTACCCCTCGTTTTACTACTTACTATGTTTAAAGTATTAATAGTTTTGAGACGGTAGGTTTTAGTAACTTACAGCCACAAAACTATTTTTGTGTTAAAGTAGATCCACAGAGAGCAATGTATTTTACAAAGGCCTTCTTTCAACATACAAATAAATGACAATTTTATAATTAAAATGAAAAACAGAACAAAATACCTTGGTATCATAATTGATCAAAATTTGAAATGGGTTGATCACATTACGTTATTAAAATCCCAAGGTAAGAAGATTCATTTTTAAATTTTATGAATTGAGAAAATTTATGACTAGTAGTTTACCAATTATTATTTGCAATTTGCTGGTTGAATATGTAAACCAGTATTATATCTCACATCTCTTTTATATAATAAAAAATTGCTTTGTATAAGAACATTATATTATCTGTCTTGCTGTACCTTTATTTATGGAAAGCCTTAATTGAGATACACTACAAATTATTTGCAATAAATATCAAAAGAAGCATACAGTTTTAAATAATTTAACATTTAAGAGCCATTCACACATCACAGTTGCCATCTTGATAGTTGACAGGCACAGCCAAGCATTATTCTGATTTTTGCCAAATAAAATGGCCGGTTAATTATTCTATGGGGTTGCGACAGAGAGCCAGTAAATTTGATGAAGGTGTTTTTGTGGCTAGGGGCGAAATAGCAGTACGCTTAAGTTAGCACCACCATAAAAAAGTAATTTTTAAGAAACTGCTTATATATTTTTCATAAATTGGCAGGCTTGGCGACTAATTTCGAATAAAAATAGCCTCCAAAATGGCTATAGTTGCAAATATGATTGTCGCAACTGTAACCTACCGCACCCAGGTACCTTAATAATTTATTAATTTCATTTATTAAATACAATATTACATTCTTATTAAATATCAAAATGCTTCATTTAACGAAAAATCTCCCAGATAATTAAATCTTATTTACGACACCTAATAAATAGTAGCTATAACCACGTCCGTAAAGATCCAAAATATATCCACGTGTCTCTGAGAACCAGCCCAAAGAAAACACCATAAAGCGTATTTCTGTTTACGAAGTAATTATCATTAAAACACTTAACTCGCTTATATTTCTAGTTTCGATTTCTAGACCGATTTCGACAATATTTCAGTACACAAAGCTTACAAAACATGTAATAAATAACCCACCTCCTTTTGCACCCACATTCGTATTTTCTATGAGAACCAAAACGATAGAGACGTCACAATAACGATTAAACTGTGTATAAAAAGTCTGACGAAAAGGAGCTCTGTTTCATTAAATTTTTATCATTTGATGTGCAAGCATACATTTTATTATCTGTACCCAGTTATGTAGTCAGTACCTTTCCTAAAACGCTCTTCCTAAACGACGTCTATCCTACAATACCTCCTATCCCCGAAGGTGTCAACGTCTCGACGCCCAACGTCCTGCCGTCCTACTCCCTACGTCTCGAACGCTGTCACATTCCTCACCATCTAAGTATTTCCTACCGTACACTCATTTCGACGCTAAACGTCCCACGCCTTATTTCCGACGCTTGCCGTCCCCAAATATTTCCTTCATAATATCACGTCCCACACTACCTACATAATTCTACCGTATATCTGTCCCAATACAGTACCGTATTAAATACCTTCCTTTCCACCACGACGCTAGGCGTCTCGACGCGAGGCGGCGCCCAACCCTGCGACGCCCCTAAATAGACGCCGTCACAACGCTAGATGAAATTAGTACATAATCTAATGTCTGTATTTTCAGTGGTGAGTCAAAAGATTTACGTATCTTTCTTTGAGATACCACCCCGGTTTCGTTTAAGGGCGCAGGCTTGACATTTGCTGTAAAATATTATCAATAAACCACATGGCCTTCAGGTCATACACCCCGGAAGACAGTATAGACATCTGTGTTCGATGGGTGAAATTTTGAGTATTTTAATAGAAATTATAAAAATCAATATTAAGAAATATACAGGGTTATATTAAGTTATTTCAATAGAAATTATAATATTCAATATTCAAACATATACAGGGTTGTATTAAGTTAACTCAATAGAAATTATAAAAATCAATATTTTAGAAATATACAGGGATGTGCTATCTTGGATAAATTGTACAAACCAAGATGGTAAAATTTAAAAGTAAGTTAACCAACTGACGAATACGCTGTTCGTTAGCTCAAAGGGGGACACCTATACGCCAAGCAACCCGTTCTACAAGGTTTGAAACAAAGTATATGTGAAATCAACACAGTAAGGTAATCAACTGGCGAATTGGCGCTGTTTGTTACTTCCGTTGGTCATCACCTCTATACTCATCATAATATTTGCCTAAGATGGTGCAACCTGTATACATATATCTAGAATAGAATCAAATCAACATTAACTCAATAGTTAATCAACTGGAGAATTGGCGCTGTTCGTTAGCTCCGTTGGTCATCAACCTAAATCAGAATATAAACAACAACACTATAGTTAATCAACTGGCCAATTGACGCTGTTCGTTAACTCCGTTGGTCATCAACCTAAGTAAAATATATTATATTGATAGCAAATGAATATGGTCTGCGTTTGAACGGGATTCAAGTGAGATCTCAGTAAATAGTAACAATTGTAATATACTTTGATAATTATTGCATCACATTTAAAGTATGAAAAATAAATAGAGTTTAAATATGAATTTGTATGTTTTATTTATCAATTTGCACCAAACTTTGCATCGAATCCTGGTTTACCTTAATTAACATTATCACAACGTGGGTATATAAAATATCAATTAATTAACTAGACGATCACTTCTACTACTAGAAGAAAAAGGCCAAATTACAGTAAGTATAGAATTTAAAGTAAAATAAAATAAAACTTGTGAAATAATTAATAACATTTCAAAGAGAGTAAAGTAAAATAACTAAACAAATCAAAAAAGAAAAGAGGGCCTGGGGGGTGGCCGTCACACAACCCGCCTTAGAAATTTCACCTTTACTATCAACAGCTGTTGTTTGACAGGTCGTTAGAGAATGTTTGCAATTTATGGAATGTAAAAAATGTTAGGAATGTTGACGTTAGAAATAATTGAAATTCCTAAAATTGTCACATAAGAAATGCATAAGCGGATTTTAAGAAAATTGATATTAAAGTAGTTAGGATGAACCGAAAATTCTGAAAATCAATAGGGTTCTAAGTCAGAAGTAATTATTCAAGAAAATCAAAACCGCTCGTCATCAGAACTTTCGTTCTAGAATTATTGTGCCGGCATACATACACAGAGACAACCAGACGAAATTTTTTTGCATTTTCGGACTCGGAAATTTTTTTCTTCTGCACGAATGCAATAGTGAGGCCCTATAGGAAGGGCCTCAGTAATTGTAGTTTTTAATTGTTGTTCCATTTTTATTAGTTCGAACATTCAATAAAAACTCAATCAAACATTCCTCTTTTTTACGCTCCTTTTTTTTTTCTTTATTGACGCAATTTTTTCTGACAAATTGTCCACGCTGTTTGCTGATCGTTTTGACTTGTCTGTAACTTGTCGTGTACTACTGACAAATGTCCCGTAAATGCTGGACATTTTGTCAAAATACCAGATTTTCCTCCGAGCAATTACTACATTTTCAGCTCCGCGAAGGCCTGAAATCAAAATGTGCATGCTCATTTTTGTTGTGAATTTGTCGGCGACAGGCTCCGCGAATAAAGCTAGGTCAAACTGTCAGTTTATTTTTTATTATTCCAATTATTCTTGTGAAGTACCGATAAATAATGTTAATCCACAAAGTATTCGTCTTTATCTGTAACCTATAGTTAAATATTTAAATTTTATTAAATATATTACGAAATACTCTGTCCTTTAATTTCGCTTTATCTTTGTCAATGTTTACTGGTTTTGAGATTGATTATCACAAAACATTTCTAGAAATTCGATTTTCTTTTTAGAAATTTCTTACAATAAGAGGATAGAAACAAGAAAATGCTGTCCAAGCATTAACCTTTGTAAAATAGTTCTTTAATATTTGGGTTCATAAAAAACTTTCTTTCCTCCTTAGATATTTTTAAACATAATCACAAACTAAACCACAACGCACAACATCCAATATTTAAAATCCGATCCTGGACCTTTATAGTTTTTTAGTGCCAAAATGGCAAAAAGTAATAATTAGTTCTAAACGAATCATATAAGTAATATACTATTTACAAATCTTACTATGTATTACACTAGTAATCGTAGGAAATATTTTCTTAAAAAAACTTGATTCTGTTTAGTTCAATTTTATTTCTAATTTAATAATTTAATTTTTTTTTAAAAGTTTGTATTTGCAACATAGATCCTCATCGATATTGGAGTACACCTGCCTAAATTTAATTTTAGTGCAAATAATTTGCCAATTTCTGGAGATAGCATACAGTAAAAAATATCGAAAATAATACTAAGAAAAAAAAACTATGTAAAATAAATCATATCAATAATTTATAGAATTCAAAGAACTCATTATCACTTTGTAACAAACAGTATCTCCCCTTCCAAAAATGTCTATAGGTCATGCGCGCTTACCGACGAATTTCAAATACATTCGGTACAAAATTCTGTTGGTCAGTTTCAGTTGTAGACCTAGCAATATGGCAGCGGGTTTAAATATATTTTTATTGTTAATTTTTTCTTACGTATGCTCCTCACTGGGAGATCCCAAAGTGGTCTGCTACTGTGACGAAAAGGGATTCAGTAGACAAGGTAAAGTCATATTTTTGAAATTTTAAAAAACAAAAAAAGGCATGCAATAAAAATGTTGGTATTTTTTCATTAATATTATTGTATTTCTGTCTAATAATGAATATTATTGGTATATGATCCATATTTATTTATTGAGCATCTATATTTTATTATAATTATGTCATTATTTCCTTAATTTTTAAATAATATATAATATTATCTAATAAGAAGGGTCCAATCATAAAATCAAAAAAATAGATTTAGTTGAATTTTATTTATTTATTTAATTAATTAAATATAATCTTAGTTTATAAAAGTCCACAAAAGAATTTTTAGGGAAATTCTTGACAAAATCATTTAATAGATTAATCAACAACAATTTTGAAAAACAAATAAAAGTAACAGTGTGTAGCTTTTTTGCGTATTTTTTACCACTTTTTTTGTAAAAAATGACATTCACTATGGCGTTCAAAAGGAAATTTTAAATATCCAACTAATCTGAGATGGTCAGGCGATATTTTAATTGATTAGTTTTGAAATATTTTTTTAGGAAAATAAAATAAATGCGAAAATGTAGATTAGATAATATATGCTTTTATTTTATACACATTATTAGATTCTTCTTTCTTGACATTCAATCCGCCTGATTATGACGATTTTCCCAAGCCTCTAACTTTCTACAAACGTTTCCATTGTGTTTTTTCCTTTTTTCTTCATTTTCTTCTACCCTCGTCTAAGTATATGCTAAAAATCTGTTCAGTATGCTTCATGCTTCATTCTCCTCTTCCTTGATTAAATTATAACCATAATAATTCAATTCTGATTGATAATTCAAAAAGGAGGTCTTAATAATCAATTAATAGTTATTACTTTAATCAACCAATAACTACTACTTAATCTTAATTAACACCGAGACCTTAGACCTCTAAAACGACCTATCTCAGTTCCATAAAAAATCTAAAAGATAATTATTGCGGATAGATAACCTTTGAAATAAGATTTTCGATGTCATATTAACAGTTGTAATAACAAATAAATATTTATCAGAATTGTATTGAATAATATTTTTCTTAATGATATTAAATGCTGTTATCGTTTTAATTATCTCTTCTATTTAATTTTTTTTTCCTTTTAAAATTTATTCTAAATTATTTCTAAATTGTTAATGATTTTGGTGTATTTTTTGTCTACGAAGAAGTCAATGATTTTAAGACAATTAATTATTAATATTTATTTTACCACGGTCAATTCACGCAGTGGATTTTTACCAAGGCAAACAAGTCTTGTTCCATTTTTATGAGAAATCTGTTAAACATTTATGTCGTCAGTTGGAAATTTATTAATCTCTCTTAAGGGGTTATGTAACGAGTAATTGTTATGAAATTATTCAAAAATAGCAATAAGCAATCTTTGATTTATTTTAAACAGTCACAAAATATTTTGAATGGATTAGAAATTAGAATTGTACAATTAAAATCGAGAAAAGGTAGCTAAATGTATCTGATAATCAACAAGAATGTGACCATAAATTTTCTTATAGTATTAATGAGTCACCCTATATAACATATCTACTGATTTTTAAAATAATCCTCTTGGTCCAATTTTGTAGTTTTTGTCAATTTGGTTTAATAGTATATTACACAACAAGAATAATTGTAAGTACCGGCGATTACCTAAATTCCACTTGTTTGTGTAATGGGCTTACAACTCGAATTATTTACTATATTTTCGTTACGACCACCATTTCAAATTAAAATAAAGAAATTAATGTTTTTATTTATTTTACAATTAAAAGTAAATTTTATGAGAGTAGGTACCTTAAAATAAGCCATAATTAAGAAATAGCGTTGTTATAGGAAGGATTTAACATATATTTCCTGTAAGTTATTTAATACCCTTCTTTCGATTTTATCGGTAATACCTAGATTAGTTGTGATTCGAGTTTTCAAATAATTTACTTTATAATACTACACGATTTAAATTGTACAAGAAATTGTATCAAATTTTGTACAGGAAATTGTGTAGTCTTGAAAGATTTCAATTTTTTCGTCTACAAACTGACATAAATGTTATTATGACAGTATTTTTCAAAGCTTCCTATAAATAAGAGATTTTAAAATAAAAATCACTTTGTGTTGCTTACCATTTGGAACATTATACGTTGTAGTCCATCTTTTTTTCTATAAAACCCATCATTTATGTGTTTTTTTTATATTGTTAATTGACTATGACAACAGTAAAGACTGATAGTAACGACATTTTGATTAAACCATTAAAATAGTTTCCTCACAAAAACGCACATTTTTTTTAAATTTTTACACCGGATGTCTTACATCGGATGTCCCATAAGTATTTGACCAGCTAATATTGAATTATTTTACAAGATAACAGCTTCAAAAAATATGGTGTACATAGGATGAAAATCTTTTATATCGCGAACTTATATTAACCTCGTCAAAACATCCCCTAAAATTCAATTAGGCAAAAAGGAATAGTTGGCATAAAATTGAAAGTTGAAAAGAAAAGATCTGATGCCATCTTGTGGAGTATCTATCAAATGAAAGCTCTTTGAAGCACGAGTTCATAAAATTATAACACATTCGTTTACGTTTTCTTTTATTTGATCTAAAAAAAATGTTTAAAAATTATTATCCCAACAACTTATTTCTAAAAGTACCTTTAGATACATCTGAAAAAGTTACGAACGTTGAGAATTAGGTGTAGATTGAACAAAAATGATCAAGATTGCATTCCGATTAACAGTTTAAACGAAAGGTCCACAGTACTGAGACCTACTTTGTATCAGCCTCTGGCAGCTACAATAATACGAGCATTTAAAGCTACCGTTTTTTAGGATAGTGCGAGTCACACGACGTACGCGTACGGCAGAATCAGTCGCGTTGAACTCACGTCAGTTTTAGTAAAAGTGGTTTGTTAGAATATAAATTTTCGAACGAGACTCAAAGAAAATAGTCGGTTTTTTTGCGCCACCGTAATGCCTAGGAGTTGTAGAGACGTCTTATGAAACGGAGTTGTTTTAAAGTACTCGAAAAATAACTTTGACTTTTGGTATCTAAACCACATGTCTTACCTAGGAATTTTCTTTAAAACTAAACATATTTTTGAGTATTTTTCTTTAAGGATTTTGTAAAAAAAAAATGCGAAATTGTCTAGATAAACAGTTATTGAGAGATGGCCAGACGCCGCCCTTAACAACGACTTTCAAAACAACGTTCACTTGAACTTCTTCTATAATACAGAAATACCTCTAAAAATGTATGACTGCTAACTTGAAACATCATGTATGTTCACCTATGTATTTGATCAATTAATATCCCATACTTTTTAGAAGAAAATTTCGACGACATTTTATCACTTTAATTATAACACAAATTATCCTAACCTCATTTCAGTTGACAACTCAACGAGTTTGTCCAAATCAAACTCAAACTGATTTCGACGTAATCAGTCGACGTACACTGTTGTCTGCTTAACTGTGCTGACTCTAACCAGAGACAACAGAGACGTGTAACTTAATAGGAAAATATGTTCGGTGGTCCATTTAAATTACATATATGACCCTCTTTTTCTTTTACATTGATCTTTACATATGTCTATCTCTCTCCAATAAAACTAACACCATTTTCAGAGGGCGCTGGTGTTGCTGGTTTTTTGACGTCAAAATATCGATTAAAACTGACAACTGACAATGTTATGAATGTTGTTATGAACATGTGCATTTTATTAAAATTAATTTAATTTGGGCCCCGTATATTTCTTTGAGTCTGATTTTGTTGTTTAATTAATTTTCTTTGGGGGGGAATGTTTATTTTTGCATATTATTTTTTGCATGAAGCAATTTCTGGAACCAAACTCGCGTTTTTGTACACATTTCTTTCTAGAGGTAAGTAATTTCCAATTTATTAAGAAAACCACTGTATAATGTGTGTGTTTAATAATATATTACACAATGACTATAATTATTTTAGGTGAATTGGAACAGAGATCCATTGTTACAGCTACTTGTGTTCATTAAGTAGGTAGATGAATGTCTGGACAGCTTTAATGGCAGCACAAAGTTCCTATCTATTAGAAAAGTAAAATGTATGCTGAGTAAAAAATCTGCACATGTAGTATTGGCAAAGGACTTTTGAAATGATTAGAGATTGGCTATTTCTTACATACACCTACCTCTAATAGCCACTCTAAAGGAAGAAAAAAAATTGAATCACAAAAGGGCAGAATTTTAAATCAGGATGCATTGGAAAATAAATTTGGGGACATCAGGTCGGTTTTGGATTTTAGAGAGAGAGAGATCAATCTCAAGAAAAGTTTAATTAATCCTGCAGAACAACCAGTAGTTTAAGTAGGATTTGCCATAACTTTATTAGAAGATTTCCTTGATAATAAATTGTAATATACCAATTGTTTCAAATGAAATTGAAAAAGAGAAATTAGATTTTTCATGGGTAAAATGTTATATTCATTCAAACATTGTAAGGTAATCTGTAATAAAGGGAATGTGGAAAATAGGTATACCCTGGTGGTGTAAGAGACAGGTAAGGGGCAATTACAAAAATGTATTCATCTTTAAATAGTGTTTATTATTATTATTATTTGCTATGTTTGAAAAGTACCTCCTGCTGCAGAACAGATCGAATAGATTAGACTACTAATTGGAAAAGATCCACCTAGTAACCAAATTAGGAGACTAGGAAAACTTTTACATGACTGCAGACACAACAGGAATGCACACGCACAAGATACACAAACAAACGAAATAACAGGGGTAAGCCTTCAGCAATGTCCTGTTTAAATGATGATAGTATGTCATCCTTCATTCCCTTTTAGAAGGCATGGCAACTTACATGTGTGTTTGTTTCGTTTCCATGGTTTCTATTAAAATAAACAGTCATAACATATCCATACCTTTTTGCCAGACTAATGTAAGCAACATTTGTTCAAATGGCACTTATGATAGTCTGGCAAAAAGGTATCTCTATACTTTATAAAATATTTGTTACATTAGTTTTTAAATATATTTTGAATATATAACAACTGTTACTTTCTTTGTAATTTGTCACAAAATGATAGGAGGTACTTTCTAAAGGAAGCAATTGTAGTTTGTTTTTCTGTACCTTACAAAAATATAATTTATAGAAAAAGAGTTTGGTGTATTATTTTTCCAAGTTTAAATATTTAATAATCAATAGAATTTTCAAGTTTTTTTTTAGCGAAATTTACAAGAGTAATAAAAACTATGTTCACTGCTTATATTAAACTGATTAAAACTTCCTTTATTAAATTGATTATTTAAATGATAAAAAAATTGATGTTATTGGAAGCTTTAATATTTTTTAATATACAGTGAAACAATAGTTTTTGTTTCTCCTGTAAATTTGTATAGAAAAACTATTTATTTCTCAATCCATGTTTGAATTTCCCGCCCTAAAGCATTTTTAATTTTCCCGCTATTTACTAGTGGCGCCATCATAGACTGGTTGTGGTTACAATCGCCCAAATAACTTTTACCGAACAAAAAAAATACATTGAGTTACACGTCTCGCTGGATTGTCTCTGCTCTAACAAACCATTCCCATAGTATTAACATTTTCCAAGCCGGCACCGTTCTGCGCATGCGCTTTGACACACTATTTGCTTATATGAATTCTTTTTTGATGTATGGCGTTCTTATGGCTTTCTATACTATTTCTATGATACCTATTGATACTATATATCAGCGCCTGGCCTAATATAAACATAATTATGGTCAACTATAATAATTATTTTTTTCTACACCCACATGGATTATCTACGCACAGACTACAAAACGAAAAAGTATGTCATTGCGTTCAACTGAACGAATATATTTCATATCCATTCTAGATAGTGAGAACACAAAAAAATAAAATCCTCCCAACTACTCTTATTTTTAAAATTTTAAATAAGTGACAATCCTGTCAAACTAATTGTCAGTATATTTTATAGTTATTGAGATTATATATAGATTAAAATAAGTTATTTTTGTGTAGAATCGATAAATAATCGTAAATAATAGCATTTTTATTTTTATTTAACCATATTTTCAAAAAAAAAAATTAATTTTAATCAAACTATATGAAACTATTTTAATTACGAATATTAAAACCAAATTCGTAAAAGTGGCCGTAGACGCGTGGACAAAGTGCTTGTCTTCCACGCGAAAAGTCGATTCACGGCTGCTATGGCGACCAATTTTTTTTTATAATCATTTTATTTTAAAAATCAGTAAAATTCATAAATTATTTTAAAATTAGTTATTTTGTCTTAATAACCTAAAATATATTTTTTTAATTTGTAGATTTCCATTAGTGGGTCGTAGAAAAAATATATTGTACAACTCGAGTGGATTGTCCATATCAACTCTTGTTGCACAAACTTACCATTGCTCATTTTTGTTTTCTAGGGCCATAATACCGCAATAATACAACTATTAGTTGATTAAAAAATGAGGTACATATAATTCTAACATTATCACATCCTTATCTGTTTAGCAAGTCTAAAAACGAGCAAGTAGGTACGATATATCACTTAAATGAGGTTTAAAAAAATGTTTCATATTAATAGAAAAAAACATGGGGCTATGATTTGAGTTCACGCTATTACGTTCTTATCCCAAAAAAAATTCTTGTCAAATATCCATGGAGGGGTAGCAGGGAGAGGAGATAACATACCATAAGCTTCTCAAAATAATGTAATACTATACAGGGTGTCCCAAAATTAGACGGTCATATTTTAACAGCGTAATCTACATCCTAAAATAGGAATAAAAGCTCATATAAACATAGGTCCGAAAACGTTTCGTTTTCGAGATACAGGGTGTTACAAGTGAAGTACTGATGGAAAATTTTTGTAAACATTTTTTAAAACTTCTTTAGTAAAAAAAAATAAAATTTCTGATTTCACAGGCCTACTGATTATTGTTTACACTTTCGAATGCTTTTCTCTTGAAAATGGTGCGTCCTAGCGAGATGCAACAAAAGTAGCTTTATTATAAAGAAAACATTGGTTTTCCAAATTTTATAGTCAAAAATGTTAAAAACTGTCAACAAAAAAAACTTACCCTAAGCCCCGCTAATTTACCCACCTATGAAGATGATCAAAAACTGGGGTTTAATCCATTAAATAGAGGGTAAAAAGGTAAGCATTTGTACCAAATTTCACTTAGTTATCTTTAAACGTTTAGAAAATATTTACAAAAGAGTGTCATCAGGACTTCACTTTTAACAACCTGCATCTCGAAAAAGAAACGTTTTCGGACCTATGTTTATATGAACTTTTACTCCTATTTTAGGATGTAGATTACGCAGTTAAAATATGACCGTCTAATTTCGGGACACCCTGTATATATAGAAGACTGACGTTGTAGTGGTAACAATATGACTCTAAACTTGTTTAGAATGTTTTGGGTTGTTCAGCGGTATCTGAATCGTGTGGAGGGTGGGTTACCCCACGTCACTTAGACCTCACTAAGCCCATTGTGCATCCTCCTAAGATGATAGACACCTTCCTAGCTCATGAGCCAACTTACAGATTTAATGTAGTTGACAACGTCGCCAAGAGGTGCTTCTCTTATATCGGCCTGTGATAGCCGATACTTGCCGAACACAACTCTTCTAATAAATGAGAACGTCGGGCAATCGTGGAGGATATGCTCGATGGTCTCATCTTCTTGTTCACACCCCCTGCAGAGTACAGATTCTGACTGGAGATGCTTTCGTATTTGGCAATGACCAGTTAGAATGCCTGTGATCGCAGTAATTTTGTTATTTATAATTTAAATAATACTTACGTGATATATCAAATAAAAATTAAATCGCAAATAAAAATTTATATCAATATCATTTTTTTTAGTAGTCTTTGTTTAGTACCTTGTGATCTTGTTAGCTTAATACCTTCATTATTATCCCCTATGATTTTTTAGTTTCTACACGATCTAGGTGTGCACAAACGCTAAAAGCTCAAGATGCCATTATGTCTTCAAATAAAACGAATTCAATAAATACCGAAAAATAAAGCACATCCCACAAAACTTATAAGTCATTATCACAAAATGATATTAAGATGGTGACAATATGGCAGCATACGCATAGCGACTCTTCTCCCTACTACCTCCATGCAAATAACTTATATTTTAACTGGCCAAATATTTTTAATGACATTTACAGGGGTGGGCTTACAAAAATTGTATAATTATGTGAAAAGAAAACCTTGTTTCAGGTCAAGGAAAATTTGATATTGCATTTTTGGAACCCGCTCTTCAATTCTGCACCCATCTGGTCTATGGTTACGCTGGAATCGATCCATATACTAACAAAATTAAGCCCTTAAATGAACAATTAGACGTTCAACAGCACACTTTTCAACAAATTACTAATTTGAAGAGAAGATTCCCAGGATTAAGAGTCCTTTTATCTGTGGGAGGTGATAGAGATAATGCCGGACCTGATTCTGATAAGGCAGCTACATACAAGACTATCGTAAGTATTCTTGGTATTTCTTCTTGCCCTCTTTTTGCAAGTTCGTAAGCTTTCTAACTGTCCTCGATCTACTGATGATGACCAGGTACCCTTTTCGGTCATCTTCTAAGCTTTAATTTTGTCCCTTAACAGTACCAGCTTAGTGTTTAAAATATAATTTGTGTTCTTTCAGTTGGAGGCAGTAGACAAGAGACTGACATTCATAAACTCAGCCAAAGAATTTATCCAAAAGCATCATTTCGACGGTATCGATTTGGCTTGGGAAATGCCAAAGACAAAACCAAAGAAAATTCACGGAGGTTTCAGTAAGTAAATGAATAAATTTTGTGTATACTCTCTTTTTGTGTCGTTTATGTATCAATAAAGAATGCAAAAATAAACACCATGATTACCGTAGATTAGTGAAAATTTTTTTTTTAGAACAATTCTTCATCAGCATTAAACACTCAGTTGTTGGTGAGTCGATAGTCGATGATAAAGCTGAAGATCACAAGGAACAATTCACCGCTTTCATCAGAGAATTCAGGAACGCTTTAAAGCACGATGCACTTCTGTTGACGCTCTCCGTTTTGCCCAATGTTAACAGCACAGGTAATAACTACGTATTTTTTCGAGATAATTTTCCCCAATCAATTCAACCATAATAAACACAGATTTCCTATCGTTAGATCAAATATTCGAATAAATTATGGCAGCTGACTATATTGTTGCACTGTTTGAATAATTTTTTTTTTTTTTTCAGTGTACTACGATGCCCGTCAATTGGCTCCACATTTGGATTTCGTTACCCTTCAAAACTTTGATTTTTACACTCCTGAACGTAATCCAAAAGAAGCCGATTACTCCAGTCCTTTGTACGAAATTTATGGTAGAAAATTTGATGAAAACGGCGATTTCCAAGTCAGATATTGGTACGTATTTTTTTATCTACAGCACTTTAATTTTCAAAATTTCAAGGTCTTCATACCCTGTAGTACCGTCTTACACAGGGAAGCGTGAGATTTCATTAAATTTTATTAAAACTTGTTAAAAAATTGTCTCAAATCATGGTTCTTGGCGATCAATATTCGATACCAACTATTATAAATAGAAAACATTAATTTCAGCGGCGTAGTCTTCAATTTACCTAAGAAATATCTTCATAACACAACACAATTAAATTTTTGATTGTTTCGTACTTGATGAAAATCCATATTATTAAAATGAGAAAAACCAAACTTGGTATATTTTTACACTTTTATTTAAAATCATAAAAATTACATGTAAGTGTTTGTGAAAATCTACCATGTTTGGTTTTTCTTATTTTAACATCAAAATTAGTCAATATTAACGGTGCATTATAATCATTATAATTAATAACTTACTAAAATTTAGCTGCTTGATAAAAGTAAACAATATTGAAGGCAGAAGAGGTGATAGGTCTGTAGACGTTGGTGTTGTACACAAAGTATAGAGATGACTGTGCACTCGCCATGCCTATACACTATGGCTTTTTTCTAATCTGTATACTAATCCTATACTAAAATGTTACTATTAAATCATTACAAAATAAGGAGATATAAAGTCGATTCTGTACTATACCCCGAATAGAAAAAAACAATTGAACAAAAATGTTTTACAAAATTATATAACACTTTATTTAAAAAAAGTTTCAAGGATACGTCTAATAAAATAAATCATTTTTTAAATTCCTATATGATTGGTTTAGAATATTTTAAGTTGTATTCAATCAATATCTATTGTATTGTAATTTAATATTTTTTTTTGTAATTCAGTTTTATTAGTCTGTTGTTTAAAAAATTAAATTCATGCTCACGTTCTGGTATTTTTTTTGTGGGTGTTTTCATTTTTATTTACATATGTAGACATATTACAGAGTGGCCCAAAAGTCTGGAAACGGCCAATTATCTGGTAATTTGCTAGTCCTAATTGTACAAAATTTGGGGTACGTACACCTATTTTGGGATACGGTAATTCCAGATTTGATATTTGCAATGTTGCCAGATTTGCCGTTTCTCTTAAATTATCAGTCACTTTGGTTTTTCAAATTCATCACCCTGTATATTCAGTCATTATTAGAATCTCCTATTCAATACGAGTTCAACCATATATAACACATATGATTTTATGTATTCTGGAAGGTCTTAAATAAATAAAGTAAGTCTGGCAACGCCTAATTGTCTCAATAAATTTTTTAATACAAACTATTTTCAACTACATTAAAACATAACAATTGAAAGATTATAACATTTTTAACATAATGGTTACTTTATCAAGTGTTCAAAATGTGCTCCATTTGTGAGTTGACAGTACCCTTATCGATGGTAGAATGCGTCTACCACATTTCTCCATGATTGTTTTATTTATTTAAGACCTTCCAGACTGAATAAAATCATAAGTGTTACATATGGTTGAACTCGTATTGAATAGGAGATTCCAATAATAACTAAATATACAGGGTGATGAATTTGAAAAACCAAAGTGACTAATAATATAAGCGAAACGGTAAATCTGGCAACATGGCAAATATCAAATCTGGAATTTCCGTATCCCAAAATAAGTGTACTTTAAATTTTGTACAATTAGGATTAGCACTTTACGAGATAATTGGCCGTTTCCAGACTTTTGGGCCACTCCGTATATTATATTGAAATGATTTTACTATAATTCGCAGCTTCTTGTAACTATTTGTGTGCGAATTAAAATTTTATTATATTCTATTGCTGTCCCGCAAGGTTCACCTATTGGGTCACTTCTGTTTGTCTATATTTATTGCAGAAATTTTATTGAATATTTCGATTAGGATTTAGAATGGGAATAAACATTTTTTTTTATTATAGGTTGTCTAACGGTTTCCCAGCCAACAAAATCGTCTACGGTATCCAAACGTACGGTCGCACTTGGAAAATGACCAGTGCCTCTGGCATAACCGGCGTTCCACCTCTAACTATCGATGAAGGTCCAGGTGAGGCCGGTACCTACACCCAAGAACCAGGACTGTTGAGTTACAACGAAATTTGCACCAAAATTCCAACCCCCACCGAAGTTAAGGCTGGTTATGTAGGAAAACTGAGAAAGGTTAACGATCCCACTAAAAAAGCTGGTAAGATATTTTTATTTTCGCTTTATTTAATGCACGGGTAAGATATTTAATATTTGTTTGCAGTTACTGATGAAAACTGGAATATCATCGATGTTTCTAAACGATTCGGTAGGTAATTTTGTTTCGACATATTTTTTTGCACTAAATGATTCAATTGTACATTATTCTTACTTGCACCTTTTTAAATATTAGACAGTACATTAAAGTCAATTTGTCTTTAACTTCGCCAGCAAAATCAATTTCGACAAAAAATTAATGGCTTTAAAAAAATGAAAATTCAGTTTACACAACTATTAGGCATTCCAACGACCTGTTAAACTGCTGACAAGTGGGAACTGAAATTTAGATATGGCAAGCCTGTGGGCCTGTTGTCATTGACAGGATCAATGATACATTTATATTCATATAGATTGATTAAAGCGAGTCGTTGACGAGCGGCCATATTGACTGGCAAGTGTTCATTAATTTGAATCAGTTTAGCAAAAATGTGTTTTAAAACCAATTTCCAGCCTTTGAATAGTAAAAAATAGGTACCTACACTTTTATTCGAAGCATAAGCTTATGTTTATTTTTAAAAACATGGATTATTAATCTATATAACTATCTATATCATTGATGTTGTCAAATCACCAGGCCCAGGCAGTAAAATTAATCAATAACCATTATCAATAGGAAAAGCTTTAATGCGATATTATCATAATTCATTTAATAGCTATTGGCACTTAGTTGTCAGTTTGCATTTTCAATATATATTTTTATAGAGGAGACCCTTGTTAGAGCTCGTCCAGTGGTGTCGCAAGGATCAAATTTTGGCATGACAATTTCAGTTGTAGCTTATAAAAAATATTTTTGTTTTTTTTTTTTTCAGGTACCTACGCTTACAAAGAACCAAAGAACGAACAAGACGGAATATGGGTATCTTTCCAAGATCCTGATACAGCTGAACAAATTGTGAGCTACGTCAGAGCTAGAGGTCTCGGTGGTGTTGCCGTTGTCGATTTGACTTTAGACGATTTCAGGGGTTTATGTACCGCTAATAAGTACCCAATATTGAGAGCTTCCGCTAATCTGAGGATGTAAATGAAGAGAACCTTAAATTTATTTTGTTTGTTTTATTAAGAAAAGTATATTATTTATGTATGTGTGATGTTTGTTTTGTGTTTTTAATAAATATACCTCTACTATAAATATTGTTTTTTTACACTGCATTCAGTTATTATTGTTTGAATCGAATGTCACACCGGTCTTATAACCTGGTTGTAGATTAATATATTATTATATACTGACAATTTTGAGTAATTTATTCTGATCTCTGAGTACCCTTAGTAGACACTGATAGGTATATAATTGTCTTAAAGTAAAAAAAATTAATCCTGGACATAGTAGTTGAGTTGAATATAATCTATCTTTTTTAAATAATATTTTAATTAGTGTATTTAATTTAGTTTGTAGATTTTGTAATGTGCTGTTAAAAGTACCTTCCCATATCGTTAGATAGT
Organism: Psylliodes chrysocephalus; assembly: GCA_927349885.1. Taxonomy (NCBI): domain Eukaryota; kingdom Metazoa; phylum Arthropoda; class Insecta; order Coleoptera; family Chrysomelidae; genus Psylliodes; species Psylliodes chrysocephalus. The sequence goes on from OV651820.1 coordinate 19,330,933, forward strand.
ATCTTAAAATTGATTTGGAAAACGAGTTATAAATCATTTATAATTTTTTTTTTTTGAAGGTCTAATATTTTAAAATTTGCTAAACAGGCGTTTTGTAACGTAAGTAAAGTGTTCATTCCATCTTATGTGCTGGTCAATCATTATACCTAAAAATTTTATTGCTACTGTCATTGCATTTAGAATTATGTAATTTAATTTCTATTTTAGGTTGAGAGCAACTGCAGTAGGAGAAAAAGTAATATATTTTGTTTCCTCAATATTTAGAGTTAATAAACTATAATCTAGATATATTTTTATTTCTTGTAAGCAGGCTTCTATGTTTGTTTAATTGTATGTTTAATTTAACTTCATCCCAAGATTTCTCCGACATAACAAGGGCAGTGTCATCGGCATAATACAATTTTTCCTTTAAAGTGGTTTATTTTCGAGATGCTATTTATGTAAATTAAAAATAGAATTGGACCCAATACTTTTTGGGTTCTATTTATTAAATAGTTTCTAAGTAGATCAAGTACTATTCCTCTAATGCCATAGTTGCTCAGTCTGTTTAAAAGGTCAGAGTGCGGAACCGTATCGAAGGCTTTTGCCAGATCAAGAAAAACTGCTAGGCATTGATTTTTGTATTTGTATTTTCGATAGAACTTTATTTTTATCCAGGAATTTTATTAACCTGTTTTTGACAGCTTGTTCAAATATTTTTGCAAAATTATTTATAACAAATATTGATCTATAATTATTAATTTTGCTATGATCACCGGACTTAAAAATGGGAGTAACTGCGGTATGTTTCCACTGGAAAGGTATTAATCCACTAGACAAAGCAATGTTTATGATATGTGATAAAGAAGTTACCAAATATGTATGAATATATTTAATGAGTTCAGTTTCTATTTTATCAGGTCCTGCAGAACAGTGGTTTTAAAGTTTTGAAATTTTTTTACATCCGGTTATTTCATTAATTATTTTCCATGTTTTTTTACAGTCCGATTGTCTCTTAATTTATTTTGATAGTAGTCATTTTTTGTTTTTTTTATTAATGCATTTAATTTATTCCTATATTCTTTATAGTGGCTGTCCAGTTCTTTGGAAAATATTTAATAATCTCTTTTTTAATTGATCTCTTTTATAGATAGAAGTAATTAACGTTATTCATGGTTTAAGATTATGATTTTTTTTGTTTACTGTAAATAAAAATTTAATTTGTATAAATTGGTCAAATGAAATTTGTGCATCATAATTACTTCATCGCAATTTTCCTTTTTTACCATTGTTTTGAGTTTATTGAAGTTTATTTTTTTGTATGTGTTTTGATTTTCAGTAGCGGGTACGTCGAGTAAACAAAGGGTGTATAATGATCAGTAAAAGCAGTATGAAAAACTATGGGATCTGTTTCAATTTGCTTACTAATTTTTTTGGTTGTTCTTTAGAAATATATGATCAATACATGTTTTGGTAGTTTGAGTGACACGCGTTAGTTTATTTATGTATGAAATAAATCCGTAAAAATTTAATACATTTAAATATTTAGTTGTTTAATTAACACCAGGTTCTAGTATGTTAGGTGGTTTGTTAAATAGAAAATGAGATTTTATATCTGCACATGCTGTTTATGTATTATGAATAGAAACGAATGGTACTAAAATGGACGCAAATAAATTAGTTGCGTTATTATTGTTGGAAGATGAAGAAGAATTTCCTAACAATTTGTTAAATATTTCGAAATATCAAGCCGACTGGAGCGTGTTTCTAATCAGACTGGCTTTATTTATATAAAAATTTGGCATGTGTCAAATTTTGGTATGATTCTAGGAAATATCCCATTGCATTTTTGATATTTTAATGACATGGATTTATTGGTATTAATTAATAATTTTTGTAGCCGATGTTAAATTTCCTAGTTAATATATATTTTTACTGTTTACACTGATATATATTATCATATTTGATTTGATTAGATTTGATAAACCCAGCTTTAGTTATTTCCTACCGATTTTTCAAATATTTCAAAATATCAAGTAGTCTGGGAGTTTAGTTGTCAAATTAACAAAATGAAACTAATGAAATTTAGTTTCATTATTTACCTAGGTTTTTTTTTATTATCATTATATACCTAGGGTGAGAAATCTTACTTCTCATTAGAGGAATGGAGTAAATATTGGTGCTTTCTCATGTTAGTAGTAAAAAAACATTATTATTATTATATTATTAGTTATAGTTTATCTTCTAGGGCGTCCTAAAGAGCAACATATCTTATTGTTGAAGGCCAAGCTCTGATGTTTTACACTACTTTAATTAAAATTTTAAAAACCGTATTATACCTAAATAAATACACTTTACAACAGTTTTCTGTTCGAGTCGATAGTTTGACAATTAAGGGAATGACGAGCGCTCAAAATTGGGTAATGTTTGTACATTTTATCGCACTTGCCCCTATTTTGTTACACTTATAGTTTCCCTTGTAAACCAATTAGAAAAAAATGCTTCCCGAAAATAAATCAGTAATTTAGTCTTATTTATGTTTGCCAAAGACTGTATTTTTAATGCAAATACTGTATGACTGAGACGCGATTAAAAGTGCATGGTCATAGATTAAAAAAATTTTAAAAGTTGCTGAGCGCTGAAAAGTCTTCTATCTGACCTTTTGTTTAAGATTTATTGCAAAAAAACACTGTTGGAATCCAGTTTTATTATTAGCAAAGCGAGATAACATACGATTCGATTAAAATTCGGATATGTTCATCTGAATATTTATTATAGTATACAAAATTTCTTGATCTACGACCGCGAGCCATTAACGACGTCTCAGTCATACAGTATTCGCGTTAAAAATACACCCTTTGGTCACTTTGGTGATTGACTAAATATATGATTGATTTCTGGCAAGCATTTTTAACTAATCCACTTTCTAAAAAAAAAAGAAACATAGAAATCAGACAACGTAGTAAAGAATTATCGGTGAACATACACACATAAAAAAATATTCCGACAAATTGAGAACTTCCTTCCTTTTTGAAGTCTGTTAAAAATAGGGGTTACAAAATTTACAAATATCAGTCGGATTTGACCGCTCGCCATCCCTTAATTGTCAAGCTATCTCCATGAACAAAAAACAATGGTAAAGTGTTTATTCAAGTATAATTTGTTTTGTTTTTATAAAAATAAATACGATTTTTCGGTCAACTTATAGCACTCTTAAAATGAAATCAGAGCAAAACATGGAAGCGTGGCCTTTGATTTTTATCATTCTAGACTAGTCATTTCCTCAACGTTCTCGAAAACTCGAGTTTTTTCCAAAAACTACCACAAAGAAAAAAATACAAGCCAGATATTCCAGGAGCAAATGAAAGGAGATCATCAGGACATCGAATTTGACCAACATACCAATTTGTAGCTTCTAATTTTTTACAGCTACTTTATTTCTTAGCCTAGAAATGTATTTAATAAAAACGAGGATTCATTCATTAAGTCCGACTTAAATTGACTTTATCCTCTCAATGTCACGGACAACTAAATGTATAATAAATAATAATAATTTTGAAATCACCTTTAATTCGCTGCTTATTTTCTATTGGTGGACGCATTGAACTAAGCACTACGGCAAATTTGAAGAAATCCGGCGCTTTCAGTAGCTACTAATCCTTTACAGAGATGCGTACTCTTGTTTTTTCGCTGTTCATACTGACTGTAGCGGCTGTTTCGGCCAATGAAAAACTAGTGGTTTGCAATTATGAGGCTAAGGCTCATCTGAGACAGGGTAAGAATTAATATTTTTATTTATTTTTGATTATTTATTCGTAACCTATTTGTGTATTTATTAATCTGTTAAATATACATATCAGTTGTTATTTGGGAAATGTTTAAACTATATGTTTATGTTAATATGTTTTTAATAAATTTTCAAATATAAAAATGTTTATTCAAGTCCCGTGGCATAGCCGTAATTTGTTTATTTGAATGTGCTTGAAGATGAACAACATATACTATATCCCGGTGGTGGGATCGGCCATGTGACCTATGAAATTCAAAGTAAAGTTGCTTATCGGTGAATTTTTCCTTTTTGGCTCGCAATGAAATACAGGGTGCTCCTTAGTAATATGCAAATATTTAGGGGTGTAAATCTATATAAAAAATTAGTAATAATTTGCTTTACAAACCATGGTCCAAATGTTATTTTGTTTCCTTTCATTCTTCAATAATTATTACATTAATTGTCACGAACAACAGTTTTTAATTTCTTACTAAAAACAGAGCAACGTACGAAAACAGATCCTTTAAATTTAAAATAATTAAACGGGGAATTAAAAAAAATTATTTGGGAAAAAACCATTGGTGTACCATTATTTTTTTTTTTAATATTGAAGCTAGTGCCTGCTCAGACGCCACTGTTTAAGCTGAAAAGTATTTTTGTATTGAAAAATATGCACATTAAATGTCACTAGATAATAAATATAACTGAAATATCTCAAGCGGTTACGAAAATATTAATTTTTCTTTTTTTTAACTTTGGCACCCTGTATTTTCGTAACGAAACATTTTTATATACAGCAAACTATCATTCATGTTTCATGTAGATTCACACCCTTAAATATAAGCACATTATTAAGGATATGATTCTAGATAGATGTCAATAATAATAATAAATTCTACCTCATTCAGCCATTTATCAACCCGGGTTTTCGAGAAAAATATGTCAAAATAATCGCCGCAATTTACTTGATTAACGGAAACGAAACATAAAATAAATTTAATGGGGTAGAACTATTGAATAAAAAATGCTTGTAAGGACAATACTCTTATTTGAAAATCATACAAACATTTTGAGAGCAATTAAGAATAAACCGGACCTCTCGCGAAAGCTAAGATGTTTTATGGATTGTATTTATAAGTGCGCCACTGGGAATACGATATTATGCTTTTCGAGAATATAGAGAGCTTTAAATTTGTGCAGCGATAAGGCAGCACACTACATCGAGTTTAAGGAAAACAGGTGGAAAATCCTCCCATTTAAAAATTACTTCATATTTATTAAAACAAAAAGCAACAAATTTTCTTTTATTTAATACAGAATGGAGCGTAATAATTTTTCTGAAAGTACTTTTAAAAATTTTCAGGTTTATAAAAAATTCAAGGTTTCTCCAGCCTCAGTTTTGTTATTATTGGTATTTCCTGAAAATTTTACAAAAATCTGACTAAAAATAAAGGCTCAGAAGGAATTATAAATTTTCAAGTTGCTCGGTTTGTTCTTAAACCAATTTACGATTTTTGGTTTCGATTTTATACCTATTTCAAAAAACAGGTCACTTTTCGCCAGGTTCCAATTTTTTTTTTTAAATCAACCCTGTCGCCGACACAAAAAAAGCTTGCAATATTATCTTAGAATTATAAAAACGCGTTTAAGCTGTAGCCCGAATTTCGTTAAAAAAGGTAAATATCCGTCGCCGAAATCCCTAAACCGGAAGTAGCAAAACCGGATTACAGAAAATGCTTGCAGAGGGATTTTTTATTGTTATTGACGTCTAGAAGCATATTATGTATATTTCATTACCAGCAAGAAAGGCAGAAATTCATCGCTAAGCGACTTTACTTTGAATTTCACATGACCATCCCCACCACCAGAACATGGTACACGATGTTCATCCCCCTCCCATGTACCAAACTACAAATGCAAAAAAGATGACGTACCATTTTGTGCAGTCAGATGAGGGCCTATATTGTTAATAGACTTTTTAATTTGTTGTTTCTCATACATTGATAACTAAAATAGTAATGGTCCAATTTCTATTCATGGGAACAATATTTTTGAGATATATTTTGCGGTTTTTATTAAAGAAATTGTTTTTTATTCGTTAAATACGATTTTATAAATTCTGAAAAATCATTTAAAATAGTTAAAAAAAGTTAAAACAGAACTGCTATTTTTTTTTAATGGTTGTTCATTTATTATTCAATCATGCCTTTTTAATAAACGATCATGGGTATTTTTTTCACACTTGTTTTGCAAAGTCCAAAACCTAAAATAAATATTTAATTACATTTTAACATGATTAACTGCTGACTAGCTAAATTCATAAAATTGTTGCTAATAATACATAATACAAGGTGTCCAGTAATAAAGAATAAATAAACTGAACTGGAGATTATGTGATCCAAATTATCTAACAAGGGTTAATTATGTAAAAATCGTTCATTAACTATATATATATATATATATCCCCTTGAAGGGAGGCGCTAAAACATTTTAATTTTTTACTATGAAATATAAAAGATCGAATAAATGTTTTTGGAAATATATTTCAGTCCTAGCTTTATTTTTTATTAAAAAGTACGTTAATTAAAACTTTTTCTAATAAAAAGATGTAGAGGCATAAAATCCTTAAAATCAAATAAAAGATAATTAATACAATTAAAAATGATCCTAAATGCATAATACTACTAGTACTGTTTGAACCGCAACAGTCTTTGCAAAAGTAACAGTATACATAGTGATCTGTATAATATTTACTATTTACTGTAAGTATGTTGTTTTATTGTAGACAGTAATAATTTTTCAGCAGTTGAAGAGCTTCTCCTTGACGCTTGCCAGTAATCCTTTTGATCAGGAATCAATGTTTATCTTTAACCAAAAGTCTTAATCTCTTAATTTTGATCAAATTGGTAATATAAAGATAAGCGCTTATAATATACACCACACTGCATATTTAACTATGTAATAAAATTTGTGGTGAAAGTCTTTAAAAAATAGCAAATTTAGATAACCTTAGAACAGCACCCTGTATAAATATCAGATATAAACAATTTAATTGGATTAAATAATTAAAATTTCCATCAATAAATTAGCACAATAATATAATTCCGAGAAATCAAAACAATCAGAACTGCTGACGTAACTTATATGTTGAAATGTTATTGATATTTGTATTTTTTATATGTATTACAATGATAAACATATTTATGACATTCCACTATAATCTTTAAATAAACTAAAAACTTTTCAGGACATCTCTGTTGCTAAGAAGATTGTCGTTTTTATGTAAATTTATAGAATTTAAAATCAATAAATCAGTCTTAAAACGAGATTAATAACTATTTATGTAATGTGTTACATACAAGATTTTTATCTAATTACATTCGATTACTTTTTGGAAAATAGTTTTTACAAAAAATATGACTAACCACTAATTTTTTGTATTTTTAATCAAAGATTTTAGATAATGAATATTTGGAAAAATTTGGAGAAATAAATAGTATTATGATCTGATAATTATAAAATATTTATTAGCACAAATGTTTTACCACTTTTTAAAAAGCAAAGGCAAAAGCAATAACAATAATATAAGATTATACAAATTAGCGTGAACGTATTAGGGTTTATTTTGAAAAGGAGATTACTGACAAATTTTTTTCTTTCCATAACAAATTTTCAGTAGGTATGCAATTTAAACTCATTTTCGTGATTGGTGGTGCTAACTTTATAGTGAAATTAGTTCTACCAGTGATTATTTTGAAAAGGGGACAGGCAACAAAGGTTCTCCTTCTGTCGAGTTTTTTAATCGCCCTTGTTTTGGACCAAAGATTCTCCAGTTACAATATTGACAATTATTATTAATTAAATATCCTATAGAGCTAATATTTGTTTATCTATTTGTGATCGATCAAAAACTATTGACATAAAAGATTTAATATTTCATTTGTCATTATACATAGAATCCTCCACCAATTTTTGAAAACGAAAGATGAAATGATTACACAATCACAATTTTACCTCCACCAAAATTTTAAGAATTGAGAGTCTTAGTTTATTATAATAAAAGTTTTAACAAATGTACGTAAGATATCCGCTAACGTTACAATAAACTTAGATTGTGACACGTTTCATTAGCATTTAAAGGGGTAGATTACAGTATATCGCTACGGTAACGTTAACGGATGGTTAACGGGTATTTGCTAAAACAATAGGGAGTTTTAGCAAACAGCCGCTAACCATCCGCTAACGTTACCTTAGGGATAGACTGTAATCTACTCCGTTCAATCTTTATGAAAAAGGTCACAATCTAAGTTTAACGTAACGTTAGCGGAAATCTTACGTACATTTGCTAAAACTCTCTTCTCTATTGAAACAAATTGTTCCTTTTTCGTTTTTTTGCAAAACCAATCAATAAGCTACATCATATTATTAGCCCAGTATAATATAGGAAAGTATGTAGTTTTAAAAATATAAAAATTTATAACCGAGACATATTTAGTGTAGTTTTTTTTTTACAAATATACAGAGTGTTTTATAATATATGCACAGAACTTCAGGACGTGATAGCTCGTCCAAAAATATGAAAAAACGTTTCTATTAACTTACCCTCTAAAATGCACCATTTTCGAGATACAGGGTGTTGAAATTGAAAAAAAAAAATTTCTACGCCACTGGAAAAAGTACAGTTTTGAGACGCCCATTAGAACCGCCAATGTTTTCTACACATAAAAGATACTCTTGGCCATACGCTCTAAAGTCGACCAATTTCGAGAAAAATCAAATTTTAATGTTGAAATACATGGTCATACATACTTGATGAAACAAAATTTGATTTTTCTCGAAAACGGTCGACTTTAGAGCGTATGACCAAGAGTACCTTTTTGTGTATAAAACATTATCGGTTCAAATGGGCGTCTCAAAACCATACTTTTTCCAGTGGCGTAGAATTTTTTTTTTCAATTTCAACACCCTGTATCTCGAAAATGGTGCATTTTAGAGGGTAAGTTAATGGAAACGTTTTTTCATATTTTTGGACGAGCTATCACGTCCTGAAGTCCTGCGCATATATTATGAAACACCCTGTATACTCAGTGACTTGTTTTTGTGAATGAGTTCAAGTATGGCAGACGAAAAATCGTTACTTTTTATTATGAATTAATTTGAATTTATTTAGAAATGGGAAATATATGTATATGGTTTTCGTAGTTTTTTTCATTTGTAATAAAAATATCAAAGTTATGTACATTGGCCATTTACTACACACAGCAAATTCATAGACACAATACACATCACTATTTGACATTCTTATTAAACTCACTAATTTAAAATTGACTTTAAACTAAGTGATCACACACAGAATTGTTTGAAAGCAACCATAAGGTATAATTTATTTATTGGATACTATAAAAAAATTCATAGTAGTTACATGTAGAGTTAAGTAACAAGAAATTTAAAAACAAAAACAAAACAAACCTTTATATCTAGTGAACTTAACTTACTACAGTCCTCAACTATCTTAGGCTAACATTAAAGATATCTATTTGGATCTCGCTAAGAAACTCATTGGTAATAGCCATCATTTTTTTAAAAGGAGATATACTACTTGGATCTAAACTAAATATTTTTTTGTTATTTGGGATTCTTAGATTAATCTTTGCCAGATTAAAATTTATATAGTCAATCAAATCACAATCTTTGTACTTAACATTATTTAAAATAGAGTACAAAAGATTTCATAGCCTGTTGCTTTCTTCGTTGTAATAGAGATTTAATCTTAAAGCTATCGAACATAGTTTTATATGAGATCTTATAAGGGTACGAGTATTTTTTATGACATAAATACCGTAAAAATATTTTTTGTACTTTTTCAATATGATCAATATGTGTGGCTTCCATATTTGTGAAACATACTCAAGATGGGGTCTTACTAAGGTATTATATAATCTTATTTTGGTGGTAATCCTAAAAGTTTTTGTATTTCTGATTTAAAAACCCAAAGCTGTTATTGCTTATTTAGTTATGTGTAACAAATGGTTATTGAACTTCAAATTAGACTGAAAGACAACTTCCCAAATCCTTTACCTCATATTCACGATTTAAGTTGACATCACAGGTATTGTTTCTAATGTAAAAAATGAAAAGGCTACGGATCCTTACAACTTAAAAGATTCATATGTTTGTAAGTGTTAAATAGACGGATAAAAAGTATATTTTTATTTACAACTATAATAAGAACCTATTAAAAAGATTAAGATCAATGGAACATATTTCAATAAATTTCTATAGGTACACATATTTTTGATACCTGATAATCAATAAACAATATATTTTTTGGAGTGACAACAGGTTTATTAATACACAACTATTATTTTGTTATATTATAATATTTATAATTAACATACTAGTTGATATAAGTCCTTTAAAAATAATATATTTTGATTTAATTGTTGAATTTAAACATGAGCAATTTTCCTTGTAGCTCTTTGTTTACATTTTGCAGAGAACTATTGTCTTTTGCTTTAGCTGTTAAAAAATCATGTACATGTAAATGGGTTGAATATAGACAATCTTATTGTTTTTGCTACTACTGCTGGCTGGGAATGCTGGGCTGGGGTCTGGGACACCAACAAAAAAAAAACAAGGAAGCACAAGGCACTAGATCAATTTTTATCACTTATACCCTTACAATTTACAACCATTCAAGTTACTAGCATGTTGGAAGTACTTCACGAAAACATATTAAACATAAATCAGTCGAATGCAATGTATTTTCTTTTAATTACACACCTTTTTAGCTTGATTACTTCTAGTACTCTATTTATTTTAATGTCCTCAAATAAAACGAGGAATAATACGTAACAATAAGGATAAAACACATACTGAAGTGTATTGATCTAAATCCACTATCAAAATAACAAATTTTCCGTTTTTAGGCTGTGGATATATTACAAAAACTACTTCGATAAAATGTAAACAAAAGTTTGTATTTGGGTTGCCTGCGCATGGTAGCGAGTTTTTAACCGGATTTATAACAAGTGATAGATTATATCCCAAAAACGTCAGCGCAGTAAAAGCTGCGCGTCCTTTTCCCGCCCAGAGAGTGTCATTACTGCTAGAATACTTATACTGGGTTATTAAATAAATTAGTTTGTTAAAATAACTAATATTTAAAAAGTGCATTTAAAAATTGAACAAGAAACATACTTATGCTTCTATTTTGGGACATACTTACTGTTATTTCAAAAATTTAGAATAGAGAACATTGTCATGTTAAAATAATACAAACTGCAACTATACCTATACATATATCATGTATCAATACTTAGGTATTATTGACTATGCCGATAGTTTGATACTTTTTCCAATAATAAATACGAGTATGTAAATATATTTATTACCATAAAAAAATTAACACTGTTCTTAATTTATATAGAGTTCGCTGAGTTAGTCGAGTAAATCCAGATCGCTAAATCACGTAGAACCAAATAAAAACTATATGGTTGTGTTCCTTGTATTATTTTCCACATGAATCTTTGATTTACATTTCCAGTCTGTGCAGGACTTTTTTATTTTTTAAAAATGTTAAGTTGATTTTTAACAAAAAGACAATCATATCTCAATCTGAGGCATCGATTTTTTTTTAATTGAAGTAGAAACATGAGCGCCTCTAATAGTATTAATAGTAGTTTGATCACGACGTCGTAGGCGGATTGCTCAATCGTCTGAGTTTTAGTTTAGGTTTAGTGTAAATTTTTTCTTTCTTCCATTTTTTATTTTATATTACTTTAGGAGCTATCCTCATTTTTGAAAAGAAAAATGTTTTTGTTTGTATCTATTTTTAAAAATATTATGATGCTAATGCAGCTTATTTATGTTACCAAAACAGGTTAAGAATAATGAAGTAAAATGTGCAAAATTAATAGATCACTTTGATTATACAGAATCAAAAGCACCTTAAATATGTGCAATAATTCAAATACTAAAATAGAATTAATTACCATGCTATATAGCTTTTTTCCAATAAACAGGAAACACTCTGTATTTGACCTATATCAGTGTTATTGTTGTTTTTCTCTGATTCACTTGTCGTCCTACAATTTTTCAATTTATTTATTTTTGCCAATGCCAACGTTACTATAAAAGCACTTACTGTGACTCACATCATAGTTTTTATTGTGTAATTAATCTACTCTAGGTGATCTAATAATTTAAACGAATTAACAATAAGAGTACCAGAACCTCCTATTGCAATTTTATCCAATTTGAGATCGTGTTATCATTTAATCGTAGGTATTTTGAGAAAATAAACAGGATATTAAAAGATTGTAGGAGATTTTAAACCCAAGGAAATGTTCAAACTTAAGATAAACAAATTATGTCCCGCGTAGTGCATAACAAATCATTTGTTTTTGTTTGTTAAGATAATTAGTCATTTTGTTTTGTTTAATAAGTAATCCAGAAATTTACCTTCAATAAATTTCCTTTATTTAACAATTTTATTTTTGTAACGAAAAGAACAATAGTTGGTATACGGAAGAGTTATAAAAATAAAGGATATTTTTGGATGAATGAACAGCATAACTAGATTCTTATAAATTGGAAATGACCTAGAATATAGGGATTTTTTTAAGAGTTGCTGAAATTTCTTGGGGCACTGTTTAGATGTCCGATCGAATGTTACATTCTAAGCTTGTATTGACAGACGTTCGTCTAAGTAAGCCCACAAGAAAAATCTGGAGCTGTCAAATTTTTGCATCACATAAATGGAGAATCACAAAAGAGAATAATATAAAGTGGGAACTCATGTATACTATAAAAAACAACAGAAATTATGTAAATTCCACTTCGAGTAAGTACTTGACACGTTTAAAGAATTATTTTCAGGATCAACGACAAATAAAAATTTGCAAAATTGTTATTTATTCTTAAATTATTCTTAACAACTTACTTAAGTGGAATACTTAAATAGGAACCTTGTGAATATCAAGGTTAGGATTAAGTTGACTGAGGACTGATTCATAACCGCAATAACATAATTTGAGCCTTGTCAATTTATACAAAAACCTGGTAAATTCAGGTGCGTTGCGGTTTAATTTTTTTCTAAATTAAAAGTATCGAGGGGAAAACAAGAATTGTAAAAGTGAAAAAGCAAGGGTATTAAGCGACATTGATTCAAATAATTATTTGGATAAACAGTATCGAACTTTTCACTATCAACAAAATAGATATAAAATAAAGAAACAAAAGAAAATTGTAATATCTTCTTAATAACCCACTTTCTTGAAATCTAAATAACTTTAACAATCAATATAAACAGACTACAACAAGTCGTTGAGAATAAATTAACATTATTTTCTATTTGTCAATAAAAGAATAAAGTTTATCATATGCAACTATAGTCCTTCCAATATCAATTGCAGAACACAGTTATGTGGGGAATCATCAATATTTAATATACAGTGAGCATCATAAGTCTTACCCCCCTATCTAACTCGTTACTGGGGTCTTGTTAGGAAAATCGCCGAGACAGGTCGATTTTTGATTTCTACAATGTATATTTTTGCATGATTAGTTTACCCTTAATTTCATCCCTTACTGGAGGGTAGCAACCCTTTCGAAAAATTTAAATAGCATGGGGTGGTGAGTGATAGCTCATTTGGAAGGGGGTTTTATTCTCTATTCAACCGTGCAAAAAATTTTGAAATTTGCTTCATTACGTGTTGATTTATTAATGTTTAAAAATAACAAAACCTCACAAAATAGGAAAGCAACTAGACTAACAGTGACCTTCTCATGGCAAAAAGTCTTACTTCACGTCTGAACCAAAACCGAAATCATGCAGGGCCGAATTTTAATTCTAAGGATGAGTGCGCTACGTTAATTTCCGTTATTCTGAAACAACAATTAGTCGAGAATTAATAAAGCAAATTTCAAAAATTTTTACACGGTTGAATAAAGAATAAAACCTTCTTTCAAATGAGCTATCACTCACCACCCCATGCCATTTAAATTTTTCGAAAGGGTTGCTCCCCTCCAGTAAGGGATGAAATTAAGGGTAAACTATTTATAAAAAAATGTACATTGTAGAAATCAAAAATCGACGTGTCTCGGCGATTTTCCTAACAAGACTCCAGTAACGAGTTAGATAGGGGGGTAAGACTTATGGTGCTCACTGTATACGCACGGTACTCATGCCAAATTTAGAAACGAAAAATAATGTTTACTCCCCTTATACAATGCGGTAAATATTAAAGGAACGGTCAGTCAACGTGTACTTGATATATATGTGTCAAAATCCATCATCTCCGTTGTTAACCAATGAAAACATCGAATCGTAAACTTAAATGCACTGTATTTAAATGTAAAATTTATTATATTGACAAGCTGTGCAAAGAACAGGGTCATACTTTTCTCAGACTACCTCCTTACTATTGCATATTTAACCCTATAGAGTTAATATGGGCAAACGTAAAATCAGAATTACGAAAATGTAATCAGTCTCCAGAACTGAGTAAAGAGGTTGTAGAACTCGTAAAGAAAGTTCTGGTAGCAGACCGCCAAGAGCTTTGGAAAAAAACTGCGTCGAATATGTTATTAAAGAAGAAGATGAGTATGTAGTATTACCCTCTTTACAACCCATCATAATTCAACCAAATGATGACTCTAGTTCAAAGGATTCAGACTGCCATGATTATTTATAAAGATACTTTAGAATTGAATTGTTTTTTTTTCTTTTGTTTTATTTGCAAAGAATTTATTTTCCTTTATGGTTTTTGCTTTGAAATTTCGTTTTCCAGAAAAAAAAACGAATGGGGTACAAAAACGGCTCAGTTCACGTCTGCTACCCTGTTTAAACCAAACGCCCTTACAGGCATGTACACTTTACTCGCTTTTTTACGTTTTATAATTTAATATTCAGTTGTAGCAAGTTAACGAGCTATAATAATTTTTTTTAAGTCCAAGTAAGACTACAATTATGTCTAAATCAAGGCTTATAATAACGTCCAATTTATAATGATTCGATTTCCTTTTAACGAATACTTTCTTGCATTTGATATATATTAAAAGTATTTATAAAATAAATTTATAAAATGAGGTAGGTATCTACGCCTATGGCAGATCAAACAAAATTGTCGGTAAATGTTCCGAACGAGTTTTTATGTTCTGCAATTGATAATGGAAGAACTATAACAATACAAGAAACAAGAAAGTTTTAATATTGGTTGCCTAGATATCAGTATTTTTTATTAAAACACAATTTTATAAATAATCTAGTCAAAATTAGAAAAAATATTGTATGTAACTCGTTCATGTAGCGGCAACTCGCTCTGCTCGTCCCACTAATTATCACTCGTTACATAAAATAAGGCATTTCGCAACTGATTTCATAAATATCTAGGTATTATAAATGTATTAAACCATTGAAACGAACACAATTTATACATATATTGTTTCATTTTACACAAATGTCACTTATTAAACATAAGACATCATTTTCATAACTTCAATCATGTTAATTTTTTCCGTAATTACAGTTACTACGGTTTAGCTAAGAATCTTCGACGTTTAATTATTCGAAAAAAGTATAAAATCCAGGGAACATAGGTTATATTTTTTAAAACAGTAAAAAAGATCTTTTAAAAACTTTCATAATACTTAGGCATTTCAAAAATTATAATCTTTTGTTGTATCCCATGATATCTGCAGGCCACTGTATGTTTGATGATATTTTAACCAAACTTAAGCAATAATGGCGTTGATAGAGGCTGGAACATTTATAATTATTATAAGAAATAAATATAGTCCTAATATAGTCCAAATGTAGTTCATATATAGTCCAAATGTAGCCCAAATATGTAGTCCAAATGTAGTCCAAATATAGTCCAAATAAGGACGAAACTGGTCCAAGAATGACGTTCTCCTTAATAAGCAAAATCAAAGGTAGGTAGATTATTTTCTACCTCTGCTGTTTTTCTTTTGATGTAATTGAATGCCTAGTGAGGTATTAGCCAAATGAGTAGTTGTTTTCAGCAAAAAAGCGGCCATCCGTACTATTATGACACATGGCTTTGAGTTTTATTTTATTTTCTTTATTTTAATAATTAATATAATTTTATATTTTTTCAATTTTTTTTCTGTATTTTAAAAGTTTTATTTCGTATCGTTTTAGGGCAGGGACAGTTCGGATTACATGATCTAGACGAAGCCATACGTTACTGTAACTATTTGATCTACGGCTATGCCGCAATCGATGATAAAACATTCAAACTGGTACCCTTAAACGAACAATTCGATATTATGAAGGACAATTATCGACTGGTCACAGATCTTAAGAGAAGATACCCTAAACTTAAAGTATTACTTTCCGTTGGTGGAAACGACGATGTTACCGGATCTGGAGATGAGCTTAATGTCAAGTACAGAAACATTGTAAGTCACATTTTTGAAAACACAAATCTCAAAATGACAAATGACCGAGCGTCTTAAAATTCAGAGTTATGCATTCCATTTTACACTACTTTATTTAACAAAGATTTCAAATTATTTTTGCTTTGCGCAATATGTCGTAGAAAAAAATAAAGAATATAAGTATATTTTCTGCACTAGTTACGTTATGAAATCAGTGGTGGCTCGGGACCTAGTCTACGAGTTAATCAAAATTTATCAAAATTTATCAAAATTTATCAAAATTTATCAAAATTTATCAAAATTTATCAAAATTTATCAAAATTTATCAAAATTTATCAAAATTTATCAAAATTTATCAAAATTTATTAAAATTTATCAAAATTTATTAAAATTTATCAAAATTTATCAAAATTTATCAAAATTTATCAAAATTTATCAAAATTTATCAAAATTTATCAAAATTTATCAAAATTTATCAAAATTTATCAAAATTTATCAAAATTTATCAAAATTTATCAAAATTTATCAAAATTTATCAAAATTTATCAAAATTTATCAAAATTTATCAAAATTTATCAAAATTTGTCAAAATTTATTAAAATTTATCAAAATTCGTATTTTATATAAACCTTTTAAACTTTTGTCTGTCTGAGTAAGTTTTAAATAGGAAGTAGGTCTTTCCAAAGATTTAATATGGCATATTAAGCCAGCGAAAGTAACAAAAAATTAGTTTTTAAAATACTTTGTACACTTTATTCATTCAATGCAAAATAAAATTTATCCGATTGTGTCAAACTTATGTTATCCGAAATTAACCGAATGTGTAGCTAAAATTATTCGAATTTTTTCAACTTTTAATCCGACACAAAATACAAAATTTTGTCTTTCTTTCGTAAAATAACAAAAAAAAAGAAAAGACCATTGCAGGCAGACCGTTTATTTATATACAATTTTTTATATAGAAAATATTTTATTTGCTCTTAAATGAATTATCCGAAATCATCTGAAAAACTACTTAATCCGAAAATTATCAGATGGTACATAGAATTATCCGAAAATCGGATAATTATTCGGACATTTCCGACAGACTCACTGTCTACATAGGATTAAGGCGGAAATTTTCGTAGCCTTATTGCATGTAAAAATTCGTATATGAGATAAGGGCGAGCGACATCTTCCGATCTGACCGCCCGAATACGTGAATTCAAGGCGCTACAAGTCTTGGCCCTGCCAGCCAGCAACATCAATGAATAGGATAACAGAAAATATATTGAACGCCTGGGATGGACTGTCAGATTATGATTGAAACAAGTAAAACAAGGAGCCGTATGAAAGTTATAAATAGACGTGGAATATATTTTTTTTTATTAAAATTAGTATGGGTAAATAACATAATACATTTTCATTTTATATTTATATTACTTGGTTCCCCCTGTAGGCATACAGCTCTTACAGACAAGCCGCCACTGTACGAATTAACGAGTTATATATCACTGTCCAGCCTAGTTCCGAAATATAGGTACTATTTTTATTTTTGTAATTTTCAACACCACGAACTATTTCAGTTGGAATCCACCACTCACCGTTTGGCTTTCGTAAATTCAGCACATACATTGATCAAAGGATACGACTTCGATGGATTAGATTTAGCTTGGGAATTCCCAGAAACAAAACCCAAGAAAATTAAGACTGGTCTCAGTAAGTACCTACTTCACCAAATTGTCTATCTCTAGTTCTAAAATTAAAATGTGTGTTCTAAATTCCTTATTTATAAATATTTTTAGAAAAAGCGTGGAACAGCTTTAAATCAGTATTCGCAGGAGAACACGTTGTTGATGCAAACGCTGAACAACACAAAGAACAATTCACAGCATTAGTTAAAGAACTAAAAGCTGCCTTTAGACCAGACAATCTAAAACTCTCTCTTACGGTTTTGCCAAATGTTAACAGTACAGGTAATTGATATATTTTTTAAAGTATACTGTCTAAATAATAGTTTCGATAATATGCACAAGCTAATATGATTTATTTGTTTTAGTATATTACGATCCCAGAAATCTTGCTCCACATTTGGACTTCATAGCTCTCCACGCATTCGACTTCTACACCCCCCATCGCAATGAACATCTTGCAGATTTTCCTTCTCCCGTATATGAACTCATTGATAGAAGAGTGGACGAAAATGTAGACGCTTGGGTTAAATATTGGTAAATATCTCTTCCTATATATATCAAAACATACAAGGCAACAAAAAGCTCTTCTTCAAATAAACTCGATTTTTTACTTAAGTTTTTCAAAATATTTCCCTTCAGACAAATATCTTTTTAGGTTAAACAACGGCGCTCCTGCAAACAAATTAGTTCTGGGAATCCCCACTTACGGCAGAACTTGGCACTTGCAAGGCGAAGCCAAAATTGACGAGTTTCCAATCACCGATTTGGAAGGCCCGGGAGAACCGGGACCATTGACTAAAGAAGCCGGTCTTTTAAGTTATCCTGAAATATGTACTAAAGTAACCACGAGGACTACAACTCCAGGAGGTTTAACTAAGATTTCTGATGGCACCAAACGAAGAGGTTAGATTGCAAAAATACCGATAAGTATTCTATAAATTTAAACAATTATTTTCTGTTTTACAGGTGTGTATGCCTACCGTTATCCTGACAAGGACGACAAAGGAGGTGTCTGGATAGGTTATGAAGATCCCGAGACAGCAGCAATCAAAGCGCAATATGTCAAGAACAAAGGCCTTGGAGGTATTGCAATTGACGATTTGACATTAGACGACTTCCGTGGAGTCTGTAATAACAATAAATTCGCTATTTTGAAGGCTGCAGTGGCCGCTATGTAAATATTTTAACCTTAGTCTAATAAAGTGTATTTCATAACTATTGTTTTCATTTAATTTGTCGAGATGTATTGTTGGAGGTATATAAAGTTAACAGATCGACACAAATAGGATCAGAGGTCCCTCCAAGTGGGTCACCACCTCGGTCACCACCGTCAATACTCCTATATTCTCTTTTATTTGTGTACCACTTGTACAATTGGAAATTCAACTAAAAATAGGTTTTTTGTTAAAAGTTGATTAATAATTTTTTAATTAAAAAACCGACTTCAAAATGGTGCAGATGCCCTTAAAAATTGAGATTTTTTCTTTTCTCATAGATTATCAAATCCTGATCAATTGTATATGGAACTACCCCTGAGGTTATTTCCTTTCTAACAAAAAAAATCATAGAAATCGGACAAGGTGGTAAAGAATTATCGCTAAACATACATGAAAAATGAAGAGTTTGACGATTTTCTCATGGACCCAATTATTAGATTTTGTCCAAATTACTATGGAACCACCCCTGAAGTAGGTATCCCCTTTCTAACAAAAAAGAATCATTGAAATCGGACATCGTGTTAAAGAATTATCGCTGAACATACATAAAAAAAATTTAAAAAACGACGAATTGAGAACCTCCTCCTTTTTTGAAGTCGGTTAAAAATAGATTTTGATTGTTTTCGAATTTTTCAAAAAAAAATTCAATTTCCACAATTTGAAAGTCCGATTTTTCTCATTTTAACAATATGGATTTTTATCAAGAAATGGCCAAAACAATCAATAATGGTAAATTATATTTCACTTATGGATATATAAGCCTCAATGTCCCGGCTTGAAAAATAGAATAGCTACTTTTGTCAAAGTTGTTATACAGTTGCAATAAAAATATTACAACTTTTATGTGTGGTGTAGATCAGGCTTTTATTAACTTAACCTTCAAGTCGGAAGTGCCGGGATGTCAAGTGAAGTGTAATTTTATCATTTGGAAATTGTTACATTTTGTTGGTGGACTGACTTGAAATTAAAAAAAAAATGTCATAGTTCTAAAATTTCACACAACAAAATGTCCCAGAAAACACACGTGAATGGCCCAATACTAGCACAATAGATATGAACAGTACTTGAAACTTGAAGTGTCGGCACGACATTTTGTCAGACCACACTGCCGGCATCCCAGCGTCCTGGCGGCCGACGATTTTTAGGCATACGATTCCCCGTAACCGTAAAATGCCTTAGAAGCACACAAAATTATTAACAATTTAGTACTGGAAAAGTACTCTTAAGATATTTTGTATTTTTCAGCTACAGTAAACTCTTCACACTGTTTTTACGTTATTATATCGATATTCGCTATAATAAAGCAAAAATTAGTTACGTAAACCAATCTTAACTTGACTTGCAGGTTTTTAGGTCTAATTAATATTTCAATAAAAAGCATAATCAAAAATAATAAATTTATTTAAAAAAAAACAAGTCCAATATTTAAAAAATATATGAAGTAGCTGGGACTATCGGGCTGCTACATAATCCAAGATAGCATTGCGCCCCAGACGTAATAAAGAATGTGATATCTAAAACAAAAAACACACAGTATAAGTATAAAAATAAACGTGAGAGGTCCACAACAAAAACCATCAAGTTCTATGAAACCATATTTTTAAGGAGAATAAAATTAATATATGGACACTGAAGTTTATTGCATTCTATGCCCGATCTTCTGTAAACGATTTCAAAGGAACCGTGATGGTCTTTTAATGTTTTATTTTCTCACATGATTCTAGAGCTTAAACACCAAAAGATGGCGCTGAGAACTCAAAATCACCAAAAAATGGACTTTGATGGTTTTGCAGTAGCCCTTCAAATATATTAATCAGAAACAATAAGTCAATAATAAACTGATTAATAAATTATAGTACAAATAATAATAGGAACGTTCTTACCCGTATCTCCCGATGATTCTGCAGAAGAATTCTAATGTGCCGTGGTAATGGCATAATTATCTACTACGATGTTGCCTGGTACAGTTTTTGAACTCGTTACGGCCACCACAGCTAAGGGAACAGAATTTCGGGGTGGATGCATCAAATTCAATAGTTTTATTAAGTTCCTTATGTTGATTCATAACATTTTTATGCATCAGGAACTGCTGAGTCGCCAGCTCTTGTAGTTGACCTGTTGTTCAGGAAAAGACTCACAAACAAGTCGTACCTCTCCAAATTTTTTCTTATCTGCCGCTATCCCAACTTCATCACTTGAAAATCGTATGCTGTTGCGTTCTAAATTGGCGAAAACGGCTAAGAAAAAAATCGTACAAAATTTTGACAAATTACATTAATATGTAGAAAAACACTAAATGGACACCAGAAATGAAAACGGACAGAATACCAAAAACCTGCGGACAAAGAATTCGAACGACATGAAAACAAAAACACACGACTGGACACCAGAAAAGAAATCAAAATAACAAGAACCCAAGGACATGGAATTCGAACGACATGAAACCGAAAATACTAAATAGACACTACAAAAGAAAGCAAAATTCCAAGTGCAGACAGACAAAGAATTCGAACGACATAAAGAAGAAAACGCTGAATGGATACCAGGAAATAAAAACAAATACCAAGAACAGACGAACAAAAAAATCGAACGACATGAGAATGAAAACCCTGAATGGGCATTTAAATTAGCATTAACGGAACGGCTCTTAGACAGTTTTTCATAAACCAAAAAAAACTCAGATACCTATCTCCTTAGAGGTGCCAACTACTTTTTGAAGGCATGATTACAAACACCAAGAGACAAATATTTCCCCTCGTAAGAGTACTTGCAGTGTTTTTGAGATATGAAACTAAAGTTTGTAGGCAATGCGACGGCGATTGGACCGCAAGAGTAGAAAAAGATTTCAATTGAGAAATCGGTTATGGGAATTTGTGAAGAAAAGACCATGAACAGAAATTGACTCAAGACGATAGACTTTTGTATGAAGAGAAAATAAAATACCAAGAACCTGCGGACCAAGATTCAAACGACATGAAAACGTAAACACAGAATGGACACCAAAAAATAAATCAGAATAGCAAGAACGCAATGACAAATAATTCGAACGACATGAAACCGAAAATACTAAATGGACACTAGAAAAGAAAGCAAAATACCAAATGCAGACAGACAAAGAATTCGAACGACATAAAGTAGAAAACGCTGAATGGATACCAGAAAATAAAAACAAATACCAAGAACAAACGGGCAAATCACCAAAAAAGAAAACAAAATACCAACAACAGACTAACAAAAAAATCGAAAGACATAAGAATGAAAACCGTGAATGTGCATTTAAATCAGCATTAACGGAATGACTCTTAGACAGTTTTTCATAGACCAAAAACTCATATACCTATCTCCTTAGAAGTGCCAACTATTTTTTGAAGGCAGGATTACAAACAACAAGAGACAAGTATTTCCTCTCGTAAGAGTACTTGCAGTGATTTTGAGAAAAATATTCTATAAAAATATTAATAAAAAAAAATATTTTTTAGTGACATAAAAATAGAGGAAAAAGATTTTCAACAGTTAGTTCGGACGCACTCGAACTGCGGAAACGCATGGGCCAGGTATAAAGGTAATGAAAAAGGGATATAATCCCTAACTCGAACTGGAAAATAAATATAATTTATGTGGGACTGATTTTGAGTCATTTCTTACCTTTAAGATGACCACATTTGAGCAGTTGGATACCCTTTTTTAGTTATGAAAAATGTTTACAAAAGAAAATAAAAAAAATTAATATCTATCAATAATACAGTTATTTTTTTATGAAAATCGATTTATACGTTATTTTTAATAAATTATTTTCGTTTTTTTAAGACAATGAAAATAATCTATTGATCGAATATAATCGGTTATTTTATATAATCGATATTTCGGTTATTTTTTTTAAATTATCGATTTATCGGTTAATCAGCTTTTTAATAATCGATTATTTTAGATTTATCGATTATTTCCGATAATCGAATAATACATTTTAAAGGAAATATGAAAAAAAAAGGATTATTAGAAAATAATCAATAATTCGGTTATTTTTTGGAAAATCGATTTATCGTAGAATCGGCTTCTTAATTAATTGGTTATTTTCGATTAGGCGATTATTTTGGAATTATCGATTATTTTCGGTATTTCAAAGATAATCGAATTATCGATTTTAAAGAAAATACAATAAAAATAGATTATTGATAATAATCATTTGATGGAAAATAATCGATAATTCTGTTTTTTTTTTTTTTTTGAAAATCGATTTATCAGTTAATCGACTTTTTAATTAATCGATTATTTTTTATTAATCGATTATTTTCGATTTTTTAAAGATTATCGAATAATCTGTTTCAATGGACGAAAAAAATGGATTATTTGAAAATAATCGATTATTTAAAATAAACGATAATTCTTTTATTATTTTTTGTAAACACTGATTTATCGGTTAATTGGCTTTTTAATTAATCGATTATTTTTTATTTTTTAAAGATAATCAAGTAGTCGATTTTAAAGGAAATACGACATAAAAATAGATTGTTTGAAAATAATCGATTATTTTCAATGATCGATAATTTATTTTGATAATCACCCACCCCTAGCGACCAAATGACTTTTAATAGGTTTAAATTTTAAAATGTTATCTGGTTTCAGACATATGCATTTCTAGAGTTTTATGTGACTCAACCTCTATATTAATTAATATTCCTAAAGAAAGAAGCTTTAATATACTTTTTTCTGAGGTTACAATACAAAACAGCATTTTCTCATTCTGACTAATTTTTAATATTATATAATAGCCGTAGAAAAAATATAATGTTCAACTCACAAGGTTTGATTTGCAGTATTCGTCTGCGCACATGCTTTTTTTATAATACTCGTAGACAATGAGTACCATTTCTTGCTCTATTAACAATATTCTATTTCAACATTTTACTGTAATCTCTTGCAGAAAAGTCCGTAGTAAATAAACGCTAACGAAATATTCTTCTCTTTACATAAAATGTCGTGGCATCTGTTTGATATTAAAAAATCACGTTAATTTTATTTCATAATACAAAATTCCATTAAACATCTTTTAAATAAATCTAATAGTTCATTATGATGCTAATAAACAAAGTCCGGTCTTTGTCACAGAGTTCGGGTCGCCGCCCAGTTCCCCCACTCCGTTAACCTTTCTTTAGAAATTGGCAACATTTGCACAGGTTAAACACCGGTGTATGTTATATCTCTGGTCTCTTATATCCAAGATCTTTAAGTACCAGTTTTCGCACATAAGGTGAAAATAAAAAAACTATGGTATTAACGGTAACGGTGCTACAAAAAAAAAATTGGAAACTCGCACTGGAAAAAAGATTGAACTCGGTGGAATCACGGCTTTATACCTTACGATCAGACTAGTTCTGAGAGGAAGTAGCCAGTGTTTACAAGCCAGAGGACTGAAAAAACGTCCTTTTTGTCACCTGCGAAAATGACCAGCTGGACTTGAATTTCGGTAAAGAATTATATATTTTCTAATGTTCAAGAAATAAAAATTGTACGGGTCCTAAAGAATGCTAACAGGCGGAAATTAACTTGAACTAAACATTTTTATAATAAAATTTAGTGGCTTCGTCACAATACAAACAACTATCGAGAACGCAAATCCGTCATGTGTACAGCGTGATCTATATATTCTTCTCGATTTATGCGGGTCTACATCTGATAAAAAAATTATTTTTTCTACACCAACATGGATATTACTATATCTATGCACAGATTACAAAACGAAAAAGTAAGCTATTAACTTCAACTGAACGAATATATTTCATATCCTTTCTAGGTAGTGAGAACTCTGCAAAAAAATGAAATCCGCCAATCACTCAGACGATAGAGCACTCCGCCTACGGCGTCGTTCTCAATTTTCGTCTTCGTGCGATATGGCCATCAAATCCACTCTTGTTGCACAAACTACTATTCTTTGTAAACGTTTATTCAAGAAAATGTACAAAATGTAAACAATTCTCAATAAAAAACAATAGGTAAATATTTTCTAAATTTTAATCAACGACCTCTCCCTTTTCCTCTTCCGCCGCCTCCTCCTCCTCCCCTACTGCTCCCGCTTCTTCCGCCGCCTCCCCCTCCCCTATTGCTCCTTCCTCTACCGCCCCCTCTAGGTGCTGTTCCAATTGTGGACGATCTATTGTTACCCCTGTTTGCACCTGTCTTTTTACCCTATAATAAATAAAAAAAATAATACATGTATTATATAGATTGTATTACGCCTAAATATAATATTGAAGCACACAGGATACACATACTAAAGGTATGCTGACTTTCGATTCAAAATTCGTCCAAACCGGCATAACGTAATGCGGGACGACCTTTCAAGTTATTTTGACACTTTTCGATTGAGTAGTGTAAAATAATTTAATAATTTATATGTTTTTGTGTTAGTAGTGACTATATTTTCCTATATATAACAGGGAAGAACTAAATTAATTTTAAAAATGCCGGGCTGCGCAGTGGAGATATTTCCGAATGCCACAAAATATGGGTAAATTCTTATCGAAGAAAGGACAAGTTTAATTGAAATTGCCCTATCCATTTTGAGGAAAGTAGTTGTGAGATTTCTCTTAAACATAAATGCAAGAAAAGGAAACTAAATTTCACCAGGTGCACGGGCCTCATTAAGCAAAGAAAATAAATCGGTATTTAAAAATTTTAGCAGATAAAACAGTAGTTTCCTGTCCCAATACAACGGTCCTTTTAAAGTAATGCCATACATGAGCAGGACACGAACATATATAAGAATAAGATAAATGAACAGGAAAATTGGTTTAGAGTATTTTCAAAGTAAACTTGACAAAAAATGTTTAAATTTACCAAATAAAAAGTAGTTTTTGTGTACTCACTTTTTGTAAATAAATAATTTGTTTTTGCACACTTATTTTTATTTCACATAATAAGAAAAAAGATTTCAAAAGAACTACTACGCCCAGAAAGTACAAATTTGAGTCAAACTTGTATTTTTAGTCTATATCTTTTACTTGTCTTATGGCCAGGTTATGGATTTTGTGTCACAAAATACCTATAATTTATGAGAAAAATTAATATTTTTAATAGTATTGTTTACCTTAAACCTTCATATTTGTAAACGAATATATTACAAAATAACCAATAAAGCTTAAGTAACTGCATAAAATCTAAAATTGACAAAATATCGAATTTTAAACACTATCTCCCATTTAATGTTTATAATTCTGTCCCACGTGACGTCACCGTCAGTCAGCTGCATGCGCAGGAACATACGGTTAGTCTGTGTATCGTGGATGCACAAAGTAATTCATGAGAAATTATTAGACATTTCGGATCCAAATCATGGTGAATGTTGGCCGCAAAAACCTAACCTTTGAACTTACAAATCTCTACGATTTTTCGGTTTACAACGTTTGACTTAGCTCTACAAAATGATATGGATATTTCTGAATTTCGAAAAAAATGGTATTTTTCAGTATTTTTGTCTCTTTCGTTATTTGTGTGTTAAACAGGTGTATTAATATTAGTTAATAACTGTTTATGGGTTGCGCTTAAAAAAGAACAGTTTTAAATCATCACTACATTATACCTCTTAAACAACACAATATAGATATTAAAAATGCTCTTACCTTAAATTTGAAATTACTCTTAAACTCCTGTGGTTTTGAAACAGTACCAGCGCCACCTTGGAACTGCCTAAAATCTACGGAACTATAATCATAAGCAGCAAATTCTTGGTTCTGATTATCTTTACTAATGCCAGATTGTGAAGTTTGACCTCTTTGATTTTGATGTTGCTGATCTTTTGGACCTCGGTTACGTTGACGTTTTTGCCCTTGATCGTGTTGCTCTCTTTGATTTGGATTGTCAAGTTGTCCTTGATTTTGTGGATTCCAACCTGGCTGATTATACTTACCTGTTTGACCTTGAGGTCCGTTTCTATTCTTCTGTTGTTTCTTTTTCTTATTTTTACCTTTTTGGCTTTGTGGGTGTTGTTGATTCCCCGGATCTTGTTCCCTATATGAATGAAAATTGTACAAGGTTGACACCAAGAATAAGAAATTGAGACACATGATAGATTTAAACAAGTGATCTAAATTAAAAATTTTAAAAAACCGACTTCAAAAACGTGCAGATGCCGTAACCACATCTTATCCAAATTTATATGTGGCCACCCCTGAGGTATCCCCTTACTAACAAAAAAAGGATCATATAAATAGGACAAGGTGGTAAAGCATTATCGCTAAACATACATGAAAAATGAAGAGTTTGAGGAATTTCTCATAGACCCAATTATTAGATTTTGACTAAATTTATATGGACCACCCCTGAAGTACCCCATTTCTAACAAAAAAAGAATCATTGAAATCGGACACCGTGTTAAAGAATTATCGCTGAACATACTAAAAAAAAAAAAATATCGCGGCGAAGATGGATTGATGAAGTAAAGAATGTTGGTGCAAAACCATAGAGCAGAATATGCTGAAATTAACGCTCGTGGAAAAACTTGGGAGTGGTTAAATGCAGAATGTGACAAAAAAGACAACTTTTGTCTGTCACGTGGCAAGAAAAATAACATAAAATAGCTCGTAAAAAACTGTTTGTTAGAAAAACTTTGAAAGTGTGTTTTAATAGTAATTTATTAAAAAAAATTCAAAATTTAATACCAACCCAGAAAATCGTTGTTGGTTTTGTTCATCCTGATCTCGAGATGTTCCAGAAAATTCCTCTGGATTATTTTTATTATTTCGCGAATTATTTTTAGGTTTCTTTTGTTTTTTCCTTTTTGGCGGACTAACGTCGTCTGGCGCAACGCCACTAGATCTTCTCTTTCTTGGATTATCTTCTTCGATAGTCTTGTTTGAAATGGGTAAAAACACGGGATGGTGTGACGTCGATTGGGGTGGAGGTAAAGTCTCCCGTTTTCTTTTTCTACCGCCCATTTGGACCAACGAACGATCGAGATTTTCAGAATCGGGTGCCGTTTTTTTGGCTAACGATAAGAACAATTCACGAATCTAAAACAAACGTTAAATAAATGTAATATAACTCATTTTAAATAAAAATTAAGTAGCAATACCGATTCGATTCTTTCTTCGTCAGTTCTAGTGTCTTCTTCCGGTTTTTGAGATGCTTTAGACTCTTCTTTATCTTTGGATAGTTTCTCTTCCTCAGCTTGAATGTAAGGTCTAACTAATTTATATCTCTCGAAAGGGCCCAAAAATTTGAAAGTCTGCATCTTTTCTCTAGCCTTAATTCTCTATAAGTTTATTATTTAAAGAATATACTATGATGATAATATTAGTATGAGGAAAATCTTTACCTGTTCATCATCATCGGAATTGTCTGGAGTGTTGAAAACTGAGCATTTAGGTGTTGTTGATTCTTTTTCAAGTTTACTGACCACTAGTGCCGAAATATTAGATTCTAGTGCCTTTCCAAGAATCGTTGGTAAGTCATCTCTAAATTCACTAGATTTTGTCAAATCATGTGGACAATTTAACTGACTGTCCACATTTATTTTCGACATTTTCTTTGTGGTTCCCCTAGCTCTCGTGTCTTCTTGAAGAATCGGCTAAACAAATAATTAAATCGCGACGTCACGTTGGCATATGTTGATATTATATTTATAATATACATATTGAACTGTCAAAATTATGATTGTCAAATATTTTTTTTCATTTTTTAAGCAATATAAATATATTTCATATCTTCCTAATAATTCATGGTAATAAGTAATAATACAAATAACAGCGAATTGTTTGAACGAGAAATAAATAAGTATTATATATTGACTTTTTATTTAACACCCAGTTGGGGTTTTCTGTCAATTTTCATTCCTGAAATAAGAAACTCAAGTTCAGCTTACAATGGTTGATTGTTTGTAAATAATTCGACCCTACTAATAAAAAAGTTTTTCATCTTAATAAACAAAAAATAATAAATGTTACTGTTTCATTTTGAAATACGTGTGATATTTCAAAGGTTTGATACACAAATAACGAAACATAACTTTTTAATGCAATATTTCCGACAAAGATAATGAAAAATACCAATATATAATGTAAAAATAAATAACAAGGCTTTTTAATAAAATTTTATTTTTCAAGTGCTCAAATGAAGAGCTTGTAAGGAGAAATCGAAAAGCCAAATGAAGTTTCATTTTGAATTTTGCAAATCACAATTGTTGTATTTTTTGTACCCTGTACCCTGTACAACAAAATCGAAGTTTCTCAACATAATTCGTATTTATTTAACAAGAAAAATAAATTATGAGAATTACTTTTTTAAAAATTTAAAATAAATATTTGTACAAGTAAACACACTATATATCCAAAATTGAGATAAGGTCACATTTAAATTATCAGTTATACGATTTTTGCAGTCAATCTAATGACATTTATATATGGTTTACATAAGAGAACTTGTTAACGCTGCTTCAAATGATAAAAATGACATGCCACAATACATAGCCTAGAAAAAATAGTGAAATGTGTCAAATTTCCATTGCCACCTTCGATTTAAAAAGAAACTGAACGGCATAATATAAGAAACACGAACATAAAGTAGAAATAAGTGTTTTGTGGAGTCTAATTTCAAAAGATTGCCACGATAGCAAGATTACCATATTCTTATTGTCAATTTTTCAACAATATGATCTGTCATTTATTAATATATCATGCTCTACAAGCTTGATATCTAGCGACTAGGGAAACATTTTTATTGAATGTTTTTACTCTCTTGTAGGCAGTTGAGTAGATATACAGGGTGTGTCTCATTAAGAATGTGATACAGAACAACTGAAGATTATCTGATTAAAAATAAGACGATTAAACGAAACATGCTTAGATAAAATATAGCTGGTTTCAGAAATGCAGTGTGTTAAAGTTGAAAATTCAACAATTATTACTAGCTATAATTCTTTTATTTCTCAGTATAATTTTACTAAATTCGATAAACATTTTTGGTGTCATAAGATACACATATCAGCAAAACAATCAGTTAAATAAACTTTGCCAGCTGCGTACAGCATTGATAAGTAGCACCGTCATCTCCACTAAATGCCGCTCTCCAAAAACTTATTTGAACTATACTTTTACATTATTTGATATTTTTTAAATAAATCATAAACTCTTGTTGTGAACTGATTGGTTTTCGAGATATTCATACTCAAAGGTGAATATTTTTAATTTTAATTTGTTTTTTAATTTTGGATTTTTTTTATAAAATTATACTGAGCGAACGTTTCTGGTGTCAAAAGATACACCTATCAGCAAACAAAAAACAATTAAATTAACTTTGCCAGTGGCGTACGGCATGCATAAATAACACCTTCATCCCTTTTAAATTTTACACCACTCTCCAAAAACTTATTGGACTATAATTTTGAATGTTTTCAAGTTTTTTAAATAAATCATGTACTCTTATTGGGAATTTATAAAAAATTCCAAAATTAAAAAATAAGTTAAAATGAAGAATATCCACCTTCGAGTATGAATATCTCGAAAATCACTCACTTTATGAGTTCCCAACAAGAGAACATGATTTACTGTAAAAAGATCAAACAATATAAAAGTATAATCCAAATAAGTTTTTAGACAGTGTCGTACGCCACTGGTAAAGTTTTGCTGATTGGTGTATCTTATGACACCAAAAATGTTTACCGAATTTAGTAAAACTATATCAAAAAATAAACAAATTGAAATGATAACTAATAACTATTAAATTATAAAAAGTAGGAAAAAATAGTAATTTAATGATAAATCAAGAAACATTTGTCATATTTCCAAGCAGAAACCAGATACTTCTTCATTTTTACCTATGTAAAACAAAACATCTGAAACACATGATTTACAATGTTGTCAGCTCTAAAATACCTACGGACTTTGTATCACATTCATAACTATATTGCTGTAAACAAAACTAATAACCAATATTGCTAAATCGGTCAAAACAGAAATATGTATATGAATTTAAACAACTTAATAGTTAATAACAATATGGTTTCTGTAATAAGCTTCATAGCGAGATTAAACAGAATCGACCCGATTGTGGTGATATAACCTTAAAATGTTTAATTTCAAAAAATTATATAGGGTGAAATGTGTCATTTTATTATGGACAACAGGGTGTTAAATAGAAAGTGAATAGATTATATTCCAAATATCCATTCTATCAAATAAATACTTTACAATATCTTGTTTAGAAATATACTTAATTGATAGCTCATTTGTTACCTTTTCTAAAGACTGTTCTTTGGCCCTCAAAATAATATGATGTAGTTCTAATAAGTTGGATCTAACAAGAGGTGGTATTGGATTACAGCAAGCTAAAATTCCTTGCATTTCTCTTGGTAAAGTTTCCGCAATTTGTAACAACATATGGTTTGGTAAAACATACCTGCAAACAAGAAATATTCAAATGGTATTGTTTAAAAATATCGTTTGATATACAAGCTATTTCAGAAATTATAGAAAAATGTTTTATAGTGATTTTCTCTTATAACTATTAAAACTATACCTACCCTGTACTTTCATCTTCCTTTCTAGATATTTCATCCCTCCATCTATAAAGTTCTTTTAATGCATACAGTTGTCTATTGTCAAACAATCTTTTACATTTTCTGTAAAAATCTAAATAACTGTCCTCCCTTAACACAGGTTTAAAGTATCTCTAAAAAAAAATAACAAGCAATTTGGCTAGGTGAAAAAAATGTTCATCATAATCTCTCACCTTTTTGCAAACTTCAGTACTACTATCGAAAACTGACAATAATAAATTATGACCGTTTGTACGTGACAATAGCTCATTTTTAAGCATATCATAAACATACAACAGATAATGGGTATCTTCTCTGGCGTAACATTTTAAGTTATCAGGCAATGGTCTCATCCTCCAATCGGCTAATTGAAATTGTTTATCAGGAACAAAATTGCAAAATCGTTGCATTAAATAAGCCAGAGAGAGACCAGAATATTCTAGTTTTTTGGCTGCATAATAAGTGTCAAACATATTAACAACATAGATGGACAAATCTCGTTGCAACCACAGAATGTCACTGTCTGCACCATGGAAAACCTATTAATAATTCAAAACATAATTCATATTGTAATGCACAATACTTACAACTATGGTTACGTAAAATATTATTATTGCATCGTCATATTTATTACCTTCAAAATTGTAGGTTTAGTGAAAACTTCATTCAAAACGTGTAATGTATCCCTTAATGTAAGTGTGTCGATGAGATAATCTTTTTCTCTAGTAGATATTTGCATAAGACAAGTTATTCCCATAAATGTTCGGTAAGAGTGGTGTTCCAAGTCGACAGCAAACTCTTTACAGTTCCGCAAATCATTTAGCAGATCGTCTAACTGATGAGGTTCAGATACTTCTATAAGAGGAGTAACTTCAATGGGGAGAGGTTTGATGGGTGTTTGTGTTAACAATTGCTCAGGAGAAGGTGTGAATCTTTCTAATTCAAACTCATAAGGATGGGAATATCTAAAAATATATATAATTGTATATTATAATGTAATATATACTATTATTAAAATTTTATATAAAAAACTTACTCTTCCCCATTTTGGGTTTCTTCTAAAAATATCGCCAAAGGTTTCAAGGAATTTGGTTTGTCTTTAATCCTAGGCTCCCAAGGAAAACTGCTGCTATTTATAATTTTGTCTTTAAAAAATGTTTGAGGTCTAATAATGTTTTTAGCTGTCAGTAGTCTCATTACACTACCCTTATTTTTGGGTTTACCCTACAAAACATAATTATATCAGGCTTATTTACAGAAGAGTCAAACGATATTCATAATGGACAATATTGCCTATTTTTTGTATTGTGGGCTTAAAAGCGGTTTTGGATAAAAATAAGTAAAATATGTTCAAAATGAATTTTGGGTAAATGCCTAGTGTGGGGCCTTCTCTATTGTGACATTTTTCTCTTTGCCCAAGCATCGTACTTGTACAGACACTTTCAGGTATACAAAATAAGTAAAAAAAAAGTTCTGCATGTACTTATTGTAAAATTAAAATGCTAATAGACTATTAGTATTTAAAAAATATATATGTATAGCATAAGAGCCTTAGAAAACATAAAAGGCACCATACAACACACATATAAACTGACAATCAAGATAACAAACAATAATAATGTGTTGATCAAAGACTGTCCTTTGTAGAGACAAACTTTATATGTATGTATATTAATAAATAGAAACGAATTTCGGTTTCTGGAAGAGAAAAAACCCTTTATTGTTTTTGCAATAAACTACCTAAGCCGTGACATAATAAAATTTGTAATTGTATGTGATGAAAGGTCATATGACTACATATTTAAACAGCTCCATCCAAGTTTGGATAGAGCACGTCAAGTGGTTTATATTTTACAGTCGTTTAAAGTCATGATACTATAAAAAAAAGGTAAGATATTACGCAGATTGATACTACACGTCACGGTGACGTAATGTGGTAGAAGGCGGGGCTTTTATGAATTTGACATATCAGCGCGAAAATAAATTATAATTAGCTCATGGCCAATCAAATAACCATATTCCACACAACAAAACGTCATGTGCGAACTCCACGAGATATCATGGGTTTACAGTTAAAAAGTTTTACGTTTTGTCAAGCATGGAAAAATGGAGATACGTGCAGTAATAAAATATTTCCATATTACAGATTTAGATGATACTTTAGGTGAGTCAGCGCCTTCATTTTTCACGGTTAAAACTTGAGTTGTAGACTTTAAACCTGGTTGTACAAGCACTGCAGATGTCCTGCATTCTGATCAGGCCAAAACCGGCAACGTCTGAAGAAATTGTACAGAAAGTTTATAAAATTGTTTTGAATGATCGCCAACTGAAGTTTGATGAAATAGCTGATACCACTATATGTCAGAAACAAAACAATAATCAAAAGTGGAGAGTGAAGAACGGTCCAATTCCGAAAAAAGGCAAGGTTATAGCAACAATTTTTTAAATGCCAGAGGCATTATTTTTATAGACTAACTTGAAAAAGGAAAATCAATAAATTCCGAGTATTACATCAACTTACTTGGCCAGTTGAAGCAACATATTCATGAGAAGCATTCCTGTTTGGTAAAAATAAAATACTGTTCAACCAGGACAATGCGCCCTGTCACAAATCACCAATTGTCAAGGCAAAAATTGATCATAAACTTCAAGCTGGTTTTGCATGAGCCTTATTCACCAGATTTGGCTCCAACGGATTTCCATTTGTTTCCTAATTTGAAAAAATTTCTTGTTGGTAAAAAATGTGCTTTGGATTTAGACATATTGCTGCCAAAAACGCCTATTTTGAAGAACTGGGCAAATCAGCCTACAGCGATGGCATAAAGGCTTTTGAGCACAGATGGAATAAGTGTATTGGGCTACACGGAGACCATGTAGAAAAATAAAAATAGTTTTTAACCCATATTTTGCTTTTTTTCTTGCTTAGGCTGGAAACTTTTCATCCCTACTAAATAAATGATGTGACAATAAAAACTGTTTATTAAATATTCCTATAAAATGTATACCTAGTTTTTTACTTTCCTGTAACCAGTAAGGAGATTATAGAAGTCTTGAATCGAGTTTTTGACGGATCTTTATGTTTTGAAGACCCTTGAGTACGTTTTATCACTTTCGTGATAATGTTTGTCTGTTTGTGTGTCTGTTTCCAGGATAACTCAAAAATAGACAAATAGAAAAACACCTTATCTAATGTGACGACTGGTCAAATTTTCTGAAACTTTGGTATGTTGTTTAGCCCATTGATACTTTTGGTTACTAGGTTGAGTACAAACCTTAAAACCTAGGCTTTACCATCTTGTGATGAGCTGATTTAATTTTGGGCATACTCCGACTCTGGGAGGGTACCTTATGGGGGTGTTTTTCTATTCTAATGTTTATTTCTATTATTAATGATTAGAGAACAAAATTTTCTCAAAAATTATGAAAAAATGTATGTTGAAATGTTTTATCTTTAATTCGTATTTTAAATACTTTTTGATTAGATGGGCCGTACTCAATATAATTGATAACTTTACAGGAAAGCCATCAGATGTTTATTAGGAAGGAAAGACTTTTATTAAGTGAATTAATACCTAATACCTACCATGAGGTTATGTTAGTGTTGTGTTAATAATGTATTTTACTACTATTTGTTTAAATAATATATAAATACATAACAGTGGTAACACTCCAAAGAACTAGAAGAACAGTTAAACAATATTAGGAATAAATCGAGGTATAAATGCAGTTTATAGTGAATAAATGAATTACTAAAATGTTTAGTTAATGTGGAAGTACGTAAGCTTAAAAATTAAAAAAAAATATTGGTTCTTATTTTAATGAAATTAATAACTTTTTAAGTTTTCTCGTCTACACTGTATAAAAACAATTATAACAACGATCAACTATCATGGGGTGACATAATATATGTTTCAGATGTATCACCACAGTTGATGTGCTGTTTTTGTATTAGTTTACTGTGATTGTTAATTTTATTAAATACTGTAAAGTGACGTGATATACTGAAAAGTGACAGAAAATATTTGAAATATTTCTAATCTTTGGTCTTTGGTATTTTGGTTTTCTTGTGAAACTGTATTTTATTAATTTAAACGATATAATTAGGTACATGGGGCAAATGAAAGATTTATATGGTCCTGTAGTATTCGGTCAACATTATCTCAGGTTATTTTTTAATCCAACACGAGTTCAGATCGTCAATAGGGATAGACCTTAACATACACATGAACTCAAATGGTCATAATGCATATATTATGGTTTGGCCCAAGGTAGAATTCAATGGATGCAAATTTCATAAATGTCAAAGTTGGTGTAGAAAAATTTAAATGGCTAGGTAGATTATTTAAGATTTTTACATATATTATTTGCGAAGCAACCTGTGATGGCTTCAGACTGCACAGGTTAGGTTAATGAGTTTTTTATTTTTCTCATTTTATCTATAATTTTTTTGAGCCATTATTAAATTCAACCATCTAAGTTTATGTGTATGTTTAGACATGGGCGTCGTTTGAGGCGGGGGGCAAGAGGGGACATTTGCACCCCCTGAAAGTTAACAAGATTTATTTCACTAGCGCTAAAAGAGAGTTCATATCCTTGTTTCTCTTTTTTTTTTTTTGTCAAATTTGTTACTTATTTTTAATTCCTTAAAGAGCGTTTTGCATTTCTCCTTACATATTTTTTAATTTCCTTGTTGATGTTTATATTGTTATTTATTGTATTTTCTAGAGATGTTTGAATTATTTAAATTTTTAAATGTATTCTACACTGGGTGCAATAATGATCCATGAGCAATAAGAGTTCCAATTTTTTTGTTGCTAGAGATAATCCAGAAGTGTAGAATTTTTATTTTAGTATTTAATATTATATCACTCTTTTAACAAGACTATTATTGTTTTAAGTTTAATATATTCTTTTGAAGGAAAGTTTTAGAGGTTTGTACTTATTAAAAAAACTTTGGATGTGGCCCAAATTTGTTTTTACAACACCAAAATTTTACGCCCTTTACAAATTCTCGTAACGACGCCCATGTGTTTAGAGTATCCCACTGTTATAATACTCTCAGGTACTTTATTATTTAAGTCTCAGAAGTTGATGATGATGAAGGCAGTATTACTGTGGGGTATCTAAATGAATTTTTTATGTAGGTTAGGGATATGTTAGGGTAGGGATAGGTAGTCTTTTTGTAAATATTTTTTGTAGTATAAACACATAATTTTTTATTTTATTGTGCAAACATGGAAAATATTTTTGGGGAAGGGGGTAAATTTCATGAGACCCCCAGTTTTTTTTATTATTGTGTTTGAAAGGCTTGTTTACTTATGAAAAAATTATTTTTTATTCCATTTGCATTTTTTCCAACATCGATATTTATTAAATAAAACTCAAAACCAAAAATAAGATAACTGAAAATGAGCAGAGATTTAAAAGTGATAGCAGTTTAAGTATTTGCTTTGTAGCTTCTCGCGAAATAGGGAGGAATGAGTTTTTGAGTGACTCGTACTTGTAGACTACTTATATTTTTTGTCAGCTTAAGAAGGGCACAAACTAGACATTCACATGTTGTGAAATGACATGTTTCAAAGTTATTTTTAGTGATTTTAAAAATACCAATTTATTTAAGAAAATCAAAGGTGACTAAGATACAAGCAAGTGTCAATTATCCACTATAACATGAGTTTCATCAAATGACATTAAAATTATAAGTAAACCTGTGTGGCCAAAGAAGTAACTGAAAATGTAGCATTATTGACTTGATTCCAAGATCCATTGATAGGCAGCTCAGCACTAACACTTTGGATTAAAATAGGTGCGTTGCCGGTTTTTCTTATACCATTCATTTCATCTATATTTATTGCTACCCTCTCCAATATATTATCATTGCCCTCTACAATTAATTCAGTTTTTTCATCTAATCCTCTGTGATAAATGTTTCCTTCTGTTTGATTAGTTCGTAGAATTGTGTTGATTTGTTTTAGTACTGTAGTACTTTCGTCATTAATAATTTTAACAAATCCATCATGTGTATTGTAGAAATTCCAATCAGAACCTTGAGGTAAGTTGTTTGAGTGCCTTATGGCTTCCATTAATGTTTTGAAACCATCCTAATAACATAAAAAAGCTAATATAAACCTAATATTGTTATATGGCTGATAAAACTAAATCTGAACCCAATAACCCTCTATGTGGACATGCATACGTTATAATAGTTATAATAATATAAACATATACTGTTAAAAAAATAATATATAATGAAAATGAAGTACCTTCATGAAGTCCTGAAAATTGTTATATCCTTGTATTTCATATTTTTTCTCATCAGTATCATTCTGAGAGTTATTTTTGTCTTGTTCTGGAAACATATTTAATCAGTAGACGTCCTTATTTTTAGATAAAATTAAATCAATCTACATTTCACTCAAGTTACTTTAATAAATAACTTTTTATTTTTGACGTTTTTTTATCAAAACTTGAGGACGAGAATTAACCTCAAATTATTCTTCTTTTTTATAGAACTATGACTTGTAAAATAATTTATTTAGCTAATAAAAATATCAAAAAACGTGAGAGGCATCTTATTAGGGTTCATTTACAGGATATTTTAATATCACGATCATATCATGGTTAGCAGCTACTTTTCGATACATCATTTAAACCTTTGCTGTTGTTTCTAAGCACCACTTTACGAACCTCACTATTAATAATTAAAACATAAAATTCAACAGTTATTGATCGAGTGTAGAATATATCAGCATTAGAATTAATTTTATTCATAATTAATGTGTCTTGTAAAAAGGATAGTGGTAAGTTAATTTCGTTATTACTTCCAAAACACTGACCCGCAGTTCCTATAATTCAAGTCCATGCATTATGACCACAATATATCCCCTATAGTAGTGCATCTCACTTGTTAAAGAGTTGGCACTAAGTTTGCAGCGCAAGAATGCGTCTGTGTCTGGCCGCTCAACTAACTCGATATGGCGGTAAATTCAAATATAATTTAAAGGCCAAATTTAAATTTCCCGCCAAAATTGTAAATTTTCAGCCGCTAAATGGCGGGAATTTTTAAATATATTCATTCGGCAATAATTATTGAGAAGTATATTGCATGTTCGATTAAACGAGCTGTAAATCCAGGCGCTATTTTTATTTTGATAGCTAAAAATAATACTAATTCTTTTATTATTAGCTATTACAATAAGAGCAGCATTTGGATTAACAACACATTTAAAAGAACATGTAATATACTTTTCAATTTTACCTAAATCACTTATTTTTTACCTATAGAGGTTAGATCTGAAAAAAAATTGGCTCTGGTAAAAAAACAAAAAATTGTATAAAGTATTTTATTTGAAAAATTATAAAACATTTAATATATTTTAAAGACGAAGATAACTCTAGCCATATCCATTTTACTGAAAAAAAAAAAAGAAACTATTAAATGAAATCATTTAGTTATTAAGAGATGTTTGTGATAATACAGTGGCAGCTATCGAATGTTGTACAATACGTTTTGCTAATGTCCAAGTAAAAACTACAAAGAGTTAGCATTAGTGTGGAGAAGGAATAGAATACTATGAACGTAGCCAGCCGGCTACGTGGTGATGCATCACACCGTGTGCCTGTTCATATTACACAGTACACAAGGCAACATTCATATTATTCGTTTCCTGTTCGAACTAATGTGCTAACTATTTAGTTTTATTTTCGATTCTAGCCAAGCGTATTGGAAAGTGTTCATTAGCCGATACTGTATATAAATGCTAAAATCAATAAGTGAAATAAAAAAATTTAGTTTAAATGGACATCTACTTCGAAAAAAGTAAATTATTATACTTGAATTTTAAAGGCTGTTGCCACTGGAAAACTATTATCTAGGGCTTGGATGACAGCCATAGGACTCCCTCCTTGAATCGTGTCCATAGGAAAGCATAAGATCATAGTTAAATTATAATATTAAGAGGGTAGGTATTAACTGAAAAAATATGAAAAATTATTACAAACTTACCTCAAAATTGGCACCTACATTAAAAGAAGGGAAAACGGAAACATAAAATTGTTATACTTGAATTTTAAAGGCTTTTCCTACTGGAAAAGTATTATCTAGGGCGCAGACCCTTGGATGACAGCCATAGATAGCAATCCTTCCTCGATTCCTCTTTTTCTGAGTTTGTTGTACGTTTTGTTTCCCATATTAAATAAGAAAGCACTTAATACAACAACACAAATCACAATAAATATCGCTGAAACAAAATTAATATTAAATTTCGTAGAAAAAAAAATCAAAAAATTATCACTTGTCAACACTGACACTTCACGCTTCACTTATAAAAACTCAACGCTAAAGAATGAAAGATGATTCGAAATAGAAATTATTAACTGGTATCTCTTTCTTTTATAAGTATCTAAACAAAGAGAAGGAGTGGGAGTGAGTAACGCTCCGATCAGATTGTTTTGAATTCGTCGTCAACCAATGAACGTGCCGAAGTCAAAAATCAATAACGATACTAGCGCCATGAGACCTGTGTCTGGCCGCAGCGTAACTCAAAGCCATTTCTTGAATCCCAGTTACATTACTATAGGGGATATATTGTGCATTATGACTAAGCTGACATTAACCTAACGTCACTGTCACTCGTGACTACGTCACAACATCACAAAACTCAAATGACACTAATGACCAGTGTTGCCGTTGCTATTACAATTAGGCATTCAACGACCTGTCAAACATTAGGTGCCAGTGGGAAATTCTTGTATATTTAAGGGGGGTAGCGACATAGTCTTCCAACTTGGACGCTATTTTTATTCGAAGTAGTACTCGCCAAGCCTGCCAATTTATGAAGAAGTGTATAGGTGGGTTTTTTAAATATTATTTTTATTGTGTTTGACATAAAATATTTAAATCTAATCTATTATTCATGATTTTACGTAAAGTAGATAGAATACACCATATGTCGCCACCCTTAGATATACCAAACCTGCCCACTGGTAATTCATTTGTTTGGAATGCCTAATTGTAACAAATCTATTACTAAAAAGTTACACCAGTACGTTATTACGACTTTTAAGAAAAGAGGAAAAATCTATTACCTTTTAAAATATCAAAATTTTATGAGTGGCTCCATTTAAACTTCAGAGCCCATACTTAAAAAAATTAGAAATCTATACATTTGTTATTTCTGTGTTTTCTTGTTTCAATAAATCCAAGATAGGCGTCACTTTATTATTATTGTATTATTTTTTTTGTTATTGGTCAGTTTTTAGTTTAGTAGGGGATAACCACCAGCCTCCAGCATAATTTATATATTGTTTTTAATAACGTAGACCCCTTCAAGACTGAAGAACGACTAAATTATAAAAAATTACCCTTTTTGGGCTAACATCTTTAAAATAAAAAAAACACTGCATGAATCAAATATTTAAAATTTAAAAAAATTAGTTTGTGGTTTATTTTCATTACCCCATTTTTTCGCAGCAGCAGAAATAATTTTCTCTCAACTAACTAATAAATTTTTATTGTTAATAGTTATTTATGCAACAAGTGCAAAAAGTAAGTGTTTATTGCACGCGACGTGAAATTGTCCAACAAAGTCGTCAGGCCGAGTTGGACAACACGTCGAGTGCAATAAACACTTTTTGTACGAGTTACATACAATATTTTTTCTACGTTCATGCAAAAACCAAAAAATGTTTTATAGAACTGCAGCTGCATTATCCAAATCTTTTGCTACGTTTGAGAATCCACATCGGATGCATTTTTTACATCTCGAGCGTTTTTTTATCCACATCGGACACATCTACTACATCTACATCTGCGTTTTTTTATCCCAGATGTACCTGTTCAGATTACATTTTTTACATCTCGATTTGAAATGAGATGTGAATGAGATGTTTGTTCCATGCTAGAGAGTAAGTGTTCTGTGAAGCCTTGTTTGTCAATTTTTCCTTTGTTTATGCTAGCATGAATATAAAAGTGATTAGTTTGCTTAATTTTTGTTTATATTTCAAATTTAGGTTGATTTGTAGTCTCAAAAGTCAAATTTAATAAGTATAAACTTCTAACTTGTCATTGACATTTGTCACGTGACCAAATAAAGTCTAGAGCGTTTGTTTATTACATCTACATTCAGATCTAATTCTCTATCACGTGATAAAAAATTCACAACATCTCAGATGCATCCGATGTGGATTCTCAAACGCGGCAATAGTAGCCGTGATCGTGTACCTTTGTTTGAGGCATTTATTTACGTTTGTGTTCATAATTTGTAATGACATTTTTAATAAAATACATTTTTTTATTAATTTATTTATTAAATGATTGAAAATAATATAAAATATGCAATTGTTTTTAAAACGTAACACAGAAAATGAAAATGGACTAAATATTTGGCGTTGATTTGAATATTTATGTTTGTCATGATCATAAAACGCTGTAGTAAAATGACAGATGAGTGCAATAAAATTTTTATTGCACTAGTGCAATAAAGACCCAGTTTTTTCACTAAATATAGATCAATAAAGTTTTGTTTTTGCATGAACGTAGAAAAATGTATTTAATAATAGTTCTGGTACATTAATTGCTGCGTTTGAGAATCCACATCGGATGCATCTGAGATTGCTGCGTTTGAGAATCCACATCGGATGCATCTGAGATGTAAAAAAATCTTTGATCACGTGGTTCAGTATACGTAAATGTAATGGGACAGATGTGTCCGATGTGGATAAAAAAACGCTCGAGATGTAAAAAATGCATCCGATGTGGATTCTCAAACGCAGCAGATGTAAAAAATCTTTGATCACGTGGTTCAGTATACGTAAATGTAATGGGACAGATGTGTCCGATGTGGATAAAAAAACGCTCGAGATGTAAAAAATGCATCCGATGTGGATTCTCAAACGCAGCAGATGTAAAAAATCTTTGATCACGTGGTTCAGTATCAATGAACTGGAGTGGGGTAGAATGCTTGTCAATAGACTTGATGTGCGACTCTATGGGCGAAGATAGGTTATTTTTTATCTCACTCGGGAGTATTTAAAATAGCCAGTTTCTATTTCACATTGTTATTGTCTGATCCACCAGCTTGTGGATTGAACAATAACAATGTGAAACAGAAAATGGTTATTATAAATACTCCCGAGTGAGATGAACAATAAAAATGGCTGCGCCCATCGAGTCGCACCTTGTTCTAATAGTACAACATGTACATTGGCATTCTACCCCCCTCCAGTTCATTGTTCAGTATACGTAAATGTAATGGGACAGATGTGTCCGATGTGGATAAAAAAACGCTCGAGATGTAAAAAATGCATCCGATGTGGATTCTCAAACGCAGCATATGTTACTTTAAAATATTATCTATTACGATTTTATTACCTTTTGGTTCAAAATTCTATTACGAAAAAATTAATTGGTGTGGCAACACTGCTAATGACAGTCCCCATCACAACAGGATAAACCCACTTGTTGAACATTTGTTTTTAAATATAAATTTCTTAAATAGTCTATTTAAAGAGTTTTTTCACTAATGGAGATCAACTAAATAGTAAGATAAATTATGTTCGTTTTTTGCTGATGTACAATATCCATACCCCATAGCTTTTACCATTGTTTTTTGTTGTCTACCCCATATCCATTTCTGTTTTAGTATGTTTTGTTTAAAAAAGTAAAACTAGATAATGAACAGTGATGAAAATGAAACCAGAATATGCAGAAATGGTCGCTGCCATAGGATTTGGTGTCTTATCTGCAATTTTCGTCAGTGCTTTTGTTATTCTGATTGTTATTTGTAGAAGACAAAGGTTATTTTATAAATCAGCTTTATTA
This sequence comes from Psylliodes chrysocephalus, assembly GCA_927349885.1. NCBI lineage: Eukaryota > Metazoa > Arthropoda > Insecta > Coleoptera > Chrysomelidae > Psylliodes > Psylliodes chrysocephalus. The sequence continues at coordinate 19,374,323 of OV651820.1, forward strand.
GACGAGAGTAGTAGGTAGGTAAGAAATTATTTAAGTAAATATCTAGTTTGAACTGTTTTCAACTATAAAAAAATTAAGCATAATGTACTTGTTAGCTATCTCAACTGTAAACAAAAAACCTAATTACCATCTTGTGCATGCCAATGAAGGCAGCTGAGCATCTTGGAAATTTTTAGTTGAAACCAAGTTTTTTTTTTTTTCTAAAAACCATACTACATTTTAATGCTATTTTGAGGTTCTTGAAATATAAAACTTTTCTAAAAAAATTGCTATTTTAAATAATATAACTTGCACTGCTGGAACAAATTCAGCAGAGCAGCTTGGATTTTTAAAGTTTTTTTTCTAATAACAAACTACACCATATTTTTAGGCTCTCGAAATATAAAACTTTTCGAAAGAAAAACGGTATTTTTAAAAAATATAAGGTGCTTTGCTGGATTAAAGTCGGCAGAGCAACTCAGGTGTTTTTAAGTTCTGTTCTGAAAACAACCACGCCATATTTTTATGCCTTGTAATTTTATAAAAAATATTCCAAAAAATGAATGCTATTTTTAAAAAATACGGGAAGCTTTTCTCTAAAAATAACAACCACATTTTTAGGTGATTAATTTGAATTTTTGAATAGGGTATAAAAATAGCCTTAAATTAACCTAAAAATATTGCATAGATTTTAACTCAAAATTCCGTAGGTACTTTGCTGCCTTCTTTGGCATATCTTATGCAAATGAATAACAATTTTTTTTAAATAATAATATGCAATCTTTTCAATTAATATTTACAATTAATTTTGACAATTAATAATGGGATAGTATATTTTTTTGCAACATTTTGCCTATTGAAATATTGGGAAATGAATAATAACTTTATAATCTTAGGGACATCAGACTGAATAGGGGTACTAAGTTGGTAAAACAAGGTAAAAAGTGACAAAAAATATATTCAACCTTGTATGTATTTAGGATCAAGGAATTGTGCTGACTTGACAACAATGTCTCCTAAACTTTGCCATGCTAAGAGGAAAAATAAGTGAATTTAAAATATATTTTCCAACAGCTAGTAATACATCTTTGTGATAATGGTCTATGCATGTATATTTTAATTATTCTGAGGGCTTAAACTATTAATTCACTAAACAATTAATTACAGACCAGAAAAACAACTTATTGGATCAGATGCATCCGAATGGGAATTAGGTGAAGTAAGTACAAATTTTGAAGATATTTTGACAGACGAACAGTGGATAGATGATGCGACTGGACTTATTCCTCATTGCCTGGCTATTTTAAAAACATGCAGATACCTCACGGAACGACTTACAACTTTGGCTATGAGCTCTACCCCATTGTCTGGAGATTTCAAACAAATTGTAGAGGTAACACATTAATTAATAAAACTGAATTTTTCCAATTAAGTCTTCAAATAATTGATTTGTGATGAATTCCTGTCATTTTAGTGTGCAAAAAGAATATCAAGCAGAGTAGATGATATGGTAAGAAGTATGTATCCACCTCTTGATCCTAGACTTTTGGAAGCCAGGGCTGCAGCTCTAACTTTGGCCGTTACTCATCTTGCGCTTCTTGTAAAATACGAATGTGGTCATAAAGAAAGAGGGCTGTTATGGATAGAAAAGTCTTTAGAAGAGATGGATAAACATATGGGTGTAAGTACTGTAAATAAATCTTTGGTTGCAAGTAAAGTAGACCCTTTTAGCTTTTTGAAAGGAATATTTTGGATGACACAAACTTATACAAATGAAATACTACATTCTATTTTTATTTGTAGTTTTTGATGGATGCATCACTACATCAAGAGACAGTCAACAAAATCTCAAATGCATTAAATCTCAGTACCCCTTTGTAAGTGTTAATTCTTCCCTGTCCATTTTAAGAAAAAATATTTCAACACTATGTTAACTTTGACAATATTCATATAAAGCAACAATTGTTATTTAATGGTCTTATTCTCTGATATTTTAAATAAAAATACTTATAATTTTAATATATTTTATTTCCTTTTTTTTTACATACTTTTTTATCACATTGATGTTTCGAGGCGACCCTATTGATCATGAAGTTAATGTTAACAAGACAAGAGTGTAGGTCTGAAGATGTCAAATGTTTAGAAAAAGTGACGTTATTTTCTAGTGTATAAAAAAAGCATAATTCTAATCACTCCCTATATGGGCCAATTTCTAGACATATTTCTAATAAAATAAAAATACTAAAGTTGTCAAGTTACATTCAAAAAATATATATTTGTCTTAATTTATTGCGTTTGTATATAAGAGTGTGATAGAAAAACGGTTTATCCCATGTCCAGAAATTAGCCTAAAAATAATAACTGGTACCAAAGCAAAAGAAAATAGTGAATAATCAAACAACACTAGACAATCTATTTACAGTACAATGAAACATGAAAAAGAAAACGTTTTAAAATATTTAAAGACAAAAATCTGCTTTATTGTATAAAGCTGTTTCACCATACTGTACTGTAGCATCTATTCCATTTTTAAAGTTGAACATGGTTGCTATCCAATATAATAATAGAATTAAACTTTCTTCAATGACTTCTGACCTTTTGCCAAAAGTACTGCTTCAAGTTCTAAGGAGATAAAATATTATTTTCTAGTTTTCACAGTATTGGCTGCTTCCTTTAAAATTTTTGCTTTCAGGTGATCTTTGTAGGAAAGAATACCTCCCTGCCATTTTGTAACCGTTTCCTTTTCACACACCCAAATTTCTTCTGCAACCTAAATTAAAAAAAATTGTTCACCCACGAATAGATAATTGTTAGACCCTTGGAACTGTTTTAGTTCTCGAACTCAAAGCAAAATTGAGTACAATAATGTTATTTATATATTTACCTGGCTGATTAATCTAAAGTCGTGACTAACTAGCACCATTCCTCCCTCGAATTCATTGATTGCGTTAGCCAGAGTGTCAATGGTTTCCATATCCAAGTGATTGGTAGGTTCATCAAGTAGGAGCAAATGGGGCACTTGCCACGCCAGCCAAGCGAACACAACCCTACATCTCTGACCATCAGACAACTGTCTAATTGGACACACCTTCAAAATAAAAGACAAAATGTTATTTATTTTTAAACCAAACCCTGTAGGGATATGGATTGCAGCAATAAAGAAATTCATAAATAGTGACCTAAGAATTTTTTAGAAATGAATCCAGAATAATTTATGAAAACTTTTACAAAAAAAAAATTCATCAAACTTTCTCAACTACAAATCAATAGCAAACCATGTATAGATAGATATGGATTACACCAATAGAGCAATTATATGTACATATATAACTTAAATATTGCCCTAAGAATTGTCTAAAATTGATTGTATCCATATATAACAAGAATTTTACAAAAAAAAAAAAAAAATTCTCCAAACTTTCTTATAAATAAATAGCGAACCCTGTATATATATGGATTACAGTAATAGAATAATTATAAAGATTAATAACTATTGTCCTAAGACCTGTCTAGAATTGATCAGGAATATAATTTTGGAATTTCTCTACAACATAATAATCACTAAACTTTACAAATTAATTGCAAACTTATTGAATATATAACTAAAAGTGGTCAATTAATTTTTATTGCTATTTATTTACCTGTTGTCTCCCTGTAAGCCCATATCGCCCAATAATTTTTCTCATTTCCTCCTTTTCTTTAATATCAGGAAACTCTTTCATCATGTATTCCAATGGGGATAGATCTAGATCTAAAAGTTCATGCAGATGCTGATGGTAACGGGCTATACGTAAATGAGAATTTTTTCTTATCATACCCTCTGTTGGAGTTAACTGAAAACATTCATTAACATTTGACAAGAACTCTTATAATTAAAAAAGCAGTACTTTTATTTGGTAGGATGATAGGAGATTGGGTAATTTGTCATAATATTACCATTCATTTCAATAATTCATGGCCATTTTTTTTTCTGTAAATAATTACAATGTTGCCAATCCTGTCAAATAATACTTTCCCTATAATATAAAAGTGAATTGTAATGAATACTTACTTCACCATACAATAATTTCAAAAGGGTACTTTTTCCAGCACCATTGGGACCGACGAGTGCCAACCTAGTATCTAAATCAATACCAAATTCCAAATTTTTGTAAATCCAAGGTGTTTTGTCATTGTATCTAAAACTAACGTTTTGAACCATAATAACAGGAGGTGGAATAGTACCACAACTTGGAAAGTAAAAGGTGACCGTTTTATCTGTGGATACTTTTTCTGTAAGACCTTGAGCCACCATCTTGGCAAGAGTCTTTTCTTTGGACTGTGCCTGTCTAGCCAGTTTCGCAGAACCGTGACCAAATCTTGCAATGTAATTCTAAAAATGTATGCCAAATTATTAAAGAACATTGAAGGTATTGCAGGAAAATAGAAACTCACCTTCATGTGATTGATTTGATCTTGTTCCCAGTTATATTGTTTCATTTGATTTTCCAACAGTTCCATCCTGGTTCTAACAAAGGCATCATAATTACCTGTGTAATATTTGAGCCTTTTTTTATTAATATGTATTATATTTGTACAAACACCGTTTAAGAAATCTTGAGAATGTGATATCAAAACCAATATCCTCTTGTAACTATAAACAATAGGGTAATGATATAAAATGTGCAGCATGTCCTGGAGATTATAAATGAAACTAGAAAAGTACTAATTAAAAAAACCTACTTTCTGAGCTCCTCTTCTAACCATACACAAGCATCCAAATCCAAATGATTGGTAGGTTCATCGAGTAACAACAAATGGGGTTTAACATACAAAGCTCTAGCCAAAGCTATTCTCATCCTCCAGCCTCCACTAAAGTCTTTAGTTTTTTTGTTCTGCATTTCTGGAGTAAAACCAAGACCATGTAAAATATTAGCAGCCCTAGCTTCGGCAGTATCAGCAGACATGTCATCTAAACGTTCATAGATGTCCATTAGCTGTTCCTGAGATTCATCATCTTCACAAGCAATTAGTTGTTCTGCTAACTAAATTAAGAAAAGGAATCAGATATATAACACTTGTTTTATTTTTGACATAAGTTACTATTTTATTTTCTTATATTATAAAAGATAGACAGTCAACCTCTTTAAACCAAAGATTTCATACCTTTTCCAAACGGACCCGTTCTTCATCTACTTCCATTACACATTGAAGTGCACTTTTATCTGAGGCAGGCATTTCTCTAGTTAAATGAAAAATATCTATATGTTCAGGAATAGGGACTTCCCTGTTACCCAGAACAGCCAGTATAGTGGATTTTCCACTACCATTTAAACCTAAGAGACCATATCTTCTACCACAATTTAATTCTAACAATGCATCTTGCAACATTTCACATCCATGGAAAGTAATTGAAAAAGTATCTATTTTTACATCTCGTGATTTTGGATGCACTGCCAGGGAGCCTGTACAGGCACGAGCATCAGCATTTAGACGTGCATCAGATTCCAGTTTAGCACACAGTGCCTCTATAACATTAAAAAAAAACAAATATAGTTGAATGGGACATTTTCCTACGAAAAGAAAAGTAATGAAGTGTCTAAAATATATGAAAAAAAAAAAAACAAATTTATGTATCTTGAAAACAATGATGTTAAAATTAAGAAAGAAACCAGTGATCTTTATAATTTAAGTATTTTGTCATTACTTTGATATGTGGCAAAGTTGTAACCCCTAATTCCTAACTATTACTTTCATAAATATCAGAATTATCATAAAATGAAAAAACAAGTACATGAACCCAAAAGGTTTTTAAATTAGATTCTTTTTGCAAAACTACAACTAATAGTTATAATTCAATAAAAACTACAATAAGCCATGTCTTTCCAGTCACTGGTATTAGACCCTGGCATAATTCCTTGCAATTACTGGACAATGTTGCCACATATAAATCTAGAAATGTGACTTTTTTAAAAATTCATGTCTAAAAAAATTATGAATTGATCTTATATTAATTTTTAAAATTAAAAAAAAGGTAATCCTAAAAATACTATTTGATTATAGCTTATGTACATATGTACAATGTTTTTTTTTAATGAAAAATTTAAAGCAGTTTACAGTACATTGATATTTAAAAACCATATGGTCAACACCTATTTACAATTTTGTTATACACTGTCAAAAAACACTCTAATGAAAATATAATTCTCACCTAATTCATTTACATAAAATCTGAGTATTATAAGTGTAAAAAAATAAATATTTATTACCTTCAGCACTCAGTTCAGTAACACCATTTGTTAAGTTGCCATGACCATTGGTTTTAGAAACATCATTTTGTTCTTCTTTTTCATCTTTAGGCTTAATCTCAGTTTTCTTGCCAGTTTGTCTAGCTTTTGCAGCTTCTTTTTTACGTTGTTGTTCACGTTTCTTCGCGTCAGAAGGCATTATGGATACAATAAATTAATTATATTTCTAACGAGCTGAAATACTAACAGAAAAACTGTTACTGCAACACTACTGCAAATGTGTTGCAATTTTAAAACTAAATACAAAATATTGAAAAGAAATAAAACTAGAAATAAATCATATGCAATAAATTCGATTCTTTTGTTATTTGATCGTTCCACTTACCTGGATAATACCTAAAAATAAAATCGGCCCAATATTACATGTGTCCACGAAATGGACGGACACAAAAGAGGTAATTTTGACAGCGAATAAGATGACATTTGTCATCTAGCGATTTTAGTTTAGGGCATTTATTTGTGAACATCGATTTCAAAGCGATTATCGTATGCCTACGTGTTTGCCGAACCAAAGAAGTAGAGGCCGAACTCTGCTTATGTCAATCATCAAGTGTCAACGTGGTGTCAACTGACAATTTAAACTTCGTCTGTCAACATATTTATCATGACCGGTTAGGAATTTATAATTTTTTTATCATTTTGAAACGTAAATATGAATATATCGTTAAGCGGTAAAATATAACCAAGCCTTTTATGAAAAGAATTAAAGAATAATATAAAAAAATGGCCAATGTCTTGAACAGGACACTTTCAAGAGTTCTTTTAAAGAGGAAAATATGGTGCCACAAATATTATTCAGTTTTAAGTTGTTATACTTGCAGTGCATCGTCGTTGAATACATCTTTAATTGAAAAAAAACTCAATAATGGATATAAAATAGCAATTTTAAATAGACCCAGAATCTATGAAGGCTTTATGAATTATTGTAATGAGAAGAAACACTGTGAACCCGAACCTGAGAAATTAACGCTTTTCCAAAAATTTAAACAAATGTACAGAGATTACTGGTATGTTCTAGTGCCTGTCCATATTATTACTTCCACTATGTGGTTTGGAGGATTTTATTATATGGCAAAAAGGTAATAAAATGTAATTCAAGTTTGCTACTAGAGTCAGTCATGTATACATAAAGACAAATAATTAAGTACATTCTCAGTGAATGTCTCAAGTGTGAGCTCTTCTTGGTTTTAACACAAACTTCTATATTTTAACTTATTTTAATGATAATGAAAAATGTCCTGTACAAGTGAATGTATTGCTCCTGAATGTACATAAAGTTCTAATGTATTTTAATTTTAGTGGTTTTGACATTATTCATGTTTTGGAATCATGGCATGTAAGTGAAAAACTTATCAATCCCCTAAGAGATTCAAGTATGGGATATGTTGCTGTTGCTTATGCTTGTTACAAAATAGCCACTCCTGCTCGATATACTGTGACAGTAGGAGGTACCACTATCTCTATAAATTATTTAAAAAAATGGGGGTACATTAAACCAGTTCCTAGTAAAGAAAGAATGAAGGAAATCTATGAAGAAAAGAAGCGAAGTATGGCAGAAGGTATAAAGGAAAAAAAGGAAACTTTAATGGAAAGTTTACAAGAGACTACAGAAGGCATAAAAGAGAAGAAGGACAATATCATCGAAAGTGTTAAAAAAACTGCTGAAAAGAAAAAACCATCTATAAAAATGAAAGAGAAAACTAAAATATAATGTTCTTAAGCCCAAATATTTTATAAATTACAGATTTTCATTATATTATTGTTAAGTTTACTTTTTAAATGTTATTTAACAAATTAAAATAGGGATGATTTCCAAAATTTATATTTTCATTTTAATTGAGGACCGACCATTCACTATCATGCAAAGGGCTGCATCTAAATATTTGACTTGATTGAAAAAAGAAAATCGCAAAAACAGATCAGTTTTTATTCTAGGAGGACACCTTTATCATATCCTCAACTATCAATCATATATGTCATTTCATTCCTCTCTGTCACTCTAACCAATATTTAAGCAGGAAAGGGAAAGGCCAAGTATGACCTACCGTTGAAAAACTAATGTCATGGGGAATTAAGCAATATGAATCTTCCATTATTTTAGTTTTAGTAGATCGACTAGAATCCGAGGTGGGGTCAATTGGAAAGGTTCTGGCTCCGCCCCTGCTCTAGCAGGATACAAGTATTGTAAAGTGAGACACTTGATTTGAAACCTAATTTTAACAGTAATTTCATACATGAATAAAAAATGTGATTGATTGCAATTAGTTTTTTTTATAGCTTAGTGCTCTGCAAGGGGTTTCAATTATTTAAATTGCTAATAGAATTAGCTTTCAAATGAAGTGTTACAGTTTACAAGATGTAACAGGTTTTTATCCCACTAGAGGACACTAAATTCAGAAGTAATGCAATGATTAGTCATGTTGCTGAACTCCACTAACTGCACCCCAATGTGGTATTCCATATTATCATATGGCGACCATATTTCCTTTGACCCAATGCTGAGCCCAAGAGGTGATGACTTTTTTTAGCTCCCAACTCGAGGATAAATACAAAAAAAAACAGAAGTCCTGTAGATACCTGAAGACTTTCTTTTATCTCCCCAAGTCTTATTTGTTAAGTTTCAGTGAATTATTAGGTATTGTATTTGCTGGACAAATAGGATGTTTTGCTGTACAAGATCAAATGCTGGACAGACTTTGAAAATGCTGTACGTATGGTCGCCCTATATTATCTTGGGCAGTCCAGAATATTGATAGAGGGTCTATCCAAGAACAAACAAAATCATTTACTAAAACTCAAGACTGCGACTTTTCATTCTATCTTTTTTCTGTCAAACAACATAACATGATGAGATTTAGAGGGATTTATATCTAAACAATAGTCATTAGATAATTTAAAAAGTAGATTCAAATCAGAATTTACCTTGGTGGTGCTTTCTTCAAATTTATACGCAGGAAATGGAAGGTAAATTCTAAGTATCATCTGTATATTGGTGAAAATTACAATACTTTAGTGATTCTGGGAATAAAGATGTATAGATACAAAATAATAAAGGGCCCAGAATGGATCCTTGGGAACCCCATTTTCTATGTTTAGTGAAAAAGATAATTTATCTTTATATTTGACATACTGTATTCTATAGATAAGATAAGACGTTTTGAATCTTCATTAAATCCCAGATGGTGTAATAACCTTATTAGCATCACATGATTTATTCTGTCAAACGTCTAATAAGACTAAAAAACTCTAAGTTGATTTTGGTCAGTAGCTCTAATAGAGTAAGTGTTCTGTGGCTCTAATGATATCGTCAATGACTGAAAGTAGGGCGGTGTTGAAACTGTGATTATAGCGAAAACCAGATTGCTTAATAGGAATAATATAACGATCTAGAAAGGTTTTTATTTGATGATAATACCTTGACTTCTTTCTCCTATACCAATTTATAACTGTTTCTACCCTTACTACCTGCTGGTCTTTTTTTTTCTTCAATGTGAAATAAATTTGACTTTGTTTCTTTTTTTATCCCCTACAAATTCACATTCAATAATCCAATATAAATTTCAACACAAAAACCTTTCTTTTCTTTACAAATCTAGCTGACAAACCCCTCTAAATTTTTCAACTTTTCAAAATATTCTGATTTCCTTAAACAATTTTTTAATTCCCAGATCACAACCCTTAATTTTGAACCAGATATCAATAACATATGTGTTTTACATTCAATGTAAACGTTCTTTCATTATATATTAAAACTTTTATTTTTTGTTACATGTATTACGTTTCTTTTATTGTTCCTTTGGCATAAGTATAAATAAATTATAAAATTAAAAATGAGGTTTCTGGATTATCCGGCAAAGGCTCTCGGTCCCGGCTGGCCAGGATAATCGAGGTTCTACTGTAAATGCAATAACCAACTTACGTAGGAACATTTTTTTTTACAAAAGGAGAATAATCGAAAACTATAAAAAATTAATTTTTTGGAAAAGCAGAAATAAATTTCTCTACGAAATTATGAAATGTATCCTCAAACACCCAATAAAGTGAAAACAAATTATTGAAAAAGTCAACGCGATAAATATTCTAGGTACTTTTATAGTTATTTAGGTATTTATCAATTTTATCGTATTTTCCAGAAACAGTGATAAAATCAATGAGTTGGGTAATTTTTTATGTGGCTGCCAATCAGAAATCACACATTACGTTGTATTCAAATCTCGCGCTAAATTGATTCCTAGTTATAGGTCAGTTTCTTTTAGGCTTGTTTTGGTTCTTTAACGAACTAATTCAGAATCAGTGAATTACACTCGTTCAGCTCAGTAGGTTGATTATTATCGCGACGAATTCTTGAAAAATGAATTCGTCAACTGTATTTAAGAACTGGAATTGGCGGTTCTGTTTGAACGAAAACAAACCCTTTGTGCGCATAAGGAACGTTATAAAAGTGACGTCACTTAGATTATATAAAGCGCAGCCCACGGCATCCATTACATTCGATTTTATTCACCATTCAGAAGCAAAAGCAACGATAAACTTACTCGCTCTCCATTGTTTTGTCGTTTTATACCTACGTGAAATAATAAATCGGAACAATAGTTTTTTGAAATAATTGTTCTAACTAGTGCTTCGCGATGGGAAAAGGAAAGAAACCAGGTAGGTAATTTATCTATAGTTTTTAAGATTTAAAAGGTCGATGTACCTACGCTATACCTATTCATTCCTTTGTTAAATTGAAATGTTAGGCGTACTTTGATGTTTCTTCGAACGCATTTTTTTCAGCAATTTTTTTGTATGCCTTATCTGTAGAACGAGCACAAAAAAATATTTCATTTCAATAAAAGGAAAATATATGATGTATGTATAACGCAATATTGCGCAATTTGGCTGTGATAACCCGGATCTTTTTATTATCAAAATCATTTTGAAAAGTATTAACATACATATGGTGTCCATCCAAAGAACATTGGCCTATTATTTTAACGTAAAATACCTCGAAACGCTAAAAAGTTTTATTTCTAGCTTAGTATATATTTTTTCCCATGGTCAAAGCAGGCAAGTTTTGCTGTATCTTAATTATACCCATTTTTGTTGAAATTTAAATTTGCATTTAATAATGGTGAAACGGGGAAACCCACACGTAAATTGTGGGTTTCCCCCAATGATTCTAAACTATTATTAGGATGGATCATCCTCAATCATGTACATTACAACATATCTAAAATACACATACATACATACCTACTCGTAAATGTAAAATAAAGGTGTGTGTCATTAAAAATATAAGAGATTTTCGGAGCTTGCAGGAGGAAATATTTACAGTAGTAGGCAATTTTAATGTTTTAGGCAAGTAAATATAAATATGCATTTAAATTTAATACAAAACTAATTTTCAATTGAAGTGCGGTCAGTAATTGTGGGTCCGGTGAAGGATCCTGAGGTGCGAAATTCACAAAAAATTTTAAACACTCAAAAAAAGTAAATAGTTTCTATACTAAATTTTCGAAAAAAATTATGAATGAAGCAGTGTTTTTCAAAAAAAAAAAAAAAAGAAAATAATTAGAAACCCGAATTTTACAGGTCATAATCACAAAACAATTACTCTAAATGACAGTTTGTCTTAAAAATAACAAACGTTGTCAAGTTGTTAATAAAATCATAAGTTTAAGGATTATTTGAAATTTAAAAGTACGAGATTATAAAAAAGAAGTAATCAAAAATTATGCATTTTTCGTTTGTTTCAAAAAGATATTAGCGTCTGGCCAGCCCATGAACCTGGCTCCAGACTTAAACCACAGCTTATCAGTGTTGCCAATACCCAAACTTTAAATTATACGATGGTTGGGTACAAAAGATACGCGTTTTATACGAATTGCAGATTTAGCTTTGTAGCCACATCTTTGCATTTGAGGATATCAAATTTGTGTTGCTGCCAGGTTTGGCTTTAGGTTTGTGAGAAGGGGGAGTGCCGAGAAAATAAATGTGGTAATGCAGATTCATTCAGGATAGACTGCTGAAAGCCAAAAGTTCCAAAGAAAAGTGCATTTCAATAATGCGAACAATATCGGTTCGGTGAATACCCGGTTTCGGGCCTGTTTTCATTTGTCAATGTGGCTTTTATTAAAATAAGCAGCCAGCTAGCTACCAGTCAGCCACTGTTTAATAAAAGTAGAGCAGGAGACACACTGGAAAAACTAAGTTGTCCAAATAAACTCAGAAGTGCCTAAACTTATTTCTAAAATAAATGGAAATCCAAAAAGATCCATAGTTTTTCCAGAATATACGGAAATTATACGGAATTTCAAAGAGTTAGAAAAGGATACGCTGGCAAGTTAGAATATACGAAAATCGTATAATTATACGCAAATCGGCAACACTGCAGCTTATACAATACAGCTCCACAACTCCGTGTCGGCGTCTTTGATCTGGCGGTCGAGAACCAAGCAAGACGGAATGGTGCTATCTCTGTTAGATTCAAGGGAAAAGTCGGGCCCGGATTAAACAATTTTTTTATTATTGAAAAAATTGAAAACCTTGGCGTAATAAGGTTGGTCACATGCCATATTAAGTAAGTTTTGGGAAATTACATTTTTAATTTGTTTTAAATCTTTCAAATATAATTAAAAAAATTATTTAAATATAAATATTACGAAAAATAGCACATCTTTCGGATTAGAGGTAAAATAATTTATATATGGCTAGTAAAATCCTCGTTAACAAATGTTTTGAGCTAAAACAGTCACTTCACGACAAATTGTGGCTTGGATCCATTTTACACCAAGGGCTTCAATTGTTAAAGAATTGTGTCACGCTCGTGGATGCAAATCAAGTGGTACCCCCCTGTCTCTGGCAAGTGTTACTCTTCGCGCAAAGGGTTTATACCTAGATAAACGATGAATGCTTCGACTGAGGTCTGGGAACTCTATATGGTATTTTGGAATCATAAAGAATGTGTGCTTTTGTTTTAACAATATTGGTTATATTTAGATGTATTCTTATTATTTGAAATACAGATTTGTAGAAGTTATACTTTGACAGTTTTTATTAATATAAAAAGTAGGAAATTTTAAAACTTTATAGTAATGTGAAATTTGAATTACAATAGATATAACATAATTAGTACTTATTTTAGGTAGGTACTAAATTTGTACTTGGAGAAAGTAATATCGATTTTTACAAGAAAACTTGAAAAGTAAATTAATTTAATTCCTATTTCTGATGTAAAACTTAAACCAAGAAAACAAATAAATTGTAGTTTGTTCAACAAGGGTGGATATGATAGCCATATCACACAAAGACGAAGTTTGAGCACGACGTCGTAGGCGGAGAACTCAATCGTCTGATTGTGATATGAACAATCTACTCGATATGGTCAGTATATTTTTTCTACGACCCACTAACGAAAATCTACAAATTTAAAAAATTATTTTAGGTTATTTAGACAAAATAACTAATTTTTAAATAATTTACGAAGTTGACTAATTTATAAAATAAAATAAACATGAAAAATTAATTAGTCCTCGGCCTAGATTCGATCCCGGACTTTTCGCGTGGAAGGCAGATGCTCTGTCTTCATCTTCACCGAAACTTTCAGGACTTTAGTTTTAATACTCGTAATTAAATTAGTATCATGTAGTTTAATTAAAATTTATTTATTTTTTTAATGTGGACACAATAGAAACAAAAATGCTTTTATTTATCGAGTCTGCACAAAAATTTTAATGTATATTTAATATCAATAACTAAAATATATATTGACAATTAGTTTAACAGAATTGTCACTTATTTAAAAAATTTTAAATAATAGGAGTTGGGTGACCAAAATATGAACTGTGATTTGTAGATTTAATTTTGTTAAAGTGTTCTTACTACCTAAAATGGATATGAAATATATTCGTAGTTGAACACAATAACATACTTTTTCGTTTTGTAGTATGTGCGTAGATTGGCTAATATCCATGCACAGATTACAAAACGAAAAAGTATGCTATTGCCTTCAATTGAACGAATATATTTCATATCCATTCTAGGTAGTGAGAACACTGCAAAAAAAATAAATTCACCAATCACCGTTCATATTTTGATCAACCGGCTGCTATTATTTTTAAAATTTTAAATAAATGACAATTCTGTCAAACTAATTGTCAGTATATTTTTTTAGTTATTGAGATTAAACATACAATAAAATAAGTTATTCTTTTGGAAAACGTTAGCATGGATGACTAAAGGGTATTGGGTTAATTAATTCTAAAAGTGTGGTACAAATGTTATTTTTTGTAGCCAATTCTTCAAAATTATTTTGAAATATCTTTTCAATATTGAATATTAGTTCTACAAATTCATCATTTGACAGTTGCAGATTTCCAAATGTATCTGAATTGGCGTTATCATATGCCTTTAAAAAGCAATAAAAAGAAAAATCATCTATTTCAACGTGATCTTTGTTATATTTAAGACAGGTATTGCAGGAGTGGATCCGCAAGGCTTTTATTAAAAGGTAACCACACACATACCTGATAAAAATTTTCTGTAGCAATTCGTCTTTACAATAATTTAGGGTGTTAATAATTTCATCATAAAATAAAATACAAGGTGTTCCATTTAAAAAACATACATTTTAATTTGCCAGGCAAACGTGACACCCTGTATATCCAAAGATATTTTTAAAATATGTAGGTATTTTTCAAATCCATATAACTTTTATTTAAAACTTTCTTGCGTGTCTACAACAAAATAATGAACAATAACGCACTAATGGGACACCCTGTATAAATTATATTTTTAACAATGAAAATTTCTTATAATGTGGTACTTATCGGTTTGGGTCCTTGGGAAAACTAAAGAATGTTTTCTTGCAGGTATAACCCTTATTAAAACAGCTTTTGACTGCACAAACAGAATGATGTCTTTTTTTTTCATTCATTCTACTCACAGCTAAAGAGTCACCAAAATAATAACAGTACCTTTAACTCAAACAAAATCTACGAAATTATAGGCTCCACGAAATTATACAATCAACGAAATTATACGCACGACTCAACACCTTACCTAAGTACACTTCTGAACGCCAAAACCGTCTTTTCCCTTCGAAGGCGGAGCTTAAGCGATGCGCGACGAAATCGACGCAAACCGTTGCCGCCAAGAGAGTGTTTTAGCTGTATTGTATAAGCTGTGCTTAAACTTTGAAATTATCAGACAGTGATAAAAATCAACAATATAAGGCGTTTTCGGAAACCTACTATAGATAACAAATCCAGATTACTAGGTTTACCCGTTGGATCAAGTGGATCACTGAACTTAGTAGCGACAGTTTACGAACGAGTTGGACTGTTGTTCCTTCCTGTTCATCTACGTCTGTCAATCTTTGACATTTCCCCCTAATTTGTTAAAGAATTATTTTAATTAAACATATTTGTAGTCTGACTAATAAAGTCGCAATATGGGCATAAAGATTACAACTAATTAAATTCAGAAAAAACTTCAAAGCTACTACTGGCAGACACCAAACTCCAAAAAATTGCGTTATCCCTTTATAAAAACCTGAGGTGCGCATGCCGATCTATTACTAACCTACTCGTAGAGTGGGTCACAAAATATTGATCTCGATCACTAAGCTGGATCAGTAATCTACTAGTTTCCGAACACGGATAAGGTTAGTAACCATAGGTAAACGAACAATAGGATCCATAATCTTTCCGATCCGAGTAAGTTTCCCTCACATACTATCAAAGTATGTGGTTTCCCTTTTTATTTTTCTATGGGCTGACATATTTATAGCAACATAACCTAATTTATTTTCAAAGTTAGATTTACACCACCTAATAATATTTAAATTTAGCTTTAACTTTAAATTTATTAACGATTATCCCTGTATTTGATCACACATTATAGCAAAGTGAAATTTAAAGGGGTAAATCCACATACTTTGATTTTCTTTTACTATACGGAGAATGGTCGCACTGCGCAGCTTTCTGAGTGCCTTTTAAAACTCCGCCATTTTGAACCCTTATTACGTGTTGCCTACATCTTTGCGCAATATTTTTAATAGGTGCGTTTTAATCATCCGCTTCTGCTTCGGAATTGTCGGTTTTCTTGTTTTAATCTGACAGGTTAAAACGATTAAACCGAAAATTCCGGAAGCAGAAGCGGATGATTAAAACGCACCTGATATTTTGCTTGCTGCTGTCAGTGTCAGTGAATATTATTTTTGAAGTCACAGTTTATTGCTAAAGAATCAGTTAGCTCACTCGGACCAGTTGAAAGTTCCAAAATAACAACCACTCCAGGGATACAAATTCAGGATACGCAGAAGACTGCTGTTTTATTATAGGCGGTTGTCATATATTGTATTATCCGTGTTGCACAGTGTATAAACTGAAACATTGAGATCAAAAGTGCCGACGCAGAGTGAGCGATCTGATTCTTTAGCTGTAAACTGTGTCACAGGGTTCAAAATGGCCGCGCCCTATGTTGGGCGTGTCGGACCTCTCTCTTGCCTCGTATAGTAATCAAATACCAATTTTTGGCGAGCTCCCGGTGATCAAACGGTATTACCCGCATCATTTTTGCGACGTGAACCGCTCAAGGGGAAGTGTAATGACGTCATTCACTGACGTCATTGTTTGCTACCGCCGTGATGAATCTGTTCCCGGCCTCTTGAGGTGGTGAACAAACGGTTGATAATGACAGTTGACGTTCATAGCATTCTGTAATACCGTTTTGTTTTGGAATTTTTGGTAGCTGCCAGAGTTGCGTTTTATTTTGTGCGTTCATATTTTTATTTTATGTATAATAGTTTTCGTTGAACTGTCTCTAAATTCCATTTGAATTTGTTATTTAAAAGAAAAATTGTCTGTCTTCCTCAATTTTAGATTTTTCACAGTTTGTTTATTGTTAAATACCTTTTAAATACACATAACATAACCTCGTTTATCTAAAACGTTGACGATTGACGTAAACCGGTTCATTTTTGCGAAGAATTTTTTAGAAACCGAGACATAGTAGTGGGGGCATTTGACATGTCACGGTTTCTGTGTCACTGTTTATCAACGGGAGCACGCCAAAAAATGCTTTATGTATGTGGTTAAATCAGTAAAATTATTGATTTCTTTGTCATTATTTTTGAAAACATATTTTTTTATGGGTGTAAAACGGGTTTGAATTTAGTGATAGCAGCGCGCTAAGCGCTTACGGTTCAACTACCAACAAGGAAACAAATCCCGCCATTTATTCAAACCTTCTCTTTTTATTTTTCTATGAAGTTTCCGAAAGAATACCTGCCCAAGAAGCGAAACTAAATGGGCCATAGAAAAAATGGGCAATTCGTGGACAAAAAACTGCCAAGTTTTCTCAGTGTTTTAGAGGTGGTTTAACGTCAAATATAGCTGTCAATTAATGTAGAGTAACGTTTGGTACATTATTATTAGTCTCTTCTGAAAATTGCAGTACAGTTAAGTAGTTGTATTTAACTAAGTAGTAATTAGAAATTAGATAGTTTTAAGATTTTTATTACATGAAAAAAAAATACATTGCGTTGTTGGTAAATTTTAATGAACGTTCTTGCATCCGGCTGTAAATGTTTTATTTTTAAAATTTATCACAAAGAGTTGTTCTTATATCGGCCGGTATTAGCCAATACCCGCCGAAAACAAATCTTCTAATAAATGAGAGCGTTAGACATGCAATTGTAGAGGATATGCTCAATGGTCTCATCTTCTTGTTGGCACCCCCTGCAGGGTGCGGATTCTGACAGTCCCATGATATGGAAATGCTTCAGTGCTTGGCAATGACCAGTCAGAATTCCTGTGATCAGGCGCAGATTCTGTCTAGTCATAGTCAAGTATTTGTTTGCTATAGTGTTGTTAGGATAATTTAAAAGCTCCCTAGCAACGCTACAGTTTCTGGTTTCATCCCATCTTTCCTTGAGTTTTACAAGGGAATGATCTTTAAATATATAAATAAAAAGTTCTTTGATTTTTTCGGCCAAATAGTTTTAATTTTTTTATATTTTAAGCACTACATATGTTTCAGAAAATACAATTTGTGACGACTCTGGGGGAGAATCCCCAGGTGCGCCCCACGGTTCGGCGGCATTGTTCATAAGCAATGTATGCTCTTTTGATTCTGTTTTCTAAGTGTGAGTTCCATGTTAACTTGTTGCCAAGATAATGTACCTCTGTTGGAAAGTTTTGTTTTGTGTTTAGGAGCTTTGGAGGTTTTAATTCCATTTTCATCCCTTTTTTGTGAAAAGGAGCATTTCTGTCTTCTTGGCAGTGAATGGTCCTTGCACCACTGTTCCATAATTGTTCCCAAAATTTCCTATTTGCAGAATGACCAGGGACCTATTTAATAAAACTAATTTGCAACTTTGTACTTTGCATATATATTTTACTAAATTTATATTTTATAAAGGAGAATCATGATGAATTCAAAAGTAAAATTTGAAACACAATTTAAAAATTGAAAAAGAAAAATTAATAATCTGCAAAGTTAACGATATTATTTTATAAAACACAAATATTTTGTACTCGTAAATTGGCAAAGTGCAAAGTGAGAAGTTACCTACAATCTAGTTTTATGAAATAAGCCCCTGGTCATTTGCTTACGCTGTTGTATAGTGACTGTGGCATTATTGTAACTACCTTATTTCGTTATTAAAATAATCTATTTTACATAATGAACATAGTAAGAATTTTTTGTCTGTCATTGTTACTGTTTAATTCTTATGAACCAAATGACAAAAATTGATTAATTTTCATACGTTTCCCAGTGTATTAAGTTCCCTTGCTTTGGCACATACGAAAACTCATTCAGTTTCGCTTCTTCGGTATGTATTCTTTGCCTATAGTATGGCAACTTTGCAAACTCGAGAACCATATGTGTCAAGAACTGACAATTTCATGAATCACTATTTTAAATTTTATGGAAGGAAATAATGAAAAGTTAGGTTAATTATAATAGAGATGAAAATAGCAAATTAAACTTAACCTGCCTTATTTAATTTCAGTTAAAATATTATAAACATTTTCTTCAATATATTAGTGCTAAAATTATGAAATTCTCACTTCAGGATCCTTCACCAGAACCGTAATTGTTGGTATATTTCCATACCAACTCAGCCATTATACAGGGTGAACCGTAATTAAGGGACATAGAGTAAATGGTAGTGAATATTCCCGTTGGCTTCGAAATATTATGATCTGATTAAATTTTCTTTATCAAAATACTGAAAGAGTTACGAAAAGTATTTTTTCTAATTTTAGACATGAAGTGTAATTTTTGTTCCGCAAATATTCACTCGTTATAAAATAAATAGCTATTAAAAGTAAAAAAATTATATTTCAATTTAGGCGACCTGCAACTTTTTTATTGTTTATATTTGATTGAATCAAGTTATCAAGTTGAGTCGAATCGTAATTTTAAAGACAAGAAGAAGCTACCCTTACTATGAACCATTAACTACAGACCACCCTGTTTATAAATGGTTGGAAAAATAAATAATAGGAGCCCAGAATCATATCATTTGGCCCATCCAATATTATACTTATAATTTTATTTTAGACAACATTGGTAACTACAAAAGAAAAATCTATTGAATCTAGCTTTTTTTATTATAATTTGAGACATGTTTTTTAACATTTTTTATTAAAATTAATATTAGAAAATTAGAGATATGCACAGAATACTTAAATTAAGATACCAATGAATCATTTCGTTTGGCCCATGTATTAAAAATAGCCTTTTTCTACTACCGTGCATAAAGTATATACTTTACGCACTCCACGGAGTGCATAAAGTTGTACTTTTTTTACTAGTGCGTAAAGTTGTACTTTTTTCACTAGTGCGTAAAGTAAAATATTTCTTTATTTTTTTCACTTGTGTGATAAGGGCATCAGCTAGCTAGGTTTACTTTACGCACTAGTGAAAAAAAGTTACTTTTATATTTCTAATATTAGTGGATAATATGCACGGTAGTAGAAAAAATATTATATGCAAATCGTGTGTAAAGTCCCATTTTTGACTCATATGATTGTCGCACGAGCGTAGACTACTAGGTACGTGGAAGTAGACGCAAGGGGTAGATATATAGTGACCTTCCCTTTCTCACCCCGGCCATATCGCTCATACGTGCGTTGCGGTGAGATCTTCAAATGCAACCATCAAATATTACATTTTTTGAGTCGTATACGAGGTGCGTCAAAAAATCTAAATTTTCTAAATAGTTTCATGAAAGATGGAAATCAGGGGGAAATAAGAACCGTAATGTATTTAAACATTTTGAAGCCCAATCGATTGAATGATATTAAAAATTTGTAAAGCCGAAATTAAAATTAAATTATCACATTTATTTAAAATGTCACTGGTTCTAAGATACGTGGACGACATGGATTTAGAGAAGATTTTGTTGGATTACTGTCAACTGTGTAACATCATGTTCTCAACTTCTGCTCTTCACTCTTATCAGGCATCTGAGTTTTTTTATTATCTTCCTTTTATGTAATCAATTTCATAATCCTACTAATAGAAGCATATAATATACAAGTAATTTAGAATGAAGTGGTCATTAAAAAGTTATTCCATATTAAGACTTGCCTCTGTAACTGCTTAACAGTTATAGGTGGTTAGAAGGCGCAAAAAAAACACAAAAACAATAAATTACTGGTTTTATTGAAACTTTCGATATAGCTGCTATCCACTCTTATTTAGCCACCCAGTATAATTGATTATTTAATAAAAAATTTATTTTCTAGGCAACCGTAAGTTTAGGCCTCTTGAAGAAGGGGATCTAACACCGGCAGCTCAACAAGAGACATCACCGTCTTCTTCTACTACTACAAGACAGCAAAAACCCGATCAGGGTAAAAAAAGAACAGAGATTTTTGAGCATGGAAATCTTACGCGTCGATCTGCTCAAGGGGAAGGACAAAGTTGGTTTTCAACTCGGCAAGAGATACCGTCTCAGCAAGAAACAGCGTCTCGGCAAGAAACAGCGTCTTCATCAGTTACATCTCAATTTAAAAAAATTGATTTGGATGAAGGAAAAACTAATGCTGGTGAGGAGAAACAATCTAATAAAGGTAGGTAATATTAATATAATCACTTCAACAAATATTTTGTTCATCTGCCAGGCAAAAGCTTATTACCCTGTCAATATTTTTCCAGTTTCTTTAATTTAATAAATCACTCATTTTTCAAATTATAGATATAAAAAAAATTACTTTTGTATAAATTTTAATTCAGATATATTTACTTGTTTATTTTTTAAAGATCATAAACAATACTCATCGACAATCCCTCAAAAAATGTCTGAAACTCAACAGCCATGGCAAGGACAAAAACCTTCAGACCAAGAAGCATGGCGAAGTCAGGGAGGCAAAAAGAAGGATGTTCAAAAGAAAAGTATGTGAAAATTAGTGATAAAGTGGATGTCATATATATTTATATAAACTGATTTAGAAATCAAATAAGTAGTTTTGTAATTAATATATCTATTTTTAGAGACACCTTCGGGAATTTCAAAGGAATTACAACCTCAATCGCAAACTAAGAAACAAACAGGCATATCAGTGAAAAACCAGCCTCCGAGCGAAAACAAATGTAAGAATGTTAATATCATTTATATAAGTAATATTTTCTTGCCAAAGAAACATATTATGAAATGACACTTGTAATTTTCAGATGTCGAACCTGGTGAAGCAAAGTATCAACTTTTAATTCCAAAACCAGGTCGATTAGGCAAAAGAATCAGAGTAGAAACAAACTATTTTAAAATAGATTTGGGTAATTTACAAACTGTTTACCACTATGATGTAAAAATTACTCCAGAACACAAAAGAATATTCAGAAATGTGATGGAAAAATTCGGTCTTGAAAATTTTCCTAGTATACCATTTGCCTACGACAATAAATACAATTTGTACACTGTTAAAAAACTCAAAGATATTGTAGGTGAAACTGCATTTGAGGAAAGACAGTACAACGTCCAAGTTAAATTTGCTAGAGTAGTAGATTTAGCACCCCTCCATGATTTGGCTAAATCTCAAATAACCCCCAGAGAGGCTCTACAAGTCGTTGATATAGTCTTGAGAAGTTCTCCGTCAGTGTCGCTTCTAAGAGCTGGAAGATCGTTTTTCTTTACACCTGGTGCAGATCCTGTAAATCTTGAAGATGGTATGGAACTGCGCAACGGATTCTATCAGTCTGCTGTCAGGGGTCAGTGTATTTATTTAAACGTAGATGTTGCTCACAAAGCTGTACCTAAAAATATGAAATTGACAGAAGCGATAAGTGATTTCTTTGACAACAGATTTAAAAAGTTTGATTTGACAAAAGGACTGGATGATACCAAGTTTCAGAAGTTCAACGCATTCGTCGAGTAAGTAATTTTAAACGTGATTAAAAATGATGAATTAATTGTTTTATTTTTCCTTTAGAAGAATAAGAATATCCTACCAACTGCCAAACAAGCCATCTTCTAAGAGAAGTTACACAATAAATGGATTGAAAAGACCCGCTAAATACCAAAGATTCAGATTGGACAATGGGAAAGAATTAACAGTTGAGAATTACTTTAAGAATGAGAAAGGCTACGTTATAAGATATCCTAATTTGCCCACAGTTTGGGTGGGAAATAGAGATAGATGCATATATCTCCCTCTAGAACTGTGTATCATTGAAAAAGATCAGATGATAAAAAAAGAACTAACACCTGCAAATACGAGAAATATGATCATGAAAACTGCTACTGGTACAAGGGAAAGAAAAGAGAAAATAAAAGCTTCCATCGCTAAAGCCCAATTCAATGATCATCCTGTCGTTCAAAACTTTGGTTTCAATGTAAACGATGAATTTATGCAATTAGATGGCAGGATATTACAACCTCCAATGCTGCTGTACAAGAATAATAACACAGCAACACCAGAAAGAGGCCAATGGTTTAAAAGCAAAAACCACCAATTTCAATATTCAGTTGATATCAAGAACTGGACAATTATTGCTTGTACAGATGAACGTGGTAACTCATTTGATGTTTCAGAGCTTCGTCGACTGGCAAACATGGTAATATATTTTATTTAGTTTTTTTTTAAATCAATTTTTTTTTATGACACCTCATGTTTCTGAGGATATTACGGAGTTCTCATTGCAACACTTAAATGTTACTTGTTTTCCAGATCCAAAAAACCAGAGAATTAAACCTGCCAGCACCTGGCCATATTGAAATAGTGGGAAACATTAAAACTTTTTTTTTGGAAACTATAAAAGGTCAGAATTACGATATTATATTCGTAGTCGTGCCCGATCAATCAACGGAATGCTACCCGTTAGTTAAAAAAGCAGCCGAACTTTACACAAACTGTCTCACACAATGCATCAAATTCAAAACGGCTAACGCGATCCTTAGAGATTCCAGAACGGGGCCGCAAACCATCGCGAATATTATGTTGAAAGTGAATATGAAATTGAACGGAATTAATCATACTCTAAAACAACTTCCGAAGGTTCTAGAGAATTGCATGGTTATGGGTGCGGACGTTACACACCCCGCACCGGGATCCAAAATTAAACCAAGCGTTGCTGCCGTCACGGCCTCGTACGATTCTCAAGCTTCTCAGTACACTTTCCGATGGAGACTGCAGGGTCCAAGGGTAGAAATGATTCAAGATATGGAAGCGATCGTTCGAGAATTACTCTTGGAGTGTCGACAAAATACAAAAACCCTTCCGAAAACGATTATTTATTTCCGCGACGGTGTTTCTGATGGCGAGTATGACAAAGTAGTGGAGAACGAAGTTCAAGACATAAAAGCTGCTTGCTTTCGTTTGGATCAGAATTACAGACCGAAAATCACATGCATTGTAGTACAGAAGCGTCACCATACAAGGCTGTTTCCTGTAAACGAGGGTGACAGTGAAGATAAAAATTTTAATGTACCTGCAGGTATGTAGCATATATTTTAATTAAATTCACTTCAAAAGTCTTGCACCCCCTTTATTATTGAAAAATAAAATATATATCTTAATAATTTTTTTCTGATGGAAAGCAACTTATTTACAGTTGTCTCATTTTGGTGTACGATTTTAATTAATATTTAATAGAAAGGTTTCAAACTTAAAAATAATCCTAATACTAATATTTGGGTGGTGCAAGACTTTTAAATGTAAGTATACAGTATGTCCCCCTATGGAATCATATGGAAAACTTTTTTATTATTAATTTTAGGAAAAAAAGTTATTCTTCATAAAAAGTTCTGTATTATCTAAAACCTAGAATACAGTCATCAAATATCAAATTTTTTTAGTGGTATACGAGGTTTGTCAAAAAATATGAATTTTACTCAAGAGTAAAGTACCTTTATTCTTTATACTGATAAAATTTGATATGTGATGGTTGTATTTTAGGTTTTAGACCATGCTCGACTTTTCCTATGCCACCAACTCTACGTAAATTGGCGGCATATGAAAATCTTTTTTATTATTAATATTGGGAAAAAAGCTATGGTCTATAAAAAGTCAAGCATGGTCTAAAACCTAAAATACAACCATCAGATATCAAATTTTATCAGTCGTATAAAGAATAAAGGTACTTTACTCTTGAGTAAAACTCATATTTTTTGATAAACCTCGTATACCACTGAAAAAATTTGATATTTGATAACTGTATTCTAGATTTTAGATAATGCAGAACTTTTTATGAAGAATAACTTTTTTTCCTAAAATTAATAATAAAAAAGTTTTCCATATGATTCCAATAGGAGGACATACTGTATATGGATGGCAAATTTTATTCTACTCAAAAATAAGTAAATAATTTGTTTTTCTTGGACAGACTTTTTGAAATCAATAATTATGAATTAAATCATTACAGTTGATGTACATACTGAAGATAATAGTGATAATGAGACTGACCACGTTAATATCTCTTTTATTTACATAGCGATTTGGGACAAACATTTTAGATATAATTTTAAATTGACACTCATACTTAAAAACAAAATGGCCGACTTCCGTGTTTACCGGACATGTCGTTAAGTGTTATTTTTTAAATGGAATCTACTGTTCAAATTACATATCGTTACCTTAACATGAAAAATGTCTTGAACTCCTATTTTCACAGAACACATGATTCTTGTGCCATCTATTAATGAAAAGCGAAATACGCATAAGCTCTTAAAATTACAAACCTTTACTTTGTTGGCATGTCGGGTAACTTTTATGATATGGAATACTTGAGTGGTCTACTTGCAAAACCGGCTAGATCCAAAATTTTTCAAACCTAAGTTTGAGAGATAGTATACTATGAAATACGCTTTATCACATGGTATATTCCGATTATATCATAAGCGACTCCATCTGACTGAAATATGCGCCCAAATATTGGGATGCATTGCAAAACCAGTTACATCCAACATAAAGTCTGTTTAAAAAGCGTCACCATCCAAATTATTGAATTAACCAACAATGAATTGTCTGAAGAAGATATTTATGATGTTCCCAAAGAAATACCAGAACCTATTTTTAGACTTTTGTTCCCTCTGAAATGTTATTTGTTCTCAATTTTTCCAGATGTTCAAGTTTTAGTAACTTTATTTTATAATACAAAATTTATGTAGGTATTAGGACCACATTTTCTGTCTTTTATTTAAAATTTTAAAAAATCACAAAAAAATCTATTTTTATATTTTTTGTAATGTGTATTGATCCAAACTTTAAATCTTTATACCATCTTGATTATTGGAATAGGATTTTTAAATTGTCCCTAAAAGTATGTGTAATACAATGTAACATATCTACATATTCAAAGACGAATATTTCCTATAAAGTTAGGAATATTGATATTTCATATAAAAATCTGTTTTTTTTTATTTCCTGTCTTATATAACAGATTCTGCACCAATACTTCTCTCAACAGTACTAAATAATTTTCCTATGTTTTCAAATAAGTTTTATTATTCAAATTCATGCTTTTAAAATCTTATATTACTCGCTTAAAAATCAAAAACACTTTTACCTTACAAATAATTATATTTGACTGATGCGAGAAACACGTTACATATTCCCGCCATGATCAGAATGACATTTACGAAATAGTCCAAAGTAGTTCTGTTTAAATACGAGTAAGTTACATTATTCCATTTAAAAGGTATCCGTATTTTCTAAAATAAGAAAATACTGTTGTATTCTTATTTACCACTATTTCTTGCTAAAATACTAATGCGCATGTGTAGCTGTCAAAATAAATCTACCGTATTTGATATAGAGACTTTGGTGATAACTGGTAACTCTCTAAAGTCGAAATTTATTGTGATTATAAAAAAGTACATAATACGTAATTCACGTTTTAAGATAATTATTATTTACTGAAAGAATGATTTGTAATATATTTTTAATTTCAGGAACTTGTGTTGATACAGAAATAACCCATCCATACATGCAAGAATACTATTTAGTATCACACGCTAGTATTAAAGGCGTAGCAAGACCTACAAAGTACACTACTCTTGTAGACGACAACAAGCTATCAAATGACGACCTCGAACAACTGACTTACTACCTATGTCATTTGTATTCGAGATGTAATCGATCCGTCAGTTATCCTGCTCCTACATACAACGCTCATTTAGCTGCAGCCAGAGCCAAGGTGTATATTCATAATGAAGAGTTGAATTTTGACAATCTGGACCATAGCTACGCTGGGTTAATGAAAACATTTACAATAAGACAAACTAATCCAATGTACTTTATCTAATAATTATTAATCTAACCTATTTTGCTTCTTTTTAAAACAATAACTGTACCTACAGTTGGGACAGTGCATATTACTAAGCGTGGAAAGCAGGAAACGTTATTACATACAAGTATGTTGTTGTGATGACTGGTTGCACACTATATACACTGAATAGGGTATTTTGTATGATGTATGATTAAACTTGCACTGTTCCAAACTGTGTTTAATATTAACATATAAATTATATATCCATGTAGATTATTGGTGAGGGATAAATATCGTAGAATTCATAAATACAAATAAATTAGATGTTATAAGCATAGTTATTCTTTGTATTATTTTACGACGTAGCCTAATTCACAAATCATCTAAATTTACCCAGTAAAACCTTAAAGAGAAACGTCAAATATAGTTTAGTGACATTTCTTTTAATCTAAGCAAAAAGTATTAACAATTGGAATAAATATATATAATGCTTGACATTCTGTAGTATAGTCTTCACAGTTTAAAAGACTCCCATTTTCAATCTAATTTTTTTCAGAACCTATAGACTCCATCCCCTATAAAGCTTGATATTACCTGAAGATTTCAATTTGATATCTTTTTTTTTTGTTTCCAACTTAGGATTTTTTCAATATTTCAACCCCCCTTATCACCCCATTTTTATTTATTTATTCCTTTATTGGTTTTTACTAAACATTTCATATTGATTTTGGTTTTTAACTTCTATTTTTTTATTCAACCCCCCATTTATTTAGTTTTTTTTAATCTATAGGCTTTCTTCCCTTAATAGGGCTTGATTTTTTCCAAAAATTTCCAGTTGATATTGTCCGTTTTTGAGTTTTAAATACTCCCCATATTTTTTTAATCAAAGGGATTTTTTCCCTTTGCTAAACATTTCTGGTTTATATCATTTTTATTTTTTGAGTTTTTTTTTAATATTTCAACCCCCCTTAATCCGCAAATTGAAAATGTTTTTTTACAAATATAAGTAATTCCGAAAATATAGTTTGATAATAAACTCGCACCTCATTAGATAATTTTACAAATAGTTTAGCAAATCCCTAATTTAAGAACATTTAATTGAAACTTGCCACATATTCAGTTAAGGGCACATCAAAATCTCCCAAAAACGTTTCTGTTTATTATAGATATTTATATTTTATTTTTACTAATTTCCCCGTATCCCTACCTTCTCAAATGCTTAGTCAACTCCTGACAGTTATTGATGATAATACCACAGGCGCTGAGAATTTTTTAAAAATATTTTGTTTTTTTCTTTGGAATTTTGCCAAATTTGTATAAAAAAAAAACAAAAAATTTTAACCTCGCATGGTATTTGGAAAGATTATTTAAATATATAAACATATTTGAATAAGGATAATTTCCTGTCCGTAGCAGAATTTTATATAAACAGGTAACTTTTTTAAACAACATTTGCTTTGTTTCAATGAAATGAAGTTGATTCTGTATTTAAAAGGTATGTTTCAACAACCAAAACGATTTTTGTCCATTTTTCGTTATCTTTTTAACAAACTTCACATTTAGGTTTCGCATAAATCATTAATTTGTTACACTGTATCTGTAACGTGTGGAGGGTGAGTTACCCCCACGGCACTTAGACATCACTAGGCCCATTGTGCATCCTCCTAAGATGATAGGCACCTCCTAGCTCGTGAGCCAGCCTACAGATTTAATGTAGTTGATAACGTTGTCAAAAGATGTTTCTCTTATATCGGCCGGTGTTAGCGTTGAGCAATCGTAAAGGGTATGCTCGATGGTCTCATCTTCTTGTTCGCATCCTCTGCAGAGTGCGTATTCTGACAGCGCCATGATATAAAGATGCTTCCGTACTTGGCAATGACCAGTCAGAATGCCTGTGACTAGGCGCAGATTCTGTCTAGTCATAGTCAAGTATTTGTTTGCTGCAGTGTTGTCAGGATAACTTAAGAGCTCCCTGGCAACTCTGCAGTTTCGTGTTTCATCCCATCTTTCCTTGAATTTCACAAGGGAATGTTCTTTAATTAGGTCTGTCACTACCGATTTTGTCAGGCCAATAGAAGGGCCAGGTCCAAAAAGTATTTGGTTGGCTGCTTTCTTGCCTAGTGAATCAGCAAGACCCTTGATCCATTTTATGGTGACCACATTGTTGAAGGATACTTCGGCCAAAGCTTCGTGACATTCTAGTACTAACCCTGAGTAAATTCGTGGTCTGTTCAGGGCGAGTAGTGCTTGTCTGCTATCTGTATAGATAAGTATGTTCCTTCCAGTGATATTGTTTCTGGTGATTTCTTTTGCTGCTATGAGAATCCTCGTTAGCTCTGTTTGAACTACACTGGCACTATTGCTCACAACCCATTTTATGTTACACTGGTAATGAATTGAATTTTTTACATCCAATCGGGATTGAGGCAACACTGCAACATGCAGTGTTTTCAGATACCGTTTGTTTTGATTGGCGTGTGTTGGAACAAAAGATGATGTTTTTTTTTTCATTCTTGCTGACGACTCAATGTTCGTCGTTAATAAAGTTTCTGACTTTCTTTTTCATGTTTAAACTAAGCAGTAACATTTTGTTTATTTGACAAAAAAAATTGTTCGCGGGCCGCATGAAACAGTCTTGCGAGCCGCAAAAGGCGTGCGGGTTGCACTTTGGTAATCCCTGGTTTAGAGGAACCATGAGATAATTTAGGTTTCCGTAGATGAGTTATCAAAACTGAGTAATTGCTTTTCTGATAT
Organism: Psylliodes chrysocephalus; assembly: GCA_927349885.1. Lineage (NCBI taxonomy): Eukaryota > Metazoa > Arthropoda > Insecta > Coleoptera > Chrysomelidae > Psylliodes > Psylliodes chrysocephalus. The sequence continues at coordinate 19,404,046 of OV651820.1, forward strand.
GATTGAGTCAACTGCAGACACGTGCCTAATGAAATTTGCCCGGCAGTAAAGTTGGGATACGTTTTTTTATTTCAAACATTTATAGTCCGTGATTCTGCGACAAAATTCAACTATAAAAATGGTATATAATGAAAAGGAAAAAAAAGAAAAATTTATTGAATTCAATATACTGACTCCCTCACAATTTTTTTTAAATTATACACTGGTCTAAGAATATTTTGTACTTTCATGATATTTGAGAAGGTACTTTGTTTCGGTAGTAATTTTCAACAGTTTTTGTAGATTAATGGTAATATGAATTCGACAGTGACGATTTTTTTTTCGCCCTGTATCTTCGAAACAAAGTGGCTTATAAATTGGTCTACCATTCAGCTGGAAGTTTCTGGTACTAAAACAAGTCCTGTGTATGAGAGATTTTAAAGATTCATATAGATAATTTTGTTGTATACAAATATCTTCTAGTTCAAATTATTAAAATTTTTGAAAACACTTTTAGAAGTTGGGATACAATTAGGTACGTAAGTCAGTGCCTTAGGTAATATACAAAGTGAGTGCGAATATTATCAGCGTTCATTTACATATAAAACTGTTTTGTACTATTTATGAGTTCATGCTTCTTTTAAATAAATATGAAAATAAGGTAAGGGTAATAATTCTATAACTACATACATTTATATAGTTACGGGATACCTTACACTACAATTTAGTTTTCCATTACTATTTAAATAATACATAAGTTCTGAGTACACGTAAATACACAAAAGTAATGTTATATATTTATGGGAATACTTACACACAAAACAATGTTTGCATTACTTGTGAGTTCGCATATGCCCATATTCCAAAGTTACAATTATTCACAACTGTTTGACACGCCTTGTATAAAATGTGATAGTCCCTTCAGCGTGATATTAATTTGAAGAATAATCCTTTGCAAGTAATAATAAAAATTATTTTCAGTAATTTTTTGACTTATCCTGTAACTAATAATTATTTACGTCATAGGTTATACAGGAAATTTTGATATCAGTTAAGCAATAGTCTTGGAAAATCCAAAAATGGTAAGTTGTGCTCACGAACACTATTTTTCAGGAGACTGACAACTGCAACATACTAAAAATTCAGACAATTTCACTGGAAGCTATTTCTTCATAAGCATGTTAAAATTGCTTCTCCACTTCAATCTATAATTGTTGATCAGTATTATATTTAGTGTGCATGTAGTATTGTAGATGTGGATTCGAGAGTCAAATGTAAACAAACGCAATGGCGTAGATAAGGGGGGGGGTAATTACCCCCCCCCCAAGCCATAGTCAACATCAATATTTTTTGTCATCTAAAATAATAATATTCCTGCAAATTGAAAATTAAAATTTTTATACAGGGTCCCATTAGTTCGTAATTGTTCAATATTTCAATTTGTGTTACGTGACGCAAACAAATTTTAGTAAAAGTTATATGGATTTGAAAAATACATATTTTAAAAATATTTTTGGATATACAGGGTGTTGCGTTTTTGCCTTACAAATAATTAATTTATTTTATTTTTAGAATGGCTTGGGAATACTGTATTTAACCCTAGAATTTTTTTTTAAAATATTACAGTATTGCCAAACAATTTTTTTTAAATTAGAGAATGATGCAGACCCCAAATTAAATTATTATAATTTAGGGGTTTACTTTAATTTCAAAATTGTTTAATACATATTTGATTGTTTTTACATCGTCAAACAATTTTAATTGACTGTATTCATTTGCTATGTTGTATATAGGGTGTGTCAAAACGTGAGGTTACGATTTCTCAATTTTTTAAATGGAATACCCTGTATTAATTAATTGGTGGTATGACATATAGGTTATTCCACTTAAAAGTATGAGAAAATCGTTACCCCTCATTTTGAAACACCCTATATACAACATGGCAAATAAATGAAGTCTATTAAAGTTGATTGACGATGTGAAAATAAATACAAAAATGTATAAGTTTGGTCAGCCCCTCGTTTATGGACCACCCTGTATATTTAAGAATATTTATTAAACATGGTCATATAACTGTTATATTGAGTTGTTTTTCCTATTTTCAATAAAAAAACAGCTATCGATCAATTACGCACTATTGGGACATGTTGGTATCGTTGGATAGGTAAATTTATAGGGAATTTTATGCGAAAATAATATACAGTGTGTTGCATTTGACAAAATTGAGTAAAATGAACTTAAAATTAGCCATATTTAAGACATGTTTCAAAACACTCTGTATAAAATAAATCAGTTCTATCACCTCGAAAATGGAATAGCCTACAAAGATCAACCAGAAGTCCCTTTTTTGTAACAAATGGCGTGAGAAATATTTATTAATCTAGTTTTATGAAATGTAGGGCGTTCAAAGAGTTTTGAATAAAATTGTTTCTTTAGCCCTTCATTCTACGCCAATGGGTTATGGTAATTTATCGAAATAGTGTGTTAACTAATAATGATTACCTATCATATTCATATTTTTAAGTTAAAGTCTTTACTGTAGGGGAAGATATTTAGAAAATATGTACTGAAATGAAATTCACTTTATTACCCTGTAGAATGAAAACTGGGACGTTTATAGGAAAATTATATTTAGCTTTTCTTTATAATTGATTAAGATCTACAAATCCCCAAAATTACGGTACTTTATTCTAAAACACCCTGTATTAATATATAAAAAATTAAAAACTTCATTATAGAACTGGCTCTTTTTTCTGGAAATACACATATGAACTCTAGACGTTGCATTGGTACCATATTCTAAGATAACACGCTGCGCATTCACCAATCATGTGAAAAGTGTTACCTTGTGTAAACTCGAAAACCGCGCCGATCAACCTTTTTGTCCTTGGTAACAAGCTCTGCTGATTTAAGGTGTCGAGTCGTCATTGATTGAGACAATAGACGGTTGGCTTGCTGTTTTATTTTTGAACATTCACTGAGATAGACTTATATATGATGAGAGAGATGCAGTTTGAATTGTTTTTAACCGCTTTGTTGTTTGCTAATAAGGATGAGTTGATTCTAAAATAGTATATTATGCAACGATCATGTAATAACCATTACATGACAGTTGCATACGCTATTTTTTCTACACCCGATAAATAATCAAGAACTATAAATATTATATTTATATTTGTCTTGAACACAATAACAGTAGGTAATTACTCGTATTTCTATAAAAAATTCTACAAAATTGTAATTAATGGTATTACCTCGGGTATTGGTATTACTATAGATTTTTGTGGTAAAATATTTTGTACTGCATTTTCTGCTTTTTCCGATATGCATCTAGGAGTCGATGATAAGTTTTCTATATCGCTGATATCAGACATTTTGATAATATAATTATCGAAGTTTTGCTATCTACGAAAATTTAATACGTACCGTGGTGTAAGAATATTTTTTCACCATGATACGTACTGATTTTGACAACTAAAACAATTACATAGAAACCTAGAACAAACGTCAAATGCACAGCATGCTTGATTGAAAAATTATGGGTTTCTATTGATTAAAAATCTGTATCGTTATGAAAAAACTGTATCATAATGGGTATCATTATGAAACGGATTATGGGCATATAAGTGCATTATTATAATACGGGTGTAAAAAAAGTATTTTAAGTCCACAGATGTAAGTATAGGTTTTTTATCATTTTATAAAAATATTTATATTTAATTAGTTTTTTTTTATTAAAAACAATCTTATCTGAAATATTTTACTTTCCATGATGAACCCCCGCATATTTGTCAGAAACCCCTCCCATGAAAAATTTATGGGTACGCCACTGAAACAAACTATACTCTTCAACCAACTTTAGTAAATGAAGAATGGTTTGTAACTATAAAAGAGGCTTTTAATTACACTTTTCCTAATTTTTTTAAAAAATTTTTGCTTAGCTAAAATTAGTAATTTTTATTTTGTTTGGTCCTATATCTTTTAATACCTATCAATACTATTTAGGTAGTTCATATCTTTTTAAAGAGGAATATAAAGACAGAATGGAATAAAATATAATACCATACACGTCCGTTATGTGTTTTTACAGCAACGAAACGCATATCTTCGTTCGATATAGATTGCAATTCTTATGTAATGTCTCTTTCTATTCAACACGTAACGAACGTGTTGAGTTCGCACATAAGAATCCCTGTGCTGTACTCGTTTATATTTCTGACTCCTTAAAACAATTCGTACTGTAAAGATACCATTTGGGAACGCGAAACCGAGGCAGGCGACAGGCGTAAAGCGACAGCGTAAGGCGATAGAAAACGGTCTCTTCGCGTAATTATATGAAAAACATTTAGGATAGCACGACCGATGCAAGAGAGGCGACAGCACTTTTAACACGGCAGCATTTGTGGTTTGCTGCCTGTCGCTTGTCGTCTGCCTCAGTCTTGCCTTCCTATTTATTACCTTATTAAGTCAGCTACCGGACTTGTAACGTAAAATACTATATTAATAGAGAGTTTTAACGAACATCCGCTAACGTTAGCTTAGCTTTTTTTTTTTTTTGGCATCTAAGCGTAGTTTTTGTTGCCACAGACTTTTGTAAACCGAATAATGTTTTGTTTATTTATGTTTTAATATTTTCTTTAATTAAAAATTCAATAATTAAGTTATATATTTTATCATTAAATGAACTTAATAAAATAAAAATACTTGTTGGAAAAAGGATATTCAGGGTAGAAAGTTTTTTAAGAAAATCTGAACGATGAGAATTATGGTGGCTACAAGAAAAAATGAGATGGTTGATATCAGCAAAAGAAGAATTGTCGCATTGACAGAAAGGTGATATATTAATACCAATTCTGGAAAGGTGAGACGGAAAACCCCCACGATTTAGTTTCATCCTTGTTAAAGTGGTACAATAATACCTATATAGACATTCTAAAATTCGTAATGTGGGCAGAGCTGTTTAAGATCATTTTAAAAACGATTTAAATCAAAGATCATAAATCATTTGCATTTGAACAAATGATTTAAATCAAAGATCGATTTTTTAAAAAGAAAGATTTAAATCAAAAATCTTTTTTAGATTTAAATCTTTTTTACAATTTAAATCATTTTAGGAAAGATTTAACTCTTTTCGAAAGATTTAAATCTTTTCGAAAGATTTAAATCATTTTAGGAAAGATTTAAATCTTTTCAAAAGATTTAAATCATTTTAGGAAAGATTTAAATCTTTTCAAAAGATTTAAATCATTTTAGGAAAGATTTAAATCTTTTCGAAAGATTTAAATCTTTTCGAAAGATTTAAATCTTTTCGAAATATCTAAATCTTTTTAAACGAAATAAATATTTTCAAAAGATTTAAATGTTTTTAAAGATAATGAATACTTAAGTAATGTGATTTTCTCATAAATAAAACGCAAAACTCGATCAACTTTTCTCGTATTTATTTTTTATCGTTATTAGCCCAATGCAATTCTTTCGGAAATATTAATTTTAAATAATCAAGATAATATTTTTAAGGATTTATGCAGCATTGATATCTATAGTTATGAAAATTGTTATTTAAAAATGTCATGTCAATTGGTAAATAGGAATTTTTCAACCCTTTAAAAGATACTTTTGGTATGCCTATGATGCCACAAAACAATGGAGACCTAGTTTTTAAGAAAAGTGATTTTTTTTCTGAAAAATCACATAAATCCGTCAACTCTTCCTTAAGTTAACGTGCTTAATGTCATACATACATAAACACCCCACATAGATGCACATACATCAGACTCTTTAAAAAGATGTTTTTTTTTACTTAAGAGACTCTCCCGGAAAATGCATTTCATTTTCAAAATCTCCCAGTTATGAATAATGAAATTGAGTGGGTTGAATTAAAAGAGTTCTTCTCTCAATGTGAAGTTATTGCGAGTAAATAAATAACCAAAGTGAGCGCGTTTGGGTTAATTTTTTTGAAAAATGTGTTTATGAATCATGCAAGAAATAAAAAAATTTAATTAATTCGCTCTATCTATGCCAAGCTTGTTTATTGAACTGGTCAAAAAGTCATAATCGTCTTAATGCAACTCATGTCAAATCTGAAATAAAAGTGTTCATAAATTTAAAATACATAGGTATGTTAAGAGTTTCAGGATATTGTAAAATTTCATACTTAAAAATAATCTTTAGTCATTGCAATTATTGTTACACTTTACTATTTTTTGTTTTTCTTTTCTCTCGGATTTCTGATTCAACCCTACTGACATGCTGACTAGATTATTATTCAGGAATAGACAGGTTGATAACGATTTTGACGAATCAGGTGATGTAAATCGTTTTAAAAAGATTTAAATCTTAAAAAGGATTTAATTCTTTAAGAAAATTTAAATCATTTTAAAAAGATCGCATCATTTTACAGATTTAAATCATTTCAGAAAGATTTAAATCAATAAAGAGATTTAAATCGTTTTAAAAAGATTTAAATAGTTTTAAAAAGATTTAAATAGTTTTAAAAAGATTTAAATCGTTTTAAAAAGATTTAAATAGTTTTAAAAAGATTTAAATAGTTTTAAAAAGATTTAAATCGTTTTAAAAAGATTTAAATCGTTTTAAAAAGATTTAAATCGTTTTAAAAAGATTTAAATCTAATTTTTAAATAAAAAATCAAAGATACTTTTCAAAAAGATTTAAATCATAAATCAAAAATCATTTTTTTAAAAAAGATTTAAAATCAAAGTATTTAAATCAAAAAATGTATTTAAATCAAAAAATGATTTAAATCTCACTAATAGGTGACAGCTCTGAATGTGGGGAATAGATTTTGGAAGAACAGGGTGAATAAATGTATATGGGTTATTTGAATGAGAAACAAAGTGTTCTCAAAGTTTCTCCCAGCTTGATATGTTTAGGTGTTACCGATGAGATAATATAAAGCAAATATTTGGTATCTATTTTTCGTATTTTTAAGTATTTAAGAAAAAAAATTGACAAGATTTTAGCTCTTATCTTTTTTATTATTTTTGATAATAATCCCGGCGATGTGGTGATTCATAATCTTATATGATTAATAAACTAATATTTTTTATATTGCAAGGAGGCATAAATTTAGTTCTAGCGGTACTCGCAAATCATTTTATTTTGAGTACGATTTTGCTCCCAAATGAGATTTGTGTAAAATATTTAACAGATCAGAATTTTCACATTAGTGTCATTAGTCTTTCTTTTAATCACGTATATGACATAAGCCTAGTGGTTTTTCAATAGTATTTAATGAGCCTAATTTCTTTCTATTCTTTTTGACTCATTGCGTGACTAATTTGTTTGAGTTCTCTTTTTACAGTTCTCTTCCAAGCATTCCTACCTCTTCGGTAATTTAGGGCTTCTCTAGCTAAGGTTGTAGCCTAATTCTTATAAAATTAACTATCATCCACGTATTTAGGTTTCCTGATGTATATTTTAGGACCTATTCACGTAGAAATCACCAGACGGCGCCAAAACCAATAAAGGAGTAGGAGTAGTTATGAATAGTGCCAAGCCAAATACAAGAATCTTACTAGGCTTAAGTAAACATACGACAGTATTTTAGGCAGAAATAACAGCAATACATCACTGCGCAAAAGATATATTTGGAAAAAACCATTGTAATATACGCAGTCAGTCAAGCGACTTTAAAAGCACTCAGTTCCATGCAGGTACACTTAAAACTTGTGTAGGACTACTTGGAAGCTCTAACAGAGTTGGGTAGTCAAAACAGACTAACCTTAACCTGAGTACCAGACCACAGAGTATGAAAGAGGCTGATTAACTAGTCCGAAAAGGAGCATCAAATGCTCTTTTTGGCACATAACTCTTCTGTCGAAAACTAACTCAGCATCTACTAAAAATACTAGAGTACTAGTAGGCTTATTAACAGGGCATTGTAGGCGTAAGAAATATGTGCATAACATAGGGGCGGTAGAAGAGACATTATGCCGATTATGTCGGAAAGAAGAAACTGCAATAACACGTATTGAACTACTGTGAAAATCTATCAAGACTGAAATTCCTCAGATATGGAGAAGAAAACCAAGGGCGTAACAAGCTACGCCGCAGAGCTACTTTCTAGTCTATGGAATCTACTACAAAGACCAAACTAGACAAATTTTTACGGTGTAATATACGCTTGAAATCACGCTAAGGTCCCGCAATAATTGTCCTTTCTTAACGAGTGCATTTGCTACACTGGATACCTATACTCTATATTAGTATAAAAAGTTTATTATACTTTTTAAGAATGCTAAAAGTCTCATACTGAAAACATGATGGAATGTTTGGCAGTTCAAGCCACAGAAGAATGTTTCAAGGAAGGCTACAAAGTCTGGCTTCATAACCCAAAAAGACAGAAGGATTATTCTCCAAAGCTCCAAAGGTCTTGGGAAGGCCCGTACATCAACAAGAAAAAAATTAACGTCATTTACGGTATAAGTAAGATCCCGAACGGTAAATCAAAAGTAGTGCACCAAAACCGAATGGCGCCATTTGAGGGCGACCATGACAAGGAAGATGAAGTTAACCAACTCCAAGAAACACATGACTTTGCCTTTATGGATGCATATGGAGGTACCGGAAAAGCAAGGTATGATGTTACAACCTAACAACAAGATATGCGCACGGTTCCTAAAGACTACTCGCTGGTCCATAGCACTTTGGCCAGCATCAACGACGCCCGAGGTCTGGCATCTGTGTTCCGGAAGAAGTTTGGTCGATTACCAAAACCTCAAGGTCAGTTACCAGCCCCTGGGAAAGTCTTGAAACTTCAAGATGGATCGCGTTATCTTTTCTATTGGATAACAAAGAATATACCTTCTGAGATCGATGTGAGGGAGCACGTACTGGAGTCCAATGTACATAAACTAGCCATGCAAAAGATAAAGAGCAACCAGCTGAATTGGAGGATCATTAGAAACATGGCCTAGTGTCCGGGGTACAGCGAAAACCGTCACTTGTTATTTCCATACAAATGGAAATTGTAAAAGAGAGTTCAGTTGCAGATACAACCATTCAACTTTTGTTCGGAGGCCGGCAATATCGTACCGTACCTGAGGCCGACCGCTGCCATTACGTCTTTATTTTACTGAACAAAATACCCAAATGCTCATGAACTTGTTTTATTTAAAAACGATTTATGCGAGTCAATAAATTCAAAAGTAGCATAAATGGATAATGTACGTATACGTCTCATTAAGAATGGGACACAGAACAACTGAAGATTATCTGATTAAAAATAAGACGATTAAACGAAATATGCTGAGATAAAATATTACTGGTTTCCGAAATACAGGGTGTTAAAGTTGAAAATTTGAAAATTATTAATGGATATAATTTTTTATTTCACAATATATAATTTTACTAAATTCGGAAAACATTATTTGTGGTGTCGTAAAATACACCTATAAGTTAAATCAACTTTGCCAGTGGCGTACAGCATGGATTAGTAACACCTTCATCCCTTCTAAATTTTACGCCACTGTCCAAAAATATATTTGGACTATAGTTTTTTTATTATAGTTTTGTTTTTTAAATTAATCATGTACTCTTGTTGGGCACTCCTAAAGTGATTGGTTTTCGAGATATTCACACTCATAGGTCGATTTTTTCATTTTAATTTATTTTTTAATTTTGTAATTTTGGATTTTTTTATAAATTTCCAATATGAGTACTTTCATGATTTATTTAAAAAACATCAAAATAAGTTTTTGAGGAGTGGAGTAAAATTTAGATGAGATGAAGATGTTACTTACCATCAGAGTTGGGTCGGATACAGGAAAAAAGTATCCGAGTACCGGATACGGATACTTACAATGTATCCGGATACTTTTTAGGATACTTTCACCTAAAAAGTACTCGGATACAAGTATCCCGATACTTTTTTCGGATACTTTCTCGGATACTTTTAAAGTGAGTTAAGATAATGTTTTCATACCAATAGTTATACTTATGCAATACGATTGATTACGTGTAACAATAAACAATACTAGGCAAAAATAAATTATCGAAAATGGAGGCGATATAATAGAAACAGGAAAAAACTACTCAATAAATTGTTTATTATTTTTATTCTGTGAATATAAAACCTTAAAACAAACTTAATAATAAAACATAAAGGTGCGTAAATAAAGCGAGTCGCGCCTGAACCGCGCCAAAAACCAGCCTGTGTCGTGTCTATATAAATCTCAAGAAATTCTATATATCGAAATTTTTATTCTTAATATTTTTGTTATTTTAAACTGATCTGCCTAGAAAAAATATATATTTTTTAATTATGCCCTTTTTTTAAAAACTGGCTCCCGATAAATCTATATAATGATTATGTAACCATTCCTAAAATTTCAAATTTATTTTTACTTTTTTAAAATTACTTTAAAAATGGATTTTTAAAATAATTTTACATGTTAATAGAAAAAAGTAGATATTTTAAATTTCAGGAATGGTTAGATAATGTCATTATTTAGATTAGTGGGGAGCCAGTTTTTTAAAATTGAGCGGAATTAAAAAATATATATATATTTATCTTGGCAAATCAGCTTAAATTAAAAAATTATTATAGAGTTTCGTGTAAAATGTGAAAAAAAATTCATTTAAATCGCTTGAGAAATATAAATCAAGTATTTTTAAGGGTATTACTTCCTCTTAATGGATCAGTTACGATTGTGGTAAATAATTTAAAAGTATCCGAATGCCCTAAAAAAGTATCCGGTATCCGGATACTTACAAATTTGGTCACGGATACGGATACCGGATACAAAATTTGAAAAGTATCCGGATACAGCTTTCGGATACACATAAAGTATCCGGATACTGTATCCGGATACTACCCAACTCTGCTTACCATGCCGTACGCCATTTTTCTGCTGATAGGTGTTTCTTATGACCATGGGCGAAGTTATGTCATCAGATCTGGGGGGGCTAAAGCCCTAGCCCAAGTCATATAATATATAATAGTTCTAGAGGTATACTGAAGTTAAGTAAAAAAATTCTGGCAAATCTATGAAAATGGATAAAATATCATATAATATATAGTTGTATTAAGTGAAAAATTTTCATCACAAAAATTTTCCTCATTTTCGCAGTCATGAAATAATAGTTTGTGCAACAAGAGTAGATATGGACAATCCACTCGAGTTATACAGTATATTTTTTCTACGAACCACTAACGAAAATTTACAAATTTAAAAAAATAGTTTAGGTTTAGACAAAATAACTAATTTTAAAATAATTTATGAATTTTATTAATTCATAAAACAAAATAAACATAAAAAAAATTAGCCCCTAGTCCAGATTCGAATCCAGGCTATTCGCGTGGAAGGCAGATGCTCTGTCCTCAGCTCCACCGTCATTTTTAGGTTTTTAGTTTTAATACTCGTAATTAAATTAGTTTCATACAATTTGATTAAAATTGATTTTTTTTTAATGTGGCCCAAATAAAAATAAAAATGCTATTTTTTATCGATTCTAAACAAAAATATCTAATTTTAACGTATATGTAATCTTAATGATTAAAAATTAAAAAATATGAACTGTAATTGATGGATTTCATTTTTTTGCAGTGTTCTATGTTATGTTATTTTGGGAATGGGGTGTTAATACACTGCGACCTAAAAGATTTATTGTACCCCCTTCTGTCGCTAATGCAGCAAGGAAATGTCTCAATGCCTATTCGCGATTCAAATTAATTTTCGCGCGCCTGTCATTTGTCACCTATAAGTAGGATGTTTGTTTATTTACATGTGTTTGTTTTGGACGGATTTTGTATTTGTGATTTTTTTAAACTGTTTTTAGATAATATTCTCATTGTAATAGTGTTTTTGAGTTTCATTTAATGTTAATTTTTATCATGTGTATGACTTAATTTGTTGGAAATATTCACCTATTGGTTGCTACAAGAATATTTAGAAATACGTATTTACTAAACCCAGGACATGTTTTATTATGTGGTTTAAAGGACATTTCAGGTACCAAACGTTTATTATTGTTGAAATTATATCTTACTAGACTTATTCTTATATTATGAAGTGAATTATGTAGTACTTTGTATACATGTAAATGGTATTAAAACCGTCACAAATCAGATTACAGTTTCGATTCTAAACAAAGTTTTGCAAAATTTTAATATTGTGAATTTGTAGATATCCATTTATGGTAAAAAACAAAACTTTACGACTTGCATTTGGAAAATAATGAATACTTCAGTTTTGATTTTGACATTAACACAATATAGATTGCAATTTGCTGGGGACTTTTTCGCAGATTTCATTTTTAATATAAACACTATCACATACTATAAGAAATAAACAAATTTAAAGCTAAAAAGTAAAAAAAAACTCGAATTGTAGTTGATACAAATTAAAATGTAGGTAAACAATAAACGCCAATATTGCCAAATGATGAACTGATTTTAATACAAAATTAATAAATGAACTGAAATTTAAAAAATCAATATAATAAATCGGTTTAATAAAAAAATCCTTAAATAAATATACAGTATGATTACATATTATTATACACAAATTTTGATTCTTAAATAAAAAATCTTGTCCACTTCTTCAAGAGCTAAAATCCGACGACGTAGCGAAATTTTGCTAGTTTTGGCAACACTGAACGATATCCTACTTATAGGGACCTTCTACAAATTTCCTCCAGAGGGCGTATCACTTAGCTTGAATCGCGAATAACGACCCTTCCAGTTATATCTTCTCAAGGAAATGTAGGATTTGGAGTGGCTTCAAGTTAGGTATAGTGCCTTTGGATTCTGGAGTGCTACACATTCAGTTAGAATGTGAATGAATGTTTATTCCTCCTCCTTACAGAATCTGCAGTCACTAGCTTCTACTACTCTCAGTTTACTAAGGTGTCCTTTTAGTTGGCAATGCCCAAGTGTTATCACTACTAGAAAAATGTATGTTATGATAACAGCTTAAAATACAATCTGGCTTATGTGGAACATCCCGAAATACGGTTTCATAACCGAAACAGGAACCAAATTTCGGCTCCTTTCTTAGTTTCGACCGAAACCGAAACAAAAACAAGAACTTTCTTTTAAGGCAATCTCTTATTGAAATTTGCAATATCTTATTGTAATCCTTGTTTTAGACTAATTAACTCGTATTATAAATTTTAGCTACATTTACTTATTACCTATTTATTTATGTGATCAAAAGAAGCCATTAATAAATTTATTGACATGTTCACTTGAAACAAAGCAGATAAGTTTGTGTGTACGTGCACTGTGTAGGAATGGCACCCGGCACAGTCGCCATTGTGCCGGACACAACCAATTATAAAACGAAAACTTTTAAAAGTAGTTTCGTTGTCGGCTGCAATTTCGGCCAGTTTTCCGCCGAAACCGAAACTGTAGTCGAAACTCTTATTTAAAGCCAAAGTTGGCCGAAACCGTAACCACTCCTTCGGTCATACAAAAGTGGGCAAAAAATTTCTGATAATAATTTAGGCACGTGTGGTATTGGGTAAGAAAGTTTTACACCAAAAAATACAAATTTAAAAACTTTACAGATATGCATTAAAACGACTAAAATCAAATAAAAAAACATATGTTTTATGTGCTGTGGCCATACTGCCATATTTAAAGTCGTTTAGTTGACGCGAAAAACCTAATTATTATTAAAATAAATGTACTGTATTTCTACCTAGTTATAATTTGTATTAAATAAAATATTAACCACTGAAATGGCAAATTTTTTAATCACACTATTGCGTTGCGTCGTAATATTATATGCTGCTCAACTGTCAAAAAAATTTTAAGTATAATTTCGTTCAGGGTACCCACCAAAAGAAACATTTCCGGAAATTTTTCTGGTTGTCATAGAAGCGTTTTAAAATAACAGCATTTGATTGGCTATAAAATAGAGGTGTAAAATTATAATTTAATCTATCACGTGACAAATTTTCAAACCCGGTAAAATAAAAGCAAAAATATTATATTTTTTCGATTTAGAAGATGTTACCAGACTCATTAGCCTATTTCGTAAATCAGCCAGACTTATTATTATTCATAATTGTATCAATTTTATATGCTTAATTTTCTGCCACACTCACTTTCCACTATCTAAGACAATCCAAACTGCTATTTTTATAAGCTTTATGTTCTAGTTTAGTAAATGTAAAATAATTATGACTGGGAAAATAAGTGTCACATGGGCGAAGTTATGTCATCAGATCTGGGGGGGCTAAAGCCCTAGCCCTAGTCATATAATATATAATAGTTCTAGAGGTATACCTACTGAAGTTAAGTAAAAAAATTCTGACGAATCTATGAAAATGGATAAAATATCATATATCGATTTTAAACAAAGTTTTGCAAAATTTCAATATAGTGAATTTGTAGATATCCATTTATGGTAAAAAACTAAATTTTACGACTTGCACTTGGAAAATAATGAATACTTCTGTTTTAATTTCGACATTAACACCATATAGATTGCAATTTGCTGGGGACTTTTTCGCAGATTTGTTTAACATAAACACTATCACATACTATAAGAAATAAACAAATTTAAAGCTAAAAAGTAAGAAAAACTCGAATTGTAATTGATACAAATTAAAATGTAAACAATGAACTCGTTGCCAAATGATGAACTGATTTTAAAACAAAATTAATAAATGAACTGAAATTAAAAAAAAAATTAATATATTAAATCGGTTTTATAAAAAAGTCCTTAAATAAATATAGAGTATGATTACATATTACTATATACAAATTTTGATTCTTAAATAAAAGGTCTTATCCACTTCTTCAAGAGCTAAAATCCGACGACGTAGCGAAATTTTGCTACTTCTGGCAACACTGAACGATATCCTACTTATAGGGACCTTCTACAAATTTCCTCCAGAGGGCGTATCACTTAGCTTCAATCGCGAATAAAGATCCTTCCAATTATATCTTCTCAAGGAAGTGTAGGATTTGGAGTGGCTTCAAGTTAGGTAAATCTCCCTCTTCTATTTGATATGCTCCTAGGTATAGTGCCCTTGGATTCTGAAGTGCTACACATTTAGTTAGAATGTGAATGAAGATTTTTTCTTCCTCCTCACAAAATCTGCACTATCTTCTACTACTCTCAGTTTACTAAGGTGTCATTTTAGTTGGCAATGTCCAGTAAGGATCCCTGTTACAAGTGTTCTCACTACTAGAAAAATGTATATTATGACAACAGC
Source organism: Psylliodes chrysocephalus (assembly GCA_927349885.1). Classification (NCBI taxonomy): domain Eukaryota; kingdom Metazoa; phylum Arthropoda; class Insecta; order Coleoptera; family Chrysomelidae; genus Psylliodes; species Psylliodes chrysocephalus. The sequence continues at coordinate 19,419,214 of OV651820.1, forward strand.
TTAAAATACAATCTGGCTAATGTGGAACACCTTGAAAGCCTTGCCAGACTCGTCTAATGACCGTTAGGCGCGCTAAATTCGGCACGTTCGATTACTATTCCTCTCCTCGTTTAACTACCTGGCTTGTCAGGTCCGACCAAAATACGGTTTTATAACCGATACAGAAACCAAATTTCGGCTCCTTTCTTAGTTTCGGCCGAAACAGAAACAAGAACTTTCTTTTATTGAAATTTGCAATATCTCATTGTAATCCTTGTTTTAGACTAATTAACTCGTATTATAAATTTTAGCTACATTTACTTATTACCTGTTTATTTATGTGATCAAAAGAAGCCATTAATAAATTTATTGACATGTTCACTTGAAACAAAGTAGAGATGTTTGTGTGTACGTGCACTGTGTAGAAATGGCACCCGGCACAGTCGCCATTGTGCCGGACACAACCAATTGTGATACGAAAATTTTTAAAAGTAGTTTCGCTGTCGGCTGCAGTTTCGGCCAGTTTTCCGCCGAAACCGAAACTGTAGTCGGAACTATTATTTAAAGCCAAAGTTGGCCGAAACCGTAACCGAACCTTCGGTCGGACACTACTTGTGAGTCTGGCAGGCCTCCGTAATTGTAATTGTCAGCCAGACGTGTATTTTCACTTACGAATATTTTGAAATTTATCCTAAGTAGATGGATAATGTTCTTAAAATATGCGTGAGTGTGCAAAAATTTACTGATAATAATTTAGGCACGTTTGGTATTGGGTAAGAAAGTTTTACACCAAAATATCCAAATTTCAAAACTTGACAGACATGCATTAAAACGACTAAAATCAAATTTTCAAAGGTAGCCATTCCACAGAATATAAAACATATGTTTTATATGCTGTGGCCATACCATGATCATTTGTCATATTTGAAGTCGTTTAGTTGACGCGAAAAACCTAATTATTATTTTCCATAAAATAAATGTAGTGTATTTCTACCTAGTTATAATTGGTATTAAATAAAATATTAACCACTGAAATGGCAAATTTTTTATATGCATGAAAGAGCTGCTCAACTGTCAAAAAAATTTTCAATATAATTTCGTTCAGGGTACCCACCAAAAGAAAAATTTCCGGAAATTTTTCTGGTTGTCATGAAAGTGTTTTAAAATAACAGCACTTGATTGGCTATAAAATGGAGGTGTAAAATTATAATTTAATCTATCACGTGACAAATTTTCAAACCCGGGAAATTAAAAGCAAAAATAATATATTTTTTCCATTTAGAAGATATTACCAGACTCATTAGCCAATTTCGTAAATCAGCCAGACTTATTATTATAAATAGTTCATGATTGTATCAATTTATATGCTCAATTTTCTGCCACACTCACTTTCCACTATCTGAGATAATCCAAACTGCTATTTTTATAAGCTTTATGTTCTAGTTTAGTAAATGTAAAATAGTTATGACTGGGAAAATAAGTGTCAGACTCAAAAATTTTGTTTTTTGTCACTAAGAGAACAGTTTATTTTTCATATACACCGACTGGAAAAATGAATACGAAAAAAATTCACTGCCTCCTGAACTAAATGTAAAATTGCAGAATCAATCAAATGGCACAATTCTTTTTATTTTTTAATTTCTGTTCTGAAATCTGAAATGTTTGGGTGGATGTGAGATAAATGTTCGAATTATTTTTGGGGGGGCTAATTTGGTTTTTGGGGGGGCTTAGCCCCCCCAAGCCCCCCCTTAACTTCGCCCATGCTTATGACATCAAAAATGTTTACTGAATTTAGTAAAATTATACTGAGAAATAAAAAAATTATAGCAATTAATAATTTTTGAATTTTCAATTTTAACATTCTGTATTTCGGAAACCAGTAATATTTTATCTAAGTATATTTTGTGTAATGATCTTATTTTTTATCGGAGAATCTTCAGTTGTTCTTTGTCCTATTCTTAATAATTGTTAATTGTTAGTTTTACGAAAAAACAGAACCCGCTTAAACAGGAATATAATTTCACTCTTACTGATATGCTTATCGGGAAAAAAATATTTAGACAATTTAACTTAAAATGTTTGTTAAATGTGTGCAAAATTTGGGCATACCGTTCATACCAATAACTTTAATAAAATCCAACCTATCTTTAATGTGTAATCATTTCCGACAAAAGTCATCAAAAGCAAACCTTATTTATCAGTTTCCGTTCATGACTTCATGGTTTTATATTTTTTTTTTACATATAGATGTAGACGAGCGGTCTCAGTGTTGCGAAAATGTCGATTCATACAGTTTCCTATTTTGCAATTTGTTTTCTTGTTTTTGTCAGTGGACAATCTGTAAATCATTGTGCGTCTAGAGAAACCTGCGAGGAATGTATACAAGAAATTGATTGTTCTTGGTGTATCCAACCGGAGTTTGAATCGAATGTAAGTCATTGAAGTTGTTTATTTTTTACTACGGATGGAAAAATAAATGGCTTTCCCATTGGAAAGAGTGTCAGTGGATAGGTTTCGAATAGTAAAGTATTAACTATAGTTTTGTTGAATCTAAAACACCCCCAAGTAACACTAATGCTATTATTGGGGTCGCTTTAAAACAATACAATAAAATTTCGAATAAAACCAAATAATTTTTAAGACAGATCCAAGATCAGTGGCGTAGCCATGGGTGGGGGTTTGGGGGGTCAGAACCCTCCATTCGCGTCACCGTTTCCACTATCTTATTGGCGCTGATAGCTATTAATTGTTTGTTAACCCCCCTTAGTTCTCAGAAACCCCCCATGAAACATTTCTGGCTACGCCACTGTTCAAGATCACCATGAAGCAGCTTCTAGTCAAAAATACTAAATTTTAAAACTATATTAAAACATAGTTTTTCATTTTATATTCTTAAAGAGTTCTTCAAGGCAACTTTAAATATATGTATTAAAACTTTATTAACTGACGTCTTACATTTAAAATACATTTACGGCAGACTAAATTACCTTCAGAATTATTATAACGAATCCTAAAAGAGTTTTAATTTGTTTGCTGAAGTCTAATAACTTTTGTAAGTCTCTATAATGGTAGAGTGGTTATATATAAACGCCAAGCATCCGTATATAAAGCAGATCCTAAAATAATATTCAAATTCAAACTATTCTGGTAAAGAATTTACCAATGGATGGCACTTTTGTGACAAAATATGATAAAACCTTCTACATAAGTCAAGCACCATCAATTTAATGTTTTTTTATTATTTAAAAAATATCGGCAAATTTTATTTTACATCTAAACATCTAAATCAGCTTTAGTCAAAGTGTGCTCCGCGGAGCCCCTGGGCTCCGCATAGTCTTTGTGGGGACTCCGCGCGAAGAAAATACCTATCGCTACAACAGAACGGGAGTTGGATTGAGGACCTACTGTTTGTTTTTTAGGAGTATATGAGGTTTGGTATCTTCGGCTGGAGGACTTTTTTTTTAGAGGTCAAGAAGAGGAAGGAGTATATTGTTTTGGTATTTTCGGTTGTTTTTTTAGGGGCTAAGCAAAGAAACGGAAGGGACCTGGCAAGAGGCTAGAGCAAGGTGGGCTTTTTTTTCCGAAATGTGTTTAGGGCTCCGTCAAATATTTCTCTTTTCAAAAAGGTTCCGTCTCCAAAAAAGTTTGAGAACCACTGATCTAAATGATCTTTTTTATTAAAATGCTTGGACACACTGTTCTTTCCTTATTTAAGAGGATTTAAGGCGCATATATTTCAATAATATTATTTTTTATTCCAATGTGTCATAAAACGTCGTTTTTTGCACAGAAAACAAACGAAAAAATCTTTTTTTCTTATATCACTATCATAAGTAGGCTTTTGCACATTCAACTATAACTGGAAAGTTGACGTTTTCCATGAATTGTCATAGTTTGACATTATTGCCTCATATAGGCGGGAAATTACTTTTTGCACACGCCTATTTTCATTAGAAAGGTCGTTATTATAAAGCTAATCGATATTTTAAAAGAAAATGTAGACTAATCTGAATCTTTTAGTTGAACATTTAATACAAAAACTTATTTAAAATAAAAAATACCTCAACTGTTGTCCCCATTGATATGTAATTTAGCGTGTTTAGTCAAATCAGTTAAAAAAAATTATTAAATCATGTTCGTTTTAAATAATTGTCACCCTGTATATTCTAGGCTCGGGACGCAAGTGGCCTTTTAGAGTTCTATCAGCCATATTATTTCTGCCATATTTTTTAGATCTTTTATAAAAATTTGAGAAATTTCTGTAATTTTATAAATTAGTAGAACTGTACAAATTTATATTGCATATGTTAGAAGTGGCCAATTTTCTGTAAGATCTACTTTTTATCTTAAATGTATGTCGCGATCGATTTGTTGTCATAGGCGTAGTCTAAGGGGAAAGAAAGATTATGAAATGCATACTATGTTTATACACTGTGTTTCAGTATAAGGTGCATTCCAGCTAGGTATGGGTAGATAAGTAAAATATATGTTCAAAATTATTTTTTATTTTTTAATCACTTATTAAGTTTTCAAGATATAGGCTTGTGTGTTACATTTAAAATCAAGGAAGAACAAACTATTTACAAAGTATGTATTCATTTTAAGAACAAAATAGTTGTTAAATGTTTAAGGTTCACACTGACTGATTTTAACGAAAAAAAAAATATATTTTTTTATTTTACAATTTTTTACAAAAGTTAATTCTATTTTTTATTTTACAACTTTTTTTACCAAAGAGTATTTTTATTTTACTATTTTTTTCCAGATTAGGTAGGTAGGTACTTTTATTTTACTGTTGTTTATTTAAAGTTTATTCTGTTATAATCATGTTTATATAAGTTTTTCTAAAACAAAATGTATATATTTTTTAATCAGGAACTAATTTCAAATGAAAACGAACATGAGAGAAATTGTGGAATTATAAAATTTTGTGGGGGAAAAAATTGGATTTTTTTGCGCATATGTGGGAATTTCTGTTAAAATTGGTTGGCAACACTGTGTAACACATGTGCCGAGTTTGAAAATCCACATCCGATGCATTTTTTACATCTCGAGCGTTTGTTGATCCACATCGGACACATCTGTCCCACTACATTTACGTATACTGAATCACGTGATCAAAGATTTACTACATCTCAGATGCATCCGATGTGGATTTTAAAACTCGGCAATGTATTGTGCTGGGAGGACAGAGATCACAGTGGCAGGCTGTCAGAACTCTAGGAATTTATGACCTTGACAAATTGCTAGAATGCATTAAACTATTGGTACACTTAATTTCACATACTGTCATAGTGAGTTCATATTAATTTCCCTAAACTTTTTACTGTACAATTAATCATGTTATTTTTTATTTAGCAACATTGATTAGTTATAATAATCTACGTCAGAATTGACAAAATTACTAGTCGATGAGGTACTTCTGTAATCGTTTTTGACTCATTGTCAAAAATAATTTTTTGTGTACCTATCTAACTAACCGTTTTTCATAAATTTAAACCACATTTATTTCCTTTTACGAATTTTTTATCGGCAAAATGGTAAACGCGGTAATACTATTTTTAATTTTCATAAAATTAACTTACCTAACTTTTACCGCTTTTTACAGGATGCCCCGATTATTGTTATAATAAAAAATATGATAAAGATAATTTCCTGACCGTAGTAGAATTTTGTATAAATAAAAAGCTCCTTGGTTTGTTCGGTCAATAGTTTTTATTTTTTATAATTTAAGAACTACATATGTTTCGGAAAAACATTTTTCAATCTTCTGGTGCATATTAAAAAAAAAAATAGATTTATAACTAAAAAACGCAGAAATAAAAGATTTATCAAACTTTTATTTTAAGCTTATTAACTAATTGTAAGCTTTTCAATCTTTATTTGTAGCGCCACTGATAATTTTTAACTTTATAAAAACTCATCTTTTTATTTCCCTACTGTATATATATCGTGTTAAACCAAATTATTATTTCGAATACACCTTCACACGCTGTAAAACAAAAATAAAAACTATTGACCGAATAAACCAAGGAACTTTTTATTTATACAAAATATGATGTTTTCTACAACTTTCATTAATACCTATTTGTGTATTAAGAGCGAAAAGTGATACTTTGCCGCTTGAGACAAAAAGTTGTCGAAAGCGGCAATGAACTTATCGCTCAAAATGCACCCAAGATTTAGTAACGTGTGGGGGAGAGGATGTTCTCGAATGGTCACTATCCACAGCAAATACGTACATGCTACAAAATTGCATATCCTACCTACTTTACATTTCGAATACAAGTAGTCTCCCTATCCACGCGGGCACGCGCCCGTATAAAATGGCAAAAAAACTTAATTGGTACTAAATCCGTATCTACAGTAATAAAAACAGATATCTGGTCTAAACCCGGTTATGGTGTGTATCACCGTTAACTAATCCATTCTACAAAAGAAAATAAAAAGATATTAAAAAACTAAAAAAACCTGCCATGTAATAGCCAGTCCTTTCAATAAACTTTTAGATTCAATATTTATGATATAACATTTGTCTCTATTTCACAAACCAATGACTTTTGACTATAAGTATTACATACATTTTTGAAATCGTCATTTATTAGGGAATTCAAAAATGAAGAAAAATATGTTATTCTATTTAAAAAAATCGATGACGTCATATACACGAAAGTGGTAGTCATTAGTACATCCAATTGCAGCGTAAGATGCGCAGTTGAAAATAATAATTGAACTGTGAAAGCATTTAGTTAAAATATCGAATTTTATCCAATCTAAAAATGTTCTCACTGTATGTATTGAGTGCAGGTCCGATTTAAGAAAAATTCATTTCATTAAAAATAATGACCTGTTATAGATCTTTAGCAAGACTATTTTTTTAATTTTTTTGTTTAATTTAAAGTGAATTTCTCATTAAAGACGTACATAATTACAATTATGATCTTTTTTTTAGGATACATCCCGTAGCCCCGTTAACTGTCATATGAGTAGCGACAGCTCGAAATGGTGCAAGGATAAAAACTCGCTGGTTTCTCCACAAATGAAATTCGAAGTATTACATGATAAACATTTCTCGAATGATGCAGAAAATCCCACTCAAGTCAGACCTCAACGCGTCAAACTGTCACTAAGAAAGGGACAAAAATATAATCTCAAGTTCAAATTTAAAACCGCCGCAAACTATCCTGTCGATTTGTACTACATTATGGATCTTTCTAAATCTATGGAAGCCTACAAGGATAAATTGGCCGCGCTGGGTATACAATTGGCTGAAACTATGAGAAATATAACTACAAATTTTAGATTGGGGTTCGGCAGTTTTATTGACAAAACAGACTTACCTTTTGTCAGTACTGTACCTTCCAAGTAAAACACTTTTGTATAATAATATGCTTTAATATCCTTAGCATCACTCTCTTCATCCCTATTACTGCAGAATCATATATGATATCATTAAGATTTAAAATAATGTTTATTTTGATACCTAAAGATTATTCCCCGATATTTTTTTTGTAAAGTTGTATTTTTTTACACAGCAAATAGATGGAAATACCTTTTCGTTATCTATAAAATCATAAAACTATTTACATATGTATTTGAAATTTATGCACCCTTTTATTTCAGATTTGACATGAGTTGCATTTTTTTAAAAAATTAACCCAAAGCGCCTACTTTAGTTATTTATTCGCAATAAATTCACGTACTTCTACTTTAATTATTATTATACAGTTTATCCTCATGCATTTATGAAATGAAATGCTTTTTTCCGGGAGAATACCGGAATTCCGGGAGAGTTGGCAACCCTATCTACGAGTATAAGCACAGGAACTATTTTAATTTCTACCGTTTTTATTTCATCTGTAACTCTGACATTTTCGAAGAATTTGTAAATGTAAATATGCAAAAGATTTTCCTGTTCTTTTGATTAGTTAGTTTTTAGAGTGGACAAACCTTAGAGCTGCCAGTCAATCTTGAAATCTGCTTTTTATGCTTCGTACAAACATTATGCTCTTTAAGTGAAGCAATTCTTGATTAAATTTTTTCATTACCTAGTTATATAATTGACGTTTGTGAAGTTAGCATCTCAAATCTCAGCATCTCATATTTTAAGCAGAGTTCTTATGGCATCCGACATAGTGCTATAGCTCCTGATACTTTTTATTAATAGTTCTATCGAATTTAGTACCGAAAACTGCAATTTCAAAAATGAGATGCTAACGACCGGAAGTTAGCAACCCAATATAATAAATTAAATAAAATAAACAAAAATTTGACGGTAAATCGATAATTTACGAATAGTTCTAGAGTTCTTGTTAGTTTGTATAGCTAAATTATTTCATTTATAGCCCTGGCCCTTTTAAAATAATTATAAATCTTTATTATACATTTAAATTCTAGACGTTAGTAAAATTCTGTCATATTATGACAACTTCTATGATATATAATGCTTTTCAATTACAACACACTCTGATTTGATAATCGAAGAGTCCTAGCCTCTAGTACTTTTTTCATAATTTTAAGTTAAACAGAAATTATAGACCATAGTAAGATCCTGGCACAATATGACGAGTTTTTGAATATGTAACGCTTTAAAATGATAACTAGACTATCTCTGCATCGACTCGTGAAGAGTTCTAGCCCCTAGCACTATTTGAATAATTTTAAGTATTAATAGTAAAGAGAAATTATATACCATAGTAAGATGCTTGCACATTATGACGAGTTCTAGAATTTATAACGCTTTTTTTATCTTTATCGGTTGTAAGCAGGTAGGGTTAGGTTTGGCCGAGAACACTGCAGCCTCTTGGATCTATTGTATTCCCCTGCTTTCCCCGTATTCAGGTACTATCTTTGGAATAGTCCTGTCTTTGGTTAGTTTTAATAGAATTCCTACCAAGTGTTCCTGGGGCGTTCTTTCCGGTTCTTGGCCGAAAAGGATGAAACGTCGCCCAGTAAGAGCTTCGCATTCGAAGATCACATGGTATGACGTTTCTTCCTCTTCCATGCAAAGTCTACATGTAGTGGGATCATTGTGTAATCCCATTACATGAAGGTGTTTCAGCAAGCAGTGCCCCGTTAATAATCCCACAATGTTGGATATCTGAGGCCTCGCGAGTTGTAGTGCCTCAGTAGTCATGCGTGGGTTTGGTGCCCTTAGCATGAGCTTACTGATTCTGTGCCCTCTTATCTGTTACCAGTGAATTTGGTGTTATATGGTTATCCACCTGTTTACTGCCTGTCGTATAACGCTTTTAAATGATAACTTGACTCTCTTGAGATTGAGATCCGAAGAGTTCTAGCCTCTAGCAATTTTTCAATAATTTTAAGTATTAGTAATAAACAAAAATTATAGGCTACAGTGAGATGCTGTCATATTATGACCATATCTAGAATCTATCATGTTTCTAAATTATATAATAAATATCTTTGCATTGACACCCAAAGAGTTCTAGCCTCTAGCACTTCTTCTATAATTTTAAGTTAATAAACAGAAATTATAGACTGTGGTGGGCAAATTATGACAAGTTTAAGAATATATAACGCTTCTTAATGATAAATATACTATCTCTGCATGAAATGCCGAAGAGTTCTAGCCTCTAGCACTTTTTGATAAAATTTAAGTGTTAATAATAAAGAGAAATTATAGACTATAGTGAGATGCTGTCATATTATGACGAGTTCTAGAATATATAATGCTTCTAAATTATATAGTAAATCTTTTTGCATTGAGATCCAAAGAGTTCTAGCTTCCAGCACTTTTTGAAAAATTTTAAGTGTGAACAATAAAGAGAAATTATAGACCTCATTGAGATGCTGTCTTATTATGACGAGTTCTAGAATATATAATGCATCTAAATGATATAGTAAATCTTCTGCATTGAGACCCAGAGAGTTCTAGCCTTTAGCACTTCTTCAATAATTTTAAGTATTATTAATAAACAGAAATTATAGACCATGGTGGAATGCTGGTATATTATGACAAGTTCTATAATATTTAACGCTTCTTAATGATAACTAGACTATCCCTGCATGGAACCCCGAAGAGTTCTAGTCTCTGGCACTTTTTGAAAAATTTAAGTGTTAACAATAAAAAGAAATTATAGACTATAGTAAGATGCTGTCCTATTATGACGAGTTCTAGAATATATAATGCTTCTAAATAATATAGTACATCTTTTTGCATGGAGACCCAGAGTTCAAGCCTTTAACACTTCTTCAATAATTTTAAGTATTAATAATAAACAGAAATTACAAATCATGGTGGGATGCTGGTACTTTATGACAAGTTCTATAATATATAACGCCTTTTACTGACAACTAGACTATCCCTGCATAGAATTCCGAAGAGTTCTAGCTTCTAGCACTTTTTGAAAAATTTTAAGTGTTAATAATAAACAGAAAGGCTAATGGCCGTACAAGTCGACGCCGATGACACCAAATGAAAAAAATAGTAAACAGAAATTATAGACTATAGAGAGATGCTATCATATTATGACGAGTTCTAGAATATAGAGTACTTCTAAATGATAACTTGACTCTCTCCGAATTGAGAACCGAAGAGTTCCAGCCTGTAAGAATTTTTCAATAATTTTAAGTATTAATTATAAACAAAAATTATAGATTATAGACATATTATGACGATTTCTTAAATATATGTCTCTAAATTACAACATAAAACGTTTTGCAGTGAAACCTAAAAAGTTCTAGCCTTAGCATATTTTCAACCATTTTAAGTATTAATAATAAACAAAAATTATGGACTCTAGGTGAGATGCTGTCATATAATGACGAGTTCTAGAATATATAATTCTTCTAAATGATATAGCAGCTCTTTGTATGGTGAGATGCCGGCACATTATGACGGGTTCTAGAATATACAATGCTTTAAAGTTATAACTTTACTATCTCTACATTGAGACCCGAAGAGTTCTAGCCTCTAGGAATTTTTCAATAATTTAAAGTATTAATAATAAACAAAAATTATAGAATATAGTGATATGCCTTCATATTATGACGAGTTATAGAATATTTAATGCTTCTAAATGATAACATAAATCTGTTTGCAAAGAGTTCTAACCTCTAGCACTTTTTCATTAATTTTTAATAGTTATCATTAAGAGGCGTTATATATTCTATAACTCTTCATAATATGGCAGCATCTCAATATAGTCTATAATTTATGTTTGTTATTAATATATAAAATTATTGAAAATGTGCTAGAGACTGGTAGTCTTTGGATCTCAATGGAGAGAGGGTCAAGTTAACATTTAGAAGCATTGTAATTTAGAAGCATTATGTATCAAATAGGTTATCATAATATGACAGCATTTTACTAACGTCTAGAATTTATATGTATAATAAATATTTATAATTATTTTAGAGGGCTAGGGCTATAAATTAAATAATTTAGCTATACAAACTAACAAGAACTCTAGAACTATTCGTAAACTATCGATTTACCGTCGTATTTTTAAATTTTATTTAACTTATATTGAGGTGCTAACTTCCGGTCGTTAGCATCTCATTTTTTAAATTGCAGTTTTCGGTACTAAATTCGACAGAACTATTAATAAAAAGTATCAGGAACTATAGAACTATGTCGGATGCCATAATAACTCTGCTTAAAATATGAGAAGCTGAGAATTGAGATGCTAACTTCACACACGTATATAATTGCCACTATTATACACATCCTGGGCTTTTCAAAGTCAAGATGAAAATAATTGGTTTTGTTCCCATTTCATTTGGTATTTACACTACACTATAAATAGGCAACAGCAATTAATCGGATATTTTCGATTTTTCGAAGATAAATAATATTAGGTATATTTGATTTTGATTAAAATAATCGAATAATAGATTTTAAAGGAAATATGAAAAATAGATTTTCTTTCAAACTAATAAAAAATAAGTCGTGGGCAACAACTTTCTTCGAAAACTGTGCTAAAATTTAAGTTTTTATTAATTATTATTATTTTTTTTGATGAACAATTTATAAACGAAACATCCAATCACATTAGCTTGCTTTTAAAATAAAATTATGGTGTAAAATGTTTAAACATAATAATTCTATAATTTTTTTACATCTTTTTTTTTTAATTTCGGTTTGTAGGCCGTAAGATAGCGACAGGTTTAGTTGTCCCATTTTCGCATACAAGCTTCGAAGAGAGTTGAAAAGTACATCGATTTTGATAGATTGAAAGGAAATTTACGAATGGCTCCTTTCTTAACAGAAATTAAAATTATTTTGTTGCCCATATTTTCACGCTTGTTCACTTAAATGAAACTAATAGAACTTTGCCTCGGAAAACCAAATGCTTTAATGTTGCAAGAGGTAAAAAGGGTTGAAATACGGGCGTAACCGTGTAACGAAAAACGTATATCATCACTAGTCAGAAAAACAAATTGGCTTAAATAATTCGAATAGCGTATTTTAAGATCATAGCAATCTAAAAGTATTAACAAATTAATACATTTCCGTGACAGATTGTTTACAAAGTTGTAACAAAAGTACTTTTGCGATATTTATTAAATTAGATTATTTATTATAGTTATTTATGCAACAAGTGCAAAAAGTAAGTGTTTATTGCACGTGACGTGAAATTGTCGAGTGCAATAAACACTTTTTGCACGCTTTTCCCATTATGACAATACCAACTAGTATGCGATTAAACAGAGTATTTCACACGTTTTAACCAGTTTTATATGAAAATCGTATTGATTTCTATGACCTATATATTGAAAAAGAAACTATTGAAAACCATTTTTAGTTAGTCAATATTTATGCCATGCACATTTTTTGTCAATTAAAAACAATTCTGTAAAGGGCGAGTCAAAATTCAAATACATTACATTTTTTAAATTGACCATTCAAAATTCTTTTATTTGAATGAAGCATTCCATATACCTAAAGTTATTAATTTTGGGTGATTTTTAAATTTAAATGACAAAAAAGATCATTCACAAAATGCTTTAATTTTAACTGGTCACTGATTAATAGGAAATAGACTGTTTATTAATTGGCAATTAGTAATTAGAATTTAACCAGCTATAATTTATTATTAATTGAATAGTTTTTTAAAAATACCTACCTAATGCGACTTTTACAGTGAGTAAAAAAAATATAAAAATAGCAACCATCAACTTCACATAATACCCACTTTATTCTAGGTTTATTAATAGTTATTTTGACAGGTTTTATTTAATTAGAGAAATGGCCTCAAGTAGTATTTAACAAGGCCTAAAGGTGGGTTTCAAGGTCCAACTCATATTTCTAAGCATTTCCTGAGTAACACTCGAAGTACTTATCTTCACGACTAAAGGTCATATTAAAAAACTGGCTAGACTTAGAAAAAAATATTGCACCGCTAATAACATTAGTAATAACAAACTGTCAGTATTGGGGTTTGAAAGTTAACTTAAAAATATAATAAGCTAGAATAAAGTAGGTATTATAATGGAGTGAGTGTATGTTGGTTACTATTGGTATTTATTTTCTACTTAATATTAAAGTCCTATTAGAAATTGTCAAAAACTTAATCAGTCGATAATAAATTAAAGCTGGTTAAATTCTAATTACTAATTAACAAACTGTCTATTTCCTGTTAATCATGCAGTGGCTAGCTAAATGATCATTTTTGTCATTTAAATTTAAAATTCACCCATAATTATTAACTTTAGGTATAAGGAATACTTAACTCAAATTAAAATTTAATTAAGATACTTTTGAATGGTTGTCAATAAAAAAAATGAGAAAATGATGTAGGGAGTGCTTTAACATAAGATGTTGACTAATATCGAAAAACTTTTACAGCAAAAAAATTGTTTTCAATTGTTTCTTTTGCAGTATAAATCAATACGATTTTAATAGAAAATTGATATAGCATGTGAAATACCCTGTATAATCCCATACTATTTGGCATTGTTAATGGAAAAAGCGAGTGCAATTCAAATATACAATAAAAAACGTAACTGTGATGTATGTCAGATGTATATCAGAAAATGCAACAATTTAAAAATAATTATTTTTAAATTGTTGCCTTTTCTGATATACATCCGTTATGAAAACAAATTAGTAGCCATTTGAGAAATATACATTTTCCGCAAATCGATGGGAAATTTTTACATTCCAAACAAAATTTCTTAAAGAAAAAGTCAAGATTTCCTTTTAGTTTGACAATTCAACATTAATACGTTTCCATAGTAACGCAACCAATTTTATTACGAATTTCAAAGCACCATTTATTTGTGAATAAAATTATTCGCGATTTTTCCAAAATTAATTAATATCTATCGAATTTAAAAGATTTGCGGAAAAATAGTAGGAAAAGCCTCGACTTAGCAATCTTCATAATCGTCCAGGAATATTAGACTTTTCCTACTTGGTAAACAATATACTATTTCGTGACAGAAAACTAGTTTACATTATACAAAAATTGAAAGCGTTGAACCTTATGAAAAATGTAAATTGATTATATTTGGATATTTACTTAATGGCATTTTCAGGTTAAAAGTACCTTGCGTAAAAGACAATAAAGAGAACTGCGCCAGTCCTTACAGTTTCAAGAATCACATGAGCCTGACTATTAATTATAAAGAGTTCGTGGAGGAGGTAAACTCCGCGAAAGTATCAGGAAATCTAGATGTTCCAGAAGGTGGTCTGGATGCAGTAATGCAGGCTATCGTTTGCAAAGAAAAAATCGGTTGGCGAGACCAGGCAAGACATTTATTGGTATTCTCCACAGGTAAGCGTTTATTTTAATTTGTTTTTTGTCAGTGTGTGGCGTTTCATTTGATAAAAGATTCCATACGTGTCTAGGAGCTACCGATATGATTTCTGCCAAGATTCATATGCTTTTTTATTGACAATGTGTTGTGTTATGAGGTTTAACAAAAAACGCTCATTCGTTTCGGTATTCTCTAAATGCTGTGTATTTGAAGAACATAGAGCGGTTTCAAAAAAGTTACACTTGAGTAGCGTTCATAGCCCTCAGAAAGTCTAGATACCGCTTGGTGTATGCTAACAATAGGCCTTTTCATCACAATTTTTTTTTGTGCGCATGCGTCAGTATCAGCCATCTTTTTCGTACTGTTTTTTGTAAACAAGCGTGTTAAAATGTCCACGTGAAAAAAATTATAATCGATAAATATTAATTTTAAGTGTATTCGTTTAAAAAAATGGGATAAAAATAGTAAAATAATAAGTATATTTAATAAGTACAATTTTGTGGCAACATTTTTTTTTAATTGAACCAATATATAGGTTTAAGAGTAAAATAAAACACAGTTAGCAGATTTTTTATTGTTGTAATACAAGTATAAAGGAAGATTTGGGAATGTACATGGTATTACTTCATCCTTTAATTTCAGCTTTCCCCTTTTACTGAGGCCCTTCCTATGGGGCCTTGTATTATAATTGTGATATTGCGAATTATATTGAATTTTTTCTAGTAGATCTAATGCCCTGGTACTGTCATTTTTATTTTATAAATAAATATCAGTCATGTACTGAACATAATTCTGAACTGAAAGCCAATTTATTTCTTTTAACATAGTTGTAATACTCATCCTCCTGTCCTTTATTAATAGAATATAAATAGGCGAAGTAAAAAGCCCAAATATTTTACATGAGCAGGCTTAAGAGGTAAAGGGGCCAATTATTATTGGATAAATTGCTCGAACAAGTTTTTAAACCCTAATAAAAAGGCGATATAGAATGGTTTTTAAAATCAAGGCTTGTGAAAATCATCACATGGTTTAACCTAAGTAATGCCAATGCTTCACAAACCAAAAAATTCAACGTGCTAATACTACTATCGGCTTTCAGTATTTCGTTCCAAGTTAAATCATTTCTCGTTTTTGTTACGCTACGAGTTTACCCTTGCGGGCCTCAGTCTCGATAAGGTGGGAACCACCATTTTTCTCTCTCGAATTTATTTTGCTAACAGTACCATCAGTAAAAATAGTCTCATAATATTTGATAATATCTTCTAAAAAGTATAGAACAGCATCATCTCTAGAAAGTGCTTTATCGGCACTAGGAACGATATATATGCTGCCACTGTTCTAAACGTTTAGTATCCTATAAAAAACATTCACAATGACACAACTGAGGGATCAAAAAAAAATTACAGTAGCAACTCTTTATCTAACATTAAAACTCTATAAAAAATAAATTTTCTTTTCTAAGTTAAATTTAATGCATAATTATTGTTGAATAGAGAGAGACATTACATACGAATTTCAATCTGTCGAACGAAGATAGACGCTTCTCAACACGTACCGAATTGAAAGATGAGAATCCCACTGCTGATCGTTTTGACAATCCGCCGACTCATTCTGGTACGAATCAGAAAATACGTTGGAACGTTTTACTGACAATTCATCGGATTATCCGTGGCATTGTAGAAACGGACTATTTTCGATGCGCATGCCTCTGACGCACTTCTGATGATCTGTATTGGGATTCTCATCTTTCAATTCGGCACATGTTGAGAAGCTTCTATTTTCGTTCCACAGAATGCGATTTGTATGTAATGTCTCTCTCTATTTGATTCGTTACGTGTTGAGTACGACATAAGAATCCTTGTCCTGATTCGCTGTTGGAACAAACCAGGTTTTTAAAGAAATCTTTTAGTTTTAGAAGTACATACCTTATATTTTTGAAATCGTTAATTCCTGGCTGTATATAACTATTTTTGACTTCAAAATAACTGATAATTGGTATAATTTATGACTTATATTTTACGATTGTGAATAAAACTATTTACGCAGTGTATAATAATGTAATTTGTAATTTTTTAATTATTTCAGATGCAGAATTTCACATAGCAGGAGACGGCAAACTAGCGGGCGTAATTGAACCAAATCCTGCAACTTGTTACAATAATGACTCGGAATATTTGATTTACGATTATCCTTCCGTCTCTCAAATAAATTATGTAGCCAGAGAAAACAATGTTAATATAATTTTCGCAATTGTGAAAAAAACCGGATACGGAACATCGGCTGCTTATAAGTCTTTATCGGAAAACATAAAAAATTCAAATTTTGGAGAATTGGACGAAAAAGGCGGTAACAACGTAATCAGTTTGGTTGTAGATAACTATAATGTAAGTATAATCTATATGGTTTATATTTGAATTTATATATTCTAAAAAAGAGAAAACGTCTGTTTCCAAATTTCTATGGAAAAAGTTTTTGTTTTAATTTTTAACGGTTAATAATAAATAGGTAATAAAAAGGTAAAAGTTTATTTTAATTTTATACAGTGTGTCTACTTAAGTTGGAACCATATGGAAAACATTTTTATTATTGATTTTAGGAAAAAAAGTTATTCTTGATAAAAAGTCCTGCATGACCCAAAACTTAAAATACAGTCATCAGATATCAAATTGTTCAAGCCGTATACGAGGTTTGTCAAAAAATATGAATTTTGCTCAAGAGTAAAGTACGTTGTGTGTGCAGTGGTTGACTGGCATCGGGATTAACCCATTTGCCACAGACATTATTATTTTTATTACAATTGTTACCACTGATTCTTAATTGTTATTGGTTTATATGTTAATTTTAGATTCTTTAATAAATGTTATCAATGTATCAAATACTTTTTTATTGTTTGAGATCAATAGCAACGTAATATTGGTTGGAAAAGAAATCCCTATATCTAATAACTAATTTTTTCTATATTTGTTGGTAAAGTACTTTTATTTTTTTTACAAAATCGAAAATTTTCATTAAGAAATTTGCTAAATTCTTCACAAACATCAACAAAAGGAAAGCGTATCATGTTTATAGTAGCTATCGTAATTTATAACGTTTTCAGATATTTACAATCAATGTGTAGAGTTTATAAAAAATAAGAAAACCTGTTTTTTCAGATAGATCGGTGTAATTGCATATTTAAATGTAATATTCAATTCTAATCAACTTTTCTTAATGAAAATTTTCGATTTTGTCAAAAATAAACGTACTTTACTCTTGAGCAAAATTCATATTTTTTGAGAAACCTCGTATACGGCTTGAAAAATTTGATATGTGATGACTGTATTTTAGGTTTTGGGTCATGCAGGACTTTTTATCAGGAATAACGTTTTTTCCTAAAATCAATAATAAAAATGTTTTCCATATGGTTCCAACTTAAGTAGACACACTGTATATAGTCCATCAGATAGTGACAGGTTTAGGTGCCCCATTTTCGCATACAAGCCTCGAAGAGGGTTGAAAAGTACATCGATTTGAAGTAGAATGAAAAGAAATTTACGAGTGGCTTCTGGGGATAACACATGGAAAATTCGATTTTCCCTAGCAAAAATTAAAGGTGATTTGTAGCCCATATTCCCATGCAAGCCGTTTTCACTATATGATTAATTAATAGAACTAGTCTTCGGAAAACCAAAGGCTTTAATGTTGCAAGTGGCTAAAGGGTTGTAATAAGGGTGTAATATTCTAAGAAAAAATCGAAATTTTACCCGATTTTTCCACACAAGCGCATCGAATTTATGAAATCGTACTTCATCACTAATCCGAAAAACATATTTTCTTGAATGAACCGAATGTATAAGTGCATGTTGGGGCCGGAAAATTTTTCTGTTAAGGAAAATGCGTTATCCCCAAGAGCCACTCGTAAATTTTCTTTTATTCTACTCAACATCGATGTACTTTTTAACCCTCTTCGAGGCTTGTATGCGAAAATGGGGCACCTTAATCGGTCACTATCTGACGGTCTAATACTTCAGATATCTACAGAGTGGCAATTTATCAACTTACAATGGCTATATCTTATGAACTAAAGATGAAAAGTAAAAGCTAATAAATAGCTATTTGTGTAATAAGAGCGAAAAGTGCTACTCGGAGCGCGTAAATTTATCGTAAGTAGTGTCGTGGGCTATGAAATTTCTGTACTTACTTCTACGTCACGCAAAAGGGTTTTCTTCCTGTACATTGACTGTAACGGGCTATGGGCGGTTCATGCAGCAATACCTTCTGGATTTCAAATGTAACTTCATTTATGTTGAAATTAAAAATGTACCTTCCTTTAACTTGTTTATTTAAATCTTGATAAACTCTAATATAAACTATAACATTTTTGAACACTGTACTTAATTTACTAATTTACATATTTGGTTGGTAATTAAACGTTGACTTATAACATCTTACTGTATTGCAAGAATCTCGCAAGAAAGAATTTGAAAGTTAATGTGTATTGTTTGGCAGTGAGAAAGATTCTGACTATGTAGACCGAAGCGATGTACTTGGCTTGTTACGTGACTTAAGCTGTTACATTTCTATTCATCTATAGAACATCGTATAAGCTTGGCGGGAGAGACGACTTTGCTTGTTGATTTATTTAAAAAAATTAATGAGAGTGACGGAAATAAGACTTATATGAAGAGAGAGATGTGGTTTGAAATGTTCTAACCGTTTTTGTTATTTGTTTGTGCTGAGTCGATTCTAAAAGTAACTTTTGTAATATATGTATTGTTTTTTATGTGATTGAAACAAGATGTTTATTATATTTTGTTAAATTAGGTAATGCAAACTATGGATTGAATAATGAATTTTAATGTTATTTCTGTTGCTTTTATTTTCATTATGTATACAAGGTGGGTTATAAGCGTAACTGACGTATCCGTTAAAGAAAGCTTGTCATTTTTGAACAAGTAGCAAACAGATTTTTGCTCGAATTACACACAAGATTTTTTCTACGATTTAAACGATATTACCAATTTACCAATAATTTTTCTTCAGTATCGATCCCGATTCCAAACGTATTCTGAATGCTAAAGTAGAGCATACACGCCTACATAAACATTTATACAATTCAAATCCAGGAATAATTTGCAGTATAATTTTTACCTTAGCGTTCAGAATCAGTTCAGGATTGTTACCGCGAACGAAGCTAATGCAACGACGAACAACTACTAGACTAATTGCGAGAATGTGGATGCACACTAATCTCTCGGCTAGCTTCTCCGGCCATTTCTATCTAAAAAGAGTGTTCTCTTTAAAGAACAAAAAAAGTTAATAATTGGAACAGAATCGCTTGCCTACAGTTTTCTAGTAGTTGATGATATATGCAAGAAAATGCCAATTTTTTTATGAAACACCGAGCTTCGAGCACAGTGCTTGCTTGGTAATTGGCAATTAAAGTGCTTGCAAGCACTCAAAAGAGGATGTCCAATAACACTGCTAACAATATCGAGTTTCTCCAATAAGTGCTTCATTTGATGACAGACAACACCTCCACGCTGGCAGCTGCATCCCAAAATTGTTATTTTTGTGGAAAATCAAAACACCTAGGTCAAATTGCCCTGCAAGAGATCAAACTTGCAAATACTGTAAAATAGTGGGACATTTTGCAAAATTCTGTCAATCTAAATCTACCAAAAAGAAAAATGCTACAGCTTCTACTTATTTTCTTGGAACTTCAACCACTTCAAATGTGTTTGGCCTCTCAAAAACAATGGTTGTGTGTTCTATAAATGGTTATTAAGCTATGTCGCTTGTAGATACCGATAGCTCTGACAGCTATATAGATTATGATTATGCATTAAAAAATGACATTAAAATCCATGATGGACCCAGAAAGGTATTAATGGCTACCATTAAATTAAAGATTACTGCTTTATAAATTTGTATTCACTTGTTCACAAATATGTCAATTTAAGAATAACAGTTTTCCCTAACTTATGCTCCCACCTAATTACCGGCCATGATATTTTAAGACAGCAGGATATTAGATTTGGTGGGCCTAAATCTACTATGTCTGCCTGCTGTCTAACAGCGGCCAAAGTCCACCAACGTCCACAATTATTCAGCAACCTTCTTCCAAATTATAAACCAATTGCCATAAAAGCTCGTAGATATTCTAAAGACAACGAAAAATGCATTTAAAGAAGAAGTAGAAAAACTGCTGAAGGAAGATATTGTAGAAGAAAGCGTATCTCCATGGCGGGCTCAGATATTTTTAATCAAAAATGAAAATCATAAAATCGAATGGTGTTGGATTATTCTCAGACCATTAATAAAAATACTCTTCTCGATGCTTTTCCTCTACCAAATATCGAGAAGCTCATTACAGATGTCGCAAATTATGAGGTTATAATTAATTAGAGGTTTAGGGAGAAAAAGATTTATTACACGAGAATATAAAATATAATAACTCTGATAATACAAATATGTCTGACAATTCTCTAAAAATTAATGTCACACATATTCAAAATAAATATGAGGGTAACTCAAAAATTATATAATGCATGGTAAGTTCAACTTATTTACAACAGAGATATTTAGTACTATTGATTTAAAAAGTGCTTACCACCAGACAGCTATCCAAGAGCACGAAAACCCATTTACAGCTATTGAGCTTTATCAATCTTGTCGGATACCTTTTGGAGTTGCCAACAGTGTAACTTGTTTCCAACGGGTAATAGATGAAATCATTACAAAAGAAAATTAAAGGGAATTTACGCGTACCTTGATGATGTTACTGTTTGTGGAGAAAATCAAGTTTTACAAGACAAACAATTAGAAAATTTTATGGACGTTGTTCGAAAATATTGGCAAATACTCAATGAAAATAAATGCCAATTTTCAAAAAAAAAACATTTGTTAAGGTACTTAATTGAAAAGAAAACACTTAGACCAGATCCGAAACATCAAAAAACCATTGCTAAATTTTAGTTCACCAACTGATAAAGCAACATTCTGCCATCTTTCATATATTGTATTATGTACGATGATTCTGCAGAGTCATAGGTATGTTTACACACTATTCGAAATGGATACCCAAATTTTCACATAAACTTCATAGCCTCACTAATTGTGTTACCTTTCCTTTACCTGCCAACATGTTTCAAGATTTTTAAAATTTAAAGAGTGATATTGCCAAGTCATTCCTTATTATAATTAATAAGAACGAAGTACTCGCCGTACAGACAGGCTACATTAAGCGCAATTGGAACACCAATTGCATTTTTTACTAGAACACTTTCGGCTTCAGAGCGGACACTCTGCAATTGAAAAGGAAGCCTATGCGATAGTGAAGTTACTAATAAAGTGGAGAGACATTTCTTGATAGGACGTCATTTGAACGATTAAACATTGACTTCAAAGGACGTTTACCTAGTAACACTGCGAATAAATATATACTTACTATTGTTGACTAGTATTCCCGATATCCGTTTGCTTTCCCTTGTGCAATCATACATTCTTCGACTGTAATCCACTGTCTAAGCTACTGTCATATTCTCTGTGTTTGGATTACCATCATACATTCATTATGACAAACGAGCTTCCTTTATTTCTAAAGAACTCGTAACTTCATTCTCATAATGTATCGACAAGTAGAACTATTCCGTATAACCCAGAAGGCAATGGGCAGGTTGAATATAATGGTATAATTTGGAAAACTATTAATTTAGTACTGAAAACCAGAAATCTACAACCTACTCAGTGGGAATTAGTATTGCCTGATGCTTTACACTCAATTAGATCTTTATTATGCACATCGATAGTACACCGCATGAACGAATGTTTATACACGGTCGTAGAGTTTTCCATGGAACTTCCCTCTCAATTTGGTTATCACCATCTAACATAGTTCTAAACAGGAAAAATGTTCATTAGAGTAAATATGATCCGCTAGTAGAAGAGGTGGAACAGTTAGCTCCTTGAGGCGATACAAGTTTGCTCGACAAAGAAGGTAACGATAAAGTGACTTAGGCAACAATGAAAACATTCCAAATCTTAATACTGTAAATGACGCTATCCCACAAAATTCAAAAAATGAAGATGACCATAATAATGAGAAAGAAAACATATTCAGAAGATACTCCAGAGTTCGTCGACCACCCTACTATTTCAGAAACTACTCTCTGGAATAAAAGTTGGAAAGAATGTCGTATATTTTATCTAGTTAGTTTGTATGTATATTATTATCATATTGTATATTTGTTTATTTGTCTTTATTACAATACTTACTCCGTTCCTGGTCATTTTATATCTTTTTGTTATGTTCTCTATCATTAAATGTAGAGGAGTGAGGTTTAAAGATCACCTCCATTGCGGACGTAGGACAAGGTTTTCATTGCACCGGTGATGCAAACACAGGCTAGTCTTTGTTATTTTTGAGATATTAGCTGTCGTTATAGGAAATAGTTCTGTTACCTTAAAAAAGTGCCCCTAGAATGTCTAAACCAAAATACCGTATAGCACCCGGAATCCTTTGCGTTCCTCTTTTTAACGATTAATTTATGTTTGACGCATAATATAGAGAGCTTAATTTGATTAATTAATGTTTAGAAAATAGTTCAATCCGTCAGATTTACTCATGACGCACCGGCCGAAGTAGACATTAAATTCTCCTCAAACTGCAAGAGTTCTATTTCCGATCGATGCAGCAACGTCCACGTAGGAACAGTACTTGACTTCGAAGCTTCGATTCAACTTCGAGAATGTCCACAAGATGGCAACAAAACCAGATTGATCTCAATTCGACCGGAGGGTATTAGCGAGAACCTTACGATAGAGCTTGAACTCCAGTGCGACTGCCCTTGCTCTTCCAAGAGCGATTCCACGTTCGTATCGAATGCTGCGCAATGCAATGGGGCAGGGGATTTAAAGTGTGGTGTGTGCGATTGCTCAGAAGGCAGGTTCGGTAGGATGTGTCAATGTGACAGCTCGCAAAGTTCTTCCGAGAACGTGACTAATTGCATAATGGAGGACAGTACTGATATATGCTCTGGTATGTTTTTAAACTTTTGACAATTTTTTTTAAGATAATTTAATGTAGTTTAAAGGGTTCTAATTAAACTCGTCTGAAAATAAGAACTATATTTAAAAAATTAATTACGTTACTTTAATCCCACCACTAAACTCGCTTGCAAACAAATTAGGGTAATATAAGAGAAGTATTAAACTCGCATGGAAAAAGGATTTCACCAAAATAACGATCAATTGCTTATTTCAAAGAATAATTTATTTTAAAACATCTTAATCATGATTATATTATAATATTAACACTAATAGTTACATTATTTCTTAGGGATATTTTTTAAAATTTTATTTTAATTATTACTACATATAAGAAAAAAATTTTTCAAATGCGAGCCCCCAGCTCGCATTACCCCATATTACACAATTTTTGTATTCCTCTATTTTTTTAATTAGTCTATTTGTTACGCGTTGACAGATCTTTGTTTTTAGCATGTTTAGGAATACTTTGAACTTTAATATACATCAATCTGCAGAGTTAGAAGAATATTGAAAAAAATAAAAATTGAAGTAAGCTTTTATTAAATTTTGAATGAAATGTTTCGCATGTATTAGCACTTCGTTCAATGCTTCCAGATATTTCGGGCCACAATTCTTGTGAAAATTTAAATTTGTTTGAAAAATAAGTATCCACTAGGTAGTTTGAAAATTTTACAACTTTTTTGTGCTGAGGTTGAATAGAGTAGGAAGTCAAAGACAAAACTGTCTCCAACCTCGTTAAGGTCGAGAAAAATTAAACCAAATACTTAATGCAACCAGTGTCCAACTTTAACTAAAATTCACCTTTTTTAATTGTCGGTTCCAGATTAATGAATTATTTTCCAAGGGATTCGGTTTAACAGCAACGTTATCCCGTGGTCGACGGCGTATGGTGAATTAAAGATTTCACTGATTGACGGGGTAGTGAAGGGCCTATTGACTCGGGGCACCTTGGATGTTGAGAAATTAAGTCAGCAAAACATGTCTGTGCGATTACTGGCCTTGCTTGGCTTACGTGGCTTTAGAAAAGTTCAAAACTGTAGGTATTCCTTACCAAGTTGGAAAATTAATTTCCTTGAGATAAGAAACTCGAACTCCGGCTTTAAGAAATTTAGTCGTGAGATCACTGGCCTATCCTCTCTTACGAAGCTTTAGAAATTCTAAAACGGTCCACAATTCGGAACTAGTAAAGACTCTCACAAATGTTCAAAACCGGGAATTTTTAAAAAATAAAAACGCTAAATCAATTTGAACTAAACATTTTTATAATTAAACTAAAGAGAATTTAGTGACTTCGTCACAGTTTGATCTTTCATTGAAATTATTACGAGACAAGTAACTTCTTATGGACATCTTCGACGAATCGTTTTCTTCGCATCGATTTCATGTGCATGAACTGTATCTTTCTTGACAATAAAATACTGACTTCAATTGGTGTAATTAAGGAAAATTTTCCAAGAAACAAATGGTTTCATGCTATATAAGTAAGACAAGTTTAAAGCTTACTCTAGGCGATTCACCAGATACATAATCATAAATTGACGGATAAATTGCAATAAATCCCTAAAAAGAAGGAGGGGGAGGCGACAGGTACAAAGCAGCTTCGAACCTTGCCAAAGCTTCAAATGAACCCTAATTATTATTAAAATAATATATCAAATCTACACAGGCGAGATTATGTGTCGGATTGTAAGTCAGAAGTTTCAGGCCGGGCGAGTTTAATGGTGTCATTAAGATATTCTACCTGCTCACAGGCGACTTTAAAAGTACGACCGTTAAAAGTATAGTACATTATGGATCATTGAAGACGATTGCAATCTAAACCCTAACTTAACATTTGACGCAAAATATTTGTAAACTAAAGTTTATAAGACCTTAAGGCAAATTCGTGTCCTAGAAAGCTCGCAACATTGTAAATAACAAATTTGAAATTTTTCTTTTAAATAGTATACATTATTGGTAATGTCTACATTACACTCCCAGACAGCACACCAAATCCTTTGGATATCTACTTAACATCCCAATATCCACTGAATGTCCAGTCCATGGTAGATATCTATTTTATATCCATGAAATGTAATTTATAGACATGCAAATGTCAATAAATAATAGTAATTATATAGCAAATTATTAAAAAATTACGCCATTGTGCTCGCCATTGTGGCTAATAGTACCGTTCAGATATTTAAAATTAATTTTTTTAAGGTGTATTCAATATGCCATGAACATCCACTAAATATATCAAAGTCTAGGCGCGAACGCAAACCATCGTGGATATCCACTAGATGTTATTTGATTCTGCTTACTATCGCATCTACTATCGCATCTACTCATGCTCGACCCGCCGTAATTGAGTTCGATCGAAATGTCCTATTCATTCCATTAGAGACTGGAGTCGTGAATTTTCATTTATTGCTGAAGAGTCCTAATAAGGATGACTTTCTCCTTAGTGGGCAAACTCAAAGGCAGAGTGTTGAAAATATTTGGAGTGTTGAAAATATTTTTTATCTCTGCTATTTTCTTTCGACGATATTCAATAATCATTGGTTACTTATAAACCTCTACTAAAGATACCCATAAAATATTTTGCTGAATATCCGAATATCTTCTATATCCTGGGATATAGACGGACATTTGGTTGGATATCCATATTGGATATATTGAATATTCACAAAATATGTTCTGTGGATATCTCTGTGATTTCTTGTATTTTCTGGAAGATACTCATTAGATATTTTACTAAATATCCATTAGGATATCTTCTATATCCTGGATATAGACGGACATTTGGATATCCATATTAGATCCACGGAATATTTCTGATATCCTGTGGATATATTGGATATCCACAAAAGATATTCTGCGGATATCTCTGGGATTTGGTGTGTTGTCTGGGCTGTTGCCATATTTTAACAATGATTTTATAAAACTTCTGCAAACAATACCAAACTTTTGTTAATTTGTAAACATTGATATAAATAGATGAAAAAATGTAATCTTCTTTCTGTTTTATTTTTACTAAAATTATTTTAACTCGTTATATTGAGTACAACTCTGTACAGTTCTCAGCGAGGGACTCGTATCTGCATTTGTATACGGATTATGGTAATAAACTCATGTTAAATTAAATCGTGATCCACATAAAGTGTTTCTAAAGTAGGCCATGACCGACCAAGACATATACGAAAAAATTAATTGTACGCTCGACCTACGTGAATTTTTCCAAGACCTACTTTAGAAACATTTTTGTGGATCACTCCTTATTTCATCATATCTTAACGATTTTGGAGGTATAAATAATACAAAATTGAAATATTTTTTAGGTACTGGTACATGCAAGTGTGGCAAGTGTGAATGCAACACAAATCCAAACAATCCAAGTGAAAGGATTAATGGACAATTTTGTGAATGTGATAATTATTCTTGCAAAAGGGAAAACGGACTACTGTGCTCAGGAAAAGGTAAGAAACAAATCTACTTGCTAAGAAGCTTTTCAGAAAAGCTTTCTTCTTTAAGCCCCGTTCAAACGTAACCAGTGATTTAGGAGCCTATTCAGTAACTCTGAACGACGTCGTTAATAGACGATAATCGTTCACAGACGACTTTTCTTATTCAGTAGACAACGATTATAATTGAAGATAGACAAATATGGTTGCAAAAGTATCGTTCATCAACGATAGCCACAGAACTATCGTTAAATATGAAGTGTCGTTATAGTGCCTTTTCCACTGGCTTTTGTTTTAAAATACCTGTCAGGTTTTACAGAGGGTCAGGATGTTTTCTAAATAATAAAAGCACTTTATTTTTTATAAATTTTACAACTAAATGGCCATCGACCTAGTACAGCAAGTACAATTTGTAAGGGAATTTTTTCTAATTAATTTAAATATTTAAAAATAAATTCTGATTCTAATTAACAGTAAGAAAACCTATATTATGGAAGTACCTATTATAGTACTAGTACTCCGTTACTCATCAGAAAACAAGGCCACAGAATACCTATGGCAGCTAATGGCCTGAGTCTTGTGAGTTGTCGAAGCCGATGACAACAACAAAAAATATCACGATTGACAGTATCGAATTTGATTTCTTTCTTTCAAATCCAACAAATACAACTCGCACTGTTGCTTTTTGTATTCTTTTGGAATAGGTAGTTATCATTCTTTTAAATATATTCATACTCATTTAAATAAACCTTACAATACGACCAGCAAATAGCCCGCGACAAATAGATGCGATAAACATTGGAGGCGATACGTCACTTCTTCAATTAGATTAGATTTATCCCTAGTTGTTTTTTTCTTGAACGCATCTCGTAGTACACTTCTCTGATCGTATTGTAGTTAAGGTTAAGAATAAATAGGTATATTGTGAAGAACAAGATGAATATACTGGTATAATTTTTATTTTGTTTCAAAAAATGTCAAATTATTAGAAATCATCTTTCAGATTTGGTAACTAGAAACAACGTAATGACTTTGTTATTGAATAGAGTTTTAAAAATTAACGTTATAAAAGTCGGTTGAACTGTCGTTAGCTTTTAACGATGTCGTCCATAAACAATAAATTACTGAAAGGCCCCAAGTCGAGTCAAAACAAGCGTTTACAAGTGGCCAGTACTTAGTTTAGAACTCAATTAGCAGCAAGTCGAGTACCTATGGTGAATTTTCAAAAATGTGTGTAAATTTAACTAATAATTGGGTCTAAGAAATACTTTAGTTTATCAGTACGTCCGCTGGCGCAATAGGCATATTTCTGAGAAAGGAGGCAGTTGAAAAATGGTATATACAGTATTAAGTGCTTTTTGCATTCGGGTGTTTTATAAAAACAATGATACTTATGTTACTGTGCGTTGTTTATACATAAATCATTATAACATAGCAAGAATGAATGATGTCCTATTGTCCCTACTGCATATTTAATTAAATATTGGTTAAAAAAGTTTGAGAGTACTGGAAATTAAATTTGCACTTGGGATATCTTTCATTCTTGCACGAACGACGTACAATAATAATTATAAGACTCATTGTTTCTATACTTCATTCTCGGGAATGTGCCTATTGCGCCAGCGAATTAATTAATAAATAAAAATATTTCTGAAACACCCTATATTATTATGAATCTAAAACGACAAGTTACGAAATAAAATTATTTAATGTTCTAGGCAATTGCAACTGCAAAAAATGTGAATGTCAAGCTGGATTTAGTGGAGATGCCTGCGAGTGCGATGAGAATCAAGCTAACTGCATTGCCCCTGGAAGTGACCAAATTTGTTCCAATCATGGAAAATGCCAGTGTGGACATTGTGAATGTGAGATTACAGACAATAACAGATATTCCGGAAAATATTGTGGCGATTGTACTTCCTGTCCAGCTCAGAGGTATCCAAGATTAATTTATTTAGAGAACGATGCAGCTATTTAGGGTGGTTTACCTAGTAAGCCGATCCCCACTAGTAGTCGGTCACTTGAGTCTTTTTTTTTATAATAACTTGAATTTACCGCCGCTTTGAAATAGTTTTTTTTTACAGGTAAAAGTTCATCTTTCCTTTACCTAAAAATCAAAGTATTCTCCCTCTTGTGTCAAGTTTTATTATTTCCGCCTAAAAACTACCTACTTGCAAGTTGAGCTCATCTAGCAGTTATTTTTTAGTATAGTGAAAGATGCAAGTGCATAACTAAAACAAGTGTGTTTAGTCTAATTATAAGTGTTTAGAGGCTATTTTAAGTCTCTTAAGGTAAGTTTAAACTTTAAAATAACTTATTTTTGATACAAAAACAGATATTAGAATTTTTAAGCTTAAAATAAGGTGGCCGGTTAATGAAATAAATTCTAACCCGTGGTGCTAGTAGTCGGCCATAGTGGCCGACTACTAGAACATTGACCCTTTTATATTTCTATCTTTTTGCTTTTATAGAAGTCGGAATATATCTTCCTTGCATGGCACCATTTAGAGTAATATCAAACAATATATATTGTACTAGTAGTCAAAGTGAATAACAAAACAAATTACAAGCGTTTTAAGTTGGTGGCCGACTACTAACTAGAACAGTATCCACATTAAGCACTTTGCTAGTTGTCGACTACAACATTTTGTCTATTTCTTGCATCTTTTGATCTAAAATTTTCCTTTTTTTTTATTCTAGACCATGCCTAAACATACAAAGAGAAAAATCCACATGTACTCGCAGGAAATCTTAAAAAGAACTATAGAAAAGGTTAAAGGGGGCGCAAAAATAAGAGATATATGGCGGGGTTAATCGGTCAACACTTCAAGACCGGATTAACGGACGTGTTAGTGAAAAATCACGAAAGATGGGTCCAGTAATGTTTAGAAGCTTAGAAAATGAGAGAAAGTTAGTTGACTGGTTAATTCAGTTTTGTTTGTTTTCGTACATTTTTATTTTTTATCCTTATGTATTTTCTTAATAAATTATAAAATAACATATTTGTGTTCAATTTTGGTTATTATATTACACACTTGTCTCATTTTTACAAAGACCCTACGATTGAATGGGAACGTTTTTAGTTTAAATTGTTACAATAAAATTTTGTAGTTCTGATCTGCAGTAAATTGCTTCAATTTATTGGCGGCCGACTACTAGGATATGCTTGGCCGACAACCAGCATATGTGTGGCCGAATTAGAGGTGGGAAGTTCGAATCTTTTTACTGAATTAATTCATTTGATTCATTCACCTAAAAAGATTCGTTCTTAAAGATTCGTTCTCAAGTGATTCACTTTAGCGAACCACGAACGATGTTATTCCGCCGATCCGTCGAAGGAAATCAAACCGAACGTTTACGAATTTGAGAACTACCTATTTACTAGGTCGTCGAGTGGCGTTCAGTCTGTAATGCGTAAGAAAGAATGTAATGATTTGAGTGGTGAGATGCTTAAGTAAAATAATTAATACCGGTTTTATTTTAATTTGATATTTTAAAGTATAGCGAATTATTTCATAAAAAGAAGACAGATGGAAATTTAAATACTATAATAGTAGGTTCATCCTTGTCCGTTAAGATAAACAACAGTAACACAATTTTTTTTAATGCTAAATATAGCCAAAACTAACGAAAAATTATAGATATATGATTCGTCATTTATTGCTTTACTTATTTACTTTGATTTAAATTTATTTATCAGACAACGCGCATAAATTGTTTACCTAAGTTTAATACACCTCTGGTAAAGTGAGAAAAACATTACAGACACATACCGCCACCGCCTGTAAGTTCGAGTTCTTGTATTATGCTGTAGAACGTAGAACAAAAGCGACCGATTTGCCGATGCTGATTTAAAATACCGAATCTTCCAATCAGATCCGAATGAACGAAACAACCAAACTCGGAATCGGGCGTTCTTGATCGATCACAGAGCCGTCGAACAATTGACTCAAAAAAGATTCGAATCTTTTAAAAACAGGGAATTAATTCATTCGAGTCAGTGCACTGATTCGTTCTTTTTGAACGAATCGTTCGCGAACGACACACCTCTAGGCCGAATATTAGAAAAAAGCACATTCTCTTAATTACATTTTTTTTCTGTAAGTCTAATATTTATGCTTTCTTATTATCTCAAAAATAGCATCCTAAGTTGTAAAACAACTGAGCAACTTATTATTCAATTTGAATGTCATCTAAAGTGGCCGACTACTAAAACCACTATTACTAGGTAGGAAAATAATGTTTAATCAATCCTGCGTGTAATACATCTTATTTTTCCCCTACCTGTATAAGAAACTAAAAATGATAATTCTGAAGATCGTTTAATCATATTGACATTCCGGAAAAAACTTCTTAAAAAAAAGTCAATATTTAGAAACAAATCGTTGACATGAATTCAGCCGAATACCAACACGCTTTCAGTAACGGTTCTATTTGGGGGAAAAGTAACAACCGCATGTAGTCGCAATTTAAAGGTGACGACATACGACAGCAGAAGTGACGGCAAATGAGACCAAGAACGGTCTCTTCACGTCTGAACACATGCAATTATATAAAACACATTTCGCAAGGCGTGACCAGTGCGAGAGACAGAAGTCGACGACAGGTAGATCGGTCTCGGGCTAGAGCGTTTGCTGCCTGTCGCGCTCAATCCACAGTCATCGCTTGTATTTGTTGTGTTTAGCATGCGTGTTCTTTTTTTGATGCCCTATTCTTTGTTGCATTTCAAATAAAAACAATGATTATCTTGAGGTTTTTTTATGGAGCAAACCTACAATAGTGGCTGCTTATTACGCTGCTTTTATTTCAGCAAATTTACTAGAGAAAATATTCTTTGGCGACGTTGTCAACTACATTAAATCTGTAGGCTGGCTCACGAGCTAGGAAGTGTCTATCATCTTAGAAGGATGCACAATGGGCCTAATGAGGCCTAAGTACTGTGGGGGTAACCCACCCTCCACACGTTACAGATACAGATATTCTTTGGCCATTTTGTGAAGAATAAGGCAAACTAATAAGAACAAAATTTGCTAAGTTGGCGAAAACAGTAGATTTTATGCCTAAAACAGGAAAACCGAGATAAAAACAGTGGATCTACTTAAAAACAGTAGGTCTGGCAACACTGATAGTTCCCTCGAATGGTTGTCTGCGGTTCCCAAATGTGTGAAGCGTAACGTAAATGCATCTGTCTCCTTTCCCGTCGCTTCTGTTGTTGTCTGTCGCGCGTTCCGAAATGGTACCTTTAAAGGATATGGTCTATGGTCACAAGTCTTACTATCCCAGCGCGGATCCGCTACTTCGTTTTACTTTTTGAGTTTTACTCACGGCAGTACAACAAGATGCTTACAGTAGTAGTGATCGTAGTTAAAGAGTTTTATGTAGTAAATAATTTTATAGTTGATATTTTTTTGCATTTTCAGATGCGAGGAGCTGCGTCACTGTGTCCAATGTCAAGTGTACCAAAGTGGAATTTACGAAAAAACTTGCAAACAAGAGTGTACGGCTTTCGAAACGATAGTTTTACATTCGTTGGAAAGCGACGATATAGACGAAATTAAAAAATGTCGAATACCAGATAACGACACTTGCATTATTAATTTCGAGTACTATTACGAAGGTGACGATACATTGATTGTAAGGGCTTTGGACCGAAAAATATGCCCGGAACCTCCGAATGTCCTAGGTAAACTTGTTACTATTTAGTTATTTTTATCTTTTATAAAGGGGATTCAAAAACTTTATGCTCCACAAGCATTCAATATCCTATAGGATTGTTTATACAATGACTTAGTTGCCAGACCTTAGTATGGGCGAATTTAAAAATGACTATGGTTATAAACGGCTCCGGTTTAAATTCTGTGTAAAATAATAATAGTACGAGGAGCACTGCTAAAGTTCGTGGAAAATATGAAACAAAACACATATTACGTTATGTAAACCACTTTATCCTCCTCAAAATATTTCACTTTTAAAATCTATACAATTTTGTATCAGATGAAGCGAATCTTCAAAACACTTTCCATTCTGAACAAGGTACCTTCGAATTATTGCTTCAACGTATTTTCAGGCGATGAAAAAAGCTCGCCACACACCTTATTATTGCGATAAATGAGGAGAATGTGGACAATAAGTCATTAATTGGATGTTGAATGTTGAGAGTTCGTCGGGCTGTGTGAGCGCTTGCATTATCATGATGAATAATGATTAGCCGTTAGCTGGTTTACGTTGTTTCTTCTGATTTCAGTTATGACTTGAAGTATACAAGTTAGAATTAACTGTTCTTCTATCATCTTAATGCAACAGTTTCGAAACGCTTCGTGAACGCATCACTTTTTTGGATTGGGGTCATTTTGAAACACCCATACAGGCGATTGCTGTTTAGTTTCAGACTAACATGAATATATACAAGATTCGTCACCTTTCACGATGCTATACAGTATGTTAAATTTCCCACAATGATGCCATAATAACGGTATAGAATAAGTGATGCTATTGATTAGGCAGAGGTAGGTATGGCCAGCCCAATCACACAGGCAGGCGGTCAGCCGATTCAAATATAATTAAGCGTCTCATCTTTATTTAGAGAGCTACATGGGTTAACATATTGTATACAGAATTTGAATGACAATCGCCAAACATTTTGAGCATTTCCTTGCAGCACTTGACATATTCCTGTTTTTCGAACCTTACAGTAACACTATCATTAGATCAAAAAATCTGATGTGTCCAGCACATGACTTTCCTGTCTAGTTATTTTAAGGTTTTTTGCTTTAAACGTTCTCTTTCAATAATTTAGTTCCTTTAACTATTATTATTATTATTAAAAAAAAAAAACTAGTTTACTTCACTGAATATATTAAGTTAAAAGTATGTTCCACGCCGGGGATTCCCGGCCTCGACCTGGCTTGATGACTAAATTTGTGGCGGGAGAATAGGCTTTAAATAAAACATTAATTAGAGTAATGCATTCATCCCAACTTACAAATCGTTACGTAAACCATAGCTCAAACAAATGGCCTCCAAGATCACCAGATTTATCGCCGAATGATGTTTTTGTAAGAGTTTTCAAAAAATACCGTGTATCGACATGCTTTTTGAGAGCAACAAATCTTGATAGAGGCAGAAAATTATCCAACACGGTGCAAACAAGTCAGAGATTGTGGGAGCATGAAGGCTTATTTCAATTCGTTAGATTTGTTGTTTTGTAGTTTATTTATTTTATATTTGTATACTTAAGAATTATCTTAGCAGGAGTTGCTGCACTTGAGCCTGTGAAAATTTTAACGACCGCGGGAAAATGTTTTTGGCAATTAGCCCGGGCAAACTAACAAATTTTTGTTTGTTTAACCGCAAAGTACTTATTGTTTAATATTTGAACTTTTTTAGAAATTAAGTTTTTTGCAAGAATATTTTTTTAAGACCGTTATGATAAAAAAAATCACAGAACCAAGTAATTTCATAAAATAATATATTTAATATGTACACTTATTATAACAATAATTTCGTAAATTCAACGGAATGTCGTGAAATAATCTCGTTTAGAAGAGCTAGAAATACATCCCAACTATAAAATTATTTTTGAATCGAGCATGTCACATACGATTTCCCATCTTTGCTGTAAAGCGGCCCTCGCTAATCAGCGGTCTTTGTTACACGCGCGTTCCTATTATACCTAGTCCAATTTATTGTAAAATAGGCAGTTTGCAATTTAAAATTTCCGTACCTGTATAAATCTATAGCTTGCCATTTGCCTTAAATGAACTTGAAAGTTTTGACCACTCTTTTCTTAATACATATCTATTATGTTGTTTATGCCTTTAATCCTATATTATTGGGCTACAAGAAGCCAATTCTTTTCTTTTATTTTTAAAAAAACAAGCCACAAAAATTGTGTACGATCTACCTACACAGCTAATAGCTATGTTCTATAACGCGTACTACCGCTACCGGCACTGTCGCACCAGAAACAATTTGGACACCCTATCGCGTTCAAGATTTTGAGATGGCATGCTTTCACCATCGATGAAAACACAAATATTTTTTACACTGTCAAGCATTGATGGTGCAAGGGTATGATAAACTTTAATATGTATACTTTCATTTAAATCAGTATTTGTATTGCATCTATTGACATTCACAACCATCGCCTATCGATCATCGCACCCTTAGGGTGTGTACATACCGAAAATGGCTCGATGAGTGATGGTGGATGAACGATGTACACCTATAATCAATCTATCACCGACCAACTATATCGCTCGTCGCTTATCGATCATCGCTCATTAAGGCATCTTATGCATATACGTACCCTATGATAGAGTAGAGAATCATTAAATCCTATTTTTAGCATGGACTTTGGGAGTTATAGCAACAATCCTGATAGCCGGACTGATTCTATTGTTAATCTGGAAAGTTTTCACCACAATTCACGATCGAAAGGAATACGCTAAATTTGAAAAAGAAAGGCAGAAACAGAAATGGGGCACAAACGACAACCCTTTGTATAAAGGCGCTACATCGACATTTCCCAATCCCGCTTATCAACGGGCTAGCGTTAGATTTTCGATGAATAGAGAATGAAAAAAATCGTAAAACATATTCGAATATTTTTCTCATTTAAACAAACTAAAAATCTTCGATAATTTTGAGTATATGATTTTTATAATTTCATGGCAAAAGCCACTTGTGTGTTCCCTCTTAAACAATAATAGACTGAATATCAATTTTTATTATTACTGAATCATCTAGTTTTTTTAAATAAATTTATAATTTTCTATAAATAAGACTTTTATGTGTGATTTATTTATCCAAAATATATTTTTCCCCTATCTATATTTCAATCCAAGAGTAAGGGAGCAGAGAGGAATGGGAGCCAGTGGGCAATGTGGCTCGCTCTAATATATTATCGACATTGAAACAGAATCTGTGTCTGTGCGAACCATTCGGATTACACTGTCACATGCAAATTCAATGAGCAGTAAGTATTACCAATTCGATTGTTATACTCTTCACACAGTATTCTGTGAAGAGTATTATAGGTTTACTTTCGAGAAACAAAATTTTTTAATGTTGATCCAAATTTAAAAATGTGGATGTCGGCAACTTATATGTGTTCTAATGGCTGAATGGTTAAGGCAGTGTGCGAAGAATTTTTCAATGATTGTTCTACGAATTCTCTTCATTCCAAACCGGTACGATATAAAAAATTTCAATCGGAAAATTTGGAGTTTGCTGCTTTTGATATTAGACCCCTGAATTATCACTGTTAAAATAAAAACAAAATAAAGATAATAAAGATGATTGCCATTTTTTAAACAATTGTTCATAAATATATAATAAAATAAATTATGACAATTTATACACTGTTTGACAAGTTTTTGACGCAAACTAGACTTGCGTGTGTAAACTCAAATTACAAAATATAAAAATTAAACAACAATATTCCGCGATTTCTGTCGCATTTAGCATAGAAAAGATGGTAAAAATGAAAGACTTTAAATATCAAAATAATTTATTCTATTTACAATTCTCAATAATTCTTCATTATTACCTAATTTAATTAAAAAATAAGATTTCTACAAAAAATGTACTATAGTACGTACTAGGCGAATTAGCTCATATAATTAGTAGTACCATTACATTTGTTTTTAAAACATCAATAATTTAATTTCAACTAAAATACTGGGAACTTAAAGTACCGTTTTTTCAGGACGGTTAAGTCTTAAAAATAACTGGAGACGTATTGTCATGAACAAGGGGCATTTCTTAATATTTTTACCTACAACCACTATGGAAAGCAGACAAAAACACGATCTATAGGCGCAGTAAATACCTTATTATGTATAGTAAACAAATCACACCTAAATAAAACGCAGGGTAATCAAAATGCATGGTAAACGAAACGCGCAGTAAACAAAACACGCAGAATATATTATACAAGTATTTATAGGCATCCTCAGTTCAAAAAAGAAAATTTGTTAAAAATTAGATATTTCTACAAAATTATTAAAAATATCGAAAAATTACCAGTTCAAACGTGAAACAACATAGAAGTGTCTTGTCATAATAATAAACATCGATATTTCTTTTTATAACCTCCACATCTTCGTTCAAAACACAAAATAAACTAAATGTTTCAAAATATCATTATTTTAATGTTCCTTTTTTGAAATGAAGTAACAAATAAGTGAATATTTTAGTTAAGTAAGTGGTCGTAGCAATTACCCGCTCATGGAATGACATAGGTACTGGCCGCTACGCGGCTTTGTGCATAATATGCATTTTACAATACTTATTACACAATATAATATTAATCCTGCTTCAACCATGTGCCATATGGGTTGTGGTACACTTTTGAAAGGTGGGAAACAAGTCTTATCTACTGTGGTTTTTAAACTATTTTTTTTCAGTAATAGCTAGTTATGAATTTGCTACAATTATTATAGGCACTATAATCAATAGGTTTGTTCCAACATAAACCAAATCAATTTACATACTGTCGGGAATCTGTGCAGTCTAGAATTCGTGTTCCAACAAGCTTCAGACTCAAAACTGTATGAAAACCTTGTATTCCAACACAACCACCCAGACAACACACCAAATCCCAAAGATATCCACAGAATATCTTTTGTGGATATCCAATATATCCACAGGATATCAGAAATATTCCGTGGATCTAATATGGATATCCAAATGTCCGTCTATATCCAGAATATAGAAGATATCCTATGGATATTAAGCAAAATATCTAATTAGTATCTTCCAGACAATACAAGAAATCCCAGAGATATCCACAGAATATATTTTGTGGATATCCAAATATGGATATCCAACCAAATGTCCGTCTATATCCCAGGATATAGAATTCAGATATTCAGCAAAATATTTTATAGGTATCTTTAATACACATTCATAAGTAACCAAATGATTATTGAATAACGTCGAAAGAAAATAGAGATAAAAAATATTTACAACAATCTGCCTTTGAGTTTGCCCACTAAGACAAAAGTAATCCTTATTAGGACTCTTCAGCAATAAATGGAAATTCTCAACTCTAGTCTCTAATAGAGTCTTAATGCCAAATTTTTTTCGATCAACTCAATTATGGCGGGTTGAGCATGAGTAGATACGAAAGTGGTATCGCCATCTATACTTAGGAAGCAAAATCAAAAATTACATCTAGTAGATATCCACGATGGTTTGCGTCCGCGCTAAGACTTTGATATATGTGGATGTCCATGGGATATTGAATACACCTTAAAAAAATTAATTTTAAATATCTGAACGGTACTATTAGCCACAATGGCGAGCACAATGGCGTAATTTTTTAATAATTTGCTATATAATTACTATTATTTATGGACATTTGCATATCTATAAATTACATTTTATGGATATAAAATAGATATCCACCATAGACTGGACATTCAGTGGATATTGGGATGTTCAGTAGATATCCAAAGGATTTGGTGTGCTGTCTGGGCAAAACTCATCACACACCTATTTGTGTAATGTCAAATCAATTCCTGGTTCTGAAAAGGAACGAATTGTCAAGACAGGAGCAAAGCCGCAATAACCTGATCATATCGTCTCTGACAGCTCTGATTTATATTTGTCAATCGAGTTTAGTTTTCATAGCTATTGTTCATTAACATTTATTTTATTTTGTGGTTTATTATTGTAATAGTGCATCTGTTGAATTTAATAAAAATGTGTTCCAATACAACCGAGTTCCGAGTTGATCCCAATCCCGACAGGTTTAGTGATGAGCGATATTTCAGGAACTGTTTTTCGGTGATATTAAAAAGTATCAGGTGACGACTGTTACTAAAGTTGTTACCAAACTGTGACTGTGATTTTTTCGTTTCCGTCTTCTCGTCATTTTGCAATCATTTGTTCGAACATTGGAATATTCAGTAATATTTTACAGATTTCTCAAAACCACCAACAAGATATTATTGAAAGGTCAATCATTAATCGAAAGATGGTGCTGTAGGATAAACACAAAATTCTAATTTTAATAAATTATTAGTCATTGAATGATAATATATCTCATTTTTTAAATTATTATATTCCAAATAGTTCCTTAAATTCATTCATAAGGTTTATATTTCATAAATAGTTTGACGTGCGCCTACAATCGATCTTGTTCCTATTATAACACATTAGATGTACAGACTTACAGAATACATATCAGTATCAGTAGAACAAGTCATTTCAAACCGTGATCACGTCGCAACTTAAAATAAGTGATATTTATAAACCCCAGTAACAAATAACGCTGTTTCTAAAAAATAAAGATATTGCTAATCACTAGACATGTTGTCAATTACTATTTGTCGACAGATTATGTATGGTTCCAAGATCGTTGTTGGAACAAACTTAATAAAGAAGTAGCAGTAATAACTAGAAAAAGAAATTCATATTCTTAGCTCAAAAACAAAGTAGGTAAGTAATGCTAGTAGTATTGAAAAAAATATCAAAGACGGCTGCTAATAATAATTAGAAGTGAAAAATACATTTTTTTTTATAAAAGAACAGATTTAAAGCTGGATTTATAAGCTATGTTCAGTTGGCGTTCAGTTTATACTACGCTCGCGTTTTACTCAATTTATAAATTCGTTGGCGGTTGTTTATTCGTCGCTGCGAATGTTGACGTTTGATTTGACAAGACATAACAACATTCTCTACAAAATAAATTATATTTCGTTGTTATTTTGTTTTAATTATATTTGTAGATGGTGTTGGTTATAAAATAATTATAAATCCGTTATAATTTCGTACCCAAAACAAATATACCATGTCGTTTTATGATCGCTTTGACGCATGCGTGGTGAAATAACCAAATACGTGTTTTCCATTGGCTCGACTTCGCGTCAAACGTTGGAACAGCGAACAAAAAAGTTGGTCATCTCTCAGCGTCAACTGAATTCGAACTGAGCGCGAACGTCAACGATCGAAGTGTATAAATTACTACGCACGTTCTGCTTTGTTTATGTTGAACTCGAACTGAACGCGAACTCAACGAAATTTATAAATCCAGATTCAATACGACAAGATATTTGATACTTAATGTTAAAATATTTGAAATTATTTCCTATTTAAAAGTCTAATTCATATTTATTTAGCCTCAATTACAAAACAACTTAAAGCTATCCCGAAATGGTACTTCCATAAAATTATCACATCGTATTAGAATTTATCACATTCAATCCGCTTCTCCTTCTGCCACAATGCTAGGGAGTAAACATTCCAGCCGTCTGTACCAAACACTTACAACCGCACCCAGTCAGACACACGTCACTTAAAGAAAGCCACCACTTTAGGCATTTTGTATGCCCGGCGTGACCGCACAGGACACAGGCGTTAGCAGAACCTCTCACTGAGAGATGACAGACGATGCATTTTAAAGTCACTTTCTTACAAGAGCTGCAATTGCCGAATTTGGCTGGTTTCATGCAATCTTTGCAGTCGCTGATGAACTCTACACCTTTGTGCGTTTCTGGGGTTTTGCACATGTACTTCAGGACCTCAGTTCTGTGATAAATCAGCCCCCATCTGTGCAGAGTGTCGGCGTATGCAAGCTTATAGTATTCGTAGAGAGAATTTGGTATAATTTTGATGGGAGCATGATGTAATTTAATGGTGCATTCTATGGTGAGGTTGTCTAATGAGGTGGACCTAGTGGTACGAAGCATTGGCAACACCCATCCGTCTGCTACGATATCTGCTGGTGGTATTGTGTGGTATGGTGATCCTTCCGACTAAAATACATTTTTGTTTGATTGTTTTAATGTTAAATATGTGACAAAATATTACATGTGACAAAATGACGTATCATATAGTTTCAATAAATAAACTTTGAAAATTAAACTTTTCAAAATAGACAGATGTATCTACATAAAAGACTAGTTCTGTAATTTTATTGCCGTGCAGAATATTAAATATTTCTAAATAATGTAGCAACTGAAATAAAAAAAAAATGCAAAAGACGTCACAATATCTGAAATACGACCATAAGCCCCAACACCAACTAAACAGCTCCCAAGCACCACATTTATTAATTAAATTTAAACTAAATTACCTTAAACCACTTTTTTCCAGGTACTAGTTGCTATAAAAGATAGATAAATGAGTAAGTATGAAAAATGCATCATATTATGTTAAAGTTCATAGGAAAACAATGCCGTGTTTAATATAAATTAAAGCCTTCCATCTCCTTAGGACAACATGCTTTAGATCCCAAAAGCAGCCTTTAACTACTGTCTAATTGATTAATGATGTATTCAGCAATAATCGAATTAGTTTAACAAGATATTATAAAAATGTCATGATACTAATAATTGTATAAAATTCATGAAAATTTAGAATAAACATATCATAAAAATTTTGCATAAATCTTTCACTCACCACTGGAGATAATAGAGATTTCAAAGAAGCCTTCCTAGTAAATATGTCATGTTCTTTGCCGAAAATACAACAGAGCATAGCTGCCATTTGAATGTCATGTTGTATAGCATAATGGCCAATTCTGAAAGATATTTTATTTTTACAAACTAATAAAAACTTTTAACCATAAGCACTAATGAGAACGATTACTTACAGGGACTCCATCAATTTATTGCCAAATGGATGATTGTTCCACGAATTCTCTTCATCAGCTTGCTCAGGTCCTGCAACCAATTCAGCCAGTGTCCAAGCTTGAACCAAGTCCCATCGACCTACCACAGCTGATGCAGCTGCATTATGTTTACATATAGTACCCACATCTCCATCCAAAATATATTCTTCGGCAAGCTGTCTATTCACAAAAAATAAACCCAATACATCATAGATGTGTACAACTGCTTTCGTGAATTTTGAGTAGTTATGTTTAACTCTGGATCTCTGCCTTTGGTAGTAAAAACCTGAGACTGTCATATAATCGTCATTTCTTTTAGAATAAATGTTTTCTAATGCAGACAGGGCTCTTGGGGTTGAAGACAACCCTCTTGGGGCTATATCAATTTTCATAGATAATCTTCTGGGATTTACATGTCTTCCAAAACAAACCAGCATACCAACAGAGCAAAATTTCGCTCCAGAAGTCCTAGGAAATGGTATGTAAGCATCATTATAACCTGCAAATAGGCTAGAGGGTTCTAAGTATGGCCTGTTGTATATCCTATTATTCTCAGTATCGCTTGAAAGTTGTTCTAGGGTTGTTACCATCTGTCTAAGACATGGTTCCAAGCAAGTCCGGTTTTTCGAGACCCTCTGCTGTGCTAAATGTTTTAACATTTGCAGGAGTTGGATTATTATTGATTCATTAACATTAGACCCTTCTTTTATGACCTCGAATCCAGGAGGCACTCCATGGGGATAAGCACTAGGAAAGCTAACCTTTAGCACGACTATAAAATTGTTAATAGTAGCTTTAACTAGGACATTCCTAGCAACTGGATCCATTTTTAAAATAATAAGATTTGGTATCAGTACGTTAAGCAAAGAGAATTCTTGCTGGAGTGGTTGTACCCTGGGAGAGGTTTTCTTGAAAAATCTCAAGTTTTCTGCACCATAAATTTCATTACTATCTTTCGATTCAACTGGTTCGTAACCACATAATTTTTGAATAAAAGGTTCTATTCTCCAAACTAGTAATGTTTGATCTTTTGACCAGGTTACTAATTGAAAGTCCGTATCGCCAGGTCTCTGTTTTCGCCATTCAAATTCTAGAACTACATCTCTATGACCAACAAAAGTGTGCATTGGGGTAGCTCGATTGGCTGTATTCCATAGCAAAAGGCTATTTTCACCTGTAACATTGATAAAATCACAATGGAAAATTCACAATTTCTTTTTTTTATGTTGTACTACTAGACCTACCGAACAACAGAGTCCATGGAACCAACTCTGTCCCTATGATTAGTTATTGATATACGGAGTGGCCCAAAAGTCTGGAAACCGCCAATTATCTCGTAAATTGCTAATCCTAATTGTACAAAATTTGGGGTACACCTATTATGGGATACGGAGATTCCAGATTTAATATTTGCAAAGTAACTAATAATTTAAGAGAAACGGCAAATCTGGCAACATTGCAAATATCAAATCTGGAATCACCGTATCCCAAAATGTACCCCAAATTTTGTACAATTAGGACTAGCAATTTACGAGATAATTGGCCGTTTCCAGACTTTTTGGCCACTGTGTATATGGTGCTGAAATTGCAAATTGGACATTTTTTAAAAAGCCCTCAATTCTTAACAAAATAATTAGATATTTTCCAAGAATAAATGCTCTTTATTGATATCAAACAATATTTCCAGCATAGTTACAGAGTGAGTCAAATTACTAAAAATGGAATTTGAATGTTTATTTCAAAATTAACACAACCTCGGTTTAATAACTCAAAATTATAGGCTATCATACAGGGTGAGTCAAAAACTCATAAGGATAATTTTACATCACAAGAACATGTTTGGATGCAGTTTTATGAACAATTTAAGGAAATCGGATTTTTGTTATTTTAATAAATATACCAACACTTAATATTAATCACATTATTTTCATCAAAAAGGTCATTCCAAATACCTACACTTCGTTTTTCTGTGAATTATATATATTTATTAAATATGTGACATATTTACTGATCTGGGGCATTTATTCAATTCCTTAATTTGCACTGGTACAACTCGCTTGCATTAGCTCGAGTAAAAAGAAATGTATGCGAGACCAATAATTTGTTTACAGGAGATTGTACTGTATTTTGTTGTAATTTTTCTTTTATTTAATTTTTATCAAAAATGGAACAATGTTTTGTGTCAACTGATTTAATTAATAATCTTACACTAGTGAATTATTTTGTGAACCATGAATTTTAGGAATTAACTCTAAACTGTTTTTTTTTTTTTTCGATTTATGGCCTAGGTGTATAAACCTAATATGCCAGTCTCAGTTTGAATTTAAATTCTCAATCATGTGTGTTCTGTGTAGGCTTTGTTACTGTTTCCCAGCGCCACTTCAGGAACAGCACTGATAATTAGAACCCAACAGTGAATGGTCGAGTGGGAAATCCTACCAAGGCATCAGAATTAATTTTAAATAATTAAATTAAATAAAAAAATCCCGGTCAACGGTGGGATTCGAACCTGGGACCCTTGGAT
This sequence comes from Psylliodes chrysocephalus, assembly GCA_927349885.1. Taxonomy (NCBI): domain Eukaryota; kingdom Metazoa; phylum Arthropoda; class Insecta; order Coleoptera; family Chrysomelidae; genus Psylliodes; species Psylliodes chrysocephalus. The sequence goes on from OV651820.1 coordinate 19,463,537, forward strand.
CCACAGGCCACCCCCCTCTAAACTGTTGAAATCTGTAATAGGGACCATGGGTGAAATATAGAGCCTCTCTCTAGTGTTTAATTTTAGACTTAAATGGGGGTAAACATTTCAAGTAAATAATTAAGGATATTTTTTAAAATATTAAATATTGATACCGGCCAGTAACAATCGTGTACATGGTTAAAATGATATAAAATGTGAAAAATTATTTAAAAACTGGACATGTGTATAAATTTTGAGGAAAAAGGTTTACAAATATTGTTTTTAGCTTGATGTTAGTTGAAATGTCATTCATACACCCAATGATATACATAATTATATAGATTGTTCACCCACTGCCATATTGCCTTTCCCAGTACCCATTGAATATTGAATAGAGCCGTTCTAGCCCAAATGTGTTTTAAAATAAAATTTCAGCATTTGAATCTTTAGAAAAAGAAAATAATTTAATTTTTACTTCAATACATGATATGTTAAGTATTTTGAAAGTTGAGTGTCCATGTAGTTAAATAATATTAAGAAATCTAAATAATGTTTACAACAGATGCATGTAAATAATTTTAGACCACTCTCGTTCCAGAAATAAAATTAATTAATAATTGTCATTTTTGAAAATTCAGTCCAATAGGCTATCGACCGAAGTCCTTCTGCCTATTGTAGTGCATACAAATGGAGTTCAGAAATAACACTATATAAAACACATAATTGAAATATGTAATACAACCTTGAAAAGGTAATGTAATCAACTTTAATATGAGATATAAGAAACTTTGGTAAGAGATGTTATTGGACACTTATCTATGATTCGGAGTAATGTTTAATGGTAATGTTCTAAAATTTTACAAAAAATCACTAGATTTTAAATATTTTAAAGTTTGTTGCAATCTCTTTTGATAGTGATTGCAATGTCTTAATTATGGTTTGTTTATTTTAGTGATAAATGAGAATTAGTCAATAAATAGTAAATAGAACCATGATATTTTTGTCAAATTGGACATTCTAATTTTATAGTAACACCCTTCATTAGTTTTAATTAATAAAATAAACCATTAATTTACTTATCTGTAAAATTATATTTATATAAAATACATTTTTAAATATTCAAAAATAAACAATAAAGATTCTAATTTCTGAACCAGTTCTGTAAATGATTTGTTTACAACTGAGTGCTCAAAATTGATACAAAACATGTATTAGATAAAAAGAAAACTTTGCCCAGTGAAATATGCTTTTCTTCGTCTGATTTACATTTGGATAAGCAATCTATGTAACTATGTATATTATTGGGTGTGAGACACCAAGTGTGCTATTTGGAAATTTATAAAATTTCTTTACTAACGAATCAAATTCATGTTTCCGAAGTGATGTGTATTTTTCGACGATATTACAAAAATAATTCGAATTTATTTAATTAATAAAATTATTAAACAATAAATGAATAAAAATTTAATAATTAATAATAATAATTGTCATTTATTGAACTGAAAATTCAGTCCAATAGGCTCTCGACCGAAGTCCTTCTGCCTGTTTAATAAATCCCTCCCATAAAGTTCACATTTTTGTCACCAGTTGGCGTTAATGTCATGACGCACGAGTCCCTATAATTGCATAGCATTGTGCACTCATGAATCATGGTGACAGTGACAGCTTACAGAAATGATAGTGTTGGTGCAATGAACTTCGAGAACCAGTACTGTGTGCTGCATTTTCATATACATTGCACTACTTTGTTGATAGAAGTTAAGTTGAAGCTGAGACACAGTTAGTTTAAAATAGACATTCGAATTGTTAAATAAATTACATTTATAAGTGTGATTAGTGCTGATAAATATTTAAGTATAAATTAGTTAGTATTTTAGTGTAAATAAATTATAAATAAACTGTTATAAATAATAAACTATTTTACAAATATAGGCTACAGAATTGTCAGAATCATATTATTTTGTTTTTCAAGATTTATGTTTAATTTCTATATTTAGTTATTTGCCTTTTTTTTCACGAATTTTTTTTATTTTTCTTTTATTTACCAAAAAAATGGTATTCCCTGTCTGGAAACTGGAATGTTATTGTTATAATTTTTTGAGGAATTTTTCATTTACATTTTGGAATATTAAGCTAAACTTTTGTTCCTGTTTTTTTTTATTAAAAAGATTTCAAATTCTGTTCATTAAATGTAAGTGTATTAGGCCGAATGAGAAACAACAAAAAACATACCCCTGTGGAGATGAGGAAACAAGTTTAACACTTCATATCTTTCATTAATAGGTTTTATACCTCATATTTCCAAAAACTAGTCACAGCAAGTTGATATAACTTTTACACTTTACTAATAGATTTAAAAAAATTAAGGTGATATAATAAAATAATCATTTTAAGTGAAGACATTTTAATATTTACCTCTCCTCAGCTGTGGTACAACAGCAGTAACCAAACCATTGCCAAAAGGTGTATATCTAGCCCTCCATACTGGAGCAGTTGTAGGCAGTATGCATTCAGCCCTTCTTGGATTAGTTGTGTCAAAAAATTTAACAGTATGATCCTGACTAGAAGAACAAATATAACTTTCTGAAGTTGGACTCCAATCTAATCCATGAATTTTAGACAAATGGGCAGATATATACTGCACAGGTGCAGTACCCTTCCTTTGGTCCCAAATTTTTATATCTCCTTCATGGGAAGTAGCTAATAAATGTGAAGAAACCTTATTCCATCGTACCTGTGATGCTTCTGCTATGGCTGAGAGAGACAATGTAGGACGGCGGGAGTCCCTCAAGTCCCACAAATGAATAAAAGTATCTACAGAACATGAAGCTAAAAGGTTTGGATCAAACTTATGCCAATTTAAGTCAGTTATTACTCTTGTGTGGGCACGAACTGAAAACGTTTGGATCAATTCGTCCATTCTCCATGTTAAAACTTCCAGTCGTTGATTGCTCTATGATAAAAACAAACAAAAATACTTATATTCACTTTAAAAAATGAATCTTATATATTCGTACCGAGATAACGCATAATTCTTTATGATAATTGGTGGGATTCCATTCTGCAGCTCCAACTTCGTATTTACTTTGCCTTGGGAATTTTTGTACAACAGAATCAATGTTACTATCAATTATGTCTAAATTTCTTAAGGCTAAAAATCTTCTTCTACAAAAAAAAAATAGTTCAAATAACCTTTACTTTTAAATAAGCATTAATTCATACCCAGCTAATAAAACGAAATTTCCTGTAGAATCGATTGCCATAGCATTAGCTTGCAAGTCTTTACATTCTAAAGCAATGTAATAATCACTATTCCACTTTGGAGACATTTTATTATTTATTTCCTAATCGGCACTATTTACAAAATTATACCAGTATTCTTTTTTGATTTAGGAACGACGAGGCCGAGATGCCGATGAAATATACAAATTTTTGAAGATATTATCCACAACATTGCATATTTACTGAAAAAAAAAACAAAACATTAAACATAACCCTATTCTTTACTTTATACGACGCTAATATATAGTTATTCAGCCAAAAGTAATGAATTAACAATGAACTAAAAATGCATGTTTGCCAAAAAAAGGAGGGATAATGTATGCTTTTTATGGTTCATGGTACGTATGTGATAGTATTAGGCATTCCAAACTGAATGGCTACCAGTGGGTTTTGACGGGGTATGATATGGCAAAATTATGGCAACCCTGTAGGCCTGGTGATTTGACAAGATCAATGAAATAGATAGTTACATAGATTGATCATCCATATTTTTCAAAATAAACATAAGCTTATGCCTTAAAGTAAAAATATAAGCAATTATTTTTTTTAATTACCTAAAGGCAAAAAATTGGTTTTAAAACACATTTTTGCTAAACCGATTCAAATTAATAAATATTTACCAGACAATATGGCCGCTCGTAAACGACCAGCTTTGAGCAATCTATATAACTATATATGTATCATTGGCCCTGTTAATGACAACATGACAACAGGGTTGCCATATCTAAACTGTCATTACCCACTGGTAGCCATTTGGACAGGTCGTTGGAATGCCTAATTATAGATTAGAGTTAGGTAGAGTGATTTAATATTTAAGCATAGTAATGTATTTTTATGTATTTTTATGCATTTTTATGCATTTTTATGTATTTTTATGTATTTTTATGTATTTTTATGTATTTTTATGTATTTTTATGTATTTTTATGTATTTTTATGTATTTTTATGTATTTTTATGTATTTTTATGTATTTTTATGTATTTTTATGTATTTTTATGTATTTTTATGTATTTTTATGTATTTTTATGTATTTTTATGTATTTTTATGTATTTTTATGTATTTTTATGTATTTTTATGTATTTTTATGTATTTTTATGTATTTTTATGTATTTTTATGTATTTTTATGTATTTTTATGTATTTTTATGTATTTTTATGTATTTTTATGTATTTTTATGTATTTTTATGTATTTTTATGTATTTTTATGTATTTTTATGTATTTTTATGTATTTTTATGTATTTTTATGTATTTTTATGTATTTTTATGTATTTTTATGTATTTTTATGTATTTTTATGTATTTTTATGTATTTTTATGTATTTTTATGTATTTTTATGTATTTTTATGTATTTTTATGTATTTTTATTATTTTTTATGTATTTTTATGTATTTTTATGTATTTTTATGTATTTTTATGTATTTTTATGTATTTTTATGTATTTTTATGTATTTTTATGTATTTTTATGTATTTTTATGTATTTTTATGTATTTTTATGTATTTTTATGTATTTTTATGTATTTTTATGTATTTTTATGTATTTTTATGTATTTTTATGTATTTTTATGTATTTTTATGTATTTTTATGTATTTTTATGTATTTTTATGTATTTTTATGTATTTTTATGTATTTTTATGTATTTTTATGTATTTTTATGTATTTTTTATGTATTTTTATGTATTTTTATGTATTTTTATGTATTTTTATGTATTTTTATGTATTTTTATGTATTTTTATGTATTTTTATGTATTTTTATTTATCTTCATTTATTTTATTTATCTTTATTTATTTTTATTTATTTTTATGTATTTTTATGTATTTTTATGTATTTTTATGTATTTTTATGTATTTTTATTTATTTTTATGTATTTTTATGTATTTTTATGTATTTTTTTATATTTTTATGTATTTTTATGTATTTTTATGTATTTTTATTTATCTTTATTTATTTTTATTTGTCTTCATTTATTTTTATTTATTTTTATTTATTTTTATTTATTTTTATTTATTTTTATTTATTTTTATTTATTTTTATTTATTTTTATTTATTTTTATTTATTTTTATTTATTTTTATTTATTATTATTTATTTTTATTTATTTTTATTTATTTTTATTTATTTTTATTTATTTTTATTTATTTTTATTTATTTTTATTTATTTTTATTTATTTTTATTTATTTTTATTTATTTTTATTTATTTTTATTTATTTTTATTTATTTTTATTTATTTTTATTTATTTTTATTTATTTTTATTTATTTTTATTTATTTTTATTTATTTTTATTTATTTTTATTTATTTTTATTTATTTTTATTTATTTTTATTTATTTTTATTTATTTTTATTTATTTTTATTTATTTATTTTTATTTATTTTTATTTATTTTTATTTATTTTTATTTATTTTTATTTATTTTTATTTATTTTTATTTATTTTTATTTATTTTTATTTATTTTTATTTATTTTTATTTATTTTTATTTATTTTTATTTATTTTTATTTATTTTTATTTATTTTTATTTATTTTTATTTATTTTTATTTTTAATTATTTTATTTATTTTAGTTTTACTTTTTTTTATTATTTTTTAATATTTATTTATTTTTATTTATTTATTCCCCTCCCCCTTAAAATGTGAAAATTCAAAACCCTGAAACACGTCATTATTTATTTATGATGAGTAGATACAATTCCAATTTTCAAGTTCCTACTTTTAAAAAACCGATACCTCCATACAAACTTTTGCCCTGTTTACCCCCTTAAAATGTAAAAATTCAAAAACCCTGAAATAGGTCATTATTTATTTATGTTAAAAAAATCGATACTCCCTACAAACCTTCACCCCCATTTTCTCCCTAAAAATGTAGAAATTCTAAAATCCTGAATTACGTCATTATTTATTTTTGATGAGTAGCTACAATTCCAATGTTCGAGATCCTACCATCAAAAAATTCGATACCTCCATACAAACTTTCACCCTCCGGGGCAAACGGATTAAATTCTAATGGCTGTTTTGTCCTCAACAAGACTTTGAAGTCTTTAGAACCCAATTTTAAATAAAGTAGGTAGTGCAAGATCAGCTCTGGCCGTAATATATCCTATACTGAAAATTATTACACTTGTGACGCGATGTCGTCTCTGTTCTTTGTTTACTCCTTGCCCGTGGTATGAAGTCTAGCGCTGGCCATATAGAGACAAATGCGCCGCTTCGAGAAGCTACCGCATAGAAGGCATGTGGCGTCTGAGTCATAAAGAGGGAATTCCCGAACGTTCTGGAAGGCCGAGAGTGTTCTGGTACAGGGGTAGTATTCTGGAATCACGAATATAGATTCGCATGTGAGATTTATGATTTGTCTCACTTGGTTTTCGTTCAACAAAGTGAGACACATTGTAAAACACGTATGCGAATGTCGGTATTCGTGATTCGAGAATACTACCCCAGAGCTGGCTTTATATAAATAGCGCGAGTTTGTTCACGGACGGGAAGATTCAATTTAGATAGAAAAGACAAATTGTAATAAATAAATGAGAAAATTGTGAGTTATAATAGTGCCTAAGTATTATATAAATTAATTAGTAAGTTATGAATAAATTATAAATAAACTATAAATAAAGTAAACAAACGTTACACACTGTTAAAAGATTTTTAAAACAGTGCGCAATACTTGCCTCCAGCTCCAAGATACGAGTTGACCTCTGGAACCTGAATAATAAATTATTTAAGTACTCAATATTCTAATTAAACATTAGTCTTAAATTGTTAACTATGAAGCTGGTAACCTTAATTACAGGTCATCGTATTCAAACACTTTCTGTTATAAAAAATCAGATATGAGTTGAAAACGAAAGCTCAAATAGAAATAGAATTCAACCAATTTTGTACATTCTATTTATCCCCAGTAGACCAGAAGCTTTTGGAGCACCAACTTTGAGGTTTTATACGCAGGAGGCAAGTATACTCTGCGAAGCGCAGAAATATCTTATTATTTTTTATAAGCTTTAAAACGTCTCGTCTAAAAGCTATTCAAGCACGATTCGCTCACAGTGGGGTCTATTCTGTAACAATTTCTTTATATTTAACGGCCTTTAAAAATATTTTCTTCTTTACTACTGTCATTATTTAAACGGATCTTTAAAATACATTAGAGTACTATCTTAAAGAAATCTGTTTAAATAATGACAGAAGTAAATTAACGAATACAAATATACTTTTAAAGGCCGCCAATATTTTTAAAGGCCGTTAAATATAAAGGAATTTTTACAGAATAGACCCCAGTGTCGCTCATAGTCGCAGCACACAGCAATCGGCACGTTGCTACCTCTGCAGAGAGTGGGAATGGCAGAAAAGCTGCAGGCTGGAACCATAATCCATCGCCCTTTGATATCTTTTGTAACCGTGGATTCAGGCAGTTATTTTACCAAATCTATTTTAATTTAAAATTAATGTCGTTTTAGTTAAAGTTTTGTTAAAATGCTAGTTTTAGTAACACCATGAATATTTTTCTTTTTACTCTTTATTTTATGTGAAATAAAAAAATTAAATCTTTAAATTTCAACCTATACTCTGTTGAAAACGAACTTGTCTAAAACCCGCAGATGATCATTTTATACCCTCCTTGCCAGCCTTATCAAATTGCAGTAGCTTCACTAAGAAAAGTATGAAAGATGTCATCAAGTCCGGCAGCCCATGGACCATGCCATGTTTTACGCCTGTAATGAATGTATTTCTTGGGTTCACCTTTATAGTCCAGGATCCGTAAATAAGGTCGACCTTCACCCATATGTTTAATGGATAAAAGTTTTTTTTTATTAAATAAAATATGTTTTTAAATATACCGCACGGCTATTTTCTACTTTACTTTCTGTGTACAGATAAGGAAATTATAAGAATCATGATAAAAGGTGCTTATGATGTCATTATTCTCTATTATTTTGTCCCTATACATGATTTCCCTAAAATGGACCTAATTCGAGATATTTGAGGAAAAATGCAAATTTCGAATTTTGAAGATAACTTAAAAACGGGTGAAGAGAAAAATACCAAATTTCAAACTTAAGCTTTAATCTATCCTGCGGTAAACTGATTAAAGTTTGGGCATAGTCGAAGAATCTGGGGAATACTTTTACAAGGTGTCGTTTTTTTTTGCTTCAAGAAAGTAAATAGTCTGGACCGTATTTTCTTAGGCAACCCATTTGCGGTATATTTATAAACATATTTTATTTAATAAAATCCTACTTCAGGCAAAGCGTTTCGTTTAATTAAGATCTAACTTCACTTATTATAGGGCCGATTCCACCGTTTTGTTGAAAGAAGTTTAAATTACTAAGCGAAGTTCGTTTAGTAATTTAAACTTCGTTTGACATAAACGGTGGCATCTGTCCTTAGGTAAATAGTAGGTACCCCAGTATAGGTATAATACTATTAATATGTATGGTATGCGCTGTAGGGTTGCTACATTTCTGAAAGTGAAAAGCGTGACAACCGTGACGATAGAGCATTTTTATATAATCAGTTCCATTTTATGTGAACATTTCTAAAAAAAAAAAAGATTCCTCAGCTTATTTTTCGTAAAAACGAGGGTTTTTACCCGGACATTTGTCTATTTTTGTATAAATCCGGTTCCTCTGCGACTTTAAAAAAGGGTGGCTTTTGCATAAAAAGCGTACAAGCAAGTCAAAAAGCGTGGCAAATACGCCAAAAGCGTGACATCTGGCAACCCTATGCGCCAACCATATGGGCAAGGTCGTATAGCGCACATTGGCGCCAATCACCGAACTTCTATAGTTCGGTGGCGCCAATACATAAATAAATGCGCCTGATAACATAAATTAAAAAAACGTCATTTGAAAATTCACAACAAATTTACAGAAAAAAAAAACAAACCTAGTACACCAAAAATAGTTGTTTTACTACTTTATTCCCTCCCAATAGCAATAGACACATATTCCATACAGAAAAAAACATTTCTTGTAATTTTCAAGTCTGAATAAGTTCATTTATTTGAATTATTGACATAAAACCATTGTATAACCAGTAGGAGTAGTCTAGTAGATGAAATAATCCATTTTATCTGGAAATAAGTTTTAGTACAGAATCCGTAAGTAAGGTCGACCTTCACCTATCTGTTTAATGGATTAAAGTGTTTTTTTTATCAAATAAAATATGTTTATAAATAAACTGCAAATGGGTTGTTTAAGAAAATACGGTCACGGCCATGTTTTACTTGCCTTTTCTGTATACAGATAAGGAAAGTATAGGAATCATGATAAAAATTGCTTGTGATGTCATTCTCTATAATTTTGTCTCTATACATGATTTCCCTAAAATTGACCTAATTCGAGATATTTGAGGAAAAATGCAAATTTCGAATTTTGAAGATAACTCAAAAACGGATGAAGAGAGGAACATCAAATTTTAAACTTTAGCTTTAATCCATCCTGCGGTGAGCTGATTGAAGTTTGGACACAGTCGACGCATCTGGAGAAATTTTACAGGGTGTAGTTTTTTTAACTTTAATAAAATAAATAGTATTTTCTTAGGCACATATTTTATTTAATAATAAGAAACTTTCATCCCTTAAACATATGTGTGAAGGTCGACATTACTTCGGATCTTAGACCATTTAAAAATATTAAGAAGTTGCACCTATAAAATAATGTCTTATGAATAAATTATTAGGTATATATTTTATAGGCCGTTAAAAACACTTATTAAATGGTATTCCGTCTGTTACAGAACACGTTGTTGCCGTGTTTATGATTTTTTTTAGATAAAAACAAATAAATATATATGTTCAAAAAAGGTAAATCAAACGAGGGTGGTCCTTAGAATCTCACAAGAGTGAGATCCTAAGGACCACCCTCGTTTGATTTACCTTTTTTGAACTTATAACTCACACATGGCTACCACCTTCAACTTTAAAAAATATATATGTATTTAAATATGTTTATTGTGTATTTTTCATTCAAAATGATTAAAAAAATATTCTTTTCAAATTTTAAACAAACCGCTTTTATCAATCGGTTTGTTTTCGTGGTTTTCCAAATAGGTATATAAAAACGTTTTCGTAGAAACTAAAAAATGTAATCGATAAAATTTGGAGGACTCATAATAAGAAATGTGCATAAAGGATAAAAATACATTACATAATTTTCATATTATCTCCTAACTTTTATACTGTCTTTGTCATAAAAACTGTTGAATTTAGAAATCACATTCATTTAGGTTTCCGTACATTTATAAACTGCATTTGACCACTCTATATATAGCCGTGGCCATAATACATATTCTACAATACATATATTTATACAATGACAATACTGTTGAATTTTGTGACAGATATTGTAAGTAGTTTTAGTGAAAGTCATCACGAGGCACTTTTGAACGTTGAGTTTCATACCTTATATTTGTCAGTATTTTTGTTAGGTAACTTTTTTATGTAGATATTTCCCTTCTCCGCCTTAATAATTTGAATTAATTGTTACGCCTCTGGGGAATCGTCCCTATTACCCATATTCTAGCGGCGCCACTGTCATTCTGTTTTACAAGTAATAGAATCATTAGGGCAATTTTGCACAGGATGTGACCAAACAAGCCGTAGGAAGTATAAACCGAGTAAAGTTTCAAAAGACAACCACGTCCTAACATTCTTAACCAGCTTTTGTCAAATCGTTTTGAATAAATTCATCTTATACCTACTATGCGCGACATACAGAGTGCTGCAAAATTAGCGCGCGAAAGAGGGGTCTGGGGCCTGAGGCGCGAGAAGGAATCAAACTTGAAATGAAGTCATTCATGAACTGTAAGTCGTATACTATTGTCGGTGTGTACCTAATGGTGAGGTTAAAACACGTGGTAGTACGGTAACATAATATCCGCCACATGGTGTGTAATACATAGTTCGAGAGTTAAGTGCCTTAAATTTTTTGTTTTCAAAATGAAGACTGTAAGTGAACGAATTAATAATGACGATAACAATAAGGACAATGACAGCCCTTCAGATGGGGTTAAGATGAAAAAAGAATTGGGTTTATTGGACGGTGTAGCTATTATTGTTGGGGTTATAATAGGTTCAGGTATTTTCGTATCGCCGAAAGGTGTTCTGAAATTTTCTGGGTCCATAGGAATTGCTATTTTGGTATGGATATTATCGGGAGTTTTGTCCATGATTGGAGCTTTATGTTATACAGAATTAGGTAAGTAAATTTAAAAATTACTCTTTTAAGTATAAAGTTTAATATTGGTTTCTAAAACAAAAACAATTTTATTTCCAGTTTTTTTATCAATCTAAAAATTCATTTGTTTAAGTAGGTACCTACCAAAACCTTGTAATTTCTAATAATTTTATAATTTAAAACAAGTTCAAATAAAGAAAAAGGTCAAGGTCTGCAGACTATAATAGGTTCTGCAACCGTGTATATATTGGATACAAATTTAAATTGTGTAACAAACAATAATTAAATTTACCTTGTTGGAACTGATAATTTTGATTGCATTTTAAATTAGTTTAAGATACGGCTTAAAATTTATTTAAAAATATTCATGTAGGTAGCCACTTATTTCGCGATCTAAATAAACTTATGTAGGTTGTCCCTAATCTTGCGTCATCATTAAATTTTGAATTTATTACCTACCTATCCGGCGTGTTGAATGCGTTTTCCATTTACCTGTCAAGTGCTGTGTTGCCGAAATATTAATTTTAATATAACTTTTAATTCATTATTTGTTGAGACGCATGTGTCTTATATCAATCACCACCAGGACTCTATAAATAATATAACATGTATGGTCCTGTTTATTTGAAAATAAGAACAACTTTAAAATAAAATGTTGCTATAAATTACTGATTTAAATAACACAAATGCACGCCAATGAATGGACCTGTTCCCAGATTTATTTTTAAGGGTTGGCCGTTGACTATTGTGTGCCGGTGAGAGATTACTCGAATACAATAAGTCGATTTGTAACGAAAAAAATGTATGTAGGTAGGTACCTACTCGAGTATTCTTCAAAAGGGTTAATTGTGAAATCATAGGAGGATAGTATTTTTTTAGGTGATATCTTGGAATAAGGTTTTGTAATAAAAATTTAAAAAACTGTTTATTTTTATCAAAGCTTTCTTCAGTAGTTTTTATTTTAATTAAATTAATATTTTTGTTTAAATGTGTTTTTGATTTTCTCCTTCATTTTCTTTTACATTTTTGTTATTTTCCGTTAAAAAAAAAACATTTTTGGTCAATTTATTTTTAGGTAACCTGAAAAATCTCGTGTGGGGTTTTCCATGTCAATAGAAATTTTTTTTCTTGATTCTAGGGTCGAATTTGGGTTTTGGGGTTGACCGGGACTGTTACACACTACAGTAATTATTTTTTCCTTCATAAAATTTTAACATATTGCATGACGCAATAAAAACCCAACCTTAAATAATTTTCAATCAAATTTTATATGTTATTCGTTCTGGTAAACGAAAATTGTGTGTCACAATGTAGCGAACAATCAGTATAGAGTGTAACTCACAAGGCAAGGGCGGCTCCCATCCCCCCCCCCCCCCCCCCCCCCGAGATGAAAATTCTCACGATTTATTAGCCTTTTACTCAAAAAAATATGCTAAAAAATGGAATATCTAAAGGCAATGCCAACCCCGCTACCACCCGAAAATTCGTCTTGGAGCCGCCCTTGTCACAAGGTACCTTTGATCTGTAAGGTCACGGTTTACCACAAGAAAAAAGGGGTTTGTCAGGCGATGCCATTTTGCTAGGATCATTCGCAGATCTGGGTTCGCAATTTTTGATATAGTGACAGATACTGTTTTAGATAATTTTTATCTGTACAAAAACATTTTATCAAAATAGCGCGCACTATATTTGGAGTTGGGTGGCTCAGGACCGATTCCACCGTTGTGTTAAACAAAGTTTAAAATGACATTTTTACATTAACAATGTCATTTTAATCTCCGTTTAACACAACGGTGGAATCGACCCTCAGTGGTTAGACTAAGCACTTTTGAAATCTTACGATTTCAGGATCGAATACTGCCTGCGACACGATTTTTATTTAATTTAATGAATTAAATATTAATCCTAATACATTGGTAGGATTCCCCACTCGACCATTCACTGTTGGGTCCTAAGCATGTCCTAAGCGCAGTTTTAAAACTACAATATCTTTAGTCTCCCACCTGAAACTACAAAGATGTGTGATAAAGTATGCATGATATATAATTAATATTTATAATTTATCATTAACTCAACGTCTGTGAAGCAGGCGTGCAATCTGTGGAGACCACCACTAGAATAAAAATCAAGTGACAGAACTCAACAAACAACTGTGGTTACAACACTAGCAGAAGACTAAATAATTCACAGTACATCACTTGTAAATTGATCCTTAGAAAATGGCGGCGCAATCGACGCAGATATGATGCGCGAACTTTGCAAAAAATTTGAGTCGCAATACTGTTCTCTATACTGTGGTAGTTGGTCAATCTTTAAAACCCAAATTAAACTCTCAGAATCAAAAATAAAATAATCAAAAAAATCACTTAAAGAAACCACTTAAGAAGGCCATCCAATTTGGAGCCGAAAGCTTTGATAATATAAACAATTTTTTGAATTTTAATTACAGAACCTTATTCCCAAGACGATCACCTAAAAGAGAATCTAGAAAGAAAAGGTTTAAGAAAAGAAATTTTGTAATACATAATTCACCTTCAAGAAAATTATTATTATTCCCCAATTTGGCAAAAATAAGGAACACTTATGAAATTACTTGACGTACCTACCCGATTAAAATTTGAACTAGTTTTAGTAAAAACATTGACAACCCTGTTTTTCCTAGCTTTTTAGGAGATATTAACCAAAACTAAAACAAGACAAACCTTAAATTTTTACAAAACAATGGCAACCCCTTGATAATGCCGCACAGACAAGGAGTGAAGGCTGCTATATTTAGCATAATAATTTATATTTAAACGGACTGCAGGCGAAGATATTCGCCATGGCCCAACGGAAAACCGCAAGGCCCGCATGTGTGATATAAATTATGTCTATGATGCAATAATTTATTGAGAAAAAATGAATAAATGTTTTTAAATAAAAATATTTGTAGTAAGTACTGGCCCAAATACAGACGTTAACTGAAAAATCCAGACGCCGTCGTGTGGGGTAACAAATGAAAGCTATTTGAAGCCGAGTTTGAAGCACGATTTCAAAAATTTATCATAGATACTTTCGATTACGTTACTTTTTCTTTTAATACTTTTTCGAAAAACGCTTTAAAATTGCTATCCCTCAAACTTATATTTAAAAGTAACGCTCAGAAAAATCTGAAAAATAGAAGGTGTAGATTGAATGAAAATCATCAGTTTGCATTCCGTTAAATATTTTTTTATTCAAAAAAATGCCCTACTGTTCTGATACTTTATATTTGCGGATGGTCTAAAAGTCTAAATGGATCAACATACCATTATTTGGCAGTACCTGTTTGATTTTTTATTATTGTGTGTTATATGTAGGCTTTGTTAGTGTTACTCCATCACCAATTTAGCAATGTTAATTAGAACCCAACAATGAATGGCAATCGTAAGATTTGAAGCCAGAACCCTTCGACCCGAAAGTCCATACCTATTCTAACCGCTAGTACATCCATCCCAGGAATATACCTAGTAAATACATGTATTGTGCAATAAACATTTAATTTTATGTGATAATTAATTACGATGTTACCAGCACTAAGTGAGTGTCCTAATGAATGAGTGTATTAATAACCATTAAATGTGAGTTGCGTACACTATTTTTTCTACTATGCGTCAAAATTAAAACCAATAACATTTCAAAATTTATTAAACTTATAAATAAATTATGAGTTATACGATTAAGGAAAAATTATGAAAACTTAACAATTATACCAAACAAAATAGAAATGTAACAAAATCATAATTTATCAACAAAAAAAAAGACGGACTAGGATGGCAGGGGATCCGAAGGATGTTATTTTTCGCAAGTTTGTTTCCGGAAATTATTGTCTATTTTTATTATGTAGTATTCTACGTTCGTCCTATCCTCGTATATCTAGGGCCCGAATGGATATAAAGCTACATGCTTTGTACGCGACCAAAAAATTACAAAATTTGTACAACGTCGCACTACCAACCTACCTACATATAAGAGAAAAAATTAGCAGTGTGAAATCTTACAAAAATTTTCGACAGAGACGTCTTCGTGGTTACCTAATTATAGGTAACTTTCCTGTTTATAAATTCGGAAATATAAGTAAAGCTTTTCCTCTAAACACTTACTCCAGGCTTCATAGACATTCATTGAAAGTACAGAAAGAACATTTCAACAAAGGCATCATTTTGTAAGTAACAATTTCCGAAGTCTGGAACTGCCTGCCACAAGAAATTACAGCATTTCAGTGTCGACATTTACAGAAAAAATATTAACACGTTAATCGCCCAAACATAAAAATATATTTTTGCCCCCCCCGGGCCACAATATATTGTTTTCAATTGGTCATAGTATATGTTAGGAAATAATATATATTATTATAAAAAAAGATTTTGGTCACTCAAAAATAAAAAAAATTTAAAATGAGATCCGACATTTGGTCCTCAGTGCCCCAACATAGTTTTAGCCGTGTGATTCGTATGTGGATTCTCGCATTTACACATGTTTCAACTCGCTTTTTATGATTGATGCAGTCCGCAGTCGCGCGTTCATCCCATATAGGTAAAGTCTATTCCGACATTGTTAGAGGTAGGGCTATAAAATATGAGTGGTGAATATGAAAGCTCAGCAAAATTTGCAAAAATTGTGGAATGAAATAATGTCCGATTCTGAGGAGTTTTAGCTACTATTAGGAACATCCTTGGTAAATGCATATATTCTCTACAAAAAGGTAACCAAGGGTATATCCATCGCTGGATTCAAGGAGCAAATAATTGAGAGTATATTGAACGCCGATACTGTAGAACCAGCTGAAACCGAACAGCACGTTTTAGAGGAAGTTCCATCTAAAGATCGCCGTAGATACGTTGTTTGCTATGAGAAAATAAACAACGATGAAGGGCGGAAAAAGGCACAGTTTTAGACACCAAAGTCAAGATTTCATAAATGTCAAAAATAGTTTATAATACTAACATATTTTATCTTTTTCTGTACCTACCTATTTAATGTAGTAAAAAAGTCATTTTTTTATAACACTTCTATTTTGTATCCTATTCACAACACCGAACTAAATGCTACAGGCTCAAATTTTTTTTAGGACCCTCAGGCCCTACATTTTGATATCCCATAGGTATCAACGCAATACGTGACCCATACAGCGGTTCACAAAGCCTAAAGCTAGTACAAGTAGTGAAAGTGAAGCCCATATGTTGTGTCACATGGCCCGAGTTGCCATTTAAGTTGAGAACCAAATGTCGGGTCACATGGCGATTAACGTGTTAATAGACATATTTCACACAATTTAAGTATAATTAGTATGTGTGTACCTATACATTTTAACTTAATACGTATATTTTTTTATTTATTTTTGTATTGAAGTAGGTACCTACATACTTTTGTATTTATTTTAGTATGCAATTTTTGAATTAATTACATTTTAGAATAATGTTTGGATTTGTTTTAACTATAGGTAGTTTAGTTTTTTTATTTTACTTTCACTGAGGCATGATTAGAACGTAATATTTTATATTAATTTAAATTGATTTATACCGAAAAGTTGGTATTTTTTCATTGAGATGATGTTAATCACTACCTAACTTAAATAAATAATGAGAACGGTGTTACAAATATTGCATCATACTACTGGTAGGTATAATATCTATACCTAAACACGTACGGAAATTTGTAGATAGTACCCAAAATTGCATCAGGTTTTATCAAGGTTGATTAAAATAGTTTTTCATTTTTTCCGGTTGACCTGTTTTTGTAGACTGGCAACTAATTAAAAATAAATTTGGGTGATATTTACAAATTACAATTTTAAATTCATATGAAATATTTTTATAACTAATTGAAAAAACTTAATCTTTAAAGAACGCATCTTTAAATGTTAGAAAAATTCAAGGTGAGACGAGAGGAGACATCTATACAGGGCGTTCCAATAATTGAGTCTTTATTTTTATTATGTATTTATTTGGATACAAATAAACCAGATTTGAATTTGATTGAATTTAACGCCTGTTTGTGATATCATTCTCTATAATTTTTATTATATACAATGAGCATATGAAAAAATGATTTGAATTAAACGTGCATGGAAAATCTTTAATTCATATTCTAAACAATTTTTGATTATATGGCCCATACTCAATACTACTTTTTATATTGAACAGTATTGCTATGTTACAAAGTCGGTTAAATGGGAAAAAAGTTGTACTATTGCAAGACTAATTTAGTGATTTTTTTAAATCCTCTATGGAAAGATGAAGCTACCTTGACAAATTCTGGATTGTTAAATAGAAAAAAATACTCCTCATTAACCGGCATCCCTCTTTAACACAACAGGTATGGCTCAGGTACGATTCCTATTAAATTTTTGGTAAAGGAACCAGATGTAAGGAAACTGCGATTAATTTAAAAATAATTTTAGGAATGTAGTTTTGGTAGTAATCTAAATAAAAAAGCATAATAAAAATACAGGTCTGTATTAAAACAATAAAATTTATAGTGACCTTGAAATAGGTAGCAATATTAAAAAGTATCAAAACGTCCTAAACTACTAATGTGTATTACACGGTTGAATTTAAGAATACATGTACTTTTATAAAATAGTATAAAAATGCAGGTCCGTATTCAAAAAAATATACTTGATAGTGGCCCTTCAGAAACGAAATGTATAAAAATCTTTCTATGGTAAATTAAGGGCTACTTAATTAATACCAAATAAATAATTTAATTACAATTTTTTTTCTAATTTGTAAAATAAAGGCAATACAATCGAAAATAGTCATTTGGTTTTCCTTAAATATCTTTGAAACCGGTCCTGATGTTCTCGGTTTTAAAACATCACTAAATTAGTCTAGCAAAAGTACAACTTTTTTCACATTTAACCGACTTTGTAACTCTTACGGTTTTCGAGATAGCAATACTGTTCAATATAAAAAGTAGCCACCCTGTATATTTGGTAAGTTTATTGGAAAGTTTTCCAAACGAACCAGATCCCTACTTAAAATTTAAAGGGCATATCCAGTGTCGGAAAAGGTCCTCTCTCTTTGAAGAGCAAAAAAGGTCCTCTCACATATTACGGGGTTTCTTGCATTTAATTTACGAGGGCCCACTTTCTAAACGAAGCCCACTGCTTGGACAAGGGCCTACCAGTCTCTTTACCGGTAGACCGACGCGACGGCCCAGTCCGACACTGGCTATATCTCTTTAATATTTGAATTAATATAAAAAAATGGACTACATTTCCAATTAAAAAAGATCCAACTCATGAAATACCCTGTATAAGGCTCCTATGTTTATTATTTTGATAAACTTTCAAGCATATTCAGAGGCTATTTAAGTTTAGTTGTCGCAATTTTAGACTCGGAAAAATTACCTAGACTCAAATTATTAAAAATCACCTTGGATAGTTTTGTTTCTTTTTTCTTTATAGGTTCATGTGAATTAGATTCATCAATCACTAAAAATATGTAATACAATTTTAGTGACACTATTCATAGAAAAAACATATTTTCAACCAATAGAAAAAAATATATTTTCAACTAGTGAATCCATTTAGATTAAGGTGATTACAGCACCCCCTTATAATTTTCGGACAAGGATATCTCAAAAAGTAATTTTTTTTTAAATTTAAAATTTGGCAAAATATATTAGGCAATAATATCTAGAATATGCATAAATTTTAAAGTTTTAGTTCCTTCCAGTTTCCGAGAAAAAAATCAAAGGGCTTTAAATTTTGAAAAATCATAATGAAAATAAATGCATTCCTCAACAGCACTATTCTTAATATAATCCCAAATTTTGAGCTCGTAATGTCTTGTTAATGATTTTTTAAAATTCGCCAAAATTAGTGGCTAAAACGCCTCTTTAAGTGCTGCCTTCGGTTGTAACGCGACTGTAACTATCGTATCGTACATTCTCAGTCATCATTCGTTTCCTGAAATGATTTACACCAGTTTACACAAGAAAATAGCACTTAACGAGGCGTTTTGGCCACTAATTTTGGCGAATTTTAAAAAATCAATAACAATACATTAAGAGCTTAAATTCATGGATTATATTACGAATAGTGCTGTTGAGGAATGCATGTATTTATATCATGATATTTCAAAATTTAAAGCCCATTGATTTTTTTTTTCGGAAACTGGAGAAAATTAAAACTTTAAAATATAGGCATATTCTAGATATTATTGCCTAATTTATTTTGCCAAAATTTAAATTGTTTGAAAAATTACTTTTTGAGATATACTTGTCCGAAAATTATAAGGGGGTGCTGTAATCACCTTAATTAAATATTTTTTTTATTTATTGTGGGGTGTTTTGCACTAATGCAGAACTTTTACAAACGAATATGTAGAAAGATCTGAAATACCTATTTTAAAAATATTTCACATAGGTTATGAAATAAGAAATTAATTAAAGCAGGTCGCCAAAAAATGTCGATTGCATCAAATCTTAAGTATAACTAAACATAAATATTTACGTAAATTTTATAATTTTATAAACAACTAGCGATACCCGGCACGCGTCGCTACGCCTAAAAAGAGAACACCCCACCGATTTTTATTACAGTAATTTTAAAATACTTTTTAAGTACACAGAACTTTTAAAAGAAAAACTTGTTGAATTTAAAAAAAAATAAGCACAAGAAAGAGATAGGAATAATTTTATGAATGGTCCTGAGTTCGAAAAAAAAATTCCAGAATTTTTCAATTTTCCAGGTAATTTTTTTCAATTTTTCTTTCCCCAAAAACCTTATTCAGCTATTACGAACAAAGAAAAAATTAGCCAAACCAATCCATCCGTTTTCAAGTGATGTGCTTACCAACGAACAGAATTTGATTTTTATTTATATAGATTGAATAATGTAACATTGCGATCAAATATATGTAGAAGGTGAGTGGAAATCGAAACTTTAACCCCCCCCCTCATCCAAAAACTCGTCAAAAACACGTCATTATTTATTTTTGATGAGTAGCTACAATTACAATTTTCAAGTTCCTACCTTTAAAAAAACAATATTCCCATACAAATTCACACTCCCGTCACAGATTAACCACCTCCCGTTTCCTCCCCTTAAAATGTGTAAATTCAAAAATCCTGAAACATGTCATTATTTATTTATTCAAAGAACAAAGACTTTCATACATAGTTACGCCTTCATTCCCCCTCTATTTCCCTCTCTTGAAGTTGAAATTTCCAAAAATCATTTCTTAGCGGATACTTACGTTCTGAAATAAACCATTGTTCCAAATTTTAGCTTTCTAAACTTAGCAGTTTTGGCTGTTCGTTGATAAACAGTCAGGACAAACGATTTTGTGTATAAAGATTTCAAATAGCAAACAAACGTATATTTAAAAGATTCTCTTAAAATTAACTGTATTGATTGATTTAACCAGAACAGGACAAATGGTAATTTGTTGCTTGAATCGAACAAATGTATAATTTAACCAATATTTACATTTTTCGCCAGTTTAAAAAAAAAATTGTGGGAACTATTTTTCCTGTGACTGACAAAGTGGGGATTTTATGTCCTATATTTTAAGTGGAAATATAGTTCCCAGGGCCTGATTATAGGTAAACTATTACAGTATTTTATACCAAAAAGGATATCTAAATAATGACATTGAACGTCATTCTTCATTCATTGCTTTAATATCACGTTTGCTTCAAAGTAATTTCCTAATATTTAGTATATAGGGGTCAGCTATTGAACGCTTTCCAATACGCTTTGCTAATGTCAAAGTGAAAACTACACAGTTATCATTAAGGCAAGCAGGAAATATATAGTATCAACGTTGCCAGTTTAAACGGCCCGGCACACAACGAGAGATATCCTCACGCGACCGGGCCATTTAAACTGGCAACGTTGATATTATTAGTTTCCTGCTCCTGTCTAACTCTATAGTTTTCACTTTGACATTAGGAAAGCATATTGGAAAGCGTTCAATAGCCGACCCCTATATACTAAATAATATGAAACTAGTTTAAATATTAACAATTTTGTTTTTTTTTTAACTTTTGTTTTATAGTATGTTGATTTTCAACCTGTTTAAACAAGCTATAACTAAAATAAAAAAAATTCACAATGCAATTTTATTTAGTCCTATGTCACTAGTATTTACGATTTCTAACAATAGCAAACGATTTAGATAATTTCTTTAGATCATCCCTGGATAGGCTTGCCAGTCGCCCCGCTTTAGGCCTGTTGCTTTTAGGTTGTTGCTAAAAATAAAATAGTCTCAGAAGTATTCTTAAACGTATAGTATGTAATAGGTAATAAATAGTAAAGGAGTCCACTGCTGATGACTAGTATGGCAAAATTTTTATGGAAACGTCGGGTAACATAATACCTAGTGTACAATAGTAATCTGTCGGCAGCCGCGCCAATATCGTTTACGTTTTACGTTATAAAAAATTGTTAACAATTTAAAAAATGTGCTGCCCTTCACTTTTTTTTGGAAAATGTTCTATCGGATCGATAGATAATAATTAAATATTATTTTCTATACCCAGCTGTCGACCATCATCCTTTGCGTTAAGGGTGACTGATGGGGTTGGAAATGACTATATTGACGTTGTTTTTACACACTTATCTCGCTTTTGTAGTCAAATTAAATACTTGGAGAGGTCGCGAAATTTCCAGAAAGAAAATACCCGGAGATCGCAAAATTTAGGCTGCTGTTAGTTGGTTTGCAAGTTTCGGTCAAAGTTAGAGCGTCGCGTCTGATATTTTTATAAATATTTAAATTAACTGTTATGTTTTTCGTTTTTCTGTTTTTATTGTTAATTATGTTAAAGTAGAAAATAAAGTAAATAATTTTCAATAAAGCCAAATAAATTGTCTTGCTTTTTGCTGTATATTGCAATTTATTTACCTTACACATTGTCAGCACGTTGCAATCTATCATACAATTTGTTTCAAAAAGTATTATACACATGAAAAAAAAATTATCTTATATATCACAGTTCGATAAAATGTTCTGCATCACTTGAAAATCCATTGGTTGTGAATTATTTTTTTTTTTTATTGAATAAAGTTAATAGAAATAACTAAGTGTAATGATTTAAACTTAAGTACATATTTTAAATCAACATTTTAATTAATATTTTGCTCTATATTGAAATTTACAGTATTTTATTCTTTTATTTTTATTTTCCCTGTGTACTACCTATATTTTACAAAATTGTATGTTTGATTACGGATTCTCAAGTGATGCAGAATATTTTACCAAGAATAATAATTTTTTTTTAACAAAATTTTTTTCATCTGTATAATTTGTTTTTGGAACATACTGTATAATAGATTGCGACGTGCTCTTCGAGCACGTCGTTAACAACAATACCTGAATACACTTTGTTGTTAAACGTACTCGAAGAGCACGTCGCAATCCATTACACAGTGTGTTCCAGTTTTATACACATGAGAAAAAAATTTACTTAAAAAAAACAATCATTCTTGAGAAAAAAATTCTGCATCACTTGCGAATCCATATTCGAGTATTATTACTTTCGTCTTGATATTCAATAACATCTACTTCTATTTTCCCTGTATACCACCTATATATTTTACACAAGTATTAAAAGTAATTTTAAAAAACCGATTTCAAAATCGTGCAGATGAAAGGTTGAAAAATTGAAAATTTCATCATAATATTCTTTTTTCATGGTATAAAAAATAAAATAGAATATCAACAGTATCAAAAATAGAACGGCCACGCGCATGACGTCACGCGTAGAGTTTGAATATGCGCGAATTTCAAATACTGACGTGAGAGGAAAATATATGCTATTTACAGAAATTTCATGAATACTAAAGGATAATATTTAAGAAATTAAATGAATTATCTAAGGATATTATTATGGGATAGTTAAAGAAAGAACCATGAAGGAAAATAAATGCAAATACATACATAAAAGAAATATTTTTTTAAATAACAGTTTTTTTCCCTATTTCTATTTAATGATTTATTGTTGTTATACAAATTTGAATGCAGGTTTTTAATTTTGAAGAAGATTCGACTTCAAAAGAATAGTTTCTATAACCAGAATAATGAGAAGGGTATCTTCGTAATTCGGAACTTCTTAACTGGGGAACTTGCATCTGGAGACGCCGGAAATGTTTACCTAATTAGGATTCGCAACTGGTGTGACTCATTTATCTGTTTACTTGGCTGTAGAGCGGAGCATGCAAGGATTTCGTAGTATCCCACTTTTTAAGTTTATTTTTGACATATTTTAAAAGAAAAAAATATGTGCGTGTAGGTAAAGGTTAAATCTGTGCTCCTCTGGAAACACTTTTTCAAAATTTCAATTTGTTTTTTCTAAAAAAAAATACAAAACTCGACTTTTTGATCCATTTTCTCAATTTTTTTTTAGAAAAAACTAAATTGAATTTTAAAAAAGTGGTTCCAGAGGAGCATAGATTTAACCTTTATCTACACGTAGATATTTTTTTCTTTTAAAAATACTTAAAAATAAACTTTAAAAGTGATGTACTACGAAACCCTTACATTGCAAGATTTTTCGTCTGGCAAGTGGCGCCACTGTTAGATTTTTAAGAAATTAATATTTGAGAATGAAAACAATTTACAAAATATTTTACTGATGTTTTACGAGGGATAATTAAAGTTTACGTATTTGTAGGTACACCTTATTGTTTTACGTAAATCATTTCTGTAATACTAATATAGACATATTTATATAATATGCAATGGGTTTCATAGTACACCAATTTTACGGATTATTTTTTATTTTTTGAAAAATTATGTAGTACAGGTAAAGGAGTCACTTTTTGAACATTTGAATCGGTTTATTTTGAGAAAATGCAAGAAGATATCTTTCTGTCGAAAAAAAAAAATATATATACAAATAAAAATGCTAGAAGAGAACAATATATGTTTTTAATTTTTACAGGAACGTTTATTTTTCTCAATAAAAATTAAAAAAATACGTTAAAAGCTCTTTCGTCAAGAGGGCGACACCAACAAAATGTATACCCTTTTCTACTGTTTACAAATGATAAACGTACGCAAGTGATTTGAATTTATTTTGTTTTATGTCTGTATACTTTGTTATTTTTACATACAGTAATTTCGCTCAATTATTTTAAATTAATTTTATCATTTATTTATTAAAAAAATATATCCGAAATTAAAAGGTATACAATGAGATTTGAATTATAAATTAACTTTTATATTGCACGGGAATTTTTTTTAATGAATACATCTTCGAGTTAAGAATAATGAATTCCACCATGTTAACAACTCTATGAAAAGATGGGATTTATGTATAAGTAAAATAACAAAAATTTGTTTTTAAAAAATATTTTTCTTACAATATAATGCATAGCAGAAAAATAATGTACTAAATAACTACTACATGGTGAGTGTATATACAAAATAAAAATAATTTTTTTCCTGAACAAAGTCACTGAGTTTTTTAATTCTTTCATCAAGAACAACATGTAGAAATTTTCTTTTTTGCAATATATACAATTTCACCTTTGCTGTATAATACGAAGTGTTCAGTCTTCAAAAGGATAGAGTCATCAGTTAAGAAGTCCCGAGTTGCGAATGAACCAACGTGAAGTTCTGCTTTGAGGACCCTTTTTTAATTGGAAGGTTAAAAGTGCTTGGAATAGACATGACAATTTTTTTAAATTTATCTGCACGGCCACTGAAAGGGCTGCTCCAGGTAAAATTTCGAGGGGACAGCATTGCCTTTAATCATTCCCATACATCAATTTTTTTTTAATAAAAGGCTCGGGTTTTAATTATTTTATCTAGAGGAAAAAGGGGACATGACCCTCGGGGATCCCCACAGGAGCCGCCCTTGGGCAACTGTTCACTTCTGACTAACCTCTTACTGTCGAGGAAAGCGAAAAAACAATGTCTCTTTCAAGTCCTTTGCTTTGATTATTACTGTTACATCCGTAAATAGCGTACTTTTTTAATGTTGTTTACTAATACTACTCACGAACAACGTTTACAACATAATAAATGTTATAGAGCACTAAAAACGACTTACAAACCACTAGAATTTGCGTCTGCCATATGATATATACTTCGTTCCAACTCTATTAACGCTACGCATGACGTCACCGCCGCCATGACACCATGCGCGATATCCCCCCTGTTCTTTTTCCACTAGAAAAACCACCAATCACAAAAGTACAATAATTAAGATGGAAAAAAGGTCACGATGAAATATTATATAATTTAATCGGAATATATTTTTTGTTTTATGTTATGTTCAGCGATAATTCTATAACACGTTGTCCGATTACAATGATTCTTTTTGTTAGTAAGGGGGTACCTTAAGGGTGGTCCCATATAAATTTGGTCAAGATGTTGTGATCTCATCTGCACGATTTGGAAGTAGGTTTTTTTAAATTACTTTTAATACTCGATTTTAATATTTTTACACAAAACTAAGGACATTAGACGACTTAAATTAAAAAAAAAAAAAACTAAAAAATCAAAAATTAGTTTTAATAGATTAATTTATAGTGACCTCTGTGTGAGAGAAGAATAATTATAAACTAAAACAAATGCGGTAAAATAAAGCAAAACAAAAGTAAAGCAAATTCAATAAAAACTTCAGTAAAAACACATTTACCAAAAGTGGCCCAGAAAATGATTTAATCATATTTCATCGAGTATTTTGTAAAATGTAGGTAATAGTAAATAAAAGAAAAACAATAAAATACATATCTTTGTGAGATTTAAAGCACTTTTCGTCCATGTTTTGGATTTCTTTTTTATTTAACTTGACTAACTACTTTTTCTTGTTTTTTTTTTTAAATATACCTGCAAAAAATTTTCAGCCGCTTTCGACATATTGCTTATGCCAATTTTGAGTTAAAATCTATGCCACATTTTTAGGCTCTTGAAATGTAAAACTTTTCCAAAAAAATAGTATTTTAAAAAAATACAATGTGCTTTGCTAGCTTCGAACGAAACCAGTAGAGCACCTCGGCTTTTTAAAGCTTTTTTCTAAAAACAACCACACCACTTTAGTCTATTTTTAGGCTCTTGAAATATGATAAAATTTGCTATTTTTAAATATTTTTTCAAAACCTCGGTTTTTAAAGCCTTTTCCTAAAAACAACCGCCAAACATTTTTAGGCTATTTTTAGACTCTCGAAATATTATAAAACTTTTCGAAAAACATTGCTATTTTTAAATAAAATAAAGGTGTTTTGTTCGAACAAAGTCATCTGAGAACCTCGGTTTATTAATTTTTTCTTCTTCTAAAAACAACTACTTATGAAACATTTTTGGACTATTTTTAGACTCTTGAAATATAAAAAATTTCCAGAAAAAAAATAGTAATTTTAAAAAATACAGTTTGCTCTGCTAGCTTTTTTCTAAAAAAAACCGCACCACATTTTTAGGCTATTTTTAGACTCTTGAAGCATTTTCGAAAAATATTGCTATTTTTAAAAAATATAAGGTGCTTTGTTGAGGCAAAATCAGCAGAACACCTTGGTTTTTTAAATTTTTTATGTATATATAAATTACTTATGCCACATTTTTAGACTATTTTTGGCTATTGATATATTTTAAAGCGTTTCGAAAAAAATTGCTATTTTTAAAAATACGGAGCGCTCTGCTTGCTTCAAACGAGGCCAATAGAGTACCTCGATTTCTTAAAGTTTTATTTTTTTTAACCTATGTCGCATTACTTGACTATTTTAGACTTATAAAACATCCCGAAATAATTTGATGACTTCGAAAAAAATAAGGGGTGCTTTGCTGGCATCGAAAGAACCAGCAGAGCACCTCGTTTTTTAGGGTTTCGTACCAGATGGGCAACCAACGGGACCCTATTACTAAACTTCTGCTGTCCGTCCGTCAGCAAGCTGTATCTCATGATCCGTAATAGGTAGACAGTTGAAATTTTCACAGAATGTGTATTTCTGTTGTCGCTATAACAACAAATAATAAAAATAAATTGAAAATGAAAGGGGACACCCCTACTAGAAACATGTTTTTTTGGCTTCTTTTGCTCGATCTTAATAAAGTATTTAAAAAGTACATAGCATTAACTCTTGTACGATGATGCGGAACCCTTCATGCGCGAGTCCGACTCGCACTTGGCCGGTTTTTATTTAAGGTTAAGCCACATTTTTAGGCTCTTTTTAGACTCTTGAAATATTATAAGATATTCCGAAAAAAAATTCCTTTTAAAAAAAAAACGCGATTCCTTGCGAACTTCAACGTGTTCTGTTGTCTTCCTAGGTATTTACACAAAATGTCTTTTGCTATAGCTTTAATATCCGTAGTCAAAATGAACTTTTTGAACCACAGTCGTAAAACAAAACTACTTGTGTGTTGGTGTTACGCCAATTTATACTATTAAGACAATTTGGGATTGTTTCAAACAACCTCTTTGCTATTTATTTAATTTATCTGTAAAGCACTTAAAAAGTTGATTTAAAACACCTGTATGTTACAAGAGGAGAACAATAACAATGCTATTAAAAAAGACATAGGTAAATAAACCCTGCTTAAAGCAGTGGAAAGTAGATACCCAATACTTACTTTATTATTTATCAAATTTATTATCGATTGAAAACGGATAGATAAAAAAATATGTGTGGTAGTCTCTTATCTGTGGATTTAGTTTTATCTTGAAGATATAACCTTGATAGAAATGTTTAATACGTTTGTTTACCTAAACTACTTAACTATTTATTTACAGAGAATGCGTGTGAAGATCAGTGTTGCTAATTCACAAATAAAAATTATCCGATTGTCGAAATCAAATTATCCGAATGCCTAATTGAAATTATTCAAACTTTTTCAATTTTTAATCCGACATCCGACATGTTGTGTATCTAGTGAATATTTGCGGGGCGAGCAGAGCGAGGTCCCGCAACATGAACGAGTTACATAAAATGTGTTACATACAATATTTTTTCTAATTTTGACGAGATCATTTATAAAATTCTGTTTTGGTAAGACATTACTGACATATAGGCAACAAATATTACCTTCTTGTATTGATAGTTGCATATGCATCATTTTATTGATAAATGGAAAGTTATATTAATTATGTATTCTCGACGATTTGTAGTGTGTTTATACTAATTATTACTACGTTGTAAGGTTAATCAAATTCTATTTTTCAACCTGCCCTTCTTTGTTATAAACTTTAAATAATATGGTATATTATTGATTATAAAACCAAAATAGTATATTATGCAACGATCATGTAATGATGGTTATTAATACACGAGCATTAACCGGGATACGAAACGAGCCAAAGGCGAGTTTCGTATGGTTTATGCGAGTGTTTTAATAACCATTACATGAGAGTTGCATACGCTATTTTTTCTACACCCGATAAATAATCAAGACCTATAAATATTCTATTTATATTGGTATTGAACACAATAACAGTAATTACTCGTATTTCTATAAAAAATTCTACAAAATTGTAATTAATGGTATTACCTTGGGTACTGGTATTACCACAGATTTTTGGGGCAAAATATTTTGTACTGCATTTTCTCCTTTCTCCTATATGTGTGGAGGAGTGTTCTATATCGCTGATATCAGACATTTTAATATTATAATTATCGAAGTTTAGCTATCTACGAAAATTTAATACGTTTTGACAACTAAAACAATTACATAGGAATTTAGGACAAACGTCAAACATCATGCTTGATTGAAAAATTGTAGGTTTCTATTGATTAAAAATCTGTATCATAATGAAAAATCTGTATCATAATGGGTATCATTATGAAACGGATTATGGGCATATAAGTGCATTATTATAATACGGGTGTAGAAAAAATGGGTTATAGGTATTTATTTGTTTTCTTTTCGCAATTGGTGCATAATGAATTTTTCGGAACCAGTTTCATAATGTAGATAAGTGTATGTAGATAAGTAGATAATTTGGATCATTTGCTGCGTTTACAGAAACTGTCACTTTATATGTCAAAATTAGAAAAAAGTCATTATTGTTATATTTTTACAAAAATGGCGAGCGAAAAGTGATGCTTTGCCGCTTGAGACAAAAAGTTGGCAATTTGTCGAAAGCGGCTACGAACTTTTCGATCAAAATGCACACAAGATTTTTTCTACGATCACATTATTTCAAGAAATAGATATAAATACTGAAAATTTGTCATAAGTAATGTATAATGTGTTGCCTATATCTACGTTATTCATGAAAAAAGGAGTTGATATTCAAAGTAAATGTTAACTTGGATAATAACAGAAAAAATATCAAACTAGGGACAGATAACTTCAAAATCATTTATTAAAAAGAAATATTATTATATTCTAATTTAAATTGGCGAGCGACAAAGCAGTCAAGTTTTCCGCTCGGCGATCGACAAAGCTGTCAGTTCGCGGAAAACGTCAACTTTGCGGTTGAATTTCGAAGCGCAAAAGCCTACTTTGGATAGTGATCGTAGAAAAAATAATTTTCCTCTTGCATGGATAGACAAAAATGCCAGTCCAATAAAGCAAAAAAATAAATGATTTTGTAATTTCATACATATGCATGGTATTATAAGATATATATCATACAAAACAAACTGAAATTAATGAGATTGATATATTGTTCTTTAATGTCATACATGTCTTCTTTAAATGACAATTTATATTTTATTCAGCGGTGTGTGTAGTTATCATGGACTCATGTGTTTGTCAGCCTTGGCCATCTTTATGGAGAAGCTTTTTTTGGGCCTCTTCACGTTACTTTAGTGATCACAAAATAAATGTAATTACCGAGAAGAAACGGTTTTGTATTTTCAATGGGTGGGTATGGGTACATACCTACCTCTAAAAGCTTAGTCTGGCCCGAACAATACCTACATTCATCCGTTAATGATTTCAAAGAAAGCCGAATTTAACTCGCCTTCTTTACTCTTTTATTCGGCATTCTTCGGTGATTAGTATTCATATAATAAACCAAACGTTAGGTAGGTACCTAATCTTTTGTCAAGTGCAGCATCTTATATTTACGGAACCTAATTCAATTAAGATATGCGAGGTCATACACTTCTGAGAGAGCGGCTGATAAGATCTCAAAAGTATAAAAGGAAATTCAATAAAACTAAAGATGATCCATGTCAAATTACCTATTTGTTGTTGACACGTCACTCTGTTATGTTTTGGTTGAAATATTCCGTGTACTTTTATAAATAAACGATGCCGAATTTTCTGTCAAACCAATTTTTTTATGTATATGTATTTCTGGTAAAACCGGATGTACCACGGTAATATAATTTTTAGAATTATTGGTTCCACTTACAGAGAAATAGACACATATGTGATTCCATAATTTTTAATAACAGGCAAGGGCGCCACCAGAATTTTTTCCAAGAGGGCAAATGTACACATTTGTGAACCTAACCTTAAAGACGTTTACTAAATAAGAAACACGTCCTCTAATATTCGTTTAACCTTGTCCCCAATAATTGTATGGCACAAGTTGCTATTTCCACAGCTGGAACAAAAAAATCCGTAGGGATACAAACATGTGACCTCTTACAACCTTTCACAATACGTAAAATTACTTTCTGTAAAACTCACTTGAATTATCAAAATTCTATCATATAATTTTATAAAATTATTATAATTAACCCAAAAATACACTATTAAATCAATATCAATATAACCATTAATTATAAAGAACCCGGTTAAACAAATGAACATTGTAGAGATTTTCATATGAAAGTATTTGAACTATTTAATTTAAACGTAAGAAAGTTACCTATTGTTTATAAAGCTTTTCTCAAGATAACTAAATTTACTGATCACGGCAAAATTCGCTTTTACTGTGACATCTTGTTCCAAAAATGAACAAGCTTTTCGCCATGCAACAAGAGATGGAATGTCATTTTTCCTCTTACGCATTAAGTTACGAACCAACTCATTACACGGTATAGAAATATGCGAAGTTCGTTCCTTGGCGAAAGAGTGACACTAGGTATAAAATTTAAAATTGTTATTTACCAAAGAAGTAGAGAGGGTAGAATGATAAGGTACCATTTGAACATCCATCACGAGTGTAGAAATTATGCATGATTCAACCTTCCACTCGTACACACGTAAATGACAAGGAGTAAACAAATTCCAGGCTTGGCTTTGTTCAGCGATTATTTTCATGTTCAGCTCTGTTTTTTGTTTGTGTTGTGGCTGTTGTAAGCTTTTTTGACGTCAATTCTTTGTTATCTTGCTTATATTTGTGATTTTTTGTGCTTTGATTTCGATTTAATAATAAATTATACTTATTAACTATTTTCCGATGCACTACTTTTATTAATTATTGCCCAAAATGCTGTTAAACCGTCCCTGAATCTTGTTTACAAAATATGCAAAACGAAATTTTGCATAGTGTCTATACTTTTTCATTGACAGTTATCATTCTACTCCTCTCCACTTCATTGTTATTTACATATCTATTACTTTCCAAAATTTCATATTAAAAATTACAAAAAGAACAATATGAATAACGTGTTACTCATTGGCGGCGGAAGGGGGAGGGCTGGGGGTGCTTAGCCCCCTCCATGGCGAGGCTTGGTCCCCCCCATGGTACTAAGGTAGATCGAATCAGCGCATCAGATTTTAAGTTCACTCCACTCTAGCAAAGTAAACCAATCAGCAAAAAGAAAAATATGGTTTTAATTTTTTTAAATACATATTAGAGTTCATTCCTGTTATCACTTTTACACTGCCGAACCGAGCCTGATAGTGATAGGCGATATTTCACAAACTGTTACTTTTTCACTGATACTAAAAAGTAGCAGGTAAGGTAGGTATGTTACTAAAGTCGTTACCAAATTGTGACTGTACAAAAAAAGAAATACCTTAGCCACGACATTCAAAACTAAATAGTTTGTATATTATTATCAGATATAATAATTTTAAAAAGAAAAATGAATGAAATTCGTCAGTGTGGATTCTATTCATTAATGGTTGATGAAGCTCGTTGCTACAAAAGTGAACAGTTAACTGCTGTGGTCCGATACGCCAAAGGTTTGGCTATAGAAGAATGGTTTTTGGGATTTATTGATTATTCTTCGTGTCGAGATGCTGCTGGTCTAGAAAACTTAATCAAGGGTTTTTTACAGTCCTTGAAATGTAAAGCCCCGATTGTTGCTCAATCGTATGATGGTGCCAGTGTTATGGCTGAAAAAAATGCAGGATTACAAGCAAAAATAAAAACGTCTCACCCTCAAGCAATTTACACGCACTGCATGGCACACCAAATAAATTTTATAATAATACACACGTGTAAATCTGTTGCGGGTGCAGCCTATTTTTTTAATGCGATTGAGGGTTTGTATTGCCGCTACTCAAAACCAGGTGCACATAAGATATTTGAGCTCATTCACAAAAAATTTGGTCTCGAAACTACGGAACTTCAAAATATGAGTACGACTAGATGGAGCTGTCATTTCCAAAATTGTGACAATCCAATTAAAAAGTATATTGTTATCAAACAATGCCTAGAACAAGAAATATCTGATACCAAAGCTCACGACTCAGTTGAAGCGATAAGAATACTTTCAAGTTTGTTGAGAGCAGATTTTTTAGTATCGCTTTTTGTATTTCATTCGCACCCTGAGTAAAATTTTTCAAAATCCTAATCTTAATCGACTATTTTGCTTTTAAAAGATGAAAGATGAAATCTTTGGTCCAAAGTAGGAAAATTTGCAGAGAATACTGAGTTATGCCTTGACGAACGTTAAAAAAAAAACTCCACAAACTTTATCAGATTTTTTAGTAGAAAGTTCGGCAGGTCATGAAGAAACAATATTTGGGACAAATGTCGAAGAGCATTGGAGGTTAATGGTATTTTTATGGGCCAGGGATGCTGTAAAAAATCAATTTGTGGAAAGATTTGATGACTTAGACTTTGCAAAAAGTATTGATAGGTTTTTAAATTTGTCCTTTGAATGTGGTAATGCCTTTATTCATCATTATGCACAACTCTTTAAAATTGATATAGAGACAGAAATTAAAATTACAAGTAAAATTATTAAAAATGAGCACTGCATCAAGTTTTATATTTTGAAAAAATATGTGACACCGAATGCCCAACCCAATTTATACAAACTGTTACGGGTTGCAATAGCTATTCCTCTTAGCTTCGCCGGGTGCGCCACAGTTTTTCGGCTATGAGAAGAATTAAAACTTGGCTACTCAAGATAGAAAATGAGTTGGCTAAACAGATTGACCCTCAAGGAGTCTAGGACATTTTTGCAAAGAAAAATCAAAAAAATATCTTAATTTAATTTTGAATGTTTTTTTATATCAACCTGGTACATACTTACATATTATATATTTAAGTTTTTTCATATTTGCATAATTATTTATGTTTTAATTTAAAATTATTATGTATAGATAAACACCCTTTATATTGTTTTTATTTTATGGAAGAGTGCATTTTTAAGAGGAGCTCAAGCCCCCTCCCAAGAAAAGTTATTCCGCCGCCAATGGTGTTACTAAATGCTATGTTTAACCTTTCCCTCCGAATATGGTTAACTCATTGTTAGGAGATAATCACAAGTTCTTTGATATTTGTTATTATAGATACCTATCTATGGTAACGAAGAGAAAGAAATACTAAAAGGACCAAAAATAATTCAACAGTGGGCCTAATTTTATCGAAAATTTCAAGTTTTTAATATAGCTGCTTTGTTGATATAAAATATATTTTTAGTTTTTATGTTTATATATTTTTATTTTTAACTTTGGCAGTGGCAAACATTTCCCATTTTCATTGAAAATATTTTTCGAGATTTCCCCATAGGTGCAGCCGCCTTCTTCTCGTGCACTTATTATGACTGGTCGAGAAACGGATCATGCGTTTGCATACTGTTTTATGATTGGTTCTTAAGAGCGTGACAAAATAGTTATACCCTTAGATAAAAATCTAAGGTTATACCAGATTACCGCAGATAGAGATAGCGTATATATTGTAACTATCAAATACACATATGTGTTTGTTTTTAACGGTTTATTTTACCTATGCCCATGTTAGAGCGACCAAGACTACGTTTCGCCTGGCAAACTTCTCGTAATCACCCGAAAAACTCAATTTTTCGTCCTATCATAAACTACTATTAAACAAATTATTTCAGTTACTACTACGATTATTATTTTACATGGTTAGCCTAGGCCCATAAATTATAGAGAACCAAACTGGAATGTTCTTCATATAATAAAAAAATGTTTTATAAATATTTTTAGAGTAGATAATCCCTATTTTTTTCATAAAAATATATATAATAATTTAGTCCTTTTTGATGCT
The DNA here is from genome assembly GCA_927349885.1 of Psylliodes chrysocephalus. Lineage (NCBI taxonomy): Eukaryota > Metazoa > Arthropoda > Insecta > Coleoptera > Chrysomelidae > Psylliodes > Psylliodes chrysocephalus. The sequence goes on from OV651820.1 coordinate 19,498,258, forward strand.
TAATTATTTCAAAGAATTAGGGCGATCATCAAAGCACTATTTTTTTGAAGGGCAACCTTTTTAAAAAATTACCAATATCAAAAACTAATCATAGAATGCTTTTGTTCAGAAATTTCCAAATTTTAACCGAGTACCATTTATCAAATTAGGAAAGTGCAGAATCCTTTCCAGGGGGAAACTACCCCTTTTGTCCCCCTTTGCGGCGTTCATAATAACAGCGTATAAGAACCTACTTACAATTAATTTTTATTTTACAGGAACAATGATCCCCAAATCGGGGGGAGATTACGCTTACATAAAAGAAGCTTTTGGTCCGTTACCAGCGTTTTTGTACCTCTGGGTGGCGTTATTTATTTTGGTTCCTACAGGAAACGCCATTACATCCATAACATTTGCTCAATACATTCTGCAGCCCTTCTGGGGCACATGCCCTGCTCCCTTCGAAGCTGTTAGGCTTTTAGCGGCCGCGACGATTTGTATTTTGACGGTAAGTGGACTTTATTAGTATACGTGTGTCTTTTTATCCAACTGTTGCAGCAACGTTGGCATCGGTGCGGTATGTCAACTGTTATTTATTTCAACGGTCAACCAGAATCCAACACAAAACGTTCAAGGCCGCATCGGTGAAACAACGGTTGCAACAAACCGGTGGAAAAAAAGACACACGTTATGCTACAGTCTAGCAACCAAATTATTAAAATAGTCATTATGTTTAAGATATCAGGGTTTCGTGTGGCTTTAATTCTGTCGCGACTGACACTTATGAAGACGTCTTCATCCTGACACTATACAAATATTCGACATGCGATCATTTGACACTAGATGTTATACTGTTAAATGCAGACATAAAACATGATTATGAAGACCTCTATTCTTCATAAACATGATACATATAACTATTTCTCTGTCTAAGCTTCAGACAGTGGCGTAAACACAAATTAATTAAACGAACAATGTCTCAGTTGAAATACCTCAAGCACTATTTCTTTCTGGATACTTTAGAGGAAATTTATGACAGACAATTAGTAGTGAATAATAAATAAACCGCATTTTATAATAATTTAAAATACTTTATTTACAATTTATTTATAACGTACTAATTAATTTATATAATACCTAGGCACTATTATAACTCACAATTCCAATTTATTTATTACAATTTATCTTTTCTGTCCAACACTTAAATTAAATCTACCCGTCCGTCGACAACTCACGCTATTTATACAAAGCCCAGTTCTGTACCAGTAGTTTTTAGACGATTTCGAATGTCCGAGAATTCCATCTCTATGACTCAACGGCCACGTACCGCTTTTTCTGGTAGTTTCGAGAAGCGGTGCGTTTGTCTATATTGCCAGCGCTAGACTTCATACAGCGGACAAGGAGTAAACAAAGCACAGGGTTGGGTTTTGCGCGACATTAATTTATATTATATTTAAATTAGTCAATGTGTGTAGCGCCACTGCCACTAAACTTGACTGACTTATTGAAGGCCATTGCGATATGTACATTCGGCACAATTTTCAAGGTTTTATTGAATGAACATATTATCAACTATTTACACTCAAATTATGATAAGATTATTTTGATTATATGCGATCTAACTTCTGAATCATTTAAGATATTAACTATTTTATAAAATATTTCTAGTTTTACAGTGGTCTTGACTCCCTTGACTATTATATTTTAATTTTTATTTCTTTCTTTTTTCAGCCATAAGTTGAACACACTACCATTGTAATTACTTAATAATAACACTGTCTTTGATTAACTTTGGGTTAAAAAAGCTCAAAATACACTAATGTCACCACGGCTTCTCTGGCACCAAAACAATGGCAGTCGATCAATATTTAGCAAAGACATTACAACATAGAGCCAAAATGTTTCATTCATAAATCCCATACAATTGCGGACTGTTATTGTTTTAAAATTGTTAGTGAGTGGAAGAGAGAAAAACAGATCTCTTAGGACCGGCTGGCAACGTTGTAAACAGTGTCCATAATATGCTTGCCAGTGGCGTAGAGTTTTAAACTTAGCAGTATTGTCAAAGTAGTATGTTAAAAAAATACGTAAATAAGTAGGTTAATTTTTTTAGTAATATAATTATGATTTCAAGTTACCTTCCGATTTTTAATATTTATTGGTTTATAGTTTATTGGCATTTACTATATATTTGCCTGGTATGATGTTAACCAAAATTATTTAAAATTTTAAATTGACATTAAGTGGGTAGGGGTATCTAAACAAAACACTGTCCTAAAAATATATAATTTTTTAATTAATAATTACAAAAAAACATGGTATGGCAAAAAATAACTTAAAAAAACTTTAAAAATGTTTAAAATAACGTTTTAAATATATTATATACCTTAATTTTATTAACTAAAATTTCATTTAATTTTTTTATGCTTAATTATTAGTGTTATTACTTACTGCAATGTTTGTTTGCAGCACGTGGTGTTCCAAAAACAGTTGAATCAGAATTAAAAACCCATACATTAGATATACATACATATAGGTAATAAATAATGTTTAGAGGTAAACAAAAAAAATTAATATTTTGTATTTTTACCTGTTGGATAAGTCATCCAAAAATAGAAAGGCCTCACACCGTCTGGGGTTTGCATCTTTTCTCATATATTTAGCACCATTTGCACGTACCAAAACATCTTCTGGAAAAAAGTGTTCTGAACACAACTCTGGGTTTTTACGAAGGCGCTCATTTTCAAGGATCCCTACTAGAGAAAACCAAAGTTTTATTTTCTCAGGATCTTGCAGAAACCTAAATAGAATATTAAAAAATATGTATAGGTGCCTAATAGGTAAATCATTTTTAAGGTATTCTACATTTTACGTTAAATTTTCTGTGCCACTATTCAATAATTATTTATTGGTATAAGAATAATTTACTAATTTATAAAAGGAATATCACTTTAAAAACTGTTTTAAGACTGTTTTAGACTACACAAGTTTTTGATACAATTTCTTGTACAATTTAAATTGTATATTATCAAACCTACAGTGAAATGTCTGAAAAATTAGATTGGATAATCATTTTTATAACAATTTACTATGTGATCCTATACAATTTAAATTCTATAAGAAATTGTATCAAATCTTGTACAAGAAATTGTATAGTTAAAACAGTCTTAAGACGGGTGCCCTACTCCACTGGTTCAAATGAAAACAACATATCTTAACCTAAAAATACTTACCGATGAAAGGATAAATTTCGATTTAAATAATCTACCTTATTGAACACTACACATGCATGTACCATAATTCTTTATATTTCTCACAAAAATAGTATTTTATAAATGAATAAATCAATAAGTCACACATAAACTGTCAGAAACACAAAGTAGCTGTTAGACCCGATTGGCAACGTTGCGGCTGGTTACGGTTACCACTTTCATTCATAAAAATAGGTACTAATGTTAAATTTGTAAAATAAGATATTCAGCGTTGTCGTATTTACGAAGTTCTTTGCAACCCTAATATTGTGTTTAGATTAATATTGATTATTAATAAAAAAAATTAGCTTATATTAAAACTTTTAAGAATAATTTGATTAAAAACATATTTTTATTTATATTAATATAAAATAATAGTTATAGAATACATCAAATTTTATTTTTCGAAAGTAATTTCTGCAAATAATTTTTACAGACTGATAAAACCGGCAAAGACGCAATAAACGAGAATCTGGTGGGAATAATGATTTGCCACAAAAATATAAACAATTTGGTATCTTAGTTGTAATGTCTTTGATATTTAGTCAGTTTTCTTCGTCGGTCTGAAATACGTCATTTTCCTTCCTAGTCTAAGTTATTCAAAATGTTTATCAAATCTGATTTTTTTAGGCCATCAACTGTTACAACGTAAAATGGGTGACCAGAGTTCAAGATATATTCACAGCGACGAAAATGTTGGCCTTAGCAATAATTGTGGTGGCTGGAATTTACTACGCATGTGCAGGACATGTCGAGAACTTCAACAGGCCCATCGAAGGTACAAATTGGGATCCCGGACACATTGCGCTCGCGTTCTATTCAGGACTTTTTTCGTATTCCGGATACAACTATTTGAATTTTGTTACTGAGGAACTCAAGGATCCCTACAAGTTAGTAGTATTATTATTAAAATCTACAGTAGATATATTTTTAGATGTTAAAAATTTCCTAAATAAAAAATTACTATGCTACTATAGAATAACTGGTACTGCTTTGTTCGTTTTATAGTTATCTTAACCTAGAAAACAGAAAACCAAAATAAATTCAACTACCTTTAATGAAGCACAAATTTATCTTGGAATCCCCCAAGGGAGTATATTGGAACCACTTTATCTATTTATTGTATGTTAATGCAGAAAAAAATATCAAACGGCTTAAAGGAACTAAAAGAGATTAACGGCTGTATGCACGTAGCTTAGATCAGCAAAAAAACTTGTATTTCATGCAAACATTCCTTTATTTAAAAAATCAAAGCGCTTTCGGCATCACGCCGTCTTCAATGCTTATTGTCCATAAAATTAATCATCATCGTGTCCCAATAATTAAATTTTGGAGTGTACCACCTTGCTAAATAGAAATAGTCATCGTTATTTTCTTTAAAATTATTTGTTTTATTTGTTAAAATTAAAAGTTTTTAATTAATTAATATGAGCCATTTTTTAATTTAAAACAATTGTTTCTTTCTGAAATGGCTGAATTGGCAGCGATGTCAATACCATAAGAACTGTTTAGTTCATATCTATCCAGCTATAAATCACTGAATATTACGTTGGGTAGATAAATATCCGCTTTGAAATTTTAAAAGATTATAGATTATAGCCCGAAACGCATTGCTTGGAATTTTCATAGTGCTTATTAAGAACTAAACGATTTATCACAATCAAATATCTGTATCTCATACATATTTTGCTTTAATCTTGCAAAGCTGTATTCGGAACCTCAAAAGAAATGCCTTATCGAAGGTAATACAAGAAGTATTGAAGATTTTATCAATTACCCGAATTTTATTTGTTAAAATATCCAACGAGAATAATTTACTTTCGCTTGGTTTCTTGTTTCTAGTAAATTATATTTACAAAATCTGTTATTCACAAAGGATAAATTCATTTTTACTTTTTTTGACAGTAACTTTAATACATTTTAATTAGTAACCATGGATACACTGACTTTTCATTTACAAAAAAGGCCAATAACAAGGCGAAATACAAAAACGAAAGCACATTGATTTTCGTTTATCAACACACACAGAGAAAGCAATTATTTAAAACAATATATTATTATTTTCTAGGAAGTTGAATAATCAACTAATGTATCTATCTCTAGCTTCTCTCCATTTAAATTGCCAGGACCTGACGGTATCTATCCAGCCCTACTTCAGTGGGGTCTGGAAGAACTCACACCGTACCTGGTAGATATATTCAGATCCTTGTTAGCTCTGAGGTATAGCCCAAAAAAATGGAGAGAGGTAAAAGTGATCTTCATACCCAAACCTGGAAAATCCCAAAAACATACCGGCCAATTAGCCTGACATCGTTTTCCATGAAGACATTGGAAAGGCTATGCGAAAGGCCCATAAGGAATGTGGTAATTGCAATAACACCACTACACCCAAATTAAAATGCATACACCACAGGCAGATCTAGTGATTGAGCCCTTCACCTAGTTGCTGGCCGGATAGAGAGATCCCTGGACAACAAAACGTCCGCTTGGGTGTTTTCATAGACATATATATAGAAGGTGTTTTTAACAATAGTACCTTCCCCCAAGATAATACACTCACTAACCAACAGGAATTTCCACAGATGGTTAGTGGGTGGATACATAACATGCTCTCATGACGAGCAGTAAACATAAGTGTAGAAGATGTGAATATAAGAGGCTTGGTTACGAGGGGATGTCCACAGAGAGGGGTGTTCTATCACTTCTACTATGGAACATGGTCATCGATACCCTCAAAAGCTGCCTCAATAATGACAGTACAGAATAGCGTATGCAAATGATCTGGTAATTATGCAAACAGGGAATTTTGAGAACATACTCTGCGAAAGAATGCAAGTAGTTCTTAAAATTATAGAACAGTGCTGCAAGAACCATTCACTGTCTATTAATTCCAAGAAGACAGAAATGGCCCTTTTCACAAGAAAAATGATGACACTGGAACTAAAACCTCTAAAGCTTGTAAAGAGCAAACTAAACTTTGCAACAAAGGTGAAGTGCCTAGGTCTTTTTGGCAGCAAGTCAACATTGAACTCACACCTTGGAAACAGAGTAATGCCGCCGAACCGAACGGTGCACCTGGGGTCACATTTATTAAAAGATTTGTGTTCGGCGAGAATTGGCCAACATCGGCCGATATATGAGAAGCGACGTTTTCAACTACATCAAATCTGTAAGCTGGCTTACGAGCTAGGAGGTGCCTATCAACTTTTAGGAGGATGCATAATGGGCCTAGTGAGCTCTAAGTGCCGTGGGGTAACCCACTCTCCACACGTTACAGATACAGAATCAATGTAAACCTTTTTGTCCGTATCCATGATTTACTGCTCAAGTTTGACAAATTAGCCCTGAAATATATATCAACGATGAGATTTTCTTTAAGATAAAATATTAAAGAAATCATAAGCTAAGTTGTCCCCATTTCCTCTATAGCTGCCTTCTACTCTAAAAACTACTTGGTCTAAGAATCTACTATACTGGTATTATGGTAAAATTTTAATAAATGACCTATTTTAGGAACCTTCCAAAAGCCATTTGCATCTCAATGCCAGTCGTAACAGTCGTCTACGTAATCACAAACATTGCATACTTCGTAGTTTTAAGTAAAGATGACGTTTTGTCATCAGATGCAGTAGCAGTAACATTTGGAGATAAAATGTTGGGCATGTTCTCGTTTCTGATGCCCGTTTTTGTTGCCTGTTCCACGTTTGGATCGCTCAACGGCGCAATTTTTGCTTCGTCGAGGTTGTTTTTCGTCGGCGCCAGGGAAGGACACTTACCGAGGGCTATTTGTTTAATTTCACTTAAGCATTTTACTCCCGTACCATCGTTAGTACTGTTGGTAAGTCTATTTAGTTTAATGTAATTATAATTTTGAAAATGAGCACTATTTTACCTTTTATATTTTAATTGAAATATCTGACAAACAAATGCCCAATTACGGGATAAGGATTGTATAATAATAAAGATACGCTACATGATAAAGACATAGCTGTAACACAATGGTCACCTTAAGATGGATCAAAGATCTCGCCACATCGAAAGGTAACCGTCTTGCTGATTCACTAGCCAAGAAAGCAGCCAACCAAATACTTTTTGGACCTGGCCCTTCTATTAGCCTGACAAAATCGGTAGTGACAGACCTAATCAAAGAACATTCCCTTTTGAAATTTAAGGAAAGATAGGATGAAACAAGAAACTGCAGAGTTGCCAGGGAGCTCTTAAGTTATCCTGACAACACTGCAACAAACAAATACTTGACTATGACTAGACAGAATCTGCGCCTAGTCACAGGCATTCTGACTGGTCATTGCCAAGTACGAAAGCATCTCCATATCATGGGGCTGTCAGAATCTGCACTCTGCAGAGGGTGCGAACAAGAAGATGAGACCATCGAGCATATCCTTTACGATTGCTCGATGCTCTCATTTATTAAAAGATTTGTGTTCGGCGAGTATCGGCTAACACAGGCCTTTATAAGATAAGCACCTTTTGGCGACGTTGTCAACTACATTAAATCTGTAGGCTGGCTCACGAGCTAGGAGGTGCCTATCATCTCAGGAGAACGCACAATGGGCCTAATGAGGCCTAAGTGTCGTGGGGGTAACCCACCCTCCACACGTTACAGATACAGATAGCTGTAACACAAATTGTAAGCTAAGCTACGAAAACTCGCAGAGCATAAATAACGAACAAAGTTCGGAAAGATGACAAGAAAATATGAGGGTTGATCCCTATACTCCGCCCTTGGGCCCCTGATCTATAAATAATAAAAATAATAATTTCACCGCTTACTTTATTTTTTGACTCTGTCGTAATTCCAATGTACTTGTCCCAGCGATGCTCCAGTATTTCAAGAGTGTCGCCTAAGAAATTCCTCCAATTTCTTCAAACCCTCTTCAAACCCTTACACTTAATTCTTCAAACCTTGCAAATGTTCTTTCAGTTTATAAAAGTCTGTAGTCGCTAGGGGCCAAATCTGGCGGGCGAATAGTGTGGATGTTCTACCAATTCGAATCCCACTTGATGAATAGCAGCCATTGCAACACAAGAGGTATGACTGATGTATTGTCTTGATGGAACAGCACACCTTTAAACAATTTTCCACGACGTTTTTCGTTTGACGCATTACACAATTTCCCTATGGAACAGGCGGATTGGATGGCTTCATCCGGGAATTTACCATCGGGGTGGTAGAAGCCCACTTTCCAAAAATGGGGCATCTAGAGACACCTCTTGGCGACATTATTAATTTGCATGACTGACCTGAGATGCTGGCTATCCCTAGACACCCCCAGCGACAACCAGCAGGTTTTTGATGAGTTAATAACCAGCAGGACTTTGACGAGCTGAAAAGATGAATGTAGACACCACTCAGCGTCAACCAGCAGGTTTTTGACGAGTTGATAACCTGCAGGACTTTGATTAGCTGGGAAGATGGCTGTCTCTAAACACCTTTCAGCGACAACCAGCAGATTTTGTCAAGTTGAGAGTTGAGAGGCAGGATTTATATGCCCTGGGTACAAACCAAAACCAACCTACATACCTGTTTGTTTTTTGAGATATTTCTCAAAACTTTTCCCTTTCAAAATGACTGTAATAGTAGCAAAGTTTGAAACAATAATTGATGTGTACGATTTTATTGAGGCAGTAGAAGAAGTATAACTTGTAACATTGTACAAGCGGGAGGGTAAGAAAGTAGTTACTGCAAAAGTTTGTCAACTATATCTAAAACCATAGTTTCTAAAATGAGTATGGATGATTTCAATAAAAGTTATCCTCAGAAACTAGCTAACATGAGGATTGAACACAAAAATACCATAATCGTTGAAGAAATGAATGCTTCTACCGCAGAGAGTAAATGTGTAATATCAGTAGCAATATTGTTAAATGTGATGCTAATTGTTGAACGAACCCTGCAACATTTAAATGATTGTTTCAACCTGCCTCGGTTTCATCTATTCTTATAAATAAAATTTTGTTTTTTTTTAGGGTTTAATTACATTGGCTCTAGTAATGGTGGAAGACGTATACGCCCTTATAAATTACTGTTCCTTCGTAGAAGCTCTTTTCATCGCCGTCAGCATTCTAGGACTGCTATACTTGCGCAAAGTTAGCCCAGACGTGCACCGACCGATAAAAGTGAATCTCGTGTTACCTGTCACGTTCTTTGTGATATGTGCCTTCCTTGTAACGTTACCGTGTTACGTTAGCCCCGTGGAAGTCAGTGTGGGTGTGGGTTTCATTTTATGCGGCATCCCCGTGTATATGGTGACGATCGGTTGGAAGAACAAACCGTACTGGTTGAATAAAGCTTTTAACGATGTTAACAATGGCTGTGCTAAATTATTTATGTGCGTTCCTGCGGAGAGTGAAAAAGATTTTTAATTTTTTTTTATATTTGAATCCAAAGACCGAATTCATAATTTATTTATTAGTTTTATTTATTTGTATTTCTTAGAGAATTATGAGATTTGTTTAAGTGCGTACTAGGGATGCATCGATGCTGTGCACTTTGTATATTCTAAAATCATTAAATATGTAGGTGAAGGTGCATTCCTGGTAACTATCTATTGTATTATTCTTGATTAGCATTTTTTTATGTATTTTTTTTTTTTTTGGAATCTTATAAAACATTCCAGTTTTTTTATAAATTGTTTTATGATTATTGTATTTCTACAATTGGAAATTGATTTGGTTTAATTGTGAATAAACCCTATAGGCATAGCAAATAAATTAAACATTTATTTCCTTACATTAACGTTTTATTATAGTAAACAAAACAATATAACCTTAAAATTAAAATCACTGAGACGCTGTATTATTCTAAGAGGTAGGTGCGGTTTTTAAAATTGCATTTTTTATAACATGGTTAATTACAAACTAACAGAAATTAAATAAATTTTTTGTGTCCATAGTTTTCGGCCAATACGACAATATTGTAAATTTTAGATACATCTTTATTTTGTATAATATCTGCTACAAAATGCCTCCATTCTTGTGCAAGCTTCTTCCAAAACATCTTCTGGAACTGTAAGCACGATTCTTAAGAAACCAGAAATGGCAAAACACTGAAAAATAGTTTTTGATTAATTCTCAGAAATTAGTTTAAAATAGACTTAGCGTTGACTATTTTAATGGAGATAATGAAGATTTAAGGTTCTTTCACAAAACTATGTTTCCTAATGGTATAATTTAATTCGAAAATAATAACCAGTAATATTCCTAAAGCTGGGAGTAAAATAAACTGCTCATAATCAATAAAGGTTTCACAGTGGCAGTGTAGCAGGGTAGCTCACGATCTAGGAACTGCCGTGGATTAACTCATCCTCCACATTACAGATACAGAGTTACAGAATGGCCATATCGCACGAAGACGAAGTTTGAGCACGACGCCGTAAGCGGAGTTCTCAATCGTCTGAGTAAAAGAAGTATAGTGAGTGTTGTAATTGTTGAATAAGTGCATCATTTATTTATAACGATGTATTTTAAGTAAATCTATGCAGATGAGAGCGAATAGATCTGCTAGTGGAAAAGAGTTAGTGCTTGCATTTATTTAGTTAAAATTTTCTATAAAGTGAGAAAACTTATATTTCACGCGGGAAGGTGTTTCTTGAAATACATTAAACGGCATTCCTGCATTTGCAAGGGTTGGCTTTGATTTTAATTTATTGAATATGAAATTAATACACGATTTCTTTATTTTGAATAAAATTTTTAAATTAGGTAATACAAGCTACATATTAAATAATGAAATATATTGTTCTTATTTTTACTATACATTATTTATACGGGGTGAATCATAAAGAGAGCATCTTGTCATTTTTAAACAACTTTCAACCCTTTGGTAATTATGAAGCAGTTTATTTTACTCCCAGCTATCCCAGCTCTAATACTTTATTGGACTTTTAAGAATGTGTGAAGAATGCTGACAGAATTGCCACATTCAATATATGTATACCTGCCTCCGAAAAATGTTCAAACAAGCAAATAAAATAAAGTGTCAAAGGGTTCATTAGCAATGACGTAAAAGTGAGCCAAACAAAGATGTTTATAGACTAAGTATCTACTATTATTTAATTTAAGTGATTTTAGATAATAAAATATATGGCGTGAAGAGTGGAAGGAATACATCAGTGGGTGTGGGTAAAAACTGAAATTTTATTAAATATTAGATAAAAATAAAACATTTGGAAGTTAAATATATTATGGAAACATTCCAGATTCAGAGGCGTAGCCAGGCTTGGTTTTCGGTGGGGGTCAAAGTTAACGGGGAACTGGGAGAAAGAAATTTTAATTTTTTGCGTAACCACAGAATTAAAAAAAAATTGTACTTTATTGATTTTTCTCCTATTCCCACAACCTTGACTATGGCAAATGCCTGGGCTCAACAAAAAATGTTAAAATTAGAAAAATTAATAAGTTATACGCATTGTATTTAATCAACATACCTCTCCTGGCAAACAAAAAACAGACTCTTCCTCCATCATCTTCTGTGCAAACTGTAACCCATTCTCGAACATCGGGAATTTTTCCATCTGCACTTCTACTAACATATACATGGTTCCTTGCGGCATAAACGGCGTCAGACCTTTGGTGTTTTGAAAACGATCATGAGCGATTCCAGCGTTTTTGGCCAGTGTATTTATTAACGATTCGAAAAAACTTTGCGGCGTGTTCCTTAAAATCGCTGGTAAAGCTCCTTGAATTAAAGTATTGCTACCGATAATTCTTTGAGTTAGGGAATTTAAAGCTTTGCGTACGCTACCGAGGACTCCAAATTCGTCGTGAACAATTATCCAGCCCAATCGCCATCCAGGAACCTTCAAAATAAAGAATTATTGCTTTATGTGCGAGTCTAGTAAACCAGTAATTATAACATGTAATCCATAAAAAATATTTTAATATAAAGATGAAATTAGTTTAATGCGTTAACGACCATGTGCAGTAATATAGCTTCGTTCGCGGTAATCCTGAGCTGATTCTGAATTAATAGTAATTTTTCGCATGCGCAGTAGTTGAAATTAATGCTTTTGGTTATAATACTTCATTCGCGGTAAAACTAATTCGATTCGGTATTAGTTATACCGAGATCCGAGATTTAATAAATGTTGGCGTTAACGGTAAAAAATCAGAATTGATAATGAATGGGGCATGCATTCAAAGCATTAATTAGTAATTCTGAATCAGTTCAGGATTATTTCTGCTAACGAAGCTAATATGGCGCACATCCTGATTTCGGCTTAGACCGTGTGATTCCATTTGGGCACAGTGGATTGTCATGTTAACAGTAATGTGGGTCTCATAGGGACATGATTTTTAAATGTGTTGATTGTTTGATCTGAGTAGTGCCAAATGACAGATGTTTTCACAGTAAACCACAAATAGTCGGCATACATTCGGCCTGACATCGGCATGTTTGGGAAGCCGAGTACTCGGATTGCTGTTGTCGGAGTTGCTTCTGAGACGGGAGGAACGTACTATTTGAAGGCATCCGGTAAGCATATTTACACACTCTCCTATACGACGGCACCAAGGTGCTGAAATCTGTTAGCTTTTGTGGCCTACAATTACAAAAGCTCATTGATTTAGACATCCATACACATTTTATGTTATGTGAGACTTTTCTTTTCAATTTGAGCTGTGTCCAGGCCGTTGGAGTCTATGCCGGTAGGCGTAGCCAGGAATGGGTTAAACATTTTTGGTAGTAGTTGCTTCGTTTTCTTCTTGTATATTTTCTTTTTTTAATCCCAAAACACTTCAAATGCGTCATTTGAATGACATCATGTCTATTAACGGCAGTTTAAGTACAGCCATTGTTTCATAGAATGCAGTCATGTCTTTGAGATCGGAAGGTCTCAGGATCGAATCCCACCGGTGTCAGGAATTTTTATTTAATTTAAAAAAATTAAATATTAATTCTAATGCATAGGTAGGATTCCCCACTCGACCTTTCACTGTTGGGTTCTAATTAACAGTGCTGTTCCTAAAGTGGCGCTGGGAAACAGTAACAAAGCCTACACAGAACACGAGGCTAACGGCCGTAGTAGTCGACGCCGATGACACCAAATTAAAAAAAAAAAAAAAAAAAAAAAAAAAAAAAAAAAAAAAAAAAAAAAAAAAAAAAAGAGGCCTTATGCATTGGTGCCTAAATCAATGAGCTTTTGTAGCGTAATTGTAGCCACAAAGGCTAACAAATTTCAGAACCTTGGTGCCGTCGTATAGGAGAGTGTGTAAATATGCATCCGGCATGCCTCCTTCTCAGGGCTGCCAAATTTAGTACGTTTGTACTGAATTCAGTTCTTTTTAGATTTTTTCAGTACATCAGTGTTACGTTGTTAGTTTTACAACGTTTTTGTTAAAAATAATCAATTTAGTACCATTTTCAGTACTATTTGAACATTTTTCGAATATAGTGACATATTTTATCAATAAAATAGTCAATTCAGTATACTAGGTATTTAAACATTTTTTGAATAAAGTGACGTATTTTAGCAACGATGGATACAAATAATTTTTTATCTCTCATTATTTCTCATATTATGTGCTCATTTGTTTATATAAAATTGTAGAATTTTTAAAATTTTTCTAGAAAAGTTATTTAATAGTTAATGAATTTAAAGATCCAGCCATTTTAGGCGTTGATACATTTTCATAAAATAAAGCTTTTTTTAAAGTACGTTGCCGATTAACTGTGTTTATTGGGTTAGTTCAAGCTGATTAGTTTAGCTTAAAAACTACAGAGCAAAAATTGGTTCTATGGTCCGATAACTGCAGGAGACAGAACAAGGACCAGGGCATTTTGGTTTATATTACCGTGGTAGCCAAAGGGTTTTCGATGAAATAAAGGGCTAACTAAACTGATACACATAAATTATTGTGTCCCCTGTAATATTTCAAAATTTTCACATACCACCTTTGCATATGGCATTTACTGTAAGGAACTGGTTATTGAATCTTTATTAATTTTATTAAGTTTATCGATCAAAATTGCTCTAAATCCAAACAATATTATCACTGAATAGGTATTTTAAATACGTTTCAATTGAGGTCCCATTTAAAGTTGTTGCTCACAGTGCTTCTATGAATATTACGTCACCTGTTAAATAAAGAACCATACAACCATTTATTTTCACCCTTCAAAATCATTAGTATAACCGTTCAACATATTCAAGGGGAAAGGGGACTTTTGAGCGGTACTACACATAACATCCCTTACATTACCATCTCTTACCAAAAATCTTTTAGCAATTCCTCCACATATAAGAATGGGTACACCAGAATTTAAAGATGCAGTAGAAATGAATTTTTCTCCGGGAAAAACTAAATTTTCATATATTTCGTCCGCTATCACAGGTATGCGATATCTGTAGGCTATTTCGAGTATATTCCTTAGATGGTCTTCGCTGAAACTCGATCCGCAAGGATTTGAGGGATTATTGAGGACGATCGCAGCCGTCTTTTCATCTATTTGGGATTCGAGATGATCGAGGTCGGCTTCCCAATTATTTTCCGGGATCAAATTGTAATACCTGAAAATTAATGGAATTACAGCCGGTTGCAAAAACGTTTATTAAAATTTAGTTGCCTGATAAAGTTTAGCAGGTGTTTATATAGACTGTGAACAATTTGAAATTCGTGTCGTTTAGATAGATCAAAATCTCAAGATATGTTAAAGTTTATCAGCCTCATAAATTTTGATTGACGTTCTTGTAACCGGCTATTAGATTTTTTAATTCTGTCCTAAGATCATATTTATATTTCTTATACATTAATTAGTGCCTATACGTATCGCATTCATAATCGATTCCGTTCATGGCAAAACTGTCAAATTCTGTGTATCAGGTGATGGAACTGCCCATCAAGTAACGCGTTATGCTCTAATCCCTTAAATCCCTCTCTAACCTATTTGGGCCATTTGCAGCCTCCATCTTTTCTCCGTTACCATGATTATTCTATCGAATATATCAACCTCCTAAACCTTCCTAAGGTACGACCATGGACATCGCCAGTCGTAGTGAATCATTAATCTGGAATGTTCTGAACTCTTAGATAAATATTAACGAAAATACAAATTCTATTGTCTAGAAAATGGTGGAGGTGTATATTCTTAGTCGAAAGACGTGTAGAATATTCAAGTCTGGAGCACGTTATAGTCAGTTTTCGTAAAAATATCGTATTGTTAAGATACATATTGTAAAAGTAAATTAATGTATAAGTAAATGAAATATAAATTAGTGTTGCATTCAGTACAAATAAATTAAGTTATAAATTATAAATACAAGTTTTAGTGAAAATAAATTAAACACTTAACACTTTAAATAAATATAAACGTTACAATATTAACTAACCTGACTTCAACTCCAATATGTTCAGCCAAAGTCCTATATATAGGAAAACCAGGTCTGGGAATGATAATATTGTGATTCTTGGCACCATCAGCCAAAACCGTGATACAATGTTCGAGCGAAGAAGAACATCCACTGCACAAAATTACGTCTTTCTCATCGATTTCGACGTTGTTATTCTGGGACAGATATTCCGCGACAGCTTCTTTACTGTCCTGATGACCTGAACTCGCGACGTATCCATTGAAGAGACCATCTTCGAGAACGGCTTTGACAGCTTCTACTGTTTCTTTTGCAGCCTTAAGGTTTCCGTACACTGTAGGATCGCCTAAAATGAAGTTTTGCTTTTATGTTTTAAATAGAATTATTAATTCTTCTTGTGACAATCAGCATCAAGAAAGAAGACAATGGCAATATACAATAAAGCCCGTAATAAATTAATTGAAAGAGAAGGATGGATACAAACTCCATACGCATTTTCACAGATGGGTCCAAGGATGACGGTGGGACAATCAGAAGCAGAGTTTCTTGTTTCCAATATAAATTATATTAAAAAGTTTAGTATACCTCATCTGATTCAGTTTTCACAGCAGAAGCTGAAGCCAGTAAAGAGGCATTAGAATGATTAAAGTGAAATCCAATTCAATTGGCGGTTATTATATCAGATTATAAGTGTGTCCAAGACTCTCCAGTTAAACGCAGCAAACAAGAAATAATCGTCGAATTCAAAAAATTTATTGAGCCTGTTATCAGACTCAAATAAGAATATTTATTTTGTTTGGGTTAAAGGCCACTGTGGGATAGAAGGAAATGAAAAGTTAGATATGGAAACTAAGAAGACCTGCAGAATGGTGCAAACACAAAACTGGCTACATTTACTGATGTAAAATAAACTATAAATAAAATATGTATTCGAAATAGATAGGAAAGTTATTATCGCGCTTACGCAATAAATTCTAGAAGCCAATATTTCCAACTTCACCCGTCTTTACAGAAAAAATGCACTTCTCTACCCAGACAACACACCAAATCCCAGAGATATCCACAGAATATCTTTTGTGGATATCCAATATATCCACAGGATATCAGAAATATTCCGTGGATCTAATATGGATATCCAAATGCCCGTCTATATCCAGAATATAGATGATATCCTAATGGATATCCAGCAAAATATCTACTGGGTATCTTCCAGAAAATACAAGAAATCCTAGCGATATCCACAGAATATATTTTGTGGATATTCAATATATCCAATATGGATATCCAACCAAATGTCCGTCTATATCCCAGGATATAGAAGATATTCGGATATTCAGCAAAATATTTTATCTTTAGTAGAGTTTCATAAGTAACCAATGATTATTGAATAACGTCGAAAGAAAATAGCAGAGATAAAAAATATTTTCAACACTCAAAATATTTTCAACACTGCCTTTGATTTTGCCCACTAAGGAGAAAGTCGTCCTTATTAAGACTCTTCAGCAATAAATGGAAATTCTCGACTCCAGTCTCTAATGGAGTCTGATTAGGACACAAATTTCGATCGAACTCAATTACGGCGGGTCGAGCATGAGTAGATGCGAAAGTGGTATCGCCATCTATACTTAGTAAGCAAAATCAAATAACATCTAGTGGATATCCACAATGGTTTGCGTTCGCGCCTAGACTTTGATATATTTAGTGGATGTCCATGGGATATTGAATGCACCTTAAAAAAATTAATTTTAAATATCTGAACGGTGGATATTGGGATGTTCAGTAGATATCCAAAGGATTTGGTGTGCTGTCTGGGTAATATCTCTGCTAAAACTGATTCATTGTCAATTTACTTTTCACCTGCACAATATAGGTTCCAGATTTTTTTTAAAATCAATAGGCTTCATCCCATTAAGGAGCTTGATTTTTACTAAAAATTTCATGTTAAAGACGCTTTTCGTTCTTGATTTCCTCCCACTTTTAATCAGATTTTTTTAATCCTCTTTATAGAACTTGTTTTTTCTGAATATTTCAAGTTGTCTTTTTGTTTTTGAGTTAGGATGTTTTTTAATATTTTTAATATAGAGCTTGATTTTTACTAAAAATTTTAAGTTCTATTTTGTTCCTGCGTTAGGATTTTTTTAATATTTCAACCCGTTTAATCCCCATTTTTATTCAGATTTTTTCAAAATTAATAGGCTTCGTCCCCTTAAAAGCTGAATTTCAAATTAATATCATTTTACGTTTTTTAGTTAGGATTTTTTTTAATATTTCAACCCCTTTTAGCCCCCCATATTTCTTCAGAATTTTTCAAAATCAATAGGCTTCATCCCTTTATAAAGCCTGATTCTTTCTGAAAATTTCCAAGTTGATATCGTTTTTGATTTATAATTTTTTTTTTTAATTTTCAACCCCCTTTGGAAGTTATAATCACCATTTATTATAATTTAGAGATTTTACTATTTTACCAATTGTAATTATGAAATAACACACATCTAGTCGATCTTTATAAAGAACACACGAATATCTTTGGAACCCAAAACATACAAAATCATAAAAATAAAATAACAAAAATAGATTAATGTGTACCACTGTAACGTGCTGTGTTTTTTTAAATAATGATGTCCATCACCATGGTTTCCTCCGTTTTGACTTTGACCTAACTTCTTCATTAAATATGATATAATATGAAGCATTTACGATTGCAATTATATACTGATTGTCGAATGAAATTGTTTATTACAATAAAATAAACTTAATTATGAAATTAAATATGACACTGTACTGATTATGAAAGATCCGTGCGATAAAAAGAAACAACGAACGGATTCATGCGTAGAAATTCTCCAGTGTGAACAGTAATGAACAAACATACGCGCATGTTAGGGCATAAACCCACGTACTCACTAGGCGAACTAAAGCGAACTTACGGAATCGCACGCTTGCCCTAGCAATAGCATGCTCGTGAGTTTGTTCATTACTGTCCACACTGTCGAATGTCTACGGCTACGCACGAATTCGTTCGTTTGTTTCATTTTGTCGCACCGGTCTTCCATAATCAGTGCAGTCATCATATTTAATTTCTAAATTAAGTTTATTTTATTGCAATAAACAATGTTATTTGATAATCAAGATATAATAATTGTAATCGTTAGTGCTTCATATTCATTGAAGAAGAAATTAGGTCAAAATGAAGGAATCGACGGTGGTGGAAAACATTTACTATCATTCATCTATCCATCCATTTTTGCTATTTTATTTTTGGGCCTACTATCTTCTGGGTTCCAAAAACATTCTTGTTTTTTTATAAAGATCGATTATTTGCAGTACCTGTGTATTTCTACATATATGTCAATTTCCAACGAAACTAGTGAAAACATAAATCTTACTTGCCACTGGCGAGTGTTTATTTCCATATTTTTAAACGAATGCATTCTGCCACCCTCCACATGCGAAGTAAAATTCTTGAAGTACCGACAACCGGTGCAGCATTGCCAAAAGTAAACGCATGCTTTGTTTCACGTGCGTTTCTCGGTACACAATAGCCGAACGCATACGTGCGGTCCTGTTAATTCGCTTTCGTTCGCAAAGTGAGTACGCGGCTTAACACATATTTATATGATTCGAAAAACATATATTACTTGCTAATCATCGATAACCTTTCCAATCTATTATTTTATTTTTTAAAATTTCTTCTATTATCTTCAACTATCCATTGTATTTCTACTATCTCAATCGCTGATAGGCCAATAGGCCCTGTAGACACGTGCCTATCGCGACAAAATATGGGACCGGCATATTCACAAAAAAAAAACATAAGGATAATTTACTGCCCACAGTAAAATTTTATAAAAATAAAAGTGCCTTGATATAATCGGTCATAAGTTTTTATTTTTTATTTTACAATGCACAACATATGTTTTGGGAAGCAATCTTTTCCATATTCTGGTCCAATATAATTTTAAAAACATCGGGGCATAAAACAACCAATTTAAAAATTTTAAAATAGTTGGAACTCCAGCTTTTTGTTTTACAGTGGTTTAACTATTGCCATATGTAAAAGGATTTTCAGAAAAATATTTTCTAAATATAATGTAAAAATTTCTTATAAACCAAACAATAGATAAAACAAAAACGTTATTCTCAAATTTTGTCTATAAAATTGACTGCAAATATATTGTAATTCCACTCACATTGGACAAACAATATTTAAACAAAAGAATAAAAAACAATAAATGTAATATTTTAACTAATAATGAAAATTCTACTGCCCTTAACAAAACACGCGTTAGAAAATTTGCATTATTTTGATTTTGAGAATGCAAAAATTCTTGAATATAAAGCTAATTACAATAAAATAACAATCCTTGAGATGATACATATAACAAACAATAATAACTCCGTAAATAATAAAACAGACATAACATTTGTTTTTAATTTTTAATCTTTACTGGTAACCCCACTGATAATTTTTAACTTGGCAAAAACTCATCTTTTTGTTTCCCTACTTGTTCTATTAATCCAAATTATATTTCAAATACACCTTTATCCGCTGTAAAACAAAAAGATGGGGTTTCGAATGTTTTAAAAAAATTTATATTGTTTGTTTTTGTCCTCCGATGTTTTTAAAATTATATTGACTGCACCAGAAGATGGAAATTATTGTTTTCCGAAACACACGTTGTGCATTGTAAAACAAAAAATAAAAACTTATGACCGATACAAATAAGGAACTTTTTATTTATATAAAAAATATATTATTTTATTAAAAATTTAAAAGAGAAACTCATTTCATGTCTTGCATACATTTTTAATTGTTAATTGTTAAACCGTTCTTTGTGGCAATATTAAAAAATTAGATAATCTCATAAGTAAACTTATAAAAGGGGTATTTAGCTTATAACAACTTAAAGATATTTATTTTTCTTACGACTACTTAGGAAAGTGACACATATCCCACTATATAGTTCTATGGAAAGTGCGTATGAATCACTGATCTGTATTATTTTACTGGATAGGATATAGGCTATATTTAACATACTAAAAAACCGTTCCACCAAGGAGACCGGAAGTGCAACAATGCTGGCCGATTTGGGCAAATTATGGTGGGTTCACAGAACTGAAATTTGGGATAATTTGACATACCTAACCTATAATTTGATTAGTTTTTCTTCTTATTCTTCTATTCCTTTTTCGGGCGATGTCCTTCTGGAAAATTCACCCATGATGATTTTTTATGAAAGAAAATATAAAAATGGAAAAGTGAAGCATATTGTGTCTTCAGGAATGAACGTTTATTGTTTATTTCATACTCTTTTTACTTTATTTTCCACAATAAAAACATCTCATCGTAGCTTGTTGACACAATTAAATGACAAATGGAAATAGAGGTTACGTTAAATAACATCCGGTCCGCCATATTATTTGCCCAAATCGGCCAATTTTTCGGAACGTTTTTCAGGGGGCTATATCCTATCCAGTAAAATAATACAGATCAGTGGTATGAATAAGAATTTACTTTCCACCCGTGTACGAATATGCTACTTTCCGCAGTAGCTGTCACAAAATGTCAAATGCATCATTTCTATTTATCAACTTTGCTATTTGAGACCTGGCGAACGACCGCGTTCAAATCCCGGCGGAGCCAGAATTTTTTTTGTTTAGAAAATATGAAAATTGAATAAATACGATTATTGTTGATTATTTTTTTAAATACATTTTAATTATTATAATAATAACCTGGTTTTACATTTTTTGATGAAATTATTTTGTGGTCGTAGGAAAAATATTGTACATCACTTGTGTGAAAAGTGATTTTTCACACTCGTAATGTAATATACTATTCATTCTGACATTACTTTAAGAATGTTCTTGTTCTGTCAGGACTGCCACTACTTATCCACAGACCTTTTATACCGGGTGTTCAAATTAAAGTGTTACAGTTAAATACCGCCGAAAATATGCATTTTAGAAAAAAAGTTTAAGACAAAAGTTTTATAGTTTTTTGGTTTTTTTTACAGCTGACCATAATATGGCCATATCGAGGTGGACTTTGTTTTTTTTAAATGGGAATCCCATTTTTTTACATATTCTTAAAGTAGGTACATAAAAAAATAAGAAATTTTTGATGAAAATATTTTTTTATTGGACTTTTACTTTTTGAGTAACAGCTACTTGAAAATTTTGCTGGACGAAAAAAAAGTTTGCCATAATATGGTTAGCTATAAAAAACGATTTTAGCCAAACTTTTTTCCCCACAAAACTATAAAACTTTCGTCTGAAACGTTTTTTATATAAAAGGCGGTATTTAGCTGTAACACTTTAATTTGAACACCCGGTATATTATTTACTACTTATCACTTGTGACCCTAGTTAAGAAACCCGTTTGTATTCCTAGTTCGTATGTTCAATAAATACTTTAAACCCTAAAGGAATAGTTAGTTTTTATTATTAGTCCTACAATAAATTGTTCTGCTGCGAGATCATTATCCTGTTTTGGGCGAATAAAAAACTCAAAAACTCAACTTTTACACCCTGTATTTAAGAAACGAGTAACATTTTTCCTAAACATGTTTAATCGTTTTAATGATCTTATTTTTAATTAGATAATCTTCAGTTATTCTATGTCCCATTCTTAATGGTGAACCCTGTATATGTTATTTTTTTTAATACCTAAATCAATAGCATTTCCTATAGAGAAAGAAAAAACAAGATGGCAGTGACGAATAATAGCTATTTGTATATTAAGAGCGAAAAGTGATACTTTTCCCTCAAAATGCACACAATATTTTTTCTACGACCACATTATTTTAAGAAACAGATAGAAAAACTGAACATTTGTGGTAAGTAGTGTATAATGTGTTGCCTATATCTACGTTATTTATGAAAAGTCAATGTTAATTTGGATAATAAAACAAAAAACATCAAACTACGTACAAATAACTTCAATAATTTATAAAAAAGAAATATTATTATATTATATCTAATTTAAATTAGGCGAGTAACAGAGCTGTCAAGTTTTCCGCTCGGCGAGCGACAAAGCTGTCACTTAATGTCCGTTCGCGGAAAATGTCAACTTTACGGCTATATTTTGAAGCGCAAAAGCCTACTTTGGATAGTGATCGTAGAAAAATACTAGTTTGTGCAACAAGAGTGGATATTAGTAGCGTAGTCAGCCATTTTTCATGGGAGGGGGGGGTTTGAGAACTATGGGGTGTTCCATAAAGAAAGTGAATAAAAACAAACAGTCAATAGCGATCAGCGCCAATACTATAGCGGAAATGGTGACGCGAAGGCCCTCCATGGGGGGTTCTGACCCCCAAAAACCCCCGTGGCTACGCCACTGTTGGATATGATGGCCATATCGCACGAAGACGAAATTTGAGCAATCGTCTGAGTGCGATGTGGACAATCCACTCGAGTTGTACAGAATATTTTTTCTACGGCCCACTAACGAAAATTTGCAAATAAAAAAATATTTTAGATTAGATTTTAGACAAAATAACTAATTTTAAAATAATTTATGACTTTTAATCATTTTTAAAATAAAATAAACGAAAAAAAAAAGAAAAAAGTTTCTTTAATTTTCTCCCCATCCGAGAATCGAATTCCAGTCTTCAGTGTGGAAGGCAAGAACGCTAACCACAGAACCACCTATCCTTTTATTTTTATTGCTTTAATACCCGTAATTAAATTGACTTCATACAGTTTTATTTAAATTAACAAATTATTTATATTTATAGACGAAATAAAAACAGAAATGCTATTAGGTATTTATGGATTCTACACAAGAATGACCCATTTTAATGTATGTTTAATCTTAATATATTGACAATTAGTTTGACAGAATTGTTACTTATTTAAAATTTTAAAAATAATAGCAGTCGGTTGATCAAAATATGAACGGTGATTGGTGGATTTAATTTTTTTGCAAGGGTAACTAGAATGGGTATGAAATATATTCGTCCAGTTGAAGGCAATAGCATACTTTTTCGTTTTGTAATCTGTGCGCAGATAAGCTAATATCCATGTAGGTGTAGAATTATTTTTTTTTAATATTCATGTATCATAAACCATTCCAAACAAACCAAAAAGCGTGCATAATCGGATCTTTATAGCACGCCGTGCGTATAAAGGTTGCAATAAATAAGATTAGATTATGTCAGATTTTATTTTGAATTGTCAAATTAATGAAATTATTTACAAGTTTATCTAAATCAAGTAGGTAACATGAACAGAAAAAGTATTCTAATACTTAATTAAATGAAATGTCAAATAAAATTTACCTACCCATTCGATAAAATGCATGCAAATTATTAAATTGCATTATTACTACTATTACTATTGTAATTACGCATTCATACTAAAAATTATCGTATGACACAATGCATAATCGCCTTTAAAGCATTCGCAACGTTAAGGCCACTCCGGTGCGTGTTGTGGCCTTCAACTCGTTGCTCATGCTTTAAAGGCTCTATTATGGATTAGTGTCATAATGTACTATTCTCCCCTCTTCGAAAAATCGTCCCAAATCCGCACCTGTATCTGGATCGCATTTAGGGGTGTATTTTTTCAGGATCAGGATATACCTACTAAATATATTTTTCCTTAAATGTGAGAAAATTTTGAATTTTTCAAAAGCCAGTTTTCCACAATGTATAAACTACGTACTGTCTATGTATCTACTGATATGTGCCTATTTTTAAATTGCATTACTTATAACAAGGTTAAAAGGTTATTGTTAAAGATAGAAAATAACATTCCACAAAATTCTTAAAAAAATAAAATAATCTTAAAAGCGTAAAAAAACATACGTTTTTATTTTGAAATGAGGCGCAAAGGTCATTATTGGTACATATACATATAGGCATAAATATAATAATTTTACCGCGCTTAATTATCTAGTAAAAATTGTAAACATTTCTACTGTTGATATTAGCAAATAATATAATACCTAATAATAATATTCTCCCTATTTACCCCTTACGAGTAAATTTGGGCCCCAAAAGCAGAGCTTGTCCGGGTTAGGTACGAGGAAAACCTGGAAAACCACACCCACTATCCCACTGGGATTAGTCTGGACATCGCATCAACATTACATTTCTGTTAACGAACCATGCAGGTTAATAAAAAATTCACATTGGTTTGCTCTGAGATTTGAACACATTCCTCGCCGTCAGTAATTTAATACACGAGTTCTCAACGCACTGAGCTACCGAGCCGATAACACTTAATAAATACCTAATTTTTTGTACTAAATTTAGTTAATTATTGTTAGTTTCTATGTAATTTTCTAAAAAGTGAAACAAAATTAAGTTTATTCGTAAAATGTTATATATTCCCATACATTTTATTTGCGCAATTCGCAATGTCTACTTTGGCTATCAAGCGCAAAAGTCGTCACCCTATCGAAAGATTGCGTCTTATGCTTAGATTAATCTCTTTGGTCTCATGTCATCGTGACCTTGACATTTGTGAAACCACGAATCGCCAGCCACTTATTTTCACAGCTTCAATCATAGAAGCAATCTTACAAAAAACGTGATCGAATATTTTTTTTTATTCCAAATTATTAAAAGCAAATAATGTTCAGATTTCTCTTGATATTTGTCCTTAAATAAAAGCGATAGAAAAAATGAAAAAATATCAGAAACTGTACTTTTCTGGCTTTGCCTTTGACAAATTCATTAATTTTAATATCCTATCTCTGCATCTGTAAGGAAAGAGAGGGTGGGTTGCTCCACAGTCTGTGCTTAGATCTTACTAGGCCCATTGTTCATTCTTCCGGTGCAAGTAGGGCATGCCTCTCACCTCGTCAAAAGCCTACTGGTCAGCCTCTCAGCTCATTAAAGTCCTGAAGGATAATAACGTCGCCAATGCGCCACTAGATGCCCCATTTCTGGAAGTAGCCATTTGGTAGGCTTCTACCACCCCAGCGATGGTAAATTCCCGGATAGAGCTATTATGTCCGCACGCTCCACAGGACCATTTTTTAATATCCTGATGTTGTTTGTGATACAAATTATAATATTAAAGGCGAGGGTAATCATATGTAAGTGTATGAATTACTTAGGAAGTTGGTGGACAGACATGTTTTTAAAAAACACATGAAGCTGGTCCCTAATGGATGTATTACGGTAAGTTAAATTATTAAATTAATCTTAACTGAGATAGAAATGACTATTTCTACTACCTTCTTAACAAATTATAATAGTGTACTTTGAATATAGTACCTAAGGTTTTTTATCGAGCATTACTTCAAAACTTTGCTTGGCTTTATTTTTGAAAAAGAATATTATCTTTTTTGCATATCCAAACGATTAAAAAAAGTATACTTAAAAATTTCGTTGGGGAAACTTATCCCCATCTCCCCCTCTGGCTACCCCCCTGATATCCATCCCGAATATATTTCTTTTTAATATGTCCTGATCCATCTAGATTTTAGATCGCAAATAACTATATTTTTATTAATTTTAGTTTAACAAACTAGGTATGTACGTAACGCAAATGATAACATAACATTACCTCCTTTTATATTTCGATTTTTATCAGTGAAAGATTCTTAGAATTGTTTTGCTCGCAATACTTGCCAAATTATTCCATAAAAATTTGAAAACGTCAGAATGAATGGATAAAAATTCAAATCTTTAATGTACTGATGAAATAGTGATGTCAATCAAGCATTCCAAAAAAAAAACAATTTTAATTCTTGATTTTCAATTGGCTTGTAGAAAATTGTTTTTTATCTTACGTCATCTTATTAATTTTGCATCTCTACAAGGATGTGATCGATATTCGTTTAGAAAAACAATTATTACGTATTTTCCAATTCGCAAGCGAATGAAATATTCAAAGTTTGCAAAATAATATGTTACAACATTTAATACTTAAAAACTACTCAAAACAAAAAAGGAGCCACATCATTATTCTGTTAAAATCTCATTTGTGCAACTAATAATAAAAAAAATATGTAATTTTTGGAAATATGTCTTTAAAAAAATGTTGGCTTGTATGTGACGTTTTTTTGTTAAAACGATACAGTCCAAACTAACCGGCCGATTATTATGGAATTTAAAAAATAGTTTCCAGTGGCCTCTGAAGAGCTGATTAGATTTTGAGCATAGTCAAAGCAACTATATAGAAGGTTGTTTTTCTCTTTTTTGCTATATTTCTGTTATTTATGATAGGAGAAGAAAATTTTTAAGATAAAAGTTTTTCGCGTTGACATTATCTATAATTTTTGTTATTTACTTTGTCCCTAAAATTTACTGTATTTGAGATATTTGATAAAAAGCACACAATTAGGTTTTTTTTATTTGACTGGGATTTAATTTTAGTGAAGTCACACATCAGATATAAATGCGAAAACAATGAAATTTTGGATTTTGAACAATTGTTTCAATATTTTAATTGCCACCAATTTCGAGAAGGAGGTGGGGTGATTGCTTTTTTAATTTTTTAAAATTAACTCCAGATAAAATTTCATACAAAACATCGTATTTAAGATACCAGGCGCCTAACGTCATGACCCGTACGATCTTGTCCATATGGACGACTATACTCCTCAAGAACGTGGAATAATTTTATAGGTCATATTATGTCTATATACACGCCACATACCTTGACGGCCCTAAAGGAGAACATGGCGCATCAAGAAGTGAAAAATTTATAATTTAGTGTTGAAAAAAGTTATGGCATGCTCTGAAATTAGCCATATATTAATTTCTCGACTTAACTGGAAAAAATTCAAATGTGTTTAAATAACCATATTCAATAAACAGAACCAATTATATTTATTTACTGCCTTGGTAATTCGAGTGATGACTTTTGTGTCTCTGTTATAAGCCAAAACCCCAAGAATATTTATTTTACTTTTCAAACGAGACAAAAAAAACTTAAAATAACCTTGTTAGAGCGTGAATATATGTTAGGGTAAATGTTTTAGACTTAGGCCGAAAACGTATTTTGCGGCCGTTCACCGAAAGTATAGGTACATTTAAAAAAGTTTTTAATTTTTACTACTACTTACTACTTCTGACATAATAAAATAATACGTAGGTATATACAATAAAGGTTTAAAAAAATATGTTTCTGTTTAACACTGGAAAGGCTAATGACTCCAAAACCTCGAGATAAAATTATATATAATATTATGATATAAATTAAATCAATAAGTAATTGATAATATTTTATGTTATAAACTCACTGACCTATAGACAACGCAATTACGGGCTTTTCTGGATTAGGCTGCAAGTCCAAGTTGTCAACAATTTCTCTTATGAAATTCCTACAATTCTTAGCGCTAGTAGAGGGCTGAATATCCCAAACCTCTAATTTCTGATCTTCAATGATACTGATACTTTCTTTTTTCTCAAATTTACGGTCGTGCATAATCACACAAGAAACTTTTAAAAAACTTTTATCCGTTTTTCTTTCTCGAAGAACAATGTTACTTTTCAAACTGATGCTTATGGAACTGTAACAAGACTTTATTTATCAAATGTTTTGCGATATCTGACTACTCTGAGACGTTACCCAACTATTTACTTACATTGCTTTATATTTTGTTTTTGCTTAGTACGCAAACGATGAAGATTACCAATTAATTTTCCTGATTAAGTGGAAGAGTTTCTTATTTGATGAAAAAATAAAAATGCATTTTCAAGTTCAAGTTGATAAATCTAATCATAATTATAATTAAAATTATAAATAAAATATAAATTATTAAAAATTCGAATCAGTTTCTAACAGTTTATTAAAAATCTGATGTGTCCAACACATGACTTTCCTGTCTGGTTATTATAGGCTACTTCCGGGTATTTTGTACAACCTATTGTATCACCCCAGTAAATATGCATTTCCAACGAAAATACTGAAAAAATAAAATTTATGTTTCTTCAAATTTTTCCATTATGGTCCATTTTAGAGAAATCATATATATAGAATAAAAATTATAGTGATATCGTAAACATTTTTTAATAGAAAAATTTCCTTAAAAAATTGATTTTACAATTTTTGTCAAATTTCTCGAATACGGACCATTTAATTGTGAATACTATTCACTAAGATTTTCCTTCAAAGGCCTGTAACTCAGTAATTAGGGCTTTCACAAATAAAGTGACAGAAAAAATCTACCCATGTAGGATTTCAGTGCCGTGCTCTGTTTTACTGAATTTCATTGTCTAAAGAAGTAGAGGGTCAAAGGAGTGCAGAACTCTTCTATGAGAATTAATATAATTTGGATAAATAATAAAATAAGCATTTCTCAGATGGTAAATCTGCCATTTTGGTACTAAATGGAGTTATAATCCACATTTCACAAAAAAGTGGAGTTACACATTTTGCTATTTACACTGACGACATGCTTCTTGAGGTTCTACTTGAACTAATTAGGGGTTTATGCCCTAATAATTGCCTCCAACATTGGATTTTTATGTAATTGTATGCGCTCTTTTCATTTAATCGCAAAAAAATATTTTTTACTTGCAAAAACATCCCAGATCAGTTTCCTAGCCCTGTCTCCATGACCTGACGTACCTCTGCTTAAACTTCATTTTTTACAAAAAAAAAATATTAAGTAGGAAATAACCTTATGTAGGCATTTGGAGAAAAATTATGTAGTATTTGAAACATGTATGAGTGTATAATTTAATTTGAAAAATATTATTTATGTGCATGTTGATTTGTAACTAAAATTGAGTATGTCTAAATTGAGACAATTAAAAAAAAATTAAAACCAAAGTTTGAGTTTGCAAGAGTTTAAAAAATGCCTATGACTTATTAGATTGTTTTACTGATTCATGATGTATAATTGCAAAATGAGTGGACAGGAATTTTCATCTGACCCTCGTATGTAAAAAATATTGCATGCAGGCAAATAATTTACTTGAACAGTAGTATATATGAATGATTAATTAATTGAAATTATATATTTGTTAAATTACATTCAACAAATTACATACATCGTTACACTCAATATTGCATCCAATATACACTAAGCTTTCATTCTCGATTATTTCCTACTCCTGGAGACGTCTCTGTCTTGGCCGATAAGGAAGGTCTCCCAACAAATAGCTACGTCACAGGCATCATTTACTTCTTGTTCACTTCTCATAGGTTAGCGCCACAGGTGCAATGCACTTCTTATTGGTCAACGTCACAAGCCTGACTCTCAAGCGAGTTTAGCGGCAATCTCTCCCGCGCACCGGCGCACAATTAGAGCATCAGAAACCGTCAAATACAAGACAGCATCATGTAACATAATTTTTATATATTAACATGGCTTAAGTAACAAATTTCCTAGAGAAATACTGTAAATAATGTAAAAAGTATTTAGTCTTGAGTGCACCATGTAGTGTTAGATCAAATCGTTCCATTAGTGTTTAAAATAAGTGTTCAATCAGAAGGTAACTTTTTAATCCAAATTCTACATCTCCCTGGGCTATGGATCGCACAGATATTTTCAAACTTTATTATTAATACAGTTCATAATTTTGCTAAGGGTCGAATGTCGGTTCTAGTTTGTTTGTAGAGCGGCTACACCGATAGAAACCTGTATATCGGTAAAATCGCTACAATGTTGATTGCATTAAGGTACCATTTCGGTAGGCGCGTCAGGAGACAGGAGACCACCGAGGCGACCCCAAGGACGACAGATGCATAAATCTTACGCTCCGTACATTTCGGAAACTTGGAGACGGGTCGCGAGACACTTGCAGGATAATCATTCGAGGGAACTATCAGCGTTGCCAGACCTACTGTTTTTACGTAGATCCACTGTTTTTGTCTGTAGCAAATTTTGTTCTTAATTTATTAAGTTTGCCTCTTCAGCAAATGGTTAAAGAATATTTTCTCTAGTAAATTTTCTGCAGTAAAAGCAGCGTAATAAGGCATCCACTACTGTAGGTTGGCTCCATAAAAAAAAACATCAAGATAATCATTGTTTTTATTTAAAATGAAACAAAGAATTAATAGGACATCATAAAAAGAACATGCATATGCCAAACACTACGATTTTGAATTACCTGATTTAGACTGATCTAAAAGAAGTAGGTACCTATTATTTTTCATTGTTTTTTTTTTTGTTTCCGTACGTTAAGTATATATTAAAAATATTCTTTGTTTACCTTCTAATTTGGGTAGAAAAAAGTTTATTTTTCGTTCCTTATGTACTTGTTTTTTATTTACTACACTGCAAATTTTAATTATTTCCCCCTGTATTAAAATCTACTATTCAGATCTACGGTTTTTTTTTCACCCATACTGTTCCAAAATCTGGCAACAATGCCTACATCGAAAGAAATTTCCAACCTAATCACCTCCAAAAAGAAGCGATGCCTGAGGCCAGTGACCTCGAGTGCGACACGCAGCAAACGCTTTACCCCGAGACAGATTCAGAAGTGTCGTCTTGACCACACCTTTCGTGTCGCGCCGTGCGAAATGTGTTTCGTATAATTGTATGTATTTTAGACGTGAAGAAACACTTCTCGGTCGCGTCGGAGGTCGTCCGTCGCGTCGGCGGTCGTCTGTCGCGCCTACCGAAATGGTACCTTTAAGGTAACTTGCTACTTTGTTAAAAATAAAAAATAAACTTTTTATGTATCCTTGTATTGATTTTTGCGAAGTTCTATTGTCGAGTACAGGTTTTTGTAAGGAGGTCTGACTGTTAATTTGAAAATGATTGTTTAATTATGTATGTAACACTTTGTGTATAATTTATGTTGCTTAAAAAATTGTTTAGAGGATTATTGTTTTCATTTTTATGTTTTGTATGTGATATCTGGGACTGTATATTAATAAAATAATTGAATAATTGAACAAATACTTGTGTTTGCTCATGGGCATTGTTGTATCATCTTTATTGTATTTGCTCTATCTACTAAATTATTGAATTTGCGCTACATTTGGGTCTCCAAATGTGCCTTGAAACTAAATGATTATAAAGGCGCTACTTTTTGGTCTGCAAATGGACCTTAAATCTAAATGATTATACATTTAGGTCTGCAAATGGGCCTGAAACAAAATGATTATAAAGGCGCTACATTTTGGTCTGCAAATGGGCCTTGAAAACTAAATGTTTATACCTAATTGCGCTTCATTTAAGTCTGCAAATGGGCCTTGAAAACTAAATGATTATAATGGCGCTCTATTTGGGTCTGCAAATAGGCTTAAAAAGTAAATTATTATAATGCCGAGTCGAGTCGTGCGTAAATGTGCTCTGATAATTTATTGTTTATTAATTTATGATTACTTCTAAGTGGCGTTAATAACAAATATATCACTCATTGGTAATGTACAATAAGAAAATCTTTAAGTGCGAGAAGAGATATGGCATGTGGAATATGCAAGGAAAAGTTTACTCGGACTTCGCCGGCGACCCTTTCCTGCTATGGTGTCTGTAAACGACAATTTCATATGCCCTGCTGTAATGTACCAGTTGATGTTACAAAATATTTAGGTAAGATTCCTGGTCTTGGTTGGTATTGCGTTGATTGTTATGCAGTCCTAAAATCATGTAATCCTGAGTATGTCAAAAACTTAGCTGAGGAAGGAGTAGGAAAGGTTATGAAAGAGATTTCATCATTGGCGAAAAAACTCACTGAAGATATTGCCAATAACCTAACAGAATTAGTCTCAAAGAGATTAGAAGACTTACAAGAAGATCTGAAGGAGAAAATATCAATGGCTGCTGTTCAAAAAATTACTGAAATTAACGTGAATCCTAGTGTATGCTCTAATACTACTGCGACCTCTGTATCCAGTACCGGAAATAATAATTTGTACTCCATGAAACTTAAAAGTAGCTCTGCAATTATAATCAAGCCGAAAGATTCTTCTCAAAATAATTCTGTCACCAAAGCAGATATTTTAAATGCGATTGATCCGGTAGGCTCCAATATTCAGATCTCCAGTGTTAAGAATATTAGAGATGGGGGATTAGTTATTGGTTGCTCTTCTGAATCTGGAGTTTCCACATTAAAAAATCTTGCTGGTTCTAATCTAATGGAAAAATATGAAATCAAGGATGTGGTTGGAATAAAACCAAAAATAAGAGTTGTAGGAATGTCGGCTGAATTAGATAGTGAAAAAATTGAACATTACGTTTTAAATCAAAATAAATCTGTATTTTGTTCTAATTCTATTGAATGTAAAGTTTTAGATATATCTTGCACTAAGAAGAATAGAAAAATGTATCAAGCAACTTTGCAGGTTGATGTTGCATCATATAATAATATCATGACGAATGGTGAAGGTAAGCTATTTATTGGCTTTGATGTCTGCTCTGTTTATGATTGTGTATCTGTTAAGAGGTGTTATAAATGTAATGGTTTTAATCATTTTTCAAAAAATTGTCCCAGTAGTACTATATATTGTCCAAGGTGTGCAGAAAAACATGCTGTAAAAGAATGTAAGGCTTCAGTTGATGAATTAAAATGTATAAATTGTGTAAAGGTGATGGAACGGGATTCTCTGGTTCAAATTAATGTAAATCATGCTGCATGGGACACCCATTGTAATTCTTACCAACGTCATATAGATGAGTTAAAATCCTCACTTTATGTAGCATAGCAATCGCAAATGAGTCAGTCGGATGTATTAACCATTGGTGGTACAGCTCTACACCCGCAAAATAATTCATTTAATATTTTTAATAAAAACTTGACCTGCTATCTATATTATCAGAATGTCCGTGGAATTCGAACTAAAATAAATACCGTTTACTTGTTTTCTCTTCAGTCCGATTTTGATTTTGTAGCATTGACAGAGACTTGGTTAAACGAATCTTTTCGTAGCTGTGAGATATTTTCCGATAATTATCATGTATATAGAAAGGATAGATCTGCTTCTCGAGTTAAATTAAATTACGGTGGAGGTGTTTTGCTAGCTGTCAATAAAAAATTTATTAGTAATGAAATAGATCTAACATTTATTAGCGATATTATTCCAATTATTGATATTCTAGGCACTACGATTACATTAAATTATTACAAAATATTAATACTACTTGTTTACATTCCTCCAAGTCTTAAAGTTGTTGATTATGAAGCCTTATTTGATTGTCTCTCCACCTTAAATTTTGTTGATTACGAGAAAGTATTTGTTTTAGGAGACTTTAATGTTCCCCAGTATGCTAATATGGCACCTATCACTGGTCAGCTAGTTGAATTAAATGCTTTCGTAAATCTCCACGATTTCAAACAATATAATAATATATTTAACATAAACAATCGATTATTGGACTTAGTTTTCTGTAATGAATCATGCACTGTTGAAAGGGTATATGATTTGATGGTTCCTGAAGATGTCTCGCATCCTGCTTTGAATATTAATTTTCAAATATCTAATCCTCGTAGTAAACCTAATCCAGTAAATAAAAATTTACAGTATAACTTTCGTAAAGCTAATTATATGATGTTATATCAACTAATAGCTTCATGTGACTGGTCTTTTCTCAATAATGTGAATAATATTGAAACTGCATGTAAGTTATTTTATAAACAACTACATGGTATGATGGATATATGCATTCCCAAATATGTTCCAACTGCAAGAAAATACCCTACATGGTTCAATGGACCTATTATTAGAGATATTAAAAAAAAAGAGAAAGCACGAAAAAAGTTTAAGCGCAATAATGATTTAAATGCCTTCGAAGAATTTAAACGGCTAAGATCCAAAATTAAAAAGGACGTAGAGAAAGCACATAAAGACTACGTTAAAACATTACAAGAGAATATAAAAAGAAATAGTGGGAACTTTTGGTCATACGTAAATTCTAAACGGAAAGATGGTGGAATACCTGAATTTATGACTTATGATGATTTAAATCTTTTAAACATGCAGGATATTGTAAATGGATTTGCTACTTACTTTAAAAATTCCTACAGTAATTCATCAAATTTTGATGTTGACTTTGAGAGTGATTTATCAAATAATTTACATGTACATATAGCTGAATTTAAAGAATCTGATGTGTCGAAGGCAATATTAAAGTTAAAATCTAAATTTACTAAGGGACCTGATAATATACCATCCTTCATGGTTCGCGATTGTTCCCATGCGTTAGCTATTCCTTTAAATAAAATATTTAATTTGTCATTGCGTACTGGTACATTTCCTAATGCATGGAAGAGGTCAAGAATCTGTCCTGTTTTTAAAAAAGGTAAAAAAAATTGTATTGAGAACTATCGACCCATCACTATTATATGTAATTTTGCCAAAGTTTTTGAAATTTTACTATACGATAATATTATACCACACGTCAAACATCAGATAGTGGACGAACAACATGGTTTTTGTAAGAACAGGTCAACAATAACAAATCTATTCTCATTTACACAATACAGTTCTGCAATAGTTGATGGCGGCGGTCAACTAGACGTAATATATACAGATTTTTCTAAGGCTTTCGACAAACTCGATCATAGAATATTACTTCAAAAGCTTAGCAAGTTTGGATTGTCCAAGCCTGTTATAAATTTTTTTTCAATCATACTTGACAAACAGAACCCAGTTTGTTGAAGTGCGTGGATTTGAGTCTGTCGATATCTTAGTAACCTCTGGCGTACCTCAAGGCTCGATTCTGGGACCGCTTTTATTTATACTATTCGTAAATGACATTATTAATGACGTTAACGTAAAATATTTAATTTATGCAGACGATGTCAAATTTTTTTATCAGGTAGATATCTTAAATGATTGTCTTAAATTACAAAGTAATATTAATAAAATAAATAATTGGTGTTTAAAAATAATCTTCCATTAAATTCAAAAAAATGTAATATAGTGTCATATACCAAAAAAGATTTTCCAATTCTCTATAACTATTGTTTGGATGGTGTTATATTAAATAGGCCTGATTTTGTTATAGATCTTGGGGTAAAGTTCGATAGAAAACTTACTTTTAATGAACATCTAAATGACGTGGTAAAAGCATCATTCAGAAATTTGGGATTTATCATTAGGCATGCAGTTGACCTCAATTCTATCGAAACCATGAATATGTTGTACAATGCGTTTGTCAAATCAAAATTAGAATATGCTTCAATAATATGGAAACCATTTTATGATATTCACATAAGCGCTCTTGAAAACGTTCAAAGACGATATCTAAAATTCTTGACATTTAAGATAGACGGAACATATCCACCAATTGGGATAAATCACACGTTACTTCTAAATAGATTTCAAATGCAAAGCTTAGAATGTAGACGAAAAAATAATTCGTTAATATTCCTCTATAAACTTATTAACTACCAAATTGATTGTTCCGAGTTATTAGAACAACTTGTATTTAAAGTGCCAAGAACTGAATCTCGAAACAACTTAATGTTTTATCTCCCGCTATCTCGGACAAATTTATTAAAAAACTCGCCGTTGTATTTTATGTGTGAAAACTGCAACAACCTGCAAGGTAGAATTGATTTATTTTCTTGTAAGCTTTCGCAGCTCAAAAAATTGTAAAGCTGTTTCGGTACTATTTGCTTGTGTATAGTCATTAATTTATTTAATTTTTTGTCATATTATGTAATTTTTGTTATATTGTGTAAGTTTTGTTATGTTGTGTAATTTATCTTATATCCAAATTATGTCTTATTGTGCAATATGTTATATTTATATTTACTTTTGTAATTACAATTTTTTTCCTGCTCTATAACTAGGCATTTAGCCTGTAGAGCAGTGTATTTAATAAATAAAAATAAAAATAAATAAATAAATAAATGGCGCTATATTTGGGTCTACAAATGGGCCTTGAAAACTAAATTAATGGCGCTACATTTGGGTCTGCAAGTGGGCTTTGAAAACTAAATGAATAAAATGGACCTACCTTTGGATCTGCAAATGGGCCTTAAAAACTAAATAATTATAATGGCGCTACATTTGAGTCTGCAAATGGCCTTAAAAACTAAATGATTATAATGGCGATACATTTGGGTCTGGAAATAAGCATTGAAAACTTATGGGTCGATCTGTAAGCCAAAATCTGTAAAAAAAATACATTAGATTACTATATCTTACAGATTCTTTAGCTTACAGAATATTTCCCAGAATCCTACCATTAATTTGAGTCTGCACTAACTGATTATAGTGCTTGATTAAAATGTTTATGCATAGCGTAAGAGTAATGATTATTGAATATTATATAAAATAATGTGAATTGGAATTATTTGAGAAAATATTAATATAAATGTATTTCCTATGATTTAAATTAGATTTTGAGTATGTGTTTTGATAATGTTATATCGCTCACCTTTACTTTGGCGATGTGACAATTTCGTAGGACTTTAATTTTATTATTTCCAAAAATTGCATTTTGTTTCGGATCTAAACCGATTTACTCACTTCGTTTTCTTTTATTAATAAAAAAAATATATTGTATTTTGTTACATTTTTTCGCTAAAGTGTACACAAATCAAAAAATTATATACACGCGAAACGTCATATTGCTGTGGTGGGGGGTGTGTGTAGATGCGTCTTGTTTGTTTTCATTTACGCCGTGACTAGCAGTAGTATTTTACAAACCTTAGAAGCAAATTTCACACACATGAACTGTTGAAATTACATTTAACATGTCCTATCTGCAGGGCAGATTAATCTAAATCAGCATTTAACAAACAAAAAAGAATAAAATACTAAATAGACACTCCCTGTATAAACCTCCGCATTTAACAAATAAAAAATAATAAAATACTAAATAGACACTCCCTGTATAAACCAATTATCCAAAGTTGTGCAATAACCACCCATTTAACTTTCAAGTAACCTTCAAAGACACCTGCTACTTCGCGAACAGTTAAAGCTAGTCACGCGAGATTTTTCACCCAATCATAAGACAGATCTTAAAAACAATAGTCTCGCGTGCAATCATACGAGACTAGAGAACCAATTAGAAAAAAGCCGGTAAGCCGGTGCGAGCTGACGAACAACGGCAGCACAAAACTAAAAATCACTTTCGCTTTGTCAGTCGAACAAGCAACAAGTCGCAAAAACTAAAAAGCCGGCATTCGCGGTAATCAATTCCAAGCATTGTGCGATTTGATTTATAAAAGCTAATATGTAACTTACCAATAATTTTATGTAACAAAGTTGTAAATGTGTTAAATGTGAAAGTATCAAGCAGTGAATAAATCAAAATCAAATGTAGGGTGATGGTTTTATTTTAATACACCCAGTGCTTCAACTAGAACTTCAATAATATCTTCCAGAGGCTACAGGGTGGAGCATAAGGCCTTCACCCCAGGTAATCTATTTCGAATACAGTCCACCATGATCGAAGGCAGTATATATCGAGCCCAATAAAGCTAGGGTAGAACAATGAACAAATAATAGTAATGCCGTGACAACAAGAAAACGAAGCAACGACTTCAATCCATACCTGGCTACACCGACCGGTATAAAATCCAACGGCCTAGACACTTACTCTGTCAAGACGTTTCGCGTTTATATAACTTTTTGAATTGCGTACAAGTTAGTGTGTACCTAGACACTGTGACATTTTTTTTGATATGTTTAGCAATGGCTTTACGAGCTAATTAGCTAGCGAAACTAATTTTACCATTTCTGACAGTACACATAGTCCAGTGGATGTCCACTTTAGATCTATTTGAGAGTCAAAATGTCTATATTCGGACATCCATTGTACATCCGTTTATGATCATTAATTTGACAGCTGCATATCGATACCCAGAGGACGTCTGTTTTTGGACGTAATTGTAAGTTTAGTAGTATTTTGACATCCAGTGGACGTCCATCTTAGTACATTATTCTTTAGCCTACCAGACAAATTGTATCTATTGCATTTCATTCTATCAGCGGAAGTTTGAAATCTTATTCTATTAAAACCACATCTAGTAAAACGTTTCAAGCAGCTCCTTGGTCGAGATCGTCTAGCGGTTCAAAGCGTAGAACGATAATTGACGTGTCGTGAGTTCGATCCTAGCTCGTCAAGCGATTTTTAATAATAAAAAAAAGAAATGGTGTATAGCGAGTTGCAAAAATAATAAATATATTATTAATAGGTAATATATAATAGTGTGTGGTGAGTTGCGGTTGTGTAAAAAAAGTGAGGATGTGGAGACGTCCAGACATCCAAAATTGCATATCGAATGGACGTCCAATGGATTTGTGCTGTCTGGGAAGTTCTGACAGTGTTCAATGCTTCGTATGACACGAGGGACTAGCAAAACGAAATAGCTACTTGTGTTTTTAAATATCTCGAATATATCGCTAATTCTGTCAATTCCAATGACTTGTAAGTTATTCTGTATTCCGATAATTAATGGTTGTGGACAGCAAAAAAATAGGTGCTTTTTAATTTCAGCGATTATTATTTAGATTGTTAATTTTATTTTTAATTTTCAGATTCATGATGGTTATGTTACAACGAAAAACTATATAGTCGTATTGTCAAGTTAGCAAAACACCTAATTTTTCCTATAAAGAAAGGAGCGGAAAATTGTTTATGTTGGTATTAAATTAGCCTACTCAGAATGTGAAAAATTCAAAGATGCTCTGTTAGCTTGATACGTATGCAGATGACACTTCCAGGGGGTCGATTCTCGACTTGTAGGAACTTTTTCCTATATAGGAATTTGTGACACTTTTCTATAAGTAGGAAAATATAAATCGACCCCCTGATGGTGTCGCCTACCACTTCACAAAATTCTATCAGGAAGTACAATCGTAACACCTTGCGGCCGCTAGCTCTCACTCTATTTAGAGCAGTTGTTCCCAAACATTTTTCACTGGCATACTCAATTTGCATATCAATAAACAAGGATACAAATATCATATATGCTCAGTGCGAACTGCCTGTGCCAGTAAAAAACGCCTCCCTTAATGTTGCTTCGCATCCCGATTTAGAGAAAGCGTGTACCGAGTTTGTAGGTTATTTAATGTTCTCTACATCTATAGAAGAAATTAGGGCTGGTAGCCGTGACCGGTTAACCGGTTCCGTAGGACCAAAAAACCATTAAAGGACGTAACCGGTTTATAACTGGTTTAAACGTAACCGGTTTAACCGCAATCGGTTTAATCGTAACCGGTTTACCCGCAACCGGTATAACTCTAATCGAAACGGTTAATCCTATCACTTGTTGAGACGTAACTGGTTTAACCGTACCCGTGAACGTAAACAAACAAGTATAGTTTGAGCTTTTAGTAGGGATGCGCATATTTCTTAAAACGTCGATACTGACATCGACTGATATACCAAAAACAAAGTATCGATGGCATTAAAATGACCAAAGTGAAAAAACTATATTTATAAACATCGATGTTTTTAAAACTTATACATTTAAAAGTAAGTAAAACAAAATAAGACTATTTTATAAAAAAATACAAACAAATTTAAACATTCCAAATCTAATAATAAAACAAAGCAAAACTAAGAAAATTATTATTTTTTAATAAATTTACATCACAGTTATCCAAAATATGCAAAATATTCCACGATTAAGCCAGTGATGGTTACAGTTAAACCAGTAACGGATAAACCAGTGACGGGTTTAACTGGTCACGGTTACGGTTAAACTGCCGAATCCGGTCTAATGGGTCCGGTTCGATCGACCGGCTCGGTTTGGTAGGACTGGTTAACCGGATAATCTGACCGGTTATTCGTATAATCTGACCGGTTGATCGGATCAACTGACCGGTTGACCGGATAATCGGACCGGTTAACCTTTTATCCGGACTGGTTAACCAGATATACGGACCGGTTAACCGGATAATCGGACCGGTTAACCGGATATCCGGACCAGTTATAATAATAGTAAAAATCTGGTTAACACCGAAATCGGTCAAAATTAGTCGAACCGGTTAACCGTTTTTCACGTAAGGAATTGACAGCCTTAGAAGAAATGGTTAAGCGGGTTCAGTGGCGTAACATTTCTTTGTAAGGATACCCATTGAAAAAGATCCCTACTTTTACTTGTGCAATATGCTTATATTTCGGTTACAAAAATAAAACAAAATCAGTTTAATTATCTCTGAACGCCATTTATAAAAGCAAAAATAATCAAACATGAAACAACGTGAATTTAATTTTTTATTGTAATAACAATTTAAACAAAGGTTATCAAATGTGAAAATATATGTGTAGCATTTTCAAATCGTGAAAGGTTATCAACATTTTTTCGCCGGAGGCGAACCGCTAGATTTGTGTTCATCTACGTTTTCGCAACAGGTCAGCAGTCAGTACTCCGGTCACGTCGTGGATGGGTGACCCGCAGCTAAAACATGAAATGAATTCCTGGAATAAGTGAGTGATTGGGTATGACAGTAGAACCATCATATGTTGGCTCAATACGCCTTAGACAGATTATAATGCATTAGAAGGGTAAAAAAACTGAAACACAAAAAATTCGTATTTTTAAGAGAAAGGACATTAAGTTAAATTCATATCTTTATAAAGTATATTAATTAATATATTTTTTTATTGTAGGTTTCCTTAAGTGGAAAAACAGCTAACAAAGTCAAAGACTCCAAAGTTTATTAACAAAAGTAATTCTATTTTCTGGTCAATAAATTGAATATAACTTAATATAGGCAGTTAATTAACTACCGTTTTTTTTTTATTAGAAGATGTTATTTGATGTTTTTCATATTTTAGTATTCTTTCAAAATTTTAATAACTTATTGAATTATTAACTCGTTTTCTTTCAAAGCTACTTTACCTTTGTTCCTTTCGCTTAAACATGGCTTTTATTTTTATTTTATTTTTCCTTTTTTATTTTTCACTTTGGATCCACCCTCAGGGCCGCCGAGAGCCAGGTCGGGCCCCGGGAAAATTTTCCAGATCGGGCCCCGTGACAATTTTATAAAAAAATTAAGCCGTTTCAATATCACATTTATATAAAAAAAGGTCTTTCAGCAAAAACTTCTCCTCTTCTTCTACAGCTTTTAAGGTTTATGGTACCACCATGTGAAGGTCCTACTGGCATAGGTACCCCCACTCCTCACTGATTCCAGGCATTAATTCCACGTCATAGATGATTTATAGTCCGCTGGCCGCATGGTGGAACTTTCCAGCAGTCACCCATCCATTACGTAAACAGAGTCCTATTACGAAAACGTAGAAGCGCACCACGAATAGATGATCACTAATCTAGTGGTTCGCCTCTAGCGAAGTTAAGAACCAGTTTTAATAACCTTTCAAGATTTGAATTTCTGTAACAAACAGTGGCGGTTTGCCCGTAAGGGCATTTGGGCACGTGCTCTAGTATAATAAACAAAAAAAAATAACTTTTATATTTTCCTCAATGCCTATTATTATTTTATCTAATATTTAGCGCAAACCGCGTTGGCACGACACTGGACGACCGGGCGTTGAGCGACGTTCCGAGAATTCTGAAATTAAGTGGAAGATGAGCACATTAAATGTGTGCCTCTGTTGTTTTCTCTCTCAATATGATGCGAAAAACAAGGACAACTACAATATCGCTTAGCAAGAGATGAACTCATGCGATGGATTATACGTCACGAGCGGGGCGCTGTCCTCATCGTGACGTGCTGTACCCATGGCACAGATTACCTAGACCAGCTACCCGATTCTGATTGACGTGAGTTTACAATTTGAGCGATTCTAATTCCAACTTACGTTCCAGATGTCTCGAGTATAGCTGTCAGATTCACTCGGGACCTAAAGAGGTAGCGTAACGTGAGTGAAATTAGTAAAAGTATGGTTAAGAAATGCTTTATTTTGATATTTCTGTGTAGAAATTAAAAAAATGAGTTTTTAAAATAATCCAGAACATTTGTCTACAATTTTAAATATAATGTGTGAACACGAACATTTTGCAAGTGACATATTTTTAATTATTCCTCATTGTATTTTTTTTTTGTAGGAGTTATGTTTTATTTTAACCACATTATAAAAAAACAATATTTTTTCCTAATATTACAGAAGAAAACCAAATACAGCACACATTAATATATTTAGGAAATATAATTTATTATTTGCATATTTTTTTTTATCATATACTGAATATATTCAGAATAGGCTCAATTTATAATACAAACATTTATACAATAATGTAAATAAGAAATGTTTAAAATTCAGAAATATAAAATGCCAGGCACTCAAAAATGAGGTAAAAAATACTTCAAGATATAGATGTAATACAAATCATATAAAACATTGACTACTGGAACACTGACAATAAAGCATTAAAATATCTATTTAGGTACAATACCTATTATTTCTTATTTTATTAATTCTAAAAACTCAATAAACCATGCCTCTGGTATATTTTCTAAATTAAACCTTCAAAACAAACCATGCTGCACCATGCATTATCGTAGTTTTCGTAGCCGTTACTCGAGAGATGATTAGAATCAAATTTTAAACGGTACCGAAAAGGGTACCCGATGTGCCTGTCGAACAGTAGATAGAGAAACGGGACGTAACGTAACAACTAATCAGAATCGCACTGCTGATACGAATATACGCAGCGGCATCTTTACCGGCTCCCTCACAAAGGCGACGCCGGTTTCGGCTTAAGGTGGGTGTTTGTTGGACCATGATAATAATTTATTTATTGTGATTACGAAAAAACGTTAGTTGGATCATTGGAATAGTTAAGAAAAATAACTCTTTTTTATAAAGCAGTCAAAAATATGATAAAAAAAAATCAATAATATTTATAAATATGACAAAATTTTAATTTTTCTTTTGATTTTGTCTGACTTTTTGAGGATTTCAAATCTCTGTTTGCTATTTAAGAGTATAAAAAATTCTGAGTCTTATAAATAATTTAATGCTGTACATTTTCGCAAATTGTTGGCAAGGATGACCAAATTCTATTTTGTTCATCTCAAAAAGGTATGCGTTGGAAATTCCAGGCTTAGTTGACAAACTATCAAATAGAGATATAAATATTTTTTCTAATTTGAAAATATAAAATAGAAATTTTTCGCTGGGAGATTTTAAATTGCCTATGCTTTAAAATGCTCCTACACGATGGAATTTTACATCTAAGTGTGTCGAATACTATATATGTTTATAAAGAGGATTTGATTAAATGTCTCGAAGAAATTATGAACACAGAATTCGATAAAAAAACTATTAATCAGACTAAAGGGTTGATAAATTTTGAAAGACAGATTTTAATTTCTGGTTATTTTTCTTCAGCAAAATAATGCCAAATTGCGATATACTTTTTGATCAACTGCAGAGTAGACAGCTCGATGCTCTCAAGGTTAAGATAAACATATCAAATTTTGCAGCAGCTATTCAAAATATTAGAAATAATATAGACACACTAATTCTTGAAGAATGGCAAGCACAACAAGTCCCACAAGAACTAAACTTAAACGACGACAACCCCCAATCAGGTTCAAGTACAAGCATGAAGAGACGGTTTGTTGAAAAGGAGGACTCCATTCCTAATTTAAGGATATGTACCTGAGGAAATTTGTGATACAATAGTAGTGCAGGTAAATGAACGTTTTAGTTTTACTACCCACCTAACAATTGCAAGTTTATTTGATAGTGAAAAATTTAAAGACTACCGAGGTTGTTTTCCAAACGAGGACGTCAAAACTGGGTGTAGTTTATTTCCAAATGTAAACAGCTTAAAATTCAAAAACGAACTGTCGTCCATACTTTACACCCGAGATGACTTTGTGCAACACAATGGGGCCGTACCGTTATTACAAATGTTTTTTGAGAACAATTTGACAATTACATTTTCGGAATCTGTGGAGTTGCTAACTATCCTGTGTACAATTCCCATGACCACAGTGGAGAGTGAAAGATGTTTTTCGACACTAAAACGTATTAAAGCATTTTTAAGGAACACTATGTGCCAAGAGAGATTGTGCGCGTTAGCCATGTTATCCATCGAAAAAAAACTTATTCGGTCCATTCCAAATTTTAATAATCTGGTCATCGATCACTTCGCTAGCCAAAAATCCAGAAGAATGAACTTCAACTATAAGAAATAGTATACAACTAGCGGTACCTAGCAGATAGTCTTCAATTTTGTAATATTTAATTTGTTTCCAGTGTGTTCCCCACTGCCGCTAGTGCCCACGAGCCGC
The DNA here is from genome assembly GCA_927349885.1 of Psylliodes chrysocephalus. Classification (NCBI taxonomy): domain Eukaryota; kingdom Metazoa; phylum Arthropoda; class Insecta; order Coleoptera; family Chrysomelidae; genus Psylliodes; species Psylliodes chrysocephalus. The sequence goes on from OV651820.1 coordinate 19,542,851, forward strand.
CACTGTTAACAAATACTCAACCGCCAAATTACCCGACACGGGGGTCGTTTCTCGACTCGTAGGAATTTTTTCCTATAGGAATTTTTGACATTTTTCTACACATCGGAAATTTATGACATTTGTCTACATGTAGGAAAGTGTCACAAATTCCTATAGGAAAAGCTTCCTACAAGTCGAGAATTGACCCCACGGGGTTTTTCAGAAAAATATCGATAACAAAAATTTAAATTAAAATAATTTCAATTACTAATGTTTAATGTTTAAGTTTAAACATTTTTTAAAAAATAAACTAAAATTTGATTTTAATCTATCAAAAATCATCTTTGTTTAAAAAGTTAAAAAACAAGGAAAATAAATTTACGAAATACAAATGTCCGGTTAATTTTGCGGTCAAGCATATTTTCCTCTTAGATAATCTTTGTTTAAATTGTTAAAACGACATAAATTTAATTCACTTTTGTTTTATTTTATGTTTGCATAAATGATTATTAGGTACTTGTAATTCCTTTTAAATATTGTGTTCTAAGCAAAAGCCGAACCTTCAAGAGCATAAACAAATATTTAAACCTTTAAAGTGATTTTGTTTTATTTTTTGCAACCGGCATAAAAGCATATTAAAAAAGTAAAAGTAGGGATCTTATTGTTTTATTTTTTATTGTTTTCATTTAAAAGGATCAGGCAAAGAAATGCTACGCCACTGAACCAGGGAGTCTATTACCTACCCCTCGTTCATGCTTTATCACTTCCTAGAGTTGTTGAGAAGCGTGTCATATGCAACACGACGTAAGTGCCACTTTTTTCCAAATGCAGATTTTGAGCTGAATAACTTTATTTGCACAATAAAAATCATATCGATGGCACTTTACCAAACGGAAATATATGAAGAATTAAATATCAAAACGTTAAGTGCCAAATGACAGCTGTTAAGTTTAGCTTAAAACTACAAAAATTGCTTCTGTGGTCCTATAACTGTGGTAGACAGAACAAGAACCAGGGCATTTTGGTTGTTAATATTATTTGGTAGCCAAAGGGTATTGATGAAATAGTGCTAAACTAAACTAATACACATAAAATGGCCTTCCTGTAAAATTTCAAAATTTTTACATACCACACTTTCTACCCCTTAACATCGCACAAAAAACATCTATCAATGACTAATAAAAACCATTAAGAATATGAATCAATGTTTGCTGATTTGAAGCTTTATTTCATTGTATACTTATTGTTGTGATTCGCTTTTACAGGTTCTCATAAAAACGACAAAAAACTACTTGATTATGGTTTAAAGGAATTGTCTAAAACAAGAGTTTATAATTATTATTGACTATCTGTGACAAATGCCACCCTTCGTCCTTTCACAGACACAGATGATTTAAAAAGCAAGTAAAAATAATATTCCTGTGTAAAAGCTAGGTTCGCAATGAATTGGCATTATAATGAATTGGCATTATAATTTTCAGGGCAAACAAATTATTGTGATCATGTCTTTTGTGATTTTTGTAAATGAAATAAATTGTTTTAACCCCTTTGCTCAGGATAGTGATTGGCACAAGTGCCGTTTAGTAAAGTAGAATGTTACATGCCTTTGGAGCATATTTAATTTCGTTATCAGATGACGGGATAAATTTGCAGTGTGCTCTCCTACTATAAATAAATTCGATACATGCTCCTTCTAGAGCGAGGTGTCTCTACGGTAACGCATCTGCTTCGCATTCGGGAGGTCGTGGGTTCAAGTCCCACTGCCGACTGGCCCTGCTATGAGTTTTTTCAGAGGTTCTCTCATAGCAATAGGCAAATGCTGGGTCAGTAACCAACCCCATCACCTCAGAACCGATCCCTCCAGTGAGGCTGAAGATTTGCTCTGAGATTGTATGACTTGTAAGAGATGTAAGTGATCTGTGACTACTTCGTTGCGAATTCGCAGCGAACATTCCCGTTGGTCTAGAGAAAGCCTCTATTCAATCGGAAGTTATGCGGGGAAAAATAAATTAAATTGATTGGTATACGAGTATAACAAAAATAAAATGAAGCATACATAATCGAATTCGAGGAAAATTTGCATTCACTTTTAATCGATGTTACTTAGATAAAAAAAAGACATCCAAATATTCCTGGCTGGATCCCAAATAACGTCAATCACACACGCCAAAATGAACTAAAAAAAGTGTATTATTATTTAATTCGATAATGTTTTTGCTCTATTAATACTTTAAAAACAAACTATTTACACAAAAACGTAAATAAAGTAATTTATATGGTAAATTATGTTTTCACATTACATATCGAAGAAATGATGATTGTCTTCTGCTTATACGTAAGCGATATCTATTAAATATATGTTGAAATCATAACAATTGAACTGATAATTTAAATGCAACAATAAGTGTAATAATTTAATATATAATGGGTCATCAAAAAACTTTAAACGTCCTTTTTTTTAGAAAACAGGTCCCTGTCCATCGTAAAAATAAAGTGTACCTGTTTCTGAGAATATGACAGTATATGTTTTTAGATTCATTTATGCCTTTTTAAATATCGGGGAAATATTCACTAAATGGACATAAAAAACAGTGGCGCATTCAAAGTTTAAGTCTGGGTGTAGGGGTAGCAAAGTTTAAGTCTGGGGGTAGTGGTAATATTTAAAACATTATTTTAATAATAATACATTTTAGTGCCTATAAAAAGATGGCTCTAAAAATTCTTGGGGGGAGGTAATTACCCCCATTACCACCCCGTATATGCGCCCCTGACTAGAAGTAGGTACCTATTTTAAACATTTATTTTTATTTGACAAAAAACGTCCGATCCTTTAAAGAAAAGACCAAAGGAACATCGAGAAGATTGCATGAAGTTCAAGACATATCAATGAGGCTCAAATAGAAATAATGCAATTCTGGAAGGGTCATCACAAATATAAGGAAACGTCGTCCACTTTCCCAAATTTGGCGTATAAAACAGACTTTTTTTAGTGGGCATCTGCGACCTTGTCAAACCAATTCATCTCCATTATTTGTTTTTAAACAGAAGCAGGAAAGCTAATTTTAGTCTATTAGTCTCGAAGAGAGAGGTTTCCACGGCTCGCGTCAATTTCTAGCGCGGATAAAAGACATTGTCACACTCACCTTTGCATAAAATGCATCGAATAGACGGTATACGGCGCTCCTACTACATACATTCAATAAAAGTTTGTCACTTATAAAAGTGTTGTGAATGTGTTTGCTAGTCAAACGAAGCTCATCTTTCTATACATAATTACTTAGTAGTTAATTTATGAACGGTGGGTACGTAATATTTAAACTATTTATAAAGCTAGGCGTGCATCGTTAAAAATATACATTCTAAATATACGTCAGCTCTCTCATGCGTTGATTCTCACAACATCCGACTCAGAAAATCGGGAGTGAACCGCATTGTTTAACCGTTCGAATGCGAAAAACCATGGGAAAGCGCGTAGTGTCGAATAAAAAATATTATGAAAGTGTCACAAAATAACGCGAATCAGACCTTGCCGCCTTACCATACTGGGACCGCATTGCGTGGGTGACATAATTCATCGCGCCATTGAATAAATTCTAATACAAAGAACAGTTCATTAGTTAATCAAGTTAAAATAAGTGCCAGTGTAAATCGCATCATGTCACACGAGGCGCAGTTAAGGAGAAGCCAAAGAGCGGACTTTTCACAAGGCGCTACGGCCTTAATGTCAAGAGAAAGAAGCTTCGTCAGGCCGAATAAAGACTTCTCGAAACGACGCTCCCAAACAATGATGGCTATGAAAGGTAAACCCACGATGGAGATATACAGACCGCCCAATGTCAGAACGGATATTCCAATGAGCGGAAAACTCAACGTTCATGCCAAAGAATTCACCATGAACCACGAACTACAATCGTCCAAGTCTAGCGGTAATCTAAATTTAGCAATGTATGAACCAATAGGTCTACAACATTCTAAATCCAGCGGAAGCATCCTTAGACACATCAACCACCCAGGACTCTTCCCCATAATTCCTGGCGTGCCCTTACCTCTGCTCCATTCGGCTTCTACCACACAATTACTCACTCAAATGCATCGACCTATCCAGTACCACCCAGAATTACTAGCCCACCCAGTATTCTCTGGAGTAAATCAAACTATTTACCATCAAAACTGGAACAATAACATACAATCCAGGCAATCAAGTCCGAAACCAAACCATCTGAAGAGATCCAAGAGTTTAGGAGCTGCCGATTCTAGAGCCTTAGCTAGCAAACTCAAAGACATACCAAAAGAAGAAATCGACCTAACTATATTCTCCCAAGTGGACCAAAGCAATCTAAAAGTAGCACTAGATGACCCCACTCAAGTGCCCACGAGGACTCTAATGGATCTAGTCAAAACGATCATGGAAAAAGTGGTAGAAGGGATGAAATATAGCGAGCCTATTGCTAAGTTCTGTCTATTAATAATAGAAAACGAAAAGAACCAAACCTTCCTGGAATCGCTTCTGAATATGTGCCAACAGTGGTACCAAGAAAGAGATAAGATCCTCAGAGGGATTAAAGCGGGTGACGGTACGAGATTTACGGCATTCATGTGGTTCTTAACAGAAATGTGCAGCCAGTTGAAAAGACATCACCTCAAAGACCAATTTGAAGCCTTACAGCCTGAGCTAGTTCTGCTGTCCATTCTAGCAAAGTGTTGTCAAGCCTGCGTGGAACTTCCGATCAAGTGCCTATCGGAAACTGAGTGCCTATTTTTCGTTTTGACGTCGATCGGCCGAGATCTAGAGACTGAGCTGCCGCAGCAGTTGGATCAACTCCTCGCTAGCGTCAGGGATGGTTTCTTGGCCAGCGCTGGGTCTTCGGGAGCGCGTCGTACTTTGTTGCAACTGATCGAGCTACATGCTTCGAATTGGCAGCTACCGGGTTCATCTGTTTTGTATTATTATCCGAGAATTAAGTGAATGCCGATATTTCGTACTTAAATTAATTAATTTTTTTCTGATAAACTGTTTTTTACGTGATAATATAATATTTAATGAAAATAATGTTTTTTGTATAGGTATTTGTTTAGTTGCTAAGAATACTATGAAGTAGTTTTAAAAAATAAAATAATTACTATTCCGTGATATTATGAAATGTGATAAATTCCTGGAAAAATATTTAAGGTGGGTTAAAGTGGCTTTATATTGTTTAAAAAATATCAGTTACATCTTTGATATAGTTTTTTGGTGGTTACGTCTTTGAAAAATACTCATTTATTGTTGTTCAAAGTTATGTCAATTTTATATAATTTGTTATGATTCACTTTCGGCTAGATTGTAATTCACATTTAAATTAAACTCTAATATTTCATATTTTCTATAATTGTTTTTACAGCTGATAATTTGGATTATCTTTTTTAATTTAGTAGGTTATTTTAGTTTTAATAATATTATGAAATAGTAAAAAACATTAAATCACATCATGACAGGAAGGAAGTAAATTTTAATAGATATAATATTAAATATTATATCATTAAATAGGTCTACTTGCCCTTATTTTAGACATTTTTTCCAATATACCTAGTTTTAAAATTATCTAGTTTTATTATTTTTGATAAAATACTTATTTTCATACCATTACCGTAGGTACTAATTTAATATTTTATAAAATCAACTATAAATTCATATTAACAATTTATGGTTTAAGGCTGGCTGAAATAACCTTTTAGCTTGATTGATTTTTCCCACATTTTCCCTATATCAGAATTACTGAAAACCATTTATTTTATTTCAATTAATACTGTGAATTGGCAAATACTCGCAAAAAATTGATTGAAATGTGTCATCAAAATAAATTTCTACAAACTTCATAATAACTTTCATAATTTCATAATTATTAAATTAATACAATCAATAATAATCTGGAAATTATTATTTTATTTGTACAGTTTAGAGATAACAGTGCGTCTGATGAATTATTCCAAAAAATGATTATTTTAAAAATATAATTTACGCAAAAAAATGATTAAAATGGTCAACAAATATCAAAATAAATTTCTACTAAGTTGATTCCGTAATTTCATAATTATTATTTTATTTATTTATTTTAGAGATAGGTACTACTGAGTTTAAAGAATTCTTCCAAAAATTTATTAATTTAAAAATAGAATTTAGTATACAGTGATATTCTCAAGTTTACATTTCTTTTTTAACTGTGTATAGAAGTAATTAAAATAAACTTTTTCAAAAAATTCAATAATAAGAAAAAACAAATAAAACCAAAAGAAAACAAAAACAAACGAAAAAATAATACAAAAAAATCACAAGGATTTAGCTCTGGTGGCATCGGTAGCATCACGAGAAAGAAAGTTATAGAATTAAAAACTCCACATTTAGACCTGTCATTGGTCGAGAAGTACCTACTTTCCCAAATAGGTGTTTTATTTTTCAGGCAAAATTTGATAAAATTCGTGAATATATTGAGAACATAAACTATACTATATACCATAAAAAATAAATGCTATATTTAATTTTATCGCTTATGATTATTTGTCACGAAGTATTCCAAATTTTTTGCGCTTCAACAATGATAAAAGTATTAGTAAGCCGAAATTCTTGATGCAGCCTTCAATAAATTTCATTTAGGTAGGTAGGTAACTATTTTATTACATTTTATACATAGCTTACGTAATGAATCATATGCGGAGTTATTTTTAAACCGCCATCTGGTCAAATTAACAAAAACTGTTTGTGTTTACTTATTGTCTTATTGATTACTTCATTCATGGCTAATGCAAATGTAGTGTTAATAGTGTTAACATTTTTAACAGTTGAAGAAAATATGTACTGATGCATTTTTATGTTACCTTACAAAACGGGAAGTATTTGGCTGGGATAGGTATACGTATTTGAATAAAATGAAAACGATAGCGTTTCAATACCGTTAATACCGGGATTTTAATCGATTTATTATTACTTGACCATATACGTTAACAATACTTATACAGGCTGTTCCTAAATATCATGACAATATTAAAGCAGGTAAATTGGCCAACTTCATGACTAAAATTTAATGTTAACATGTCCTCTATAAATTATTTTTTTTTTTCAAGGAAAGGGTGTAAAAAATATCAATTAAGATACCCCTCCGGCACACTGCTGGTGTTAATAATTTTAATCTTTAAACTATTTTTTTAACACCCTTTTATCTTAAAAAAATGAATTTTAAATGGGTCCTCTTGACCGGTTTCTACCCTTTCGGATCTCTCGAAATCGTAGCGGCTTTAGAACGCGATCGATTGTACATACTAAAATAGTAGTTTGTGCAACAAGAGTGGACATGAACAATCCATTGGAGTTGTACAATATATTTTTTCTACGACGCACTAACGAAAAACTACAAATTTAAAAAATATTTTAGGTAATTAGGACAAAATAACTAATTATAAAATAATTTATGAATTTTACTGATTTTTAAAATAAAATAAATTAAAAAAAAGATTTTATTTAATTGGTCCCCCAGCCGAGATTGGATCTTGGGATTTTCGCGTGGAAGGCAAACACTCTGTCTTCGCGTCCACGGCCACTTTTAGCATTTTGGTTTTAATACTCGTAATTAAAATACTTTCATATAGTTTGATTATTTTTTTTTTTAAATATTGACCAAATAAAAATATTATTTATCGATTCTACACAAAAAGAACTTATTTTAATGTATATTTAATCTCAATAACTAAAAAAATGTACTGACAATTAGTTTGACAGAATTGTCATTTAATGTCTTTTTTCATTGGCATTATTGACAGACCATATCTACGCGCAGGACGCACCAAAGAAGTGGAGAAGGTAAAATATGATAAGGTACCGCCTGCGCATCCATGACGAGTTTAGATTTTATACACAGTTTTACCTTCCACTCTTATTCATGTAAATGAGAAGGAGAGAGAGGTTACCCTAAAGCACAATAAACAAATTTCAGGCTTGGCTTTGTTCAGCTATTATGTTTATGTACAGCTTTGTTTTTTGTGTTGTGGCTGTTGTAAGCTTTTTTGGCGTCGGTTCTTTATTGGCTTGCTTATATTTGTAATTTTTTGTGCTTTAATTTCGATTTAGTATTAAATTATACTTGATAGTATTTTCCGATGCACTATTTTATAATTATTGCACAAAATGTTCTTAAACCTTCCCTGGAACTTGTTAACAAAATGTGCAAAACGAAATTGTGCATAGTGTCTATACTTTTTCATTGACAGTTATCATTCTGCCCCTCTCCACTTTATTGCATGGGACGCACTGGACATATTTGTATCCTTGTTTATCGATATGGAAAAGAAGAAAGTGAGAATACACTGGCACTGAACATTCCAATGGAAAAAGCCATAAAACTTTAAAAATAATAGTAGTTGAACATTCCAATGGGAAAAGCCATAAAACTTTAAAAATAATAGTAAAAACTCAGTCAAAATGTGAACTGTGATTGGTGGATTTCATTTTTTTGCAGTGTTCTCACTACCTAGAATGGATATGAAATATATTCGTTCAGTTGAAGCAATGACATACTTTTTCGTTTTGTAGTCTGTGCGTAGATAAGCTAATATCCATGTGGGTGTAGAAAAATGTAATTCTCTTATAAATTTTAAGGGTGAGATTAGAGAACAACTGCAAATATGGCGGCAACTTTGCAGATCTGCAAATATGGCGGACTTACATATGCAAGTATCAAGTTTTCGTATTCCAAAAAAGATCTGCAAATTCGCAATATTTATTGTGGTTTATTACCCCCAACAACACTAAACCCACATCCATTACTGTTTAAAAACTAGATAATCTGACACCACGAACTGTATTCAATCAAAAGAAACAAAAGACTTCATGGTTGTAGGATATTCTAACCTTCTTAAGGGTGGATTTGGATTTAGTGTTGTTGGGAGTAATAAACCACAATAAATATTGCGAATTTGCAGATATTTTTTGGAATACGAAAACTTGATACTTGCATCTGTAAGTCCGCCATATTTGCAGATCTGCAAAGTTGCCGCTATATTTGCAGATCCGCAAAGTTGCAGACGTTCTGTAATCTCACCCTAAGTCGATACATTTTTCTGGTTAGCTATAAAAAATATTTTCTAATTTAAAGGGCGGTTTCTACCCTTTTAGTCTCTCGAAACCATATAGTGGCTTTGGAACATGATTGTAAAGGGTGTATCTTATAGTGGTACCCGATGTTTTTTTCAAATAACATGACAACCAGGTGACAGATCGCAATGTTTGTTAATCTTTTAGAAACGTCAGACCAGTACAATTTTAACAATGAACCATCTTACACCACAAGAACATGCTGAAATTGTAAAAATTTATTTTAAAAAAAAACTCCTATTGCGTGCCATTTTCCCGAATCGATTGATATCGAAATACGGCGATTTCGACTGGCCGGCTCATTCACCAGATTTGACCGCACCTGACTTTTTCCTGTGGGGATACCTGAAGGGAAAGGTTTATGCCGGTAAACCAGCCACTCTCCAACAACTTATGGCCAACATACGCCGAGAAATCGCTGCCATTCAACCCGAAACACTCCAAAAAGTGATGGAAAATGCCGAAAACAGGCCGATTTGTGTGGCATCCGGAGGTGGTCACTTGGCCGATGTCATCTTCAAAAAGTGACCAAATAAATTGTAATGGGTCCAATTTCAATAAAAAAAAACATTTATTACAAAAATTCACTGTGTGTCAAATTATTTAAAAAAAAAAACTTCGGATACCACTATAAGATACACCCGTTACTTACTGAAAAACTGTAATTCCCCGTAAATTTTAAGTCGATACATTTTTTCTGGTAAGCTATAAAAAAATATTTTTTAATTTAGAATAAGGCGCGGTTTCTACCCTTTTGGATTTTGCGAGATCATAGCGGCTTCAGACCGTGATTTTACAAAAACTGTAATGCTCTTGTAAATTTTAAGTCAATACATTTTTCTGGTTACCTGATTAAAATTATTTTCTAATTTAGAAGGCGGTTTCTACCCTTTTATATATCTCTAAACTCATAGCGGCTCTAGAACGTGATTGTACTTACGAAAACTGTAATTCTTTTATACATTTTAAGTTGATATATTTTTCTGGCTGGCTATAAAAAATATTTTCCAATTTAAAGGGCGGTTTCTACTCTTTTGGACCTCTTGAAATCATAGCGACTCTATACGGTGATTGTACATACCAAAACAGTGATTCGTTTGCAAATTAAAAGTCTATACATTTCGTCGCTGGGAAGGCCAGGGGCGTAAGCCGAAAAATGCTCAATTTGGGTTAAGAACACCACAAATCTGTTAAAGTGGATATATAGGATGTGACAAAAAGGCGTATCTTTCCTCTTTATAGTTAAAACATAATATGGCAAATTAAATGCACTAAACATGCATAAGCCAAATGCACAAAAGTTTAATTGCGTCTCCTGTAAAATAGCTAAATTGGAGTTACGCCTCTTTGTCTTTCTAGCGATGATTTTTTCTGGTTACCTATAAAAATATTTTCCAATTTAGGAGGTTTCTACCCTTTTGAATCTCTCGAAACCATAGCGACTTTAGAATGTGATTGTACATACTAAAACTGTAATTATCTTATCTCGTAAATTTTAGGTTGATATACATTATTTCTGGTTAGTTATAAAAATATTTTATAATTTGAAGGGCGGTGTCCTACCCTTTTGGATCTCTCGAAATCATAGCGGCTTTAGAATGTGATTGTGTATACTAAAACTACTTCCCTCGTAAATTTTAGGTTGATACGTTGTTTCTGGTATCCATTAAAAAATATGTTCTATTATTATATAGTGAATTTCTTCCCTCTGAAACATTCGAATTTATAAACGTGTACGTGAGCAAGGGTAGTCTATGTGATATATAAACTTACTTTTGATATATGAAACATTTTAGGCTTTATATTACTATAAAACAAATGTATAAACATTTTTCATTCTGTAAATAAATAACAATTATCATTACATTTTTTACAAAGAAAGGTGAGAAAATCGGTTGACCAGCAATTTTGGAAATATGAAAAAACATACCCAGCTAACACAGGCACGTGATTTTCACGTGAAATACACGTCACATTTTACGTCGAAATCACCAAATTTATGACGTGCTGGTGGCGACAATATGTCACAGATCAAAGACGTCATACAGAGCGACGTGATAAATACGTCACCACATAACGTGTTTAGACGTCAAAAGAAACACCATAATACTCCGTTAAATCTGTTTAATTTATAAATAAAATGTTTATAAAAATCAATTCATAAAAAAGTTTTATAAAAAAAAAGATAGGCATTGCATTCTTGTTACTGTATAAAATTTCTGAATTGAAACAGTAATATACTAACCTGAACTATTACTAAATAAATATTACTTCTTAGAATATGTACTTAGAAAGTATAAATTAAAAAATATTTTAGCAGTGTCCAGATATTCAACAAATCATTCCGAGTATACAGGCTTGGAGCAGCTTATTAAATTTTCGTTTTATTAAAACAAGTATTATAATCCACAATTCCCCTACGAAATTATGAAAAATACACCCCAAACTAAAACAAACCAAAGAAAAATTAAAAAAAAACTAAGAAATAAAGAAAAGAAAAAATGAATGCATCGAACAGTGAGAGTATGAATCGTAAGCCCAATTCGTAGGTTTAATTTTACTTTGGGGATATGAGGGTGAATTGTTCATATTTTCAAAATTATTGCATTTTCAGTTTTCGAATCTCAACCGATTTTCTCATCTTTCTTTGTCATTTCACGTTAAACAAATGATGGATCTTGGAAAATGTATTCTCATGGAGGAAGGATAATTCTAGTACAATCTGAGATAGACATCCATCTACACGATGTTACAAGGGTGGCTAAGGAGAAATGACAAAACTGGGAGAATGAGTGAGTTTCGTTGAGGCTTATATATTTTCAAAATTGCATTATTTTTTTTTTCTTTTTTGATACTGTAATGTTTGTTTTTTTTCAAACAACAGTTTATTTGTAAATAATTTATTTAAACACTTATTTTTTTTAACAATACTAATTTATATATTTCGAATGTCTTTGAATTGTTCACTATTGCGTTGTTCCTCCACCAATATTTATATAAAAATTTAAAATTATGGTGAAGGTTCCAGAATGTACAAATTTAAAATTATGGTGAAGTTTCCAGAATGTTCTTCGCCAAAACTAGAAACATTGTCCCTTTCTTGTCAAATAGTAATCGAAAGGGCCTCCGCCATAGTCGTCACATATGTTTGGTCTTAAGGGGTTTAATTATGTATGATAATCGGACAAGTTGAGCCTCAAAGGCCAAATAAGACAGAGAGGGACTTGGAGTATTAGAGCATGACTGAATAATGAAATGGCTCACATTACAATACTTAAGATGTAGGTGCTGTTTTTGATTAAAAAAAAAAAAAACTACAGTTTAACCTTCTTTTGTAAAGTTTTTGGCATCTGGTTTGTGTCTTCTTCAGTAATTTTTATTTATATTTTTTTTTCTTTATTAATGGTTCATTATTGAGTATCTTTTATCTTCTATTATTTTACAAGAGTATATTGGAAAACAAAAAACCAACTAATTCCAGCACACATCCACCTATCCCACTGATACAAACAATCTGGATTATATATACATGCCCGTCACACACAGAGTTAAAAATATAAAATGTTAATAGCATTATAAGTACTGATAGTAGTAGAACAAATTTGTTTAAATATGAAATAATAAGTTGACAAAATATTACAAGATAAAAGATACTCAATAATGGCCCATTAATAAAGAAAAAATAATATATCGTCGCTGTCAAGACAAAAGCTGCTGCGATTTTGTCACAAATTGAGATATTACTGTACGTGACAAATTGAGATATTACTGTACGTGACAAATTTTGACATATGTTAAGCCATCTAATATAATTATATCCATTACATAGTATTTTAGATTATAAAATCTTTTAAGTGAGGAGATGTCGGTCCTATTGTTAAGTTTTTTCAGCCTCCTCTAAAATTTTCTAAAACCTAGGTACATAGCAGATTTTGAGTTGACAACAATGATATTAACATAATAAAAAATACTGAAGAAGGCACAGAATAGAGGTCAAGAGCTTTACAAAACAAAAAACTCTCGAAAAAACTAGTTTTATTTAAAATCAAAAACCTACATCTCAAGATCAAAAGAAAAAATTCAAAAATAAGGTGTAAGAACCGAAAATAAACGGAATATTCATAAAATTTATGCTAATATCAAAAAAAGTATTAAATTTTTTGGTAGGCTGTTTGTGAAGAACTTTGGCAGTGTCACACAAAGTAAGCAATGTTCGACTTTCATAGCTATTCTACTCCGATTTAAAAAGAGAACGGAATACTTAATGCGGCTTATGTTGATATGTCTTTTGACGTTCGAAAAAGTCAATAAAATTTAATATTTAAAATACCATGGAACTTTTTAGGTAATGTCTCCCTCTAAAAGATAAATGTCACACAAAAAGTATACAAAGATTCATCTTGATGTTGGTTTATTTGTTCACATTTTAGACATTTCTTTTGATTTATCCTAAAGGTATTTGTCCTTTAGAAGATAATTGAGAGTGGATGAAATTTACCTACTGTAGCTAAATGAGGAATAAAACCAGAGCCAGTATTGGACCCTTTGAGCATTTATTATATTTTATTTACATAATACATTTTTAAAATATTTAACGATTATTTTATTTATAGATGAACAAGTGTACAGGGTCTTCCATTTATTCAAAATGTGATATTTTTTTTTAATTCCGTTTTAACCCTAAGAAAATTTTACAGAATTAAAAAATGCAATATCACTAATTAATTATAAATGGCACACATCAAGTATGGAAAGTGACATACAAAACACTTATTAAAGTAATGGTAAGTATATTTTCTTTTTTAAAGTCATTCCAAATATAAATACATCCAAAAGTGTTGACAGATAAAATCTCAAAATATTACATATGTAAAAACTGTTATTGTATATATATGTAGGTATAGATTTGACTTAATTTTTAACAGTAAATATTTTTGCAGTACCATCATCAGATGTAGTCAAAATTTTATTATCTTTAAACACAGATATACTCAGAATATCGGATTTATGTCCTGTTAAAGTGTCAATTAGAGTTCCTGATTTCACATCACACACATAAACAGCACCATCTGTCGCACCAATAAATATTTGACCATTAGTGCCCCATTTCAGTAATGTAACAGCACATTCTATCTTAGCTTGATGTCTTAATGCATGTCTTCCAATTTCCCATACACATAATTGGCCAGAGATTGATCCAGTTGCCATTATACCTAAATCTGGGTGAAATATTGCAGTTTCTATTTCATTTTCACCATCCGGAAGTAAAGTTGTTAATGTCTTACCATCAGTTAACTTAACTAATCTAGATTCTGGTGATAATATGGCCAAAGTACCTTCTTTATTTATATCTAAGTTTGTTATGGATTGTGCCTGACTATTACTCCATTCAACGGTACATTCTTTAATATTCCAAAGTCTTAAACATCCATCTTCATATCCAGCTAGGAGTTGCTTTCCATTTGGCAAAACTTTTGCACATGAGGTAGATGCAATATTTTGAGCTACAAGCAGTTTACAATTACCTTGGGGTATTTGCCATAAGTATATGTCACCAGAATGGCATCCACAGAAGAGTACATTCCCAGCAGGGTGCCACAACAACCACTCCATGTCATCCCCTTCATAACACCACACCAGTTTCTTATCATACATGCTCCACACCTGTATCATCCCAGCCATATCTGCTGTTGCTACATATTGACTATCAAAATTAAAGCTTACTTCAGTTACGGAATCCTTATGTCCGGAACATTCAAATAATATATCACCAGTCTCAGTGTTCCAAAGATATGCCAGATCGTCTTCACCACCTGTTACGGCTATTTTGTCATCGTTACTTAAATCTGAGCTAAACACTGCTTTGCTATGTTTTTGAAGAGTTAAAAGGGCTGTGTCTACTACTTGAATCTCAACATCTTCATAACCAGGCTCTTGGAGGCTGACTTCATCAAACATGTTTTCAACAGGTTCCTCTTCATCTTCACCGTCTGAGTAAATTACTTCAATGTCTTGAAGATCTTCGGGTAATTCAAAATCATCCATATTTTTATTGTTGATTTATTTTAAATCATTATAAAATAAAATATTGTAAAACGCGACACTTCAGCGAACTCTCACCGACGTTTTAATCACACGTTAATCATAACCTCTTTTAACTAACAACCTATCATAAAATGGTCATGCGGTTCCGGAATTATATTTAGATGGAATTCGATGTATAAAACAAACTATAATTTTTAATAAAACAAAAATATTATATATGTTTTATTTGTATTTTGTTGTGATATCAGAAAGTGTATTTTAAATTGAAAATACCTTGTAGTTGTAGTACCTTACAAAGTAAAATTTAGATAATAATTTTTTTTAAGAGAAGAGCATGGAGGAAGAGTGTCAAAACAAATTATTCTAAAAAGAAGAAAAATGAGGTTATGAAGCTTTGAATTTTCAAAAATAAATAATGAATATACAAAGAAAAGCTATTAAACTCTTCCAGGAAATTGCTGTAAAATACCCATTATTTAATTGTTTTAGATTCGCCAGTAAAACAACCGCAGAATATTGTGCGGATTCAGTTAAGTAAGTTCTTAAATAAACTAAGTATTCAAACTATAAGAATGATTTTTTCTTGTAGAAAATTTGATTATGAAAATTTTGTTTGTTCCTTACTTTTACGGAATTCTGCAAGGTCATGTGCGCTTGCCGTTAGAAGTTTTAATATAGAAATTGCCCAAATAGCTGAGCAGGTATCTCAAGAAGCTATAGGCCTTATGAGATTTAAATTTTGGGAAGACACTATAGAAAAATGTCTAACCCACGATTACAGATTAGTACCTAAACATCCTGTAGCTCAAGAACTTTTTAAAGTATGTCCATTTAACTATAATTTAAAAAAAAATCTTCCACAACTTAATACAGAACTTTTGTTTTTAGGCTAATAATAAGCAGAAACTGACAAAAAGATACTTCAAAAACTTAATAAATTCTCGTAAAAATTCCCTAGGCATAACAAGTTTTAAAACATTAGAAGAATTGGAAAAGTATGCTGAACATAGTGTTTCCAATATTTATTATTTAATTTTAGAATCGTCTGGTATTAAAAATGTTCATGCAGATCATGCTGCTTCACATTTAGGAAAGGCCCAAGGAATTGTGCAACAAATAAGGTAACATAACTGAAATAAGTTACTTTTGGTAATGTCTAGTTTGAGCTCTTTTTGATTACAGAAAAACTAAGCTTACATACTCTTGTAAGTATTACTATTGTAGACAAAAAAACCTAAGTTGTATATCCTGTAAAAATTAATGTTACAAATAATTTTTTAAATAAAAATATGCTGTTTCTTCAATTAATATTATCAATTTTACGAGAAAGGAAGTAAATAGGGGTTCTGGGTCTGTAAAATAACATCAATAGTTATAAAATATTGTTAGGACAAGGAAAATTATTAGAAAAGAATTGCTGTATTTTTGATAATAAATAATTGGATAGTAAACCTTTTGTGCAACAATGTAATATGTAAAAGTATAGCATCTCTGAGTTTAATTAATTTGCACAAGATATGGAACTAAGATTTTTTCTTTACAATACTGATATCTACAAGTAGAATAGTTTCGGGATATATTGCGACACGTCAAGCGTCCCCTCCAATTCTTTTTCGAACCCTGTTCCCCACTCAGACGCATTGTGAGTGGAGTTGTCGCAATATTGCCCGGAACTATTCTACCTGTTTGGTGAAGTTAAATTTAATTGTTTTAGAAGTATACCTCATGCCAGACGTTTAAATTTTTTATCAATACCTCTTGAAATTCTGGTAAAGAACAAAGTTGTTCAAGAAGATGTATTGAGAGCTAAAAAGAGTGAACAATTGACAGAGTGTACATTTCAAATAGCTAGTAGGGCCCACCAGCACTTACTAAAAGCAAGAAGTTTAGCAAATAGTGTTCCCAAGGAAGGCAGAAGTGTTTTATTACCAGCAGTGCCAGTTTTTATGTATTTAGATAGGTTACAAAAAGTTAACTATGATGTATTTGATCCAGGCTTACAGAATAGATCTTGGAAATTGTTACCCAGCCTTTGGTTAACTAATTTTAGAAATAAATACTAATAACTGTTTTATTTTTTATTAAGACTGTTTTAAAGTTGTCATAATTTATTGTCGAATGTATTTTTTTTATGTTCACAGTTCTATCTTGGAGTATTCCTGCTTCTAAGTTTCAGGATTACTTTACTTGGAAGTTGTTGCATTACATCTCGTATAAAAAAGGGGATAAGTGAAAGTATATGGAGAATAAAATTAATTAGAATTTTTTAATGGCATATTTTTATAGAAATATACAATGTTAAGAAAAATAATACAAAATATGGAATGCCACACTTAAGTACAGTATACATCTAAAGAAAATAATTGTAACATACTAAAAGTACTCAAAAAAGTACTCCATCTAGAAAATTTATATATCTTTATCACATATTTGAAACAAGCCTAAAGAATGCATTTTTTTTTAAAGGAAATATTAAAGCTCATAATGGACTTGTTCAAATTTAAAATATGCAAGCTTTGTAATATTAACATTAATTTGACACAAAATAAGTAACTTGAAAATGTTTTATAGTTTTTGTAGTAACGACCTATAAATAAACCAATCAAATTTTTTTTTCTGTAAAATGAAAATTTTATTCTCAACTTGACTTGCAAAATTTATTATAACTGATAATCCTATAAATTAATTAATAAACATGTAAAATATATCCAATGTGTTCTTTTTGAAACAACAGTACAGTTTTTACCTATAATCATATTCCAGTTGTATTTTTCTTGTAGAGAGCATTGTTATAACTATTATTGACCTTCAAGATAGTTTAAAATGAGTCACAGCTTTAAAAATCCCCTAAAATAGTTCGATTTTGCTACTCAAAAAATTGCCTAAAGATTTAACAACAATTAGTCGACTTCACATTGTCTTGATATACAACATTAAAAAACAGTGATGTATAATCTGAGGAGTAACATTTGCCTAATATACTCTAAATTTTGATGTCTGTACACATTTTTATTTTTTTTTTTTAATTTATGCCAGTTTGTATGCTCATCAAAAATTGTATAATATAAAATTGGTGTATTAGTCTCTTTCGGCAGAGAAAATTGACAAGTGACGCTTGTCATTTTTTAAATTGTTTTTTTCAAGTATGAAGTATCACGATCAGAAACAGTTTCATACATTTCTTAAATAAAATATCAAGAGAAATTTCATTGTGATACTTATGCTTAAACTTTTATATCGTTTATACTGTAATAATGTCTGTAATATAAATATATCGATCTATAATACTTCTTTAAACCTACAAATAAAGCCTAGCATAACCCCGGAAAAAGCGCACTACTGTCACCTATGTGACAAACGATCAACATTCAGTTTCAACATTGACCAAACTAACATAGGTAACTTAACCAGTATATTGATATGTCACAGGAACGGGATGCATTTGAGATGGCATGTGTTGCAGTCTTTGAATGTGGCAGTTTCGGCACATCAGCCTATCCTCTAATGGGTAACAGCGTTTGTCAGGTTCGTCTGTCAACTGCATGCCACATTCTTCGCAGATGTAACAGTCTACATGGAAATCCTTGTCCATTGATACCACACGGACTGTTTCTTCCGTGCCCTCTACAGGAGTTATACCTAAAAAAATTGTTTAAATGTCTGTCATGACAATGAAAAACAGCAGCTTAACTTACCTTTTCCACATGCTGCACATTTGGGAGCAAACATCCTGTGGTAGTCATTCACACAATAAATTTTATTGTCTACATCCACAGTGAAAGGTACTCCGTCTAAACACTCATTGCACACACAACACCTGAAACAACCTGGATGGTACGATTTGCCCATGGCTTGCAGAATCTAAAACAAATATCATATGAACAAGAGTAACGTTACTTTGATATGATTTTTACCATTTCCATTATAAGATGGTTACAAATTGCACACTTTTCTGCAGTTTGCTGGAAGCCAGAATACTGCAACAAGAAAATAACAGTAACCATGTAAAATGTATTTATATAAATTAAGACTATTCAAAAAAAATAATGCTTTTAAACGCAAAAACTTAAAGTATAAAATGGTATTAGCAGATAGTATTCTTTTAAAAAATACTGAATGAATTTAATAGAAAATCACTTTTATATAAACTACTTTAAAAAATGATTAACTAATTCAGTAAGGAATAATAGAAAATGTTAGTAGTAAAACTAAGTAAAAATAAAATCATAAATACATCATTTGGAGTAGGGCTTACTAGGTAATCTTCTTCGCAGTAGACCCTTCCGTGGACATTATAAAACGCCTTTCCTCTGAGGGCCCTTCCACAGGAACAACATATAAAGCAATTGGTGTGGTACAAATTTCCCATTGCTTGGCATGCCTGACCGGCACCCGTAACTTTGTCTCCACAAGTGTGGCAAATACCTAAAAATAAATTTGTTGCAGGAATCATTGAAAACATTAATGTTTTTAGTTATTTAGGATGTTAAGTGTTCTGGTAATAGGTGAGTGTTTGGCATAGTTTGTATAATACAAAGGGATAAAAAATAAATCATTTGATCTCAACAGCCTTGAAGGAACTATGAGATATATTTGCTCCAGAATGTTAGGACAGTTGTAAATTCGATTAATTATAATCTTCTATTCTCTAATTTATCTAGATTGATTAATTTTAAATTTTTCAAATAATCATACTGAACATTCAATCTAAAAGCACAGTACTTTACAAATTTCTTTTGCACCCTTTCTATTTGATTAATATAAATTTCATATTGAGGATTCCAAACAATGGTGGAATATTCTGGAATTGACCTAACCAGTGAGCAGTATACTGTTTTGAGTGATTGTACAGATAAATCCTTAGAGTTTCACATTATAAAAGCTAACATCTTTAGTGCTTTGACAGTTATTATATTAATATGTCCCTTGAATGAAAGAGATGAATCAAAATTCACTCCAAGGTCCTTAATTAATTGAACTCTGCCTAGTTCATTATTGAGCAATTGGTATATAGAGATAATCTTGGGGGGTTCTTTTATAGAAGCTAATAACCGAACATTTATTGGTATTTAAAGAAAGCCCGTTCATCTGACACCAATTAATTAAATTATTTAAGTCTGATTGTAACAGCATAGTATCATCATTTACCCCTACAGTTTTAAAAAGCTTCATGTCATCAGCAAACATAAGGCAAGATGAGTATTTAACGGTCAATGTTGTATCATTAATAAATAAATTAAAGAGCAGAGGTAAACAATGTGCAGAACTAACTGCTATTTGTTTTGAGATAAAATTATTGATTTTTACCATTTGAACCGTTTCAGTTAAAAAACTACGTATCGTATCATGAAAACCAATTGACCCAACCTCATTAAAATTATCTCATGATTAACTTTGTCAAGCGCCTTGGAGAAGTCAGTATAAACAGCATCGACTTGTTTACCACTCTCCAAGGTATCCAACTATTGATTAGATTATTTACAGACTCACTCTTCACAAATTACTTTATTATGAATGATTTAATCATATTATAATTGCATTCAGAAAGTTTGCCACAAAAACAGTTCTGGAGCTTGGCAATGAATTATAACTAACTCTTGTATGTGCACATATAGCTTGAAAATTGGTCCCCCTGAAGTCGACTGAGCTTGTGTGGGGAAGGGACAGTTGTTATTATTATTCGCCAAAATAGTGCGTGACGGGATAAAAAGTGCCACTTCAGTCCCTTGATGTATAATATACTATTAAATATCTGACTTTCTCAATTTTTACCCTAGTAATTATTTTTAAGAGATTTTTCTAGGATGTTCGTTTTGTCATATATTTTTGATATTAGTTATATATTTTATTTTTATAGAATTCTTCTAGGAAATGATAGGCTTACTTGACTTATTATAGTGAGTATACTTGTTTATGCTAAAGTGTAAACCACATAATTAGAAGTAATCTAATATATAAGTATGTATAATACACTGGAATATATAAAAGCTTAAATAATTTGTATCAAATAAATTTATTTTAGGGAATACATGAATAACTTTACCACATTTGGGAATGTGCCTAATCTTTCATTCTTAAATAAATACATATTTAAAAATCTTACCAAAATACTCTCCTTCCTCCTCATGCTTTTCCATTTCCTCCTCGATCTGCCTAGTCATTTCTTCAATTTTTTTCTCAGCTTCTGTAGGTCCCCTTGGCTTAGGAGGCGTCACACTATAAGGCAACAAATTCTTCCCTGTCATCTTCAACCTTCCCCCTGAATTACTAAATGTGCTAGGAGTTGGACTTGGCGCGGGAGAGGGTCTCTTATCTACTTTCGGAGGCAAGGGTGCAGCTTGCTTAACCTCCTTAGAGAGCACTGTCTTAGTTGGGGTTAATGCAATTCCTGTCGCTACAGATCTATCATAACTCTTAGCAGAGGTCGTTTGAAAAGGGGTGTTTAGAGTAGTGTGAGCTACATTACCAGTCATACAGACATAGTCGCTGCTGTTCAGATCATCTAACTGTTGTTGGGTAAAACTTTTTGATGGAGACTTATTATAGTTATTATAGGGGGACTGGGGTTGGGCTTTACCCATGTTAGGTGTTTGCATTGGTGTGTATACAGAATGAGAGGAGTACTGGTAATTATAAGGAGGCGGGGCATTAGTCGGTACTTGAGGACCAGGCATGGCACTCTTCATAATATTCAAGTTTTCATATACTGGAGGCCCATCTAAATCTGCACCACTTTTATTTCCACCAGAAGGAACCTGTGGCTGGGCCTTTCTGTAGCTATTAGTGTTGTTTATTCCGGAATAATAAGGCATTTGATTATGCTTAGAGTTGTAATCGATGTTTTCATAAACAGCTGAACTAACAGCCATGCTAGCTCTAGGACTACCTGTAATAAATTATACAATCAATTTATTTAAATACCGCTTGGTAATAATTGTTTAACACATTTCAATCTATATAGGTTATTATGTCCTTGTAACATTTCTTTTTTGTAATTTAATGTATTGATGCACTACAGAAGGTACTAAAAGTTTTAGCTTATTCTCTTTAACTTTTTAGTTGTTTACATTATCCTAAATATCCTCCTTTATTATATAGGGTAGCGAAAAAGTCTGACAATAAGGTATTTTCTTTGAAACGAATGAATGTATTTGCAATTCAAGCTCCTCTGGAGGAATTGTAAAAGATGTCTATAAGTAGGACTTTGTTCAGTGTTGAGAGGAGTAGCGGAATTTCGCTACGTTGTCTGATATTTAGCCCTTGAAGAAGTGGAAAGACCTTTTTTTAAGTAGCAAAATTTGTGTCTAGCAATATGTAATCAAACTATATTTATTTAAGGAGTTTATGAAACTAATTTATTATATTAATTTTTGTTAATTTATCAATTTAGTTTTAAAATATCATCATTTGGCAACATTGGCGTTCATGTTCGCTGTTTATATTTTAATTTGTATCAATCATAATAGGAACGTTTTTTATTAAATTTGTTAAAAATTTATTATTTTCCATTTGTATCTTACAATAAATGAATATCTACAAATTAACATTATTGAGATTAGGCAAAATTTTGTCTAGGGTCAAACAGCTTTCTGTATTGTGACAATTTTATTACTATTTACATGATACAAAGTACTCATTCCATAATATATAGTAAGATTTGTAATTAAGTTTATCAATATTAAACATTAGGTACCTGACATTTCCTTTAAACCACATAATAAAACATGTCCTGCATTTAGTAAACAAATATTTTTAGATGTTTGTATAGTATCCAGATAGATGAAGATTTCCAACAAATTAGTCATAAAGACATGATAAATATTACATTTATAATAATAATAATAATAATAAACGTCTTTATTTTAATAAGCCTCGGCGGTGTCCACCATAGCTGTTCCACTCAACCGAGTACCAAATACAAACATTTCATATAATACAAATATACATTGTTATTTAGATTTAAATTATTTAATATACATTTTATATAGACACATACAATAAGAAAATTAACAATACAGAAACACGAACTTTAAAACAAAATAAATTTTTTCTGTAATTTTTTAAAGATTTCTAGAGATTTATTTTTACACTGATCAGGTAGGGAGTTATATATAGTCACTGCATTGTATGAGAAAGATCTCTTGTAGAGAGTTGTTCTATGTTTAGGTATAACAAGAAGGCTAGTATTTCGGTTATGAACATTCAAGCTAAATGTCAATTTTTTCCTAAGGTATGCTGGATTATTGTTTCTCAGCAGTTTGTGTACAAAGGAAGCCATATGAAGTTTTCGTCTATTAAACATATTAAGCCACCCCAATTGTTTCAATTTGTTTGAAAGATGATCTCTAGATGTTAATGTAAAAATGAGCCTAACGCATGAGTTTTGAATTCTCTGTAGCCTCGCTGACGATTCTACATCTAAACATGGCCCATAAACAAAATCAACATAATTGGTATGACTTAATATTAACGTCTCACAGAGTTGTATTTTTAGAGATTCATTCAAAAAGATCTGCTTCGATATAGATTTTTTAAAGAGCAATAACATTTTTGGACAATGGATCTAACTTGTTCCTTAAATCTCAATTTAGTGACGATATAAATTCCCAAACTTTTGACTAAGTCACATGGCTTAACTACCACATCATCAATTTCGATATTCAAATTATCTTTTATAACTTTAGTAACATTACCAACGCATATTGCTTGAGTTTTTGCCAGATTTATTTTTAGCCCATGTTTAACTGAATACTCGAATATATTAGACATGATGAAAGCACGTAAACTAAACTTAAATTAACACTAAATGAACCTCAAAAACACTATTATATTATCTAAAAACAGTCAAAAGCCCTACTGAGATTATATTTACATTTAAAAACAGCTATATATCATGAAATAAAGATGATAGGTTTTTAATTATTATGAACTATAGAACCACCCTGTATATAGTATAACTGGTATTGTTGAAAAGCATTTTTTACTACCTTTCCAATGATGTATGACAAGTAGGGGGTGCTATTTTTTGTTGATGTAGGTGTTTTGTATTTTGTCATTTAAATTCCTCATTTGTATCCTAAAAAGGTTTAGTTCATGAGATAAAGCCATTGTAAGTTTTTAAATTGTCGCCCTATATAAAATAATGGAACCAATAATAAAGGATTATCTCATAAGTACTAGGAATCAATTAAAGAGATTTAAATACATGTGAATATTAATTTATTGTTAGTCAGTTGATACTGTTTCTTTTAAGTATCTAGGTATTTATTTAATGCCATTGTTTTAATAGGCAAAATCTCAAAATTTTCACCAGCAAATATTAGGTATATTTTTTTAATAATATTTATTTTCAGGATAACCTTTTTTATTATCACTAAACATAAATAAAACATGAAGTTTGAGGATTTTTCTCATAGGCCCAATTATTAGATTTTAACCAAATTTATATGGGGCTACTCCTGAGGTACCCCCTTACTAACAAAAAAAGAATCATAGAAATTGGACAAGGTGGTAAAGAATTACCACTAAACATACATTAAAAATAAGAGTTTGAGGATTTTCTAATGGGCCCAATTATTAGATTTTGACCAAATTAATATGGGACCACCACTGAAGTACCCCCTTTCTAAGAAAAAAAAAAAAGAAAATCATTGAAATCAGACACTGTGTTAAAAAAATATCGCTGAACATACATAAAAAAAATAATATGAGGAATTGAGAAACTCCTCCTTTTTTGAAGTCGGTTAAAAAAATAATTACCCACCTGAATAATAGACCATTGGCACACAGTCAGATTTGTTAAGCAGATAATAAGATGGTCACATTAATTAATAATGCATAACTTTTAAATTACAGACCAACTGGAGACATAAGTGGATAAAGGTGTCATGTCACAAAAAGATTATTTAGAGAAAAACAAGTTTAAAGTTTTACAATTGCATTATGATATATGGCTTATGACACCTTCTTATCTGATGAAAGCAGTTATTCATCAAAATTGGAAATCAAAACTATCACAAACAAAAAATATAGTATATTTGAAGTATATTAGGCCATAAAAATCATTTTTTGAAAAAATGTGACATGACATCTTTATCCACTTGTGTCTTCAACTAAGAAAAGGATCAGATGATCCAATAAATTGTGGGAAGATGCCATTGAAGACAAAAGAGCTGTGAGAGATTTGGGCAGCTAGAGTAGCTTGAGTAAGCTGAAACCCACAAAAGTTATTACGCCAAAGTAATTACCTGAATTTTGTGATGATCCACTTAAAGATTGTGTTGGACTTGAAGTTATAGGAACTACTGGTTTTGCACACTGAACATATAAATCATCATCTTCATATCCTCTTTGGCCTGCAATTGTCTCAACTCGCTTTGGAGTAGCATATTTTGAACTCGCTATGATATTGTTTCTTTCATACATAGCATAATCATTTTTATGAGAATCTCTAGTAAAATTATCTACTGCACCAAAACTGTTTTGTTTCTGTTGGTAGGACGGGACAGCTGGTTCTGCTTTATTAGTACCGCGGACGTATCTATCTTGTTGGTCGCTAATAGACATGTACTGCATCTTTTGGATATAGGATTGGTCATCCCTGGACAAATTTCGATCCATTTTCGATGTTCTTTAAAAATATATACATACACTGGAAAGTATTATTATAACATAACTTCACTGATAAATGTAACAGTCATTCATTGAATATTATCCTAAAACTTGGACATTTAAACCAGCAAATTAATAAAAAAAATTGTCAATAACAAATGTCATTGAATGTCACATCAAGAAGCATGTGACGTGTTTTGCGTCATTAACTGTCAAAGCCAAAGCATTGGGACGCGTTCAGGAATATAGTGTAAGTGTAACACCGTTGTATGAAGAAATATAGTAGTGTAACCTTATGGACTTATCATTGGAGGACGATGGACATAGAATGTAGATGGCGATACTGTACTTATGTCCAAGTCAGGTCTTTAGGTCATGTCTGTGCTTGAGTATGAATTATAATTTAAAATCTTCTTTTTCATTTCTACTTGTCTTCGGTAATGTATTTTTATAGTTACAATTTACTATTTCAAATTATTACAAAAGCACAGAATACAGGGTATTTGAAGGTCACATAAAATGCGAAAATAATCGATATAATAAAATAAACCAGTTTTTGTTTGAAAAAGATTGAATTAGTTGAGATTGGGTGGAATTTTACTATAATAGGGAACATTTTTTTCTATATTGTGGTTGGATTTTGGATATATCGCTGATGGTTAATTAAACTTGAGTTGTACGCTGTTAATTTATATTCACTTTTATTTAATGGTATCATCATATTAAGAATAGGACATGAACAACTGAATATTATTGTTCAAAATGAGACGAATAGTCGAAAATAAAAAATATTTGGATAAAATGTTCTGAAATACAGGATGTTAAGTTGAAAATTAAAAAAGTAATAATGGGTAAATATATAGGTAGTTATAATTTTAATATTCAATATAATTTTACTAAAATCGGCACTGACAAAATTTAACTAACAGATTTTTTTGCTGTTAGGTAAACTTATAACACAACACCAAACACGTTTAGTGAAATTATACTAAGTAATAAAAACATGTAAGCCACTAATTTTCAGTTTTCAACTTTTGACACCATTTGAAAACGAATCGAGTACCAATTTATGGTAGGCACATTTAGGAGTATTATTTTCGAAAGGCAAAATTAAAAATTTTTCATTGTTTTTTTTTTGTACATGGAAATACTTTGCTGCATGTCTGCTGCATGTCCTACAATGATATGAAGCTCTCAACGAAGGCGTCTTAAAAAATAAATTATAGAAAATGCGAATGTTACATATTTGATTAGATAATTAACATTGACATAAACTTTCATTGCTCAGGACGTTAAGTGCTCAACTTTGGGTTTCGTAAAGATCAGTTACTGACTACAACTATTTTTTTCTGAACTGTTATCAAAATACTACAAAATTTAGCAGAAAGATTGCATTAATTATATTTTTCATATTTTTTCCAAAATAAGAAAGAATGTTTTTATATGTAATCGAATCTGGGTTGGGAAATCCAAACTTGAATGCTTAACGACTTAAGTCTTGAAGGCACTTATATCAAGTTAATTATCTAATCAAATATGTGACGTGGCTTTTTAAAATACCATCATTGTGCGCTCCACTGCGTGTCCATCTTCTACAAGAGAAAAAAGGAGGAAACATTTGTAAAGTTGCCTTGTACAAATGTGTACCAAAAGAGGGCAACTGGCTCTCGTAAGCCTTTTTCGTTTAATCGTCTCATTATTTTAACACTAAGCGCCAGCATGGGAAATATATGTTAAAGTTAGTTTTAAGAACTTTTAACATTCAAATAAACAAAAACAATTTATAAATCTATTATTAAAATCCGTGTTGAAACAAAACATAAAATTGTTGAATTTGAAAGATAATATTCTAAAAATGGAAAGGATTTCGGTCGAGAGCCTATTGGACTGAATATTCAGTTTAAAATCGCTTTTCCGGCCTATAAATCTTTAATTGTTTCAAAACGAATAAAATAAAGTAGTTCTGTCTAAAACTAAAATAAATTTGCTATCTCGAAGTCCCCATCGATTATTTCCAAACTTTTCTTTAACGTCTTAGTTGTAAGTTTTATGTTACATTTTCTTTAATTTGCTATTTCTGTGGAATCATTAATTTTCACTTGCATTATTGTTCTTCTAAAAAAGCGAAATGTGACTCACGTTTTGCTTGATTGGCTTTAATTTTTGATAGTCAACCAGTCAAAATAAAAAAAATTCAAAAAATAATAAGACATTAATTTATTTATTTAATCAGTTTTGTCTGAGCTAACTGAAAGGCTGTATTCTATAAACAATGAAAAAGAGTGATTGTTGTTTTGAACTACTTAAAACATTTTCACTCGAACGGCGTGCGTGATTCAATTTAAAAATACTTTCCAGAATAAAACCAAGTGTTACAGTTTTGACTTCATTTATTACTAATCAGCCAAGTCATATACAAAACCGTTAATCCAAAATCTAAATTAAAAGTAATAACAAATAGCCTATCTACTAGGGTCGGTAACCAAACATATAAACAGAATGGGCGGATTTTGTTCATACTTAACATTATACTCGCGCACTGACACAACCTGGATTAAATATAACTGTAAATACAAATATTTTACAAACAAATATACTTTTCCAAACAGTGATAAATTATATAAAAAAAAATGTTTTTTTATAAGATTTTCTTTTATGTTCAAAGTTAGGACTTTATAATTATTGTGTCGTTCATAGAATTCTGTACTAAATAAGAGCACTGATTTTGGAAATAAATTTTAACCATTTTGACAAGTTGCTGAACCTTGTAACATTGCATAATGAAATATAAAGACTAACTGAATATGTCTGCCACAGATAGACCACTTGTAGGTCTATTGATTTCGTCTTGAGCTATTCCTAAAGAGTGGAGCTATTGAAAACTTCCTTTCAAGGTGATTTATTTCAACACTCAGAGCCAGCCGAGAGAACATTTTTTTCTTATATTCATGATCAACAGCCAAGATACATTTGAAAGTCGCTAATATATCCCTGTGACTATTATTTTTTAATTTGTTTTCCAGTGTTGATTGATTTTTCCCTGATTAGTGTGATTTTCTTGTTCCTTAACTCAATATCTTGCAAACTGTTGATAGCTTTGATGAAATTTTGTAGCAAAGCTTGTTCAAATTTTGAAAACTATAAAAATATTCAGCTATTTTTATGGTTATAAACTTTTCCAACACTTAGTCCAATTAGAGGTACTTAGATTACATGCAACATTTTCAGAAACATATTCCTTTTTTGTTTTCTACTTGGAACTTTTCAATTTATTTAAAACATTGGACATTGTTATAAGTTGTTATTAGGTATTCTTTGTTATTGTTTATATATTTTGACATAACCGCACATAACCAAAATATTGACCAAAGTCCTTAACCACTTTTTATCACCTTAATCCAAAAATTTTATTCGTACGGTTTTGTCAACTGGAATAAATTTTCATTATTATGTTTAATTTTTCATGTCTTTTATCATGAATTGTTATTTTTAAATAAATAAAGATGTTTTTAACTATAATAGGTAGGTGATAGAGGCCATGTGCCTAAACGAAAAGAAGACGTAGATGGCGTATCTTGCATAGCATTAAAAATTGACTACTTCATTAAATCGTCACTAGATGTCGCTCGAGATTGCATCCAACACTTTTTACTGTTGCATTATCCTACTATATTATCTTCATACAACGGTAACACCAATATATTTTGAACGTTTACTTTATCCGTAATGTACATGTTAGGCCGAGTTTTAACAGTAACAAGGCAAGTTCGTATAATGGAAAACTTTTTCCAAAGCTGTTTTTTAGCCACCACATTGGTTTAAAATATTTTTTAAACCATATTTAAAGTGACGTCATGAATTAATAGATGGCAAAAATAGGGTGGTTTAAAAATATAACCTGCTAACTGTCATATGACTATGAAGACTAGTCTTCATACATATGATGACAAAATTTGAAATATTGATTTCGATCGTAATATTTTTTGATGGATTACCGGTTGAAATAAGTTGTAGAAAAGAGAAGCGAAGTTGATTAAAAAAATGAATTGAATTTTTTTTATAATTGTTAAATCAGATGAAGGAAGATGAGTTTGTTTGATAGCGATTTTAATTAAAAATTGGAGTGTTATTAATAAATTGCAATCTGAAACGTTGTTCATAGTTTTATTTTTGATATATTTCTTGCCCATAAACATGGCATATATTTATTCCGTAGCTCCAACAAATACGCAATTGTCTGACGATCCTCTGCTGTAATTTTTTTTTGGGCTTTTCCAAAGTTCATCAATTAGAACGTCTTGTGCCAAAGAATGTTTAATTGCTTTTAAATATTTACTGGAAAATTCAGAATCTGAAGAGAAATTTACGTAATTATTTTTGCAAAAAACGTATAGGTAACTGA
Source organism: Psylliodes chrysocephalus (assembly GCA_927349885.1). Classification (NCBI taxonomy): domain Eukaryota; kingdom Metazoa; phylum Arthropoda; class Insecta; order Coleoptera; family Chrysomelidae; genus Psylliodes; species Psylliodes chrysocephalus. The sequence continues at coordinate 19,573,009 of OV651820.1, forward strand.
TAATTCATCCTTTTACCACATTTCAATTGCATCATTGTTTCATAATCCAGAGTAACCTATAGGTAGATCACATCTTGTTTATAATGTTTACAACATATAACGATAAATATTAATATTATAACATAATGTATGAATATGAATCACATAATATATGTATGATAATAAAAATTAACAAAACGTCAAATATATCAAAATTTTCAAAGAATGGAACAGAGTAAAACAACATACAACAGCCAAAATCAGAATCTCTTATGTGTCAACCGTTATTGAACCATATGCCTCCGACTGGTTCAAAAATTCGAGCTTTGGTTTAAAATATTTCGTACGTGACGTCATAGTTGCATCGCTAAATTTTAAACGGTTTAAAAAAGTCGAAAATATTTTAAACCAAACACTCGCTAAAAAATACCTTATCACATTACTGTTATTTTTCGCCTGTTATGTTCTAATTTAACAGTTTTCCATCATACGAACTTGCCTCGTTACTTTTAAAAATCGGCCTAACATGTACGTTACGTATAACGTAAACGTTCAATCATATGACCCATGTGTCGTTCATGCCGTTTGGAATTAGGAATGTCTCTCATATCTCATCTTCAAAAATTACCGAATCGCCAATCCGGCCAATCGCCACATACTTTATTAGAAGTATGTACGAGACGCGCTTACAAGGCTTGTTCTAGTTTCTTCAAAATGTACTGCAAACTAGCCCTCAGACTGCAAACCGTCCAAGATCCACTAAAACAGTTGAATATTCAATTGTGCGTTGCGTAAAACTTTTTAACTTTCCACTGGTCATCTAGTACTCGGACAGTTTTCAACTTATTTCTGAAGAACCAGAACGTATTATAGCACAAAGGCTTTTGCCAGTTCTCCCACTTTATACACATTAATTGACAGGTTTACGGCGGATTTAACCGAAGTGGATGCGATACATAGGCGTACAAAATTATTTTATAGATGTTAATAATGGGGTCTATTCTGTAACAATTCCTTTATATTTAACGGCCTTTAAAAATATTTTCTTCTTTACTTCTGTCACTATTTAAACGGATCTTTAAAATACATTAAAGAACTATCTTAAAGAAATCTGTTTAAGTAATGACAGAAGTAAATTAACGAATACGAAAATATTTTAAAGGCCGCCAATATTTTTAAAGGCCGTTAAATATAAAGGAATTATTACAGAATAGACCCCAATAACAATTTCGAGTAATAAAAGGCCCGTATTTATAAACAAAACTCAGCTGAGTCGGACTTGGGTAAGTCGTCCTTGAACTAAAATCGAAGTTCGATTATATCGCTTGAATTTAGAGATGGGAAGTAACAAATCCGTAAATGTACATAACAGGTACAGATTTGCTAATATCCATCTCTAAATTCCAGTGTAACACCAGAACACCTGGAACTTTAAAGACGTAACCGAACTTCGATTTTAGTTCAAGGACGACTTACCCAAGTCCGACTCACGTAAGTTCTGTTTATAAATACCTCATAAATAATTATTTATTTATTTATTTATTTATTTATTTATCTGAGATAAATACGGGCCTTAATGTAAAAATGTCATTTTAAACTTCGTTTAACACAACGGTGGAATCGGTCCTTGTGTTATGTGGTCTAAACATTTAAATCGATTCGAGAACACGAGAATGAGAACTATTTCATTCGAATGATCCGATAATTAGTTTAAAAAATATCAAATCCAAAAATTCCAAAAATGGCAGGAGCCATGGGGGATTTTTCAAATTGGTTAGGAGAAAAATTAAAAGAATTAAACACAGACGAGACAGTTTTTGGATCATATATCCAAGGAATATTAGACAGCGATGAAACGCCAGAAGAAAAAAGCGAAGCTATACAAGGTTTACTAACAGATATTGTTGAAAATGTAAGCCTCATTTACCTGTAGAATATCAGTTTTTAGTTAACCTTTTGTAATTTCAGGAGTCAGAAATTATGACAATATGTAACGAAATCCTCGAACAATGGCTAATTTTAAAGCCAAAAGAGGAACAAGGTGCCAAACAAATGTCCAGTGAAGAGGTTGATACCAAACTTGCCAAATTACTAGAATCTCAACAACTAGCCACTACCAAGCAAAAACAGTATACTGAGGAGGAGAAAAAAATCAGGGAAGCTATTCTTTCTCAGTACAGTGAAATGACTGATGAAGAGGGCGAAGCTGAGGAAGTCAGTTGTTCTGGAGAAGATTCAGGTTTAGAGAAAAATCTAAATGCCCACACAGTAGCACAGGCTGAAAAAAATAAAAGAGATCAGGCTAGAATGGATAGCCAGAAAAAGAAGGAAAAGGACAAAGAAGACAGGTATTTAGCTCTTCATTTTAATTGACCAAAGGTTTATTATATATTTAGATTTCTAAGATCTGTTGAGGATCTCTGTACCTTCAAACACATTGCTTTGTGTGGTGAATCAAAGTTCTGGCATGGCCATCTCAGAATACTAATTTTTGATTGAGGTTAGCTTATATAAAATTAATTCCTATCTATGGATATTTTTTTAGAATTTGTTACTTTTCCTGTTAGTGTTGTAATATTTTCCTGGTTTTTATTTCTAGAGAAAAACAGAAGCAAATGAAAGAAGATAAAAAGGAAAAACGCAAGACTGTTAAAGGAGAAAGGAGAAGGTAGCAGATTATTCAATAAATCACCACTTGCTGCATGTATTATTGTGAAGAAAATAGTTCCCCTTACCAATTGTTGTTTGTTTTATTTTATTTTAGTGATCGTGATCTTCTTTAGTTATTCTATTTAAAAAAAAATTGGAATATTTGTAGAAAAAGTGAACATTGTCTTACTTTTGAGATAAAATTAAATGTTAAGATACTTTATTTGTTTATAAAAACAAAAAAAAAATAGATATTCTGAAGAAAAAAAATCATTTATTTACTTTATAACTAGAATAAATAATGTGTCAAATATATTTCATTTTATAATTTTTGGAAATAAAATTCTTAATAATTTCTTATCATTGGTGGCATTTGTTCGTCAGGGTCAATGCGAAGAATTTTATCTGCCAGTACCATTTTGTTGATAACTTCATGCTGGATTCCACCACCTTCAAGTTTACACAAATGGAAGCCTTTTCTGAATATTTCTTTACAATTTTTGGGCAAATAAGTTGGAAAAGTCACATTAAACTTTATTATTAAGTTTCCTTTATCGGGGTATTGTTCCAAAATGGGCATTCCTTCATTATCAACAATCTTTTCATAACCAGGACTAAAAGTTATTCAAAATTTTCGATCTTTATTCATGTTTGTTTTAAAATAAAGTCGCTAAACTTCAATTGGCAATAGCAAAACACTGCGATATGTTTATTTAATTCTGCCATATGGGAACCATATCTTAAAGTAAAGCTTATCGGTTTTATTAAAAAAAAAAAACTACATTGGTGGCCATTTCATAAGATAAATAATTGTAAAAATTACCATACCTTTCTATGAAATTTATCTTACCTGATAACATCGGTTATAGGTATCCTGATGGTTCTGTGGTCTACAGTTTTAACTGTCACTGTGGTACCTAAAAGGGCTTCTTCTAAAGACACTGTAACAGTCATTATCAGATTATTACCATCTCTAACAAAATTGTCATGTGGTCTATCCTCGATTATAAATACAACATCAGCTGTAAAAGGAATAAGATCAATATTTTTGAATTGAAAGAATTGATAAATTTAGCAAAGAAGCCATATTTAACCTGGAATTGTAGCAGGATTTTGGTCACCCTCATCTGGAAAAATAATTTCTGTTTTTGCTTTGATTCCTGGTTTAATCGGAACATTCAAAATTTTTTCTTTGACCTCAGTAGTAGTTCTTTCAGCATTTGTAAACACCAATCTATGAATCTTCATTTTTTTAACGCCCCCAAAATACACTTCATGTAGGGTTAAGTGAAGGGGATGTTTTATAGGGTCTTGTTTTTTTCTAAGACATTTTGTGCCGTCAGCAAGTTGGTGAAGCAATGGGGGATTTCTAAGAACGTCTAAAAGATCGGCGAAAGGAGAAGTGGTTCCAAAAAAATCCCTAAAATTTTTGTAAATTGCGTTTTAAAATTATGTTCTGGCCTTTATGAAAAATTATTATTGGTCATTATCTAGTTTGAATCATTTTCGATCATGAAGAACTAAGCATAATAGGTATCACTATATTGTAAACAAAAACTTATATATTGTGTAAATAAAATTTTTTCACAAAACGTTAAAATTTATAAAATATAATTAATTATTAAATATTTTCCTTGTCCTAAAATTTTTTTATAACTACCTAAAATAAATATTTTATTTTTTTATATTCACAAAAACATTCAATAATAAATTAGTCTTTAGAGCGTTGTCCAAAAAAAAAAAAATATATAAAAATCGAAAAGGAATCACACTAGATATTTACCAAATTATTACTTATATGTTGCTACAGGATCGCCATGATAATGATAGGCTGGGAAACACCCATCAACCATGGGTACTCCCATTTTAAGGCCTTCTTCTCCATATTGATCAAAAATAGCCCTACGAGCAGGATTACTAAGGACATCATATGCTTCCCCTATTAAAGAAAATACTTGGGTTGCTTGTGGATTATCTAATAGATCTTTTTTAAATTCCAATGCCAAATTTCGGTACCTAAAAATTAATTGTGTACAATGATATGCAAACAACTTAAATGCGAATTTGTTACGCCTTTTTTATTTCTAGATCTGTACTATTTCTTGGAATCTGCAATATTCCATAATAATCAATTCCCATTTTGATTAGGATATGCGATATTTATATTTTGGCCAGACAGCAATGTCATGTTAATTTGAATTTAGCGCGTTTGAATTGCTGCTTCCGTAAATATATCCTAGGGCATACAAGAACGATGTCTGTCATTGGCTACATTTTCCTTAACCAATCAAATACGTATTTTTGACAGGATAGGATGATTGGTTAAGAAGGTATTTTTCGCGGCATAAACCAACATGAACGTCTATAGACGTCTAAATAATCGTCATAATCTATCATAAATATTTATGTTGGTTTATGCCGTGAAAAATACCTCATAAACGGCTATAGACGTCCAAATAACAATCTATCATAAACGTTCATGTCACTAATCGGAATAAACCGACCGCTAAAAGCATGGAGGAAAGATTATTAGATAATCCAAAAGTTACAAGTTTGTTGAGCAGAATGCCTTAGTTTCGCTTCTTGGGTAGGTATTTCCAGTGGGCACCGTGAATGAGTATGATTTCGCAATCAAGCTTATATTATTTATCTTCACCATTTTTGCAATGTATAAACTATAACAATAGGAAGACCCGGTTATAGTTCAAGATTTGTGGTATTGTCGGGACCACTGAACCACAGTATATTATTAGGTCTGTTCGGGTTCTTTAAAATACATAAGGTCTGTTCGGGTTCTTTAAAATACATTGAAAACTATCAGAGGACTAGTTGACCAGTGGACAGTTTAATAGTTGTGTGCGACGTATACTTTAGAAATGAACTGTTCCACTAGTTCTCGGACGGTTTGCATCGAGTTTTAAGGAAACCCGAACAAGCCTATTGAAAACTATCAGAGGACTAGTTGACCAGTGGACAGTTTAATAGTTGTGTGCGACGTATACTTTAGAATTGAACTGTTCCACTAGTTCTCGGACGGTTTGCATCGAGTTTTAAAGAAACCCGAACAAACCTATTATATTATGTGACTGAACGACTGTATCGTAACAGTTCAGTGATCGTGACCTAAGGATCGATTCCACCGTTGTGTTAAGGACCGATTCCACCGTTGTGTTAAACGAAGTTTATGACATTTTTACATTAACAACGTCATTTTAATCTCCGTTTAACACAACGGTGGAATTGGTCCTAACAACGTCATATCTCTGTTTAGCACAACGGTGGAATCGACCCTTAACCAAAGAGTTAAACGAAGTTTAAAATGACATTTTTACATTAACAATGTCATTTTAATCTCCGTTTAACACGACGGTGGAATCGGTCCTAAGCTCGTGACGAAAAATCGCCATGATTATAATGGACAAACAAGGGCTGGAACTAAACAATATATAAAAGGTCTGTGGCTGGAACTCTGTGTCATGTAGAATTCTATTTATCGCTTTCTACAATAGATTCTTTTGTGTCACAATCATTGCGTTCGGTTTGCCACGTTCCTTTAACTCCTTTAACACTTTTAACTCCAAACGACTCTTTTAGCGTTCGGTTTAGTCCGATTAGTGACAGTTTAACACGCTTAAATGTCATTTAAAAGCACCCTAAAATTTGTCCCGCTCCAGCCCCTGACTGACCGAACTCGCCTTCTGTTGCTGCGTTTGAGAATCCACATCGGATGCATCTCAGATGTAAAAAATCTTTGATCACGTGATTCAGTACACGTAAATGTAATGGGACAGATGTGTCCGATGTGGATAAAAAAACGCTCGAGATGTAAAAAATGCATCCGATGTGGATTCTCAAACGCGGCATTTGTAACATAGCGGAAAACCAACGAGTATATACTTACTACAGGATAACTAGTTTCATAAGAAACCACATTGCGATATTTCCCGTGCGGTTGAAAACGTATTTATCACAAAAGAAAGTAATCGATTCCATTGTAGAAAGCGATAAGTAGAATTCTACATGACACAGAGTTCCAGCCAAGGACTCTCGAACATATGCAACTATTCTACGCGTCACACGTCATTTCTAGAGGTCGTTTATGTCATCGGTCATTGTCATTTGCTGCGGTTTGGCGTTGGCATTTCTATAAAATATAAACGGCTTTGTTCGAATTTATCGAAAAAATGAGTGCTACAGTACTCTTTGCGTGTTCTCGTTGTTTTGCTAGGCATCCATTCGAAGATTTATCTCCAGGACAACAGCTTTGCAAAGTAAGTTTTAACATAACCTTTTAAAGACGTATTAACGATTTTTCAAATACATAACTGAATTTCTAAAGGCGAGTCGTATAGCGTTCGAAAAATGATTCTTTTGTTCAATTAGGAGTGTCGCGGAGCTTTCCCAGTAGTTAAGTGCACCTATTGTCGTTCTGAATTTCAACAAATCTCCAAGGGTAGTACTAGCACAATTTGTAAAAAATGCGAACAGAACGTGAAGGCTTATGGGAAACCAACCGCCTGTGAATATTGTAACATCATAGCAGCTTTTATTGGGAATAAATGCCAACGGTGCACGAATTCTGAAATTAAATATGGTCCTCCAGTCAACTGTGAACAGTGCAAGCAAAAGTGTGCTTTTGATAGGCACGACGATGACAAAAAGGTAAATATTACAAAAAATTAAAATACACCCACCCTTAATGAGAGTTTACTTCTAGGTTGATGGAAAACTTTTGTGTTGGTTATGTACTCTTTCATTCAAAAGAGCTTTAGCCAAGACAAAACAGGGAGATGCTGAAAGAAGACATTTAAAAATGGCTCAGCTACACAAAAAACACAAGGATAAGTGAGTTTTCAACTTGCGATAAGCACTATATGTGGTTATTTTAATGAGGATACTTCATATCTAGACAAAATAAATGTTTGGTTAAATATCTAGTTTGAGCCCCATCTCTATTTTGAAGTTTGTTTTTTACAAAACCACAGATAGTGGCGGATGATGCATAAGTGCTGTAGAGCTGCAGAATTGCCAAAAAAATTGCAAGTATCTCCTCTACATTTCCCAGCAATTATTTTAGACATTCTGAAATATACATAAAATAAATTTTTTGGATAATCTCAATAATTTTAATTATTAAATAGTAAATAGTGTGTGCACTTCACTGCGTGGTCGGCTGCCTGCTCATCGTCTTCTTTAGGGTAAATAAATAATAAAATATAGGCAGGCAACAGTATTTACGGGAAAATGTATAAGAAGTTGCCTAAGTCTAATAAGTTGTCTTTGAAGAATGTCAAAATAAAAAAATACCATTAAATAATAGTGTGAAGTTAAAATGTATAAACAAAAAGATTGTTATTTATATTTTCATTTTTTGTTTGAAAGAAAACATAGAATGAATGATTAAAACTGGTTTTCTATTAGTAAGTCACAAAATTGCATTCCAGCCACATACAATAATCAAAGGTAGAAATCTTGAAATCTAGTCCTTGCTGAATGACCATTTAAGAATAAAGGGATGTTAAAGAACATCGTAAAATGATAATTTATTGTTTATTTAAAACCTTTCAAGTTTCTGATATCTACTATTTCCAGTATTACTATTATTACAAAAATATTTTCTTTGATTTAATTTCTACTTTGCTACTGAACATTTTTATAATTTTACTGTTTTTTTTTTGCTAGTACTTTTACAATTTTCAACACAGCAACTCCGGTTGCTTATTGTATTGTTTTTACCTAATTTTTTGAAAAAAAAGTAAAATGTATTTGATATTTCAAAATTACAAAATATCGCCCTAAAATGCACGAGTTATCCGCAGCTAGCGCTGGTATCGCTTTGGCTTCCCCTACCATGACTTCCCATTGAGCGAATAAGGCATTTTTATTTTTCTGTTGAGATAAGATCAAACCTTTGATATTTTTTTAATAGTTGTATTTTTTATGTTAAAATCTAGGCTGTTGCATAGCTGAATTGCGTTATATGAAAAAGATCAGAAGTGGGTTTATCATCGTTCGATACCTAACGTATTGAGGCGCCTATCTTTGTTCAACAGATTGCGATTTGTAAGTAATGTCTCTATTCGTTACGTTTCGTGTCGAATTCACACATAATAATCCTTGTGCTGGTGTATGTAGTCAAACGAAATTGTGGCATATTAAGTAGTGATTGATCCCTAATAGCACACTCATGCATAGTTGCTCTAGGTATTAGTTTATCTATGAACTATACTGGTTTTGAGGATATAATCATTTTCTGCGCAAATGTTAAAATACTGTAGTCAAATAAGTATTTAAAATTATAAAGGGTGTTTCCGAACTTGGCGTCCAAATTTGTAGGGGTGGTAATTCGCATAATTTGAGACCGATTCGCAGATTTCATTTTTCCAAAATATTTAAAATAAAAATAATTAAAAATTTTAAAACAGGTACGGTCCTGCACAGCGAAGAGATCGCCTCGACTCGCGCGCGCTACGATCGAGTTCTCCGTAAGTTTGCTTAGAATCGACAAAATTGCAAATCGCATCTGTTTTTGAGTTGTAAATCCCGATGAGTAACCGATCAGGCGACTATTGCGCTACGCGCTCAGGGTAGGACCCGCTCTTTGATTTTTTTTTTATAATGGCTCTATTTTGTTTATTATAATTTTTTTAGAAAAATGAAATCGCCAATCGCTCTCAAATTATGCGAACTACCACCCCTACAAATTTGGACGCCAAGTTCGGAAACACCCTGTATTTCCTCAAATTATGAATTAGGCAGCAACATATTATATTCTGAATTATTTGCAAACGCCGTTTTGTTTTCAATTATAAGGCAAGGATAATAAACAAGCCCATATAAAAATTTAGATTAGCACTATTGAAAGACATGTATATGTGGATGAAACCTGAATTACTCATCAAAGTGAGAAATAGGTTATCGATTGAAGTCCGGCCTATTGTGCTGTATACAATTATGGTTGTAAATATTTTATATCACAAAAAAAAACATGATCTAAATGAGAAAAAAAATTGCTTTTTAAGAGATGTTCATTGTATTACGTATCCTATCTAATGTCGTTTGTGTTGGATGGTGGGGTTCCTTTTCAACACAGTATCTTAATATTTCTTGTATGTTTCCTGGTTTCTGTTCAATTTTCAATTACTAATTATCTTTATTTTTTTTGTGTATATTAAAAAAAGTAAGTACTTTTAGGGTTCCGTACCCAAAGGATAACCAACGGGGCTCTATTACTAAGACTCCGCTGTCCGTCCGTCCGTCTGTCTGTCAGCGGGCTGTATCTCATGATCCGTGATAGGTAGACAGTTGAAATTTTCACAGAATGTGCATTTCTGCTGCCGCTATAACAACAAATAATAAAATTAAAAAATAAATGAAAGCCGGTTTATTTTGCCTTTTTTGCTCGATCTTAAAGTATTTAAAAAGTACCTACATAGTATTCAATCTTTTATTACGATGGTGCGGGACCCTTCATACGCGACTCCGACTCGCACTTGGCCGTTTTTTAAATAAGAATGTTCAATGTATCACCAAATTATGAACAAGCAAAAATTATATATTGGTTTGGAAATAAACTCGGTTTATGAAGATCTGAGCATATGCACACGTTTTAATTGCCAAGGGTTTTTCCTTAAAAAAGAAAATTGCAACTGTAGAACAGTGTTTCCAAATTGTTCGAAAGATTATTAAAAAAAAGACTGTCCAAATAACATAGTATCTTGTAAAAACTATTATCTCTAACAATTAGTATAAAACTAAATATGACACTAGGTAAACATAAATGTGATAGTCGAGAATATCCTTCTCTCAACTATTATCATTTAATTATTTATTGCTTAAATCTTTGTACATAATTACACAATATTTAAAAATTCATGGATACAGCAGAAGAAACTATTTTAAATTATTGACCACTTTCTTAATGACACTTCATTACTGTCTGCCTTGTTAAAGGTTTATATGTTATGATTTTTTTTCCGTTGCTTTACTTAGTATTTACGCATATAACATATATTTTTTACTTGTAAAATTGGGTTTTCCCGTAAATAAATAAATGATCTTGAAAACGAAATTATGAATGTAGATGATATAAAGCAGTTTATTATACAGGGTGTTTCAAAATGATTGGTCATAAATTATACCACATATTCTTGGGTCAAAAATAGGTCGATTAAACCGTACTTACCTATATATACGTATTTTGGGGCGCTGATTACGAAAATGAGGGTTAAAACTAGCAGCAATGGTTGGAACACCCCCAAAATTGCAAAAAACATCCCTAAATAGGGGTGTTTTTCGACTGTACTTGTTGTTTTGCAAACTAACTCATCTCATATGTTTTTTGGGGCGCTGATTACGAAAATGAGGGTTAAAACTAGCAGCAATGGTTGAACCACCCCTAAAATTGCAAAAAACATCCCTAAATAGGGGTGTTTTTCGACTGTACTTGTTGTTTTGCAAACTAACTCATCTCATATGTTTTTTTGGGTCGCTGATTTTGAAAATCGTGGTGTCGAGACCCCATATGCCAGAAACGGAGGGGTGAATTTTCGGAAAGAATGACCAGTCACAGTGTTTCGCGAACTAAGTCATCTTATATGTCTTTTGGGTCGCTGTTCAGCACACTCCAAATTAATTTTAATTTTTGAACAAAAAGATAACTTTCTAAAAAAGTTTACATGCAGTTGCAAGAGGGGATGTACGAAGAAATGTTCTTGCAAGACTTTGACGAAGACGAAGATTTTGAAGAGGAAATAGAATTAGAACTTGGGCCAGAAATATTGATTCAGGAAACTAAAAATCTGATGTGTCCAACACATGACTTTCCTATCTAGTTATTATGAGCTTTTTCCGGTTATTTTGTACAACCTATTGCAGCACCTCTGTAAATGTTTAGAGGATAAACTAAATATATACATTTTCCACATACATCTACCTCGAAACATTTTTCTATAGATATTCATTGAAAACGAAAACACTGAAAAATTTACTTTTCCTACAATTTTTCCATTGCGATATCGCAAACAACTTTTAGTTCAACAATTTTCTTAAAAATCAGAATTTTGTACATTTTGTGAAATTTCTCGAATACCGAGCATTTCAGGAAAATTTGACATAAGGCAAAATTTATAGATAATAATATTAGAAGTAACTTTTATTTAAATAATTTTCTTCTCCAAACGTAAATAACATATATATTTCATAAAATATAAAAATGACCCCCTATAAAGTACCCCCAGATGTTCCGACTCTGTCCAAAATCTAATCAGTTCACCTCAGGTCGGAATAAAGCATAAGTTTAAAATTTAAGGTTTTTTCTTTATCCATTTTTGAGTTTTCTTCAAAATTCGAAATTTACACATTTTCTCAAATATCTCGAATACGGTCCATTTTAGAGAAATTATGTATAGGATAAAAATTGTAGAAAATTATATTACAAACAACTTTTATTTGAACAATTTTTATAACATTTTTTTTTCATTTTATCAAATTTTTTGGAATACGGACCATTTTAGGAAAATTTTGTATAGAACAAAAAATATTGATAATAATATTGTAAGTAACTTTTATTTGAAGAATTTTTTTCTTCAAACGTAAATAACAGATATGTTCCATAAAATATAAAAATGACCACCTATAAAGTACTCCCCAGATGTTCGGACTCTGCCCAAAATCTAATCATTTCATTGGACGCCAGAATAAAGCTTAAGTTTAAAATTTGGTGTTTTTCTTTTTATCGGTTCATGAGTTATGGTGGATACAGACACACACACACAGACATCATCCCGAAAATAGTCAAAACGGATTCAGGGGACCCAAAAACGTAAAAATCCGTCGAAAACTGGAGGTCGAAAAAAATCATGATTCCTATACTTTCCTTATCTGTATACTGTATACAGATAGAAAAGTAAAAATCAATAGGATATGAGCGATTTATTCACAGCTAAGTTTAGAAGTTTATTGGGCCGAAACAATAACAGAATTTGACGAGGATGAAGAAATGTCTCCATACAAAATACCAAGACTAGATTTGAATACAACTCAATAGTGATATCTTGTAAGAAGTTTGATACTTGTCATATTTCATATATATTAATAAAAATATATTCCATTTTTAGTTTTTGTATTTTATATTTCATTGTTCACCAAAATCAACCGGTTGGGAGCGGTGTTTCTGGCATGTGGGGGGTGTCACACAAATTTTCCAGTTTCGACACCTTGATTTTCGAAATCAGCGACCCAAAAAACATATGAGATGAGTTAGTTTGCAAAACAACAAGTACAATCAAAAACACCCCTACTTAGGGGTGTTTTTTTGCAATTTTAGGGGTGGTTCAACCATTGTTGCAAGTTTTAACCCCCATTTTCGTAATAAGCGCCCCAAAAAAGATAAGCTGACTTAGTTTGCAAAACAACAAGTACAGTCGAAAAACACCCCTATTTAGGTTTTTTTTGCAATTTTAGGGGTGTTCCATTCATTGCTGCCAGTTTTAACCCTCATTTTCGTAATCAGCGCCTCAAAATACGTAGGGGACAAGTGGTCTCGTCAAGTGCGGCGTTTCTCGACCTTTTACCGTAATTTTAAATCAGAAATGTTTATTAGAAATTTGGCGAACTTTTAATACTTTTGACAACTTGCAAATTGAGTCAAGTCGATGTGATAGTTCTGGGAGAAACACATTTCATATACTCCAAATCATATTTTCTGATTCCGGAATTTGTTACAATTTTTAGCAACAGTACATGTAACCAAAATGATACAGTTTTAATATACAGTATGGTTCAAATGAAAGGAATAAATTCATTATAACAGAAGTAGGTGGTTTTTCAAAAAAATGCTCGGACAGGTCAATTTTGTTTACTAAAAGCGCAATGTTTTAAATAGAATTTAATTTTCCCCTACTTCCCATTTTTGGGCAGTGACGTCATTGACAATTTTTTTAAATAGTAACCCCAATTTTTTTTTCTTGATTTCAATAGATCTTGAAATATCTGACATAACATTTTTTTTTTGAATAAAAGTCATTTAAAGATCAGATACATAAATTTTATTTTATTTTGAAACACAATAATTGATTAAAAGATTATTTGTAATTAAGTGCTTCATCTAAAAAAATAATAATAATAATAAAAAGAATTTAATGACAATTTCACAAATTCTTTTTTATTATTATTAATTATTTTGTTAGATTAAGCACTTAATTACAAATAATTATCTTTTATTAATTTATTGTGTTCTCAAAATAAAATAAAATTTATGTGTCTGATCTTTAAATGTCTTTTATTAAAAAAAAATTGTTATTTAAGATATTTCAAATATTATGTTTCCGAGTAGGAAATTGCAAGATCTATCAAAATCAAGAAAAAAAATTGGGGTTACTATTTAAAAAAATTGTCAATGACGTCACTGCCCAAAAATGTGAAGTGGGGGAAAATTGAATTCTATTTAAAAAATTGCGCTTTGAGTAAACAAAATTGACCTGTCCGAGCATTTTTTCGAAAAACCAACTACTTCCATTATAATGAATTTATTCCTTTCATTTGAACCATACTGTATGTGCTTAATAAACTTTACAATATGGCATTCCAAATCACTGCAATCTGAAATAACATCAAATTTATTAGTCAAAAATTATTGCTTCTTTAATTATTATAGCCTGCTATAGATCGCCAGCCTCAAATGAGAGACTGTTTATTGAAGATTTGGACAATTTTTTGCTCACTTTAAAAGATTGGTTTTGATATAGTAATTGGTGATTTCAATTTTAATATATTAGATAAGATACTAGCGTATCTAGCAATAATTACGCTGCCGTGTTGTTGTATAATGGCTTCAAATCTTATGTAAACACCTACACATGGGTCACTGCAACATCACAGACATGCTTGGCTCACATTTTTGTATGGAAAACATTGGTTAAAAACAAATATAAATCAATCAGTTATTAATTATAATTATCACCAATCATTATCCAATTTACCTCTCCAAAAATTATAAAGACAAAATTAACAACACTAAATTAAAATTCAAAACTATAAAGAAATTTGACTACGATATATTTTCAAAGTCAATATCGACCCTTGATTGGAACAAAGTTATTTCCCTTGGAAACCCAGTAGTTGTGTATGATACATTCATTAATATCTTATCTCAACATCAAAAATTATAAAAACGAATGATAAATTAAAAAAATAGTGAAGGAATAATAAACTAAAAAAAAAAATAAAATAAAAACAATATAGACATTTTAAACAAATACAAACATACATCAATAAAATCAAAACATTAGATAAAACAAAATATACTAAAATCTTTGAAAATATAAATGACATAATGAACATTTTCTACCCTGTAAAAGAATCTATAAACCATAAAAACGATCATTCAAGCCAAGAAATTATTATAAAAAATCATATAACTGAAATGCAATAAATATGTTGAAATTTAAAATAATCTACCAAAAAATGTTGATAAACCACCAGACGACTTTAATGTTTCATACCCAACAATCAGACACTCATGTTTTTTAAAACCTGTAGACACAAATGAAATCATAGCACTCTTGTGCTCCAGGTATTGAGGGAATTAGTTCCCAAATCTTTAAAGATTATCACATCTATTTCACGCAATCTCTTACCAATATAATAAATTTCATATTTGTAACTGACATAATCCCAGAACAGTTTAAAACCGCTGTAATCGTTCCAATATTATATGAAAATCAGGGAGTAGTAGTTATTTATGTACCAAGTCAGCAAAGGGGTTCTTTATCGAACTAGTCTGAGATTACGAGCCAAGCGAGAAGTGATGAGCAATTTGGGTTTCAACCTGGCTTTAGTACTTGTGAGACGCAATGTTTGAACTTGTTAATCGTATCAAACTTTCTTTAGACCGGAGTGACAAATGTGTTGCAGTGTTTTTGGAACTGGCAAAAGCATTCGATACAGTACCCCATGAACTACTCTTAACTGTTTAAGAATTATTTATTTAACAGAAAACAAATGGTCAGATTAAATAACGTCCTAAGTGAACAGAAAACAAATAGGAATGCCTCAAGGAACTGTACTCGCGACAATTTTATTTATTGTATATTTAAAGTGATTACGATTCTTTTATTGTTTTTGAAGATACCACTTAGCAGGGAGTTATGAAAAAACTGAAATAGGAATTAATCTACTAAAAAACTGACTCGATAATCATAAGCTTTAACTGAATATCTATAAAAAAAAACTTTTATGGCTTTCTCGCTAACAAATATCAATGAACCATCTTTTGATTTTGAATTAAATGAAATGAGAAGATTTAATCATTGACAATAAAGGTGCCATAGATTTATCTACAAATTTTACACGTCCAGTAAATGTATGACTCAAAAATTGCTAATCATTGTCTACAAATCATTAGTAGAATCAATTATAAGATACACAATATGGGGAGAGTTACATGGCGCAGCACTTTATCCTCTTAAAGTAATTCAAAATCTTACTTAAAATAATACTCCTGTTCAAAATTATCGCACCACTAAAAATGTTGATATTATATTTGTGTTATTGTAATTTTTAGTGAATTTAATATATGCTTAATATGAATAAGGGTAATTAAACATTATTACATAGAGGAAGATTTGTTTTAATTTAAAGTTGGAACAATTAAGCAAAATATAGCAATAAGGTACAAAATATTGAAAAGTGAAATCTTTTAACTCCATAAAACACACGAAAAATCCAATTAAAAAAAAAAGATGAACCCTAATAACGCTTAATACCTCCTCGATCTCTTATAACCGCTTACATTCGTCTGGGTAACCTTGTTATCAAGTTCTGAATGGTTGCTTGCGGAATGTTTTCCCATTCTAACAGAACAGCATGCTCCACATCTTGCAGGTTGATTGGGGCAGGTACATGACGCCAAACTGATTTTTTCAGAGCATTCCAAAGGTACTCAATTGGATTCAAATCTGGATTTCGTGGTGGCCACTCTAAGATTTGAATATTAATCTCATTTAGGTAATCTAACACAGTCATCAACAGTCCAATGTGCATGATCTCTGGCGAATCTTAATCTGCGTGATCTGTGATCTACGGTAAGCAACGGTGCAGTGACAGATCTTCTGCTATCCAATCCGGCTTCTTTTAGTTTTCTCCTGGCGGTTAAAGCAGAAATTCTGACATTTCTAACATTTGCGAGTTTCTTAACACCTGTTGTCGGAGAAAGCGCCCATCAATTTGACTTGTGACCTTCTTTCTGCCCTGACCACGGTTTCTAACGTGAGATCCAGTTTCCCTAAATCTTCTAACCATTCAACCAATTGTTGAATGATGAACACCTAACAAATTGCCCACATAAAGCCTACTTTTTCCCACTTCTAGCAAAGTTGCAGTTCTTACACATTCATCATTGCTTAAAAGGCGTGCTCGATTCACGTTTTTTTTAGCGAATAGGTTAAATATTGATCTTACAAACTAAACTTTTTGATAAAAATTAAGATAATCACTAACGCACGTATGCACCGTATACGTTTAATCCAGATTAAGGGTTTATTCGCGTTTAGTACCATTTTTAGCTATGCACCATAAAAATAATTCTTAATCCGGTTTTATTCTAATCCGTCAATATCGGAGGATTAAATTATTTAAACGTCAAAAAGATGTCAACGGTTTGTCAGTGTATTTAGAACTTTCTATTTGTGTCTCTTGTATTTATTTTATTTGAATTTTATTAAAAAACGGAGCTATTCCTGGAAGGTGAGAAATATTCTAGACAAACGAGAGAAATTAATATTTTTATACGATGGGCAATTTTATAATTTTTAAGAAGTTTTTTGTATTCTAACGTTACAACATAATTCTGTAATTAGACGGCAAATCCAGATATGTTTAAAAAGGTAAAAATAAATAAGCAATACATATATTATTTATGTAATATTGTCTACTTTTTAATACTGAAAATATTATATCTAGTTTTGAACATGAGTATTGGGACAGGTAAATCGTTTTGCATAGAAAAGCTTGAAATACAGCAATTTGTATGTACAGTTCATCAAATTTCTAGAGGCTTTCGACGGCTAGACAGAGAAAGCACTACTGACAGGCATCCCGACGGATTTACGCAATGTACACTCTGCGCATCAAGTATTTCACTATTTCATTCAGACGTAAATGTCAGATGTAAATTTCGCTAAAACATTTCTTTTATTTTCGTTTGTTTTTTGCTCATTACAGTTTAATAGAACCTAAGTATGGAGTTTAATAGCAAATTAAGAGGCCGCGTGATTAACAGTCAATCTCGCGAAATAATAGCCAATGTTATAGAGTTTATGAGAAGAGAAGGAAACTTTAATTCACCTTCAATACCATTTAAAAATGTAAATGATCGTGTTGTTGCAGCCACAGGAGTATCTAAAAACACTGTCGTCCGCATTTCTGGAGAGAAAAAAGAATCGATAACCGTGAGATATCGGAATTTTCATCACCAAGAAAAACCATTAAAAAACCAAAAACAGTTAATAATATAGATGAAGCTGCACAAGAATCAAATTTTATTTTTTTATTATTAGATAGCTATTTTTGTTTCTGAGTTGTGTTCATTTACAGGCTCAATTTTTTTCCGTTTCTCCTTTTTGATTTTATATGGGGTTTCAAGTTGTTTTTGACTTATTTCGACGTAAATCACAACAACACACTTTTTTAATAAAGCAAACAAGTGTTAAGAGGTATATGTACGTGTAAACTACAATTACAAAAAATTGATATGAAACCCATGAAACGACCAACAAAAATGTAAAGCTAGCTTCCGTACTAGAACATGGTGTCATTCGTCGAGATAATTTATCGTTTTGTTTAATAGATCAAGAAATGTAAATATTCCCCTGTTATTTTTTATAAAATTATAAGAGAAATAAATTTTTTTCTAAATAGTATAGTTTATTATTTTGTAGAAAAACTAAATTTCGAAAATTTTAGTAATGTTTCAGAAACAACCGTTATTAATAATAGGTACCATTTTCCTTAATAAGGTAGAATAAAATATAAACTATTTCCACGATTTACAAAGGCCTACAAAAAAATTATAGGTATTTTCCGCTATCCTATAAAATTTATATTTTCTGACTCAATTTCAAAAGGTTGAAGGAATTCCAAAACACCTTTTATGGCATAATAATTATTTTCAATTCTACATACTATCTTTAGCTGCTTTTAAAAACGTTCTAAGAAAGTCCAATCAGACCAATTTAATCCCTAAACTATTCCACACTTTTAAAATTTAATTACCTAAAAATATTAAAAACTATTTAAAATAACTTGTTTAGCAGACTGTACAATAGCTATCTTACGCCCATATGCACCGTTTTAAAATTTAATCCAGATTTGCAAATCTCGTTTAAATGACTAGTGGTTATTTTCTACCGGCTACGGATTAGATAATCTAGTTTAGTAATCTGACAACACTGGATTTTTATAAATTTTACAAAAAACAGAAGAAGAAAACTTCAGATTAGGGCAGGAGAAATGTATGTCAACGGATAAGAGGCCGTTGAAGATAGAAGCCCTATTTTTTAAATGTACCAAAACCGTAAACACCGTAAAACCAAAGTATATTAACCATTGAGTAGCGACAGCTGTGAAACCAAATTCGAGTGCGCCGACGCGAAATAGAGAGGCGAAACGTCTTCTAAAGATGTAAACAACCCCTTTCACTTTAGTGCGGCAGCTGATATAGGAATTCGTTGTCATGCTCTTTTATTGTGTTTTTGTTAAGATCTTTTGGGATTTTGTGAGTTTTTTATTATGCCAGGAAATGCATGTGCTTATCGACCTTGCTCGACAAGATCTGGTGATAACAAATCACTGTTTTCATTTCCAGAAGAGTATGAAAGGTAAGTACCTTGAATTACACACTATATTTGATATTTATCAAATAATAATCTTATTTTTATTGGAACTTATTTCTGAAAATTTGATGTGATAAGGCCTCTTTCGTATATTTCCTATAAAATCTACAGAATATACAGCATATGTACCAGGTTTAACAATTATTATAAATGGGTTTTTTCGAGGATTTCTTGTTTAGAAAAGGGTTCGTTTTATACCTGTCTAACTATATGGACCTATTGTTAGGTACAATATTTAAATATTTTAAGACCATTTTCCTAAATAATTTAACCTTAATTTAACTCTATAAAGCATAAATTGGCCCTGCTTACATTCCTTCTGCATATTTCATGTTGATACTAATATACCTAACTCTGCAAAACTTATATATCTGGAATTTCAAGTCTCTAGCTCATCCGGACGTAGGTAAAAAAATTGAAATTTATCAATAGTGATATAAATATTTTTATATTTACTACATAAGTTAAATACTCATAAATATAAAACTGCCTAATGACCAAACCTTTATTACAAATGTAAACTACAAAAGAGTTTTACTTTTAATTACGTCGAGCAGTGTAAACATCACATTCAAGACCAGTTTATAATTCGAGCAGTATTTTAGTGTGTCCTTCCGTCAATAACGTCAAAAGAGAGAGAGAGAAAGAAAATTTGCACTACCCAAGATCAAAGGCACCGACGCTTTATGTCGCTACTTAATGGTTAATATACTTTGGTAAAACGCATACCGAATTCTACGCAGGGTGAAAAAAAGAAGTCAAATGATTTTATAAAAATAATTCTATAATAAGATGGCGATTACCATTATGTTAATTATTGGTAATTTTAACATAATGCACATACAAGCTGCTGTATTTCAAGCTTTTTTATGCAAAACGATATACCTATGTGAATACTTTATTCCCTATACTGTGCATGTTCAAAACTAGATATGACATTATCAGTATTTAAAAGTGGACAAAATCATAAATATATGTTCCTATTGCTTACTTTTTTTTATATTTTTCAACGTATCTGGATTTGCCATCTAACTACAGAATTATGCTCTAACGTTAGAATATAAAAAAACCTCTTAAAAATGACAAAGTTGTCCATCGTATAAATATATTCACTTCTCTAGTAATTTTGTCGAGAATCTTTATCATCTTCCAAGAAAAGCTGGTATTTTATTTCCGATTTTTATTAAAATTCAAATTAAAGAAACACAAATAGAAAGTTCCAAATATACTGACAAAACATTGACATCTTTTTGACGTAAGACAATCTCGATTAGATAGTTTGATCCACCGATGTCGACGGATTAGAATAAAATCGGATTAGGAATGATTTTTATTACGGTGCATCGCTAAAAATGGTACTAAACGCGATTAAACCCTTAATCTGGATTAAACGTGTACGGTGCATACGGGCGTAAGTCACACGTAGCGCGTTCTCTGTCTGGGCGTCGAACACCTCTAGAAATTTGATGAACTGTATTCTCCGAGCAATTACTAATAGAGGGAGCCTGAAAACGAGTTTGTAGGCGATTGTTGTGTTAGCAACATATGTAGAGGAAGTGAGGAAGCGGGCACAAGGAGGAAGGTAAACATCCTTCTTGTTCAGTGGCGTATCATTTATCTATAAAAACACACATTGGCCAAACGTTTTAATTGTAAAAAAAAAACTAAAAAATTTGCTAATTTTACTATTTTTAAAATGAATACCGTCTTATATGTGTCTAATGCAGGAAATGAAACAAAATCACTGTAAAGGTCTAATTTTTTCAATTGAAGAATAAAACCTTAAAATCAATTTTATTATAAATAAATACAGTAGCGACTAGTTTCGGCCTTACAGGAACATCTTCACGCCTGCAATACAATAATCTTTAATTATTATAATAGGTTGGTCACTTACGAATAACATTAAATAGTATAAACCACAAAAATGGATCCATATTGTAGCGTTACAGCATTATAGAATTAAAGCTGTGAAAATAAAAGAGCAGTGCAAACGTAACTAAAAATAAGAAAACTGATTACGGAATATACAAGATAAGAGGTGAGAATGAGCAATTACGAATGCATTTAAATCGCTCGGGATAACAAATAAAGCTGATAATGTAGTGGTATAGTCCCCGTCAAAGAAGGTATGGATATGTTAAAGAGGACGGCGTTTTCTCTGTAAATCTGGAGAATGTAAGGATGGGAGGGAAGACGAATCTTGCTGGCTCAGGTGTAGATGGCTAGAAAAAGGAGCGTGAAGATGAAAGCTCCAGTAAATATCGTCACTTTCGTCTAATTTTTTATTCTCACTCACCGTTTCGGCTTTATCTTCGAAATTCATTTTTAAAAGGAAATAAAAGTAATCATTTATACAAGCATATAATAAAACAACATGAATTCATTATATTTAATAAGCTAATAAACGTTTCTTTCAATGAAAAAAACATATATGTGAATATAAAAAATATATATCAAAATCAATTTAAAAATACAACAGATAATAAAATGAAATAAATTAATACAAGTACAAATAGAAAGTTAATAACATACCTTCTAAAAGTAACACATTTTAAGTAGATAAATGTTTAAAGAGTTTATTCCTGAACATAACTAATCTAACGTTTTTCCCCTTTTTAATATTAAGAGGGTTTTTGTAGTTGAAATGAAAATTATAATTTATTTTGGTCCTAATAAAAATTTAAACATCAATGAGTGAAATAGATAATAGAACTTCATAATCTTAAATCGTTATCAAAAGTTATTAATGGTAAAACTTCAAACAATAATTAGATTCTTAAACAATTTTCTAGTTTTTGTTTTGCAAAAGACTTTTTTGCCTTCTTCGGTTGCCTCTGCCACTTTTCTTTTAGTAATTTCGAGGAGAATTTTCCTATGGAAACCAGTAGAACCATTAATTGGTTGGTAAAATTTTGATATTTTGGGTCTGGTAAGTCTTGTTAAACTTTCTTCTTAGGAAGCTGTAACCTTATGGAGAATAAAAATTTAATGTTAGATCAAAAGCTCTTAACTGAGAATTATATTTGCAAAGGCCGTTTTAATATTATTTTCAAAAGTTCTTGGAATCATTGTTAACATTATCATTTTATTCCTAAAATATAAGATATCACACAATGCACATTCATATAATATCATTGTGCTAGAAAAATACTAGGTAGGTACTGAGACAATTTAAAAAAAGTATTTCGAGAAACTCAACTTTTAATATCATTGTACTTAACTTTTTTATTGCTTATGTAATTTTGTGTAGTTTGTTGTGATTTGTATAATATATGTTATAAAAACCTATCGTCAAAGTTAATGTGCCAAGTTTTTTTAATAATTATGTCCTTGTTATAGTAAAAACACATTTTTAAAGTTTTCTGGATTTCTGCTTTAAATTATCGTACAATTCAACTGACTAATTGTGTGCTTAAGTAAAGGTATATGTCTTTTTTGTTATAACAGTCTTTGTATATTGGTCTAACTTTTTAGATAATCAGAGAAAACAGTAAGACATCTTAATATATCCTATTTCACCAATAAAAATGTAGAATAATTAATCTCACATCAAACGAAAAAAGTAATTTTAGGATGTCCTAATAGGTTTTAACTTAAAAACTAAATAAAATGTATATTGCAACTGTGTTTAAATAAATGAATGTTTTTATACCTGAATATAGCACCAGACAAACATTTTTTTAGATCATAATGATCTGCATAACTCAAAATAGTCAAAATCCACATTATTTAAGTTGTTCTAGTATTGTTTTAGCATAACGATGTAAACTCCAATAATAAATATTCAATGTTTTTTGGGACGTTTTTTAAGGAAATTAAAAAAAACATGAATAATGTGATATTCTTGTTTAGTTTTGTACTATATAATATAGTTCATTAGGTAGTGATTTAGAAGCAAATTATGTTCTATTTATAGAATAAAAAATCACTCATAATATCTAAATATTTATACCTATTTATATTTTGGACAGGAAGACTATTTTATGTTTTTGGTTCTGAATAGTTTTCTTAAGAATTTTAAAACCTTCCTTAGCTCTTTTGGGATATTCCATGCATATTTTAGAAGTTCATTTTGTTTAAACCTAAAACAAATTAAGTACAAAAAATTAAAATTTAAACAATACACAAAATTAGTCTTTTAGATTAGTTAAAAAAAAGTGCCAACAAAAAAATGGCTATGCCTTTTTCCTTAAACATTCTTTTTGAAAGGAACTTAAGTTTCTCTACTTACTTGCTGTTTTAGTATTTTAGTAGCAGATGAATATAGTGTAGAAGTAGTGACAGGATTGATTATTATACTTCTTTCGTCGAAATTGCATTTTTCTTTAATATTTTCCTCCCCTGAGGTCTATAATAAAAATGTTCATTAGCATAAAAAGTTATTCAGGTGGTCACTTGTTGAATTCCTACATTATGGAACCATGTATTTCTTTCTCATATCAAAAAAAGGAAACCTAAAAAATAACAATAGACTTTACAAAGATGTGATATTAAAATAATAATAATAATAAGTAATTAACCTTTGCTATAATCATTATGAGACGGATGAAGACGAACTTAGCTGGAGTTTACTTGCTCTTAATTTTAATTTTTCGATAAAAAAATAAGATAGTTTAATTGCTAATTAAAGGTGATTGCCTAATGCACCGCCTCTGATAATTAGGTTGTGTCTGTACTTACTTATGATATTATCTTGAAGAAGCATTTTCAATAGGCCTTTTAAGCATGTTTTCACCATATTATTAGAGATAATAAATATAAATGTACATTTACAACCCTTACAACGTTATAAATAATATTTTCCGTAAAATACAAATAAGAAATTGACATGTGTCAGAAAATGTCAGAACTGGCGCTGTCAAACTTGGCAACGCTGATTAAATAAGCCAATTACAGAAGAGGTATTTTTCCCCTCGGGGGAGTAGATGTTGCTAACAAAATTTAGCGCGGGGAAGGGGGGAAGACTCCCTCTAGTAGTAATTGCTCGGAGACTGTATTATGTTAATTGCCAAAAATGTTATTGGTTTTGCAATCTGACCATAGAATTATTTTTTAAATTCTTTTTTATCCTGGCAGTGTGTTTACGGTTTTGGTACATGATCTAAACAAAGTAATTATTGTTTCTTTTCTTGTTCAAATATATTATAGTCGCAACAATTCAACTGACAAAAATACCTTTGATTTTTTACAATAAACGTCAATATTGTCTTAAATAATCAAAATTAATGGCGAGTTGTGCGAATTGTACACTTTGAGTATTACTTTTTTGTGCAATTGTCAATAATTTTACAATAAAAGAACAGCAAAATATTAATCGATCGTACTTTACAACAAAAATTGAACTGCTTAATATCTATTCAAATTTAATTTACTCCTGATGTAAACAGAAGCAGGTGGACGCTAAAATTGAGCAGGGCCGTATTTTACTTTTCCGTCTTGCAAAAATGTAAAATAAAAGAGTGTAATTGTGAAATTATTTTTTTATTACGATAAAAACATATTTTGTAAACCAAAACTATAAAATAAATGCCATACACGGTCTCCTAGACTTTAGTGACATTTCTGGACGAAGATAGGTGAGCGACATAAACTGCGTTAACCTGCAATACAAATTAATAAATGTATTTGACTTTAAAAGAGATGTTTGCATTATATTTAGTTCATTATATATGTCTACTGTGATACAGAGCATTAAAACAATCATATTATAAAATTGTGCATTTTAAAAAGAAACCTTTTGTATTTTTGACAACTTTTGTTCTTTATTGTTCTTGTTCTATTAGTATTTAGATTAGACACCTTGTACCCTGTATTATAGCAATCTTCCTTACTTGACCTAGCACTATTCTGAATCGGATAAATTAGTTAGACTTAAAGGGCTATCTTAATTAATCAAAATTACAAGTGGTTCTATCTGAACCTCTATAATATTATCCAACTTCCACATTTTTACTTCAACTTTTTGGCGAACATGGTCGATACACTCTTTCCATTTTTCTGGAGAAATTAATAATATTACTTCTTCAAAAAGAATTTAAATGTTGAGTTTTTATCTGCTACGTATTGTTTAAAGTCAACCTAGATTAATTCAATATTATGTTGTTTTGCTGCTTAAGACCACAGTACCACCCCCAATATTCGTAACATGAACTAATTTTGATAGATGTCATTTATGTGTCATAAATTAAGAATCCTTTTGTTCAGCAGATGGAGCAATATTCCATATTTAATAGTTCTTTTGTTCAACAGATGGCGTAATAATTTTATTAGTTCTAAACGGTAACTGTTATAAAATACCTAACAAATTCATCACCCCTAGCTACTACGCGATATTAACTAAACGAGTTCTTGACCTTGACAAATATTTTCGATGAAACAGGTATAAAAATAAAACTTTTGCATTAGATTCGGCACGGCGTCGGTATATTTATTTATGCCGCGTTTGAGAATCCACATCGGATGCATTTTTTACATCTCGAGCGTTTTTTATCCACATCGGACACATCTGTCCCATTACATTTACGTATACTGAATCACGTGATCAAAGATTTTTTACATCTCAGATGCATCCGATGTGGATTCTCAAACGCGGCATTAGTAGTTCATTCTTGTGTCCAGTCAACAAAGGACAACGGTTTTCGTATCATTACGTAGGGACCACTTATACCTACTATACATAGTGTTTCGTTAAGAATGGGACATAGAACAACTGACGATTCTCTGATTAAAAATAAGACAACTAAACAAATCATGCTTAGATAAAATGTTTCTCGGTACCGAGTTAAGGTGTTAAAATCCAAAAAATATTTATGGCTTTATTTTTTTTATTACTCACAACAATTTTACTAAATTTGGCAAACGTTTTTGGTGTCAAATTATCTACCTATCAGCAAAAAAATAAGTTACCTTAATTAACTTTTCCAGTGGCGTACAGCATTCGTACGTAATACCGCATACCTCTTAAATTTTACGTCACTATCTAAAATGTTATTTGGACATAAAATTTTAAATTTTTTGATGTTTTTAAAATAAATAATGTACTAAATAATGTAAAAAATCGAAATTTAAAAACTTTAGAATTTTCTAATATGTGCGAATATCTCAAAAACTAACTCAACTTTATTTAAACAACATCAAAAGTGGACAGTGGACTAAAATTTAGAAGGAAAAAAGATGTTACTGGCCCATGACGTACGCCACTGGCAAAGCTTATTTAAGTTATTTTTTGCTGATAGATGTATTTTATTACACCAATAACGTTTGCCGAATTTAGTAAAATTAAACTGAGTAATAAAAAAATTGTAGCTATTTATAATTTTTGATTTTCAACTTTAAAACTCTGTTTTTCGGAAACAAGTAATGTTTTACCTACGGATGTTTTGTTTAATCGGCTTATTTCTAATCAATTAATCTTCAGTTGCTCCCATTCTTAATGGAATGCCATGTATATACCGAAAGGTCTTACAGCCAAAGAACCAAATAAAAAAAGAAAAATGTACCTTATTTACCAACAATACTTTATTTAGATCTGCATCAGCAAAATTTTTTTTCAAAAAATTTAATCTCATTTATATGTAAGTTGGCGGCATCGGCATACGGAAAACCTTTTTAAGAATAAAAAAAAAAACTTAATTTTCATAAACAATTGCATGGTCTATTAATTTTAGAAAAAAAGTTACTTTACATAAAAAGTTATGCATGGTCTAAAACCTAAATTTCAATTATCTGATATCAAATTTTATCAGTCGTATACAGGGTTTGTCGAAAATAAAGGCATTTTATCTTGAGAGCAAAATTATATTTTTTGACAAACCTTGTAAAACCGACTGATAAAATTTGCTATCGGGTGGTTGCATTTTCTGTTAGACCATGCATAAATTTTTATGAAGAATAACTTTTTTTCAAAAAATAAATAATAAAAAAGTTTTCCATTTGTTATCAACTTACATAGACCTACTGTTTGTATGCAACTTATGACATATTGCTGAGATAATGTTTTTGTAAGAAAAAAGAAATTAATCATAAAATTTTACTTCATTTGTAGAGTCGTAATTTATGTTTTCATATTTCTACTTTTTTTGTCAATTTAGAATTACAGTACTATTTTCAATTATAAATAAAAATTACGTATTTTAGATTAATCAATAAGAAAAATAAGCATTTTTGAAATATTAATAACTAAATACAAATTAAACAACAAATTAATAAAAAAGCATTTAAAACACGTTGACTGCCGAAGCAAATGTTGTGGTTGGGTCTAGGTAAACTACAATATCTAATAGACGCATGAATAAAATATATAAACGCGGCGCGAGATTAAATTATTACAAACCTATGTCGCGTGCATATATTGTGAATAATATATTTAGGTTGTCCCATTAGTGCGTAATTGTTCAATATTTTAATTTGTGTTGTAAACACGTAAACAATTTCTAAATAAAAGTTATATGAATTTCAAAAATAGGTATTTTAAAGATATTTTTAGACATGGAGGATTTTGCGTGTTTGTCTGACAAATAAAACGGTATATTT
The DNA here is from genome assembly GCA_927349885.1 of Psylliodes chrysocephalus. Taxonomy (NCBI): domain Eukaryota; kingdom Metazoa; phylum Arthropoda; class Insecta; order Coleoptera; family Chrysomelidae; genus Psylliodes; species Psylliodes chrysocephalus. Next base: position 19,601,064 of record OV651820.1, read on the forward strand.
TTTAAAAAGAAAACCCTGTATTTTACTTCAGTTTTTGAATGCTTTGGTAATGCTGTATTTAACCCTAGAATTTTATTAACAAATATTGCAGGGTTGCCAATAAATTATTTTTTTTATGAAATTAGAGAATGATTCAGACCCCAAATTAAATTATCATTATTTAGGTAGGTTTAAAATAATTTCAAATTTTTTTTAAATGTAGTAATAAGATAGTAAGCTAACGAATAGTGGTAATAGAACTGGATTATTCTTTACAGTGTGTTTTGAAAAACAAGTCTTAAATATGGCTAATTCCAAGTTAAATTTATTTAATTTTTTTCAAATGCCACACCCTGTATAATATTTAAGCATTCAATTCCTTATAAATTAACATATCCAACGATATCAATAACACATATACAGGGTGTCCCATGAGTGCGTAATTGATCGATAGCAGTTTTATAATAGGAACTACGAAAAAAATTAATATAAAAGTTGTATGACCATATTTAACAATTATTTATAAATATACAGGGTAATCTATAAACGATTGTCTGACCAAACCTATACATTTTTAAAGTAAAATACCCTGCAGGTAGTTATACAGTATGGTTCAAATGAAAGGAATAAATTCATTATAATGGAAGTAGTTGGTTTTTCGAAAAAATGCTCGGACAGGTAAATTTTGTTTACTTAAAGCGCAATTTTTTAAATAAAATTCAATTTTCCCCCACTTCCCATTTTTGGGCAGTGACGACATTGACAATTTTTTTAAATAACAACCCCAATTTTTTTTTCTTGATTTTCTACTCGGAAACGTAATATTTGAAATATCTGACAACAATTTTTTTTGAAAAAAAGTCATTTCAAGATCAGATACATTTTATGTTATTTTGAAACACAATAAATTAATAAAAGATAATTATTTGTAATTAAGTGCTTAATTTAAAAAAATAATAATAATATTAATAATAATAATAATAAAACGAATTTAATGACAATTTCACAAATTTTTTTATTATTATTATTTTTATTATTTTTTTGTTAGATTAAGCATTTAATTACAAATAATTATCTCTTATTAATTTATTGTGTTTCAAAATAACATAAAATTTATGTATCTGATCTTGAAATGACTTTTTTTCAAAAAAAATTGTTATGTCAGATATTTCAAATATTATGTTTCCGAGTAGGAAATTGCAAGATCTATCAAAATCAAAAAAAAAATTGGGGTTGCTATTTAAAAAAATTGTCAATTACGTCACTGCCCAAAACTGGGAAGTGGGGGAAAATTGAATTTTATTTAAAAAATTGCGCTTTAAGTAAACAAAATTGACCTGAACCATACTGTACATATTTGACTGTTTTCACATCGTCGAACAATAATTTCAATTTCATTCATTTGCTATGTTGTATATAGGATGTGTGAAAATGGTCACGATTTTCTTAATTTTCTAAATGGAACACCTTGTATGTTATGCCACCAATTATTATATTCCATTGAAAAAAATTTAAGCATTGCATTTGTAACCTAGCGTGTTGACACACTCTATATAGAACATAGCAAATGAATAAAGTCAATTAAAATTATTTGACGACGTGAAAACAATCAAATATGTATAACTACCTGCAGGGTGTTTTGAGGAATTGTATGCTAAAATATTATATCAAATGCTGCCTTTGAAAAATTGAGTAATTTGACTTAGAAGTAACCATTTTAAGACATGTTTCAAAACACTCGCTATAAAAGAATCCAGCACTATCACTACTATTCGTTATCTTAATGTGGTATAAGTCAGTATATTAAACAATTTTGAATTATGACAATTTAATTTGGGGTCTGCATCATTTTCTAATTTTATAAAAATTTAATTGCTTGGCAGACCTGTAATATTTTTTTAAATTATTCTAAGGTTGAATACAGTATTACCAAACCATTCTAAAATTGAAATAAAATACATGTTCTATTTTAAAAATATACCAAGCTAAAATGTAGCACCCTGTATATATCTAAAAATATTTTTAAAATATGTATTTTTTAAATCCATATAACTTTTCTTTGAAACATATTTGCGTGTCTTTAACATAAATTAAAATATTGAACAATTACGCACTAATAGGACATGCACATGGGTACATACACATAGCAGTCAACGTGTTAACTCAGAAATAAGATTCCCTATAAAGATAAAATAACATTCAGGAGGAGAAAGCAAAGACCCGCCAATATTACGTGCGTATCATACAATGATGCCGGGTCATTCGGATTTAATTTACATCGGAATGCAATAAAGTTCCTTCCCTTTCCTGCATTTCACCATTGTATATTTTACCCACTTTAAAATCAAATTCGTCCTAGAAAGAATTGTGAAATTATCGTATAAATCGATAATCTGGCAACGTGGTCAACACTTGTTCATACACAGGCAAAATCAATCGATATTTTGGAACCAAACGAGACAAATATATATGAAAATCACGAAACAATAAAAGACGGCATACACCTGTATCACTGTTTCAAAAATTGGTACCTCTAAACAATCATTTACCTATTAAAACCATCTCTAAAACAGAGTAGCTATATTGTTTTTTACGGTGACATCTTCTTAAAAATAGATGAACTACATGAACTATACACAATTACAGGAATTCATAGAAAATCTCTAATTTGACAAATAAATTTATCAAATATTTGTTAATCGTATTTCCAGTTAGATTTGAAAAATACGCAATAAAATTTAGAAATATTTTGGCGGGATACTTGGAAAAATATGTAGAATGAAATCTCCTACTTTGTAGCCTCTGGTTTTAAAATCACTTTTCATGATTTTTTTTAAAATTCAGTGTATAAACAGGACAAATAAAAAATAGGAGATTTCATTCTCCAAACCTTATACTTTAAGCTGGTAGAAGATTCATTTTAATACATTTAGCGGAATTTAAATGCAATCGGAAATGGTGAACCCTTGCTTCTTATATGAGAAATACAGTGATACTGCGGCCTTAACCATTTCATCTATTACATACCTATCATAATGTTTATGTTGCTTACCAAGTTTTAGAAGTTGGATCTTAAGCATTTGGTAGTCGAATTCATTTTTAAAAATCACCTTTTTTAGACGTCGTTGTAGGTATTTTTTCCAGCTTTCTCGAATAATAATGTAGTTATCTTCTAATTTTGGTAGGGTGTTTGAAAACCACTCTTTTAACGATTCTCCACACATTTCTTCATGGTAGTCACCGGATTTTTCAACTTAAATACATAAAGTGCATTAGAGACAAAGCCTTCTTCACTTCCAATATGGCATATAATGAGCTGTTTTTACGCAAATACTTGATGGGTTTTTAAAACCAGTTAAAAGTTCATCCAAAAAGGCTTGTCTGGATGATAAAACCGACATATCGAAACATACTTTTGATTTGGTGTGGCCTGCGTTAATCCAAGTCTCATCAAGATAATATATTTTTTGCTTTTCTTCTCTGTACCGTTTTATTTTTTGTGGCGTAGGACGAAACAATTTCATTTTGTTTAAAAGCAAACTATTTTTTCCTCGAGTTTTAAATTTAAAATTAGGGTTTTGAAAAGCTTGTAAAATGTAGCTCGCTTAAAAGTAGACAAATATGGATCATCATTGACTTCTTATAAAACCTTATCGATTGTTGGAAGTTAATTTCTAAAGAAGAATTGATGTACTTTGCATTTTTATCAAAATCATCCACAGAGCCACTAATTTGTTTATAACGTAGATTTCTTTTTGGTTCAGAAAATTTATGAATCTGCCTATACTCCTTCATAACATTAAAAACGGTTTTAGCGCACATCCCTGTTTTATCAGCAACTCTCCTTTCAACATCATGTACCAACATATCAGGGTTCTATAAAATTTAATGCTTATAAATATTAACAACCATTTCTTTAGTACGGATGACCAAATGTCCCTTTTTCGGTCGCTTTTTAGAAAGAGTAAAAACATTTTTCTGGACTTCATCTGCTGTATCTGTGGAGGACATAGTGTCATGCAGCAGTTACAAATTATAGTAAATTAAAATAGAGTAAAAAATGTTCAAACTAACGCCCATATGCACCGTTTTAAAATCTAATCCAGATTTGCAAATCTCGTTTAAATGGCTAGCGATTATTTTCTATGCACCGGCTACGGATTAGATAATCGAGTTTAGTAATCTGACAACACTGGAATTTTATAAATTTCACAAAAAAGAGAAGAAGAAAACGTCAGATTTGAGTAGGAAAAATGTATGTCAAAGGATAAGAGGCCGTTGAAAATAGAAGCCCTATTTTTTAAATGTACCAAAACCGTAAACACACCGTAAAACGCATACCGAATTCTACGAAGGGTGAAAAAAAATGTCAAATGATTTTATGAAAATAAGATGGCGATTACCATTATGTTAATTTTTGGTAATTTTAACATATAATTACAAGCTGCTGTATTTCAAGCTTTTATGCAAAACGATATACCTATGTGAATACTTTATTCCCTATTAGGCATTCCAAACTGAATGCCTACCAGTGGGCTTTGACGGGTTATGATAATGCAAAATTATGGCAACCCTGTAGACCTGGTGATTTGACAAGGTCAATGAAATAGATAGTTACATAGATTGATTATCCATATTTTTCAAAATAAACATAAGCGTATGCCTTGAAGTAAAAATGTAAGCAATTATTTTTTTTTAATATCTAAAGACTAAAAATTGGTTTTAAAACACACTTTTGCTAAACCGATTCAAATTTATAAATATTTGCCAGGCAATATGGCCGCTCGTAAACGACCAGCTTTGAGCAATCTATATAACTATATATGTATCATTGACCCTGTTAATGACAACATGACAACAGGGTTGCCATATCTAAACTGTCATTACCCACTGGTAGCCATTTGGACAGGTCGTTGGAATGCCTAATACTGTGCATGTTCAAAACTAGATATGAAATATTATTATTTTAAAATGGACAAAATCACATAAATATATGTACCTATTGCCTACTTTTTTATATATTTTTTAAAGTATCTGGATTTGCCATCTAACTACAAAATTATGCTGTAACGTTAGAATATAAAAAACCTCTTAAAAATGACAAAGTTGTCCATCGTATAAAAATATTCACTTCTCTAGTAATTTTGTCAAGAATCTTTGTCATCTTCCAAGAAAAGCTGGTATTCTATTTCCGCTTTTTATTAAAATTCAAATAAAAGAAACACAAATCGAAAGTTCCAAATATACTGATAAAACATTGACATCTTCTTGACGTAAGAAAATCTCGATTAGATAATTTGATCCACCGATGTTGACGGATTAGAATAAAATCGGATTAAGAATGATTTGTGTTACGGTGCATCGCTAAAAATGGCACTAAACGCGATTAACACATTCGTCTCCGGTATAATTTTCAAATAATATCTACATGCCAGTACGATTTTTACAGAATATTGTGATATATTTTATTGTTAAATGTTAAACTGTGTCTGGATAAACAGATTATTAACTTTTTTTTCGTGTAAAATAAAAATAAAAAATGACCGCGCCTGACGCGGCGCTGGCATGTGGTTTGAAATTTTGTTCCATGTGCCGCCACCGCTCTGGGCGCGTTTCGATTTGCAAAACGTAACAATTATTTTTAAATTTTTGAAAAAGAACAAAAACTCGAAATACATAGAACATGAATGAAACAAATTAATGAAATACAAGTAATTAAAACTATATCCAACGGGGACGTAACACTAAACAAATTTTAATTATGCAAATTATCATGGAATAGTCTAAAACAATTGTCCAAACACAAACCAGGTTCATTGGGACATTGAGGACAATAAAAAATAGAATCCTTTCGTATTTTGCTGGTGTCCCAACAATATTTACAACGTCTTCTTTTGGTTTTGTTGTTAAGACCTTTTGGACAATACTGAGGTAAATGTCCAACTGATGTTGTTCTCACACGCGGATATTGTGGCGATGGTCCTAAAAGGCTTTCAATAACAGACAGTCGAAAATCGTACAACATTTTTCTCTCGTTTCCATTATTATAGAGGAAATGTGCATTATTTAACATTATTTGGAAAATATGTATTCCAATTTTTTTATACCACCGTATACACTTATGTTCACAACTGTAGTAACTCAGCATTTCATCACTTAAGTCAATACCAACTTTATATTTATTGTATTTAACAATTAATTCAGGTTTTTCGGATTCAATTCCTCTTCTGATCACAAAATTCTGAAGATATCATGCAAATTTCTCGTTTATCTTTCCATTTGGTAATACATATTCCTTCAGGACTGTACATACTTGCTACTTGATTTTTTCTAATTTTTTTTGTCATCAAATTTTTCGGATTACCTTTTTTGTCTTGTCGCAATGTGCCTGTGACGTAGGTATTAGCTTCGAGTAATCTTTTAGTCAAATGAACACTATTATAAAAGTTATCCTATACAAAGCATGTCCAGTGTTCATATGACTCTCCATTAATTTCAGTACGACTTTTTGTGTGTGATCTCTTCCTCCAATGGTACGATCTTGTGAACCACCGTAGACGATTAACTTTTGAATAATTCCAGTATATTCTGTTAAAATATATAATTTTATACTAAACTTGTGTCGTTTATTTTTTATATACTGTCTAAATTGAAGTCTTCCTCGCCACAAAACTAAAGATTCGTCAATTGTTATCTCTCTTTTCGGATAATAAATAGCTGCCATTCTATCGTTGAAAAAATCAATCAAAGGGGATATTTTATACAGCTTACTCACGGCTTCATCTGTATTCACGCAAAAATGAAGGCACGTAAAATTAAAATAAATCTATTGCGACTCATATAATTCGCAAAAACTGGCAGACTAAATAACGGATTAGTTTTCCAATAATCATTTATGCGGTTTAGCTTTATTGTTCCCATATGGAATAAAAGAACGAGAAATGTTTTAAATTCACCTGCAGTTAAGTCTTTCCAGAAAGAAATCCTGCTTGATTATGTTTCACTTTTTGAAAGTATTTCAATAGCATAGTCATTTGTGTTTGAAATAACAAGTTCATAAAAATCATTATTGGCTACCAGGTTGAAGTAATCTATAGGAGCATTTCCATTTGGATTTATCCTGAAACCAGGTTGACCTGTAAATGGTATTCTATCGGGTTGAATTACCCGTTCAGACCAAGTAAAGTAATTTGCTTGTAGAAGCTGCTGTTCATTTTGATTTTGATTATCTCCTTGAAGAAATTGCTGGATTTCAGATAAATTCTCACCTTGAGAATTATCATTACTACCACTATTTTCACTTTCATTTTGCCAGTCAGAATCATGTATATAATCCACTACATCATCACTAGAATCCTCTAATACTGATATCAACTCAGTTCTGCTCATTGCAGGCTTATAGTAGTTCTCATCATATCTTCCTTTTTTTGACGTTGACGGTGCACTATCGGTATTCATTTTAAATTTAAAACTGGCAAATGAAACCGTCAAATTTATGCAACTTCGAATTATCAAATAAATAAATAAAAAATTCTTTATCTCTATTGAACTGTGAATCTGACACTGACATTATTAATTTTTGGTAACATAGCAACTCCAAACATGTATATTTCACAGCCGCCTCTAATTATTATTTTTTTTTTCTTGACGGTTCGCTATGCACGGGGATTCCAACTACCCGAAACAGCAGAATTACTCGGCGGTAGTGTTTTCGAAAAAAATGGTAAATACAAAGGTTTTGAGATTTTTTATTGGTTATTCAACGTCGTTGCCGGTCAAAAAAAGGAAGATAGGATTATATACCTGCAATGAGCAGAACTAAGTTGATATCAATCAGTATTATAGGAATATCTTTATACATATAAACTTTTTGACTCAAAATTAGCCCAAGAATTTTCCGTTAAAATAAGTACATAACATTAAATAACACGCTCTATTACTATAATGAACACCCTGCATACATGCTACTGACTGCCTATTTTCGTTTAAGGAAAATCGGAATAAATAAATTGAGAACGCGCCAGTCGCGTTACTGGCCTATGCCTATGCCTCTTACCCTATGGTAACATTTACATTAACGCGCAACCGGCATTGCCGTAGACGAAACCAAGTATTCCCTGAAACGAATTACACCTTATTTTATGTACCATTAAATTTTCAATAATCTACATAACATGATACCATCAATTTAGGCAAATATGAAAAAATAGGTGGGGACCGCGCCAGGCGCGTTAGTGGCACACGTTAAAATTTACAACAACGCGCGACGTGCGTTGCCGGAGACGAATGTGTTAAACTCTTAATCTGGATTAAACGTGTACGGTGCATACGGGCGTTACAACAACCACAAAAACAAAAAAAATAAATAACACAATATATGTATATCTAAACTATAATATAATGAATTATAATCAATCAAACATACAAAATGTCCAAACTAACCAACACGGTGAATGCTACCAAAACGCCGTTTATAATTATCCAAATTGAACTGAATTCGACTCTGACAAAAAAATATTTGTCTAAATGACTAATGACCGATTAACCAATAGAAGCGCAAAAAAAATGCCACGTGAGCTGTTGCTGGATGGGAGAGATTGTTTTGACACGGCGTATATAAAATCTGAATAGAGTATAGAAAATGTTGGGAAAAATACACAAGCGCCAAAACGTCAAATACTTATAATGGCAGATGGATTTTTCTTCATCGCTGTTTTGTATCTTCGCTTCTTTTAGAAATAAAAGGCTTTTTATGAGTTCTGACTTTTTACTTTTTTATATTGTCAAATTACTAAATTACATCTTTTTTTTAATAAAACAAACTAATATCACTATCCGTGAAACAAATATCATGTAGTATCAAAGTATACATTAATAACATAACTAATAAATAAATAACTATCGAGTGTAGACGATCCGACATTCTCCCCCGCGGTTGAACTGCTAATCTAGTTCAAGCTCCAACTTGCAAAGTTTGCTTACAGGTCTCCTTAGCAAACCGGTTGATGTTCTCACGTCAACCACTCTGATCTGTCCGTCTGGACCGGGGAAAGATTTTGAATTAGGCCGAGTTTCCAATTGTATCGAGGTGCATTGTCATCTACAATTGTCACAACTTCTTTTGGTTAGAGTCGGTAGATATTCTTTTATCAAAAGACTCCAGAAAATATCAGCCAACATTTGAGACTTCTTCCAGTCGCTTCGTAATCAGTTAGCATTCGGCCTGGAAGTAGAAGATTCGCATTGGCCGTCGTTCGCGAATAGGAAATGATTGGGTGTTAGGGGGCTAAGATCTTCAGGATCTGTTGAGATCTTTGTTATTGGTCTAGAGTTTAAAATATCAGCTTCAGCGAAAAGGGTTAAAAGGACCTCATCCTTGATGTACTGTTCATGTAAAATCTTACCAATCGCCCTTTTCACGCTCCTTATCATTCTCTTCCATGCTCCGCCCATGAAAGGTGTTGCTGGGGCATTAAATATGAAATTTATTCCTTTTGCTGTCATGGAATATGTCAGCTGTTCGTCCTTTATGTCAGTGCCCAGCTGTTTGGCTGCTGCTTTCAAGTTATTGTGGCAGGCTTACCTCTTTTGGCAACGAACCGTCTTATCGCCATCAGTGTGGAGTCTGTGTTTAGTGTGTGAGCTACCTCTAGATGTACTGCTCAAACTGCCATGCACGTAAAAATGACTCCCCACCTCTTCTCTTCTGCTTACTGCAACATGGATAGGTCCGAAATAATCCATATTTGCGTTCACGAAGGCCGTACTTCACGACTCAATCTTGTAACAGGTATTTGTCCCATAAGAGGTATCTTGGGTTGTGATTTCTGATGTGGGTATACTAAACATTTTGAAAAAGCTGTTTTAACGGCTGTTCTTCCATTTACAATCCAATATTTTGATCTTAATTGGTTTAATACTACTTCCACCCCATAGTGACGACATTCCTCATGGTAGTGTTTCACAAGAAGTCTTGTATAATGGTGTTTGGGGCTCAGAATAATAGATTTTTTTGGTTGTGGATTGATAAGTCGGTTCTTCCATTCAAAACGAGTATTCCATCTTCTAAACTAGGGTTTAGTGAATCAATTGTACTTTTCTTTGGAATTTCATTACCATTCTTTAGACATGTCATTTCCTGGGGTAGTATTCTTCTTGGAAAATTCTAATCCATCTTCTTTCAGCGTCGGTTAGTTCTTCTAGCGTTAGTTCTACAGGAAAACGTTTTTTCTTTAGTTTTTTTTTTGATAAATCTTTTACTCCACGCTGTACTTCTAATCAGACGCAACCATTTTGAAAATCTTTTTATATCTTTTTCCACTGCAGTCGCAAGAATAGTGTATTCTTTCTTAATTTCTTCTGTATCTAAGAAATTCTTGTCCTTTGCCGTTTTCCCTCTCTTTCCTGTAGAAATGACGGTCCACACAACCAAGTATTCAAGTTCTGTGATTCTGAGTATCTTGTTGCTAAGTCGGCAGCATTACAATCAGTGGGTACAAAGTTCCAATCCTCTGGCCTGGTCAATTCTTGAATTTCTCCTATTCTGCATGCTACAAACTGCTTGAATTTCCTACCGTGCGTCGTTGCGTATCCAATTAAGTACACATTTGGAGTCTGTCCAATAGTAAACTTCATTTATTGGAATTTCTAATTCTTCGAGTAGAGAGTTAGCTAACCGACTTGCCATAACCGCGGCTTGTAATTCTAGCCTAGGTATTGAGAGTGGTTTTAGTGGAAATACTCTTGCCTTTGCTGCTAATATAGAAATGTCTATTTTCTGTTCGGAAATTACTCTTAAATAGCAAACAGCAGCGTATGCTTTCTCGCTGCTATCACAAAAGACATGCATTTCAATTTTCTTTGCTGCCGGTAAATTTCTTGAGTAACACCTAGGGACTGCAAGTTTTTCTATCTCTTGCAAATCTTTTGTCCACTTTGTCCAGGTACCCTCCAATTTTTCTGGAATTGGCTCATCCCAGTCACAACCTGAATTGCCAGATGTCTTGCAATATTATCTTAGCTCTTATGGTAAAAAAGGTGATTAAGCCGAGTGGGTCAAACAAAGTCATTGCTAAACTTAAGACATGTCTTTTATTCACTTTTATTTTAAGATTCTTTTCGTAATTATTTAACTTGAACTTAAAGGTATCGTTCTCTGAGTTCCACCACATTCCCAGAATTTTAAGAAAGTGTCCATCGCCCAAGCTTTTAGTAGTCGCTAACAGATCTGCTGACAAATGTTCTTGAATCTCTCGAGAATTGGTCATCCAGTTCACCAAGTCAAAGTCTCCTAGCCGTAGGATTCGTCTTACTTCTCATATGGTGTAGATAGCTTCTTCGAGGGAATTTAGCGACTCCAGATAATCGTCTACGTAAAATTTTTGCGTTATAGCTTTAAGAATTTTGGGGTCGTCAGCAAGTTCTTCAGCATTCAGGTTTTTAATAAACTGTGCACATGCTGGCGAACACGTAGCTCCAAAAGTCATTACTCTCATCTGGTAGATATCGGGCTCTCTTTTGAGCTGCAGATCCCGCCAAAATAATCTTTGAGCATATGTCTTTTTCCCTGATTTCTATTTGGTGGAACATTTCTCGAACATCGCCACAGAAAGCTATTTTCCCTTGACGGAATTTCCATAAAATTGTTACTAAGGATTGCAGTAAGTCTGGCCCGCTAAGAGATGATCGTTCAGGCTTTTACCAAAAGATTTTGACGCTGCATTAAAAACCAGCCTTAGTTTTTTCTTGTTAACATTGATTACAGGAAAATGAGGCAAATACCAAGTGGTTGGACCTTCAATAGCAGCCTCCTCAGGTGTCAGTTTCTCTGCATATTCTTTTTCTACATAGCTCTTAATTTTCTGAGAATATTCCTCTGCTAACTTCTCATCTCTTATACATTTTCTTTCTACGTAGCGCAGTCTTTGAATAGCTACGCTCTTGCTTTCTGGGAGTCTCGGCTTATCTTCCTATCACAGAAGTCCAATCTCAAATCTTTTTGCTGTTGTTTTCATTATGTTCACTGCTCTTTTTTCATCGGGTGACATCTGCTGCTTACGGGTATCGATTCCGAAGGAATCTAGTGAAAAGCTTTGTTTTACTAATTCATCTAGTTGATGTTCATGGGATAAGTTTTCACTAATATGAAAGGTGCAGGCAGTAAAGTTTACATCATTTGCAGCAACTGGGCCATGTATTGCCCATCCTAGTTTACATTTTGTAGCAATAGGAACATTTTCTGGTCCGCTTAAAACTTGCTCTGGTATTATTAAATGAATGTTGTCTTGGCCAATCAACAGCATCGGTTGTTCTAAGGATATGTCTTCTGCAGTTATTCGTTTAAGATGTTCATGATGTCTCAAACTTTGTAATTTGATTGTCTGTGAAGGTAGTGCTAAGTTATCTACTGTGTGTACTTTCTTCAGTAGGTATTTCTTCTTATTCGCTTCACGATTTGATATATTCATGTCTAGGCATCGTGAATTTTGTAGTTTAGATGTTACTTCATTTGTCCACTGTAGATAAAGCTCTTGAGGCTCTCCAACTAATCCCAGTTTAACTACTATTCTACTGTCTACCAGCGTAACTGTCGATGCTTCAACACAAAGTGCCAAAACACGCATGTTTCCCCCTGGGCCGTACAAGTTTACTGGTACTGTTCCTATAAGGATGTTATTGGCTTTGTACTTGACTGGATATAAGCTGTTAACAACTGTAGGCAAGGTCTCGTTCTGTATGGAATTTTCGGGTTCAACTTTTAACTTATGGAGAAGCGGGTGATGTAAGGCTCTGCAATTATCAATACCACAGGATATTCTGCTTCTACATTTTGTCTTATGGTGGTTTTTCTTTAAACAACAAAAGCATTTTTTTTTCAGTCACCACTTTCCAACGTGACTATATCGTCTGCTTTCATTCGTGGACATTCTGCCTCATGTGTTTCACCATCACAGTAACTACACTTATTCTGGTTAATCTCTGAAGATCGAGTAGTACTAAGGACTCTTTCTGTTTTCGGCTTTGAGACATAAGTTTTCTGTCTTCTCCCAGCTCGATGTAACGATATAACTTGTTGCCTTGGCTAGGTCTGTTACCCATCTGCTGAAGTCTTCTAAATCAACATCTTCATCCATCGTTGCTACTACTCGTCCCCATTTCAATTGTAACATGTCAGGTAGTTTAGACAATAGTTCTCTGAGCAATCGAGGATTCGCCATGTGTCCAAAGGATTTTAAAGTTTTCATTGTGGCTACTAAATTGGCAACTTCATTCGAAAAAAGTACTTTTCAAGATTATTTTCTTTTATAAAAGGAATATATTTTATATTTGTAATTAATTTGTCAATAATTTGTTCTGGCCTGCCAAATCTCATTTTTAAAGTTTCTATTACTAGATCAACGTTACTTGCAGCTAACATCATTCCAGCAACTGCTGATTTCGCTTCTCCTTTTAGGTACTTTTGTAATTTAATCAATATTTCTTCCTGGTTGTACTGCCCCAAAGATATAACATTTCTTAGCTGATTGTAAAATATTGGCCAGTCTTCCGGTTTACCATCGAAATAGTAAAAATCTTTGTCATTTACTTGTCGAGCAATAAATTTTTCTGTACAAAAATTTGTATATGTGTTATTGCCTTTGTTAATTCTTCGCACAAGTATTTTATGTCGTTATTCGGTGTTAAATGTTTTGTTTGCTCATTGAAAATCTCCGGAATCGATGATACATCTTGTTGATGATTTAACCAATCAGCTACGTTTTAGATTTAGCAGTCTGAAAGTCTGGTAATTTCGATTTATAATTTTTTTGAGATTTTTCTTCTTCGACTTGAAGCTCAGCATCTTTCAAGTCACGTTCCAGTTCCAAAATTTTTAAATTATGTTCAATTTCCCGTTTTCCGATTCTAATTCTTGTTTCTTTATTTCTATTTCTAGTCTCTTTCTCTGAATACTTATATCGGAAGTACTTTTTTTAGAGGCAATAGTTTTCGTACTCTTATGAGGTACCTCCACGCTGGTAGCGCTTCCAATCTCGAGATTTATTTCTCCTGCATAGATTTCTGTTTTGGTCAGCATCATCTCTGCGTGGTCTATCCATAGGTACGTGGGGGTCACCAAAATGTTTAGTATCTTCGCTTCTTTTAGAAATAAAAGGCTTTTTATGAGTTCTGACTTTTTACTTTTTTATATTGTCAAATTACTAAATTACATCTTTTTTTTTTTAATAAACTAATATCACTATCCGTGAAAGAAGTATCATGTAGTATCAAAGTATAAACTAATAAAATAATAAATAACTATCGAGTGTAGACGACCCGACAATCGCCCTTTATTTCTTATGTGGATAAAATTGGTGGTCTCATCAAAGAAAGAGTTCCTCTTATATCTGGGTTGTACAAATTACATTTTGGGTCTGTGACTTTTTTTTTAATCTTTCTCTTGTACTGTGTTATTTACCTTTTGTAACTGAATTATGCGTGGTGCCCCTCTGGCCCCGTCGCCCAGCTTGTCCCCTTCCCTGAAGCAGTGACCTACTTTTATTTCAAAAAAACTGGAGGCTGCAGGGTTTAATTTTGAAAATTTGTTTCTTTTTTTGTTTTTTTTTGTCATCAGCATCAACTGCTACGGTTATTAGCCTCGTGTCCTGTGTATGCTTTGTTACTGTTTCCTAGCGCCACGTCTTATTGATTCCCAAATTGTCATGGGTTCTTTCCAATAATGTTATAACAATGGATTCTATAAATTAATTTATTTCTTTAAATTCTATATGCTTTTTGTTCTGTACAGTTTTAGTTTCTTTTAGTTATTCGTTATTGTAAATAAAAAATGTATCATTTATTGTTAAATATTCGAAATTTATTAAAAACGAAATAAATATGAATTATTATTTTATGAGTAGTTTCATTAAAGATTTGTTAAAATTTTTCTAAGAACAAAAAATTATTAAATCCGAACCTGAAAACTAGAAACAACATCCTATATGTGTTATTTTTGTTTCTTTGCCAGGCCGCGAAGTCACAGCAAACGACCAAATCGACCCGATGTTACCAAAATGCCTCCGCCGGAAGACGCGCCCCCTAATAAAATGGCCCGCAACAATTCGGGCGGGCCCGGCAGGGGAGACATGGACCCAAACAGTTCTGATCACATGGTGGCCATGACACAACTTAAGGAACAAATCGCTAGTTTGCAGAAACAGTTATCCCAGAAAAATTCGGAATTGCTGAACAAGGACAAATTGGTTAGTTTGTTGTTGAACATTTTGTTTGATTGGTATACGAGGTGTGTTCAAATTTAACCCAGAATTTTGGTTCTAAATTTAACGTAATTGAAATTGGCGCGGTTCTTTCATGAACTTTAAAAAAATGTCTGCCGTTTTCCTTAGAGCAAAAACAAACAAGTTCAAGTTGCAGGAGATTAATTACGTGAGGTATTTTTGAGGATTTTTTGACTCCCCCTTCCCCCTGGCGAGATTTGGTAAGATTTTCCTTAACTACCCCCCCCCTTCCCTAATCTCGCGTGAGATTTTTCAAAATTCGTGTTTTGGGTGTAAATGTGTTGGATTATTAAAAAAAAAACAAAAACACAATATGTTCCATTATTTTTATATAAGACTAGCAAAGACTAGTGTTTGAGAGTGTTGCAATTATTTAAAATCACATTAATAAAATTAAATGATAAATACTTAAATGGAAATTAATAAAAATAAATAAATATAATTATAAGATTTTTCCATATTTTATTCTAGAAATACTTTTACTATAATTTAACTTTACTTTCACGCAATTTTACACCGTTTTCTACTAGAAAAAAAATTACGTGAGATTTACGAAACCCCCACTCCCCCCAAGTGAGATTTAGAAAGATTTAGTTTTATCCCCTCCCCCCCCTTGAACACCTCACGTAATTAATGGACGCCCCCTTTCTTAAAATACTACGAACAAAGAGGAGAAGCAGTTATGAAAAACTTCTGATGAAATTGTTAATCATTTTGTCCCAGAAAGCAAGCAATCACAATAAAAACAAAACATTGGCCAAAAAAGTTTTTCTTTCGACTGAAAAGGTAATGGCGACGTCGTTTTGAGTTGCAGAAAACAGATTTTTTGCGCAGATTAATGCTGCTTGTTGTCAACAATTTTGTCTGAAATAGTTAAACCTGTTGTTACACAAATATGAACACCTCACACAAATAGACTTAAACGGCCTATTTATAAGTAACATACTTCTTCATGGCAACACTTCCTCATGCTCTCTATAGTCCATATTTTTTCCCTTGCTTTTTAATCTGTTTGTACATCTCAAAGAATTTTGGAGGGGCATGACAATAAAGATGTCAAGAATTTTTTGTATAACTACCAAAAACATTCTATGGCGAAGGAATTATGAGATTCTGAAGAAGTTAGCAGAAATGTACAGAGCTGCAAGGACAGTATGTTATTGTTTTGTTTAAATACAATTCCAGCTTAAATTTGAACATACCTCGTATTTTTGGTTGACGTTATTTTAATCAACATTTCGCATTCATACTTACAATAAATTCTTTAAACCCACCAATAAATACTGAATGAATATTCATAATTTTGTTGTATTTCTAAGAGAAGGTCCTTTTAAATGCTGCATAGCAAGTAAAGAATGTGGTGGTTCTTGAAGTATTGAGTCACCAAAAGTTTAAAAATGTTAAAATATTCTTCTGGTTTTAATAAATCATAGCATTCTTATAGTGCACATAGCCAGGACTCTTCGCATGATTTTTACTTTATAAATTTGAGAAGGTTCTATAGTCAACGTTTTTTTCAATTTTATGATTCCATACTGAAATCCAATCTCCATTAATTTTACTGGCTTTGATTTCCTATTTTTGGTAAGTTGCTCTTCAGTTTTTTGTTTGTATTTTTTGATTTTTCTCAATGCTGATTTATATTCCCACTGCTAGGTTTTTCTCCATTACACCTTGTAATGGAGAAAAGGTCATGGCGGCGGCATACATTAATTTGGATGGAAACTTTTGTGAAAAGTGCACCATACAACGATATTAGAGAAATTAAAACACTTCCGAAGCAGAAGCGGATGATTAAAACGCACCTATTAAAAATATTGCGCCAAGATGTAGGCAACATGTAATAAGGGATCAAAATGGCGGAATTTTCTATCTCCTTTTAAAAGGCACTCTGAAAGCTGCGCAGTGCGACCATTCTCCGTATAGTAAAAGAAAATCAAAGTATGTGTTGAATACCACTCGACTTTATGTCTAACAGCAAATGTCGAATTCACCATTTGAGTTCTTGTTCGACATATCAATGTCGTGTGTGACATTTAGAAATAAATAGACATTCGAGAATAGGGCCCCAGAACCCACATGTGGTATATCATATGAACCTGTTAAATGGATGCTAATGGAACAAATAAATAGAGAAAGAACACCATATCTTGGTTGGAACTTCCTGGACTCTGGCAATCCAGAATATTCATAGAGGTCCATCCAAGAGCAGACAAAATTGACTTTAAACCTTAGCAGGAGCCAACTAAAGACCGTAATAGGACTCTTTATGGAACACTGGGGCCTGAGAATATACCTAAATCTCTTAGGGATATCTGATGGCTCCCTATGTAGAACATGTAAAGAGGGGACGGAATTCCTATTTATATACTGTGCCGTTAGATTAGATTTAAAAAGAGTTGAAGATTATTTGTCCTTGTTTACCGTGACCTTTTCAAATTTATTGTGGGACTCCGTTTTAAAGTATGCCGTCTAGCTGTTTTTTTTATGAATTGACTGTGTCTCTCGCATGTAGTTACATGCTTCTGGCTTTTGTCACCTAGTGTTAGAAAACTCAATCTTCAAAGAATATGCACATTGTGGCTTCTGCTGGATTGATGACATTTATGTGCCTTCTTAGGCGACGGTGTCCGGTACTATGTTTTACCTGAAGAAATCGCGAAAGCGCCCATCAGACATTCTTGAATTTATCAAGAATATTTACTGATGGGATAGAAAATGAGAGGAGTACAATAAGCCTAGAACCTTCAGTACGAGTGAGTTTTGAACCACACCCTAATTCATATAGATTCCCAATTCTTTATCTGCAGAAAACATTTTACTTTTATGATAGAACAGTCCAAGTATTCTTGCAAAAATAATTGTGATGCTAAGTACATTTCAATGCACAATTTCATGTGTCCGACGTAAAAGATCTATTTTGCCCTAACTGTAATAAAACATCTGTGGAGCTTATAGGGACCGTGCGTCATGACTTTAACGCCAACTGGTGACAAAAATGTGAACTTTTTGGGGGGTATTTATTAATGTTTTATACGGCATTTATTGTTTAATAATTATTAATAAAATGAAGTCGAATTATTTTCGTAATATCAATATCGAAAAAACTTGTTGCATCCGTGGATGTACAAACACATCACTTTAGAAACCTGGATTTCATTCTATAGTAAAGAAATTTTATAAATTTCCACAGAGCACAATTATGCCTCACACCCAATGATATACATAATTACAAAGATTGCTTATCCATATGTAAATCAGACGACGAAAAGCGTATTTCACTGGGCAAAGTTTTCTTTTTATCTAGCTTGTATCAATTTTGAGCACTTAGTTGTAAAGAAATCATTTACAGAAAAATTAGAATCTTTAGTGTTTTCTTGTCATTAAAGGCTGTATGTCACGATACTAAATTAAGTACTAAACTTAGCACTAAATTAAGTCATTAATTTAGTACTAAATTTAGAACTAAAAATATTTTTAGTACTAAATTAACTATAGACGCACGCGCATTGACGTATTAATACGTGAATTAAGCAGAGAAATGAAATATTCTGGGTAAAATAGACAAGTGAAGTAAAATGGTGTTTTTATTATCAATTTGACATGACAACAACCAATGCTACTATAAACCACGAAAAAAACACAATAAAATCTACAAAATTAAACAAGCGAACTTTATTCAAGTCGATAATGCAAAATTTTCGCTAATTAAAAACAAAATGGTACAGAAAATACCGTCGTGTCAATTTTTTCTGTGAAAAACTTCTGCGCAACATTTCGACGCACTTTTAGTACTAAATTTAGTAGAAAATAGAACAAGTTCTAATTAATTAATGACTTTTTTTAGTACTAAATTTAGTACTAAATTTGCTGTTTGCAACGTACATTTTCTTAGTACTTAAAAAATGCATTAATTTAGTTCTAAATTTAGTACTTAATTTAGTATCGTGACATACAGCCTTAAGATTTTTACATATTTAAATGACCATTTTATATAAATATAATTTTACAGATAATGGTTTATTCTGTAGATTAAAACTAATGTAGAATGTTATGAAATAAGAATATCCAATTTGACAAAAATATCACGGCCCTCTTTACAATTTATTAACTATTTCTCATTTATTATTAAAATAAACAAATCATAAATAATACATTGCAATTACTGTCAAAAGAGATTGTAACAAACTTTAAAATATTAAAAATCCAGTGATTTTTTGTAAATTTTTTTAGTGACATTACCATTAAACATTATTCAGAATAATAGATAAGTGTCCAATTACAACTCTTACCAAAGTTGTTCATACCTCATATCAAAATTGTTTACATTACCTTTTCAAAATTGTATAACATATTGCAATTATGTATTTTATGTAGAATTGTTTTTGAAATAGTAGTCTAAAATTATTTATATCCATCTGTTATAAAAATTGTTTAGATCTCTTAATATTATTTAACTACATGAAAACTCAACTTTCCAAATACATAAGTACATAAGTAAAACTTTAATTATTATCTTTTTCTAAAGATTAAAATGCTGAAATTTTATTTTAACACATTTGGGCTAGAATGGCTCTATTTAGTGAGCACTAGGAAAGGCACATTCCAACCAGCTTTTCATAATTTTTTTATAGTTGGGTGAGCAATCTATAATATATGTATCATTGAACATCTCATAAACGCCAGTGGATGAATGACATTTCGATTAACATAAAGCTAAAAAGATTTATAATTATTATTATCAATCTTTTTTATTAATTTACATTTTTTAAATGTTATTGTAATACTTTTAAGTTCAGTGTTACTAAATACCTATATTTTAACATTGGATACACTTGTTTAAGGTACAACTTTACAATGTATTGTCACTTAGCCATTTTAAATCTTTTTGCTTAAAATGTATATGCATGTCCAGATTTTAATAATGTTTCACATTTTACGTCATTTTGACCATATACACGATTGTTTGGTACGGGCCGGTATCTATTTTTAACTATATTTAATATTTAAAAAAATACCCTTCATTATTTACTTGCAATGTTCACCCCATTTAATTCTAAAATTAAACACTAGAGAGGGCTAAGTTCGGCAGTAGTGCTGCCTCTATATTTCACGCACGGTCCCTATTAGGTTTTATTACTTTCTTATAATACTGTGTTTGATTGACAATTAATCATCTATAGAATTGTCTTTAATAAAGCGCATTGTAGTGTTTCGTCCTATATGATGTTACCATATTTTTTTAAATTGTAGATAACTGAATTAAAAGCAAACAATTTTACAACTGAAAATGAGCTACGAGCTAGACTGAATAATCTCCAAAAAGAACACAACATCAAAGTAGATCTTTTGAACAACAAGATATCAGGGCTTCTGAGAGAGATTGCGGGTTTATCAAAAAACCCCAAGAAAGCATTTAGGAATGCAGCGCTGGCAAATTCCAATGCATCTGCAGATAACAACAGCAGTGGCACCGACAGTCCCAGTATACAGTAATTTGCGAAGAGCTCATACCAACCATAAGAAGAAACACCGTCATGTTTTTGAGGTTGCAGCGCCTGGGAATAACGTTTACTTTTTGATCATTTTATGATGGTAAGCCAATATTTTGAAGCATTGTTAATTTTCCATAATGAATGTATATAGGTACCTACTCAATCTTTATTTAATGGTCGAATATTCTACTCAGGAAATAAATATGCTTTATTATTTTCTAGAACTATTTGTATTGATTTTTTTTTTAAACGTGGAATGTGGTTTATTGTTCTGTTTTTTTTTTTAGTTTTAATAGTTTAAATTACGTAAATATGATTTTAATAGTGTAAAATGTAACTCTTTTTATTTATTAACAATATATTTTTTAAGGAACGATTTGGTTAGGTATTGTTTTCACCAAGTAGAACATTTTCCTGTTCGGAATATTTCTTTTAGAAATCAATTTCTTGTTTTATTGTGAAAGATTACCACAAAATACTTTATGCATAAAACTTTCTACATATAATTAAAATACAGGGTGGAACAAAAGTCTGGAAACCTCCAAAAATCTCAAAAACGAATGAAGTATTGAGTATTACCAAACATGTCGGACTTTCAGTAAATCTCCAATTTCATAACTTTGATTTAAATGCCCTGAAAATTATAGGCGACAGGGATGCACCACAGTCTAGTATTTTAGGTAATTTACAGGTACTCAATTTTATTTTTATTGAATCTTTACAGATTTTTATTTCACCCTGTATGTAAATTTGTGGTTTTAATAAATTGGTTAGATTTTGATGTAGAACAAACTTTTATAGCAATATATTTTTTTTAAATGTTGAAAATATAGATGATACATAGCTCAAAAATTATGCTTAATAAAATTTGATGTGTCATCTAAAACCGAATATCAACTTAATTATTATGAAATAGGTAGGATTTTTCTTATTATGGGTTTAAGATGCCACATAATTGTTATCAGCAAAATTTGTCTATATATGTATATATTAGTACTTGTAATAAAGTACAAGGCTCAATACAGAACTTTGTAGAACTCCATATTTCACTTTTATACCTACCCGTTATAAACGAATGTTTGAAGGAATATTTCGTGATTCCCAAAGTCAAATGTCAGATGAATCACAAAATATTGCTATTGCAACATCTATGAATGAAATTAAAGGTTTTTTGGTCCAAAAATATGTCACTAATACTTTCATTTGTAATTTAATCCTCTGTTTTGACTGCTGTTACCAATTTATCAAAATCGAAGACTCTGTGTTAAAATTACTAAAGGAATTTGAATTTGTTTAGACAGTAGAAGGTTAAACATAAAAGTTTTGTAGTGATTTTCGATTTGTTTTAATTTATATAAGTGAAAACAATAATAATTAACAATGCTCCATTTTGGACAATTGTTATTTTAGTTAGTAACTTACAAGTAAAAATGTACCTTTATAAAAATGTTTTTCTTCCAAATGCTGATCCACTGTATTTTTTTATAGCAATTAAGTTTAGCTAGTACGTAATTAATTTATTTTCAATGAAATTATTTTTGTAATTCAATCTGTGTCTAGTATAATTTTTGTAAAATGTAAGGTGTTGAAAATAAAAGGTAAATATAAATATTATTGTTTTATTAATAACTATATAACATTGCTGAACAAGTATGGCTGGTCCTGCTCAGTAAGGCTCTTCAAGGAAGACAGTATAGCATTAAATTCATTTAAAATCAACAGTAATAAAATTTATTGTCATACAATAATTATTATTCAAAAGAATAATAAAAATATTTTTTATTTCCAGTTTACAATTTAAATAAAAAAGATTTGATCTTAAATTATTGAAAAAAAATAATTGAAATGTTCTCAACATATTGTCTTAAGGATAAATTAAAATCAATAATAACAATAAAATAAAAATCTTTAAAATACTAACAAGTTTTGTAGATAAAGATATAAAAAACTAATAACGACCAAAATGTTTGGACTATGTAAGATTATTCAACAACCTTGGCTTTATAAATTACTTTTGGTTCTTCAATATCTTTTTTACTCTGCAACAACTTGAGTTCCCGATTTCTGACGGTATTTTCTTTACCTAAACAAAAATTAGTATAAATACAAAACCCTGTAAATATTAATTTGGTCAAGAACAAGATATTTATATTTACCTTGCATGGCTTCGATCGTCCTAACGAGAACAGATTGCAAGGATGCTACTGTGTTTTCCAACGATAGTTTTAAATCGTTTTCCGTTTTATGCATCCAGGATAAAATTAAGGATGCAAATAAATCACCAGAACCCGTAAAGGCCACGGGAAGCTTTTTTATTTCCATAATATATTTCTCGTGTGAAACCCCTAGAATAATTTTAAGAATTAATAATCTGCTGCTGCGCAATAAATTAATGCGAGGAAACAGAAGTTACATTTTTAGCACGATTAAATTGGCCACCAAATAGTTCGTACCTAACTGTATAACTTTTGTTTCCCATTGTATAGTAGCATAATGACTATTTGGCAAAGACTGGTATACACCTAACAAGCTTATTGAATATGTTTTTCATTAAAATAGAATTAAGGTTTAAAAACAATTCAGAAAGAAAAAAGAGGTAATTTTTTAAAATTAATTTTTCTAGCGCTTTCGGCTATTAAGCCGTAAGGATGTCATCAAACGTTGATGGCTTGATACCGGAAAGCACTTGATTTTAATTTTACACATGTAAATACCACCATTCCTTTTTTCTTTACCTGTCTTTGTGTACATACCTACAAATTTTGATCCAAGAATTGAAGAATGCATTTGAACAATATTATTCTTGTTCGTTTTTTCCTCCAGAGGTGGATATCAATTGAACATATTTATTTAGAAAAAATAAGTGTTCAAGAAAATTCAATTGATGACGAGAAATGGTGGAATTATTTTCTGGAGGGCGGAGCCCTTGCAATACAGATTTCCCCTGCTAGGTGTTTAGTCTAGGGACCCAGTTGGCGTTATTCTTGTAGACTCTTAACTCTTTTAATTTGTCTATGCAAGGTGTTGTTTCATTTTGGGGACAACACAAGTTGTTGACGAATGGTTTTTCCATCTTGGAAGACAGTTGATGAACGTTTGCTAAAATTTGATCATGAAATCATCACTGTATTGGCCTGATGTCATTCCGTTTAACTTTTTGTTTCCCGGATGAATAAAATTCCGCTAAAGTGAAACAAAAACCGGTAAAAACTATTTTGATAGTATGAAGCAAGTGTCTAATCCAAAAGTTACCTCTCTACTAACTCATTCTAGAATATTGTAGTGAAGTGTAGTCTCCAAACAGCAGAAAAGTAGGATCGAAGTTTACAAAATCTTAACAATTCTAGTAAAATTTTCCGATATTGAATGTACTTTTAGCTACCAGAAATTTGCTTTGCTGTCTCAAAAATTTTTCTTGCAAGTTTTCAGATGCACAGAACGTCAGAGGCCACTGTTTCTCGAACAAATTAACAAGAAAATGTATGGATAAAGCCAGTTGTTTTCAAGAATCAGTAATATACTGGAAACTACAGAGACATCCTTGTAAAACTACTTGCAACTTTGTGCGTGTGTTTCTCATTGTTTCTTTTTACATTAAAGTATTTTTTAATTAGTTTGTAAAATTTTTGTTTTTAATTGTTTCTTTTGTCATTAATGTATTTTTTGGTTTGTACGATTTTTAAGTTATTTATTCTATCTACATTTTGTATAATTTTTAATTCATAACTTTAACCTGAATCTTGTTTTGTATTCTATGACTACATAAATATAATGAAACGAGAGTACAAGTTCACTGAACATGTAACCATATATCCACGTTTTTTTATAAATTCATGTATGGAAAATATATTGAATACATAAAACTATACTATCTAATTTCTTAATATAGTTTTTTTTTTTTCAGAGTACAAACATTGATGAGGAAGTTGAGATGAAGAAAACATGAGGAGAAAAATTTTTTTTATTTAGATGTGCATCATGTTCCAGTCTGTGATATTTTCAATTTGTAAATTTTAATATATAGTTTTAAACAAATTACCTTTCTTTCTGCTTGCAAATATAGATAAAAGATCCGGTTTTTCTGGTATGTCTGCTGAAGATATGATAACTGTTTCGCAACCTTTGCAGTGTAAAACATCGATTGCTTTCCAAACGTCATCTGTTTCTTTAATAGTTATACCAGATAATTGTTCTGTTTCAAAAAGATTTGGCGTTATAATACTGGCTAGTCTAATGACTGATTCCCTGTATATAGGAACCAATTCTTTGGGAACGTAAAGTTGTCCATTGTCGCCCATTACTGGATCACAAACTTAAAACACATGAAAATTAAATTTTTACGTTTCTGTTGTGTAGTTTGAACAAATTAGATCTGGGGACTTATTCTCTAACCAGCGTTTTTGAAAGCACTAAGCGCGTCTTTCTAGAAACGCGACAAACAACTAACAAAAGTGTAAAACACAAACGTTTTGGTATTCTGTACTTGCTGTGCTGTTCGTATTTGAAAAAAGTAAAGCGCTTTCAAAAAAGTTACACATGAGTAGCGTTTTGCTGTTCGCACTTCAAGCTTTGACATTTAAGGCTAATATTTTCGGTAGATAAGTCAAACATTAAAATATCTAAATACTATGACTTGAATATTAAAATATCAGCAAATGTAGCTGTTTAGGCTTTTAATTCCCTATAATTCTGGAATTGGCCTCAATATATTCTAATACAGTTTATAATTATAATAATGTCAAAATGGCATTCAAATCCTAACCTTAGATATTTAGACCAATCAGCATTTACGATTTATAATTATGACAACTTACCACAAAAATTAAAATCACGTACGAACAGCAAAATCGTCTAGCATTAGAGAATACCATAATCATATGCTTGAACTGCCTACCAAAGTTAACAAAAATTTGCTTACAAAAAATACTTAATTTCCAAAAAATATTTATTATAAGAGTATTATCTAAATTTAGACCACAATAAAAAATGTCATAGCAATAACCAAATTACAAATGTTTAATATATCAATGGCTAAAAGGATAAATGTTGTACGTTCAAAAATGTCGTTTTGCGAAAAATGTATTTAAAAGTTGGAGGATGACTGTGATGACCTGTATAGTTGGTATTAATATTGCTACAGTAATTACACTCATCTTTCAACTTGTTATTTATTTTTTAGTTTAAGTTAGTGTTAATATTCACAAATTTGTGTCTTACAACAGAAACAGTAACCGAATAAACACCTGGACATTCAATAATAATTGAGGCGTTGAGATTTATAGTGGCCTAACCCACAACATTTCAATATTTACTTTTATCCATAAAGTAATAGCTTATTATTTCGGCCTAACAGTTTCATAACTATAAAACGGCCAGTCTTTTACCGAAACTTTGAATAATAAGCTATTCCTTTATGAATAAAAGTAAATATTGAAATTTTGTGGGTTAGGCCACTATAAACCTCAATGTCTCAATTTTGACTTAGAGTGCGGACATACTAATAATATCCTTAATAAAATAATATGTAATGCTTAAAATCGGGACAAAAATGGCAATAATAATATAGGGTGTTTCGTGAGGAAAGGGAAATATTTTATGGGCGTGTTTTGGAAGTTGAAATAAGCGAAAGAAATTATAAAAAATCCGCTTTTCTTAATTTTTTTTAATAATTTTCAAAAAAATCAAGATGTTTTGCTTATTTTGACTTGCAGATCGTCCTTAAAATGTTTCCCTTTGCTCATGAAACACAATTTAGTCTGTTTTGTATCAGATTCAGTTCTAGCCACTGTGGATGAAGGTAACGTCTTCACAAAGTTTCTATATCTTTTACTTTATCGCGTAGGAAACAAGGTACTTTTTTTGCTCTGTAAAGTGTCAAGACACTGTTTTACTGTGGTGCGAGTTGTACATTATGTACATCTTCACATTGTGCACAAATATATTTGAATGTGGCATACACATGTGTACTATATGTTGTTTTTGTCGGTGGAGTCCCACAAGGACTGCAATTGATAAGTAGCTCAGGGAATGTCTCCCCATCTGCCAAAAGATTAATATCATCAGCATAAACAGTTATAGAAAACTTTGCATCAGTATTTATTAGTTCAACAGATGCATTGTCTAAATTTATAATATATGGCTTTTCATTACCTAATAGATTACTGGAAAACAGTATAGCTTTAGTTTTCGTTTCATTTAAAATAAGTTTGTTTTTTGTGAACCAGTGTTTTACTTTACAGAATAGATCACTGCAATTGATAAGTAGCTCAGGGAACGTCTCCCCATCTGCCAAACGATTAGTATCATCAGCATAAATAGTAAATATATTGGGATACATTTTAAATTAGATTGACATAGGTCATTCATAAATATGACAAACAGCAATGGACCTGTAATACTCTCTTGTGGGATACCAACAGATGTAGTACAGTATCTGATTTAATATGTTGAAATTCTTTACTTATAAGTAAAGATCGGCTTATAGGCAAATTGTCTGTTTTGCCAATTCTGTTTTTTGCACATTTTGCCCTTTTTTCGTGAATACCTACTCATAACATTATTACTATCACTAAACCTTCCTATAATAAATCTTTCAGTGAACAATAAAATATCAATGGTTTGTTTATTAATGGTTTTCTAGGAAGATTTACCAGTTCGTGGCTTCAGGAAATCCCTAATCTTTTGCCCTTTTATAATAAACAATTATCAATATTATCATTATCCCTTGTACAGTTACTGTATCAGAGATTAGTTTTTTGCGTTGCCGAAAAGTAAACAACACACATTTAAAAAAGTTTTAGACGTTTTGTGAGTTTGTTTAGAAAGAAGACTTCTAAGTTAAGTGCATGGATCCAACCATATCCGGAATTTTCTCGAGAAGATAAAGCATTTTGTAAACCGTGTCTCAAATCGGTAAGCTTCATTTTTTCTCTCGCTAACCCACCCCATGACTATCATAAGTGGTATTAAAATTCTTATTACTGTTATTTTTTTAAATTCTCAGATTTGGATGAATCAAAATCCTCTAAGTTGATCCAAACATCTCTGCTGGATAGTTTAAGTAGTTCAAAAAAAAGGACATTCAAATTTGATATAAGCCAGATGATGATTGCATCCAATAAAGTTAATCATCCTAGTTTTAGGTTATTTTTTTTAAACATTTTAATAAATCTTTAATACATAATTTAAGTTTTAAAATAGAAAATATAGAAAAGCACTTAATTGTAGCTATTAATGATAAACTTTTCAGTGGTGTTACAATGTTTAATAATTATGAATTAACAATTATTTCGTTTTATTATGTTTTTTATTTATCAATTTATCATACGGTTTAAACCATTTACAAAGTACATAAGTTTAATATAAAAAAATATATATATATATATAAATACATTATGTAAACCTAACACATTTTTTTTTACTTCTCAGCTCTTTTTACTTGATTCAGGGCAGAATTAAAAAAATCGATGTTTTGTTTTGTAGCAAATGTATTAGCATTTCTCAGAAGTCTGATTATACCAATTCCTGAGCCATAGTTAGTTCTATGATCTTTCAAAGCAAATGTGCAGCTATCACGCAACGGCCTAGGTGGTATATAAAAATCTACCCTTTGCAAGAGTTCCGGAGAGTCAACAAGGCCATTTACCAGTTTAAAGATAAATAGAAACGTAATAAATTCTCTTCGTGAAGCTAACGTTTCATTATTTGTTGTGGCAAGCATATTTGTATAAGAGTACGGTAGTGACAATTTAAAAGAACAATACATTAAAAATCTACGTTGCACTCTTTCAAGCTTTTCAATATAAATTTGTGCGCATGGTGACCAAACAGAACAATATTCCAAATGTGACCTTATGAGTGAATAAAATAAGATTTTAATTGTATGCAAATTCACAGTTTGCCGAATGCCTTCTCACGAATCCTAACTGTTTTAAGGCTTTACCAGCAACGTAGTCGACATGCTGAGAAAACGATAGATCAGATTGAAATATAACCCCAAGATCTTTTATACTATCAACTTTATTAATACGATTTCCATGCAATTCATAAGTATGATTAATTAAGTTTATGTTATGCTTCTTATAGAAAAACATTACGTTACATTTTAGGGGATTAATTATTAATCCATGCAAAAAGCAGTATTCGTTCAAACTGTCCAAATTGTTCTGCATTACAAGACAATCAGATGAATCTTTAACGATATTATACAATTTGATATCATCAGCATACATTGAAACTTCAGTATCATTTAAATGTTTCACTACATCATTAATGTAAATACTAAATTACAATGGACCCATGCGTGCCCCCTGAGGGACCCTGACATCGCTGCATATGTTATTAATAGTTATGTTGTGCAAATATATTTGTTATTTAATGATTAATAATTATGGAGTTGAAAGCATTTGCCTATATGTTGATATTTCTGCATTTTTCGATAAAAATATTTGCCTATAAGTGATTTTTTCTTCAATTTTTGTTGCCTATAAATCCGAGCTTTACTTATAAGGACCCTTTGTTGTCTAACTGTTAGTTAACAGAATGTTACGGTCTAGACAGTCGTAGGCCTTTGACAAGTCAAAAAACATTCCCAGAGCTAGATATTTTTGTTCCATTGATTTTATTATGTGTTGAGTATACTGGAATATAGCTGTTTGGGTAGATTTCTTTTGTAAATATCCATGTATATAAAAATGGTGACAATGGAGATCCTTGTGGAACTCCTTGCTTCATTGAGAAATATCTTGAGACTTTATTATTGTGTTTAACACATACTCCTAATAGACGATTTGTTAAAATTTGTTGATAATGTAGATTGAGTAATTGGCTGAAAATAGTTTATACAGTAGGCCTGTGTGCCATACACTATGAAACTCTTTATGTCGATAAAAACTACAGCTGATGATTTTCCTTCTAGGTTGGATGTTTGTACATTTGAAGTTAAAATTATTAGTGGATGAATAGTTGAACATTGACTTTTGAAACCAAATTTATGTTTTGGAATATATTCTCCTATAGCTGTTGATAATTTGTTTTTAATAATTTTTCTAAAGTTTTCTTCCTAAAACTGATTAGGGTTATGTAGCTCTTGTATGATCGTTGTTTTATTTTGGTATGGTAATGATGACACCTTTTTCCATTCATGAGAAAAGTATTACTTGTGTATGCAATAATTATATATTTTAAGAATATGTGTGTAGATTGTAGCACTAAATTTACTTAAAATGTTCCTCGTTTTACTGTCATATCCTGGTGAGGTGGTTTTGCCATCACATATTGGGTCCTATGATTGAACGTTTATGTTATCCGTAACGTACATGTTAGGCCGAGTTTTAACAGTAATGAGGCAAGTTCGTATGATGGAAAACTTTTTCCAACACGTTACTGTTATTTTCCGCCTGTTATCTTCTAATTTAACAGTTTTCCATCATCCGAACTTGCCTCGTTACTTTTAAAATTCGGCCTAACATGTACGTTACGGATAACGTAAACGTTCAATCATAGGACCCATTAGGTCTTTTCCTTTGCATCAACAGTGTAGCACTGAGCTACGTCACTTCTGAAAATATTGTTCCATCCATACAATTTGTATAAATGGAACGATATTTTCAGAAGTGGTGTAACTCAGTGCTACACTTTCGATGCAAAGGAAAAGACCTATTACATCATAACATCTATCTTCATCTAGGTTTATTATAGGTGGGTTCCATTTTTTTTGTTTATTATATTGTAAAATATAAAATCTTGATCATAAGATTAAAAATAATCCAAATTGTAAAAAATTATCATTGTGCTGAAGGACTTCGATCGATGGCCTGTTGGGTATAGTAACTCAATAAAGAACGTTTATTATTATTAAAAGTAGGGATTATTGTTAAGTTGTGCTACGCCACTGAACTAGAGAGTCTGTTTATCTTCTCCTTGTGCTCAATTCACCACTTCCTCTATAGATGTTGAGAACATAACAAAGTATTTGCTTGAAGAGTAAAACTTAATTTTTGGTGTACATCGCATTTGCATGAAAGAATGTTCTGTGGATGTCAGGCCAGGAAACTGAGACTGTTATAAATCAGCTTTAAAAAAATAAATCTACATAAATATTGGTACTCATACAAGGACATGGACCACTTCCCAATGAAGTATATCTATTTTAGGATTTTGTTTTCAACATGGATGTTTCTAGTAGTACAATTTTACAGTACTGTCTTTTCAGAAACAGAATAAGTGTTTTAAAAAAAAATGTACTACCTTCAATAAAAAAATCCCTTTTTGCAATACCGTAATTATAGAGTTTGTCTTACCATATATTAAATTTGGATTTTTGTCTTTCAAATGTTTTATAGTATCAATAATTTGATTTAAAAATGATACAGATCCAATGTATCCTGTTAGTAAATGTGAGTATAGATCAATATCATTTGCAGACAGACCAACAATCAGATCTTCTAAATCTTTGTTAGAATTTGTCCTTTGACAACTTTGTATCCTGTATGATTTGAAAATTGAACAGAATTAATAAAGTCTACATCTAATCCTAAAACCTAAAAGAATTTTTACAAGGATTAAAATAAGATAATTATATAATTTGATATTTTTTCACTTATGGATAAACTAAACATATGTACTTCTAGGTATCACTATTGTAAATAAAAAATCTTAATTCCATATCTTGTGCAAATGAATAATAACGACACAATTAATTTCTTAAATCAAAAATATTTTATAAAATGTATCAAAATTAAAGCTCAGAGATGCTGCCAAGTCACGCAAAATATTCAACTATACTATTATGTATTGTCAAATAGTACAGCATTTTCCTTGATCTAACAATATTTTATAATATAATTATTGACCACAGATTACCTATATCATATGAGAAAAGTTGACAAAGAACATCAAAAATATAGATAAATGGCTATACCAATTTAAATGTTCTACACAGAAACTTGTTTTCACTCGAACAACTTCGGAAAACCAAAATGGTATTCTTTAAGCGCAGTTGCTGATGCTCTAAGGTTTATAGCAGTCAGAGTTGGGTCGGTTACAGGAAAAAAGTATCCGAGTACCAGACACGGATACTTACAATGTATCTGAATACTGTTTAGGATACTTTCACCTAAAAAGTACTCGGATACAAGTATCTGGATACTTTTACGGATACTTTTAAAGTGAGTTAAAATAATGTTTTCATTACGAGTAACAATAAACAATACTAGGCATAAATAAATTATCGAAAATGGAAAGAGACATAATAGAAACAGGAAAAAACTACTCAATAAATTGTTTATTATTTTTATTCTGTGAATATAAAACATTAAAACAAAATGAACAATAAAACATAAAGGTGCGTGTAAATAAAACGCGTCACACCTCAACCGCGCCAAAAACCAGCCAGTGTCGTGTCCATATAAATCTAAAGAAATAAGCTCGTTGTTGGCACGACTTGCCATGTTTATACACCTTTCGATATTCTCGTCAGTGTCAAATGTATTCGACAATCCATTTTTTGTAGATCCTCCGACGACCGGTACTTGGTAGATTCGAGAGCGTCGAAAGGAGGAGGAGTGAGAGATTGCTGAATGTTTCGTTCTGGCATAGGCAAAGCAGGCTCGTATATTTGATCTTGTCAGATCTCTATACTTTATTGATGTTGATGACGACATAAATAACACATGATCAGTAACATATGAGCAACAAAGCGATTTAAATCAAATTTTGAAGAGATATTTAGATGTAAGAATAGCCTTAGGCTAAATCTCGCCCAGGCAAATGTACATTTCTACATATTTTTTGTATTTTTGGTATGTACAAATAAAGGCCATTTATTATTATTATTATTATTATTATATATTACAGGAAATTCTATATTCTCTTTTATTTTTACATTTTTTTTTTTATCTAAGCTGATTGATTATCTGAGATATTTTTTTTAATTATACCATTTTTTAAAAAACTTGATTTTAAACAAAATTCCAAATTTCTACTCTTTTTCTATTAAGAGGAATGTATTCTCCTATTCTTTACTTGATTTTTATTTCTCAAGTGATATAAATGTATTTTGTTTACACATTTTATGCGAAATTCTAAGACACAATTGCAATATTGTGTCTTAAATATTGTAATATTGAAAAATACGTATTTTATTTCTAATTATACAGGGTAGCTCAAAGTATTTCGATTATATATTTTAATAGAGATAATATGGATTGGATCAGTTATGATTGTGGTAAATAATTTAAAAGTATCCGAATGCCGAAAAAACTTACAAATTTGGTCACGGATACCAGATACAAAATTTGAAAAGTATCCGGATACACATAAAGTATCCGGATACAGAAGTATCCGGATACTACCCAACTCTGATAGCAGTTATGTGACTTAATATCAAATGAGGAATAATTTTTTACATTACATACAAATGACATAATTAAAATTGCTAAATATTCAGGACCAGTAGTGACATTATTTGGCGTTTTTACTTTGCATTGTTTTTTTTTTTTTTTTTTTTTTTTTTTTTTTATTTTTGTTATATAAGTGTAAAAAGATTATTTATGTCATGTTGTGTCGAGGTTTTAGAAGTTAACCAATAGACTTTTTATTTTGTGTACTAAATTTAGAACATTATATTTTTAAATATCTACTTGTTTGTTTATTAAACGATAATGTATTGTACCTTTTATGTTGGTAAACGTGTGAGTGTATGGTTCGATTTGCTTGACAAGGGATTATGGATAAGTATGTAAAAAAACATTAGTTTCCAATTATAAATTTTTAACCATTACAATAAGATATTGTTTGTTATAGATTTTTATTCCTTGTTTACTTTTTGTTCCCAAATTTTTTTGATTCATAACACATCCTGGGTTAATTTCCAAAGTTGATACTTTTTATAACTGTGGATAGAAGTCATTAACCAACTTTTTAACATAACTTAAATAAAAAATACGTGTGGCACTCGGGTACTGCCGCGGTAAAGCTATTGCATAGCATTTTTTATTAACTTATGCAATTTTAATTATTTATTTTATTTATGCAATATTTTTTTTTCTTTGATAATAATTCAAGTTTTTTTTTTTTTATATTAATTCAAGTTACACTTTTTGAGCGTAGTGACCGATAAGAAAACACATTTTTTCTTTTATTGAATAAATTAATTAATATTGTTTAAAATATTTTTATTATCTTACAATACATGTAGGTTATTCAGGAAATTTTATCATTAAAACTATAGGTTTATGGTAACTGAAATAAGAAACATAAGTTTGAGACTTGATATCCTCTAAATATCTGGAAAATACCGCGTCAATGGTGTTCCCATATTTTGTTGTGGATCATTATTCATTTTAAAATTCAATTTTCCGAAATTGTATCTAAAAGAGATTGAATCAGTTATGAGCAGTTAGCAGATAGTCTACGCGCATACGTCTAGTCGCACGCACACAAACACCGTGCCGAAGTCTGCCGAACTGAAACGACGTTAGACGCCGCACCGCTGTGTCGGTCGGAGTGGGGGATGTTAGGTTTATTTTCGTTACGGAATTTCTCTTTCGATTTTTCCATTTTTCGATTTTCTTTTATTGAATAAATGATAAGTTAATATTGTTTAACGCCGCACCGCTGTGCCGGTCGGAGTGGGGGGTGTTAGGTTTTTTTTCGTTACGGATTACGGAATTTCTTGATTCGGTCGCCGCGCTCAAAGCCCGCGATAAAAGCTATGCAATAGCTTAAAAATAATTATTTATTCCAAAATGTATCCAATACGGTTGTCTAATTTACATGTGTAGAACTTTTGTCAATAAAATTAAGTAATAATAATAATAATTGTCATTTATTGAAATGAAAATTCAGTCCAATAGGCTATCGACCAAAATTAAATATTGATCACATTCAGTCCTTTGCATGAACAATTCACAAAAGTTGTAGTGCTTGAACGGAAAAAGGATACAATTGATTTCCCTGCAATGTCATAGACACTTTTTCATTGACTTATCCCACCTAATCTGCAATGACCCGGCTATAACATTTAAAATGTGTTCACCTATTGATGTAAAATATGGAGTTCCCAGAAAAGTATTTTGGGTCCTTTACTATTTTTAATATATGTTAACGATATAGAACATTTCAATAAATGTGAGTATATATACACCTCTTTGCTGATGATACTTTAATATCAGTTAGTGATAAAGTCCTTAATGTTGTCATGCAAAAAATGAATAACTCTCTTCACAATATTACCAAATACTTGAAAATAAATAAATTAAAATTAAATGTTGCCAAGATGAAAGGTATGATAATAACTATACACCTTTTAAGTATAAACATATAAAGCTTAATGAAGTAGTCATTAAAATAGAAGACAATATTGTTGAGTGGGTAATGGCATTCAAATACATACTTTTGGGTTTTATGCTTGATGGTCATTTATCTTTCCATAGTCATTTTAATTATATACAAAAAAAAATTTTAAAGAAATTATATTTTCTTTTGAGTCTCACAATATTTAAGCATGAATTCTAGGATAACTGTATAAAATTATTATTCAACCTCATTTTTAATATTGTCCTACCTATTTTAATATGTAGCAGGCTTACTCCAATATCCTTAATGCTGGAGATCTTGAGACTAGTTTTCTGTAGAACAAAGGCTTATGTATTAAGCAATGTGCTATATCTATAAAATGATTCATAATCTTCTACCTTCTTATTTTAATAGTTCATAATTTTTAATTATAAAATTCACAACCACAATACCAGGCTAAAGATATCTTATATGTTAACACCCAAATTAAGGCATTCAACACAAAATCATTAACTTTTAAGTGTAGGATTCTGAACCACCTTGAACCACAAACAATAATGCCCCTTTGTCACATCATATATATCCACTTTAACAGAATTGTGGTGGTCTTAATTCAAAGTGGACACTTTTTGACTTATGCTTCTTTGCCTTTCCAGCCCAAAGTGTCTGGCATCCATACTATGTAAAAAAAGTAGATAGAAAAAGTTCAAAGGCAAATAACCAGATTACAGCAAGAACTTAAAGATCTATCCTATAAGGACAACTTTAAGAGACAGGAGAACAAGAGTTGATCTCATTGAAACATTTAAAAAACTCGACATTATGCTTGTAATTTGAGAAACATCTACCACTTCAGTCACAATACAAATCTGAGAGGTTATCATCAAAAGCTTTCCAAAGAAAAATGTAATAAACTCCTGGGGAGAAATTTTCTTATCAATAGAGTAGCCTATCATTGGAACCACCTAAACATCAGTACTAATACATCTAGAATAATAAAATTCTAAAAACACTCTTCACAAGTCACAGTCTTCTGTCTTACTTTCATTTGCAGTTAAAGTGTATGATAGTCATTTTGGTACAAATGATATTCATGGTGATCTCTTGACAGGGATTTTCTACAAATCACAGTTGGGCACAAACATTTCTGATTATTTATTAGTGACAAGTCATGTACTTGTCAGCAACAGGCTCCACGAACAAAGCTATTATTAATTTGCACAAGATATGGTAGAACAGGGACAGCAGTTACAAAGACCTTTGGTAGATGACTTCGAGAATTTTGTGTTAATGTTTATCTGCCAATGTCCTATCATATAGTAAGTAGTTTCAAATTGTTATCTTCAGAACTATGGGCAATCGTATGTATTTATGGGCTAGAAATATTATTTAAACAAGTATCATGCCTTATATCCCAAATCTTAATTCTACAAAATATCCACAGCTATTCACAATTTATTAAACTAAATTTACATGATTACACGAAATTGTTATTAGGATAAATTTGGTTAGCTGTTAGCTCAAAGACAAATTTGTCAATTCCTGTACATAAAGTGAAAGAAAAGCTAAAAGCCTTTCCAACTTCTGTCCCTGCTTTTACCTTTTGTTTATAAAAGCGATACCTTATGCTTAGTTTTTTCATAATCGAAGAGGTCAAACTAGATATTTACTAAATAATCTGGTCTATTTGGTAAAACCAACATTGACCTTGATCATAAGTGCACTTAATTAACATTGAATCAAATACTAGTGATATGTGTATACCTGCATAGGGAACACTGCACTTTTATTTCCAACATATCCTGATACAACATGGCTTTGAATGGATAAAACTCTTCCTTCCATAATTGTATTTATGTCTGTAGATATCTAGTACTAGTCTTCTAACGAATTTCGCAACAGACTGCACACAAACACAGACTGGATTTTATTCCAAATCATTTTCGAGGTCATTAAGTATTTACGTAACGTTATCTCCTTCCTGATATATTTTACAATAAACGATAAAATATGAATAAGAATCACTGATTGTTTATTTAAATTGACTGGTTTCAAAGCTGTTTTTTTTTTTATTTTTGATGTGTGGTTTTGGTTTATTTTCTGGAATGTCACTGTCAAATTGTCAAATAATTTTATAAATGTTGAGTTCGGGATGTGGACTCCTTTTACTCTATTCACTCCATATAATCTTTTGTTATATAAAAGTGGTTAGTGTGTCTAATTTGTGTTTAGATTTCAAATTTAGTTTAATTTCTAGTCTCAAAAGTAAAATTTAAAAAATATCATTTTGAACTCCGTTTAACACCACGGTGGAATCCACAAAGCACATAGAGGTTCCACGTGAATGACCAAGGTCAAAACCGACAATTGACATTTTTTATGCTATTTGCTCCAAACTCTAGATGGGGCTACTGGTAAAATTCTGATTTCTTACTCCATTTTTAAGCTTTATGGGAGAAAAACAACCAAAGACTCCAAAGATGTGACGTGTATTTATTTATGTTTTTGGTTAATCTCATTTTTCCGTCTGATTTTAGTGATTTTTTGTTGGCTTTGGCTTTTGGTTTCTGTTTATAGTTTCGTCTTAGTTATAACCTACTGTGTTTTGCAATAATTTTGGTGCTACCTGTGGGTGCTACGTTGAAAACTTCGAGAAAAACTTCATTGATTCACCATGCATCTGCATCATAAAAAGAAACGGGTATAACAACTAATTGATAATCAATTTATCACTGGACTAGATTCCGAAATCATTTTTCACATAAGAGAGTAATACACAAAGCAGTGGAGTAATACCACCATCTGTATTTGGAAGGAAAATACCTATTTATCATTGAATGAATAGTTAAAAGGATTCACCTTTTAATACAATACCTATATTACATTTGTCCTCGGTTTAAAAGACATTTATAAAATATATTATTTTAGTGTTAATAAAATGTAATATCCTAGTCTCTACTTCACATTTAAATTATTGATAGGTATTTTAAAGATTTGAGATTATATACCTATTTGCTGCAAGTAAGTATTCGTTAAATATGTATTATTATTTGTATTTATTTTTATCTAATAATATTATTTAAGTTATTAATAAACATATTTTAAGAATGTTCTATTTTATTGTTTATTGATATATCTTATATTTATTTAATAATAATATGCAGAACCAACTCTTCACATCAGACCCCTGCTTATAACAAATTAATTCTTCAAATTTGGTATAATCGACCTAAATTATTTTGTAAAATAAAAGTTTCGAACTTACTAGTTCCATTCTTTATTTTATAAAATAATTTATGTGGAAATCATTTAAAATTTAATTTAAAACTACTACCTACTCCTAAAAATTACAATTTGAATTTACCGCCATCTGTCAATTGTCATTTTAGTTCCAGCTCCAAACACAAGGTGGCGCCAATTTGGTTTAAAAGTTTAACATTGGCGTGGGGTCTCTAGAAGATACGTGCTTTGTGGTGGAATCGGTCCTAACTTGTCTTAATCCTCGATCACGTGATAAAAAATTCACGTCTCATATCTATGGTCTCATATGGAATGTGGATATTCAAACGCAGCAAGTGTAGCACAAATTAGGTCTTTTCCTTTGCATCGAAAGTGTAGCACTGAGCTACGCCACTTCTGAAAATATCGTTCCATCCATACAATTTGTATAAATGGAACGATATTTTCAGAAGTGGTGTAGCTGAGTGCTACACTTTCGATGCAAAGGAAAAGACCTTATAAGTAGTGGAATATTTTCTCATGGGAAAATTTTCCAATGATCTCGAGAATCGAGCCCCTG
Source organism: Psylliodes chrysocephalus (assembly GCA_927349885.1). Taxonomy (NCBI): domain Eukaryota; kingdom Metazoa; phylum Arthropoda; class Insecta; order Coleoptera; family Chrysomelidae; genus Psylliodes; species Psylliodes chrysocephalus. Next base: position 19,639,910 of record OV651820.1, read on the forward strand.
GAGTGGGGTAGAATGCTTGTTTGAGATGCGACTCTATCGGCAAAGACAGGTTATTTTTCATCTCACTCGGGAGTATTTATAACAACCATTTTCTATTTTACTTTGTTTGTCTCATCCACCAGCATGTGGATTGAACAATAACAATGTGAAACAGAAAATGGTTATTAGAGATACTCTCGAGTGAGATGAGAAATAAAAATGGCTGGCCCATAGAGAAGGGGCGTTTGATTTGAAACTCGATCGAGCGAGCGTCGAGGAGACCGAGAAATGATGACGTCACAATAGAGCATTGAATCAAATCAAATAAAACAGTAAAAAACATAACCTCGCTTTTCTGTGATTCTTGTTTCTATTTTGTATGTTAAAATAGTGAGCAAAAAGTAAAGAAAATGGAAAAACTTTTAATAATAAGGGGTAATGGCCCTGAAATGCAGCATTTACCACAAATGCCCGCTTCGCTCTCATACTCCATGACTGTGATTACTGGTGATTAGATCTGGACAGAAAAAATGTATTTTCCAAATACACATTTTGTGTTTTTTTATGATGAATAATTTTAGCTATAAGACAAACGCGGCTAAGTAATTTGTTGACTTCTTGTCTGGTCTTTAATTTTGAGATTCAAATTTGTTTGTAAGTTATTAAAAAGAGATAGGTAGAGACAAAGACAAATTTCTCCCTCTTCTCGATCTTTCTGCTCAGGGGGGCTATTTTCAAAGTCGAGAGAATTCATTTCTCTCGAGAGAAATGTTTTACGTTGACGTATGACATTTCTCTCGAGAGAAATGAATTCTCTCGACTTTGAAAATAGCCCCCCTGGGGGGCTATTTTCAAACTCGAGAGAATTCATTTCCATCAAGAGAAATGTCATACGTCAACGTAAAACCGTATTTTTAGGGCTCTTAGGGCCAGTGTGAACTCACTGACTGTTTCTCTCGGTTTATTTAGAGATAATTAATATCCTCCTAAGAATTTTAATCCTCGAGGCCTTTAAAAACAGCGTTTCCACATTGACGTATGACATTTCTGATGAGAATCTTGAGAGAAATGAGTACTCACACGGTTTGAAAATAGGTCAAACCGTGTGAGTACTCATTTCTCTCAAGATTCTCATCAGAAATGTCATACGTCAATGTGGAAACGCTGTTTTTAAAGGCCTCGAGGATTAAAATTCTTAGGAGGATATTAATTATCTCTAAATAAACAGTGAGAAACAATCAGTGAGTTTACACTGGCCCTTAGGACCCTAAAAATACTGTTTTACGTTGACGTATGACATTTCTCTCGAGAGAAATGAATTCTCTCGACTTTGAAAATAGCACCCCGGGGGGGCTATTTTCAAAGTATGGGAGCACTCATTTCTCTCAAGATTCTCATCAGAAATGTCATACGTCAATGTGGAAATGTTGTTTTTAAAGGCATCGAGGATTAAAATTCTTAGGAAGATTTTAATTCTCTCTAAATAAACCGAGAGAAACAGTCAGTGAGTTTACACTGCCCCTAAGAGCCCTAAAAATACGGTTTTACGTTGACGTATGACATTTCTCTTGAGAGAAATGAATTCTCTCGAGTTTGAAAATAGCCCCCCAGAGAACATCGAGCTCGCTCTATGTTCTCGCTCCAAAGCGAAACAAACACTTTAGGGATCTCTCGGAGTGTCAATTCAAACACTTTTGAAGCGCTCGGAGATCTCCGATGATCAAATCAAACGTTCTGTGATCAAACGCACCAAGAGTCGCATCTCGTTCTATTGTTACAATATGTACATTGGCTTTCTACCCCACCAGTTTATTGAGTGCTACACGTGTTGGCTACATTTTCGATGCAAAGGAAAAGATCATGTTGAACTGATTTTGAAAAATTCATTATGTCACCAATTGCTAAAAGAAAACAAGTAAAATACACCTTTTTTGTTTTAAAAGCACTAATTTACATTATTATTGAAAGATTATATCAAAGAAGGGCATGTTAACTTAGGACCAATTTCACCGTTGCCTTAAACGAAGTTTAAAATGAAATTTTTACATTAACAATCTCATTTTAATCTCCGTTTAACACAACGGTGGAATCGGCCCTTATAAACATAAAATTTAGTTAAACTTACAGCCTAGTAATAACGTTGTTCTAAACCTTATTTTCCATTTTAAATCAGCACAAAATAATTAAACTCAATACACGGCAACGATATAAACACACTTCAAATCGTTGAGAATACATAATTAATATATCTTTCTATTTATCAATAAAATGATGCGTATGCAACTAACAATACAAGAAGGTAATATTGGTTGCCTAGATGTCTGTGATGTTTTACCAAAACACAATTTTATAAATATTTTTGTTAAAATTAGAAAAATATTGTATGTATAACACGTTATATAAGAAATGCCGTTTTATGTAACTCGTTCATGTTGCGAGACATCGCTCTGCTAGTCCCGCAAATATTAACTCATTTCATAAAATAAGGCATTTCGTAACTGGTCAAAAGCAATTGTAAAATTTGAAAATTTTTTTTTGTAGATAACTTTTTCAACCCTATATATTATTTTTGCTGCCCATTCAAGGAAGGTGCTAGCTGATAAAAAATAAAAACTGTTGTGCGATTCGTGTATTCCTCTCACGGTTCCTCCGGTTAGTTCTTCTTTTTGTTTGGTTAATTTTGTTCCCCCATATTTTAAACGTTTTCAGTTAGTTTTATGGAACCTGTAAAAAAAAGGGTTGGTATTTCTGTGACGTAATCTTTCAGTTGTCATTTGTCATGCTGTCAATTTTTGTCGTTATTTGTGTTGTATGCAAAGCTGTGTAGATCAGTTTTCCAATCAAATTAATTAATAGTATTTCACGTTAATATAATTTATTAATTGTAATCGTTGAATTAGTCCTTTTATTCTTCGGATAATCTAGCGTCATCTTTCTATTACTGTTTTTTATGAAGTGACCATATACTTTATTGGGCCACTTTGACAGTTCTGTGCTGAGTTGAGCATCAATCATTCATGGAGTTTGAATTGAGCAAAGAAAACATTTTACCTCTTGCCGGAGGTAGAAATGTGCAACAACTTGGCATGGGTTTACAGGCCCAAACTAACAGGGGATTACAATTAGAACTATTACAACAAAAAGAGTAAGTTGTTTTTTTTTTGTTTGGCATGTCACTGGCGATCACTAGGGATTGTTTTAACTTTAACTGAAAATCTAATTTAATATAAACACCTTTAAAGTTTTGTAAGCTGATAAAGCTTTGTTGGTTTTTAAGCATAATTGGTGTTCAATCAATGAATCCAAGTAACTTCACTGAAAACCAAAAATAATATTTCAAAAATAAAAAATAAAACATCTATAGGCAGTGACACATAACTCTGTAATGTTAATGGTATAACACTAAAACTAACAAATTTATAACAATTACCTAGGTATAGTAAACAAAAATGTATTCAGGTTGTCAGAGGTAAAGCAGGTCAACTTTATAAGTATTTGACAGATATAGAAATAATAATAACAATAGTGCAGGATTTGCTAATTACTAAGTTTAGTATTCATAAGGCTACATTGATCTTATTGTATTGGTAACATAAACGTTCAAAGGATATAAGCAATACCTAGTATATCAAAAATATTCACCACACAACAATCATAGCTAATAACTGTTGTTAAAAAAGAAACAATGAGACGAATATTGTCGCACTAAGTCAATTTGGTTAATTATGGACCAAAATGAGCAATTGAACTGACATTTATTTTATGTCGATATTTTTGACCTAAATGAGGTCATCCTCAGTTCCTTTTTGAACAAATTGAACGTTTTTGTTTCTAAACATTTACTTAACACTTATTAAAATAATACAATTTATCTATAATTATCTAAAGTAAGAACTTAGTTGTGTCTTGTTTTATAAATAACTTTAATTTTTTTTATTTTTTATGTAGCATTTCTTCAAATGATCTTTTTTTAATATTAGTTTGTTTTTTCTTAATATCTTTACCAAAGTTAAAATATTTTGTAGTTTGAAACTTCCTTTATGTTAAGCAAAAATTCCGAACAATTACAATATGGCCAACTTCTGGTTTTGTCAAAAATGCCTATACTTCTATTTTTTAATATTTAGGGCACCCTGTTTATTTTTACATATTTGGATTCTACAGGTTCAATTTAGTGTGTACTCATTTTTTGGCTTTTTATTCCTGAACATGGTCAAGTCACCTAATAAATTATTATTTTTTTAGTAAGAAGATAGAAAAAAAGGGTTCTTTATCACAAAGTTATTTATTTGTGACCTGTTTTGAAGCAGTTACTTTGTGTATACCTAAATGAATAATTATTTTATTTTTATTTATGTTTTATATATACATTTTATATTTGACAGTTAGTCACTTGATAAAACTTTAAAAAAAGATTGAAAAATAAGCACCTAGGTGTATCCACCTGTGTACACTATCCTATAAAAATATCAAACTAAAGTATGAATTTACAGAACTACAAATAAACACCTAGGTGTATCCACCTGTGTACACTATCCTATAAAAATATCAAACTAAAGTATGAATTTACAGAACTACATTATATAATAATAGTGATGATAATAAAATATTGTTATCTTGTGGGGTGGGGGTGTATCAGTTAATATACAAAATCTCCTTAAATGAATCTTAAGTTAATAGTAACATATTGTTTTGCTTTGAGTCGAAATATATGTAATTTGGTTACATTTTTTTCTGTTTATCGGTAGCTTATTAAAAATTTTGGGAGCAACTGTTATAAATCATTGACTGGTGACACCTTGGTTTTGGTTATTTGACTTGGCTCTTGTGTTGTGGGGGATGTGTAGCAGTAGTTCTTAAATGAGGTTTTTTAAATATGAAAATACAACATAAGTGTAAGTGGAGTGTTCTGTTTAGGATTTCATCATTGTACAGGAGAGCTGTAAGAGTTGTATCATGTAATTTTTTCCTACAAGCAATACTTCAAACAAAGTTATAAAAAAGTAGGAATTATAATGAAACTAACATTTTTAATATACAAAATGATCTGATTATGTACAATGGAATCTTAATACTATTGATGTTGAAGTAATTTATCATTAGTTGTATTCAAATTGTGAAAGAGTTATTAATAAGGTTGCCCCTATTCAGACATGTAAGTATAACCCTAATGTACCATGGTTTGATAATGAGGTTTACAATAAAATTAAAATCTGAGATAATTCTTATAAGTCTTTCAAGTCATGTGCAGAACATCAAAAGCTGAATATGTGGAATAAATTTTAAAAAATGTAGAAATAAGGTAGTTAATGTGCTGAAATCAAAAAAATCTACTTATTATTTTAATAAAATTGATTGTTTCAAAGAAAATCTTAAAGAGATGTGGAAAACTAACAAAAAACTAGTAAATATTAAATTAAATGATGTGACTGACCATGTTCAATTTAGTGATCAGACAGGCCATATTATCCTTTATGATAATGTTGACATAGCAACTAAATTTAACGAATAGCAACTAAATTTAACAAATATTTTGTTGAAAGTATTATGGATAATAAATATTCTGCATTTAATATTCTAAAGTTCTAAAGGAAGTGTATGCAACAATTGGGCTCATTATTTTAAACTTAATTAATACCTCACTTGATACTGGCAAAGTTCCATCTCAACTAAAAATTAGTACTATTGTTCCAATTCAAAAAATTAATAATACAATAAAATCGGAAGAATTTAGGACTGTAAATACTCTCCCGTCAATTGAAAAGGTATTAGAGCTGGTTGTGTATGAACAACTACAAAAGATAATACATGTTAATAATAATTCTATTTTAATAACTATCCAGTCTGGGTTCAGAAAAAAGTATTCCTGTGAGTCTGCATTACAGTTAATGGTGAGTAAATTTAAAAATGATGTGGATGAGAATAAATATGTAGTTGCTGTTTTTTTAGACCTGAAACGTGCATTTGAGACCATTGATAGGGGTATTTTACTTAAGAAAATTCAACAATATCGTGTAGGTGGAAAAGTATACCAGTGGCTGAATGATTATCTGCAAGGCCGTAGACAAAAAGTACATTTTAACAATCAGATATCACCCGAGATTAACATTGACACAGGGGTTCCGCAAGGAAGTGTCCCAGGGGCGCTGCTTTTTATACTATATTTGAATGATATTAGACTGTTTGTTGATTGTGAATTCATTGATCTCTTTGCTGATGACACTCTGCTAACATGCTCTGATATAAATTTAATGAGTGCAATCGAGAAAATGAATAAAATACTGGAGAAAGTTGCCCAGCATTTTCAACTTAACAAATTGAAATTGAATGTAACTAAAACAAAAGCACTTATTTTTACAACTAAACATAAATATAGCTTACTTGATATCAGTGATGTTAATTTACAAATAAATGGTCAAAAATCGCAATAGTCCCAACTATTAAGTATTTAGATATCCAATTAGATAATCTACTTACTTTTAATGATTTCTTTAATTATATTAATTAAAAAAATTTGAAAAAATTATATTTTTTCTCTAGAATTTCAAATATTTTGTCAACTTCAACTAAAATAACAGTATATAATACAATTATTCAGCCTCAATTCGATTATTATGCCTATTTAATCTCAACAAGTTAAATCAACTTCCAAAAACTACAAAATCTAGGCATGCGCATAATATTAAAACATCGCATAATATTAAAACATCGTCTCACATCAATTGCCACAATGTTTAATTCTCTTCAATGGTTTTTGATTCAGCATAGGTTGTACTACTTGACAATTATATTTATTTATAAAATAATTCTTTGGCTCCATCCTACTTTCACCAATTTATTTGTTATCATGGGGATATTCATAATTACAGCACAAGATCAACTAATGATATATACATTAAAAAAGTTAATTATTCGAAATCACAGGCATCGTTATTGTATTAAGGTTTTCAAGAATATAATGAACTGCCCAGGGGCTTGAAGGATTGTAATTCATTAGCAAGTTTTAAAAAATAATTGACAACTTTTATTAAAACTGATAAAATTTGATTTTAACTTTTATATATTTGATTATTACTTTTTTATTTTACTTTTTTATTCTTCTTTTTTAATATTTGGGTTCATGCTTTCAACTGTTATTTATTTTATTGTTAATTAAGGCTGTCTAAACTCAAGATTAAAAGTATCTTTGTAATGTGTAACAAATTTATTTTTCTTAACTCAGATTATGTTAATGTTAATAATAATTATCTTTAAGTTTTAAGTGTACTGTATTTGTATTTCTATAATATTTTTTTTGTATATTAGGTGTATCCTACTTCAATAAATATCTATCTATCTAAATATTTTGTTTTTTCAGACATTTATTTTAAAGTTATTGTTTATGTGTAGGTTAAAATTTGGTCGATTAACATTTGTTATTGAAAATGCTCTAAAAGTAGTTTTGCTAACATTTATGGAAATTTTATGAAAATCTAATCAATTTTTAACTCTACTTATGCTTAGTTGAGCTTTGATCTTTACGTCTTTCCAAGTGTGATCATTAAAAATTATAACAGTGTCATGGCATATGAAATCACTGTTCCATTGACAAGTATTTTCAATAAAGAGTTTATATATACTAAGAACAGGATTGGTCCAATAACGGTTCCTTGGGGCGCCTATTTTTACTTCTGGGTCACTTGGCATATCTTTCATTTTAACCATTTGTTTTTTTTTTGTAGATAATTTTTAACACGATACCCCTCACTCCATATTGTTCAAGAATATTTAAGAGTGTATCATGAGGTACTGTGTCAAAGGCTTTTTCCTGATCAAGAAATACTGTTACAGATTTATTACCTTTGTCTAGGTTAATTTTTATTTACCAGTTGAAACATTACATCACATGTGCTTGTGTAATCTATACATTTTTAATTACTTCAAATTGAATTTTTACATTTTTAAACTTTTTCCCTTATTTGTATCTACGAATTTGTTTATGTGCAGCTATAATGTATACAGGGTATTCGACCGACAACGCTCTACCCCAGAGAGCTCTCGTTAATTGATGAATTTTGATATAGGACCATAGCTTAGTTACTGAGATACAGGGTGTTATAAGTTTGAAATCAAACTTCAAAATTGTCCATAAAGTGAAAACGCATTTAAATATGTTTTCAAATTTGGTGACTAATATACTCTTTAAGAAAGTAATATTTTGACATAAACCAACTTTTGAAAAATGTAACCAGAGGTACACTATCAAAGTGGAAATCCCCCCCCCCCCCCTACCTTTTACACCACTGGAAAAGCATTTTTATTATTTTATTTTTTAAATTCTGTTCATTTTAGTTAAAAAAGTAGGTACCTTTTATGGAGGCTAAAATGAATGGTGTTGCAGAAATTTGGTTTTAAATAAAAGTTCGCATGTACTTAGATAATTTGTAATGACTCAATATTTGTAAATTCTAAGTTAGTAAGCATGTGTCATATTTTTAATAGTTTAATGTGTATTTAACAAGATCTTGGTAGATGATATTTGGAACCAGCCATTTATGAAATCAGTTACGAAATGCCTCATTTTTGTAACGAGCGAATATTTGCGGGACGAGCAGAGCGAGGTCCCGCAACATGAACGAGTACATAAAATGGCATTTCGTAATGTGTTACATACAATATTTTTTCAAATTTTGACTATATAATTTATAAAATTTGGTAAGACATTACTGACATCTAGGCAACCAATATTACTACTTATTGTTAGTTACATATGCATAATTTTATTGATAAAATAAAAAGTTATTTAGTTTTAAAAAAAGTTGGTTGTTTTGGTGTATTGTGTTTTAATTATTTTGTGCTGATTTATAATGGAAAATAAGGATCAAAACAACATTATTACTAGGTTGTAAGTTTAATCAAATTCTATTTTATGAGTGAACCTGCCATTCTTTGATATAAACTATCAATAATAATGTACATTATTGAGTATACTACAAAGAAGGCTTATTTTTATTTGTTTGATAATGTTCAACATTATGCAACTGGTTGCAAAAAGTAGATCATTTTGACACTTGCTGCGATTACAAAAAATGTCACTTTATATGTCAAAATTAGAAAAACATATTTAAGATGTTTTTGGTTTATGACAAATTTTAAATTTTGATTTAAAACTTAACACCCTGTATCTCGGTAACTAAGCTCTTTAAGGGTTCATGTATCCTGTATCAAAATTCATCAATTATCGAGAGCTCTGGATTAGAGGGTTGTCAGTCGAATATACTAACACCCTGTCTATTTTAAGTATCTACTTTGTAATTTGTTCATTTTGACTTAGTACAAACATTTTGTAATTTGTAAAGTAGTTAAATATCTATATATTATGATATGTCAAATTATTATTAACTTTTTCACCCTTTTTGTGGTTTTGTTTTTTTTTTTCTTTGTTTTTTTTTTCTTTGTTTTTTTTTGCAACTTTTGAAGGTCCTACTACTTTCTCATTCACCAATTTTCATGGTGACATGACCCATTGTATCGTAGCATGACAAGGATTTACAAATTATAACAATTTACCAAATACAATTAAAACTAGTTCATCTTTATGGATTTTTAAACACCATTTAGCAGACTATGTAAAAAAATAATGATAATTGTTATATTACTATCTTCTGTGATTCTGTAGGTAAATTCTTTTAATGTATGTATTTTTTTAATGGATATTTAATTTTTATTATTATTTTTTTAATTATTCTAATTAGTGTACATTATTTCATTTAAAACTTAATTATAATCTTCTAATTACAATATACTATAATCAAAAATGTTCATAAACGCTTTCTTTTATATTTTTAGACTCTTATACATTGTATACGTCATATTGTTTGTATATTAGGGTTACCTATTTTAAATAGTTCTTCAACTACTATTACTAATGTTTGTAAAACCCGGAAGATTTTTGAGTTTTTTTAAAAAATCAAAACTACCATTACGATACAGTTTTTCTATTTTTTTTTTTAGACAATGGGAAACACTAATCAAATCGTACACAGGAGAAGACCCTTTAGACAATTATTACAGGTACATCAGTTGGATTGAACAGACCTATCCCAAACATGGACATGAGGGCAATCTAATTCCACTCCTCGAACACTGCTTAAGTTTATTTGAAAACGATCAAAGATATATCAACGAGAGGCGGTTTTGTAAATTATGGATCAAATATGTGAGATCAAAATATTTAAATATGTCTATTTTTCATTACATCGGATTTTTGTTTAGATCGACTTACAACAAAATCCCTTTGAACTGTATCACATGATGAAAGCCAAAGGACTGTGTACGGGCTGTGCAGATTTCTACAAAGCATGGGCGTATTATCATGAAGCTGCGGGAGATTTTCAAGCTGCAAATAAAGTTTTCGAGGAGGGAAAGAATAACTGTGCACAGCCATTTGAAGATCTTATGCATGCACATCAAAATTTGATAATGGCAGCTGGGCAGCACGTATGTATAAAACGAAAGTTTATTTAAATGAGTTGTTTATTATTTATCATTAGAAGCGTTACTTAAAAGGAACTTTGGGGTGGTGAATTATTAGTGCATTATAAATAATATGCATCTGAAATAAGTCGAAAGTTACTAATCAAAACAATATTTGTTTTGAAATTAAAAAACGACGTGGGTACTGCTGCGTCTATCTAAATAGTATATTGTTATATACATTTACTATTCTTTTTCTGCTTTGTATTTGTGTTATTTTGCTTGAAATGGTGTTTATGAAATATATGTATGTATATATTAAAACTCTTTAATATTTGAAGGAAAAGGGGAAAAACAGATGATGTCACAAAACTGACTTGCTGAAAAAATTGAGTTTATAATTAATATTATTACCAAATTGTATGTTACAATCATAGAAATAAAACCGCAGGTTAATATTTTTAACGTAATTTATTACTATATAGTTAAATTGTTAAAAAAGAATTTAAACATAAGATTATTATATTCAAGTTAAAAAAGTAAACGTGACGACTTGTGATTTCCATTTTAAAACTAACCTAAAATAAAGAGATTTTCATCTGTATAACAATGTTTCATAAAATTCTTTAAAATTTGAGTGACAAAATCGTTTTAGTACTTGCAAATCGTTGTATTTAGCCTGGACAACTTCGGTTTTTTCCAGTAGTGCGATGACAACCATTTTAACCATTATGATTATTTTTTATGCCTTATTATTCGGATCTCGTTTGTTTTATTAGCTTACAATTTAGCATGGGTTTGGGACTTGGTATCACCAACATAAAAAGTTGATTACCTAAAAATTCCTATAAAATGGACATCTTTGGTTTTTTCCCCTTACCCTTCTTTTGAGCTTTCCTCATATGTACAAAACTATATTTTTCTTTTTAAAAAAGATCTTATTAAGTTTTGAAAATCGATTATAAAGTAGAAGTATGCCACTACTATGTTTAAGTAGGTAAGTTTCAAATAATATTTGATTAAAATAGGTCATTGAACCCAGATGGACGGGGGGCATTTTTAAAAGTTATTGTGTCAACATTTTGATTTTTAAGATTTTTTTTATGTTCATTTGGAGTGACAAGCTTGTTACAATTTGAGGTACTCGTAAGTTTAGTTTAATTTCACTACCAGCACCAGGGCTACTGTATTTATTAGAAATGACTATCAGATATATTTCTATGCGGTTTTTGTTCATTTTTTGTCGGAGAATGGAGAATATTCCTAATATTTAAATTTGATAATTTCACGGCAAAGTTATTGACGTTCGTTCTTGGACATCAGATACTAACGTATATTACAATAGTTTTGGTTCAAAATATTTTTGCAATAAGTCACTAATTAAACTTTTATTATTTGATATAATTAATGGTTTAGTAACCACTGAACTCCCAAGATGATCCTGCCGACCTAATCAATTAAAATATACTTTATTTTCAGAGAAAACCAACTCGATTAAAGCATTAAAATATAAATATAAGTATCTATAAATGTTAAAAAAACAAAAAAAAAGCAATATATAAGAAAAAGAGGGGCACTACAATAAATTATAATATAAAATTTTACTAACTTGCAAAACTGTCATTATAGGAGTGTAGGTTATAGTAAACTTTTTCCAGTAGTAATTTTTTTATCATACTTCTAAATAATGATTGAGACCTAATCATTTTTAAAGAATTGGGTATGCGATTAAACATTTTTGGATTTTCATAAATATGTAATTGTATTTCTGATCACAGTGGAATGAAAAAATTGGAAGAATTAAAATATTGTTTTGCCGAGTATTGTCTTGGCTGAGATGATATAATGAAATTATGAATTAAGCTCACTGCCTCTATTATGAATAGGCTAGTCAATGTTAATATTTGGAGTTCAATGAATATAGGTTTGTAGTGATCTGTATAACTGCTGTGGCTAATAATGAAGAACAAAAAGTGAATACAAAGATACTGCGAGCTATTTTCCCAAAACACAATTCCATACTTCAAAGTGACCAGTTCCTTAGTAACTACCCAGACTGCAAAACAACCTGAAGCTAATTGTTTGTTAAGTTTCTAGATGTGTTCATCCAACTTTAAATAATTGTATTATATGTAAAGGCCAAGGAATTTAGAGCATTGCACATTATCAATGGTCTGTTTGCTGAGAACAAGATCATTAAAAGCAAACAAAGAAACATTTTTAGTACACATTTGCAGAAGGCTAAATTATAAATGTATTGTTAATTCTTTCCCTGTAGACGATGAAAATACTTTGTTGCAATCGATCTAGCGGTGAAATGCCTGAAGCAATCGAGGAGGTACCTACTGTGAGCCGAATTTCAACAAACTTTTCTACCAACTTTTGATGTAATTAATATCTGAAAGTTTCAAGTTTGCGCTTACATAACAGCATTTTCTACAAAGGATTTTTTTAAAACGTCATCGTCGAGGGCTTCATCGCTGTCTAGGAAACTATTGCCATGTTCTACAAGATAAAAATGTAATAAAATTTTACCTTTCACAAATAACACTTGTAAGTGTCACTGACTCCCTACCATTACTATCAAACTCAAAAACAAAATGACATTTACGGATGTATAATTGGAACTCAGGGTAGGAAACAACAACAATAAATTTTATGACTGCAAATTATATAAATCGCTAATCTTACTAAAAATTATTGATATTTCAGTTAATGTTAATAACTCGAAAGTTATTTACATTTATGAATAATAATGCATCATGGGTTGCCTATCAATTATTAAGACTGGATCGCCATGCCCACCTGCTTGTTGATTTGATAATTCACAATGATTTTGTATTTCTTTCTGTAGTTTTAGCGAATGTCCACGAAGTCGGGAGTCTTGATTAAGGTCGCCAAAGTTATCTTTTATTATTCGAAACGACAAAATTAGGTCACCGCGAAGACGTCTTTGTTGGAATGTTATAAGATTTCCTATTTCTAACCTTTCCTTGTATGATGGGCTAACGCGGCCAAAGGTAATCCAGGTGGCGCGGCGTTGAACACATTCCAGCATTTGTTGGTCGCGTACAAGGTCTGGATACCACACGGGTCTTACGTATTCTAGGATAGGACGGACGTAGCTTTTATAAAGTCTGCACAACGTTTCTAACGTAACAAATGTAATATATAGGCAAACAAAATTAACTCAAAAATTCAAATAGCCAACTGACATCCAATGACAGATAATACTATGACAATCAATTTAAAAAATTAACATGGAAAGTATCTCGAGCACATACTTTGATTTTCTTTAACTATACGGAGAAGATAGAAAACTCCGCCATTTTGATCCCTTATTACATGTTGCCTACATCTTGGCGAAATATTTTTAATAGGTGCGTTTTAATCATCCGCTTCTGCTTCGGAATTGTCGGTTTTCTTGTTTTAATCTGACAGGTTAAAACGACTAAACCGACAATTCCGGAAGCAGAAGCGGATGATTAAAACGCACCTGATATTTTTCTTGCTGCTGTCAGTGTCAATGAATATTATTTTTGGAGTCACAGTGTATTGCTAAAGGATCGGTTAGCTCACTCGGACCAGTTGAAAGTTCCAAAATAACATCCACTCCAGGGATACAAATTCAGGATACGCAGAAGACTGCTGTTTTATAATAGGCGGTTGTCATATATTGTATTATCCGAGTTGCACAGTGTATAAACTGGAACATTGAAATCAAAAGTGCCGACGCAGAGTGAGCGATCTGATTCTTTAGCTATAAACTGTGGCATAGGAATCAAAATGGCCGCGCCTTATGTTGGGCGTGTCGGACCTCTCTCTTGCACTGTATAGTAATCAAAGTATGTGATCTCGAGTAAAGACTGTTCTTTATACATCTATCTCTTTTCAGTGGACCGAGAGTGTAATCGGTTGTCGAAGTTACATGCTTCACTGCTTAAAAGGCAGATAGTTTTATAAATATCTTGATGACTCAAGCGCACGGGTGAATATCCGTCTCCTCAAGTGTATTGATATGATGACAAAATATGCTTATAGAAAATTTGGTTACCTTCACAATGTTTTTTCGCAGTTGATATACGGCCCTGACGAATGTCGATTAATAGAAAAGCGTCAAGCGCTCACCGCCTTGCACACTTACAAACCGGGAAAAGTATCAAGTGTGCGCGTTCCTAGCAGCAATGGCGTAGTTACAGTTCCTTCAAACAGCTCGAGCTCATCATCTAGATCTAACGCTTCTGTATACGTACATGAAGATCGACCAGGAGAGACGGCGGCAGCCGTCGTCGATGCTCCACCCATCAGTATTATTGCCGCCGCGAAGCGACAAGAGGTGCCCAAGGAAAACACTTTGAAGGCCGGACCTTGGACGGGTACTGTCCCGGTGAAGAAACGTGTGATTGGCAGCGGTGCGGGAAAAGTGGCTGGATTTTTAGGTTTGTAGTTAATACATTAGTCGCTTTCTTTTTACCACTAATCTGAGCTAACTTACATCGACTAAGCTTAGTTGTACGTTCTTTTTGTGATTGTAAGTCAGAATCTATCTTCCCCCCTTGCCGATGGTATAGGTATAGGGATCTTGACGTCAACTATAAACCATAACAGAAAGTGACTGCTCTGTGCATCATAGGAACAAATATATCGTATGAATTCATTATTTTAGAGAGAGTAAAAGACAACAGGGGGAAAGATCGTGGTGTTGAATGTTAAAGAAATTATAAAATTTGATAAAAATGTTATTGTTTTTAAACGATGTTGCTCAACTTTTTATTAAATTTTCTGAAAAATCGGTACATTTCAAAAATATTCAAAAACACCTTTATTCTACCAATTTAAAAAAGAAACTTTGACTGAAGTTAGTTGAGACTCGAACTTACCTCGTCCATATTTCATAATTATGTAAAATTGACCGGTATTTACACCAAACCCTTCATTTAACAATTTATTTTATGAATTCATTGATATTATTGTATACAGTTCACGAAGACACTGAGGAACCTCAACGAGGCTTACGTTTACCGAAAAACTACCCAAAAACAACTCTTGAGGATTACACAGACTGGCATGTCGCTGTTAGTTATCCCGATCCGCCAAATCCGGCAGAGAGACCGATGTATCCAAAACAACTAGTATATGCTGAGCTCAATACAGAATTTTGTATTGAAGAAATTAGGGCTAGGCGGTATCTAAAGAAAACTAGTCAACAACCTATTCTGATTGATGATGATGAAGAAGTTGAATTTGTTCAAGAAACCACGTCTCAGGTAAAGAAAAAGACAATGGTTTTTATTTCTAATTGTTTTGATTTGATTCCGTTTTAGGCTCAGAATGATTCTCTCTGTCGCTCATTAAAACGGTCGCCGTTGTTGAAAACGCCTTTACAGTTTAAATCATCACCAATGCACGTCCAACAACATTTACCATCGAGACAATATGTTTCGCCGATGCAACCCCAGCAACCGGTGCGACATCTGGCTGTACCGATGCAAAGTCAACAGCATACACCAACACAGCATACACCAACACAGCATCAAGAATCGCCTATGCAAGCCCAACAACATTTATCACAGCGACAGCATACTTCACCTATACAGCAGCAAGTAGCGCCCATGCAAGTTCAGCATTTAGCGACGCTATCTCCTATGCAAACTCAGAATTTAGCGACGGTATCACCTATGCAAACTCAACATTTAGCAACGGTATCGCCTATGCAAACTCAACACTCACCAATGGAAACCCAATCTTCTCCCATGCAAGATCAGGATTGTAGATTATTTGAAATGACATCTGATGACGTTGTGAGTTGGGGCGTACCTAAGGCTAACTTCAATATATGGCAGTCGCCAGCAAATAAGGCGGGGCCATCTTTTAACATATTCGAACAGATACTGGAACAAAATCAACCCAAAGGTAAAAAAAATAACAGGTGTTTAATGATATATTTTATTAAAGTTGGTGTAACACAATTTTTTCATTTCAATTCAGGTAGTGCTATGAAAACTGCCTTCAAGTCACTGAATGCTGACGAATTAGCCGAAACAGGATCTCGGGGGGGCATGGACGTAGCAGTTACCGCCCAGGCCACTGACAGTGCTAAGAGGGTGTCCCTGTTTTGTGACAACAGCTCTATGGACGATACTGTCAACACCAATGCTTTCTTCAGTTTGAACACGATGCAAGCCAGTACACCCCAGAAAATGGTTTCAGTTAGTGATCAGAATATGATTCCAGTTAGGGATCAGAATATGATTCCAGTTAGAGATCAGAAAATGATTCCAGTTAGGGATCACAAAATTTTGAGCATAATTGAAGAAGAGAAGAGCTTGTTTGGGTAAATTAGCTTATATTAAACACTTGTAGAAAATAGTAAATATATTTATATCAAGGTAGGAATTTCCTTTTTTTTTAATTCATCTTGTTATTATTACAATTGTTAATTAATATTGAAGTTCTTCCAGTTCATCTGGTTCGGGTACGACAAACCAACTCGGCATGATATCAGAAGAACATAACAGCAATTTGGCCCAGAACCTGATGGCTAATGCAGAATTGAGATCAGTCCTGGGCAATCTGATTGGAACCACTCAATCCGGAAGGGAAAATCAAAACAGCACAATTCATTCAACCATGCTTGAATCATCTGTAAGTAAGACTTATTCATTGCAGTCTGCTTTCACTAAATTTTGGAACGTTGTTAGCGCTTTTTTACTTTATTCAACAGTATAACGTATGTATTTTCGTAAAAACACAGGGACACTGAAATTTTTAAAAAATTTGCTTCATAAATAACATATCAAGGGTAGGGCCTGCGAGTTTGATTACTAATAGAATTGACAGAGCTAGTCTTGTTTCTTGGGGAATTAGATATTATGAATCAAATACCCTGTTAGAAGAATGCTTGTTAAATCTCTCAATAACTAATATCCCATAAGTTTTTTATACTTTACAAAATTTGAAACTCATGTCATTCAGACATATGACAGTTCAAAGTTTATTGGGCCCACAAATGCTAATGCATTAAGCATTTAACAAGGGACTGAAAGAGTTTTACTACTGAAGCACAATCATATCCTATAACGTTGCCAAAAAGTAAGTGTATGTTTTCGTAGATGAGAGAAATGCCGGCGCCTGCTACTGTTAAGCCTCTGGATTTTGTGCCTTCTGATCCTTTCAAAAGTCAGTTGATCAGCCAGCTACTGGAAAGGGTAGCTTTTCCTGGACCACATACCTTTGGATACACGGAGGTACAATTTATACCTAGGCTTTGTGTCAAGAAGGAACCTATTTGTGTCGGTAATACAATTTTTCTCAAAACTGTTATTTATACAGGGTAACCTGAAAATAAAACATTCCTTTCATGACCAGATCTAGTTAGGTTTTTAGAATAAAAATATATTTATTGAAAAATGCACTCGTTCCATGTAAATATAGAGTGATCCACAAAAAAATATTTCTAAAGTTGACCTTGGATAAATTCACACATGTCGGCGCCTTTAATTTTTCCTGTTTTTAAATGTCAGATTAGATTTAGTTATCACAGACATGACTCACATCTCTCTCTTTGTTGGTCATGGTCTACTTTTGATTTTTTTTTGTGTATTACTCATTACATAAATACTAACTAATAGAAAGATTATGAAAACGGTTTAGATCCGAAAATTGAAAATTGCAATTTTTGGAAATCTGAAAATATAACCACCAAAGTAAAAACAAACCAAAGAAAAATTGAAATGGCTGGGAAATAAAGAAAAGAAAAAATGAGTACATTGGTTAGGGATTGAACCTGAAACCTCTGACTTAAGCTGTCGGCATTTCTAACAATTTGTCTTGGATGCCCAATAGGTAGAGGCGCCGACGCGCGACGGCTCGAGTCCGAGGTTCTAGTTTAGTTCCCTGACGGATATACTTATTTTTTTTTTCAGATTTTTTTATATTTCTTTACTTTGTTTTCACTTTGGAGATGTGGTGAGACATTTCTTAATTTCGTAGTGTGAATTGCGAATTATATTTTCACATTTCCAAAATTTGCAAATAGTAACTAATTGGTTTTTGTCACAGCATAGTGATATTTATGCTTTATTTCTGATATGTTTGTATCTTTTACGGTCTCATGAAGTTCAATTTAAAACTAGGAAAAACAAATTACAAAATTTTTATTATAAATAATCTTATAGAAAACATTATTTGCAGGAGTGTATTATCTTTGTTAACAATAATTAGATACATGACAGAATGGATTTTCTAAGACTATCTTTTTAGGGCGCGAGAGGTATGTAGTTGATAAACAATTAGGAAAGGGTACATTTGGTACTGTATACAAAGCGATAGATGTAGGATGTAATATGACAGTAGCAATGAAATTTCAAAAACCGGCAAATAAATGGGAATATTATATATGCAGGGAGTTGCAATCTAGGCTGGCAAATCACCCTTTAAGGGATAGGTTTATGGACGTACCATTGGCTTATTTTGGTAAGTATGCAATTTATCAAATATATTTAGACTTATTTTAATATACAGTATGGTGCAAATGAAAGGACTAATTTCATTATTTCGTGACATCCCTTTTAAAACATGCAAGTAGTTTCTCACCAAGACAGCATAGTGGGGCGGGGAGAACTATCTTTCTGCACTAAAAAATCATTTCTGTTTATGTGCAACAACTTTGCAGAAATTTTAAATTTCGAAAACCTGTTAGGGTTTGATTGAAAAAGTATGGTCCTATTATCCTGCCCATATTTCAATTGAGTATGGTACTCCTGCAACCAGTGTTGATTTTCCGTAGCCCAATACCGACAATAGAAGAAATGTAGCTTCATCCAAAAAAAAAAAAACTATTTAAAAAAATGGATCTCTTATTTTTGTTTTTTCATCAAAATTTCGCAATAATAATGTAATATAAAAAAATATAGGGGTATATCTATTATATCCACAATTCCTAAATTATTTGAATCAATTCTTACTGATGAAATAGTTGCTTCCTTCAAATCTTATATCTCCCCCTTTCAGCATGGTTTTTATCAGGGGCGTTCTACCGCTACTAACCTTTGTTGTTTCCTGGACCTCTGTGGAGAGATTTTCCGTAAATAAATAAAATAAAATTTAATTTGAACGTAGCAATCTTGATAAGAACTACTTTTTTTTTTAAATCGAGCTAGAAACTTTTCCTTCCAGTGACTAAATTTACTTTTGGGTATTTACGGTCGAAAATTAATACTTGAAAGTTATCTGCTGTAATTTTATAAATATTTTTTTGAAAGTTTACAAACCTCAGTTACTTAAAATTATTGATATGGTTGAATAGATAATTAGAAGACCTTTCGAATGATGTACCTCATGAACCACATTTCTATTTAAAAATATCGATTTCTTTTATTTGCATCATACTGTATAAATGTCCACTAACGTGTCGTTACTGAACCAAATGTACACTTATTTCGTTTTACTTTAAGGTGATCAAGCGTCGTTAATAATTTCAACATACATGCCCGGAGGATCTCTACTTGATTTAGCCAACGTACACAAACAGAAACTAGGAAAAACCATGAAAGAATGTTTAGTAGTATACTTCTGCATCCAAATGCTTCAAATAGTTCAAGCTATGCACCAGGTGCACATTATTCATGCCGATATTAAACCCGACAACTTCCTCGTTTTCATTACCCCCGAAAACACTGTAGGCCTGCAACTTATAGACTTTGGTTGCAGCATCGATATGTCATTGTTCCCTCGTAATGCTTCTTTCAGGTAACAAAACATTTTTAAGCTATTGCATAGCTTTTATCGCGGGCTTTGAGCGCGGCGACCGAATAAAAAAAAAAACGAAACCGTAACGAAAAAACAACACCCCCCACTCCGACCGGCACAGCGGTGCGGCGTTAAACAATATTAACTTCTCATTTATTCAATAAAAGAAAATCGAGAAATCGAAAAAGAAATTCCGTAACGAAAATAAACCTAACACCTTCCACTCCGACCGGCACAGCGGTGCGGCTTTGAAAGCCGTGCATCGTCTAACGTCGTTTTAGTTCGGCAGATTTCGGCACGGTGCTGCTAACTGGCCATAACTGATTCTATCTCTTTTAGACACAATTTCGGAAAAATTGAATTAGAAAATGAATAATGATCCACAAGAATCCACAACAAAATATGGGACCACCATTGACGCGGTATTTTCCAGATATTTAGAGGATATCAAGTCTCAAATTTATGTTTCTTATTTCAGTTACCATAAACCTATAGTTTCAATGATAAAAATTCCTGAATAACCTACATGTATTGTAAGATAATAAAAATATTTTAAACAATATTAACTTCTCATTTATTCAATAAAAGAAAAAAAAATGTTTTCTTATCGGTCACCACGCTCAAAAAGTGTAGCTTGAATTAATATCAAAGAAAAAACTTGAATTAATATCAAAGAAAAAAAATACTGCATAAATAAAATAAATAATTATAATTGCTTAAGTTGATAAAAAATGCTATGCAATAGCTTTACCGCGGCAGTCCCACAGTGCCACACGTATTTTTTTCTTTTGTTTTTTTAGTTTTTGCAACTGTAGTAAATCAGTAAAAAAATATGCTAAACTGACGAGAGTTTCCTTTTTGTTTTTTGATAATCATGTTTTACTTTGAATTTTAGGAGGCGCGTTACGACTGAAGACTTTATTTGTTGTGAAATGTTGGACGAGCGACCTTGGAACTACCATACAGACATGTTTTGCATAGCTGCCACAGCTCACGTATTGCTTTTTGATACGTATATTAAATTACAAAAAAAGGAAAATGTATGGTCAATTCAACAAAGGTTTCCTAGGTATCTCAAAGTAGATTTGTGGAATATGTTCTTTAGTACTCTACTTAATCAACAGGTATACATTTTGCTTTCAAGTTGAGAAACCCAAACATTTGACAGATGGCATCTTATCTCTTGCTTTTTGTTATAGACTGGTCCAGCTGATGCTGCATCATTGATATTATTATTCGAAGAAACTCTAGAGACTTTGAATAAAGACACAATCTCGGCATTACCCAGTCAGATGAGAATTATCGTAAATTTACTTAAAAATAGATAGTCCTTTTACGCTTGTCTTAGGCACTTATATCAGATAATAATTTATAATTTTTATTGTAGTTTAGGCTTACATTTAAAAATATTATTTTTACAAGGCTGTTTTCTTTTTTGTTGAAATTAGATTTGTATATGATAGTTTCTCTCATATATTATAATAATTGTCAATATATGTTGAATGACACAGTTGTTTCTTTTTTTTGCAATCTTAGTCCTAAATTTTTACAGAACATCTATTACATTATTAATTTTATCCAGTAAATGGGATCAAAAGTAGCTATATATAGGGGCAGAAGTTGGAAAGGCTTTTGGTAGGTAGAGAGGGGGTAAACGCCAAACCACGGCGGACGGCTTCGAGAATTTCGCAGTAATGTTGTGGTAATGTTTACCTGCCAGTGTCGTTTCATAGAATAAGTAATTGTTACCTGCGGAACCGGACAATCACATATATTTATGGACTATAAATAATTATTATACATGTATTATAATATCCTAATTCTACAAAATTTCAACAGCTATTTACAATTTATTAAACTACTCGAAATTGGTATTAACATCTATAACATAATTTTGAACGCCAATGTATCGTATCCACTTCAGTTAGATCCTCCGCAAACCTGTCAATTTATGTGTATTAAGTGAGAGAACTGGCAAAAGCCTTTACAACCAGTGGCGTGCCAAGGTCTTCGGGAGCCTCCCCGCAATTTTTTTCAAGGGCCCCCCCTCTACTTCAAAAAAATTAATATACTGCCTATACTGGGTGACAACGAAACTACTATGGTGATATTTGAAATCGGTTTATAGATGGAATTTTTTGTTTCTTTCAACTTTTGAAGAATAACAATTCTAATTAATAAAATTCATAGCGTCATTAACGTACCAGATTCCATCTATTTTTTTGGGAAATTATGAGGTATAGACATATTCCGCTACTATAAAATTAAGTATAAGTATAGTTATTACTATATAAAAAGCTTGCCCGAAGTAGTCGAGGCTGAGCACCACCCCCCCCTCATTGCAGGCTCTTTCGGCACGCCACTGTTTCCAACTTCTGTCCCTGCTATACATCAAATCAGTTGTAGGTGTCGGAATATGAAATTGTGCACTTAAAGGGTACTAGAAACTCGTTAATAAAACTAATCAATAGTTATTCTTAAAATAACAGTATTCAACCATTGGCAAATAATGGCTATTTCTGAGTATTATTATTTTTTTTTTATTTGGTGTCATCAGCATCGACTGCTAAGGTCATTAGCCTCGTGTTCTGTGTAGGCTTTGTTACTGTTTCCCAGCGCCACTTCAGGAACAGCACTGTTAATTAGAACCCAACAGTGAATGGTCGAGTGGGGAATCCTACCAAGGCATCAGAATTAATTTTAAATAATTAAATTAAATAAAAAAATACCTGCCAACGGTGGGATTCGAACCTGGGACCCTTGGATCCACAGGCAGAGACTCTGCCACCCACCCCCCCAGTATTATTATTATTAAAATAAGGCTTGTTTCGGTACTTTCACGAACTAATTCAGTATCAGTGAATTACACTCGTTCAACTCAATACAGGCCCGTAGCGAGGGGGCGCCAGGGGGGCTGAGCCTCCCCTTAAGCTTGTCTGAGCCCCCCCCCCCTAAAAAATTGCCCTAAACGGCCTTTATTAATGAAAAATGCAAACAACAATGAGTCGCGTTCCAGTGTTCTAGATTTAACAACAACAATTATTTTATTGAAGCAATGTGTCCGGAGAAAAATTAGAAATTAAAAAATGTCAACCACTGGACATTCAATTTGCCAAGTACCACGGAAATGGAAGTCACCAAGAAATATATAGATCGATAGACAAACGAGAATGCTGCAGAGATTTCCGATATCTTCCAATCTATTTTTAAGCAAAAAACTGCTTTTAAAGACATGAATTTCTAGTGACTTGCCGTACTTTCGCTTATAATACGACGCTTTGTGAGTCTAATTTTTCTGTCCCATTACATTTACGTATACTGAATCACGTGATCAAAGATTTACTACATCTCGGATGCATCCGATGTGGATTCCCAAACGCGGCAATAAGAGCTAGATAAGTATATTTTAACATGTATCCAACTTCAAGATCTGGCCATCAGATGATTGGTCAATCATTTCACAGGTTATTATATTAATGTTCACAGAGCATGACATATATTTACGAACAAATATAATTGTATTTTATTTATAACTAATAATTTTGCAATATTATTTATTGTTGTTAGTTTAAAGTAATCCTTCTTTCATCTTTGTTGAGGCCTAGTTATTATCTAGTTTAGTTATTGTTGATCTTAGATATGATCGAGTATGTACTGATGTCAAATTTTAATTTAAGATTTCAAAAGTAGAAATATAATAAATACGATAGGAATTGCTGTTATAAGCTTTTATATATTATTTTGTAGGTAAAGAAACGAATAAGGTATTTTCAATTTTTTAAATGTGTATGTACATTTTATTAGAATTAGTAGTTCAGCTGTTAAGACATCAGGCCGCATTAGTGCAACACATCCCCAATGTGATTTGAACACATACTTCGATGATTTGATTGAATGGAAGGCGCATTTTACATCTAGTGGCGCTTGCGCAAAAGACGGAATATACTTTGAGACTTAAACGTCTCGTGTATCTATTATTGCACAAAATGTTCTTAAATCGTCCCTGAATCTTGTTTACACAATGTTCAAAACGAAATTGTGCATAGTATCTATACCTTTTCATTCTACCCCTCTCCACTTCTTTAGTTTAAACCAAAACAAACCCATCGTTAGATATTTGATTATATTACGAAAAAGTAAAATTATTAAAGACCGGTTCTGTATCACAGCTGTCATATGGTCTTGAACTATTAAGAAAGTTGGTTACTGTAGTTTATTTGTCTCTTTAAGTAGTTAAAATGCAACAAAGGATTTAAAGGTTAATTAATTTGAAAATTGAGGTTGGAACTCACTCGTTTCGAACAATATGAATTATTGTTTAAATAAAGGTTTTCAATTTTTTAAATTAATTTCTTCAGAAGCTTTACTCATCGTAAATGTTCAAAAATGGAACTTATCAGTCAGATATTACGGTAAATGCTTTTGTCTATATTTTAATATTTGTTATAAAGCTCTTGTATTTTTAGCTGCTCCGCCGAAACGATTTTACAAAGACACGGGCATATTAAGAGCTGATGGTAAATTTGAAATTACTTTAGACCAAAGGAAGTTAAAGACCCCTAAAGGCAACTTATTTACAGTAGAGAGCGAACCACTTGCTTTGGCTGTAGCTAATGAATGGAACTCGCAAAAAGATAAAATTATTCAAAGCAAAATGCATCTTGTGAGTTAGAAATTAACCAATGGTAATAAAATCAACAACTTTTGTTATTTTTTTAGACCACTTTATGCAATACAGCATTGGATAATCCGAATAACTTAACTAAATATGATATTGTAAATTATATTGCCAATCACCTAGATACTGATACAATTTTATATCAAGCTAATGTAAGTAGTGAAGAATATTTTTTGTTACCGATTATTCAATTATTTCAACGAAAAGGTGGCATCTTTCACCACATCTGGCATGATGGTATCTTTGCAGTTTCAGCCAGGGTATCTTCTGTTACCTTAATTGGTGTAACATTTTTGTAGGAAGAAGAAGAGCTTTTTAAACTACAAATTCAAGAATGGGATCCTATTATTGATTGGTTTAATGGAAGATTTAATTTCCATTTAACAAAATGTGTACAAATGGATGTTCCTCCAGTTAGTGATAAAGATAAAGTACAATTAACCAAACATTTAATGTCATATAACTTTGCAGCTGTAACAGGTTAGCAATTAGAATTATATAATATATACCCTGAACCATTTTTATTAAAAAAAGTTCTATGCATTGTTGAATCCAAATATAATAGGCAATAATGGAAAGTATGAAAAATGCCGTCATCATTATTTTGCTAAAATTCCACAAGATTTTCAGAGGTTATGGACAGGACATTTTTGGGTAGTCAGCTTTTTCCTTGGGTAGAGTTGCTTGAGATAAGCCAGTGGTGTAACTACAATATGTACTAACTACTTACTTGAGTAACATACCATTACCCAACAATTTACTTGAGTAACATACCAATACCCAACAATTAACAAACCTGTAATTTAGTACAACATACCATGGTAACGTTTAACAAAAATGCAAATAAGTCATTGGTGCATCATGACCTCTACATACTCTTATATCTGGGTGAATTCTATATTGTTTATTGCCTATGGCAACTCTTATCAGTATTCTTCATACTGGCTATTAGTTTCTGGATTCAACTATAATTAACATATTTTAGGTTTTATGTATGGCGTTGACACTCTAAAATCAGTGATTTTGACGATGGCATGTATTGAGAGGTTCATAACACCAGAAAAAGCAGTTTTGTTGTCTAGATTGGAGGAAGAATATCAAGCTGGGCACTGGGGTAGAGTGGAATGGGCACATGGACTTAGCCAACAAAATCTGCAAGCTAGATTATCAGCTGTAGTTCTGTTTGTTTATTTCAATACTCAAAGCAATAATGTGCAAATAAAAGTACCGAATCATTAAAAGTTTAATTAAAGTTAGTTGTTTCATTATAACCATGTTTTTATTAGTAGAATATTTTGATGTATCTCAATATTCATTCAGGGTGACCACTTTCTAAAAAAATCATGGAATGTCTGGGAATTCATGGAAAGTTAGGGAAAGTCAGAGAATTTTCATAGTGGGTGTTTACATGTTCCTATTAGTGGAAATTAAATATCGTTTATTTTTATTACAATAAAAAAAAACAATAATTTTTCATCTTGCCTTTATTTGCCTTCATAGAATCAATAAAAGACATGTACTGTCGCTGACTTTTTGTCAGAATATGTAACGAATCCAACTGTATATTACTCGTTTCCAACTCTCTCAGTCTTTTTCTTATAGTTTCCACACTATGCAACATAATTTTAGGAGACCTGCAGATTTGAATCGGTTTGAATCCATATAGTAGCAAAAAATCAATCATCCCACTCATTTTCCTCAAACTCTTCTTTTGAAGAGCAGGCTGTTTAGAAATTAAAAACTTTGAAACTTCCAAAGAACACTCTAGTTTTTCTGAGAGGTATTCAACCAGGTCATGTTTATCGCCTAAGATTTCTTTAGTGTCCGATCTTCGCCTAACATAACTAAAAACAAACAGGATACAATCAAAACATTTAATACTTGTTATACAGTAAAAGCTTTACTTTTTTTAAATAAAAGATAGATTATTATATGAACGAGGTGTGATCAAAAAATACGGTAATTAGTTTTTTTTGTGTCATTGGCTTCAACTACTTAGGTTATTTCGCCTAGTGTTCGGTGTAGGCTTTGCTACTGTTTCCCAGCGCCACTTTGGGAACAGCACTGTTAATTAGAACCCAACAGTGAATGGTCGAGTGGGGAATCCTACCAAGACATCACAATTAATTTTAAATAATTAAATGAAAAAATTCTGGCCAAGTGGGATTCGAACCCAGGACCCTTGGATTCCGCAGACAGACACTCTACCACTGAGCCACC
The DNA here is from genome assembly GCA_927349885.1 of Psylliodes chrysocephalus. Taxonomy (NCBI): domain Eukaryota; kingdom Metazoa; phylum Arthropoda; class Insecta; order Coleoptera; family Chrysomelidae; genus Psylliodes; species Psylliodes chrysocephalus. The sequence continues at coordinate 19,666,992 of OV651820.1, forward strand.
CACCCCCTACAATTAATTTGATTAAAAAAGTAATACATTCTTAGGCAGAAGGACTTCGGTCGATAGCCTATTGGACTGAATTTTCAGTTCAATAAATGACAATTATTATTATTATTATTTAATACATTCTTCAAGACTTCTACCTCTAGTTTCATTTCTTACAAAGTAATAAGTTTACATGGAATTCAATTTAAACTCCTAAAGCATATTCAAGATTGGATCTGACGTACCTACGCATAATATATGGTTTTAAGGTTTGTATGTTCTTGAAATCCCTAATATTTCTTTAAAAATATCCATACATAGGCTAGCTCTTGCTACAATGTTGATATGAGGCACTAGATTTGATAAAACTGATATTAAAAACATTTCAATGTTCCCATTCATTATGAGACCACAAAAAAGTTGGATATTTCACGAAAAAATAGAATAAGAAGTATAAATACAAAAGTGGTATTGTTAGAAACGAATATTTTCTTTTTTAAATAAAAACGTTTTAACTCCTAGCACTAACGTAAGTTTATTGTTGTATAGTTCTAAGTGTTTACGGATTTTCCAAAATTCTTATCGGCAGATCCGCTATGAGTAGCGTTCCATTTAAAATCCAAGCCTTGTATATATACTACATTTTTTTGAGTTATTAAATTTTATAAATTTATTAGTCTTAAAAATCTGAATTTTGATATAAAAATCTCTCATTATTACCAATTTGTAAAACTCCAAAATTGGATTCGTAAATTTGTTCAAAATAAATCTTGATTTAATTATCTTGTTTTTATTTTATTTATTGAATTTTATTTTGTTTCACATCTTTATATGTAATAAATATTGCATTATTCTTGGAAAAAAATAAATAGTGTTTTTAAGTTTTTTTACTTAGGTACATTCCACTCAACTGCATATTCTTATTCCAAATCAAATAGGTTTTAAAGTTTAAACCATTATAAAGTTTATTGCACACCATATAGGTTAGTATTTCATGATTTATTTTTTATATTTAACTTACACAAAATTAGTACCTATTTATTGCAAATTACTAATCTTTTTCGCACAAAAATCGAGGAGTTATGATTTTATCTTTAATAAGATAAGCCACTGGTATTGACAGTCTTTTAGTTGTGTGTACCAGCAGCGTTGTCAGACAAGATATATAGGATTACAGTCTGTGTTCTTTCAGTTCGCATAAAATATCTTCTTTCTCTTTTCCAATAATTGGGACCAAACAAATGATACGTAATGAAATCTGTTGCTTCTTTTATCTATATAAGTGAAGCACGAATGAGATTTTCATCAAATGTTCCACCCAAGTCAGTAAAAGTTTCGAGGCCATTAAAGAGTGGTATTATTGAGCTTATAATTAGAAAGTATGACAGATTTTTTTTTAAAGAGAATACACTAGAGAATCACATTACACTTGGATGCATTCAGTGTAAGATTGTTTATAGAGCACCATTCCGTCCATTCCTTAATGTAACTGAGATTTGTAAAAAGTCGGTAACAATCACTCTTAAAATTTATCTCACAATATATTTTTAAATCATCAGCATATAATAAGCACTCGACATCGTTTTTTTCTAGAAAATCATTAATAAAAATGTTAAAAAGTTAAGGGCCTAGATTGCTATCCTGTGGAACACCAGAAGTTGCTAAATATTCAATAGACTTGAAGCCATTATATATTACAAACTGCTTACGATGCGTCAGATATGACGCAAATAAAGTTTGTAGGGAATGGGAGATACCATTTAAATAGGGTTGTCACTTTTTACTTTCCTATCTGTATACAGATATAAGAAAAGTATAGAAATCATGATTTTTTCGACCTCGAGTTTTCGACGGATTTTTACGTTTTGAGTTTTCCTGAATCCGTTTTGACTATTTTCGCGATGATGTCTGTGTGTCGCATAACTCATGAACCGATACACAGAAAAACACCAAATTTTAAACTTAACCTTTGTTCCAGCGTCCAATGAGCTGATTAGATTTTGGGCAGAGTCGGAACATCTGGGGGGGTACTTTATAGGTGGTAATTTTTATATTTTATGGAATATATGTTATTTAAGTTTGGGGAAGAAAATTCGTCAAATAAAAGTTACTTCTTATATTATTATCTATAATTTTTGTTCTATACAAAATTTTCCTAAAATGGTCCGTATTCGAGAAATTTGACAAAATGTAAAAAAATATTTAATATAATTCTCTATAATTTTTATCCTATACATAATTTCTCTAAAATGGACCGTATTCGAGATATTTGAGAAAATGTGTAAATTTCGAAATTTGAAGAAAACTCAAAAACGTATAAAGAAAAAAACATTAAATTTTAAACTTAAGTTTTATTTCGGCCTGACGTGAAATGATTAGATTTTGGACAAAGTCGGAACATCTGGGGGGGTACTTTATGGGAGGCCGTTTTTATATTTTATGGAATATATGTTATTTATGTTTAGAGAAAAAAATTGTTCAAATAAAAGTTACTTCTAATATTATTATCTATAATTTTTGTTTTATGTAAAAATTTCCTGAAATGGTCCGTATTCGAGAAATTTGACAAAATGTGCAAAATTCTGATTTTTATGAAAATTGTTGAACTAAATGTTGTTTGCGATATCGATCTCTATAATTTTTGTTTATACATGATTTTTCTAAAATGGATCGTAATGGAAAAATTGTAGGAAAAGTGCTAAATTTAAATTTTTCAGTATTTTCGTTTTCAATGAATATTTATAGAAAAATGTTTCGAGGTAGATGTATGTGTAAAATGTATATATTTAGTTTATCCTCTAAACATTTATAGAGGTGCTGCAATAGGTTGTACAAAATAAACGGAAAAAGCCTGTAATAACTAGATAGAAAAGTCATGTGTTGGACATATCAGATTTTTTGAAAAGTGAATAAAGGACTACGATGCTGACAGGGGCTCTGGTATACAAAAAGCCTTCATCCTTCTCCTGAACTTCTTAAAAAAAAGGTCCTCTGCTTATATATTTTTGTACAAACCATGCCCCTTTCAAAGATATGTACTGTAAAAAAAGACATTTGCCGTAAAAAAGGACATTTTAAGCATTAAAAAGTCACAAGGATATTTTGCTTCAAAAAAGGACAGGTGGCACATTTAAAATACTTATACTTAAGTTAAATATATATTCTAGTTGTTTACTTACTTATCAAATATTTCTTTTTGAGCTCGCACCATCCAAGTTTTAATAACTTCAATATTATTTTGTTTTGCTAATTTAATTCTATCGTCAATGACACCTGGGCTATATCTTAACACCCAAAGATCATTGATTATGGCTTGTAGCGTGACACCAGCATCTATAAATATCAATATTTTAATGTGAAATCGAGCGTCAAATCTCTATGCATAAACTTTTTAACATAACATTCAATTAATGTTGTACTCCTAAATTGTAAGTATTTGAGGTTATTTTTATATAATTTAAAAGAAAATAGTGTATTTTAGTTTATAGGGATATAAAGTAATAGAAATACCCCAAGTCCTCTGACAAAAGAGCATCGCATTTTTAGTTACAGTTTGTGGGTGTCTTATTTCAGTTGTGATTTGTTGTTGTTTAGCAGCATAAACTTTATTAAGGTGAGTTTACACGAACACGTACTTTATAAATAAATAATAAATAAATTGTATAAATGGAACGATATTTTCAGAAGTGGTGTAGCTCAGTGCTAGACTTTTGATGCATAGGAAAAGATCTAATTAATCTACAACGTGTTTCATCCATTTTACATTTAAACAATAAAGTGAATGGACTTGAGATATTTCTGATACTATATATGTATATTTTTTTCAAGAGACTACATCATAAATTAAGAAAACTTACCTAATAAAATGTGTACATTTTCTTTTACATTATTGATATTAATTGATGTTAAAAAAGATTTTGTAGATATCCATTTACATACATCACTTACATCTACCTAAAACCTTAAAACATTGATTGACCTGAGTAATGATAAAATAAAAGTTTTTACCTGAAACAGATTTTTATATTCCTCGATTCTTTTCACTGCCAGTTCCTCATTTAGAAAACCCATAAATCTCTTCAGTGGAATTAATAGTAATGGAGCACTTACATTTATATCGTACGGAAGAAGTTTTAAATTACGAACTTTTGGAATTAATGCAGTATCAGATAAAATATTTGGGTAAGCCAGTAGTGTCTCTTTGCTTAACCCATTTTCCAAACAAAAATGATAATTTTTCTCTAACTCCTCTGTAGATAATTTAGTCAAATTGGTATGATTAGATACCATACAACTTGCTCTATAAGCATTAACATTTAGCAACTCTTGCAATTTTTTCGAAGCAGCTATTTTGCTTATTAATCTTATTAAAGGTTGAAAGAATGTAGCATGTTTATTTTCTTTAATAGGAAGGTGCACTAAAGATGAATAGTTATAATGTTTCCGCACATTTCTTTTCCCAATATATTTACACAGTACAATTACTGTGCTATTAATACTCTTTATCATTTTATTTGTATACATAAATTGAGATCATTATAACCTATAAAAACCATAAACATCAAACATTTGTGAAAAACACAATGAAGTTCATTGCACAGAACACTTACTCATTGGAAAAACAAGGATGAATGATGTAACTTATTTGAACTACTGTCATTGATACATTTGAAGAATTTGAACTACCACTTCACTTCAGGATTATGGTTGTGACTAACATCAAAAGAGTAGTGAATATACTTAAAACCACTGATCTGTGATATGAACGTTGTCTGTACCTTTACCTACCTCAATGCCCTTCACAGTTAACGCTAAAATAATTTGTCTAAAAGATATTATCCATATATTATATAAATTATGTGGGGAGGGAAGTCGGCCTTTTTTAAAACGAATTAAGTATTTTACTGATATGCAAATTGTAAAATAAAGTTTATAAATTATAATCTAGTATAATTAAATAAAAAAAATTGCTGTTCATAATGATTTATTTCAAAATTTTATTACAACAATAACTACATCAGACACCTATAAAAATTTTCTAAACAAAGAAAATGCAGTTATCCATTAGCTATATGTACTTTCACCTATTGAATTGAAATTTTTTGAAAACGTTAAATGTGGTCATTTAAATTACCCTTCTTTCCGGAAAAATGACTGTCAAATTAACTTCTACAAAATTAAATTCCGAATTCCATTTACAAGATAAAATTTAATGTTTCTCTGCACGATATTAGTCTAGTTAATAGTTAAACAGTTAAAAAGTACATCCACTTGTTTTTAATTAACACATTAATCAATTTTAAGGGTTTGTACATAGACTTATTAGTTGATCTCTATTTACAATGATGGAAATGTTAGGTAAACACATCGTAAAAACAACATCAACGTTGTTTACATTTGATTATCAAAACTCAACACGCAAACTCGCAATCGATTGCTTAAACAAAACCGACAATTGGCCCACTAGTCACTACATTACATATCATACCACTTCCGTGCATCTTGAACCTTCCGCTTCCTTGCTATTTATTTTTAAATTTAACTAAATAAAAAGTAAAGGCGCATAACAACAAATAACAATAATAGAAAAAGTGCAAGTGTGTATGGTATATTTATTTATATCTACTCGTTCTATCGCGTGTCGAACGTTTATTAGGCTTGTTAACTATTAAGAGCTTTGTGTCCCATATTTGAGTTTGTAAAAGCGCACTAGATATGAGGTTTAATGGATTAATTAATTTAATGGAGCCATAATTTCAGGATTAAGTAAACTAAGCCATTTGGTAAATGATTATGTGGTATCACCATGACACTATCAATAATAAAATTCATTACTTATCTAATCTTGTACATCAAATGAATTGAATTAAGCACAGCGGCATATCTAAATTTTTCGTGATTGAAATTTGTTGTTAAATTATTAGCGAATAAAAAATGGCAAACAGCGATTTATATAAAACGCCTACATACTGCAAAGCGTATTATATTCCAGACGAAGATAATGTAACTTATATTGAGGATAACCCTTTGACCAAAATTGAAGTGAGCGACCCCGCAAAAATACTGCAATTATGCGAAAACCTAACAGATATACGAACCAAAAATCTTGAAGGGAAACTAAACATTTACGTAAGTAAAAAATTAAAAGAAAATTTTGATGTAGTATTGTAGTGACAATTAAGTTTTACAACATACATAATAGGGCTAACACAAGATAAAAAAGGGACTCAGGTGCGTACTAAATTATTTTAGGGGGATTTAGAATTAAAACTCCTAAATATTACAGTAACTATTGAAGAAACCCATTTTTTTTATTCATTTATAAATTTGGAATTTTAGTATTAGTAATTTTATAGTATTAGGTAAATTTATTATGTACCTAACTTTATTGTTTATTTTAATTTTAAGGCAATAGTCAGTATCGCATATTAGTTGCCATCAATGATTTATAACATCATTTAAATAAGGAATTAAATAATCTCAATAGTCTCTTTTATTTGAATCAATTATGTTCTAAAATGGTACCTCTACAATCAGATATAATAAAGGATATCTGTAAATTTAGTATGTAAATGAGTTAGTTATCTAAAAAAATTAATAGGTAGAAGTACCTCTAGCCACTGTATTCTTGAATCCTAAACAATGATTAAATATTTATTTTATAAAGATAATTTTGGAATATATATTGATATTGAAGTATAGGTACATTATTAATATTGATAACTATCAAATAAAGAAGCTATACATGATTTATCACTTACCTATATTGCTTATAAAATAAAAATAGTGACATTAAACTATGGGAAACTGGTTTTCATATTTTATAGATTGACACATCCTCAAGGTAAAATCTAAGTATTATGTGAGCCAAGGAAGCTCTAGGGGTAGTTGTTTTTTATCATTATCAAAGAAATTACAGGAGGACATAGATCTAAAGACTAGCTATTCTGGGTGAGAAAGAACGATTAAATCGGTTAGTTCTTGGGTTGCACTTGGCTGAAGCTAGAAGACGCTGAAGGTGATCAAAACGAGAATTCAAGTTCACATTTAAGAGGAAACCGGACCTCTTGCGAAAGCAAAAATGTTTTAAAGATTTTCTAATATAAAATTGTATTTATATACATGCCATTGGGATTACTTCTTGATATTATGAGTCTTGACAATATTGAGAGCTTTAAATTTGTGCAGCGATAAAGTGACACTCTACAGAGACATTTAAGAAAAAAAGGTGGGATAGCATTCTATTTAAAAACTTCTAGATATTTATTAATACAAAAAGCAGTAAATTTTTATAGAATTAATACAGAATGGCACATAAATGTTTTTTTTTAAATTATTTTTAAAATTTTTCAACATAAATACTTTGCGAAGGTTTACAAAAAATTCAAGGTTTCTCCACCCTAAGTTTTGTTATTATTGGTATTTTCTGAAAATTTTACAAAAATCGGACTAAAAATAAAGGCTCAGAATGAATTATAAATTTTCGAGGTGTCCAGTTTGCTCTTAAAACTAAGATTGCTTTAAATAATTTGTAAAGCATTCAATTTAAAAGGCATTCATTAATCACTGCATCCAAACAGTAATATTTTACTAACTGTAAATCGAGGTATATTTTATTCCAAGAAAAGAACATGGTTGCTGAATTGTGACATTACTTTGCTAATTCAGAGTAATGCTTGGTAATGTCAGGGAAAGTACTGTTAGGTAATTCCTGACCTAATTTCTTTTAATTCAGTTTAATAATAATTTAAATAAAACCTTAGGTAATAAAATTCTCGAAGAAAATATAAAATAAAACTTTATTTTGGGATTATTTACAATATTTTTCTTTTATTTTTTTGGCTCTAGCGTTTTTATTTATTGACATACCGAAAAAATATTACTAAGATATTTGTTTTGTTTAGTTAGTACTTAGAAATGATTTATTCAAATCGGTAATACCCATAAAAAAACACTTTACTAAAAGACGGCATACCTTCCACTATATGTACCACCTCAAGTATTCAAAACTTTAGTAAGTGGTTTATAGGTTACATGGTTGTATTCAGGATAAAAAGTACAGGTCTGTATTTTAAATAATCGAACTATTGTGTTTCTAATCAGAATTTGAAAAAAAAATTTCATTGTCATTCAATAAAAATGCTAGAAGAAAAAACAATAAGCCATATTAAAAGCCCATGATTTTTTTATAATTGTCAAACCTTTGACATTTAATTACTTTTTTGGGGTTGGTTCAGTTGTGATTTCTCACCTGCAACATGGAGTTTAAGAAATTCAAACGCGGACAAATGCTCCATGCGAGTGCGAAAATTGTGATTTTTAATATGATTTGTTATTTAATCAATGATAATAAATTGAGTGTGACTACAGCGGCAAGTCGTGCTTCCAAAGGAACAAAACAGTGGCGAATTGATATCTCCTGCAAGAAGAAAAAGCGGATAAGGCAGTCAAATTCTCGCGAATATACATATGATGAGCGTTTTAAGAGCTTGCTTAGACGAATTGTGCACAATTATTTGAGCTGGTTAAAGTTGCCAACCCATATAGAGAGCAATACGACAAATAGAAGATTGAGGAAATAGTTGCAAAATACATACTTTTACCACCGTATCATTGCGAGCTTAACCCGATCGAGATGGTATGGAGTCAGGTAAAGCAAAAGAGCAATGTTGTCTCTTGGTCGACGATCTGTAGTGAATAAAGATTTACTGATTGACGGAGTAGTGAAAGGTCTATTGACTCGGGTTACCTTGGATGTTGAGAAATTAAGTCAGCGAAACAGGTCTGTGGAATCACTGGCCTTGCTTCGCTTATGTAACTTCAGAAATCCCAAAACGATATTCCGTACAAAGTTGGGAAATTAATTTCCTGGAACTGCGGCTTTAAGAAACCAGCCTCTTTTACGAAACGGTATACAATTGAAGCCCTTGGTGTAAAAAGGATGCAAGCCACAATTTGTCGTGAAGTTACTGTTTTAGCTTAAAACATCTGTTAACAAGGATACTAGCCATATACCATTTTTTTTTACCTCTAATGCGAAAGATGACGCTATTTTTCGTAATATTTATATTTCAATATTTTTTTTAATTTATATTTGACAGATTTAAAACTAATTTAAAACTCAACTTTCACAAAACTTACGATGTGGCAATTCAGAATTGGTAAAGATTAATTTTCTCGGACTATAAAAATAATTTATTTGCTAATATTTAACAAGCGACGGTTGACCAAGAGAATAACGAAATAAATCCTAAGAATTTTTCACAGTTTTGACACAGACGGTGAAAATAAGAAACGACGGTATTAACGGTGACGGTGTTACTCAAATTAACTCGGAAACTTGCACTGGAAAAAGAGTGAATTCGGTCAATTCGGTGGGATCTCGACTTTATACCTTACGATCGGACATGTTCGGTTTCCGGGTGGTTCGGAGTGGGAGTAGCCAATATTTACAAGTCGGAGGACTGAAAACATTTTCTTTTTACATCTGGATTCGAATTTCGGTAAATAATGATATATTTTGTAATACGGGGTTCTCGCAAATGTTTAAAAACGGTTTTTGAAAACGTTAACAGGCGGAAATTAACTTGAACTAAACATTTTTATAATTAAACTAAAGGAAAATTTAGTGACTTCCGTCACAAAAGTGTTGATTACATTCATTCAGTTGCAAGAACTATTCACAAAACTGAACACTACGGGAGAAATTCTCAAGTTGTAGTGCTTGAACACGTTTAACGTGAAAGGGATACAATTGATTTTTCAGCAGTACCACTGTGAATACTTTTCGTTGACTTATTCCCACATGATCTGCAATTAACTACATACTTGTTGTTGGATCTTCCCCGAACATTTAAAATGTGTTCTTCTAATCGCACTTCATTTTCAATTTACCAAACTGAATAATTTTAATTCACTACTTCAGATAAACACGCTAGTGAAATCACAAGCCACTGAATTACAATAACCGGCACACAATAATGAATCATGATGTATAAGAAAAAGTAAAAAACATATTCATTAATTAGTGTAACTTTCCATACACAAGTTTAGGCACGGATTTAGATTTTTCAATTCTATATCTGTCTTATTTTTGAGTTAAGAAAGTATCAACTTAGGATCCACACGGTATAGCTCATTTTTTATATGTACGGTGTATTGCATACTTTAGCATTTAGCGGATTAGTTAAAACAAACTATTAGATATCGTAACAAACTCTTTCAAAACATTATCTACAACAGTGTCTCAAGGACCCCTGTAAATAAAATTGCGGTTATGAAGGCTTCATCATAAAATACTTCTTCTAGAACTTTATCAGTGATTTGTAATAGGTACAAAACAACTTATTTGTACAATTATTTTTATTTATTTAAAAATATAAATATACAAAAAAAATAGTGTAAAGTTTTGGGTTGTTTGTTTTCACTGTGATGAAACTTTCTTAAAATCTTCATTTCTTCAAATAAGTGCTCTTTACAGCTAGGAAAAAATTAAAATTAATGTTTTTCTAGTGAAGACTTACAAAGCTTAATTGTATTTTAAAATCCTATTGACCTTATAAATTTTGGTAATATTCTACTGCTTTCCTTGTAGCTTGTGCAATTATTTGAATATATACCTACTGATTAATGTATGCTGCGTTTGAGAATCCACATCGGATGCATTTTTTACATCTCGAGCGTTTTTTTATCCACATTGGACACATCTGTCCCATTACATTTACGTATACTGAATCACGTGATCAAAGATTTACTACATCTCAGATGCATCCGATGTGGATTCTCAAACGCGGCAATCGTCTACACGTTTTGCAATTGTTTGATGCGAGACTGAGACTGTTTCGAATTTTTCGGCAATTTTTGTTTCATTGAATTATTTTGCCATTTTGATTGCACAATTATTAATAGGCACTCCATACTTCACCACTAAAAAGTTTTTTCACTTTCACAATTTCCAGCTGAACTTCGTGAGAAGCGGCAATACTGCATGTGTTATTAGTGTCTGACTTGAAAAAATGAGTTTATTGTTTTAGCTTTCTGGCGAATATTCGGCATACGCGTTCCTCCGTGTAGTGTGTGGGAGCTCAACTGCGCCTATTCTTCGGCATTCGCTTGCTATCCGTAGTCTTGTCGGTAAAACGGCACGCAGCAAAGGAAGACGAAGTGCTCAACTACGTCTAGTTGATTGCCTATTCTGTCTCTAGTCAGAGTCGCGCCAAGTTTAGCGATGTGTTGTATTATTTATTTCGTTATTAAAATTACCATACAGGCTGCAACTGCAGCCGCTTGCTCATCGTTACTGTCCATATAAAAAACACTACTCACTGCTCTCCGCTACTGTTCTATATTGAGGCCCTGCGGCGAACATGTGTCAACATCAGAACATTTTCCAAATGCGGCAGTGTGTGGGAGGGTAACCGAAGGCATGCCGAAGGCGCAGTACGAAGGCACATTCGCCGAATACGCGCATTGTCTGGGGCCGGCTTTATAATCCATAATGATAGCGTTTCTAGACCCCACTGTATACTACTGAAACTTTTTCTCTTGTAACTGATAGTACTGGCATACAAACAATGCACTAAAGTTTATTATTGTTGTTCATGATTAATAGTCTGATTCCCAAACGGTCATTAAAAACTCGATGTTTGTTATTTTTCTTTTCTTTGAAGACACACTTAAAAAAGCTTAAATTGAATTGATGTGTACCGAAGACCAGAACAAAATAACTACAATTATGTACCAATAAACACATGATCGTAACAATAAACTTCGCGAACCGTATTCAAAGTTTTTCTGCCTATGAGTATCTATTCCTCCTTAACTCTGCACGTCTTGCTTGACTCAACCTCAAACCGTATTCAACTTTTTTTTGTCTATTAGTCTCTATTCCATACTATTACCTTGCCCGTTCCGCTTGACTCAACCTTTTCGAAAGTTCGAGAGCGGTTCAGCAAGAATCGAGATCTCCAATAGTTAAATGACTTCTCTATTCATAGCCAGTGGTGTAATAGTATATATTTGTGTTATTTTATTCATCGTTGTATATTTTCGTTTTTTAGGAATAATTCTATATTTCTTGGCCCGCTCAAAGAAAGTCTAAGGGGGGCGCATGCAGCCCTCGGACCTTATGTTGGACAGCCATGTTCTAGAACAATGGCCCTTACTATTTTTATCGCAGGATGAACTACCGATCGTGGGTTGTTATTTAAATAATGGGTAATGCATAAACTTTACAGCCGCACGTGTTTAGATTTACACTAAGCTAAGCGGATACATTAATTAATCATTTTCAATCGACTTTATGATAAAATGCAGTCGGCAACTTCTGGCGTTTATGATATAGCGCAAACTTATTAGGCGGGGTTAAAATAAAGCGAACAATTATTAGAATTATGTTACGTTGACTACAAAGTTTTTCTTTCAATTTTAAACTGACAAAATCTTAAGCAAATCTCAAATCGAAGACTTGGAAATTTCAGTTTAGATCTGAAGCCGAAGCCGAGAGGGTGTTTTTCATAAATTTATTCGATGTTTCTGACGAAGCCATGATCCAAGTCGTCCAAGACAAAATACTGGACGTACCGTTGCGCAGCTCTCTTGCAGAGGACACCATACCAAACATTGTAGAATACAAGGATGAAACTTTAAAATGCGCAGAAGATCTTGATCCCAAAATACAAAGTCTAATAAACGAAATCGTGGCTGAGGATTCTGGTGAACTTATTTTGGTTCCAATTCTTGCTAAGGAACGGCGAAGTAAGCATTTATATTTTACCGTTAGTTAGTTCAATTTTTTTTTTTGGACTAGTTTTGATCTATTTTACGTGTACGATTACTTTGTTTTGCAGCCAATTTACCAAAAAGATTATATGTAACCCCAGTATACCTAATATGTTTTGTAAATGCGTCACGAGATTCTTCGTTCGTTATAAGGATGGTTCACGAGACCCTAAGGTACTGTTTGACTTTACTCCTGAATACCAGGCAGTGTGAAGAAGAGAAACGACTAAAAAACCAATGCCAGAGCTTGTTGTCGGTGGCTAGAAAACTGTTTTCGCATCTGGGGGACCTGAACGATCTTTTGAAAGAGATCATGTCAGAGGCGAGGCGATTGACGAACGCGGAAAGATGCTCCTTGTTCCTTTTGGATCCGGATCATATGCATTTGGTAGCCAAAGTATTTGATGGCGTTAGTCCTTCAGAGAAAAAGACTGAGGTTAGGATAGCTAAAGATCAGGGCATTGCGGGTGAGCCTTTTACGATTTAGAATTGTGTTAGTGCCAAATTCATTAGACCACCATTGCAGGATATTATTTTTTTCAATTCCAGGTCACGTAGCCGCTACTGGCAGAACCCTTAACATAAAAAACGCTTATAAACATCCCCTGTTCTACAAGGGCATGGACGAGGCGACCGGTTTTAAAACGCGTAACATCCTGTGTTTCCCTATTCGTGACGAAGATGGCATCGTAGGTGTAGCGCAGTTGTGCAACAAAATGGGCGGCGGACATTTTGACTATTTCGATGAGCAAGTCGCGAACGCTTTCAGTATATACTGTGGAATCTCTATAATGCACAGTTTGGTGTACAAGAAGATACAAGATGCGCAAGCTAGAAGCCAGCTGTCTAACGAGCTGATGATGTACCACATGAGAGTAAGTCTTTATGTTTTGAACTTTTTTTTATCTGGGTTAAATACATAAAAAATATTTTTTTCAATAAACACATATTTTATCGTTTAATCATATGAAAGTTTTTATGGTACATGGCAAGCAAGATTCAATGCCAGTGGCGTAGAAGTGCCCTTGCGGCACACCTCTGTTAATGGTTTTTTTTCTTCTAATTTTAATGTTATGAAGTACTTAATTATTCTGCTAAATTTGATAAAAAAAGGTATTCTGACGAATTGAGAATCTCCTCCTTTTTTGAAGTCTGTTAAGAAAATATTAAACAGTTTTATTAAAACAATTGATAAACATGTTTTTTACGTTAAATCTTCATATTTTAGATCAAGGATTTTCCAGTTCTTCTTTGGCCCATTATTAATAAAAGTGCCTGTATATTAGCCATCTATAGAGCAGAATTTACTTATAAAATTTTGATCAATTTAATGATTTTGGTATAAACTTAAATCATTTAGTTAGGTAATTTACTGTAATAAAAATGTTTATGATCTATATTTTCCCGATTCAATCCATAAAGTATAGTTCCACTAAAAGCTATTATCAATATTTATAAACAATGATGAAAACGGGTCATTAAATATTTAGATGACGTAACAAATTACATATTTTCTTTCATAAATATAATTCGAAATTAATTTAACAATTAGATTGATTTAAAGCGACCATACTTATATAGCGACAATATGTATACCTATAGGTATTTATTATCATAATTTATTAATACATATTTATTTTCAAAAAATAGACTACACTTTCGGAATCAACTATATAGATACCGGTTTTTGGGTTTAGATTTATTTTTGTATTACGAACCAGGAAATGAAATTTATTGAAAATTAACAGTGTTTTACTTTAGTTTCATCTTTGTTATCTGTTGTTTCATTGTTTTTATACTATTGTACATTTCAAAATATATACCTACTACTTCCGTAAATATGCTATATAGGATGTTTTTCCCACCAAAAGGGGCAAAAACCAAATAGTTCAGTACCATTTTCTCTTCTGTTTGTGAACTGATTTTCTATTTTTTAAAATTTTTATTTAGTAGCTATTGCCGAGCTTTATAGTGTTATCATTAAAACATTTTTGGAAATAGAATTTTTTTCAACCTTCGATATATGAAATCCATTGACCAACATGGACAATATTACATGGATGGATACAGGATCGCGAAAAACTTCTACCCCCATTCCTTAACTTCCCCCTCATTCTCTGCCACGCCTAAATGATAAGCAAGAGAAAAAAAAAACTAATAGCGTGGCCGTAGGCCCCGCCTGAAACTATTTCAAACGGCCCGACTTACCCCGCTACTTCTTCCCCTCACCCACAGAAATGTCGATATATAGAACCGCTAGACTTAGGAAAATGAACTTCGGGTACGATGCATTGGACTTTTAAGCGAAACAAATTTTACCCCCTTCCATATAAAAAAAAAGTTTAATTTTTTTTTACATAAATTAGACCCTAAAGACGCACAGCTTTGGATTCGGGATATTTTCGATCCACCCCCTCCTCCCTCCACTCTCAGTTATATAGAGAACCAAAATGTAAGACATATTTTCTTATTTTATTACTGCCCCCCCCACAAAAAGTTGACAAATTTTATAAAGGATATTAATGATTGGAACGTTATTATCTTATCTGAACGTTCTTTGGGAGGGAGCGATCTTTTTTTTTTTCATAATCCAGGTATTTTGAAATATTTGCTATATAAATAATTATAAAATAAGGGTTTTTAAATTGTTAGTTACTGTTATAAAAGTTTATGGTTTCAGATATACAATGAACGAATGTATAACAATAAAAAAATGTTAGAAACATGTAATTGCATATGAGGTGTCTAGAACCAAAGGCGGCAATCTCCATTTTTTGCGAAAATAAGCTAAACACCTATATATGTATATATAGTTTTAAACACGCATAAGCGATTAAAATAAAAAACCTTATCCTAATCCTTCAAAATGCCATTGAAATTTCATGTTGTAATTCAGGATTAGTTTTAAACCGGCAATCTCCACAGGCCAGTTGGTACCATAACCGGCAAAATCCCATACCGCCAATCAAGTTATCGTATGGAGTGATGATTTTTGCGCTTACCACGTTGTTTAGTTTTGCTGGTTTTTACAGACTGCGAACTGCCAACCCAATGCCTTAATCTTTAGGGGGAAGGTGTAATATCCATACAATTTGTATAAATGGAACGATATTTTCAGAAGTGGTGTAGCTCAGTGCCACACTTTCGATGCAAAGGAAAAGACCTACTTTGATTACTATACGAGGCAAGAGAGAGGTCCGACACGCCCAACAAAGGGCGCGGCCATTTTGAACCCTGTGACACAGTTTACAGCTAAAGAATCAGATCGCTCACTCTGCGTCGGCACTTATGATCTCAATGATTCAGTTTATACATTGTGCAACTCGGATAATACAATATATGACAACCGCCTATAATAAAACAGCAGTCTTCTGCGTATCCTGAATTTGTATCCTTGGAGTGGATGTTATTTTGGAACTTTCAACTGGTCCGAGTGAGCTAACTAATTCTTTAGGAATAAACTGTGACTTTAGTTTAGTCGTTTTAACCTGTCAGATTAAAATAAGAAAACCGACAATTCCGAAGCAGAAGCGGATGATTAAAACGCACCTATTAAAAATATTGCGCCAAAATGTAGGCAACACGTAATAAGGGTTCAAAATGAGGGAGTTTTCTATCTCTGTTTAAAAGGAACTCAGAAAGCTGCGCAGTGCGACCATTCTCCGTATAGTAAAAGAAAATATCAAAGTATGTGGTTTTAGAACATAAACATCTGCGCATGCTTAGATGTCAAAATAAGAGCGGCACTAATAGTGACTGACCCTAAGTGAACTTGCAATAACTCTCTTATTAAGGACAGGCACAATCTTTATTAAAGTTAGTGATCTACGTATGCTCAGATGTCAAAATAAGAGCGGCACTAATAGTGACTGACCTTAAGTGAACTTGCAATAACTCTCTAATATCAAATTAAGTTGTCAAATTTTACTCATTTATTCCACTTGTTTATCATTGGTAATAAGTATAATGCCATCTAGTGGCGAAGTTAGAAATTTAAAAATAATTTTTATCGATTCCTCTTGACGAATTTTACATATATTTTTTTTCAAATTTCTACGAGGCATAGTTTTACCGTGTTTTACTATATTCCACAGCCGCCTTCCGACGAGGTTCTTTCTTATTTGGAAACCCGGTACAATATCAACCATCGTGACCTGTCTTATTTCTAGAATTTACATAATTTTATTTGTCGGGTCCTTGATTGCTATTTAATCAGATATTTTGCTTAATACGGATCACGACGATTATGTCGATTAAGGAAGCCTTTTATTGATAGAACTGAGAGCTATGTTAACATACAATCTACGTGTTTTAGGCACAATTTACGATGAACAATTGTTTTTTTTTTTAATTCAAATGCAGAAAAAAACCTAAATTTAATCTCATGACTTGAGGCGTTGTTAACATGTCAACAGGTTCTCCGGGTAGAATATTTTCAAGAAATCCACTTATAGAATAATTTTTCATACAATTTGATAACATTTCCAATAATTTCTTTTATTTCCGTAGAATTCCTTTTTTTTCCTTCCCTACAATTTTGAATTAGGAATTACATACATAAACACCAATTAATCAAAACTGTTAAAATTTGCGTAATTCTATTTGTTTTATTGTTTTACTGCTCAACAGGCAATTCCAATTACTGTGCTGGAAATTATGACAAATATTAATTACAAAAATATAAGTAAGAATAGGTAGACACTATATATACAACCTTAAAAATACAATGAAATATATCTAAGGTATTACTAAGTTACACAATGTAAACATATATGCAAAGGTGATGATTTCAAAACAGTCCGTCTGTTAAGCAGATATTGATGAGGTGTACCTTTTTTCGGGTAAACGCCAGTATGTTTGAAACAGATGAATTTTAAGAATCAACGCTAAACTGATTCTAATTTAACCCGATGGGTTTGGCAAATAAGATTCCAGATAATGGAAGCGTACTCAAGCTTAGACCAAACAAATGCGAAATGAAGCATTTTTAGAGTTTCCGTATCTGCAAACTGTTTACTGTACTACAAACTCATACATTATGGATGCAGCGGATACATTTTTTTCTGTGTAATATAAATAAAAGCTTTCGACCAAATGTTATTCCAAAATTTACAAAATGTGTAGGTCTTCGCAGAGATGAGTTGTTTATCTCATGATTGAATAGTCAAGTTTTAATGAAAATGACATTATAAAACATTTTGATGCATTTAAGGAAAAAATGTTAAAGCGACATCAATTTTCGACCGCTTTTATATTATGCATTGGTAGAAATTGAATTGAAAATTTACATCAGTGCACTCTACGATTTCGTTAATAAAGATATTGAAAAGCAGATGTTCTAGAACAGATCCTTGCTATCCCAAACGTTTAAAAAACATACTGTTGATGATTTTGCAAGTATGAACGGAACAATTTTATAACAAATTCTGAAAACCCATAACTAATAAGTTTGTTTGTAAGTATCCCATGATCAAGTATGTCAAACGCATTTGAAAAGTATGTATACACAATAACAGTTTCCAGTCGATTGTCTATTTCTTAGGTCTCTGTAGGTGACAACATAGGTATTTTTCGCGGCATTATGTTATTTAGACATGTCTGAATAGTCTAAATAACATAATCTATCATAACCGTTCATGTTGGTTTATGCCGCGAAAAATACCTTATTGTGAACTAATTTTTCACGTCAATGTTAGTTATTGAATTAATAGTTCTTCTCCGTTTTCAGGTTAGCGACGGCGATGTTGCAGATGTTGTCTTGTGCGACAAATACCACGACATGACCGAGTTTAACTGTTTCACGTTCATACCGAGGAAGGTCTTGCACTTTGAGATACCTTGTTACATACTGAAAATGTTCGAAAACTTGAAAATCTTGGACGAGTTCAGAATAAAACGGGACATACTGACGAGGTTCCTGTTGTACGTCAAAAAAGGATACAGGGATTTACCGTATCACAATTGGGTACACGCCTTTTCCGTTACGCATTTTGCGTATTTGGCTCTGAAGAATTTTCAACTGGTCGAACTGGGTTATTTATCGTAAGTAATTTATTACAATGGTTATCCAATTTTGTCGAGCAGGAGTATAATAGTTTTCGAAAACACAAAAAGCTAGTCGGTTGGGTTTAAATCGTAATTCTCTGATTATAACATATGATTACTTTCCTCCCTAAGGAGGGAAAGTGGGATTTTCTACTCTCAGTTGAGTGATGAAAATTCTACTTTTTATCAAGGCAATAATGTTTGTTGTAGAAAATTAGAAGCTTTGGCGTATTTGATAGCCTGTCTATGCCACGATATCGATCATAGAGGGACCACCAATTCCTTTCAGCAGCAGTCTAATAGTGTTTTGGCAAGTTTATATTCTAGCGAAGGGTCAGTCATGGAGAGGCATCATCTTTCTCAAACTCTAGCCACACTTAACACAGATGTAAGTTACTAATATCATACATAGTAGTCGCTAATTATCTTTTTACGATCGCGTATTCGCTCCGTGCGCGACAGCAGCGCCAATTTGTTTTGGTATTAAAGGAGTATTTCTGCCTATACTGACAAATACAATTTTTAATAGAATTCGTAAATAAAAAGTATATATGTTAGTTTTAATAAAAGTATATGGATTTATAAAACAATTAAAACATTAATTTATTATTATTATATATTTTTCACGCTTAAATTGAAGAAAATTATGTATAATCATTAAATATCAATAATAAAATATAGGCAGGCAACAGTATTTACTGAAAAATGTATGAGAAGTTGCCTAAGTCTAATAAGTTGTCATTGAAGAAACCATTTATAATAGCGTGAATTTAAAATGTATAAAAAGGATCGCTACTTATATTTTCATTTTTGTTCTAAAGAAAACATAGAATGAATGAAGTCACAAAATTGCATACCAGCCAAATATTATAATCAACGGCAGAAATATTGAAATCTAGTCCTTGCTGAATGAACATTTAAGAATAAAGGGATATTAAAGAACATCGTAAAATGATAATTTATTGTTTATTTAAAAACTTTCTAGTTTCTGATGTCTACTATTTTCAGCATTACTGTTATTATCACAAAAATAAAGGTAATTTTTCTTCTTATTGTACACCTATCCATTTATTTCTTTGATTTAATTTCCACTTTGTTAGTGAAATTTGTTATATAAGTTTCACTGTTTTTTTTTGCTAGTATTTGTACAATTTTCAACACAGCAACTCCGGTTGCTTATTGTGTTGTTTTTACCTACTTTTTTGAAAAAAAGTAAAATGTTTACGTGTATTTGATATGCCAAAATTACAAAATATCCCCCTAAAATGCACGAATTATCCGCAGCTAGCGCTAGTATCGCTTTTGCTTCCCTTTCCATGACTTCGCACGGAGCGAATTAGTACCGCATAAAAAACTTTTAAAAAAAGCCAATAAAATTAAAATTTAAAAAAAATTAAGTCAAAATTAAAAAATAGACTGTCCAACCCCATATACAGCTACGAACAACAATATTCTATCCTTCTCTGCAAAGCAAATTATGCTAACATCAGGCGTTGTCCCTCAACCAAACACAACGAAACACGCCTACAATTGCAACTACTCACACTCGACTCGACGTGACAAACATTGAGAACGATTTTATAGTGCAAATAACGTTGTTAATTGGAAAACACATTTAATTTTATTATAATATAACAAGAATATGGCTGTTTATTTACAAACATTATGCTATTCTACTAGCTACATTACTACAGTCCATTGCACCATTTGATGGGAAGACAACCCACCTTTTTTGCGCCGGCGATTGAGAAGATATTCAAAGTCGCAGAGAATAATCGTAACTCGTAACGTAACAAATACTAAATATTTACCTATCGAAGGTAAAGAAACCCCTCATCAAATCGTTGATTCGGATTCGCGAATCCATAGAGGAAGGATTGTAATACATTTAAACGTTGTTAAGTGTTAAGGTATATTTTTTTATTCTTTATCTTTGGCGGTTATAGGCAGATAGGGTTAGGTTTGGTCCACTGCGGCCTCTAAGAGCTTCGCATTTGAAGATCACATGGTATGAGGTTTCTTACTCTTCCATGCAGAGTCTACACGTAGTGGAACCATTGTGTATGTTTACATCTGACACTTCTTTCACGACAATAAATATCTAGTATCGAACACCTAATCACGCTGACTTTTTACATGGTTTACATCATGACAGAAATTACTTGATATTGATGTCACTGACATATGTAGCGAAATAAGTAGATACTATTTTAGAGAAAAAAATCGTTTACACTAGTTCCGCCCCATATTTCATGATGAAAGTATCAAAAAGTCAAGTTGCAGTGAGTTTGGTTATTTTAAATATGTTAAATCAGTCAAACAAAGAAGAAACAAGTTCTATATGAGTCCGGGAGTTGATTTTGAGAGGTAAAGAACATGGTGCTTATAAACATCTAATAAGTGAATTCAGTGTCAAAGATTTAGCAGTATTTTCCAATAATGATTTTGTAAGCAGTGTGAAACAGTTCCCCGGCCAAAAAAAATATTTTTTCAAATAATTTCTGAATTATATTTCTAGTCGATTGTATGCTAATTCTTGTACGACCCTTCTGGTAGGGTTCTGTACAAATTTTATCATACTACAATTCAGGGTGATTACAATATATATTTATTAATTCTTCAATATCACTTTTAACTATTCCTTTGTATAGCCCATTATACGAAACATATTACATAACACTAATCACGACTATTCAACTTTCGCCATTTCTATCAGACAGGTCAGAACTTGTAGCTAAGAAGTGTTGAGATTAGTTTTCAAATAAGTGTCACTTCATATTGTCGAACACTCGTACTGTATCTCTGACACAAATTTCTTTGTTTACACTGGACTAAACAACTTTGCATAATTAACATACAATAAATGTCAGATGTAAACGTACCTTTACAGGTACAGATTCTTCGTTAATGTTTATTTTTTCAAAATTTTGATTTTTATAAAATTTGCAGTTTTTCAAAATTTTGATTTTGTTTTCTTAAAACACCGACTTTGTTTTTTTTTTTGCAAATGTTGATTTTATTATCTCAAACTTTGGACTATATTTTTATTTTTTAAACACATTTTCTTCATGGTCCCAATACGTAGTCATATATTTTACTAGTGATGGGACTTTTCATGAAAAAGTCCGGAAAAGTAGTGAAAAGTAATGAAAACTCACAATGAAAAGTAGTTGACCTTGGGCATAGAAGACACACAATAAAATCTTCATCCTGTACGCGTTTTCAAAAACACTTTGAGAACAATATTTGCATTTGTTTTTTCGTTTTTTTTTTAAGAAAATCTTTTATTTTTTATTTAATACTCGACCATTCACTGTTGGGTTCTAATTAACAGTGCTGTTCCTAAAGTGGCGCAAGGAAACAGTAGCAAGGCCTGTCTGTAGGGGTGTAGGAGTATTAGAGTACTAATACTCCTGCACTATGGAGTATTAGACTACTAATACAATCCATAACCTACATAGAACACTAGGCTAATGACCTTAGATGTTGAAGCCGTACACCAAATAAAAAAAAAAAAAATACTACTTTTTTGGTATTTTTTCACATGTTTATTAATAACATATGAAACGAAAATTCGAAAACATAAAAGTCAGTAATCATTTGTCGTTTCTCTTTTTTAAACTATATTTTGCCTTTGTAAGATATTCGGACAAATTAGTTAATTGAATTTCGTGCATGTGTTTGGACTAGTCAACTTTTCAGACTAGTCCGTGGACTTCGACCCATCGCTACATTTTAATAGTATTTTGAAACATTAAAATAATTATAAACTTTTGGTTAAACGTTTTAGACGAATTTTCTAATACTTTTTTTTTTAATTTGTAGGGTTGCAATTTCCTAGAGTGCCTGAATAGAGTAGATTATATCAAGTGTTTAGATCTGATCAAAAATCTAATTCTCGCAACAGATTTGCAAGTTCATTATAGGATACACGCTAGACAGCAAACAATGGCTATGGTGAGTATTTTCAGATAAATCCCTACAATTTATTTCTGAAATTTTATGCAGTAACATCTGTCAAAATTTCCATACGCAGTATATCTGAAAGGGGAGATAGAAGGCAGGCTGAAGTTGAACAGTTCTTATTTCGTACACAGCTAACTGGTCGCGATACATTGGCGTAGAATATTATTTTACAGATGGTAATAACAATTTCGCGTATTCAAGTAAATAGTTTAACAAACTGTGAATAGCTATTAAAATTGTGTAGAATTAGAATTATCCGGTTCCGCCGGTATCAATTTAAAATGATTGGTATTATTTTTATTTATCTATAAGGCGAGTGTGCGAACTGTGTAAATATATTTCATCCGTATGAATAATGGTCTTGCCTTCTTTACGATATATATTAATTTGTTGTATTTTACCCCTTTTTAATCTAATATCATAACTCCCATCAACACCGTTCTGTTGTCTGGGGTATATTCCCAAATGGAACCTAATTTGCCTACTCATTTTTGAATGTTGTGAGACCCCCTTAAAACCCTACTTGAGCATTTTGTGCTTTTCTAAAACTTGCATGCATACTAGATCAATGTGTATCAATTACGCCAAAAGCATGTGTTTCTCCAGATCCTTTTGAAATATTACTTTTGTTTTTTGTTTGGCCCCTCATGACTTTTTGGAGAAGAATCAATTGAAGGCTTATTCCTTTTTAATTTTTGTATAAATATATTTTATCATTTCCGTTGTTGCTAGAACAGGATAACAGTTATGCAGTAGTATTTGAACCCCATGTTTGCCATCCTTTATCGTAATTTTAATTACATTAGATATGATTTCTATTTTCATAACTGAAAATGTCTTTAGTCATTGCCGCGAAATTCTCGACGGGGTTCGAAGTTTACCACCTCTTCAATTTCCAAAGTACTGTTTAACTACTGTCTACCCTTTACACAGAGGGAGCATATATTATGTACTCTGTGGCTTTACAATTTTTACCGCTTTGTCATATGTCTTAAGAGCACGATCAGGTTATAGTGGGCGGACACTTTCAAGCTGTTCTTAACATGTTTATTAACACTGTTTTTTTATTAATTTTAGGACGGTTTTAATAGAAAAAACCCAGAACATCGTTACTATTTATGTAGTCTATTGATGACTTGCGCGGATTTATCAGATCAGACAAAAGTAAGAAGGGATTGTAAACAAAATTGTGACATATTTATATGTTGTACAATGTTCCGTTTATTTATTTAAGGATTGGTCTGAAACGAAAAACGTAGCCCGATTGATATATGCTGAATTCTTCACACAAGGCGATCTAGAAAAGAAAATGGGAAAAGAACCGGTGGTCATGATGAATAGAGAAAAAGCTTCCATTCCCGATCACCAGCTAGAATTTTTAAGTGATTGTTGCGTTTGTATATTTAGGTAAGAAAATAAACAATTGAGATATTACATATACACATAGAAATAATAGAATGCTATTTTCTCCTACACTAAAAAATGATTCACTATGTAACTTGAAGGTTGTTGATGCGCCTGCGCAATACGATTTAAAATCTAAACAGAACTGGCTCCAAATAAGGTGAGAGGACTCCGCCATTAGATAAAATAAAATATTGTATAAAAGCATGCGAGTAATAAACGTCCTTTTAACATCTGCGAAAATGACTAGATAATTTACATGAATTTGAGCGTTTGAAGATTGATTCGAATTTCGGTAAAAAATGATGTATTTTGAACTTAGGGGGTTCTCTCAATGTTTAAAAACGGGAATTTTCAAGAAATCAAAATTACTAAACATTTTTATAATTAAACTAAAGGTAAATTTAGTGACTTTGTCACATTACATATAAAAGTGCATAGCGCGTACCTGGGCTCACACATGGTTTATTATACAATAAATATAGTTTAAAAAAACTAAAAAACACGCTTTTATAATACATCAAACTAAAAAGTGAAAAATAAATATAGTTTAAAAAAACTAAAAAACACGCTTTTAGAGCATATCAAACTAAAAAGTTAAAAATAATTTTTTTTAAAACGCTTTTATTCAAATAAGCTTAAAACAATAATAAATGGAAAATACTAGTATTATTGTAAAAAAGCGTCGGGCGCTCGATGTACGAGAAATATGGACACGTTTTTTTCACAATAATATTAGTATTTTCCATTTATTATTGTTTTAAGCTTATTTGAATAAAAGCGTGTTAAAAAAAATATTTTTAACTTTTTAGTTTGATATGCTCTAAAAGCGTATTTTTTAGTTTTTTTAAACTATATTTATTTTTCACTTTTTAGTTCGATGTATTATAAAAGCGTGTTTTTTAGTTTTTTTAAACTATATTTATTTTTTACTTTTTAGTTTGATTAAATATTAAAAAAAAAATTTGTAAGTTGAAATTGCTGAAAAAAAAAATATTTTTTTTTCTGCCGTGGGGATTAGAACCCACGATCGGTGAGTCTGGCAATCGAAAACCCGCGCCTTAGACCGCTCGGCCAACGAATGAACTTGACAGTGGGATATACTGACAGTAATAAGCCACTTGAGTATACATACATACATACATACAGGTGAAGCTAATATAAGCGTGTTAATAAAAAATAAACCAGTTAGGGTTTTATTCTTTCAATTTTTGACAACCAATTTTGCATCAACCTAGCTGTCGGAAACTTGGAATTTATATTAGGTAGTTTATAATTTTACATCCTTCAAATTTTCACGCGTCACATCGATAAAATTTGTTAAAAAGAAAATGGCAACATTGACCATTCTTATCTAAATCGCGCACCACTAAAACTATCGGAGAGTTCCGATTTGTAATCCTGTTTAATGAGTGTTAATCGAGTTTCTCCATATCAAAGATCAAAGCAGTTTTTCGGAAATAAAGTTGATCTTCTATATAATTCATCATATATAAACTCGTAGCAATACAGCAGAGATCTGCCGAATAAACTGCGCATGCTCACCAACAACCGCGTCTTTGTAGAAACAGATTTTTGTACACGATATGAATCAAAAATAAATTGCTTGTATTTTATATCGGCCTTCTATTATTTCTATGCTCATACACAAAAATCAATTGATACCGAAAGCGCCGCATTTGAGTACATTGGAATTTACTTATACGGGGTTTTCTTTTTAGAATACTAGCTCGAATATTCCCAATCGCCGAATGTCTGGTTGATGCGATCAATCAAAACATAAAAGCCTGGGAAAAATCGAAACCGATATTCAAACACTTGACGGCCAATTACGCGACCTCCTACGAAATTTTAACGAGTCAAGAATTCGAGGACGCCGTCCAAGCGGCGCTCGGCCCGAAAGAGCAACTCGAAGAGATGGTGGAAGAAGAGGAAACTGTCGGCGAGGAGCAACAAGAAAAGGAGGAGGAAGACGACGAAGATGATGAAAGCGAAGGTTAATCCAAGTAAATATTAATTAAAAGTAGAAGAGCGCAATGTGTGTGTACTTTTATGCGTTTCGATGATGGATTGTAAAAAAATGTGGTGTTCTTGATACAATCGGTTCAAAGTAAATGGTAAAATATGGGCCGTTAGTATTGATTCCACTGTACATATTATATATTATTCTAAAAAATACCGCCCACGATTTACATGAAATATTATACAAATAAACATTATGTACGTAATAAGAGGCCCAATGTGAAAAAGTTCACAAATAAAACTAAAATGTCTCATTTTTTAAAATTTAATTAGGCTGAAGTATAAATTCATTCTGTTTTGATTAAATTTACAATAAATTCAAAATGTTAAATTCAAAATAGAAGTATTATAGAAAATACAAAAAACCCTTAACTGGAAAATTTAAATTAATTACTACATACACAGTTATTGCTTTCGATGATTTTTTTTTAACAATTAAACAGTTCAGGACTGGCTATTAACATTTGAAACCTTTTTCACAATGTTTAACAATGAAATTATTTGAATCGCTTGTGTCAATTTTTAACTATCATAGCTGAAGGTGGAAACAATGAATTTTCGTAAATATTGAAAAATGTTTCTCTAAAGAAACTAACTATAAATTGAATCTTATACCTCAAAATAATTATTAGATCTCAGGATGCATACGCTTGTTTTCTAGTTACACGATATACCAAAGGTCCTAGATTCAACTCAACAATTTTTTATTTTCACTCCCTCTAAAAAATTAATTGATTTTCAAGTTAAAATGAAGACATATTAGTCCGCATTTTATTTCTATATCAGGATTTCATAAAGCAGCAGAGATATACTTAAATTCGATAAAAGTTTTTTAGCTTAATGATAATTAAATTTGAGTAAGATTTAAAAAACTGAATTATGCCTTTTTGTTTTTTATTTTATTTTAGGATGAGATATTATTCAATTTTCATTATAAATATTCATGTTCGTAAGGCCATCCTCGCCTATTTCTTTTTTAATAAGGATCTGTACTTGATTTTGTCCTTTTTTTTGCTTTGAATATGCTATGATTATTTTTTCTCGTAAACCAGCACTGGTATTGTAAATTCATTGAATATTCCTAACTTTTTTCTTATTTAACTGCCCATCTGTCTCTATATGGGGTGGACGACCAGGAACTGCATCGATCAATTTGTCAGAAACTGGATGTAGGAAAAATTTGAAAATTTGGGACCTTGCCAAATGTTTTGGAACCTATTTAGCTAACATATGTTCATCTATTGGCACTTCCGGTTATACCGGAATTACACCTTAAGTCACCCTAAATATTATTAAGTTTTTGGATTCTACTCTAGATTCTAGGCAGATTTTATATATCGTGTCCTATACCTATATGAAAAAATTGGTTTTTGACGGTTGCCTCAATCTCATTTTAAACTTTATTTTTGAACCAAAATGAAAATATTTTAGCTCAATTGGCCCCAAGACCTAGCAAGTTCCCAAATTTTCCCTACATCCTGGTGGTCCTCCCGGTATATATGTATATTTTAGAGACATCTTGTTATATAGAAAACTAAAAAATGTATATTATCTACTGTTTCCACTACAGCCAAAATGCCTATTTTATGTTGAATGCACTTAGGATGCGTTTTCGAAGATGTAATGAAATGTTGTACATGACTTTATAAACTTTGATATTGTAAAATACTTGTACTTTGTTCTATTGTCTTTTTTTAATGTATGTAGTACTATTTTCTCTAAGAGAAAATTATGATTTTCGAAAGCCCTTAACTATGTGCTTTAAAATTTGTAAAATACTCTTGTTTATCTACAGACAACTAAGTAAATTGTATATTTTTTCAATAAATGTGACGAAACCGCTAGTTTTTGTGATGTAATACGTAATGATAATGATAACACTTTTGCACTCTAGGCAGCTTTCGTTTTTATTTGTGCTTTTAAAGTGTAGATGTCCAAATGAGGCACTATCTCTACAGAATTTTTGTGAAATAAGCTGGTTTTTTAGTAAATTACAGGAATTTTATTTATGCCATTTTACATTTTAAAGAAGCGTATTCGGAATAGAAAATACTTTTTTCAATTGATATTAAAAACGCATAAAGGACCAGGCTTATGGAGAAATAGACTTCGTAAATTTCTTGTATTTTTTATATGTTGAAGCTATTGACTTTATATGTTGAAGCTATTGACTTTCTGAACAATAGTGTCTCAACTCAATCCTATGACTAGTTTTTGATATACAGGGCGCTGAAGTTGCAAATTGGTAATTTTTTAAAAAAAGGCGTAACAAACTACTATGATAATCGTTTATTTTTCAAGATAATGCCTTACAGATATCAAACAATATTTCCAATATAACACATGAGGTAAATTATTAGTTTCAGGATAAGTCATATGAAAATCAAATTTTAATTTTTACTTTAGCTTGAGAATATTCTTCAAATTTGGCAATCCAATATCCTGTCAGAATGGACAAATAAGTCAGATGCTCGGCAAAAACAACAAAGTTTGTTAACCTTACTTTTTCATTAGCGTTTGGCTGTTATTGTAAATTATACAATTATTAATATTCATATATTCTTAATAAATATTAATTTATGACATTTTTTCACTAAACACAATGAAAAGAACTCTAAACACAATACACAAACCACTGAACTGTAGAGACACAAAATTAAGGAGTTTGTTGGACAGAGTGACTTTGCTTCTTCTATTAAGAATAGGGTAGAGGGTTTTAATGGCTACGTGATTTTTAGTCACTTTGTCCTTGATGTGGAGGTCGAATGTTAACCCCCTATCTAACAGAAAACATAGGTATTTGATTTTGTTTGTAGTAGGGACTTCCTGATTTCCTATTTTCAAAGGAGTCATTATTCCCTGATTACGTTTTTTAGTAATCATCATACTCTTAGTTTTTGTTTCATTTATATTTTCATCTTATTCTCTGTTAGATAGGGGATTAAATCCCTGATAAACCAAAAACAGTACGATTCAAAAGAGGTAACAAATCTAGAAGAAAAAGAATGCTTTTTCCATGTCTCAATCTATATTTAAAAATTTCGTCGGTTAAATTACGTATTTTTTTACATTTAACTGTATTTTTAGTTTGCTAATAAAGTGTAAAAGTTATATGAACTTATGATCAGTTTTTTAAATATGAGGTATGACTTGATAATGACAGATATGAACAATTAAACTCGTTTCCTCGCCACACACTCCTATAGGTACTTTTTGTACATAATTTCAAGAAGTGCCTTTTCTATGGTTTCTTTATACGGTAGATGTCGATCAGAAAGTCCATGGACAAAACCCAATACTATGACTAGTTTTTGATATACAAAGTTGAAAAAAAAAGGCAATTTTTTTTTAAACAAATGGGGATTCTCAAAATTTTTATGTATTCAAGGTTTTTTGCTATAATATGCTATTGAGATGATATCAAAAAATATGAGTAATATATGAAGAAAAGTATTAGTTACTGGGTGAGCCAAACATTACGAAGACGGAATGTTGATTTATAGTATAATTCTACTTTGGTAGCTGAATTTGTGTTAGCTTGGTTGATAATATTAAGATATTTAAACATTTTATAAAGAGTGGGCCAAAAATTTGATCGCATCTGTGCCTTATTTTTAATTTTAATAGAATTTTACGTAAGGAAACCAGTTAATTGTTTATATCTATCGTTACCAAGTTTTATACCTCATAACTTAACTAATTACAATAAGTTTATATAACTTTACACTTTATTGGCAAACTCAAAATAAAGTAAATGTAAAAAATTACGCAATTTCACCGACGAAAAAATTTTTTTCTAGTTTTTCTTGTTATATATCGTTTCAATTATACTTTATGCGGTTTATAAACTAGAAATATTTTAAAATGATTTAAGGTCTTATTAACATGCGATATAAAATAAATAAAATTGATTTTGATTATTTAAGCAAGGTTATTTCACCGTGATATTAATTTAGAGAATATTCTCATGCTAAAGTAAAAATTAAAATTAGATTTTCAATAATTTATTACTCCTCATCTTGTAACTAATAATAATGTTATACTCGAAATATTGTTCGATATCATTTAAACATTATTTTCGTAAAGTATCTGTAATCATAGTAGTTTAAGAGACATATCTTTTTTAAAAATGGCCAATTTGAAACTATAACGCCCTGTTTATCAAAAACGAGTCATAGGATTGAGTTATATCCACGGACACTATTGCTTAAGAATACAACTGTAACATATCAGGAAATTTCACTGAAGCCCATTTGTCCATAGCCCCTTTTTTGAAAGTTTACTGGCTAGAAATGATATGTTCATCACAACTGTTAAGTACTATTTTTTTTTTGTTCTGATATTCCCTGTTGTCAAAATATAGATTAATACAACGAGTGGAACCATAATTATCGCATGAAGCACGAAATATGTTGTTAAAAATTAATGCCATAAGTCAGCTGGACATGTACAATAATCATTGCGTTCGGTCTGCCAAGTTAACACTTTTTACTCCAAACGACCCTTTTAGCGTTCGGTTTAGTCCGATTAGTGACAGTTTAACACGCTTAAATGTCATTTAAAAGCACCCTAAAAAACTCCGCTTTTGTCCCGCTCCAGCCCCTGACTATCCGGGTCATAAATAATGATCTTCAAAATTACAAATTTCTATTAGGCCAGTTTTGTTCAGTGACATGTACAAATGCTTCATCTATCAATGAATGAACATCCTGTCTTGAAATAAAAGTTGTTTATAGCAATATAGCGCTATACTTGATTCCATACCATCTCGATCGGGTTAAGCTCGCAATGATACGGTGGTAAGCGTAAAACAGTTACCCCATGTTTTGCAACTATTTCCTCAATCTTATATTTGTCGTAATGCTCTCTGTATACCTTGGCAACTTTAAGCATCTTAGATTTTAAATAGAGGAGTCGTCAAAGAAAATGTTTTTTCAAACAACTAATTTTTTATTTCGGGTTTGTTCCATTAGGTAGCTGGAAATCAATTTACAGGAATGATACGAAGCGTTATCCATAACAACGTGCTTTCGTCCACTTTTGGATGTTAGGAATCAGCGACTCCTCAAACCATTGCTCAAAACAGCCGGCGTTCATTTCGTCACGATAATCGCCATCGTTTTTATTTGCCAAAAAAACGCGCGGCGCCAGGTAAAAATCTACCTTCATATCCTGCATGAACAATAACGAAACGTGGACCTCTTTGTGTAGGTGATTTGAGACCTGTGGTTAAACCCTTTATAAAAGCATCTCTACGATTTTTTATTTTGTTATGATACCATGCATAGTTAACAGTTTGACCCATGTTGATCCAAGTCTCATCTAAATAGATAACGTTACATTTTTTTGTCAATAATGTTTGATGGCTCTTAAATACCTGTGCTGCCAATGAATGATGTCGTTTTGTTCTATAACTCTATAAATAACATTTTCACTCATTTTTATGACTCATTGAATTAACTCACGCAGTCGAAAATTATGGGCTTAGTATGCATAAATGGATTTCTCATATGTACCGATGCTGTTAGAGGTATTTAAAGATTTGAGAACGAGCTTGATTGCCGTCGGACAGTCAATGTCTTGATGGGCTAGAAGGAAGGGCTCTTGTCTAGCATACAAGGATGTCCGGGTTCGATTACCGGCTACGATAGAAGTATTTGTTTTCAACTTTGGGGTTCGGTGATGGTTTGATAATTCGTAGGGGGATTTTTGAGATTTGTTTCCGTAAAATTTAACAATTTTATTTAGCAAAACTTTTTAAATTATTCCACTCCTCCTGTGAACTCGTATTAGTTTTTAACAACATAGGTACCTATTTCGTGCTCCATGCTAAGCAAAAAGATTAGTTTCAAGGTGGGATAAATTTCAATATCTTATCTGAAATTTTATATAATCAAATTTTGTATATATTATGTATAATTAGGTGTGTGCAACATTATTTTTTATATATATTACGATATACAGGGTGATTTAAAAGTTCAATATTATATTTACGTTGCACCTGATTAAAAGTCACGTACAATTATTATACTACTTTTGCCAATAAATTCATCGATAGAAAAGTAAGTACGTAAGAAACAAAATTTCGACAAAACTGATCAAGGCTTATTTTAGGCATCCCGTTAGTATTAGCCAAAATATGTGTCTTTATCTTCTTTGTTATTGAATTATCGCATAAATGGTAGGTATTAAAAAAAATTCAATGAATTCTTTGTGCTGTTAAAAGAAACGCATTAACTTTTAAATCACCATATATCTTCAAAATAGAAAAAAGTAATCATTTATTTTACTGTAAACTAAATTCATGACGCTCATATTTTCTTTTTAACAGATAAGAAGCCCAGTCAACAAATAACAATTAAGTGTTGTGAAATAACGTAAAATATAATTTTACTTATTGAAGTGCATATTTCAAATATGTGTGATCTACAAAAAAATGTTTCTAAAGTAGCTCATGACCAATAAAGACAGACACAGGTCGTGCCCTCTGAATCATATACAAAAAAATATTGTTATAAAAGGAGATGTGATATTTCAAAGACCTATTTTCGAAACATTTTTTTTTATCACTTTATAGATGTATTATTTTTTTAACGAAACCTGTGATAATTTTACTAGTAGGAACAATTATCTTATTATTACTAATATTGGGAATTTCATCTTTAAAAGATGTTCAGATATTTTTTTCAGTGACGCCAATTCCACTTTTTTTTTAACCGTCATTATTTCAACCTATTGTAATTTTTGATTCATGAGATATTTTGAAAATAGCTTTAAAATAAAACCATATTTATAAAATATAAGGTTAAAATAAACACATTTTTGTTCAAATTTAAATACAACGATTTTCTTATCTTGATATATCTAACTTGCCTTATACACAACTTCAAGTACCAATATAACAGAATATATATCGTTGGTTTAGAAATTATATTTGATGAGTTATCAAATATTATAAAAGTTCTATATCAAATTGAGACTGTCTATAATCAAACAAATCACTTTATTTTACGAATTATAAATTAGAATGTATTGTAATATTTATAGAGCAGAATAAATGTATACTGCTAAAAATACTTTTTTAATTTCCCTTTCACTCTCATAGCTTACCTAAACTAAATGTAGCACTCGTCATTTACTCTGATGCACCAAATCTTTCATATGGAGAAAATAGTAATAAACATAATCAATATTAAATTTTACTTTGAACTTAACAAAATAAAATAAGAGGACATTATTTAAAATATATGTATCCTACTTAAATAAATAAATTATCTTCACTGATTAACTTGTTTAAGAGCAGTTTCTAAATACTGCGACATAATGGGATACACAGGATCGTAATTGACCGAATTCTTTTGTCTAACGATCCCTTCATATTTCTGTAAAGCACCAACAATTAAATCCAACCTCTCTGCCTCGTTCTGATGCTCATCCAACCATGCCGACACTTTCGGAAGAGACCATCCGGTATTTTGATGTGGGCTTGCCAGTTCCGGTCCAGCAAAAGCGAATAACATCAACAGTACTGTGCTGTGAGACACTGAACTTTCTGAAGTTTGCCCTGATACTATCTCTTGCGGCGTGAGAACTATCAATGAAGCGACAGATTTTAGTAAACGATACGGCCTGCCCAAGTCAGCTAAGTGGGGACAGATCGTTTTTAAAGAATTTTCCAAGTGGTGGAAATCCGATTGCAAACGAATGCGTCCTCCTTGAGCCAAAGGTCGTAACAGTGAGGTATGTCTAACAAATAGTTCGATGGTTCTCACTGCAATCTCGTTACATCTGAAAGTTTTTTAAACATTTTATGAATAACATAATTAAATAATAGGGGGTATTCATCTGTTCAAATGTGGCCATATTCTTAAATGAAAATAAATACCCAAAATATGAACCACAAAAATGTATGCCTCTATGTTGGTCTTGTTTTTTATTCTCAATTTGACATTTTTTATTACTTTTCGAATGTTATCATTCGTTGTGAAATTTTAAAACATGTTACTAGTATTAATATTCATCATAATCGAATTAAATTACGGGTTTTGAGCTTACATTAAATTGTAATTAGATGAAACAAAATGGATTCTATGTATTTTGAGGTGATCTTTTCGAAAAAAGGCAAAACAAAATGTAGCTGTTTTTCGAAAGTGCCGAAATTTTGCGCAGGCGCATGTCGGAAATAAATCAATATTTTCAAAACGCAGTTTACGGCATTTGAAAACTTAGGAAAAATGCTAATTTTCATGTCTTTTGAGAAATTTTGATCCGATGCACCGTTCTCGCGGTATGGACGATTGAAATTTGTTTAGTATTTTGAGGCGGCGAAGGTCGAAAAATTGAATTTGTTAAATGTTCAAACACTAAATTCTTCATAACTTTGGTAAAAATTAAGATATTTGAAAAAACAAAAATGCTTTTTGAACTTAAGGGATGTGACTATTGATTTCCAGAAGGGGGTAGGTAATTACCTAAGTACCCTTATTTACTTTAAATAGTTATTTTGTAATGTTATTGATGTTTTTCTTAAGTAATTTGTTTTGTTAAATATTTCGTATATATATATTGGATACCGAATTTAAAATAGTCACATTTGAAAAAGAAGTTGTACTTCGAAACATATGTCATGTTAGTGTTTTTTAAAAAATTTTATATTTTTTAAAATAAAAGTGTGAAAATCTACCAAATTTGGTTTTACTCTTTCAAGATCAAATGGATTTTCATCAAGTAAAGGCTGAAACAATAAATACTTTTTTTTAGGTAGATTTTGATTTATTTTCATTTAATTAGAGTACTAGAAGTAAAAGGTGTGTAATAAAAATAACATACATTGCAATCAAACACGTATGAACTCAATCACAGAATGGCGAACTTATTGTTTTGTGGTTGTTAGCATTGGATGCATAGTAAAGAGAGAAAATAGTGAACTCAAAGTAAAATTTGGATTTGTGTATCATCTTCATCAGGCAACCATTTTGTTAACAATGGGTAATGAATGATTTTCGTGTTGGGTTTTGGAAAGTTTCTGACTTAAATATCAAAATTATGTTCGCATTAGTGTGACGTCAGTAAGTCAAAGAAAACAATCATTCTGTACTTTATTTTGACATTAAAGTTTTGACTAATTTTAATTTTATACCAATTGTCCCACAGGTTTTTGGCCATCTAACTGGGAACCAAATGAGCATCTGTACAAAATTAAGTCAGTTATTAATGACAAAGTGAGTAAATTATATTATCCAGGAAAGACCCTCTCGCTAGATGCGTTCAACGTTTCATTGATAGGTAGTCTGTTATTTTGTCAATAAATATTAAACAAACGACATAAATATGGTATAAAACTTTATGATGACTATTGATGGAGCCAAATGGACTAATATTAAATTTTGCTGCTTACACCAATAAGCTGGATGAAATGGGTTGAAAAGGTCATGCCCATAAGATTTTTCAGCATTTAATAAGAGATTACCTACCTTAATAAGGGACATTCTAAATTCATCTAATCTACAATTGTTGTCAGTTAGCTAAATAATAAAATATAATCCTATGCAATAACATAAAACTTGGTCCTGATGAAGTATTTAAAAAACGAAACTGAAGTTAAGAGGGGGCGTCAAACACGAGCCTTTACTAGTTGTAGAATATAATAAATACATGGGTGGAATCGATCAGACAGATATCAGATGTCTTATTACCCTAACAAAACATTACTTTGGTATAAAAAAACTTGCTATTCATATTCTGCAACATCCTACTTTATTTTAATTCCTACTTGATTTTCTGCAAAGTCTCTGGCAAAAAATTACATATTATGATTACCATTTTGGTATTAATCTGGATATATCATAGCAGGGTGTTTCCTAATTGCGTACATAAATTTAAGGAGAAAAAGAAATGAATGTGACGTATTTAAAGTGTGTAGGTAGTTTTATTAATATTAATAAAACTACCTACACACTTTAAATACGTCACATTCATTTCTTATTACCCAGTGTGTACACACCACTCAACCTCTTCATAAATTTAAGGGTGTATTCTTGAGCTAATATCATGAAAAAAAAGTCCATATAAACATGGGTCCAAAAACGCTTTGTTCTAAAAATACAGGGGTACATTTTTTTAACAAAAATAATTGGATAGAATCCCCCCGGGTCGGCACTGGACCTAATAATTTTAACCTAGTTAGGGCTACAGTAGGCTTTTAATCACTAAAACTAAATCTACCCAATATAAAAAAATAGGTTGAATGACATTTAAAAAAAAATCAATTTTTTGAAAAAATGTTTAACACCATGTATCTTTAGAACAAAGCGTTTCCGGACCCATGTTTATATGGACTTTTTTTCATGAAATTAGCTCAGGAATACACCCTTAAATTTAATGTACGCAATGAGGAAACACCCTGTATACAGAGGTTACTAAACATTAACCAGGAAAAATTGAGGCAGGTAAGTATACGAAGAGAATGGCAAGAAAAATTCGCAGCTTTTGTTAAAAAAATCAAATAGACACCATTATGGGAATTTAAAGTATATGCAAATATATTTGGATTATGTCCGGGTTTTGAACTTTTTGCTAAAAAAAAATGGAGAATAATCCATTTTTAATTTTTTAATCAGTTATTTTTTACTAATATTTTTTTTACCTGTAATTGAAAACTTTTGAGCAATAAACTTATATGTTTGTGCTTTTTTCTCGTTTTTATTCCCTTGGCTATTTTAATTCTTGAATTTTGCAAAAATATTAAGTGACGACATATGGGGTCATATACATCTTGAAACTTTTGTACTGTGCATATTATATTAAGTTCCCCTTAGGCGTCTTAAAATAACATTTTCTAATTGGTTGATTTTTAGCATTTTTTGTTAAAAATAGACCCAAACTTTAAAAAAATATATAATGTCGACATAGAAGTAAGGATCATAATATCTACTGAGCAGTGAAAGTGTTAAATGTGTAAAATTTGCATTCTTTAAATTTTATTCACACTACCCATTATTATAAAGTACTATTGCAATAATGAACTATTTTTTACATCACTGTTTTATAGTGGGTTAATGAAATATTGAAATAATATACTTACTTTACTGATAATACTTCTTTATTCTTAAAATCCTCAAGGTAAGTTTGATAAACTCTGGATATAAACTGACTTAATTCTTTCATATAAGGGGAGCAAGAATGATACATTTTAACAGGAGCTTGCGTTTTCGCCCAATCAGACTCCAAATGTAAGGTAATTATTATAGTTTCTATAACGGAATTAATGGATACTAAAAAAGCAGAAAAAAAAATTATCATGTTTAACACTTTTTTATACTAGAGAGTATGGGCCTATTTTTCTAACCTATTAATGGCTGCATAATGGCTCCAACTAAATTATTAAGATTTTGCAAACTTTCATTTATAATTTTTGCACAGGATTCTGTTAAACTTTCTTTCATATTTGATAACATTCTTTGCATTTGTGTCTCCATATAGTACAAAGAATTGGCTAGGTTTACATTTCTTTGTTGGCCTGTATTTGGTGTACCACCTAAAACAATCCCATGCTTAAATGAAACTTCCATCATTTATAATATGAATGAAAAAATAAACACACTATTTACTAAATATAATACATTACCTATAACTTGTGCTGCCTCAGGTCCTGTTTCTAACTGTTGCTCTGTTTTTACAGCAAACATTTTAATAGACTTAGCAACATTTTTTGAGATCTGCTCACTTAAATTTTCTTCTATTAGTGCCACACTTAATTCACTATAAAGAATAACTGTTAATATATTATTTATTATTTTATTATATAATTACTTTGTTGTAATACGAATCAAAGAGTCTATTTGGTCTGGAGTTGGTAGAGCATTTTCTCCAGTAAACATTGCTTGAGTTGGATCCAACAATTTAGTTAGAGACGATGACAAATATGAATTTTCTAGCTTTTTCAAAACATCATGGCTGTAAAACAAAGAGAATGTATCATTCAAATTAAAAATAGAGAATAATTTGCTTATTGAAAAAAAAAAAAATGCTTACTCAAAGGAAAAAATATCATATTTCAACTTAGTAGTCATTTCAAAGTAAGATTTTAACAATTTTGGATAGTCTTCTTCAAGAGTTTGTTGCACAGCAGAAGAGGATTTTTGAATTTCTTCTTGAAATACTTTTGCAAAACCAACCCAAAATGTATGAGCAATATTAAAGTCTCCATTAGGCAAATAGAGATTATTCAATGTTGTTTGTAGAAATTTTATCTGAAAAATTAAATTTTGTCTTATATTTTTTATTTTTTCCATCCTTTAGATCCCCATGTTATCACTCTAATCTGGTTGTAGCTTGGTACCACTCCAGCCTGTGGCTTATTGTAGCATCATTTAAAGGTCCTACTACTTTCCCATTTACCAATTCACTCACCATCACTCATTCCACATCAGCAATGGTTACACACTAATTGGTTAATTACCATGGTGTACAGCCCATGGTGGAGCATCCCAGCCATTACCCATTCATGATGTGACTGGATAAATCACTGCTTAACTGTTGTGAGGATGTGAATGCACACTAATCTCATGGCTAGCCTCTCCAGGTTTCTCATAATACAGAAAGATAGTCTTAAAAACTTACCTGTTTACATATTGAATAGATATCCTCTGAAAACACTTTCTCTACTTCAGACCAAACTTTATTTCTGAATCCTTGTGAAGACATAAGACTGACATGTCCTGGACCACCTTTAGGTTTGTTTGTAGTACCAGAACTTACGACAAAAGCCAATTTCAGACTCTCTTTGCATTCATGTAAATTATTTTCAACAAAATTGTTAGCTATTGATTGGATTGTACCCAGATTAATAAATATCTATAAAAATAATATACTTATAATAAAAAATAAAGTGCCTTTAAAGAGTGGTTTTCAATTCTACAAGAGCCACTTTTATAACAACTTAATTTCAGAATAAGAACTAAAATGTCAAGTGGTAAAGTACCTGCAAAGCTGTAGTTGTTTGTGTAACATTTTCATTCCTAACACCTTGATTTAAAGATCCTGTAGCTAACTGTACAACTTTTTGTTGATGAGTTCTAATATTTCTTAATTCATTAGTTACTATCTCTATTTCTTTCAATTCTGGATCTGCAGCTAGCTGTTCTAAAATATTAAACAAATTAGGTATACTTAAGCAAATTAATATCGTCCTGTTCCTACCTAGTTCCTGTAATAAAGTTGCTTTTTGTACAGGGTCATTAGTATTTGATAGCCTTTTACTAAGTTGCTGCAGTCTATTTACCTGTCTTAAAATATGACTGGCTAAATGTAAACGACCCAAGACTTTAGTATGTTTTTCTAATTCATTATAAGGTATTGTAATCTAAAACAAATATAAATATGTCGCAAATCTGTATAAAATATAGTACTACCTGTGCTTTTAGCCTTTCTGCATCTGCAAACAAAGTTTTAACATGGATATTCATCGTATTTAAAACTGTCTCCAATTGTGTTGCATTGTTAGCTTGCTGCAACAAATCTTCATGTTTTTCTAAAACTTGTTTGTGTAGTTCTTGATTTATCAGTTCTATTCCTTCTGCCAGCTTTTTAACTTGATCTTTAATAGTTAACGATTCATTTAAAATGTTTTTGGAGTCAGGGTTTAAGAAATATCCATAAAAGTCTACAATTATATAAATTTAAGCAAAGCCTTAAAATTTGTCGTATTTTTCCTTACCATCTTTATCTATTTGATAAATAATGTCTCGCTTTTCTTCCATTTGAAAACTAAAATATATTTATTTATCTCAATTAATAGATATGTATTTTACATTGTTTATCTTTGAGTCTTTGAGGTTATGTCAAATTATTATGACGTTGACAAATATTTGAGTTGGCACAGTTGGCACTTAATCAGGTTGACCAATCCACAGACCAATTGAATCAATTTATAAATTAATTTCTAAATAATGTGATTTGTGAAAGTAAGGACCGATTCCACCGTTGTGTTAAACGAAGTTTAAAATGACAATTTTACATCAGTGTCATTTTAATC
The DNA here is from genome assembly GCA_927349885.1 of Psylliodes chrysocephalus. Lineage (NCBI taxonomy): Eukaryota > Metazoa > Arthropoda > Insecta > Coleoptera > Chrysomelidae > Psylliodes > Psylliodes chrysocephalus. Next base: position 19,707,229 of record OV651820.1, read on the forward strand.
TCCGTTTAACACAACGGTGGAATCGGCCCTAAGTGTTCTGTGGACTGAGGATTCGTGATTAAGTGATCTGTGTTCGTGATTCGAAGTGTTCTGTGGTGATTCGTGTTCTGTGCGTGATTCTCTCTTAATATTTTTTTTAATTTCCTGAATTTTAATAAATGTAAATCTTTAATAAAGTTATATTATGTGAGTTTCAGTGATTTTTGTTTGGCTTTGCTGGCCTTTGAAGAGCTTCCAAACCAAAAACCAAAATCGAATTTAAATCAATATTAATGTCAATATTGTCAATGTCATATTGGACTGTTTTGTTGATTTAAATAAAAGTTAAATTCCATTCCAAGAAAAAAATCTATATAACAACATAACATAAACAGGTACACAATCAGACTTTCTAAAAATATATACATATTTATCTGTTATCTGTAATTTTATATTACTATAGTATGTTCTAGATTCTAGATAAACTTATGGTCAAGATTTAAATTAAAAAATGTGGTCTCAATATGATGAAAATTTATCAGCAAATCCATTTTTCAAAGAAATCCACGAAAATCACAGTGATATTATTGAAGAATCGTCAATAAAAAGTTGGATAATCTGTGTGCCTAGAAATGGAACACTAGATGCTTCAGAAGTAACTGCAGACATAATATTGGATCATATTTTAGTTTTTTCAGAAGAATGTAATGATAATCATTATTTTACGTTAAGTAAGAAACAAATCAAAGTTGAAGATAAACAGCTAATTACCGATCTGAATAATAGCCAAACTAATGTGGATATTTTGTTTGAAGAAACGTTTTATGTAAATGGAAGTACAAAGTTTATAGCATGGTGTATAGACAGACCCTTATTTTTAAAACGCAAATTCTGTGATTCTCATTCTAGCAAAAATTTGTCAAACTTGCACGATTGTATAGATTTTATGTGGTGTGAAAGCCTTAGTCATAGTATACTTGATTCAATTAAAAATTTAGTTAACACTTTCATGACAAATTATGAATTAGAAATAGAAAATCTTCAAACTCAGAAGGAGGTCATAGGTTGTTTGTTCTCACAATGTTTGCAGATTTGTTTTAAGAATGACACTTTAAAAGAAAAATGTACTCTCAACAGTCAATTTTTAGATAATCTCAAAGTGGCTGTGGAAGCTTACATGCAATATTGTTTAGGAAGAAAACTCATGTTCAGCATAAACACAGTAACTCATCAAAAAGATGGATATTTGAATAAAATCATAAGAAATTCATCAGATATTCAGTACCAACATTTAGGCATTGAAAATTACTTTTCAGATGTCATTTTAACAGCTAAAAGCAAACTAAATCAGATAAATAGCTACTGGACTATTTTAGATAAAACTGAATGTCTGAAGAAAACACTGAGCATTATTTTTGAATCTGGCAAGAATGTAAAAAGTTATATTACATCTGATAATGTATTACAAATATTAGTTTTTTTGATACTGAAATTAAATGTTAATAATTGGTTTTCTAATTTAACTTATTTAAAAGAATTTCAGTTCAGTATAGAAAATTCTGATCAAACTGAATTTTGCATTTCATCTTTTGAAGCCGCATTAGAGTTTATAAGAAGTAGTGAGTTTTGGGATATCAAAAATAACCTCCATGGTCATTTAGAGTCTGGTGAAATAGCTATAAATTTTTTAGAAAAACACATAAAATCAGGGGATACAAAGACATTGGCAAGTTTGCCAATCATGTCCAAAAATGAAATAGATCAAGATATGTGCCATCCTTTATGTGCTTGTATAAATTGCCAAAACATTATCCAACAAAAAAGCGATTCGTTTGACTCATTTATTCCTTTTGGTGAAATCACTCAACATTTTTTAATTTTTGCTGCCTGTTTAGGAAAATGTGAAGTCCTTGAATTTCTACTTAACAGGGGTGTTGATATTAACTTTTCTGATTGTTTCGGTAAAACGAGCCTTCACTATGCAGCCAGTAGAGGCCTACAAAACGTTTTATTGCTCTTAATAAATAGAAAAGCTAATGTTAATCTGACTGATAATGAAAAAAATACTCCTTTGCATTTAGCTAGCCTAAATGGACATGAAAATTGTGCAAAAGCACTGCTTTACTCCTCACCAGACGTTGAGTTGAACATTGGCAATTCTTTTGGCGATACACCCCTAATTTTGGCTTCCAGATGGGGTTATTGTGATATAGTTAAAATTTTATTAGAAAACGGAGCTTCTGTTATTGTAAAAAATAAAAGAAACCAAACAGTTTTCGAAGTTGCTCCAAATTTTTATATTGTGAGACTATGTGAGAAATACAGTGCACGACAATATAAAAAAACTGACAAAATTATCGAGTTTAGTAACATATCTTTAGTCACAAGTCAGCAAGATAATTGTAAAAGTCATGGAATTCGACCGAAAAGTACAGATCAATTCAAAAAAATTGAATTACTATTAAAATCTATAGAAAATAATGATTTCCCTTTGACTTGTTTCTACTTAGGTTACGGTAATAATAATATTCAAACTGTAGATGGAAATAAATGCCATCCCTTATGTGTTTGTGATAAATGTAAAAATGAACAATTTGATGATTATAAAGATGACAACACTCATGCTTCAATTAATGTAAATATGTGTGATGCTAGTGGTTATACGCCATTACATACTGCTGCAAAATTTGGTAGAACTGAAATTTTAAGATTACTTTTAGATAGCGGAGCCTTACCTAACGTAAAAACTTTTAAAACTTTATATACACCTTTACATCTTGCTTGTATCGAAGAAAGAATTCAAATAGTTCGAGAGTTGTTAAAATGTGGGGAATGTAGGGTTGACGAACAAGATGCTAAGGGTAATACACCCCTATATTACACCTGCGCTAAAGGTAACACTAAAATTGCGGAAATTTTGTTATCAAACGGGGCTGATTGTAACAAGAAAAATTTTGCTGGTGAAAGTGCCTTAACACATAGCGAAGAAAATATGCAATTTGGTATTTTTAGATTGTTAAAAAATAATGCCCAGAGTTGGTTGCAAAAAGATACAGAAGTATCATCAACAAATAACTTATTTTAAGTACTGTATGTTTGCCTACCATTGAATTTGCTAGTCATTTTTTAAGATTTTTTAAATAATTATACTTTACAAATACATTTTCATGACAAATATTGTAATAACCAATTAATTTAGAAGCTCCTGTAATTAATTTGTTTTTCTTTTATTATATTTATGTATATTTTTTGGAAATTTTTATTGTATAAATTAGGCATATTGCAGTTATTTTTGTTATATCATTTTAATTTTCATTATCTAGTTTAAGCAATTCTTTAAAACATAAGCAGGTACTTACCAGAAACTTTTGTTTTTTATTGTAAATTTTTTTGTTAATAAATTATTTTGTTTATAAATTTGTATTGTATTACCATTTTATTTGAATGAACCTATAGGTACAGGGTGTTTCATTGAGAAATGCCCATACGAATATACAGGATGTCTGGGAAAATGTGGGAGGTCTCTCGGATTCAGATAGAACATTACAAAATAAGATGACAAGTTCCCATAAATTTTTTTCCTAGCGCTGATACGGCCTTCAAAAGAACGCTACTGGAAATCAATTTTTCTTGAATAACTTTCAAACTACATAGTTTAATTTAATGAAAATTTAATATGATAAACAGTAGTAAGAACCTCTTAAAATACTGCCCTTAAAACATAATTAGCTTGTTTAGTTTACCAGGGGCGGACTAGGTTGAACATTTTAATGCTTACATTTTTAACACCCTGTATAATAAGGAGTTAAAATAAAATAAATTTCGATACCTTCAACATTACGCTAAAGAAAGGGTACTCTTCTTAATTGTCGATAAAATGAACCATTTTCGAGAAAAAAAAAATAAAAGAATGTATTATTTTTATTAAAAAATCTGATGTGTCCAACACATGACTTTCCTATCTAGTTATTATAGGCTTTTTCCGGTTATTTTGTACAACCTATTGCAGCATCTCTATAAATGTTTAGAGGATAAACTAAATATATACATTGTCCACATATATCTACCTCGAAACATTTTTCTATAGATATTCATTGAAAACGAAAATACTGAAAAATTTAAATTTAGCACTTTTCCATTACGGTCCATTTTAGAAAAATCATGTATGAACAAAAATTATAGAGATCGATATCGCAAACAACTTTTAGTTCAACAATTTTCATAAAAATCAGAATTTTGCACATTTTGTCAAATTTCTCGAATACGGACCATTTCAGGAAATTTTGACATAAAACAAAAATTATAGATAATAATATTAGAAGTAACTTTTATTTGAACAATTTTCTTCTCCAAACATAAATAACAGATATATTCCATAAAATATAAAAACGGCCTCCCATAAAGTACCCCCCTAGATGTTCCGACTTTGTCCAAAATCTAATCATTTCACGTCAGGCCGAAATAAATCCTAAGTTTAAAATTTCATGTTTTTTCTTTATCCGTGTTTGAGTTTTCTTCAAAATTCGAAATTTACACATTTTCTCAAATATCTCGAATACGGTCGATTTTAGAAAAATTATGCATATAATAAAAATTGTAGAGAATTATATTACAAACAACTTTTATTTGAACAATTTTTATAAAAAAATATTTTTTTTACATTTTGTCAAATTTCTCGAATACAGACCATTTAAGGAAAATTTTGTATAGAACAAAAATTATAGATAATTATATTAGAAGTAATTTTTAATTGAAGAATTTTCTTCTCCAAACGTAAATAACATATATTCCATAAAATATAAAAATGACCACCCATAAAGTACCCCCCCAGATATTCCGACTCTGCCCAAAATCTAATCAGTTCATTAGACGCTGGAATAAAGCTTAATTTTAAAATTTGGTGTTTTTCTGTGTATCGGTTCATGAGTTATGCGACACAGACACACACACAGACATCATCGCGAAAATAGTCAAAACGGATTCAGGGGACCTCAAAACGTAAAAATCCGTCGAAAACTCGAGGTCGAAAAAAATCATGATTCCTATACTTTCCTTATACGTGTAGACAGATAGGAAAGTAAAAATTAAACTCTCAGAATTAGTTAATTTCAAATGGTTAAATTCTAAAATAGAATTTGGAGTATTATGTTTCGGTCGTTTTCATTGTTTTTATAAAATTTAAGTACAGGCACTACATATTATGTTTCAGAAACTCTGTTTCATCTTGTGGTGCCAGTCAATATTTAATAAAATATGGGGACGATTATAACCATTTTAAAATAACAGAAACCCGATCTTTTTGTTTTACAACGTGTGAAGGTGTATCCAACATAATTATTATTTCGAATATATATATATATATATTTTTGTACGAATTAAATCGCAATGGCTCCAGGCCGCACAGGTTAAGTAAATTAATCAAGTTTTTATAATTTACCTAACATGTGCGCCTTGTAGCCATCGCGGATTATTTCGAAAAAAAAAAAAATTGTAGGTACATGACATATGATACGAGAAAAATAAAAACGAACTAATTTACCTAACTTGTGCGGCATGGAGCCATCGCAGTTTATCCCCACAAAAAAAAAATTATACATAAAATTAAAAAACTTATTTACTAATTTCCTAATATAATGCTTTCGATCTTATACCATTTTAATCTTATATATCATAACGACCATGAGTACTTTCAAACAAATGTGTTTCGATCATATCTTATTTTGGATAATTTGCAATTTCGATCATATGCGATTTCGATCGTTTGTTTGGATTTTTTTTGTTTTCATCTTTTCTCACTTTCAAAATTTTGCCATCCGAACTTTTGTCGTTTCATACTTTGGTAGTTTCGAAAATTTTCAAATATAACTTTTTTTTCGAACTTATTTCGCCAAAACTCATCGCAGATATACACGAGTTAAAAACGTTCACATAGGTTCAAGGTCCCAGCAGTAGACAAGACTTTGCAGGTTTTTTTCTTAAAAACTTGCCAGTTGAGCGTTTGATGGTGAATCATGGAATTCGTCATTGCCGATGTAGTTTTTATGAGTGTACCAAAACAAAACTACAAATCAAAATAAACGAATTCTCTTTAAGTATTGAAATTGGACAGATCTTAAGTGTTGTAAAAATTTTGTATTTAATTTCTAATTATACAGGGTTATTCAAAAGATAAATACAAAAAATATTACAAATCTAACTAATCAATAAAATATATTTTTAAATTTGTGAAACAAGTTTGACCTTAGGTAGCTTATTCTGAAGCTATTCACAATTCTAGTGAGGTACATTAAAGATAACTGTCGGACATATTTGTAAGTATAAAAAATAATAGATAATGCAACAAGAGTTGTACAGTATATTTTTTCTACGACCCACTAACGAAAATCTACAAATATAAAAAAATATTTTAGGTTATTAAGATTAGTAAAAGTCATAAATCATTTTTAAATTAATTAGTTTTAAGTAATTTATGACTTTTACTAATTTATACAATAAAATGAACAAGAAAAAAAGATTTAATTTAATTTGTCTCCATCCTAGATTTGAACTCGGGCCTCTCGCATGAAAGACTCTGACCTCACTACCACCGAGCCGCTTAAAATTCCTTGCTTTAATACTCGTAATTAAATTGACTTTACATAGTTTTATTAAAATTAACTAATTATTTATAATAATTATAGATCAAATAAAAATATAAATGCTATTTATAGATTCTACACAAGAATATTTCATTTCAGTGTATATATGCCGCGTTTGAGAATCCATATCGGATGCATTTTTTACATCTAGAGCGTTTTTTTATCCACATCGGACACATCTGTCCCATTACATTTACGTATACTGAATCACGTGATCAAAGATTTTTTACATCTGAGATGCATCCGATGTGGATTCTCAAACGCAGCAATATTCAACCCTATACGGGGCAAGAGAGAGGTCCGACACGCCCAACATAGGGCGCGGCCATTTTGAACCCTATGACACAGTTTATAGCTAAAGAATCAGATCGCTCACTCTGCGTCGGCACTTTTTATCTCAATGTTTCAGTTTATACACTGCGCAACTCAGATAATACAATATATGACAGCGTATCCTGAATTTGTATCCCTGGAGTGGATGTTATTTTGGAACTTTCAACTGGTCCGAGTGAGCTAACTAATTCTTTAGGAATAAACTGTGACTTCAAAAATAATATTCATTGACACTGACAGCAACAAGCAAAATATCAGGTGCGTTTTAATCATCCGCTTCTGCTTCCGGAATTGTCGGTTTAGTCGTTTTAACCTGTCAGATTAAAATAAGAAAACCGACAATTCCGAAGCAGAAGCGGATGATTAAAACGCACCTATTAAAAATATTGCGCCAAAATGTAGGCAACACGTAATAAGGGTTTAAAATGGGGGAGTTTTCTATCTCCTTTTAAAAGGCACTCAAAAAGCTGGGCAGTGCGACCATTATCCGTATAGTAAAAGAAAATCAAAGTATGTGATTCAACCTCAATAAAATATAGGTATTGACAGTTTGACAGAATTGTCACTTATTTAAAATTTTAAAAATAATAGTAGTTGGGTGATCAAAATATGAACTCTCAATGGAGGATTTTTTTACAGGTTCTCACTACCACGAATTGATATGAAATATATTCGTTCAGTTGAACGCAATAGGATACTTGTTCGTTTTGGAGTATGTGCGTAGATAAGCTAATACCGAGACTAATACCCATGTGGGTATAGAAAAAACAATTTTTTATACCTGACTACTTACCTATACTTTATTTATTGATAGGTAGGTATCGATAATATGTATTCGAAATTCGCAGTAATGGTTATGACGTAGCGGTGTTCTTCTTATTGTAATCGGATTCTAATTCTTTTACTCTATGACTCAATGCCTATATGCTATGGGCTGACGACGAGTTCGTTCAACTGAACAAAAGAGCAAATTCTCACGTGGAAAACTCATCAAGAAAACAAACTGATATCCAGGAAAATCCTATTTTTTTCTTCTTGCTCGAGGCAATGCTCGTACAGAATTAGAATTGGTTAATTAGAGAAACATCTACCTCGGTTATTTGGATGGAATATTATGTTTCAAATTAAAGTTAACCGAGCCCGAACGGCGAACGGTAAATCGAGCAAATACTTATTGCTTACTGTTTGTCCATGAAGGCGCGTGATTGATTCAAATAGATGAAATAGTAATTTAAGTTACAAGACCTGAAAGTAGTGTTTTGCAGGTCGAGACAAGCAAATTCCACTTAACACTAATTTTCGGTCGCGCGACGTACAATATTTTTTTTAAGACCGACACTTCGATGTAAAGTAAATTATTTATTTTATTTAATAAAGTTAATAACAAATACTAAAACTAGATAATTGATACAACCGCGCATAAACTAACCAAATACATTATTTTTGAATATTTATGTTAAATCTACATTTTTGCTGCTTCCAAAATTTCTTCTGAAATTTAATTTTCTATGTTGGATAATTCAAAATCTAAATCCATATTTTTAAATTTGCGAAAACAAGTTTGACATAAACAACAAATTAAAAATCAAGGAACTGTCACTTGGCAATAAATCGTAACGGTGTTACCATAGTAACGAAATCAAGGCAGACTGTATTATCAAACAGCGATCTGAAAAATGAAAAAGAGGGACCGGTAAATAGTGATGCCGCGAAAGGGGTGGCGAAAGGACCTCCTTATAGTTCCTTTCGGGAATAAAAAAATTAAACAGAAACGATTCTTGCTGCGACCAATCGTGTATTCATTCGAATTTCCGAATGAAGTCACCCGCAGACATCGCCTTGACGGACTTAGTTCTTGTTCAAGAATTCTAAAGGGATTTTCGTCCATGCAATACGTTCGACACGAATTAATGTGCCTTGACTCCTATAAAGTAATGGAAAATGTTTCTATTTTCCAAATCCGTATGTCAGATGCATCCGTCCGATGCGTACAAATGCGCGCATACCTTTAGACAGAAAAATATACGTCCTCACTGTATATTGTTACACTACACCCTGCAGTGGCCTGCGGCCCTTATAGGAAACGTACAAATACAATAAAGTAAAATGTCACCCATCACACTATAGTGTGCTGCGATCGTCACAAGTAAAAGTACTAGCAAAAGAAGGTAGAATAGTCCAGAAATGTCTGGAAACGTCATTACTTGTCAAGAAAATTCTAGGCACTTCGAGAAGGTTCGAGAAAGCTATATAAGCCGATGATCCTGACGTCAGTTTTCAGTTTTATGATAAACGTTATACGTTAATGTTATCAGTTGTATTGTTTTTTTTTTTTTTTTTTTTTTCGCCTCGTGTTCTGTGTAGGCTTTGTTACTGTTTCCCAGCGCCACTTTAGGAACAGCACTGTTAATTAGAACCCAACAGTGAATGGTCGAGTGGGGAATCCTACCAAGGCATCAGAATTAATTTTAAATAATTAAATTAAATGAAAAAATCCCGGCCAACGGTGGGATTCGAACCTGAGACCTTCCGATCTCAAAGTCAGTTGTATTGTTATTGTAAAAGTTGAGTTGAAATAAATTGAGATACCAAAAACCTGTGTAACAATAACAAAAAAAGTTTTAATCATAAATAAAGTGACCTACAACCTAGCACCCCAAAATTTTCATGTTTCCAGTACCACTTTCAAGTTAACTTTTTTTAAATACGACCCTGGATTTTAATTGTGTTTGTATATGGCTTTTGTATAGTTACATACAACGATATGTTGCATTTTACTACGTTTCGTCTATGAAAATATTAGTATTGTGTGAAACAGTTTTTTCTTTAGTAAATCAAGATGAATCGTTAGAAAGCTAATCTATAAGTAGGTAATTGAAAGCATCACAAAACATAGTTACAGAACTCCCTGCCTACACTATGAACAGAGTTTAAATTTTCTACACATACAAGAGATTTTAAGAGTTTAATTTATAACTGTTTATAATTGTTGTTTTATCTCTTGTTTTATATCGAGCAATCTATAAATTCCCGTCATCTGATTTATTGTAAAAGCTTCCATTTAGTTAAAGCCACTAAATAGTGGAATATTTAATCCCAGGAACAAGGATTTGTATGCTACTTCTAATCTCCACTTAATTAATCAGAGGCGTCAGACTAGTTCCTTTTTACGGAAAATTTGTGGGGTGGTCAGTAATAATCCAGATCATTAAGCCCATTTTTTTGGACGGTAATTTAAATTAGTTCCGATATCTTTTTACATTTATTGGAGAAGGTACTCGCGTCCATTTTTTTGGATGGTAATTTAAATTAGTTCATACCTTTTTACATTTATTGGAGGTACTCGATTGAGATGGCTCTTACAAACAAGACGAAATCTTCACCACTTTATGCAAAACGTTCTTGTTGCATACGTTAGGAGGGTTACAAAATCTCGATCACTATTTTAGAGGTACTCATCTGGATTGGTATTAATACCAGGGTTACCAGGTTTTTGAAAGAGATGACGGACAGACAGGGGATTTTAGGGGAAATAGGGGGAAGTAAAAACAACTCTGTCCATTTTCATTTTTTTTATCAAAATTACTTATTTTGTAAAAAATCCGTACCTAATTTTTGGTAAAGATAGACTGAGGTGTTTTTACAAATAATAAGGTGAAAAGGGGTGGGTGGCTCAGTGGTAGAGTCTCTGCCTGTGGATCCAAGGGTCCCAGGTTCGAATCCCACCGTTGGCCGGGATTTTTTTATTTAATTTAATTATTTAAAATTAATTCTGATGCCTTTTGGTAGGATTCCACACTCGACCATTCACTGTTGGGTTCTAATTAACAGTGCTGTTCCTAAAGTGGCGCTGGGAAACAGTAATAATGCCTACACAGAACACGAGGTTAATGGCCTTAGTAATCGATGCCGATGACACCAAATAAAAAAAATAAAAAATAAGGTGAAAATGTTTCTGACTTTGAATTTCGATTTGCGATTTCTTGATTTTCTAACTTTACATTTTCACCTTATTGTTTGTAAAAACACCTCAGTGTATCTTTACCAAAATTAGGTAAGGATTTCTTGCAAAATAAGTAATTTTGATTAAAAGAGTAAAAATAGACTGAGTTGTTTTTACTTCCCCCTATTTCCCCTAAAATCCCCTGTCTGTCCGTCATCTCCACTGGTCATCTCTTTCAAAAACCTGGTAACCCTGATTGGTACCAATGGACCAATAAGATCCCAGTTAGCACATAAGGTTACCAATTCTGTGGTTACCAAGCCTTTCGGTGATAGTAATGCCATTTACAATAACGTAAATGCAACGTTCATGAGAGGTTGTTGAGGGAAATTAAATCGTTTATGTTAATAGAATAATAACATAACCTAAAAAAAAACTATCGTGTTTTTTAACATAGATAATTTATAAATTATTTACCTATGCGTTAGAATAGATTTGGTAAATTTCTCTATATAACAGAAAAATATTTTCTAAATCATTGTCTGTTGTTTCAGATTGCAATGTTTGTTGTGGTGTAAATTTAATATTTAATTCATTTGCCGCGTTTGAGAATCCACATCGAATGCATCTGGAGATGTAAAAAATCTTTGATCACGTAATTCAGTATACGTAAATGTAATGGGACAGATGTGTCCGATGTGGATAAAAAAACGCTCGAGATGTAAAAAATGCATCCGATGTGAATTCTCAAACGCGGCAATTAGGTAAGTACCGAATACAAAATTATTTATGTAGTTTAATTTCAGCTACAATAAAAAAATAATGGTTGATAAATTATGTAAGCGAGAAGATACATTTAATCTTAAAACATATATAGTCAGAAAGGAGCATGCCATGTCCGCGTTAATCTAATCGATCTGACGGAAGTGGTAGCCATGTTGTACTATGGATGACTTCATCATATGATAAATGGTTTCTAAAATTGGTTTATAATTTTAGTGATTAAAATTTGTTAATAATTTGGATGTTTTATGTGTTAATTTAAACTTTTATCAAGCGTATGTTTTGTAGACATTTTTAAATAGTGTTTAGTGTTTTGGGTTTTGGTATTATTTAGTATTACTGTTAATTTCAAATTTTCCGCGTTAAAAAACAAACAAGACAATATGGTCAGTTGTTCGTCTTGTGGATATAGCAGCACAGCTAAAAGAAAAAAATAATCTACATTTCATGGGCAAGTATTTTATTCTCTCAATTTTCAAGCACATTAAAGATTTTTAAAATGTTTAATGTTTTAAATTTGTAAACAAACATGGTAAGTACGTCTGCGATCAACTGTGCTCATAGGCGTAGTCTCATGGTTTATAGGGTATACATACTTTTATTTAAACAATTCTTTTATGCAATTTTAAGATATTTATGTAATTGTTAAAATGAATAAATTATTGTTCAATTTAGATTTATAAATTGATTGCAAGTAAACAATTTTCAGATTTCTTAAAGTTTCTAGATTTACAAATTATATAAATTAATCCCAGGTAGACAATTTTCAGATTTCCTAAAGATTCTCAAAAAAGTTATGGCTTGAGTTCATGCAACAAACAAATTGTGAGCCAAAATATCTTAATTTTTTGTGTTCATGCCATTTTAAAGCAGATTGTTTTGATCGAACCTCAAAACCAAGAATAAGACTTTTACCAACTGCTGTTCCAACAATAAAAGTGGTCCGGTTGAAGTATATAAGTAAATAAATTTTTTAATAACTATATCATATGCCGTTTTTTGGTATAATAGAAGTTTATTGCATGAATGTGATGCATCCTATATAATTTATTACAAAGTTATTTACAAAAACGAACACAAATAGAATTAATAAGGAATAAGTAAGGAAATAAGTAGCATATCGCATGCCTCAAAATACAAGATCCTATCTTGTTTAATTTTATTTTAAATAATTTGTCGTTTAAATACAGTTTTTCAGACGACACAGTTATTCTATAAAATGCAGAGAACTGGAATTGATTAAAATTATTAATAGAAACAGATCTTATAAAAATGTTCGAATAATTTAATTATAAAAACTTACAAACCTTTGATAAAACTTATGTTGTTCCATTATACAGTTACAAAAAGATAGCCTCTTCCTATAGAAACAATAAAAGGTAACGTTCAGTATTTTCATATAAGTATAACAAATGATATCAAATACCTTGGAGTACAAATTGACTCTCATCATAACTGGACTAAGCATACAAATAATACTTTGAATGTACATTTAAAAATAATCTATTTTGCACTCATAGAATCATTATTACGTTATTGGATCCTTTCTTGGAAAGGTGTTTTACCTGCTTATGCAAAATTGTCCTGCAAAAAATATTACTAATAATATTATGTAATCAAATTATCTAAGAAAGAAATATCACAGCGGTGTTTGACCTAAATATAAGTATAGGATATTTAATTTTTTTTAACGCAAATCAACAAAACATTTATTTTTAAATCTTTAATAATTTGTAAAATGTAGATTAATAAAGACAATGTCATAATAAAGACGTTAAAAAGTTAATATTTTTTTTTAAATACATTATTTCTTTGATTTTTCAAATGAAATCCCTCTATAAATTATCCCAAAAATATTTTCCTATATTTATCCCACCCAACATCCAATGTTAAAGTAAAATTTATTCACATGAAGGTTAATAAAAAAAATGCAATCTTCTCGCAAGAATATAGCAATTCGTTAAAATGAGAGAAATCGGTAAATTTAGATAATATGCAAATGAGAATTTATTATTTTCTTTTCTACGCCTCTTTATGACAGTACGTCGCTGGTACACCGGAAACACTTGTCGCCATATTCGTCTAGTTCACTGTCAAAATTAGATACCATCGCGATTCCAAGGTCGTTTAGGATTCCTCCTTCCTGACTATATATATTTAATCCTCCTTATCCTACTAAGCGTCTAAAAAAAATGTCGTCGGACCTAACGAAAGAAATCTTCCTACTCGTCTCTGTCTCCTACCGAGCTTCTAAAAAAAAAGGTCCTCAACTTATGTGCCCTGCTAGTCAAACTCAAAAACGACATATGTCGTAGAAAAAGAGGACACTTGCCGTAAAAAGGACATTTTGTAAAAAAGTATGCTCTACAATTTCACGAAATTGCGTATTTCAATTCATTACATTTATTAAAATAGCACTTATTTAACCGGTGTATCTGATAATTTCACGAAGAGTTACGTCACTTCGTAATATTGACGACGAAATAGCTCTGGAATTAGCCTGAAAACCAAAAAAACCCTTAGGTACCATTGAATTGACAATCAAAACATGAAACTTTTCCCCATCCAACCGACATTTTATATCCTACGGTTTACGAGATATCTTTATACGCAAATTAAATCCCGTCCACCCTGTTTGTAAATGTACATGGCTTCATAGCTTTAATGTTCACAATGATATCGATATCTTAAACTATACTTGGTCCCTTTTTTGATATTCGTCTACTTGAGATTTTCAAAGAAACATAATCAGTCCATTCATTTAGTTGACACCGATATTCAATTAAGATGAATAAAGCTTAAACTTGACCCAATTAAAAAAAGCACAATAAATTAATAGTAAAAAAAGATTTAGAAAAACAAACTTTTATTTAAGAGCAAACCGAATTTATAATTCCCTCTGAGTATGCTCTGAGCCTTTATTTTCAGTCCGAATTTTGTGAAATTTTCAGGAAATACCAACAATAACAAAACTTAGGGTGGAGAAACCTTAAATTTTATGTAACCCTTCAAAAAGTATATATTTTATAATGTTTTAAAAGAAATAAAAAAACATTTACACGCCATTCTGTATTAAATCTATGAAATGTAACTGCTTTTTGTTTTAATAAATATCTAGTAGTTTTTAAATGGGAGGATTTCCCACCTTTTTTCTTAGACGTATCTGTAAAATGCTGCCTTATTGTTACACAAATTTAAAGCTCTCAATATTCTCAAGACACATAATATCACGAAGTATTCTCAGTGGCGCGCATATAAATACAATTTTATATTAGAAAATCCTTAAAACACTTTAAATTAAATCGAACCCATCAATTTATTACATTAAGTATACATTTTATATGATATAAAAGCTTATCGAGAGATTTACTTCTGTAAATTTATTTTATGAAACACATACATTTTTTCTTAAAATTACTTATGGTAAGATCAAGTTACATAATGTATTCTTATTTATTTACAAAATTAAATTTCGCGACAAGCTTTTCTATCAAATATATTGTATAATTCAATAAATTCATGGATTTAATTTAAAGTGTATTTTCTTCTTTTTAGAGCATTTAAATAAAAGTTTGTTTTAAAAAATGTTTTTTACCATTTATATATTTTGGATTTTTTTAATTTAAATGGGTCTGTCATATTGAATTTAGAGAGACGTCATTTTATTTTCTTATTCTTCTCAGCCAACCCTTTTAATTGATACATCAGGTTAGTAGATAAGAAAATGTTGGTCACCGTCTTGAAGCGTCCACCATATTGAATTTAGTATGACGTCATTTTTTTTGTATTCTTCTCAGAAAACCTTTTTAATTGATACTCATATCATGGGAGTTCATAAAAATAACAAGTACGCTATCTTTAGGACAGTGCTCCGCAACCTTTCCTCATCTGAGGCACACCAAACTGCTCCCTAGAATTTCGTGGCACACCAAAATCTAAAATATATTTATAGCAGTGGCGTAGCTAGGTCGGGGGTCAGTTCACTCCATGTATACTAATTATTTATGGATGTCCAAACTACCTTAGTTTTTTTTATTGTTTTAAAATGTGAAGAAGCCCCTTTCAGATTTGGGGCATCAAAATTTTCACTCAGGACATAATACATATTTTTTTTTTATTTTTTTTTATTATTCAGATAGAATGAAAAATACAAATAGGTACATACATGAGAACTATACTAAATACTAGGTAGGACAGGTAGGTATACTAAATTTACTTCTGTTGACACGACAATAGTAATAAATATTTTGACATGATGATGACTGATTAATGTGATACCTGCGCTTGCTTCGTTGAACACAATACGAATCTGATTCGTATTGTCTGCAAGAGCGGCACACCTCAAGTCGGCTTACGGCACACCAGTGTGCCGCGGCACACCGGTTGCGGAGCACTGCTTTAGGAGACCGCCATATTATAGCGGCTTAAAATGGCACTATACGGACCTTATTGTTTTGTCTTCAAGTGGACGTGCACTTTTAAGTTAGTGTTTTAGTGCAACTTTTTATGTCTTCAGTTGACATGCACTGATCAAGGTTTTATCTTCAAACGAAAAAGGAGTGTAGCTCTAGGGTTGTATTTGTGCATGACAAATTCGACGGTTTTATTTATTTATTTATTAATTAATACATCCAACAGGCTTTATCAGCCCAATTACAGGAGTATATAATATAATATTTAAAAATACAAAGTTTGAGAATACTTACTTAACTAAATTACATTCTAATTACCTAATTTGATACCAACCTGTAACATTGCTCTCTAAATTAGTAAAATTTTAGAAAAAATATATCAACAGAATACTGATTGACACTTCTACACATTGTAGTTAAAGGACTGTGAAAGTGATGTTGTGAATTTGGCACTTGAATATGAAATGTTATATTTGACCTTGATGTAATACGTGGGATATGAAAATTAAATTGAGACAGCAGAGAAGATGAATCTATAGAATTATTAATTAATTTATAGATGAATATCAAATCTGCTATTTCTCTCCTTTTCCTCAGACTCACAAAACTGAATTCTTCTAACAATAAATTATAATTATAGTGACGAATAGGATAACGGCCATGTTTTTTAAAGTAAATAAATTTAAAAAATTTTCTTTGGACAGATTCTAATGCACTTATGTACTTTAAATGGTTAGTATTCCAAACACAACTACAATACTCCAGTTTGCTACGAACTAGTGAAAAATAAACAGAGAAGATGGCTTCTAAAGATTTAAACTTTTTACAGTTTCTAATAACAAAACCCAAGATTTTTGTTGAACTTTGTACAGTATTTTCAATGTGTTCCGAAAAAGTCAGTTTGCTGTCAAATAAGATACCTAAATCTTTGTAATTATATATCCGGGGAATAACAAGATTATCTAATTGATAGTCATATAAGACAGTGTTTACTTTCCTGGAAAAGGACAGGACTTTGCATTTGTTAGTATTCAAAGATAGTTTATTTACGATACACCAGTTATGTAAGTTCACAAGGTCGTTTTGAAGAGCAATGCAATTTGAGGTATCCTTTATTTCCCTATAAATTTTCATATCGTCTGCAAACAAAAGTTTCTTAGAGTTGATACAATGACAGATGTCATTAGTAAAAATAACAAATAATAAAGGGCCCAAATTCCAGCCCTGAGGAACCCCTGACGTTGACACGAAATTAAAAGATTTGGCACTCTCGTATTCAACATATAACTGTCGATTAGTTAAAAAAGACTTTAACAGTGATTGCATACTCTTTGAAACACCAAATTGTCTCAGTTTCAGAAGCAATTGTTTGAGACACCTTATCAAACGCTTTACTAAAATCTGTGTATGCGACGTCAACTTGATTTCTACAATCTAAAGAACTAGATATGTATTGCGTAAATGTACACAGATTTGACGCGGTACTTCTGAGCTTCACAAAACCATGTTGGTATTCCATGATTGAATTTTTTACGTGGGAATATAATGTATTAGAAAATATAATTTCAAAAATTTTGGAAAAAACTAGATTAATGCGATTGGTCTGTAATTTGATATATCAGAAATTTATGATTGCACTACAATATTATAACCTATAATATTCTTGAAAAACTGTATTTGCAGAAGTGACGAAAATATATGGTAAATTCATATTGTGGGACGTCTAATGCAAGGGGCGCACGATCGACCAAAATTAGGATTTACAATTATTTATACAAAAATGAATTGACTGATACGTGAAAAAAGTGACAAAAAAGACATGAGGCGCTAAACTAAACTAGAGTCCAACAACATTGGGCCAACAACAAGAATTTCGTGTAGGAAACTGAAAACAAAACAAAAATAAAATAAAAAAATGTCGCCTGCTGTCGGGTTGGACCAGAAGAGATATGATAACTCTAATTTATAGGGGCGCCAGTCAACGTGCTTGCCCGATCTAAATATGTTCCTTCCGCCAGCACTGCTGCCATGTCATGAATTTTAATTGGCCACCGAACTCTCTCCAATTCCAGTTTTAAATCTTAGATCTTAGGGATGACATGTATGGCTTATCCATTTTTACAGACACAATAAACAAGCTATCCGGTTACAAAAAATTATTCTTCGACGGATCTGTGGGACCTTCTAATGATTCAGGTTTCAGGGTATTTTCTCCAGGCCTCAACTATGTACTGCGGAAATTATTGTAATTAACCATGCCTTTCAAATCATTTTAGAAAAAATATCTTGGACCCAATTATCTTCTCGGCCTCCAAAGTTGCTTTACAAAAAATTGGAAACTGATCATTGCTACTTTCTAACATAACAAGATATCTTACTCGTTAATATGAATAACATCCACATCATTTTGGCATGGATTCCAGGGCATTTTGGCATTATTGGTAACCATAAAGCCGACTAATTAGCGACATAGGGAGAATCCTTAAAATTTCTTTAAATGTTAAACTCAATAAGTCTATCTTTTTACCCTTCATCAAACAAGAAATTTGGAACAAATGGCTTTAACGATAAAAAATTCACTAAAAAAAAAGAAAACTTTTTTTACTTAAAATACCTACCCAAAACTCTGTGGTTTTATAGTACACAATGCAATGGAAGAAGGTACCTTTCCACAGTCATACGGATGAGAACTGGTCATTGTCTAACCCCATACCACCTATTTCGAATTGGAATTAAAGAAGACCCATTTTGCGAGTGCGGAGAAGTTGAATCGTTAAATCATATCATCTTGGAGAGCCCCAATAATAAATCTTCCCATTTTGACTTGTATTTGGAATTAACGAAGCCTGTTTTATCGGCCCCTTTAGAAAAATAACTCTCTTTCCAAATTTTTAAATTTAAAGTCATTATCTAGTAGAAGCAAATCAACTTTATCTGGGTAAATTGTTCGCAGTAAAATAGCCCAAAAAAAAGAAAAGAAGAAGAAAATCATGGTGGACCTTTAATTCATTGCTTGGAAGCACTACGTATCAGCCAGTCAACACTTCAGAAGTTACTGAAAAATCAGAACGTAGCAGAATAGAACTTAGAAAACGCTCCAAAAGAAAAAATGAAGACCTTCCCCATGAAATGAATTATAAAATTCGTGATATCATTTACGACATGAGAATATCCAAAAATTATGTAACTTTAGATACAATTCACGAAAAAATTAAAAATTAAATAATTGTAAAGAACCAGTCTATGAAGAACTTTAAAACATATCGGATTTAAATTTAAGAAAAAATACAATCGTAAGGCATTTTGTGAGAAATAAGCAGTACCTAGTCCATCATAAGCGCTTTCAGTTCTTAAGGTATATTCATAAGTTTAAAGAAAGTGGTGCTTCTTTTGTATATTTAGATGAGACCTGAATTTTTTCGAAGGAATCTACAAAAAGAATCTGGCAAGATACAAGTATGTAATCAAATAATTATTATTTAGATTTCAAATCATAACCAACACCAGAATATTATTCCAAAACATAATAGTTCGTCAGATAGTGATCGATTTAGGTGCCCCATTTTCGCATACAAGCCTCGAAGAGGGTTGAAAAGTACATCGATGTTGAGTAGAATAAAAGAAAATTTACGAGTGGCTCTTGGGGATAACACATGAAAAATTCGATTTTCCTTATCAGAAAAATTTTCCGACCCTAAAAGGCACTTATAAATTCGGGTCATTCAAGAAAATATGTTTTTCGGATTAGTGACATGTTCGGGTAAAATCTCGATTTTTCTTGCAACATTAAAGCCCTTGGTTCTCCGAAGCGTAGTTCTATTAATTATTCATATAGTGAAAACGGCTTGCGTGGAAAAATGGGCAACAAAAATTAATTTTTGTTGCCCAATCGAATGGTCCATGTGTTATCCCTAGGAGCCACTCGTAAATTTCCTTCATTCTACTTAAAATCGATGTACTTTTCAACCCTCTTCGAGGCTTGTATGCGAAAATGAGGCATCTAAACATGTCACTATCTGACAGTCTATAACTACAAGTTTGTACAGTAGAACTCCAATTATCCGAACTCCGACTATCCGAATCGCCGATTATCCGAATCACAAATGCGCGTCAAGTCTTGACGGAGATGTTTAAAAAACAATGATTTTTATTTCTAAACTTGTACATAAGTACATTTTATTTATATTTAAAACATGTGAAAATTTCATGTTTCTTTCATTTAATTCAATAAAAAAATAGTGCAATATCAAAACGTAGCTTTTATTCTCTCCAATGGCAATTTTTTTAAAAAAAATCCGATTATCCGAATATTTGATTATCCGAATGGGTCCCGGTCCCCATTAATTCGGATAATTGGAGTTCTACTGTATTTTGAGCAGATTAGTGTATTAATTTTATAACTTTCAATCGCCATGTAGTCGAAGTTCATTGTGCTCTTCTAGGATCTACTTACAACTTAGAATACAAATTTATATTCTAAGGATTACAACGAGAAGAACACAGCTACATCACTTGTCAGAGTCACTCGTTGGCGATTGTCGCCTACTGAGTTTTAGTGACGTGTTTATATTGTAATGCGAGCCATTTTCGACCAATCCGATCATGCTCTAATCCTTTAAGTCTCTTTCTAACTTGTTTGGGCTTTTTAAGGTCCCACTTGTCCGATTACCAAACAAAATTTAAAAAAATAAGTCAACTTCCCACCGGTGATACGCCTATGGCTGGTCATAGTTAATCATTCGTACAATGCAAGAATATGGTAAATGTATATTCTAAGAAATAGCGGAGGTGCTTTCTAGAAACATTAAGTACTAGAACCGTGGTGAAACTTCTAGGCACTTTAATTTATGGCGAATGCGCTATAGGAATTTACAATTGACCATTACCAGTGCTCACTCATGTATATAAATAGACTGGAATGTGGGCGGATCAGCTCAGTTAAAGTCTAGATAGGGTTGAACACAGAGAATAGGTTTCTGTTATGTGCCAGATTTGTTTAAAAAATGTACCAGATTGCATAAAATGTATCAGATTCAATAAAATGTACCAGATTTTCGAATTTTGATTTGGTTTGGTTTATTGAGGAGAAAAAAAAGCTATTGATAGTTATAGATACTATAATACATTTTAAGCTTGAAATAATGGTTATAACGTTGCAATGTTCTTCTTATTGTAATCTAATTCTACCTATAAAACTTGGCCTTTTCCTTGTTACTAAAACATATTACAATGTACTATAATGTACTACAATGTACTATAATGTACTACAATGTACTATAATGTACTACAATGTACTACAATGTACTACAAGTACTACAATGTACTACAATGTACTACAATGTACTACAATGTACTACAATGTACTACAATGTACTACAATGTACTACAATGTACTACAATGTACTACATTATACTACAATGTACTACATTGTACTACAATGTACTACAATGTACTACAATGTACTACAATGTACCACAATGTACAACAATGTATAATAATATATTACAATGTAATACATTGTGCTGTAATGTACTCCAAGGTACTAAAATGTACTACAATGTACTAGAATGACTACAATGTGCTACCATGTACTACAATGTACTACAATGTACTACAATGTACTACAATGTACTACAATGTACTACAATGTACTACAATGTACTACAATGTACTACAATGTACTACAATGTACTACAATGTACTACAATGTACTACAATGTACTACAATGTACTACAATGTACTACAATGTACTACAATGTACTACAATGTACTACAATGTACTACAATGTACTACAATGTACTACAATGTACTACAATGTACTACAATGTACTACAATGTACTACAATGTACTACAATGTACTACAATGTACTACAATGTACTACAATGTACTACAATGTACTACAATGTACTACAATGTACTACAATGTACTACAATGTACTACAATGTACTACAATGTACTACAATGTACTACAATGTACTACAATGTACTACAATGTACTACAATGTACTACAATGTACTACAATGTACTACAATGTACTACAATGTACTACAATGTACTACAATGTACCACAATGTACTACAATTTATAATATCCATTTTTATGCATATATGAATATTAACAGAAATAGTATACAGCTATTTTTTTGGTGTCTTCCTGTTACATTATATTTCAGGGTTCCATTATTTTTTCAAAACATAAATATAGCATTTTTAATTAAAAAAAAAAATTCTAGTGTCGTGAAATAAGGTTGGAACAAAATTATCAATCGATCAATAACGGTTATTTTTTTTTGTGAAACTCGTTTGAACGCTCTGGGGTAGAATGGTATTAAAAGGAACGATATAATTAGATCATAAAGAAATTAAATATACACTACGTTCCAAAAAATTAGTAAATTTTTATGTTCTAAAAAACTTTATTCTGTAAAATGATAATTTTTCACCAAATTTACAGGAAATATTCGCAAAAGTACTTATAGGCCGAAGGCATTCTCATTCTCGCGGTAGTCAAGGGGTTATGTCTCCGGTCACGTTTTGGATGTGTGACTACTGGACCGACTAGCGATTAACCATCAATGACGTAGAATAAATGATGATGAGGAGTGTATGATGAATGGGAAGGGGAAGGGCAACCAAATGGTAACACAATAGGTCATCTAGGCTTCAGTGTCGCCAAAGAATACCTACCCAAGAAGCGACACTAAATGGGCGATTCGTGGACAAAAAACTGCCAAGTTTTCTCAGTGTTTTAGAGGTGGTTTAACGTCAAATATAGCTGTCAATTTATGTAGAGCAACGTTTGGTATATTATTATTAGCGTTTTGTGAAAATTTCAGTATAGTTAAGTAGTTGTATTTAACTAAGTAGTAATTAGAAATTTAATAGTTTTAAAATTTGTATTACATGAAAAAAAAAATACATTGTGTTATTCCTAAATTTTATTGAACGTTCTTGCATCTAGCTGTCAATCTTTTTTTTAATTTCTAAATCATTACCTATAAAGATAATTTACGCCTACGTATTATGCATCGTTTAATTTCTTACTCTTTTATTTAAATATGTTATTTTTTTGTTTTTCAAACCATTCGAATTAAAACAGTAAATAAACAATACAAAACAATAATTAAAATATATGACAAACTCACTTCGAGGAACCAAGTCGCTGCTATTAGGATGCAATCGAAACTCATTTATAGCTACCTACAGTACTCCTGAATATGTAAAATGTAGAGGGTGGGTTACCCCACTGCACTTAAGCCTCACTAAGCCTATCGTGTATCCTAAAATTATAGGCACCTCCTAGCTCGTGAGCCATCCTACAGATTTAATGTAGTTGACAACGTCGCCAAGAGGTGCTTCTCTTATATCGGCCGGTGTTAGCTAATACTCGTCGAAAATAAATCTTCTAATAAATGAGAGCTATTGGCAATCGTAGATGATATGTTCAATGGTCTCATCTTTTTGTTCGCATCCCGTGCAGGTTGTGGATTCTGACAGCCCTATGATATGGAGATGCTTCCGTACTTAGCAATGACCAGTCAGAATGCCTGTAATCAGATGCAGATTCTGTCTAGTCATATTCAAGTATTTGTTTGTTGTAGTGTTGTTAGGATAACTTGAAAGATCCCTGGTAACTCAGCAGTTTCTTGTTTCATCCCATTTTTTCTTCAATTTCACAAGGGAATATTCTTTAATTAGGTCTGTCACTACCGATGTTGTCAGTCCAATAGAAGGACCAGGTCCAAAAAGTATTTAGTTGGCCGCCTTCTTGGCTAGTAAATCAGCAATAAGAGGCTACCTTTTGATGTGGCGTCACCTTTGATCCATCTCAAGGTGATTACTTAGATGAATACTCTTGCCAAAGCTTCGTGACATTTTAGTAATAACCCTAATTCGTAATCTGTTCAGGGTAAGTAGTGATTATCTGCTGTCTGTAAAAATGAGCATGTTTCTACTAGTAATATTGTTTCTGGTGATTTCTTTTGCTGCTATGAGAACCTCTGTGAGCTCCGTGAACTACAGTTGCACTATTGCTCACAGCCCATTTTATGTTGAGGTTTAAGGAATTGGAGTATATTTCACATGCTCAGCATTATCTTGTTTTAGAACCATTGGTGTAGATATGAATCGTACCTGTCACTTCCGGCTCTTCTATTTGTTTATATTCGCTTGAAGCAGTGGGAGCGTATCGAGCGCCTTTTGCGAAAAGTGATGTCTCGCCTCACCAGATCGTACATCAGGTTCTATTCCAACCGTGCAGAGGCATGTCATTGTCATCAGAGCAACCTCCTTGATGTAATACCAAGGGAAGTGAGACTAAGAACGACTTCCATGGCTCTGGTTGGTGTGGTTTTCATGACTCCTGTTATGTTGAGACATGCTGTTATTTGAATTTGTTCTATTTTGCTGTCAATTTTTGGATTTTCGGTACCCAGACAACTGCACCGTATGTTATATAGCATAGGTCTTATGATGGCTATGTAAGTCCATGTGACGACTCTGGGGGGAGAAACCCCAGGGGCGCCCCACGGTTTAGTGGCATTCACATACTTTGATTACTATACGAGGCAAGAGAGAGGTTCGACACGCCCAACATAGGGCGTGGCCATTTTGAACCCTGTGACACAGTTTACAGCTAAAGAATCAGATCACTCACTCTGCGTCGGCACTTTTGATCTCAATGTTTCAGTTTATTATTACTACTATTATTATTATTATTATTATTATTATTATACACTGTGCAACTCGGATAATATAATATATGAACCGCCTATAATAAAACAGCAGTCTTCTGCGTATCCTGAATTTGTATCCCAGGGGGTCGATTCTCGACTCGTAGGAATATTTTCCTATAGGAATTTTTGACATTTTTATATACATCGAAAATTTATGACATTTTCCTACATATAGGAAAGTGTCACAAATTCCTATAGGAAAAGGTTCCTACAAGTCGAGAATCGACCCCCTGGAGTGGATGTTATTTTGGAACTTTCAACTGGTCCGAGTGAGCTAACTGATTCTTTAGCAATAAACTGTGACTTCAAAAATAATATTCACTGACACTGACAGCAGCAAGCAAAATATCAGGTGCGTTTTAATCATCCGCTTCTGCTTCCGGAATTGTCGGTTTAGTCGTTTTAACCTGTCAGATTAAAACAAGAAAACCGACAATTCCGAAGCAGAAGCGGATGATTAAAACGCACCTATTAAAAATATTGCGCCAAGATGTAGGCGACACGTAATAAGGGTTCAAAATGGCGGAGTTTTCTATCTCCTTTTAAAAGGCACTCAGAAAGCTGCGCAGTGCGACCATTCTCCGTATAGTAAAAGAAAATCAAAGTATGTGGTGGCATTATTCATACGTAAAGTTTTGTTTTGTGTTTAGGAGCTTTGTAGGTTTTAATTCCATGTTCATCATTTTCCTAGTAAAAAAGATTATTTCTGTCTTCTTGAGATTGATAGACAGTAAATGGTCCTTGCACCACTGTTCCATAATTATTCTATTTGCAGAATGACCAGGTCATCTGCTTTCGCTATTGTGTAGTGACTGTCATTATTGTACCTACAGTACTTATTTCGCTATTAAAATAATGTATTTGACATAATGAACATAGTAAGAATTTTCTGTCTATCATTGTTACTTAGTATGTGTTTTAATAATTATGAACCAAACGACAGAAACTGATTAACTTTTATACGTTTCCCAGGGTATTAAGTTCCCTTGCTTTGGTACATACGAAAACTCATTCAGTTTCGCTTCTTGGGTAGGTATTCTTTGGTGTCGCCATGCGAACCCCAAGTGAAAGGAAAGCAAGCTGGATTTCAAGCATGTTTGAGGGGAGCCAGTGGTTGGACCCAAACCTGAGGGATGCCTGAAAGGGTAAAAAAAAACAAAACAAAGCCACTAATATTTCCAGTACAAAACGTTTTTATATTTCATTCGTTTTTTGGTTTATAACCAATTCTCCGAACAAATGTTTCTACAAAATTTCTAGATAAATAGATATCACCGCTTTTAGTCAGTTGGTCATAGAAACAATTTCATAAAACAAAATAAAACAAAATAATATTATGTTGAATGAAAAAAGCTATTTTATCTTCAATTTGTCAAAAAACATGTATTATTAACATCAGAAAAGCTTAGTTTTACTAATAATAATTTAACAAAAAAATAATTTGAAAAGTTGTTCAATATGTCCCTTACTTAATTGCGCCATTAATTGAATTTTGGTCAAAATGTTTCCAACTGTGAAATTTTATCCTTCAAATCGTCCATATTTCCCATAATGCATAATCTACAGTAAGTAGCCTATCTGCTTTAATACTGTAATGCGAACCATTTTTGAACAATCCGTCTCTGCCTTGTTTGGGTCTTTTATGGCCTCACTTGTCCGATTACCAAAAAATATTGAAAGAAATAAGTCGATTCCCGAAACCCAACTCAATGTTACGACTATAGAAATGGGACGACTATGGCCACGCCGATCAACAGTCCGGAACACAATAGAAGGTTCGATGAATTATACAAAATTGTAATTTTTCTACTCGATTCCAAGTCACGTAGATGGATTTCCTTCGGCTATGTACAGTAATTATTAATAGGTGGTTCGAGCACCAACTTCTGGATTTTACACGATTACACGTCGGTTTATAACATCTTACTTCAATGTGCCGATTTCGGCAGAGAGAAAATACAAAGAACCTTACGGGTCAAGTCATAGAAAAACTGGTCAAGTCATAGAAAAACTGGTCAAGTGTGAGAATGAATCTGACTTGCTGAAACTCGAAAACAGCACCGATCAACCTTTTGCCCTTGGCAAGCTCTGGTGACTTTAGGTGTCGGCTCCCTATTGGTTGACGGAATCGAACGTTGGCTTGTTGTCTTATTTTTGAAAATTGAGAGAGATGTAGTTTGAATTTTTCTAACCGTCTTGTTGTTTGCTAGTGAAGATGAGTCGATTCTAAAGTAAATTTTATATTGAATGTACAGGGTGGTTCTATATTGTTTTTTTTTTATGCGATTGAAACATTATTTTAATTTTATTTTATTTATGGATTGAATGATGAATTATGATTTTATTTTTATAATACCTTTTATTTTCATTATTTATAATAGTAACTGACGTATCTTGTTAAAAAATGTTTGTCATTTTCGAACAGTTTTCTTTTTTCACAGATTTTGTCTTTTCGTTTACCAACAGCTGTTGGCTAAACGCCAATTTGCACACCTCTTCTTACATTTTTAGGATGAACGTTGCCTGACTTAATTTTGCTGGCTCCTTTGTAGTTGTACAATAAACAAATACCTGATAATAAACATGGTACAGACGCCGCGTTTGAGAATCCACATCGGATGCATCTGAGATGTGAATTTTTTATCACGTGATAGAGAATTAGATCTGAATGTAGATGTAATAAACAAACGCTCTAGACTTTATTTGGTCACGTGATAAAATGTCAATGACAAGTTAGAAGTTTATACTTATTAAATTTGACTTTTGAGACTACAAATCAACCTAAATTTGAAATATAAACAAAAATTAAACAATCTAATCACTTTTATATTCATAACAAAGGATAAATTGACAAACAAGACTTCACAGAACACTTACTTTCAGGCATAGAACGAACATCTCATTCACATCTCATTTCAAATCGAGATGTAAAAAATGTAATCTGAACAGGTACATCTGGATAAACAAACGCAGATGTAGATGTAGTAGATGTGTCCGATGTGGATAAAAAAACGCTCGAGATGTAAAAAATGCATCCGATGTGGATTCTCAAACGCGGCAAGAAACAGCATATTTTTTAAAATTATCCAAATATCAATTGAGAGCTGGTGGAATTGTTCCGGATCATTTTCATTATGTAAAATATATAACTGCCTCGATATCCGATTGCGTGCTGTCGTGTACGTTACGTATGAAGCGATATTCGACAGAAGTCAATTGGATATCTTACCTTACATTTGAATATGGCATAGCGTGGGCCAAACGGCGGAGGGGACGAAGCGTATTTGGGTCGACTAGATCTCTTTGGGAAGCGCCAACGGTGATTTAAACGCCCCCGGCCCCCTATAAGCTACGCCACTACTTGTAGGTTGCTGTTTCCATCTAACTTTAAATAGTTTTTATTTTTTTCATACTTCTTTCATTAGCAGAATTCTATCTCTTGATACCTACCACAAACCTTTTATCTAACGTTTTATCGCTAAATATTACAACATAGATTGATATTTATATGTGTCATTTATTTTGTAAGTTTCCCCCATACATTTCACTTTCTATTTCTTTAAGAATTATTGTATTAGATGCCTGAAGATGGCAATAATAGGACAAAACTAGTCGCACCTGTTATTATTTAAGAACAATAAATTTATATCAGGTATTGATTTTTCATTGAGAATAGTAGTATGTGCAAAAAAGAGTGGATATGATGGCATATCGTACGAAGTGCGATGTGGACAATCCACTCGAGTTGTACAGTATATTTTTTTACGACCCACTAAAGAAAATTTATAAAAAAAATATTTTAGATTATTAAGACAAAATAACTAATTTTAAAGTAATTTATGACTTTTAATAATTTTTAAAATATAATAAACAAAAAAAAAGAAAAAAGTTCATTTCATTTTTCCCCATCCGAGAATCGAACTCGAGTCTTCCGTGTGGAAGGCAAAAACGCTGACGACAGGACCACCTATACTTTTATTTTTGTTGCTTTAATACTCGTAATTAAATTGACTTCATATAGTTTTATTTAAATTAACAAATTATTTATAATTATAGACGAAATGAAAGCAGAAATGCTATTATTTATCGATTCTACACAAGAATAACCCTTTTTAATGTATGTTTAACATCAATAACTAAAAATATACTGACAATTACTTTGACAGAATTGTTACTTATGCAATATCATACTTTTTCGTTTTGTAATCTGTGCTTAGATAAGCTAATATCCATGTGGGTGTAGAACAACATATTAATGGTCCTCCAGTGCCATTAAA
The DNA here is from genome assembly GCA_927349885.1 of Psylliodes chrysocephalus. Taxonomy (NCBI): domain Eukaryota; kingdom Metazoa; phylum Arthropoda; class Insecta; order Coleoptera; family Chrysomelidae; genus Psylliodes; species Psylliodes chrysocephalus. Next base: position 19,736,335 of record OV651820.1, read on the forward strand.
GTATATAATATCATTTTTCAACCAGCGAACCAGTCACAAAATAACGTTTCACAGATAAAGTTTGAAAATAAACAATTAATAAAATTGTGCTAAACGATTAATCATGAAAGAAAATTCTTGTAGTACAAAAAGAAAGACGTGAAAAGTTTATTTTAACTAGTTTTTATACAGGGTTGGGCAAAATTGGCGTAACGCCCGATTTGTGACTCTATGGATTGTACTGAAAATTAGCCCGAAAAAAGTTTTTTGTTTATTTCATGCACTATTTAAAGACGATCGGAGATTTTCATAATATTTTCATATTTATCAAGATATGACGTCATTGGGTGAAATTTAAAATGAATCACCTTTTATTTATATTTTTTTTTCGGATAGATCTTTTTTTCTGAATCCATCAATGCAGTGTTTAAGGGTTTCTGAGTTCATAATAAAATAAAAAGTAAACATTTATTTAATAAAAGAAATAATTACTTTACATCAATCGAAGTCCACAAATATTTCAAAGTAAGTGTCCAACTGCCTGAAAATATCCTATTCTATCAACAAATGATCCCAAGGCATTTTTATAAACTTTGGGTGTTATTTCTTGAACAGAAATTTTTATTTTGTCTTTCAATTCTTCCAGCGAATGTGGCAGATCCTTATAAACTACTGATTTCCAATGGCCTCAAAGAAAAAATCCAGTAGAGATAAATCCGGTGACCGTGCCGGCCACTCAACATGCCCACTTTGACCCACCCAGCTCTGCAGAAATATTGTATTCATGTACTGCCTCACTCTAGCATCTTGCTGAAACCCAATTTCATCCGAAAATTCTAAGTGATTTCTATGATTTGGAAATAAACGAACTAATTCTGAAACTGTCTGATCTTGGACAAGTTGCAAATAACGATCACCGTTCAGAGTTCCTCTCATGTCATGAAAAATGGTCCAATAATTCTTCCTCTAACTATACCAGTCCAGACATTTAACTTTTGTGGATATTGGAAGTGACCTTCTTTCATCTATTGATGATTATGATCAGACCAATACCGGCAATTATTTTATATACAAATCCACTGAGACAAAATGTATGATTCGTCGAAAAAAAAAAATGTTGTTCATCAACATATTATTTCCATTTATGGAATCCAACATTTCCTGATAGAATTGCATTCACCTATCTGCGTCATCTTCATTCAATTCTTGGTGTAATTGCAATTTATTGACTTTCAGAATCCTTTTTATAGATTTCTCGTTCATATTATTGTCTAACGTAACCTTTGGAATTGAAGTTTCTGGTTCTTTCTGTACACTTAGAAACACATTAAGTGCATTTTTTTCATCAGTGGCCGTCCTCTTTCATCCAGATCTGGGATTGTTTTTCACATTTTCTGTTGCATTGAACTTGCTCAAATTTCTGGATACTGTAGATTTAGAAATCGGGGAAATTCTGTCAGGAAATGTTTTATTGAACAAATAACAAGCCTCTACAGTTATCTTTTTTGTCTATAAACTCAATAATCATCAATAGTGTAATTCTTTCACGTTCATTCAGTTCAACCATGGTTTAATATATAAAAATTCTCAGTAGTGTTAAATGCTAAGTTATTTATTGTCGCGTATTGGGCTAGTTTGGGTAAAATAAATAGACTTGAAATTAAACTCAACTTGTTTAATTGTCTCTATAAACCAGAATGAATTAAAATCTACAGATTAATAAAAGATGACAATATTATAAAAACCAAGTAAACAGTAACACAAAAACATTGGTAGGTATTTCTATCAGATATGTACAAGAATCGTATTAATAAAACTGAGTGATTAATATCGAGATGACAGTATGAATTTATAATGTCGAAAAGTGAAACCCTGGCAAAACAATTTAAATTGACATATTATGATGATAGCACAGGCAACTGTATGGAAAGTTTTATGTATTCATTATTCAAAACAATGTTTACCTCTCTGTTTTATTATTTTCTTATGATAAGGTAAGTCAGAGACCACCAGAACCCCATATTGATGGATTCAGAAAGAAAAGATATATCTAAAAAATATAAATACAGGGTGATTCATTTAAAATTTAATCCGATGACTTCATATCTTGATAAATATGACTGATGACGAAAATCCCCAAGTGTCATTAAATAGAGCAAAAAATTTATTTGAGGCAAGTTTCGGTACAATCCATGATTAAGCCACAAATCGTGTGTTCTGCCAATTTTGCCCAACCCTGTAAAGACAGTATTTTTAAATGGAATTTTTCAGTGAAATAACCTAACCTGCCCTTGATACAAAAAAACAAAGAATTAAAAACTTGTTAACAATAAAAATAACTTCAAACTCAAATATGAAATAATCATAGCTAATTTTGAGTATATTAATAGTCTATCCGGCAATAATCCCAAATCTAATGACGAACTTATCAAAACCAATAAATTATCCGATATTATTAGTTTGATATCGCATTTGGAAAAAACTTTATTTGGGAATGAGGACCGGTGCACAGTGAAAACGTGTGTATATTAAATATCGTGAAACCTAAAACAAACATAATGAGGGATTAAAACGAGCACATTTGGATTTTATTATGTCACATAATTATGGTGTTTCTAGAAATATATTCCAGAGAAGTGGCGATAGATATCACATTAACCACCTGTCATATTATATGTAAATACTTTAGAACTTATCGCCAGGGTTGAATAACAAACTATTATGGATGTGTACCTCTACTTTGACGTTTAAAAACCAGTAAGGAATATAGGATTTTGTGTACTGGTCGCCGAAATAGAAGTTTTTTTTACGATAACTATCCAAAGTAATCTTTTGCGCTTTGAAATACTTCCGCAAAGTTGACGTTTTTTGCGAACTGACATTAAGTGACAGCTTTGTCGCTCGTCGAGTGGAAAACTTGACAGCTTTGTTGTTAATTTAAATTAGATATAATAATATTATTTTTTAATAAATGATTTTTAAGTTATTTGTGCATAGTTTGATGTTTTTCTGTTTTATTATCCAGCGTTGACTTTGAATATCATCTCAATTTTTCATGATTAACTTAGATATAGGCAACACATTATACACTACTTATGACATATTTTCAATTTTTGTATCTATTTCTTAAAATAATGTGATCGTAGAAAAAATATTGTGCATTTTGAGCGAAAGGTTCGTTGTCGCTTTCGACAGACTGCCGGGCTCTACCACTCCTCGCGCGGAAAAATTTCTGACTCAAGCGGCAAAGTATCACTTTTCGCTCTTAATATACAAATAACTATTATGAAATGAATTTAAGAAGTGTTTGAAGAAATTTAATGGGTGGTCAAACATGTCCAAAAATTAGTCAATCCTACGGTGCAGTCAGTTTTGAAAAATTTCAACTTCCGGGGACCAGCGAGCAGTCAGATTTTAATATTTTTTTTTATATTTTTGTTTCTGAGGGTGGTCAAGATTGTCAAACATGGTGAATAGGTGGTCAAACGCATGCCGTTGTTAAAACTAAAAATATTAAATTTTGGGGCCAGCTTCACACAGCTATCGGAGCTACTTGTTATTTTATATATAGTCGGGACCGTGACTACAAGAGAACTAGTAGATTGCAGGAGCATATTCAGTGTGTTAGATTTTAAAATATTGTTAAAATATTATAATGTTGGACTGTAACTGTATTAAAAAAAGTTGATTAAATAAAATTTTGAAAAAGTTATATTAATTATTTTTCTAAAATTAATCAAAAGCAATTTGGTAATTCGAGGCCCACAAGGGTAAACTCGTAGGGTAACAAAATCGAGAAATGATTTAACTTGGAACGAAAGACCGAAAGTCGATAGTAGTATTAGGACGTTGAATATTTTGGTTTGTGAAGCATTGGCATTAATTAGGTTAAACCATGTGACGATTTTCATAAGTCTTGATTTTTAAAACCATTCTATATCGCCTTTTGATTAGGGTTTACAAACTTGTTTGAGCAATTTATCCAATAATAATTGGCCCCTTTGCCTCTTAAGCCTGCTCTTGTAAAATATTTGGGCTCCTTACTTCGCCTATTTATATAATATTAATAAAGAACAGAAGGATGAGTATTGCAACTATGTTAAAAGAAATAAATTGGCTTTCAGTTCAGAATTATGTTCAGTACATGACTGATATTTATTTATAAAATAAAAATGACATAGTACACTCGTATCAGATCTATTAGAAAAAATTCCCTATAATTCGCAATATCACAACAATAATACAAAAAGCCAATCAGACTTTCATATACAGCAAGCCATCACTAAAAGTTCCCACAATACAATTTTTATTAAAGGTTTAAAAAATTTAATAGACTGCCTACAGAAATTAAAGAAAACACAACAATAAATGTATTCAAAAGTAACCTCAAACAATACTTGATAAATAAACAGAACGGATATACTTTCTTGTGATAATACTCTTTAAACCTGTCCTTTTTATTGTTATTTATTAATTTATTGTTATTTTACCCCTCGTTTTACCGCATTTATTATAAATTATTTCTGTTTTGAGATTATGTACTTTATTTAAAAAAATTACTTGATGTTATATTAATAGTACTTACTATGGTAAAATTATTAATAGTTTTGCGACGATAGGTTATAGCAACTTATAGCCACAAAACTATTTTTGTGTTAAAGTAGATCCATAGAAAGTAATGTAATTTACAAAGGCCTTCTTTCAACATACAAATAAATGACAACTTTATAATTAAAATAAAAAACACAACAAAATACCTCGGTACCAAGGTAAGAAGATTCATTTTTAAATTTTATTTATTGAGGAAATTTATGACTAGAAGATTACTAATTATTATTTACAATTCGCTGGTTAAATATGTAATCCAAAATCGTATAATAAAAATGTTCTACAAAAAACCAGCATTGTAGGCTATAATGCTGGTTTTATCTTTTATATAATAAAAAAGTGATTCGTATAAGAACATTATTTTATCTATTTTGCTGTACCTTTAATTATGGAAAGCCTGAATTGAGATACACTACAAATTGTTTGCAATAAATATCAAAAGAAGTCTACATTTTTAAATAATTTGACATTAAAGAGCTATTCACACATCACAGTTGACATCTTGATACTTGACAGGCACAGCCAAGCATTATTCTGATTTTTGCCAAATAAAATGGCCGGTTAATTATTCTATGGGGTTGCGACAGAGAGCCAGTAAATTTGATGAAGGTGTTTTTGTGGCTAGGGGCGAAATACTAGTAAGCTTAAGTTAGCACCACCATAAAAAAGTCATTTTTAAGAAATTGCTTATATATTTTTCATAAATTGGCAGACTTGGCTACTAATTTCGAATAAAAATAGCCTTTAAAATGGCTATGGTTGCAAGTATGAAGGTCGCAACCCGCCTTAGAAATTTCACCTTTACTATCAACAGTTGTTGTTTGACAGGTCGTTAGAGAATATTTGCAATTTATGGAATTTTAAGAATGTTAGGAATTTTGACGTTAGAAATAATTGGAATTCCTAATATTGTCACATAAGAAATGCATATGCGGATTTTAGGAAAATTTATATTAAAGTAGTTAGAATGAACCGAAAATTCTGAAAATCAATAGGGTTCTTAGTTGGAAGTAATTATTCAAGAAAATCAAAACCGCAAGTCAAGTAAAACTTTCGTTCTAGAGTTATCGTGCCGGCATACATACACACAGACGACCAGATGGATTTTTTTTTTGCATTTTCGGACTCGGAATGATCAGAAACATAAAAAAAGTTTTAAAAAATGGGGGTCAGAAATTTTTTTCGCCTGCACGAATGCAATACTGAGGCCCCATAGGAAGGGCCTCAGTAATAAAACAATATTAGGTGACACGTCATTACTCGTAAATGTTTAAAATTAGCAAAATAATGTTTTCTTTCAGTTACGGTGCGTTTTTAGCAAGAAACTGTAGTGACATTTAATAAAGTCATGTAACTAACCTCCAAACTCCAAATTTATCATTTTATATTTTATTCATTTTATCTGTGGATCGTGTGTAAATTAAAAAGTAAAATATAAAAGGGTACTGTGTATAATAACAAAAAGCAACTATTGTAAATAAAGCCATTCACTACTAGATGCTTTTCTAGAAGTCACCTGTACTTTGAAAGTTTGATCGAGGTCTAGGTCAAACAACTTTAGAACTTCCATGTTTTAAATCTACTTTTAAGTTGATCTTAACCTCAAAAACAGAATACGTAACATGTTTAATAGAAAGGTAGCATAAATTAAATGCGCTCCAAAAAATGGCGACTGATCCGACAACTGTTTCGCGCAACGCTGAGAAAAGTTGTCGTTCAGCAGAAAATAAGTAAACTGTTGCGTCTGCTGAACGCAGCCATTGAAGACTGGTTTGAATCTGAAACACTAACGTCTGTTGTAAGTGTTGAGAAAAGACTTGTTAATACGGCGGACTATCGAATCGTTGACATTCTGTTAAATATATATGTTTTGTTTATATATATGTTACGGGCAGTATTGTAAATTGGGCATTAATGATATTGACCGGACACTAACGTCAGCAGCCATATTTGCTAGCCAATATCGTTATTATCTGGGCAGTAACGAAAATGCCCATTAATCGTGGACAATGTTGATAATATTTTCTGTTTGCATGTTTGTCTGGTCATTAACGACATCGACCATCAATAAGTGGACAATGTTGAAAATATATTATTTTTTGTTCTTTGTCCGGCCATTAATGAGATTGACTATCAATAAGTAGGTGAAGTTGACTTTAAGAATTAAGTTGGTACTGTGACTTAAAATTTTTGACAGTGACTAGCAGTACATCAGATGTACGGGCTTTATTTGTACATCGGTCTCCTTTTGACAGAGTAGGTGAGCTGTGTCCAGGCCGTTGGTGTTTATGCCGGTCAGCGTAGCCAGGTATGGATTGAAATTTTCTGGTGGCGGCGAAGCCGCCACCCTACGAGAACTTGTCACGGCATTATTATTATTATTATTATTTGTTCATGTATGTGAAATTTGCTTATAAGGTTTATAAAATACTACAGACAAATACTTCCACTCCATCATCTGAAATAAAGTTAGGTTAGAATTATGATGTACAAATAATGGGGAATACATCCGACGTACAAATAATTCGTGTACATCCGATGTACTGCTAGTCATGGCGAAAATTTTTATTTTCAACTTTGGAAATATCCAATCAATCGCCCGCGCGGAAAGCCAGAGAATAATGATGTAAACAAAAACATAACCCTGTATTTTATTAAAATCCAAATCGTTGCGGTTTGCGGCCCACACATAAGTGGGCACTAACGATAACTCCCGGGCAGAGCTATGTCATTTATAGTTTATCAACATTGTCCAATTTGAGCGGATGTTTACGTTATTGGCCGGTTATTATCAATTATACCCAATCCAATAGGAGATTTACGACAATGACCTGCCAATATCGTTAAAGACCAAAATATCATCTTTGACCGTAATATCTACATATATTTTCAACTTTGTTTTAGATCTAGAACTGCATCCATAAACACTTCAAAACAATGAGAATTGCGATTTACTGCACGCTTTTTCACAAATTTTATTCTGAATATAAGACTAATTTCTCAAAAAGATGTCAAATATATAAAATATAAGAAACAAGAAATAAACAAATTTATTATTCATAAATACGTAATAAAATCTTTTCAACAATGACGAATTACTAGGTACTTACAAGTATTTGTAAAATGTTTCCCAGGGCTGGTGATTTGATTTTACGTTTCTTTTATTTTCCAAATAGCTATGTAATTTTTTTTGTAGATATAAAAATGTGTGTACCTACCTACAATATTTTAAACGAATAGGCAAATTAGGTAGACATTTTACATTTTTTTTTTATCATTAGCCTACGACACTGATATGTGCTGAGATCGCCCAGAATGCCTGGACTATACCAGTATCTTTATAACTCTGAGGGTCTGAGGGTGAAAAAGCATTAACGTACTAAAATTCCCCATTATCATTTAATCCACTAGATTAACTCGTAATAAATTCCGGCAAAGCAAACGACGTTTCATTATTTTCAAGAAGTACAATATCCAAAACAATAATTTTTCTGTTATTAAATTTCTACAAATAGTTTCTACACTAATTGCTTGTAAGTTTTGCTATTTCTCGTTTTCAACTTTCCTTTGTTCCAACTTTTGATAATAATATTAAATTAAAACATAAATTTAGAGAGCTCCTTTTTATAGCTACTACTATTAGAAAAAGTATGCATTTCTACATAAATTAAGAACGAGGGCGGCTCCATAGGGGGGCTTGCTCCGTGGTTAAAATTCTTACAATCTGTGAGCCTTTTAATAAAAAAAATGTGCTTAAAAGAGAATTGTTATTGGCAATACTGACCGCCCCCGAAATAGCACGCTCTGAAAATCTTAATCGGCCTTGATTAAGATTATTGTTTTGTCCAATAGAATAAAGTATGAACTGGAGGTAAAATTTGAGACAAATTTTATAATTTTAATTTTGCCTTTATTTCAAGTAGACATTTATTGAATTTTTAAAAATTTTTATTTCAACATTTTTAAAATTTAAACATTTAAGTACAATTTAAAAATTTCTGATGTAAAATTAATTATTAATACGTATCCTTACAACTAAATATAAATCATATAATAAATAGTAAGTATTACTAATTTAATAAACGTATTATTATGTATTCAAATATTTTTGACAAAAGCATTGCTGTTTCTCGTATATTTAACTATCAGAGAGAGAAACATATTTAAAACAAAAACAAAAATTTTGGTAACAAAAAAAATTATAACAGAAGTGTAATTATTTGTTAATTAGTGTATTCTTCAGATTCAGATATGTCTCGCAATTCGTTTTCCTGATAAGGTTCTTGGTCTCTGAAAAAAAAAAAAAAGATAATAAAAAATCATTGGAATCTTTATATGTTTATTGTGCAAAAAAGAAGGGTATTTACAGTGTGAGCCATTTAGAATGGAAGCACATCTGTAAAATATATACATCATTTTCAACCGATTTCAGAAATGATTTTTTTATTATACAAAGCATCAAAAAGTATACCCAGACATTTCTGAATTTTTGGTATGTTGCAGTTATCGACTACCTGATTAATAGTGATATACTTGTTTCATTATTTTGTTTATCATAAATTTATCTATTTATTTATTATTCTATATCGAATTTTATTTGTATTTAAAAAAAAAAAATTTAAAATATCCTAGCTCGCACACAGGCATTACAATGCTTCAGCAAGTTACCAATGTTTATATTTAAATTAACTATGTAATTGTAATTTATATTTCTTTTTTTGAATAAACATTATTATTATATACTGTTATAGAGGGTGTTTTACAAAGGGTGGCACAAAATTGATTGAAAATATTTGATCAAATACATTTGATCGAAAATATTTGAAGGGTGAGGGAGAAAACAGACGATTTCACAAGACTGACTTACTGAGAAAATTGATTTTATAATTAATATTATTACCAAATCTTATGTTACAGTCATAGAAATAAATAAAACTGCGAGTTAATATTTTTAACGTTTTATTACTGTATAGTTAACTTGTTACAAAAGAATTTAAAAGATTATTATATTCAGGTTAAAAATAAACGTGACAAATAAATGGTTAAAAAGTAATGATTTTCATTTTAAAACTAACCTAAAATAAAAAGGTTTTCACCTGTATAACAATGTTTCATAAAATTCGTTAGTATTTGGGTAAAAAATCGTTTTTTGTACTTGCAAATCGTTGTATTTAGTCTGGACAACGTCGGTTTTTTTCCAGTATGGCGAGGACAACGTCCGTTTTTAACAATTAATATTATTTTTAAATGCCTTTTTATTCGGACCTTGTTTGTTTTATTCGCTTACAATTTAGCATGTGTTTGGGAGTCCGTTTCACCAACATAACATGTGCATTACCTACTTAAAAATTCCTAAAAAATGGACATCGTTGATTTTCCCCTTGCTCTTCATTTGATCGAAAAAACATTTTATCGAATAACAATTGATCAAAATAAAAAATGAATGAAAAGAAAAATGATCGAAAAGAACAATGATCGAAAAGAACAATGACCGAAAAGAACAATGATCGAAAAGAACAATGATCGAAAAGAAAATATATCGAAATTAGGATTGATAGAAAAAAGGTATTGTTCGAAAATTAGAAAAAAATAAAAAAAATAAAAAAATAAAAAAAACTAACTGGAAAACCTAACCTATGCGGGAGCAATTAGTTAAATTTAAATGTCTCCAGGCCGCACAGGTTAGGTAAATTAGTTGGATTTTTTATTTTTCTAATTTTTGCAGGTATATATTTTTTGCGAAGCATCCTTAAACGGCTCCAGACTGCACAAATTAGATAAATTAGTTGAGTTTAAAAAAAAAAATCTTAATTAATTTACCTAATCTGTGCGAGAGCAATCAGTAAAATTTAAATGGCTCCAGGTCGCACAGGTTAACTTTATGTTTATTTTTATTTTTCTCATTTCGTATATTTTTTTTTGTAAAGCAACCCTCAATGGCCACAGGCTACATATATATTAGGTAAGTTTATGTTCATTTTTCTTGTTTTTGTCTTTTTCTTACGAGGCCAACCGCGACTACTCCATGCCGCACAGGTTAAGTAAATTAGTTAAGTTTTTTTATATAGACCAGACTAACTCTCTAGGGTTAATAGTACTTCAAAAATATATTTAAAAACAATCCTAACTAATATATAGTAATATTTTTATATAAATAAAAATTTTCTTGGTTTCTTCAGTCATGTTTTTATTTTCTATTATTTAAGCACAATCACTACATAGGTATGTTTCGGAAAAAAATGTCCATCTTCTGGTGCAGTCAAAATTTAATAAAACATGGGGACGATTACAAACAGTTTAAAATTTTTAAAATAACAGAAACCCCATCTTTCTGTTTCACACGCTGTGTAATCGTCCCCCATGTTTTATTAAATTTTGACTGCACCAGAAGTATGAATAAAATTTTTTCGAAACATATGTAGTACTTGTGCTTAAATGATAGAAAATAAAAACACGACCAAATAAACCAAGGAAATTTTTATTTATATCAAAAATTCTGCTACGGTCAGGAATTGATCCTTATTCAAGTAATATTTTTACTTTTGTGTTGCGAATTATATGGATTTTTTGCTTGTCTAGTTGTATGTTTGAATATTACTTAAAAAATAAAATAAATAAATAAAAAGATATTTATTAAATAACACTGACAAAAGTCGTTAATTGAATTTTTAAACTTTTTTTGTTTAAATACTAAATAATTTGTATGCACTTTATGGACTAAAAGTATACTTCAGGGAACTTAAAAATGGAACTTTTATTCCCTAGGGATTAAAAATGTACTTCTATTCACTAGCGATTTAAAGTACAATATTACTAATAGCACTTTTTCTCCCATGGATTAAAAGTACAATATACTTATACCATACAACCGAAACTACAGTACCTACTCAGTACAATATACTGTTAAGTGTTTTTTTCATAATTTTCATTATTTTTTTTAGTTTTTCTGAAATGCATAAAATAGCGTTTAAAAAACGGGACTGGAGTGTCTTTTTATCTCTCGATGAATTGTAGCTCTCCCTCTTTTCGCATCGGGATAAAAAGTACAACTTTAGTCCATTGATGTATATTAACATTATTATTATTTTTAAATCTCTTCATAGTAACACAGATTAGGACTTTAACTATACTATGTATTTTTTTGGTTGGGTTAAAATGAAAAATAAACTTTAAATAAACACTGATAAGGTAAGATACAACTTCGAGTTATTTATTGTACTTCTGTAGGCCAATATTAAATAAAAGGTGGGGCAGAATAACGAGCGATTATAAATGTCTGTAAAATAGAAGCAAATCAAGTTTTACAAATAAATTTATTATTTTGTTAAAGAACATTATTTTTAAAAATAACTAAAAATATTTTTAAATTTTTTTCAAAAAAAACTAATTAAAAATTTAAAAAAGTGACTCCAGAGAAAAGTTAGACTTTACTTATACATTTTTTCTTGGCCAAAAAATCAAAAACCAATCTTAAAAATGATGTACTATTAAACCGAACCACAACATACCAATCTTAGTATTACAGAAATTATTTATGTTAAATATAGTAAAATATAAAATAAATTGTTTTAATTTACAAATATTAATTGCTTAAAAATTTAAGAGAGGCGCCACTTTCCAGACAAAAAATTTTGCATCGTAAAAGTTACATAGTACCCCACTTAATCTTATTTATTCCTAATAAAATTAAAAAAATTACTTTAAAACCTTACTTTTAAAATTTATTTACTACGAAACTCTTACATACACTGCTCTGGCAAAAGACAAGTACCAAATACAACTAGGTAATTAGGCATTCCAACGACCTGCCCAAATGGCTATCGGTGGGTTCTGACAGTTTAGATATGGCAACCCTGTGGGCATGTTGTCAATAACAGGGTCAATGATACCTATACAGTTATATAGATTGCTTAAAGCGGGTCATTTGCGAGCGGCCATATTGTCTGGCTAATTTGAATAAGTTTAGCAAAAATGTGTTTTAAAACCAATTTTCAGCCTTTGAATTTAAAAAAAAATAATTGCCTACATTTTTTACTTCAAGGCATAAGCTTATGTTTATTTTTAAAACCATGGATGATCAATCTATATAACTGTCTTTATCATTGACCCTATCAAACCACCAGGCTTACAGTGTTGCCATATTATACCCTATCATGTGCCTATCAGTGGCCTGTCATTTCGAACGGGCAGCCATTTTATTTGGAATGCCTAATACAAACCCAATGAACTGGAGTGGGGTAGAATGCTTGTCAATAGGCTTGAGATGCGACTCTATGGGCGAAGACAGGTTATTTTTCATCTCACTCGGGAGTATTTATAACGACCATTTTCTATTTCACTTTGTTATTGTCTGATCCACCAGCCTGTGGATTGAACAATAACAATGTGAAACAGAAAATGGTTATTATAAATACTCCCGAGTGAGATGAGAAATAAAAATGGCTGCGCCCATAGAGTCGCATCTTGTTCAATTGATAAAATATGCACATTAGCTTTCTACCCCACTCCAGTTCATTGTACAAACCATTAATTTAACAAATGTTCAAACTGTGCATCACCAGTTACACACAATTAGGCCAGTGGGAACTGACAGTTTAGATATGGCAACCCTGTGGGCATGTTGTCAATAACAGGGTCAATGATACCTATACAGTTATATAGATTGCTTAAAGCGGGTCATTTGCGAGCGGCCATATTGTCTGGCTAATTTGAATCAGTTTAGCAAAAATGTGTTTTAAAACCAATTTTCAGCCTTTGAATATTTAAAAAAAATAATTGCCTACAATTTTACTTCAAGGCATAAGCTTATGTTTATTTTTAAAACCATGGATGATCAATCTATATAACTGTCTTTATCATTGACCCTATCAAACCACCAGGCTTACAGTGTTGCCATATTATACCCTATCATGTGCCTATCAGTGGCCTGTCATTTCGAACGGGCAGCCATTTTATTTGGAATGCCTAATACAAACCCAATGAACTGGAGTGGGGTAGAATGCTTGTCAATAGGCTTGAGATGCGACTCTATGGGCGAAGACAGGTTATTTTTCATCTCACTCGGGAGTATTTATAACGACCATTTTCTATTTCACTTTGTTATTGTCTGATCCACCAGCCTGTGGATTGAACAATAACAATGTGAAACAGAAAATGGTTATTATAAATACTCCCGAGTGAGATGAGAAATAAAAATGGCTGCGCCCATAGAGTCGCATCTTGTTCAATTGATAAAATATGCACATTAGCTTTCTACCCCACTCCAGTTCATTGTACAAACCATTAATTTAACAAATGTTCAAACTGTGCATCACCAGTTACACACAATTAGGCCAGTGGGAACTGACAGTTTAGATATGGCAACCCTGTGGGCATGTTGTCAATAACAGGGTCAATGATACCTATACAGTTATATAGATTGCTTAAAGCGGGTCATTTGCGAGCGGCCATATTGTCTGGCTAATTTGAATCAGTTTAGCAAAAATGTGTTTTAAAACCAATTTTCAGCCTTTGAATATTTAAAAAAAATAATTGCCTACAATTTTACTTCAAGGCATAAGCTTATGTTTATTTTTAAAACCATGGATGATCAATCTATATAACTGTCTTTATCATTGACCCTATCAAACCACCAGGCTTACAGTGTTGCCATATTATACCCTATCATGTGCCTATCAGTGGCCTGTCATTTCGAACGGGCAGCCATTTTATTTGGAATGCCTAATACAAACCCAATGAACTGGAGTGGGGTAGAATGCTTGTCAATAGGCTTGAGATGCGACTCTATGGGCGAAGACAGGTTATTTTTCATCTCACTCGGGAGTATTTATAACGACCATTTTCTATTTCACTTTGTTATTGTCTGATCCACCAGCCTGTGGATTGAACAATAACAATGTGAAACAGAAAATGGTTATTATAAATACTCCCGAGTGAGATGAGAAATAAAAATGGCTGCGCCCATAGAGTCGCATCTTGTTCAATTGATAAAATATGCACATTAGCTTTCTACCCCACTCCAGTTCATTGTACAAACCATTAATTTAACAAATGTTCAAACTGTGCATCACCAGTTACACACAATTAGGCCAGTGGGAACTGACAGTTTAGATACGGCAACCTTGTGGGCCTGTTGTCATTGATAGGATGAATGATACATATATAGTTATATAGATTGCTCAAAGCGGGTCGTTTGCGAGCGGCCATATTCCCTGGCAAGTGTTCATTAATTTGAATCGGTTTAGCAAAAAAGTGTTTTAAAACCAATTTCCAGCCTTTGCATAGTAAAATAAAAATAACTACTTAAATTTTTACTTCAAGGCATACGCTTATATTTATTTTTAAAAACATGGATGATCTATATATATATATATATATATATATATATATATATATATATATATATATATATATATATATATATATATATATATATATATATATATATATATATTCACATACTTAAAAGAAAATCAAAGTATGTGCTAATACTTCATACTGTAAATTACCACTTCATTGTGTGACGAAATGATGATTAAGGTACCATTTCGGAACGCGCGACAGACGACATACGACAGCAGACGTGACGGAAAAGGAGACCAAGAATAGTCTCTTCACGACTGAACACATGCAATTATATGAAACACATTTCGCAAGGTGCGACACGTCCAAGAGACAGAAGTCGACGATAAATAGATCGGTCTCGGGGTAGCGTTTTCTGCCTGTCTCGCTTAATCATCGCTTGTATTTCGAGGTGATTAGTTGATATTTTATAGAGATGGTAGTTGCGAAGTTCTATCCTGGGCAGTGTTACCAGATGAAAATTTGCTGGAACAGTACGGGTGAAAAGAAAAACTTAGATCGGAACAGTAGATTTTAATACAGGGGGAAATAATTATAATTTGCAGTGTAGTTAATAAAAAAACAAGTATATAAGAAATGAAAAATAATCATTTTTCTAACCAAATTAGAAAATAAACAAAGAATAAAAACAAATGATTTTTTATATATACTTAACGTCCGGTATTTCTATTAGATCAGTCTGAATCAGATAATTTAAATACGTTGTGTTTGGCATGCATGTTCTTTTTATGGTGCCCTATTAATTCTTTGTTGCATTTTAAATAAAAACATAATGATTATCTTGAGGTTTTTTTCATGGGGCAAACCTACAGTAGTGAATGCTTATTACGCTGCTTTTACTTCAGCAAATTTACCAGAGAAAATATTCTTTGACCATTTCCTAAAGAATGAGGCAAACTTAATAAATTAAGAACCAAATTTGTTAAGTTGGCAAAAACAGTAGATTTTATGCCTAAAACAGGAGAAAAGAGAGAAAAACAGTGGATCTACTTTAAAATAGTAGGTCCTGACAACACTGATCTTTCCCTCGAATGGTAGTCTGCGGTTATCGCGACGCCTGTCTCCTTGCTTCCCAAATGTGCGAAGCGTAACGTAAATGCATCCGTCTCCTTTACCGTCGCTTTTGTTCTCGTCTGTCGTCTGTCGCGCCTTCCGAAATGGTAACTTTAAGGGTAATTTGAAGCGAAAACTAAAGCTAGAAATTTTGTATATGATCGAGTTGTGCCTACGAACACTATTGGTCAGGAAGTCGACACGTGCAACATATCAAAAATTCAGGAAATTACACCAAATTACATGTTTGCGCATACATAAACATTAAGTAATAGGGATTTAAAATTTAAAACAACAATAATTTTAAAAACGCTCTTTTTGAGTAGATTTAACTTAGATTTTTGACAAATTTCAAAAACTGACAATGTCAATAAAAAATTAAGCCATTTCGGCTGTGGCAAACTTTAGGGCTCAATAATAAAGTAACAAAATTAGAATAATGTATTTTATTCAAATGTCAAAATTAATTACTACGAACTTGATATCTTTAAACTAAAATTCACAACCTTTTATCAACGTGACCTTTTTAATTTTATAGATGCAAGTGGAATGAATACGTCGGTGTGTAAAAATCGAATTTTTTTATTAAAAATTAGGCTGCGCGATTTCGGCTAACAAAGCCGTCCTAAAACTTGTTACAAATTAAAAATTTAAATATTATTTAGTGTTAAAAATTTCGTCTCAAATACCCTCCACATGGGAACAATGACAAGATACATTAAGTTGTGGATTACAACAACAAATACAATAATGATAATTGAGGTCGGTAAAAGTACCGAACCCACGTAAAACGAAAAACCCACGGTAAAACCCTTTATAAGGTTATACCATTATTGTATTTGTTGTAATCCACAACTTAATGTATCTTGTTATTGTTCCCATGTGGAGGGTATTTTAGACGTAAGTTTTAACATCAATTAATATTTAAAAAATTTAATTTGTAACTCCTTTTAGGACGGCTTTGATGACGGCTTTGTAAGCCGAAAGCGCTCAGCCTAATATTTAATAAAAAAAATCAATTTTTACACACTGACGTATGCATTCCACTTGCATCTAACTAGTAGTATGTAGTCTACTTATTATTTAATTTCACACAAAGTCCACAGTAATTTTGTTATTATACAAAATGTCCAAGATTAAAGTTGACTAATTTTGATTGATTTTTATGGGCTCTCCCGCCTACTAATTTTTTCTTTATCGAACATACCTTTGTTGTGACGGCCTCATGGATCTTTTCCCAAAGCATTCACCTGCCGATAAGAAACAACTTCGTCGACCAAATCGTTGTCCGAGTTGAAGCCAGCTGGATGATTCTCGTTCTGAAAGCCAAAAAATACATTACTTACTAACTTTCCTTGTTGAAAAACATAGATTTTCAAATTTTGGTTGTGCCTCTCCGCTTACTGAAATAGTGAATCATTGTTTACTAGTTCATATTTTTATAAACCACAATTCTATGAACTTTAGATCTTGTATTATATGATCCTTATATTATAACATTTTTCCCATAGTTGAATGTGGTTGACTGGATCAAATGTTTCTTAAAGTTATAAAATTTTAGATGGATAATTAGTTCGATCCTTACTAAAAATATTAACAAGCACAGCCAGAAAGTCTTAAATTTCGTTAACATACGTGTCTCTCAATTAAACATATTATACCCAAACCGGCTTCGCACATATCCCAACGAACACATCTTCTATTTCTTAAGTAACAATAATCTCTCGCTTAAACCTAATAAAAAAAAATATAAAATATTTCGCAACAAACTCGGTACAATTTGTTGAACTTCATTGTCCATGTCTTTATGTGGACGAGTTCCTTTTTCAGCGAGACATTCTCGAGGACATTCTTCAATCTTCTATCTGTTAACATCAACTATGAGTCTAACGTACTTCGTACCCTACCTACCGGCAGATAGGTGGATAAAATGCAAAACCATGTGTGTTGTTTTTTAAAACAAGTGTGTGTTTAAGTTCACTACAAATAAAGGGTGTCCCAACAAGAACTTGAATTTTTAATAACAAAGAAAACACAGTAATTAAAAATAAATATGTAAATATTTTATTGGATTTTCAAGAGAAAATGTTGACATTAAACAAGAAACAAAATATCTGTCAAATTGCCACCGCAGCTGCGTTTACAGGTTTATATTCGTTTGACGAAATTTTGGAAGACGTTTTCGAGCAAAATCGGCTGGATTTCACGAATATTACGTTCGATTTCTTCCTTCAGTTGTCAAATAGTCTTAGGATGATTCCCATACTCTCTACTTTTTAAATACTCCCAGAGGAAATAGTCTAAGGGCGTCAAATCGCATTTTCTCGGCGGCCAGTTTTGGTCTTCAAATCGAGAGATGACACGACCTGGGAACTTTGTTTGCAGTAACGCCATTGTTTCGCGTGCGGTGTGGCAGGTCGCGCCGTCCTGTTGAAACCACATGTTATTTATGTCCATTCCATTCACTTTTAACCAAAGAAAGTCTCTCAGCATGCTACGGTAGCGATCACCATTTACAGTCACAGAGACACCTTCATTATTTAAAAAAAAATATAAGGTCCGATGATCCCTCCTGCTCAAATGGCGCACCAAATTGTCACTTTTTCAGGATGAATTGGAAGCTCGTGCACGGCATGTTATTGCTCTTCCCCTCAAATCCGACAGTTCTGTTTAGTCACGAAGCCGTTCAAATGGAAGTGCGCCTCATCACTAAAGATAATCTTGTTGTGGAATGCATCGTCAACTCCGTGTTGTTCCAATATCCAATTCGCAAAGTTTCTGCGCTGTCTATGATCAGCTGACTTCAGATCTTGCGTTAACTGTATTTTGTAAGGATGAAGATGTAAATTCTTTGTCAAAATTCGTATCATGTACACCGAAATGTTCACGTAACCTGCAAATTGTCACTGTAAAATTTTTCCCATTTCTGTAATGGGTCTTCACAACTAATAAACGTTCTTCAAGAGTGTAACGCGGCATTTTCGTTAATGTCAATGTTTTGACAGAACACATGCTTAATATTGCCCACTTGATGTTTGACAGGCGAAAATGGCGAGCGACTCAAAATTCAAGTTCTTATTGGGACACCCTTTACATTGTGAATGTTTATAGTTTTTATGTAATTAATTAAAGTGTGTATTACTTTCTTTAGCATTTAATGAAGGGCTGTAATTGTCATCAGAGTTTCATTAACCAGTGCAAGTAATATTTTAATAGAATCACCGTGTATTTATTTATGTAGATGCCAATAATGGAAATAATATGTTGATAAACAACATTGTTTTTTCCGACGAATAAACATTTTGTCTCAGTGGATTTGTAAATAAACATAATTGCCGGTATTGGTCTGATCATAATCCTCTCTGGATGAGAGAAGGTCACACCCAATATCCACAAAAGTTAAATGATTGTGTTGATATAGTTAGAGGAAGAATTATTGGACCATTATTCATGAGAGGAACTGTGAACGGTGATCGTTATTTGCAACTTCTTCAAGAGCAGATAGTTCAATAGTTAGTTCGTTTATTTCCAAATCATAGAAATTACTTAGAACTTTCTGATGAAATTTGGTTCCAGCATGATGGTGCTCCTCCTCATTTCGATGCTAGATTGAGGCAGAACCTGAACACAATATTGCCGCAGAGATGGGGGGATCAAAGAGGATATATCTTTTTTCTTAGGAGCCATTTGAAATCAATAGTTTATAAGGACCTGCCACATTCACTAGAAGAATTGGAAGACAAAATAAGAATTGCTGTTCAAAAAATAACACCTGAAGTTTATCAATCATTTGTTGATAGACTAGGATATTGTCAGGCAGTTGGAGGTTTTGCCTTCAAACACTTTGAAATATTTGTGTACTCGATTGATGTAAAGTAATTATTATTTTTTATTAAATACATGCGTTTCTATTTTATTATGAACTCAGAGACTCTCAAACCCTACATTGATGGATTCAGAAAAAAATATCTATCCGAAAAAGAATATAAATATATTTAAAATTTCATCCGATGACGTCATATCTTGATAAATATGGGAAATGATGAAAATCCCCGAGAATCATTAAATAGTGCATTAAATACACAAAAAACTTTATTCGAGTTAATTTTCAATTCAATCCATAATTGAACCGCAAATCGGGTATTCCGCCAATTTTTCCCAACCCTATATGTATTTCTTAAGTGCTTTTATAAAGTAGCAATTAAATAGAAAGGGCTTCAACAAGCTGAGATATTTTCTTTGTTGCCCTATTTGTTTAATATTGAGGATAGGGTTTCATCAATACACAATCCTAGATATTCCACTTTATTTTTAAATTCTTGTTTGTACGAGGATTTTTTATGTAAAGAGATAGCTTGTGAATTATTATAATCAAGAATGGTTCACAGCTAGATCAGTCTCAATTTTATTTCTTAACATTGTATTGAATTAATATACCTAGTGTTAGAGTCAGCGAATTAGGATATCGCCGCCACTGGGGTCGACGGCACCACTTCTGCCCGTTGCAGTGTCTGTTAGAGTCAGCGAATTAGGATATCGCCGCCACTGGGGTCGGCAATACCACGTCTACCCGTTTCAGTGTCCAGGACCAGGAGAGAGCAGGGACTTGACTTTCGACCAGCCGAACGCGATGAAGTGATAGGCCTTATGCCCTTTAAATACATTCTTTATTTTGTTCCTTAATTAATTACATTTCAAACATTGTTTACGAGATATTTAATAAAACGTTATTAAACCATGTTAACACGTGTTTTATGAAGTGGCAATACAGGGTGTTATAGTATACAGGGTGATAAATCATTTAAAAACAATAATTTTGAACTTAATTCTTTTAACTTCTAACAATAGACTAAGAATAGTGTCCCAGTAATCCCAGCTTGGATACTTGAGGTACACCGCAAATATTTTTTCCTAACTTTTAAGACCGTTGATACTGACAAACAGTTCTATTGTTTAAATAAATTACGATCCATGCATGACAAAACAATTTAGCCCTACGTATATGCTCCAATTTTTCTGGAAGTTTTGTGTTGGTTCACTGTATCGAATGTCTTCCACAGACTAAGAGACACTAGGAAACAAGTCTCGTTATTAGCAATTTTTAATTTAATGCTAGTTATGCGATCAATAACTGTGATATCAATTTCTAGAACTTTCGAAAACCATACTGACATTTAAATAAACATTTCATATTCTAAAGATAACGTTCCAATCTAGTATTTGGTTTGCCGTTGATATTCTAACACATTCACTGCCCTTACTGATTCTATCATATCCACGTGCATTTTTTGGATCGATGTTTCTAATATTAGTTTGTATATACTTCCGAAATGGTTACAAACGATAGGAATGAGGAGTTCTCTTCTGCCGATTATGACTTAATTAATTGGATATCTGGTAGAAGGCAGAACTCTAGTAAATCGTCTAAACCTAATAGGGACATAACTTATGACACGTCAGCTCAGATGCTAAATAAATCTCACTTTAATGAAAATTAAGTACTATGGGCCCTTAAAAAAGTAAAACCTAAAAAACAACTGGTTCTGATGACATTCCTGTTTCTATTCAATATATATATATATATATATATATATATATATATATATATATATATATATCAAGTCGTGTACAATTCCTTTTTCAATGTGGAAACAATCAAAAGTCTGTACAGTATTTAAAAACGGAGGAAAATCTGTAACTTTAGACCCATTTCAATATTCTGCAAATTTTGCAAAGCCTTTGAAACTCTGTTACATGACTACATCACTTCTCGTGTTAATTTAATTATTTCACCACTCCAGCATGGTTTTATTAAAGGACCCTTGACAATTACAAACTTAACATCTGTTACTCAGTACATTGTCAAGGGTATGGATAATCGCAAGCAAACTCCCAACTTTCGGGTTCTCACTTATTCAACTTTTTTTTTTTTCGATTTATGGCCTAGGTGTATGTACCTAATATGCCAGTCTCAAGTTTGTGTTTAAATTCTTAATAATTTGTGTTCTGTGTAGGCTTTGTTACGGTTTTCCAGCGCCACTTCAGGAACAGCACTGTTAATTAGAACCCAACAGTGAATGGTCGAGTGGGGGAATCCTACCAAGGCATCAGAATTAATTTTAAATAATTAAATTAAACAAAAAAATCGTATTTGTATAATAGAAAATGTCTTCTGTAAAGGGTCTAAGTATGTCGAATATCTTGCATCTTCAGGAGTACCTCAAGCATATGTTCTTGGCCCTTTATTGTTCATCATGTTCATCAATGATATAACCAATGTAATAGATATTGACGGTCTGTTATTTGCTGATTATATCAAGATTTTTCATTATATCCTCAGTGTTGAACACTGTAAACCCCTTGCTCGTAATTTACTGAGTTATGAAAGATGGTGTAACCTCAATAAATTATCTCTTAACACTTAAAAATGTCATGTTATGTCATTCTCCCTAAAATCTAATGTGATACATTTTAATTATGAAATTGGCAATAATGTCTTGGTAAGGCCTGAAACTTTTGTGGATCTTGGGGTATCCTTCGATCCTCAATTGACATTTGTACCTCACTCAATTCTGTGATTACTGCGGCCTCGAAAATGTATGTAAAGAATTTAAAGACTTGTCAACTCTCAAAACATTGTATTATGCCTTTGTTAGATCCAATCTTGAATATGGATCAACAGTTTGGAAACCTGGTTATCAGTTACATATGGATAAGCTTGAGTTAATTAAGAGAAAGTTTTTAAAGCTTTTATGTTTTATAATCGATGGAATATGTCCACCTATCGGAATACCACACAATCTTTTAACATTTCGGCACAATGTGGATACTCTAAATGCTCGACGGAATTGTAGTGCAATTATTTTGTTTATATAAAGTGCTTCATAATAAAATACTGTCAAACTTTTAAGACTTATTGCATAAACTTAAATTTAATGTTCCTAGAATTTCTTCAAGAAGTGAAATTACCTTTTATTTACCCACTGCACAAACAAATGTCTTAATGTTTTCCCCTTACACACGATGTGTGTGCAATTTAATATTCTAGGCAACAAAGCTAGATATATTTAATTGTCCAAATATCAAGTATTTTTTTATAAACCAAAATCTACAGATTACTTACTATATTTTTGTACCTAGTATATTATTTTTTGTTATCTATTGAACACGTTATTCCTAACTTTCTACAACCACAGTTCCGTGGCAACGTGTGCTACATCCACAAGCCACTTCTTGAGCAAAATCTCTGACACAGGTGATTCGCATCTGCAAATCGCAATCGATCTATTTTTTTTTCTCACAGTCGAGAGGTTTTAAGTGATTACCGTTCTACTACACCATGTTCTTAAACTATGGTGCTTGGTGACATCATGTGTTGCCTGTAATTGAACAAGAGAAAATTTTGCACTTTTTGATACTTTGCTGAAAAGCTAAAGCGCCAGTTGCTTAAGGTCTTATTTTTAGCTTTGCCCCATAAAGAGTAGATAAAATGTATTCTGATGCAGATTTCTTTCTGTTTCAGTTGCATTGTCGCGCAAAAACTTGTCCATATAAGATTTTAATTTTATTGTAAAATATTTTTATTTATAAGTTCACAATTTTTTATTTCCAATGTTGTGACTTTGTTTATAAATCCATCATAGTTTTACACATTCATAAAAATACTGAATTTTTATAAAATTAACTCAAAATACTTTTTTATTATTTTTAAATTATCCTTTTTAATATTTTTTAGATAATTTTTTTTAAATGTTTTAAACAAACTATTTTGATGAAAAATCGCATCTTCTATAAAAAATTGTCTATTAAATATACCGACCTTTGCTTCGTTTTCGAGATATAATTAAAAAACTGTAAGGGTTGCATTTTTAGCCCTATTTTCAATTTCCGCCCTTTAATTCAATAGCACTGCGCGGGTTTTTTCATTTTAAATGACAATTTGAATTATTCATGTGAAAAAACCCGCGAAAGTGATAGTTCTTATTGCCCCCTTTTTTAGGACGTAATTAATAGCCTACCTATATCTATTGTAACTTGAATTTTAAATATTACGATTAATTATATGGTTATTTTGTTTTCACTTTCACTTCAAAAGTATACTAATTTTTTATTTATGAATATCTGTATTTAGCATTGTCTTGTAAAAAGTTTTATTAAGTATAATTTATAACCACCGTAACGTAACTTAACTTAACGCCGTAGAAACTTAACCTAAGATATAAAAATAAAGTCTATTTATAAATGTCCGTAACGTAAGAGTTGAGCATGCGTGTTGATTTCAGAGATTATCTAATTACTGACAACCTTATGAAATAAACAAGTGTAAACTATGTACCTAGCCTCTAAATAAAACTTATAAATTATGATTTTGCTATATAGAAAGAATATATTAACTACTTTAAAAGTAGTAATATAAAAATATAATAAAACAGAATAGTTTACCGAAGATGTTGATTGTTTTTGAGCAATAATGAGAATTTAATCTTTCCTAGCAAACTAGTTTTGTGTCTTATTTCATTTCTAGACTTGATGTTTATAGGTATATGCAGCAACACTCATATCTCATAGTTTATCCCCAATAACATAAACACAAATCATTCATGATAATGTATGTCCATCAAAAAGGAGAATGTTAGTTTACAAATGGTATTTGCCTATTCATTTATAAAAAAAAATAAAAATAGAATAAATGACAGTTATCACATGCTGAACTCAGAATTATCTCATTGGCTAACCGTAAGGTCTTAGGTTAAGTTAAGTTGTTAAGTTTAATAAAGTTGGTGAACTTTCTACGGTACGTTAAGTTCTTAAGTTACGTTACGAACATTATAAATAAGCATACGTAAATTCAATATTTCAACTTCTTACGTTAAGTTCTTAAGTTACGTTACTGCGGTTATAAATTAAGCTTTAAACCTGTTAAACAATAAAGTCCTTGACAGGAGAGAGATAATCACAATACGCGTGTTTACTGCACGTCACAAGTTGAGGAAGGTCATAGCACTGGATGCCAACAAAAGAACCATACTGTCAACGTGTCAACTGTCATTAATGTTAGGCATTCCAAACTGAATGGCTACCAGTGGGTTTTGACGGGTTATGATATGGCAAAATTATGGCAACCCTGTAGGTCTGGTGATTTGACAAGGTCAATGAAATAGATAGTTACATAGATTGATTATCCATATTTTTCAAAATAAACATAAGCGTATGCCTTGAACTAAAAATGTAAGCAATTATTTTTTTTTTAAATATTTAAGGCTAAAAATTGGTTTTAAAACACATTTTTGCTAAACCGATTGGGTGAGATTACAGAACGTCTGCAACTTTGCAGATCTGCAAATATGGCGGCAACTTTGAAAATCTGCAAATATGACTGACTTACACATGCAAATATCAAGTTTTCGTATTCCAAATTTGGGTTTAGGGTTGTTGGGGGTAATAAACCACAATAAATATTGCGAATTTGCAGATATTTTTTGGAATACTTGCATTTGTAAGTCCGCCATATTTGCAGATTTGCAAAGTTGCAGATCTGCAAAGTTGCAGACAGTCTGTAATCTCACTCCAAATTAATAAATATTTGCCAGGCAATATGGCCGCTCGTAAACGACCAGCTTTGAGCAATCTATATAACTATATATGTATCATTGACCCTGTTAATGACAACATGACAACAGGGTTGCCATATCTAAACTGTCATTACCCACTGGTAGCCATTTGGACAGGTCGTTGGAATGCCTAATAACACAGTCGTCATTGAAATTATTAAAGCACAATTTTGAAAATTATTTAACATATAAGAGCATATGGATGGTAAGGTAATAAGGTTTATATGTTTCTCTATTAATTTCATAATTTTATTTTTCAGGAAAATATTTATTTGTCTTTGATTTGAAGAATTTTAACTCAGTCTACTCAAACCCTGGTTTTTGAAGTGGATATAATTTAATTAATTGACACATTCAAAGCATATAAACTATAAGTTGATGACATTCATACGTAATTCTATCAATTTCATAATCTTTTTTACAGGAAAATAATTATTTTTCCGTGATTTGAGAAATATTAACCCAACTTATTTAAAGAACTTTTGAAATGGATTTTAAAGCAGTAGTACATGTTCCAGAGGCCAAGTGATTTGCCACAACATGGCTACCTTATTGTATTATGCCCATTACAATATTTACGCAACTGAGAAGGCCCTGAAGAAGCTAAATAGGCCTTTGATCCAAGGGGTTGCGATTTATACTGTTTTTTGTTTGGCCATAATCCGTAGAGGCTGAATGGGATCCTAATTTAAACATTTTATATTGACAAATTCATATCGGCTGTTTTCAATACTTTTTTTTATTACTGAAAAAGCACTGTCAAATAGATACTAAACTGTTATTTATTACTACACAAATATTTGATAATTTATATTATTATATAATAAAAATACTTAAATTTTTTTTTATTTATTTATTTATTTATTTATTTATCTTGCAGAACAGAGTAAACTTTCGAATATTTAAAATATAATTTTCACAAATATGTGTATAAGAAAAATGCAGAGGCATAGTACTTATCATTTTTTCTGACCTCTCCACTTTCATTTTTAATACAGTTTTCAGCTTTGATCATAACATAATCTAAATAAAAAAAATATTTTTCTTCGAAATATGCAATTGGCACAACAATAAAGTTCATATTCTACTTCCTAGTAACATATAATAACTCTGAGAATTTATATCAAGGGCCACAGTGCAGGACCTCGTAATTAATATTTCCACTAAAAATTATATTTTATGATAATCTCGTTTAAAACATT
Organism: Psylliodes chrysocephalus; assembly: GCA_927349885.1. Taxonomy (NCBI): domain Eukaryota; kingdom Metazoa; phylum Arthropoda; class Insecta; order Coleoptera; family Chrysomelidae; genus Psylliodes; species Psylliodes chrysocephalus. The sequence goes on from OV651820.1 coordinate 19,763,150, forward strand.
TCGCTCCATCTACTGTATAGGGGAAGTATTACAATTTTTGAACAAAACATGGGTAAATATTAGTCCCATTATAGAGTAAAATGGATTGTTCTATACGTATAACATTTTTTTCCACTAAAAAAATGTCGATTTTGCGGCTTAGGAGGTCCTGCCTTGTGGCCCTCGATATATGTCTCACCTGCTTCTTTTCTGGACGGACCCAGGCATTGATTCATCTTGTAAATATTAAATTATGTTCACTATCAAAATCAGGAATATGGTTAAGTTTCTCAAATCGCTAAAATAGAATAGATATCGCCACTATCGCTATGCTATCTGGCTTTGTGACTGACATTCAGTTCGGCTAATATCGCACTACCATATCTTCTAATTCTAGTCGACGACTGGCTGTTGCCCTGTTGCCAATTTATTAACTTATGTACTAGTCGTATGCCTAACACAAAAAAATAAGTAATACTTACCCACTCGTATTTTATTTAAATAAGCTCATTAGGTCGAAATTAAATAAAACAATTACAAATATATTTTCATTTTTTATTTTTGCTTCATACAATAGGTAATAGGGGCTATAAAATATATTAACTTTTATAGCGGAGATATTAGTGTCTAGCGGGGTTCTTAGGGTATTAATTATATTGAATATAACTAGAAATAAAACTAACTGGTTTATTAAGAACACGAAAATACATTAAAAATAACCTAAGCGATAAAAATCATGACCTTAAAATCATAACTCTTTTTTATTTACTAGTCAAGTTCAGTGATAGAATAAAAATGAATTATTCAATACTGTGCATGGCATTTTGTATCAATAAATCCTATACAGTCTGAATTTAATTTAATATCTCTGGTACAAAAAACCTTGTTATTATTGTTTAAAATATATGTACCTAAACACCTATTTAACTTTTCTAAGAAATAAAAATACATATCAGTTTCTACGTTTTGCCTTCACTTTTTTGCTTTAGATTTTATTAAGGGTAAGATAAAGACAAAACAACAATTAAAATATGTCCTTCATTTATTTAATATAAATTTCAATTATTTACAAAAATCGTTTTATTACATTCATTCTTTTCCTCAATTCCAGTTATATCTCCCAAAAAGACGATTCCAGCTATACTTATTTAGATTTCTTCCTACTAAGTTACCGCCCCCAATATCTCCAGACATGCTCCTTCCTACCAAACCACCACCTCCAATATCTCCAGGCAGTTCTCTTCCTACTAAATTACCTCCCCCTATATCACCAGAAAGACCTCTTCCCACTAAGGAACTACCACCTATATCTCCAGATAGGCTTCTTCCTACTAAACCACTGCCCCCAATATCTCCAGAGAGGTCTCTTCCTACTAAATTACCGCCTCCAATGTCTCCAGGTAGACCTCGTCCAACTAAAGAACTTCCTCCTATATCTCCAGACAGACTTCGTCCTACTAAGGTACTACCGCCTATATCACCAGGAAGACTTCTTCCTAACATATTTCCTCTTCCAGACATTCCATATTTACCTAAACTTCTACCGATTATAGTACCCCCTCCAATATCTCCTGGCATACCGCTACCAAGTCGATACCAATGATTCAAGCTTCTTCCTATTAAGTTAGCACCTCCGATGTTGTCCAGACTTCGGCCTATGAGGCCACCGCCACCAATATCTCCATCAATGCTTCTTCCTATCAAGTTAGCACCTCCGATGTTGTCCAGACCTCGGCCTATGAGACCACCGCCACCAATATCTCCATCGATGCTTCTTCCTATCAAGTTAGCACCTCCAATGTTGTCCAGACTTCTGCCTATGAGGTTACCGCCACCAATATCTCCGTCGATGCTTCTTCCTATCAAGTTAGCACCTCCGATGTTGTCCAGACTTCTGCCTATGAGGTTACCGCCACCAATATCTCCGTCGATGCTTCTTCCTATCAAGTTAGCACCTCCGATGTTGTCCAGACTTCTGCCTATGAGGTTACCGCCACCAATATCTCCGTCGATGCTTCTTCCTATCAAGTTAGCACCTCCGATGTTGTCCAGACTTCGACCTATGAGGCCACCGCCACCAATATCTCCGTCGATGCTTCTTCCTATCAAGTTAGCACCTCCGATGTTGTCCAGACTTCGACCTATGAGGCCACCGCCACCAATATCTCCGTTGATTTCTTTAAGAAGTAGGTTTCTCTTGCCAATTAAGTGACACCCACCAATGCAGTCCAGTCCTCTTTTTGATCCTAAGCGACCTAAAAATGAAAATAAATTTAAATTTTTGTTTTCATAAAAATTCGGGTTTTCGACTGTTTTGTATTTACAATGGTTACTTACGTAATGACAGGTATTTACAAATGTATTTTATAAGATATAGTATTTACACGGTATAGTATTCACACAATATATAATATTTACATGGTATAGCATTTTCACGGTTTGTTTACATGGTATAGAATTAACACGGTATAGCATTTACAGGTTATAGTATAGTATTTACACGGTATAGTACCTACAGTATCACGTAATCTACAAAAAAAATCTAAAGTAGGTCATACAGACAAAGATAAAAGTCGTGATAAGTACGTGCTTCTAAATTAAATTCAAAAGGTCATTTAAAAAAAGAAGAAATTTATGTTCGCACATGCGTTATTTTTTCCGTAGCCTACTTTAGAAGAATGTTTTGTTAATCACTCCATATTTACACAGTATAGTGTAGTATTTACACGATATAGTATAGTAGTTACAGGGTGGGAATAGTATTTACACAATATAAAAACATAAGCACAGTTTGAAGGATAATGTGAAAATATTTATAAAGATTAATTTTTGATCTGTATTTCCCACTGTATGTTTATTTATTTACTTTACTTATGTTTATATTTTAGTGCGAGTATAAAAATGATAAATGTATATAATAACTTTTTCAACACACGACAGGATGAGTCATTTAAAAAAATCGACATTTAAGTACTCTCATTGCAAATCTACACCCGTATATTTCCCCAAATGACACATTTCATCATGTATAATTTGACTTTTAAACCTTTTTTTGAGGCTATTATAATATTAAATAGTCCTCCAATTTCGGAGGGCCATTTTTTCCCTCCAATGTTTAAAGTGGTGCGTGAATGGGCATGCGCGTGACTTATTTTAAAAAAGTCCATTAAAAATATTGGGCCATTTTTCGGGTCAAAAGAAAGGTATTATACAAGACAATTTAGATCTTAAAAATGGCTAGTAAAACTTTTTAAATTCTGTAAGCGAATTCGATCTCATAAAAAAATAAGTCACGCATATATTTTTTCACGCGTTTTCTGCAAATATAGTCCGATATAAATTAACATCCGCGCGTCCGCCATCCGCCGCGGTTCGGGGCTCGTGCGTTGTTCACCTAAGCGCCTCAGTCTGAACGTCGCGCTTTCATGAATTCGCTGGACAAGTATCATAATACAATTTAATAATAAATTCAGCCATTTAGGATGAATACATAAAAAGCGATATATTCATTTATTCGTACTAATGGACCATTCTGTCTATATATAATGTACCTATAAACGTCCGTTCTTTTTTTTATTATCAAAAATTATAAAAATATAAGACCATCTCAACTATCTGTCAGTTTTTTTATTCTGGAAAATAGTCTGATTTAATATAAAGCTATGCCCAAAGTTCTTGGAGACTTTGAAAATGTTTTCAAATTTGGATGAGCACCTACGTGAGTCAGTCATTCAGAATTTCGGTTATTATTAAGTACATATATGTAGTTGGAAAAGTCTTAACAAGTTTCGCTCAATCTTTTAGACCATTAAATTTTCTCTGTACACACTTATGTGATCGGAAGGTTCTATTATTATTCTTAGTATTTGAAGAAGTCCTGAAAACTTATTGTGGAGCTGTCGTACATAGTTTATGTACATTTCACAACGAAATAAACTTATTTATAAATTTGTATAAGTCAATAACAGCAAATTATCGGCGAATTTAATTTTATTCATTGATTTTTCTGAATCGCATCACAACCGCATCCTTGTATGGAAATAAAGGTTAATAATGGAGTACTGCAATTAAAAGAGAGAAGAAATCTAATTAGTTCACCTAGAGGAGGGAAAACTGTATTAGGAAAAATCTCGTGAATAAATTTGTTGACGTGATAGTGTCGAATGTTTTCGAACAATTATTAGAATGAGAAAAATAAATACTTTTATTATAGGTCACCTGCGATTTGCTCGAGACAAAGTTCTTAGTACAACAAATAATGTTTTAAAAAACTCAAAATAAAATCCTAAAAGATTAGAATGAATAACAAGATAACCCTTATAATCGAGAAAGACATAACACCTAAGTTATAAAAGTAATTTTAATAAACTGACTAAACGATATCGTGCAGATACCATCACCAGATATTGACCAAATTTATATGGGACCACCCCTGAGGTATCCCCTTTCTAAAAAAAAAAGAATCATTGAAATCGGATAACGTGGTAAAGATTTATCGCGGAACATTCATAAAAAAATATTTCGACGAATTGAGAACCTCTTTCTTTTTTGAAGTCGGTTAAAAATCATCTGTGTCCATATAGAATTTCGCTTTAAATTCGGAAGTAGATAAGAACAATGTTCATATAAATAAGCTAGAAGACTTTAGTGGGCGCTCTGCAACTGAGAGTTTCTTCATGAATTAATTCCCAAAGTCACTTCATGAAGAAATTAATTTTTAACACAATTAGGGGAAGGTGGCCCAAAAAGATCCCTGAGGACAAAACGATCCCACGTTGTTATTTTATATACCGGTAAAGTGAGTCTACAAATAGACGCCTTTCACATATCGAGTTAAAAAAGTATTGTACAAAGAATAAATTGTTGTTTTACAGGTTCCATTAAAAAATCAAATCGAGAATTTACATTTCTTGCTGACGAGTCCTAATAAGAACGAAATCGTTTAACGAATGACATTCTCATTAGTAAGTAAAATCAAAGTTAATAGTGTTGACAATAATTTTCGATCTCTGCTGTTTTTATTTGAATATAATTAATTGCATATCGCGGTATTAGCTAAAGATGCAGCTATTTTCTAAAAGGAAACGATCGTTTGTTGTTTTTGGAATAATTTTCCTTTTTTAGAAGAAGATGACTGCAATCCTTATCAGTGTGATTATTGTATTCAACCTACTAAAATTAATACTGTGCTTAGAAAATTATATTTGTTATACCTAAAGTTATTCAGCTGTTTCAGTTCACACATTTTTTATTTAGTTGATTTTTCGTTATTATACTCTTTTTGTATGGATGTTTATGTAGATCTGTAAGATTCAACGACGAACAACTACTAGACTAATCATGTTTACAAAAAACGAATTGTAAACATTCACGAAGTTGTCAAATTATTTTGAGAGAGTACGTGAGAATTTTGTTGCAAGAATTATTTATTGTTATAATTCGGAATTAACTTACAATTGACGCACATGCTCTTAAAATTACATTAAGGAAGTATATTTGCATTCTTAATGCTAATTATTATCAATTTAATGTATTTTTCTCGTTACAACTATTCTAGTAGCAAGCATCGTAACCGTAATTACTGATCCATTCATAAAACGTGTGCTCGCATCCCAAATAAACAAACTCGTGCAAACCATCCCCACCCAAATTGACAGACATCTCGTTCTTTTTAATGCGGCAGCCGATGCGATAGCTCTGTCTGCCTAATACAACACACAATCTGAATACTTGCAACAAATAAGGGCTTAATTATGAATGAATGGATTAGTCTAGTAGTTTCTATCTTTAAAAAATAGATAAAAAATATTCTGTTTTTTGTAAAGTTTTAGGGAATCATTTTGCCCTTTTATATAGGTATTTCAACTTTTTATAACGTGGACAACCTGTAAAATAGCTTGACAGAAACATATCTATATTCCTTAAGCCAAAATAAGATGATTTAAGTAAACTTATTTCAGCACAAAGTTGATTTTTTTCAATGATCGCATATTTAAAATTTCTAAGCCAAGTATACTTTATAAGAGTATACTTTTTGTAGTAAATGAATTAAGAAATCCAAATTTTATACTCAACCCCCTTTTCTTCCATTGACGTACACATTTTAAAAGTGCAATTATTGAAAACATCAAGTTCTACGCCTGAGGATTAATATTAGTTAACATTTTGATGTATTTTGTCACATAAAACTCTGTTAACTTACTAAATTTAAGTAGAATTGCTTAGATAAACCGTTTTCAATTTATATATTTTAAAATTGTAACTTTAAGGTCGCTTAGCGCCCAAACTGAGCTAATTAAAATAAACTAAAGACCATTTACAGACACCCTGTATAATTTTACATTGTAAATGTAAATTGCATAAATTATTTTTAAAGCACAACGATTGGTCAATCTAAAAATAATTTGGTAAATTATTTATCTATTTTATGAAATATATTTTACCATCATTTTATTCTTAAACGGGTCATTTTGGGTCATCTTCCCGTAAATAATTAATAATACTGTTGAAACGAAATTGCTCAGTTTAAAATCGAACTGTCAATTGAATTATAGGTTAGAAACGTCAATCAATACAAGGAGTATCGATTTCGTGAACTTTGGCAATGCTCCTCGTATGTACAAAACCGTATTGCAAAAGGCTTTATTATTAACTAGTGAATAAGGAATATTAATATTAGTAAGTAAATACATGTACGTTGAACATATTACAGATTAGTTTTAGATTAAAACCGCTAATATCTACTTCATTATAAATACATATTATTTTGGCCACTTCTTGCATTTAATTTTAAAACTATTTGTTAAGAAAAATCTACCGACCGAAGCTCGAACAAGAAAAATTTTCGAGAAAATTTATACAACCTTTTCATAGACATTCTAAAATTCACTTCATAATATTTGTTTTCACGGAAATACTCCCAAAAGATAAAAATGTTAAAAAGTTTTTACAAACTCACGTAATCAATCAGAATCTATGGGTAACGTTATGAAGAGTGCAAATCCTTTTTCCCAATGAAAAACGATCACAGTCCTTGGATGTGCTTGATTGATCCAGCGTGGTAAACGCAATAGCAAAACAAAACTTCTGCATACTTTACACACACTCACATACACTAAATTCCACAAACCCATGTACTGTAGTGTTTCGCGGTCTAAAACCATGTAGCAATCTCCTGGAGATGCTTAGAAATTAAATCTACAAAATAATGACGTACATCATCGTCACAACCGCGTGCTAGAGCACGTGAGTCTACCCAATGGGCACTACACGTGTGCAGAGATATCCAAGACGAATACAAAGCTGGCTTTAGAAAATGTACCAGTGACCAAATGGTATGGGAATACGATATCGATGTTTAAACATAAATTGCTGTGGACACTTCAAGAGAAATTCACAATACAACTCTCCTCTAATACTTCCACCTCAAAATATATATTAATCACTGCATTCGGAAGTGACGCATATTAGGAACTAAATAATATTATTAGTTTAGTGGAGCAAAATTCAGATCAGACATTTTTTATTAGATCAAATAATAATTAAAAAAAAAAAAAAAATTAAAAATTGGCGTTCTATTTTGAAAACTATAAGACATATCGACTTGATTTTTTTTTTAAATGAAGTACAAACGTGACCGCTGCTATCAATGCCATATATGTTGCTAAATATTGTTAATTATTTAAATAATTATGACACGACAAATGTATTAACCCATCTTTGGTCCATAAAAACTTTATTGACAAATATATTTACAAAAATACCACCACAATTGCCCTGTGAAGCGGGCGAACAGAATGGCTTCACCCGCTCTTTTACCGGGGTGGTAAAACAAATGACTACTTCCAAAAAATAGGGCATCTATAAACACTACTTCTCGGCGAGGTTATTAACTAGCAGGACTGTGACTTGAGAGGCTGGTTATTCCTAGACACTCCTCAGCGACCATCAGCAGGCTTTTGATTAGTTGATAACCTGCAGGTCTTTGACGAGCTGAGAACGTGGCTATCTATAAACACCCCCTCACCGTCAACCAGTAGGTTTTTGACGAGTTGACAACCTGCAGGACTTTGAGAAATGGAAAGATTGCGCTATTTATAGACACCTTTCAGTGACAACCAGCAGGTTTAGGCAAGTTAAGAGACAGCTATATGCTCTGGAGGATGCACAATTAAGTGCTATAGAGCAACCCACCCTCCATACCTTACAGACAGACAAAACTACCACCACAATTTAGGCAGATATACCATTATCTCACATACTGATGTACGAATATATCCTGCTCATCGCAAGGCTATAAATTTGGGCTATAGAGTGGATGCTCTAAAATCCTCCATTTCTTTTGTTACAGATTTTACTATGTTAGCGACATGAAGTCGAGCATTGACGTGAAGCAGAATGACCCACGTGAAAGCTACAAGGACGTTTTTGTCTTATTGCTTGATGGAGTTTGTTTAAAGTTTTATTATACACCAGCATTTTCTGCAATTGCTTTGATTACGATTCGACGATTTTGCCTAGCAGGTCTTCTGTACATGTCTTTTTCCGTCGATGCAGTAGTTCTCAATGCACCTCGTCTCTTTTTTTCCATGCCTAAATTTTAGGCACCACTCATTAACAGTTGGATACGCAGTATGCGTTTCCATAGACTGCTTCCATTCGCGAATGAATTTGCAATGGTTGCAAAATTTCAACACACAAAAATTAAATAACCACAAGCTGATGAGTTTGATCTCACATTTGAACGGATAAATGACAACAAATGCCATTTCAAAGTCATTATAACCGTTATCAAATATAAACGAAAGTAACTGATCGGTGTGACGATTACAAACAGGCCTAACGTAGCACAACGTCAGTTGTGTGAATAAACTTGTTTCCAAGGCTAACTCGACCAAAGATAGGTTTCAATTTTTTAATTTAATAACCTTCATACATGCTGTGAATGAAATAAAGACAACAATAGAAAAGTTTTTAAAACAAAAACATGAGCTAAGTATTATGGATAGAGTAGGGGCCTACCGTAGACTGCAGGCTGAACTATCTGGTTGGGTTGCGTCCCCGCACACTAGGCAAACTACATTTTTTAGTTGGCATTGGTGCTCAGAATATCCATCGATTTTGCTGCACAGTGTGCTAGTCAGGATTCAGTAGTTCTCTTCGAAACTAAAGCAATGTTGCCAATAAGTTATATTACTGCTCTTAATATATAAGAAAGTTGCCGACAAGTGCTAATATTGCTCTTTTTTAAAACGAAGGAGAAGAATGATGAAGAGGAAAACCGAGAATATGATTTTTTCTAACGAATTTTAATCGCTACCAAACCTAATTATCCGCAATCGACAGCACTGCGTTGTAAATAGTGGAGATCTGTGTGAGCGTCGGCGTTGACGTTGAAAGGGAATCAGGCACTATTTTTATCGGCCAACAGTCGGTAGACTTTTCAATTGAAAGGGAATCATGGAGCCATTTTCATCGGCCTTTTTTTAATCGTTGGATGTACACACTCACATTGGTGTCATAGAAATTAGGCAACCGACTAAATTATCTGAAGATCAGAAGTCTATAATCTGTAATGGGTCTTTCGAAGTCAAAAGCCTGAATTATTAATAAATTTTTTTGTTTATTACTTTTTAGTTCTTGTTAAAGCACAATGTTTTAATTTTGCACGCTTTGGTTACTTTATTACTTTTGTTGTAAAATCAGATTCTCTTCTGTATCTAGTCTAAGCGGTATAGATGAGACTTACTGTATGCTTCTAAAACATTACATGCTGCACTGTTTGGTTCGTTCAGTTCTTTAGATTCCCAGTTTATTTCCTTGTAATTAAAATCACCGAATATAATTATAGATGGATATTTATGTTACTTCTAATAACTGTCTAATTGGGATGCATAATTCAATATTTGCCGCTTCTGAGCCCTTCAGCCTGTATATATTTTCTAGGAGAAACTTGATTTTCCCTAGTTTAAATTATAACCATAGCATATCTACTTCAGTATTGTTCATGGGATGGTTATATATTTATTGCCATTAGGTTTTTCACAAATATACAAACACCTTCTCTTGTCCTTCCTAAAAAAAGTATATTCTGGAATATTTACTAGTGAGTCTGGAATTTACTATGTGAGCCATGTTTTTGTTATAAAGACAACATTGGGTTTGCTTTTCTTGATGCTTATCAGAAATTTGTCTTGTGAAGGGACTGAATAGTTGTGTAAAAGAGAATAAGATTTGCAATTTGGGGTTTTAGTTGTTTGAACCTTGTAAGTTGTATGTTTTAATTATTCTGGGCGTTCCAGATATATATTTTATTTTGAGACCTGTTTCCCCTTTGTTTTGTCTATTTTCTAGTCCTTTTCTTAGATCAATCAGGTAGTTTCTTTGTATTAAGGTTTGATCATACTTAAAATGTATACATTTTTAGTACTGGCTAAGCTATTCTTGTTTCTTAGTATGCTTAAGGATTCCTCTTTTGTTGGAAATATTACCTTTTTTATGGTTTAACATCTTTCAGAATATTTTCAATGCGTTTCTTTTCTTTACTCTTTGTATTATCTTGATCATGACTATCTATTTCTTTAACACCAAATACTAAAATGTTATAGGCTTGCTTTTCTCGCTCGTACATTTCCTGAATGGTTGAGTCCAGTTTCTCTTTATCTTGTATCCTTAACCATGGTTTTAAGTTGTTTCATAGTTTGAGTTTCCTTTTCAAGATTTTTCTCCACATTTGCAAAACTTGGTTTGATACTTTCCAATGTAGTTTGTATATCAACAATCTGCATTTTCATTAATGCTTTTATACTAGATCCTTCTTTTTTCAGTGAGTCAACTTCTTTGTTAAAGTTAGGCATATCTTTGGTTCCTTTTTGGCATTCTTCGCAGAAAAACATCATCACTCTTGCGGTCATGATAAGGGCTCTTTTATCGGTTATGGTTAGGTTTGAGCAGTTTTTACACACAATACTTCTGGTAGCCAAACATGTCCGTTTTTGTTTCATTCAGGACACAGTTCGCTTTGCATTTCGAGCACGTTGCTGACCTATTTTGAGGTTACATCAAAAAAATTGGCAGGAATTTGATAATGAATTTTTGTAGACTCGCGATTTGCTCCAGATCTCGGTAAAAATGCTAAATGAGACCGAGGAAGATTTATTTTTTTCGCAGTTACGATATTAATTTTCTCTAACGTTGAGCTTGATTCTACAAAGAGTTAATGGTAGTTTTATTTTTTGATAATTCCTTTAATAAAGTTTCTTTTTGCGAAAAATTTAATATGGCCTTTTTGGTTTCCACTGTACAACCCGAGAATGCCAGATCATTAATTAATTCTCCTATAGGAGTTTGTTGTTTTCTTGTTCAAAAACACTCAGTATGGGTTTTTGTAATAAAAATATTGTTTTAAAAATGGTCGTTTATACCAGTGTTATAAAACCCCAGGTACCCCTATCATCTTTGCTTTTCACCATAAACTAAGGGAATTACTTTTTACAATGTACATACAACTATCATGCACTAGATATTTTATTTCTTTTAGATATGTGATAGCAGCGTCTAGTTGCACGATGTACCTATTTTGTACTTTTTAAAACCAAGAATATAAAATTTATATCTTTATATGTTCTCCGTATTCAGAGAACAAGTAGAAAATGTATTTATTCTTGACAGCAACTTCTTAAACTCCAATATTGCCCAACTCAAATTATTTAAATTAAAGTCTATTTGCAAATGAGGCTTTTACTAAAATTATAAAAAAAACGGAAAATTGCACTTGGGGGTTTTCAGACTAAGAATCTTGGAATCCAGTTTTTATTTATGCTTGTCATAAATTGTCTGCTTTTGTAGAGTCGCATAAGTTTTGGTATTATGTGTGTTATGTCCCAAATGAGATCTGTATGTATTCCTATTTTTTTTTGTCTTAAAAGATTGACATATGTTTAAACGATAAAAGTTTTAGATAATTGAGTGGCACTTTCAGATTTGATCTAAATTTTTAGTTTTTGAAAAAAAAAAGAAAATTAAAGAAATTAAATTTTCTTTTATTTTGAAATTTGAATTTACTCATACGTAATATTATTGTACAGTTTTCAAAATAAATTAATTTCTTGTTACGCACATGTGTGTAAATCGTACTGGTAGATTAAAAACAAACTTTTGTGTCGACTTTTTTATGGAGTCTGTTCTTAATAAGATATATCGGCAAAGACGTTAACTATATTGGGTGTTGGTAAATAAGTGATAAAGATTTTTGGGAGTGTTTGCTGAAGTTATTTTGTTAAAATATTCGGCCAGATAAAATCAGTGGGCATCATTTGTTTGTTAAAAAAAGTTGTGTCATTCTCGTACGAACGCCACTGGTGTAAGTAGAAATATTCGGATCGCCCCAAAAATATGCAGATTTATCCCTCCAAAGAGTTTTGCAAATTTCGAGTTAATATCTTTAAAACTCTTTGAAATAATTAATTATTAAAAATAAATAAAAAAATTAAATTTAAACACTCCGTTTAGGCCCTCAAATCTAGTGATGCCGCGAGACAAGACGAGACGAGAGACAAAAACAAAGAATTTTTCAAGTAATTTGCACATTAGTACTAAAATTTGGCAATAAAAAACTTATTTCTCTCTGTCTGTCCGTCTGTCACAGTCGTTTTACAATTGAAATTTGAAGTAATAAGTGGCTCAGATTAGGCGTTAACTAAAAACGAAAATACTTTGTCTTGTAAGTCAGTTGGGGAGGGGGGGAAGAGGTTAAATTGGAAGTTAGAATTTTTCTAATGCAATTCTGCGATGTCAAAGGAAAGCATTTTGTAGTGTTTTCAAAATGCAAGAAGATAGAGACATAAAACAAAAACGATGTGAAATTAGAGAAACATTACGATAATTTTGTTATAGTGAGATGCATTTTACTTGAGACGTAAAATAGAGTGCGTTACTATCTTAAAATTTTCTAATGGAAAATAAAGTCATGTAATACCTCATTTGAAAGATATTTTGATTATATTTACGTCCAACCAAACAGTTTTAATTTTTTTTTGTTTTTACAAAAATTACATTCTTGATCATCCTCGTGTGCTGTACTAATCCTAGAATTGTTAGATAATGTTAGAAGACAATTTTTTAATAAGCTTTTTTTGCTAAGAAGTGGTTTGTAAATCACCTTTGATATTCTTAATTTATTTATTTTAGTAAATACGAGAAGCGTTTCCTCAGTAATAAACAATAATTGTTAATACGAGAGTTATCAAGAATGTAACTTATGAGTAAAGGCCCAGAACATGTCTGTATAAGAACAAAGTACCAGCTACAAAAAATTGCCATTTGTGCATTGTTAAATTCCTTTAACAGTAAAAAATTACTTAAATTTATAAAAGATACTGACATTTACTCTGTACTAGCCAAAATGTTAATTATCCATCGTATACTATTGTAAAAAACAGCATTTATGAGGTATTATACCTTCGGTAATGATCCTGAGGTTAAAGCGGCAAATAAAAAAAGAATTTAACCTACTTTATGAATTTATTTAATATAATTTCTGTAAAAACAAAAACCTAAATCTGTTTACATGAACGTAAAAATATAGAAAATATTTTTCAAATGAGGTATCACATGACCTTACTTTCCATTAGAAAATTTAAAGCTAGTAACTCCCTCTATCTTACATGTCTCAAGTAAAGTGATCTCTTTATAACAAAAATATAATGGGGTCTATTCTGTAACAATTCATTTATATTTAACGGCCTTTAAAAATATTTTCTTCTTTACTTCTGTCAATATTTAAACGGATCTTTAAAATACATTAGAGGACTATCTTAAAGAAATCTGTTTAAATAATGACAGAAGTAAATTAACGAATACGAACATATTTTTAAAGGCCGTTAAATATAAAGGAATTGTTACAGAATAGACCCCAATATCTCTTGAGTTTTACCTCGTTTTTGTTTTGTCATTATCTTTTTTCATTTAGAAGTTAAAATAGCGGAGGGTACAATTTTCGTTCTCACTGTATATAATATATTCATTTGTATTACCTTTACTTTGACAGTTTTTCGAAAAAACGCTTAAAAATTTTCAACTTATCTTCAAAAGTAACCTCAGAAAAGCAGAATGGATTAAATGTAAGAAATGATTGTATAAATTTTAAATAAATGGAATGAGAAATATTTTTTTTTATAAATCACTATTTATAAAATGCTAATGCACATGTATCAATTGTTACCATTTAACATATATAGAATAGGTGTGTTATAGTTAACTTTTTGACTATCTCGAAATAACAATAAATTTGACATATACGTTTTTACTGTTTTTATTTTATTTCAAAATATTGTTTACAGGTCATAAAAAATAGTTAAAAGGTATGTAATTGGTAACTAAACCATTGTATATTTGATACATGTATCTACTTACTTTAGGAATATATTTATAAAAGTGAAAAAAACGATATAATTTAGGTAAACAAAACGAACAAAACGCACTAAAAAAATCTACTGTCACTTAATTGTCAGTGGAACCATAATTACATCATCACTGAACTAGCGCATAAATCTCTATAAGAGTCCCTTTACCCGACATTTGACAAAATTCTTATTGCTCTTTTTTGTTAAACGAAAATATCTTCATACTCAACCGAGTTTCTCCATAACGAGATTCCATATGATATATGAGAATGAAAAAGAGGAAAGTAGGCTATTTTTAAAGAATGATAACTAGTTATGTTTTTTAATTGACGAAGTAAGAACAAGGAACTAGGTAACTTTTTTTTCAATTGTCCAATATGACTGGACCAGTTTAACTTATTGTCTATAGTAAAACCTAACAACTTTACAATTTTAGGATCTGGTAGTGGTGCACGCAGTGACACATTCATGTTTTGTGATTTATCTTGGTTAGACTAGATAGTTGTGAGTAGCTATCACTTGAATAAATTAACGTAGCATCATCATCAAATAATATACTATGAATAGGTTTCAGGAAATTGCATAAATCATTTATGAATATGATGAAGAGTAACAATCCCAGAACTGATCCTTGCGGAGCTCTTGTATGAATGAGCAATCGATATAACTCTTTCTCTTGTATAATAGTAGAGCGTCATTCTGATGTTCACTTTCTGAAACCTTATTTACTGCTTTTGGGTGGACACTTTTTGAGATAAACAACCATATGAGATTGTTCACCTTTCCTCTAACCTCCATAGTGCCTGTTGGCCTTCATTATAACAAGTTGCCACCATCTAAAGGTACTATTACTTTTCTGTTCATAAAAATGACAAATTAATAATTTCTGTTGTTTTAGTTCTAATCAAAGACTTAGATTCGGTGGAAGTAACACTTAATCCACGCACTCCATAAATAATTAGCCCAAAAAAGTAAAAGTAATAAAAATGTTTGGAATTCTTGATAACAAAGTAAACGAACTGGCGAAATAATTTCTTTTGGACTAAAAGCAACCATTAAAAACTTTGCTTTCATTGCCCCATTGCGAAATGAATCCTCTCCTCGAAATTAATTATTAATATTTGTAAATAAAATGTAATCCCTTTGTACCTTAATTATTTATTTTTGTAACGATTCGGTTCTGGCTTAATTTGTAGATATTCAAAAGTCGGCATCGGGTTTTGAAAGAGAATGCGCTTAATTGTGTTCTTATGTGGTAAAGTTGTCAAAGTTATTTGGCTCTGATTTAACTGAGAACTCCGTCGAATAAATCATCTATTCTACTTTACAGTGGCGCGTCCAGAAATATTTTTAAAGGGCAGGGCTTTCAGAAAAATCTACTGAATCGAGTTTTTTGACTATCAATTACTTCATGAATTAATTCACGACTAGATTCATGAATTTCTTAAGAATGAAAATGGTTTTACGTTTTTGTGAATAAATTCATGAAGTTTTGTAGAGGTTAAGTGTTAGTAGTAATATGACCGAGACCGTACATAATGATTATAAAAGTAGGAATAAAACAATACCAAATTATACTATACAATCAGTGGTGGCTTGTCTGTAGGGCTACAACAGGACTACAGCTCCCAAGTACAAGAATAAACTATTTTATATAAATATAAAATGAAAATTTATTACGTTATATACCCATACTATTTTTATTAAACAAAATATTATATTTCACGTCTATTTATAACTTATACAAAACTCCTTTTGTTTCAGTTGTTCCACTCATAATCCGGTATGCCGTCCCTATTGTTCAATATATTTTCTGTTACCCGTAACCTATTAACTGGCGGTGCTGGCTCTCTGCAAAAAAATTGAAGGGCTGAAAGTCAAGGAGCCTGCAATTTAGGAGTTTGAGCGAGCGACGTTGGTCGCACTCGTAGGTTACTGATACGGAATTTATTCATGAAATATGGCTGCCACAAAAGAACTAAGAAGCTTTTTAAAAGCTACAATATATATTTTTTAATTTACAATTACAACGAAACCCCATATTAATAGCACTGATTATGACATAATTATTTCTCGTCCCTAACGGGGATCTTTTTAAAATTTGTAATCATTTTAAAAATTCTAATCTTTATAAAAAGTTATAGAGATTTAGAAATAATTTATATTACCTACTATAGATAATTAAAATCATTTTCAAATAGGGTATCAAAGCCTAACCTTAACCTTTTGTTACTTACCCATGCTGTACGCCACTGGCAAAGTTTATTTAACTGATTTTTTTACTGACACCAAAAACGTACGTCGAAATTGTGAAACTCGGAAATATATTTTTTTTATCCCTACTTTACCAGTTTGTCAGTCTGGCCAGATTTAATGTATATATTCGCTAATTATTCTTAAGTGTCATTATTTTTAAACATATTCAATTTTTTCATTTTATTAATGGTCGCAAAATAGTCATTTCTTTTTAGTTAGGAAATATTTAATTTTTGAAACTAGTACACAAAAATTTTTGGGATAAGTGTATCCATATTGTTAAATTTATTCTTGTGTACAGTTTTCTGTATCTGAAAGGATAGGAGGGTCTGTTTAACTCAAGCGCAATTAAGCCTCATTACACCCATTGTATATTCTCCAAGGGCAAAGTGGCTTCCTCTTAACTCATCATCCAGCCCACTATTTAAAAAAAGTCGATAACGCAACTTTAATTACTGAAAACAGATTGTCTTTTTGATGCAAATATGTCACAAAGAGTGTTCGTAATAATAATATTGTCTTCATTAACATATTAATATACCTACTAAAAATAAAAATATAAGCAATAAATTTGAGTTATAAGGCCAGAGAGTTTTGCCTGTGAAAAAATAGAATGAAGCTACAAATTAGTATGTTGGTCCAATTCGATGTCCTCAAGATCCTCTTTTAATTTCTCGTGGGCTATCTAGCTTGCATAGTTGAAGGTTTTTTTTGAAAAAAAATCGACTTTTTGAGAACGTTGCGCAAGCGGATAGTCTAATACAGAGCTGGTCAGTACTCGAGTAAACTGTAATCAAAATTGTGCTCGATTACTAAAAGTACTCAGTAATTGGTACTCATAAGCTGAGCTTGTGCGGGGAAAGGGACGACTATTATTATTATTATTTGCCGTGGCGTGGCGTAGTTTTGTGATACTATTCGATTCCATATTTTATATTGCTCATTTGGCCATCATGAAACATGTCTCAAGGAAGCCCATAATCTAAGACCATAATATTGTTACACTACACTCTGCAGTGGCCTGCAGCCGTTATAGGAAACGTACAAATATGAAAAGAAGTGCAATGTCACCCATCACACTATAGTGTGCTGCGGTCGTTATAAGTAAAAGTACAAGTAAAAGAAGATGGAATAGTCCCGAAATGTCTGGAAATGTCATTACCCGTCAAGAATATTCTAGATGACAGTTCGAGAAGGTTCGAGAAGGATCAAGCAAGCTATATAAGGATGATCCTGACGTCAGTTTTCAGTTTTATGATAGACGTTACATGTTAATGTTATCAGTTGTATAATTGTTGTTTTAGAAACATTTTATTATATATAGGTATTTTTATTTAGGACGTGGCAGGGAAGTAAGCGTAAGTCCGATAAAGAATTGTTTAATCCCGAGTCCAAAAAAGTCATGTAAAAATAAATTAATGAGTCTAAAAATAATGACGTCAAATACGAAATATTGACGCTATCAATCCACACAAGATAGAAGTCTTACTGCTGGAGAAGAAAGATGTAGAAAGTAGCTTTAAGATACAATGAAACTAATCAAGAGGAAAGAAGTGGTTTTAAAAGCCCAGAACAACTATTTGGAATTATAAGAAGTAAGATAGAAGCAAGATTGCAACTAATACGCCTGAAAAGTTTAAAATAGAGACGAAAGAGACTGAAAAGAAACGAAAATCATCCCTATATGCAGTTAAAGGGACAAAAAAGATAATATTGGTTTTATTATCCCCTTCTGACACTGACAACATAACATTTGTTTCCGAGTCTACAGATGCAAAGTCATTTAATAAATTTGAGTTGGACAAATACTAAGATAAATCTAAAGTAAACTCTTACGTATTATGCAATTAATTAAAACAAATTTGTGTTCTATGTAGGAAAAATATTTGGCATGTAAAATTTAAATTTGAAGTCACCTTTCTGCACTACTAAAGTTAAAAACCGTCGTATTTCCCCAAATAGAATATATCGCTTTAATTAAAGAAAATTATATTATCATGGTCACTACTGAATGTAGTTCTTCCGAAATCACTTATAATACCAGAAAGAAAACAATCTCGTTCTTATGATTGAGAGAAAATGCTGATCTTTTTATGTATTTTACGAGTACATTTATTTCATTCTAACTCTAGAGACAGAATGTTCATTATGTAATAGCTACTAGCCAAAAGCTGCGAATAACAAGCCCGCATCGTAGATAGTCATGACATGACTGACAGTTTTACGCGACGTATTAATCTTTAGTTTGAATTAGCCTGAATATAGATAAGCGGAGTTTGTTAAGTCGAACTTAAATTCAAAAATTGGTGAATATAATGATCCTTATATGGAATTTGATATTTCTCCTGAACTGACAAATTATGCAAACAATTTAAATAAAAACTTGCCTAACATAAGTTATATATTTTATTTTGTTTAAAGTTTCATTTTACTATATTCAACGCCTAGTGTGTCTGTGGCCGTGGATAAAGTACAGTCTGTTATTCTTTTGGAATGAAAATCCAATACTCGTACTGAATTTTCATTCCCAACCCTGTTACAGAATATACTATCAAATGTGTTTTATCACCATCAGACAGTTGTGGAAATAGCAAACGACAATAGTTATACATCTCATTTGGTATCAATTTTGAAAATATTGAAATTCGGTAAATGTTTATAGGCTAGTATTGCTTGTTTTTATAGTTTACCCAAATAAAGAAACATGTTTGATTTGTATTGATTATCAGTATATCTTAGGCGACCCATAGCTTAGGCCAGCTTGGGACAAAATGTAAGTTTAAAAAATGATTCAAAAATGAAACTGTGTTAATGCTATTTGAATTATGTTATGCTTCGTAACTAATTTCGGAACAGCTGTCTAGTTTTGGTATTTAAAAAATCATAAGATATGCCTTCTATGAGAAAAACGAAAAAATCTCTCAAGGTAGCCCACTCTCCCCTATACTGTTGTTGAATATCCTAAAACGTTTTGAAATCAGTTTTATATTTGACTAAAATCAAGCCGAAAAGATTCACAACCTAAGTCGAATATCAATCTATAAGTAAAGCTAATAGATTTCGTATTCCATCAATTTATATCCCTAATAAAAAGAACCTTTTTCCATTCTTTCCCCCCTTAGCATCAATTTAGTTTCAATTTAGATCATCCCGGTATCGAGCCTTTTACCTATTACGAATCAAAATATTTCGTCTTTTTATTTTGAATGGGTGTGTCGGACAATTTTTGACCCTCATAGAGCCTCAGACTCCTTGTGTAATAAAACTGAAATTAGTGAATATTTCGAGTTACATTTTACAGGTATATTTTTTGCTTACCAATTTTGTATCCCGGACTACTAGCAATGGAAGAAGTTTTACTATTAAAATTATAATCTTTTGAACAATCGAACAAATGAACATGAACTTTTGTAATTGATCAGTTTGTGATATCACAAAACGCTTACTTCATATTATTAAAAATCCAAATTAATGCAGGGCATAATGGCGCCTTCGTTTGCAAAATTGTTTTAATTCGTAATTTTTTTTTAAATGTCCGGAAGGCTTTCCTGATTATAAAAGTGTAAGATGACACTCGATATCTGTTGATGTTATTGTTTAAACAACGAAAAATTAATTAAGCCAGAAAAAATGCATTTTTTGCAATGAATTAATTTTTTTTATATTCTTTAGGATATTTCGAATAAAAAAGTCCTTACGCCCATCATCGTATCTTAAACCCTTTAATTGTTATGAATGTTTTAAAATCCGAAATTGACGAAAATTCGAATTTTCTTGAATTAAATAATATACCTTAAAATTTTAAATGCCATAATTTTAAATTTTTTACCGAATATTCAAACTATAATAAACAAAATAACCTCAATAAATTTTCAAAATTTTGTTTGTTGGTATGTTTTTTTTACGTTATAACAATATGCTTCCTGCGCGCGTGTACTTTTAGAGAGAAGTACTTCTATCTCACTTCCAACTCAATGTATAAGATGGGTAAGAGAAAGCCCGATGACGCGCTGAATCAATTTTTTGCTGTTTTTCAGAGGTAATAAGTTTAAAAAAATTATTATTAACATTTTTCATAACACTTTGTTATATTTTCCGATTAATAGTTTTGTATCATGTGATTTTTTTTACTTTTTTAGATACTTTTGATAACTTTTTTTATTTATTAAAGTTAACAGAAACATTTATTTTTAATATTTATTTTTATTCATGAAAAAATTATTGTTGGATACTGCCTGAGAAGTAAAATCTTCTTCAACCTTTTTTTTTTCAATACGATAAAAAGGCCAAATGCACTTGACGTGATCCGTGAAAAATTTCTATCTGTTACAATGAACATAGTAGGCTTACTGGGGTTATAAAATTTAATGATTTCAAAAATATCCAAGCCTTTCTCCATTTAACAAAAATAAGGAAAAAAAAATTTTCCATGCACGTCGGATGCTTTGAAATTGCATACTTTACAAGCTTCGTTTCAGACTTATATTTGGAGGAATTCAAATCAATTTCAATATGAACCTTTAGATTTCTCTGGTTTTGGTTGTTTTCTGTGATAACCAAATAAAGCCACGGTATTTAACAAAACCGCCATTACCTGAAGACTGTGTAACTGTAAAAAAAATTGTGCAACGAAATCAGTTTCATGTAAAAACTAGTTAGATGTACAAACTATAATTTTATGTAAAAATTTTCTTAATAAATGAATATTACTATCAAATAATCATAGTGGAAAAGAATTAACAACCATAGAAAAAATTGAATATATTGCGAACTGTGTTTTAAAATAAAAACCAGGTGAGTCAACTATGCTCATCGTAACAGGTAGAAATTTCCCTTGAATTACGGCAGGTATGTTTGTCTTCAAAAAAAGTGAGAAAAATTTATTTTTTAGACAGCTCTTGGCAATGATTTTTTTTGTGGATGGAACAATTCTATTAACTTCAATGAATAAAAAAGTTATCGAAAGTATCTAAAAAAGTAAAAAAAATCACATGATACAAAACTATTAATCGGCAAATATAACAAAGTGTTATGAAAAATGTTAATAATTTTTTTTAATTTATTACCGCTGAAAAACAGCAAAAAATTGATTTAGCGCGTCATCGGGCTTTCTCTTACCCATCTTATACATTGAGTTGGAAGTGAGATAGAAGTACTTCTCTCTAAAAGTACACGCGCGTAGGAAGCATATTATTATAACGTAAAAAAAAACATAACAATAAACAAAATTTTGAAAATTTATTTAGGTAATTTTATTTATTATAGTTTGAATATTCGGTAAAAAATTTAAAATTATAGCAATTTAAATTTTAAGGTATATTATTTAATTCAATAAAACTAGAATTTTTGTCAATTTCGGATTTTAAAACATTCATAACAATTAAAGGGTTTAAGATACGATGATGGGCGTAAGGACTTTTTTATTCGAAATATCCTAAAGAATATAAAAAAAATAGTTCATTACAAAAAATGCATTTTTTCTGGCCTAAATAATTTTTCGTTGCTTAAACAATAACATCAACAGATATCGAGTGTCATCTTACACTTTTATAATCAGGAAAGGCTTCGGACATTTAAAAAAAAAAAATTACGAATTAAAACAATTTTGCAAACGAATGCGCCAGTATGCTCTGGTCTAAATATTAACTAGTGTGAAGTTAAAGCTGCGACATTAATATCAAAAAAGAACATTCAAGTAGGTATAAACATTTTTTTTGAAGAGTGGAGTATTGTAATAATAACATATGTAGTTCAGAATTTTAGTAAACAAGAAAGACATCTTAAGAAAAGTTCTTCTATATGTAAAATATATGTACCAAGCTTGTAACAAAGTTTGACATCTGTTTTTTTCACCGTAATGAATTTTAATCCGAATTGTTTCTATGAATGAATTCGATTGCCACTATGTAGGTACCGAGATATTATCATTCATTTTTCAAATAAATATATTTGTAGTAAAATTATTTTAAAAACCTACACCTCTAATAGCTTAATTCACAAAGCATCTTTAAATTTCTTAAAGATAGAAACGTCATTATAATGTAGTTGGACGATATTTCACGAACGTTATTTAATTATTTTTTCTTGGTAAAGTAACATTCTTTACATGTCTTTCTATTGATTCCATATATAGGTTTTCTAGAAAATTGTTAACGAATATTTAATTATTTAATGATTTGAGGAAACGTAACTTATTTTTTTTGAATATTACTAATATTAGTAACGATTCAAAGTGACATCGTCCAACTCGAATTGACGTTTCTATCGCTAAGGAGTTAATTATTAAAAAATATTTACAAAAACATTTAAAAAAGTGTGTGAGACAAGCGTGTAATATTTATATTGCTTGTGTATAAAATTATTTAAAAGAAATATAACAAAATCGTGTGCTTGTACATCTACAATTATTATATACTTACTTGGATTTTTTTCATATTCTTGTCGGTAAGATGAGAACTGAAAATAGAATAAAATATTGATTTAAGTATTTATTCTCAATAAAAAAAAATATGTAGGAACAAATCGACAGAAATAACTGAAGTCATCAAGTTCTTATGCTCAGTGAATAAAAGTCGATATCTTAATGAGTCATAGGTCAGGTTTAGGACCTGCAGAAACAATAAAGTCATTTTAATCTTTAGAAAGTCCACCAGGGCTAAACTTTTGCGGATGATGGAATGGATTGTTTTATCCAGATGAGTATATTTATAATAAGAAAAAAGACTTTTACAAAATTATATTTTGACCAATTACATTAATTAAAGCATCATTATTAGGATATACTGTGTATTGTTATATTTTTATTTTGATTTAAATATAGAATAACTTTCCAATAATGCAATATCTACTCAAATCATGCCGATATTTCTCAGACAGTTCTCGTGTTTACCATATTTCGAAATATAAAAAAAATACACTTTTTTCTGTAAATATACACTTTTTCTGTAAATATACACTTTTTCTGTAAAACAGTTTTTCTTACAAATTACACTTTTTCTGTAAATTTCATGCGAAATTTACTACTACTCAGCAATACGACACCACGGCTTCGACGAAATACATACAGGGTATCAATTTAATATTGGCTCTACAAATGATAGTATGAAAATTTAGCGAAAAACGTCAATTTACATATCAAGGGGGACAATTGTTGAGGCATTTGTTGTCGTATTACTTTCAACCCCCTCACCCCCAGGGAACCTACACCTAAAATTTTATTTTTTAGAAAAAGTGTCAATTTACATAAAAACTGAAAATTTACAGAAAAAATATAAATTTACAGAAAAGTGTAAATTTATAGAAAAAGTATAAATTTACAGAAAAAATTTTACTAAAAATATTTCGCAATATATTATGGCAGCTCTACTCTTTCGTAGTTTTATTTATGCTAGACCTTTTGTCATTGGTTGGCATGTATTTTATAATAATAAATTCTTCATTAGAAGTACAGATACGTATAAAATGATGACGTACGTCGATGTGTTTTGTGAGGTTGTGATTAGTAGCATTAGCAGACATGCTTTGGTTATCAAGGTTAATACCACAGAAGGTGAGAATTTTTTGAGAACAGTTTGTTATTTCTCTGGAAAATATGCATCTAAATTTCACGAAACAAAATCGTCCTTAAAATACCACAAGACGTGAGTCGAGTGGTATTTCGGTAGGATTTTGTTTTAGCCAGAGGAGTGGATATATTTCTAATAAGAAAATATTTTACAAAATTATATTATCACAATTACATCAATAACATCATTATTATTATTATTATTATTATTATTATTATTATTAATATTATATTTTTGTTTTGATTTAAATATATATCATAGATAATATCTACAACAAAAAACATTACATTTTAAATAAATATTCTCAAAACAAAAAATCTAGAAAACAAACAATATTTTATGGTTTCTATTGAATTGGAACGTAATATTAAAATGAATGAAATTGAGCTGTTGATAATTATGTTTATAGGTAAGGAATTCGAAAAGGTCAATTTACCCAACGGAAAACAATAAAGCTAAATACTCTGCGACGTTTATATTTAGATGAAAATTGCATTTGACAGCGTCCCTTTTACCTAGTGCCGTTATTCACTTTTCCTTCAATAACAAAATATATAAATATACAGAACAAAATAGTAGTATATATAGTCTAAAAATACACACGTTCTTCTTTTTTTATTTATTCTATTACAATGCATCATGGAGTCTTAATTTCGAAGTTAAAACTTTTTCGATTTTTGAATAATGCAGTATTTTTTACATAATGGCTATAAAACTCAAAAATATTTAATTTTCTCGGGGGCGTCCCAAGGACCGCAATTGGACCCTCTACTATTTTTTACCTATAAACGATTTATGTGAAACAGTAAATTGCTGGTGACTCAAAAAGATTTTTCCGTAATTAGTAGCATAAATGATTGTATTTCATATCCAAAATTAGCTCGAAAAGTTTGGACATTTCTATTCTTTTTAACTGACTTCAAAAAAAGGAGGAAGTTCTCAATTCGTCGGAATATTTTTTTTCTATATGTTCAGCGATTTTTCTTTACCACGTAGTCCGATTTCTATGATTCTTTCTTTGATAGAAAAGAGGTCCTTCGGGGATGGTCTCATATAAATTTGGTCAAGATCTGATGATAGGATCGATGAGAAAATCATTAAACTCCCAATTTTTAGAGTCGGCTTTTCTTTTATAAATAAGTTTTTCTGGGGCAGCGGCCTGGCTTAGCAAGTTCACTTCTGCGTATATTAATATCTGCAGTTAAGCAGGTTTCATACCATACAGGATGCATGCGTTATACCAATGAGTACGAGGCATAGCGTGGGGTGTGCCATGTTTTGGAGGAGATGTAAAGCAATCGGTTCCGGGTCCAAACTTTTGATCAGATTATTAAATGCCTCTTATGGAGTGTTTTTCATAAAACAATCTTATGTATCAATAAAA
Source organism: Psylliodes chrysocephalus (assembly GCA_927349885.1). Taxonomy (NCBI): domain Eukaryota; kingdom Metazoa; phylum Arthropoda; class Insecta; order Coleoptera; family Chrysomelidae; genus Psylliodes; species Psylliodes chrysocephalus. Next base: position 19,788,736 of record OV651820.1, read on the forward strand.
TATTATTAATATTAAAATCTATCACTAAATATCAGTTTGCGGAAAACGTCAGTTGTGACAAAGTTGTGTACTTTGTAGAATGATGATAGAACATTAGCTATTATTTGAATCTTTTGCTCTAAGATTCTTTTTTTATCGCTCAATGTATTATTCTGCTCAACTATATCATTTTTTGACTTCTATTAAATGGCTCTTTTCGGAAGAGAAGATTAATTTTACATGTTAAATTTTAATTTGTCGCCGATTTAGTATTATTACGAAAAAAATTGATGTGGATAAAGGAACGATTAATTGTCGTTACATTTATTTGTTGTAAAAACAACCTTTTCTGTCATTAATTATTTCTCCATTAAAATTAAGAAATTCGCAATTAAATCAAACCCGAGATAACGACATGAAAGAACTTATGTTTGTTGGTAATATGGCTACAGTGGCAGATTACGAATATAATTAACTTTATTCATTGATTTTCTTCCAGATATACTAAGTAGCTACTTACACTGCGAAGGTGAACATAAAGTTAAAATAGTATTATACAGGGTGTTTTTTAAACATGCGGCAAAAATTCAAAGGGTTGTTCCTTGGACTATTCTAAGAATATTTTGTCCTTTGATAATTTTAGAAAATCCGTTTTTTTACAAAGATATACAGGGCGAACAAAATTTTAGACTAACATCATTTTATTACCAAAAAATACATGTAAATGTTAGTTAATCTACAAGAACTGTTAAAAATGACTACCTCCATCAAGAATGCAAGCATCCAATCTTCTCCTCATTGACTGCCGAACTCTTTCAAAAACACCAGGTTCGTTTCATATTGAGTTACACCCAGCAATTATTCGAATTTGCAAGTTTTCCACATTTTCTACTGGAGTACTATACATTAATTACTTTAGATGGCTCCATAGGAAATAATCTAGGGTGTTTAAGTCCGGGGAACGAGCGGGACATAAATGAGGCCCTCCTCGACTAATCCATCGATCTCCATATCTTAGTGTCAGAAACGCACGAGCAACCAAACTGAAATGCGCTGGTGCACCATCGTGCATAAACCACATTGCATTTCTTATTGTTAATGGTACATCATCCAGAAAATCAGGTAGAGTTTGTTCTAAAAAAACTTGCGATACACTTCACTGGTAAGTCTTGCTGGTAGAAATACCGGCCCTATTATCCAGTCATCCATAATTCCAATCCAAACATTCAACGAGAACTGTTGTTGAAAACGATTTTCAATTACCTTATGTGGATTTTCGTCAGCCCATACATGGTTATTGTGAAAATTGCTTATTGCATTTCTTGAGGAATTCGCGTCATCGGTATAAAGAATAAGCGTCAGTAGTTGAGGAATTTGAATTTGCACTAGTGTGTGCAAAAGCCATTGACAAAATGCAATACGTGGAGGAAAATCAGCAAGAAGAAGTGCCTTAACGCGTTGTATGTGGTATGGTTATAATAAATTGTCCCTAAGAATTTTCCAAACAGTCGAATAACTTACATTAAAAGTATTTGCAATTTTTCGAGTAGAAGTACACGGATCTTCCTCGATCATGTCCAGCACATTTTCTTCCACTTCCACCGTTCTTGCTGTATTTGGCCTTCCTGGTCCTCCACTTCGTCTCAATGCGCCTGTGTCATGAAGACGTTGATGAATATTTTGGAACAATTGTCTTTCAAGAATATTACGGTCAGGAATTCGTCCAATGTACAAGCTCCGAACTTCTAATAAATTTCCTTCAGCAAGACCATAAATGTAATGCATGTCAGTCATCTCGGCGTCTGTATAGTGATTCATGATAAAGTCAGTAACAAAATTTCAACTACCAAATTATCAATCACTAGACGAATTCAAATGAAATCCAGATTTAATCTGTATTTCTTTTCGATGTCTGAACTTTTGCCTGTTTTAAGTGGAAAAAATAGCCGTTTTTAGTAATTGGAATGTTGTTAAAAAACAATAAAAATAACGAATTTTTAAAAAAGTTGTACGTTCTTGCTTAACACAGTGCAGTACCTATTTTTATTTAGACTATTAATAATTTTAAAAATAATAAAAATTGTTGGGGTGGGTGGCTCAGTGGTAGTCTCTGCCTGTGGATCCAAGGATCCCAGGTTCGAATCTCACCGTTGGCCGGGATTTTTTTATTTAATTTAATTATTTAAAATTAATTCTGATGCCTTGGTAGGATTCCCCACTCGAGCATTCACTGTTGGGTTCTAATTAACAGTGCTGTTCCTAAACTGGCGCTGGGAAACAATAACAAAGCCTACACAGAACACGAGGCTAATGGCCTTAGTAGTCGATGCCGATGACACCAAATTAAAAAAAAAAAAAAAAAAAAAACAAAAAAATATAAATAGTTTTCTCGAAAATGTTGTGCGCCCTGTATCTCCTAAACGAAAGAAACGGAATTTTAAAAATCATCAATGAACAAAATATTCTTAGAATAATTCAAGGAGCAATCGCTTGAATTTTTGCCGAATGTTTAAAAACACCCTCTATAAAAATAATTACACATCCCAATTTTATATTTAAATTTTTAATTTTTTCTTCTAAATTTATTTAAATAAAATTGAAACATATCATAAGTATTAAAAATAAATTTATATTTCATAGTAATTTAGATATTTCCTGGTTACATGTTTCCATTTAATAAATCGAAAAGAATAACTACAATAAAGATTTATAAGCATTCTATATTATACTCTTTACAGTTGGACCCCTTAACCTCCTTTTTGAATCAGATTTTTTTTTAAATCATTAGGTTTTGATCCTTTGTAGAAGTTAAAATTTGATAAAAATTTCAGTTTGAAAAAGTTTATTTCGATTTTGGTTAAGAATTGGGAATTTTTTAAATATTTCAACCTCTTTACCCTCCCATTTTTAGTCAGACTTTTTTTCAGAATCATCCCCTTAAAAATTTAATGTTGATATCGTTTTTTAATCCAATTTTTCCCCTTTGGTATAGGGCTCGATTTTTCTTAAAAATTTCAAGTTGTAATAATTTTTCGTTTTTGGACATTTTTAAAAGTTATTTTAAATTTGAAGAGGATTTTGATACAAAAAAAAAATTAAATTTTAATTAATATTAAAAAGTAAACCTATATTACTCTTTATATACCACTGTGTGAAGAGTATAATAATGCAATTATCTCTCAAAATAAAATATATGTGTACTACTATTTTTTGTATTACGTATTAAAACTATTAGCATTATTAGTATTCTATTGCACAACAACAAATTTCATATACTTTACATCAAATTTTTTGTTATTAATATTTTCAGTGTTCAGTATTCATACAGCTCACATTATTTCGGAAGTGTTTTAGAAATATTTCAAACTTTTCAAACATATAACATTTCAAGCACAAGTTCCTGAAATATTTCTGAAATAAATTAGTTAAATATTTCACTGAAAATGTTTCTGAAACATGGTATACATGTTACACAAAAGATTATTAAATGAGTTAAGTTGTAAAAGGCCAACAATTAATGAAGAATTTCTGATTTGTAAGAAGAAGATAGGATATGTAGTTATTTTATTTCATTTGAAATATTTCCGAAATGTGTTTGTGCTGTATGGGTAGTTGTTATCTTTACCTGTAGATATCTGCAGTAGTGTAGTAATTTAATGTAAAGAAATAGGTAATATACTTACACAATTTATAACGATTGGTGAATTTTAAATTTCTTATAGGCCACTAACGTTACCACACACTATTTCTTAATTCAATCAACAGTTGTGGCCAGTGCAACCAAAGTATAAGAATAATCACAAGTTTTGTGCAAACTAAATTAGCAGCAGTTATTACAGTCTGTTCGCTATACTTACACGGGTTTCGAATTAATTAATTATTTGTAACAAATTTAGTACCTACCCTAATGTTATTTTAATTTAAATCTGACCATTAGGGCAATTTTACCTAATTTCTTGGGAAGAGGCTTATTGGAACTGGTTGTCAATGACTAATTTGCATAATATTGTTAATCCGAAACCCGCGTAAGTATAGCTAACAGACTATATTAACTATTACAAACTATCTAGATAGATACCTACATTAAAAATGGGTTGCGCATCCGCCATAACTAGTAATAAAAACTTGCCTTTTAAATTTTGGTGTATGCATAATATTTAAAAATGGTGCGTCCACCTAATGCATAACTTTTTTTGCCGTTTTACTTTTTGGCCGCATTTACATTTTATAAATACAAGTTTATTAATAGTTACCGTTAGTAATTCTATACAAATCTGTCTTACCTATTCGTTTTTAACAAAGGACGTAGTATATTAAAATTCTGTTGTATTATATAAATTAAAATCCCTACTTTGCCAATTAAATAATCTCATTTCAATTTGGATCTGTATCTAAAATTTGAGAATAAATTATGACAATTCAATTTTTATTTTGAAAATTTGGAATATAACGAGTTGATATTGTATTGAATTGAATTTTATATTTTTTTTATCTGTGTTTTGTTTTCGGACAGGAAAAGTGTGGTGTAAATTTTGACAGCTGTTTAGACTGGGTAATTAGAAGTTCTTGCAACCGGTTGTTTAAATTTTGACTAACAAGTTAAATTTGAAATCTGAGCGTGATGTGTGTTTTTTTTTACTTTTACTCAAATAATTTTAAAGATTAAACTATTTAGTATTGTAGCAGTTTTTAGTTGATTCTTAAATATATAATAATTCATTTTAGATTTAAATTGTCAGAAGATGAAGATCAAACCTATTTTTTATTTTCTTTCATTTTTCCACGTGTCTAATAAACATGTATGAAATTACTGAATCATCGGAAGAACTATAGATTTTTCAAACAAAGTTTTGGGTAAGTACTCCATATTTATGAATTACTGAGGCCCTTCCTATGGGGCCTCAGTATTGCGTTCGTGCAGACGAAAAAATTTTCTGGCCCCAATTTTTTAAAACTTTTTTCATGTTTCTGATCATTCTAGGTCCGAAAATCCAAAAAAAAATTTTTCGTCTTTTCGTCTGTGTGTGTATATGTATACCGGCATGATATTTCTAGAACGAAAGTTCTGATTGACTTGCGGTTTTGATTTTCTTGAATAATTACTTCTAACTTAGAACCCTATTGATTTTCAGAATTTTAGATTCATCCTAACTACTTTAATAACAATTTTCTTCAAATCCGCCTATGCATTCCTTATGTGACAATTTTAGGAATTCCAACTATTTCTAACGTAAAAATTTCTAACATTCTTTACATTCCATAAATTGCAAACATTCTCTAACGACCTGTCAAACAACAGCTGTTGATAGTAAAGGTGAAATTTCTAAGGCGGGTTGCAATCTTCATACTTGCAACCATATAGCCATTTTGGAGGCTATTTTTATTCGAAATTAGTCGCCAAGCCTGCCAATTTAGGAAAAAATATATAAGCATTTTCTTAAAAATTACTTTTTATGGTGGTGCTATTAAGTGTACTACTATTTCGCCCCTAGCCACAGAAACACCTTCATCAAATTTACTGGTTCTCTGTCGCAACCCCATAGAATAATTAACCGGCAATTGTATTTGGCAAAAATCAAAATAATGCTTGGCTGAGCCTATCAAGTATCAAGATGTCAACTGTGATATGTGAATGGCTCTTAAATGTCAAATTATTTAAAAATGTATACTTCTTTTGATATTTATTGCAAATAATTTGTAGTGCATCTCAATTCAGGCTTTCCATAAATAAAGGTACAGCAAGACAGATAATATAATGTTCTTATACAAAGCACTTTTTTATTATATAAAAGAGAGGTAGGTAATGCCCATTTCAAATTTGGATCAATTATGATACCGAGGTATTTTGTTGTGTTTTTTATTTTAATTATAAAGTTGTCATTTATTTGAATGTTGAAAGAAGGCCTTTGTAAATTACATTGCTCTCTATGGATCAACTTTAACACAAAAATAGTTTTGTGGCTATAAGTTGCTATAACCTATCTTCGCAAAACTATTAATAATTTAAACATAGTAAGTAGTATTAATGTAACATCAAGTAATTTTTTAAAATAAAGTACATGGTCTCAAAACAAATAATCTATAATAAATGCGGATAAAACGAGGGGTAAAATAACAATAAATTAAGGGAAATAAGTTTTTTAAACCTTTAAAAAAAATTGTATTTTGGGAACTTTTAGTGATGGCTTGCCGTACATGAAAGTCAGATTGGTTTCTTGTATTATAGTTGTGATATTGCGAATTATATTGAATTTTTCTAATATATCTGATGCGATGGTACTATGTCATTTTTATTTTATAAATAAATATCATTCATGTACTGAACATAATTCTGAACTGAAAGCCAATTTATTTCTTTTAACATAGTTGCAATACTCATCCTTCTGTCCTTTATTAATAGAATATAAATAGGCGAAGTAAGAAGCCCAAATATTTTACATGAGCAGGCTTAAGAGGTAAAGGGGCCAATTATTATTGGATAAATTGCTCGAACAAGTTTTTAAACCCTAATCAAAAGGCGATATAGAATGGTTTTAAAAATCAAGGCTTGTGAAAATCATCACATGGTTTAACCTAAGTAATGCCAATGCTTCACAAACCAAAAAATTCAACGTGCTAATACTACTATCGGCTTTCGGTATTTCGTTCCAAGTTAAATCATTTCTCGTTTTTGTTACGCTACGAGTTTACCCTTGTGGGCCTCAGTCTCGAAAAGGTGGGAACCACCATTTTAGCGTCTCTCGAATTATTGTAGAGTTCCCAAAATAGTTCCTTGTGGTACCCCATAATACGATTTTCATGGCTTATAGTTTTCCAACTTGTACGGATTGTTTGCGGTCTTGCAAAAGTCTTTAGAAATATTAAGTGCCTTCCCTCCCCAAGGTTTCGAATAGTTGTGTGTTATAAACAGTAGGTATCGAAAGTCTTAGCAAAGAAAATAAAAATGCATAAGAAGGGTTTTTATTATCATATTACTCCTGTCCTTAAAATATGTATACGAGAGTTTTTTACTTTAGAAACTATTTTTTTTATTTGTAAATAATATTTCAATGGATTTATACAATAATTCTAAAAATTTAATTTGTCGGGATCTGTTTTTTTTATGAATTTATATCAATAATTTTCTGAATTTCAATAAATTATAATATTCTAAAATGAAATTCAACATTAAAGTTTCTTTTTATTAATATTTGAGGTCTGATTAGATATTTACTAATTATGTAGGTATATTTCTCAGAAGTCGATACATGTGGAATGTGGAGAAATTACACTGATGCTATGATTGTATTTGGTATACAGAAACGAATCATATATTGAATAGCTAAGATTCCGCAAAAAACCGCGGATAATATCCCTTCCTGGCATGTTTATTTTTAAACTATTAGACCAGGGGGTGCTGAACAAAGTTACTCAACAAGTTCTTACAAAAGGTTGAATGTATTATAATATTGGGGCAATATCCAAAATACCTACATATATCTAAAACTCTGGTCATTTAAACTTAGGGGAGGGGCTTGAAAATGATCAAAAAGTGCAGTTTAGTAAACGTTAAATATCATGAATAATTCCGTTATAGTCTAAAAGCTACCTTAGACTATAAATCCGAATCGACAGAGAAAATAAAGGGCAGCTATTGCAACGGCAGAGACCTGTCAATTTGACATGAGTTGACTAAATAGTATAAACATCTAGTGTCCTATACAAAATATGGTTCATTTTTAGGGTTCTGTACCCGAAGGGTAACAAACGGGACCATATTAAGCCACCACTGTCCATCTGTCTGTCAGCTCGATCTTAATAAAGTACTTAAAAGATACCTACATAGTATTCAATCTTATGTGAAACCCTTCATGCCCAAGTCCGACTCGCACTTGGCCAGTTTTATTTCTTTATTTAATGTTGATTTTAAAAATCCAAAGGCAAAAAAATCAGCAGCTTTTTGAGAGCAGAGGCGTACAGAATTTCACAAAAATTAATTCGAACGAGATGACTATTCAGTAAACATGAAGTGTGATGAGCAAACTATAGCTCATTTTGTTTGATATCAAATACTTAATTTTAAAATTTAAAAGGCAGACGAAAATCTAGCTGCCTTTGGCTATCAAATTCGCTATGAAATTTTCGAAAAAAAAAAAAACCCAAATCGCTTACGTTTGTATCCAAATTCATGTCTAATTTAATATTTGGGGTATGTAGGTACTTTAATAGAAATAAACAACTGATTTTAATGATGTGTGAAGCAAAAATTAGGTATTTTAGTAGGTATAGTAAATAACAGGGAGGTATTGTGAAAATGACGCTGCAGAGGATTTCATTTAAACTTAAATTCGTTTTAATTTAATAATTATATATAGAGTTATTAATATTAGTAACTACAATAAAACTATTATCAATGAAGCATACAAGCAATTTCAACTTATCTTATGATATAGACAAGGTGTTAAAGTAAATCAGCTTATATTTTAACAAATATATGATGTATGTTGTTCAATAAAACATTTTCTAAATGGATTTACAAATACTTTTCTTATTATAGGCACCTGAAATTTTATTTCGGAATCAATAGGCTTCGTTTTCTTTTAGAGCTTGATTTTTACTAGATATTTCATGTTGATATAGCTTTTATTTTTGATTTATGATTTTTTTTAAATTTCAACCCCATTTTTAATCAGATTTTGTTTCATAATCAATAGGCTTCGTCCCCTTATAGAGCTTGATATTTCTTGAAATTTTCGTTTTTGACTTATCATGCGGACAAAAAAACGTGACATTGGACGAACGGACCGACAAAGCAAACTTATAATAATCTTCACAGACTTGTGGCGTAGAGCATTTTAATAAATTTTAAACAATGTAATAACTATTTAAGGCAATTTAACAAATTTTAATTAATTAGTTTTAATTTCACTGTTTTAATATTCAAGAGTGATGATCAGATGGCCATTAAGCAGAGTCTTGTTAATTACCTACAGTACATGTAATTATTGTTGATAATGAAAAATAAGCAATCACAAATCAGTAGATGGGTGATTCTCGTGTAACTGCGATTTTTACAATTTAAATTTTTCTAACATTAAAAATGTTTTAAAACGTTTGTTCTGCGCGTTTTTATTTTCTATTTATTCACAAAACTAAGCCTGTGAACTGGTTTTACTACAGCTACAACACAACGAAAACTGTGACAAAATTTTAAAAGTTTAATGCCACGGTACTGATATTATTTCCACGGTACTGACATATAAATGATTATTTTTTTTTTACTAATCGAAAGATCGGTATAAAATTGCAATAAAATTCAATGCAGTATGCATTAGATTGTAGTTATAAGAGGTACATTTTATATTAAAAAATTAATTTTGATAGAAATTTATGTTTAATTTTAAAAATAATAATCGGACATGCCACGGTACTGACATTTTGAGTATATTTAGGTGCAAAAAAAAATTTGCGAAGGTTTATGATCTAATTCATAATGTCAGTTGTAAAATACCTCTAAATTTACAATATTAATAACTTTTTGACGAGGAAAACTTATGCTAACCTATAAATAAAATACTGGACATAAAAAATCACAGTTATGCAAGAATTGCCCATAAAGGAAATTTATCTGAGTATTTTTTGGATATTCATTACTTCTTTTCTGAAACTATTAAAATTGGTTTTTTCGTTTTATTTTTGGAAAAACATTAAAGATTTTGGGGCCGTGGAATATAAATGAGTTTTGGTCGCTAATTCACTAAAATATTCATCAATAAGATTTAAATTTGTTGGAAATATTCTTATTAAACATCGATAAATGTATATAAATCGGATATTTAGTTAGTATAGATTTTCAGTGAAGAATAATCTATCTTTCCTGGATATTATTTTTAGTACTAGATTATAGGGGATTTAATAATGAATTCATTCAATAAATAAACATTTCAATGAAGATATTTTATGCTTGACATTCTATATTATACTTTTCGCAGTTTCCCATTTTCGGTAAATTTTTTTTATAAATCAATAGGTTTCATCCACATATAAAGCTTGATTTTTCGTGACGATTAATTTGATATCGTTTTTGTTTCTGAGTTTTTTAATAATTTAACCCCCATTCTTATTTTTATTCAGAATATTTTTTATAGAGCTTGATTTTTACTAAAAATTTCATGGTGATATCGCATTTCATTTTTGATTTATATATTTTTTTTAATTTCATTCCCCATTAAACCGCACATTTTTAATTATATTTTTTTAAAACAAAGTCCTTTTCCCTTGATTTTTGCTAAAAAAATTCAAGTTGACATCTTTTTTCGTTTTTGAGTTGCGATTTCTTTTTTTAATTTTAACCCTCCTTAAACCCCCACATTTTTAATTAGATTTATTTCAAAATTAATATGCTTTGTCACCTTATAGAGCTTGATTTTTACTAAAAAAGTTGATAGCATTTTTGGTTTTTAGTTAGGATTTTTTTTAATATTTCAAACTCCTTTAACCCCCCCATTTTTATTCAGATTTTTTTTCAAAATCAATAGGCTTCGTCCCCTTATACAGCTTGATTTTCCTGAAATTTTCAAATTAATATTCTTCTTCGTTTTTGACTTATCGTGCTGACAAAAACGACAAAAACGTCATCGGACGGAAGGAACCAATTATTGCATAATACTCTTCACCGATTACTGTGTGAAGAGTAATAAGTAGCATAATTGCTTGTACAAATAATAAATATGTATCAAAATATGGCCTATTTGAATTTAGCCTATTTTTAATAAGTATAAGTATTTTTTAAATGGTATTTTTTAAATAGCATTTATTTAAATAGTATTTTTTAAATAGCATTTTTTAAATAGTGTTTTTTTAAAATAGTATTTTTTTAAATAGCAATTTTTTTAAATAATATTTTTAATTATATTTTTTTTTTAAATATTAGTGATTTTTTGAATAGCATGATTTTTTTTTAAATACTGCTTGATTAAAACATAAATTTGTATATACCATAATGTAGCCTATTTAAATGTAGACTTTCTTTTATTAGTATTTTTTTAAATATTATTATTTTTTTAATATTATTCTTATTTAAATAATAGTAATATTTTAAATAACAGTATTTTTTAAATATTAGTTTTTTAAAATACTGCTTGAATAAAATATAATATGGCTTTTCTTGTATTAATATTTTTAAATTTTAATATTTTTAAATTATAACATTTTTATAAATATGAATATTTTGGTATTTTAAAATACTAGTACATTTAAATACTTGTATTTGTATTTTAAAATATTCGTATTTTTAAATATTAGTATTTTTAAATATTAGTATTTTTAAAATGTAGTATTTTTGAATATTGGTATTTTTAAATATTAGTATTTTTTAAAATAAGTGTTTTTAAAAATTAGAATTTTTAAACACTATTATTTTATAAAATTAGTATTTTTAAAAATTGGTATTTAAAAATATTAGTGTTTTTAAATTATTATTATTATTAGTATTTTTAAATTTTATTATTTTTAATTATTATTAGTATTTTTAAATATTATTATTTTTTAAATATCAGAATCTTTTAAAAATTAGTTTTTTGTTAAAATTTTATTACTTTTTAATATTATTCTTTTTTATTATTAACTCTAGAAAAATTAGGTTTTCACTAAATAATTTTATTGGTCAAAATGTTATCTTTTAAATTTTTATGAAAATTGGTCATAGTAAAATTAAAACAATATCTAATATTTTAAAAGGAAAATGCTTTATTATCTTATGTCATTAAATAATAGAATTCATATGTTTTTGGAAAATGTATAGGTTAATACTTTTCTCTTTTTTAGAAAACAATAATAAATATAATAAAAATAATATAAAAATGTATATTTTTTTAAATATAAATATCTATTTTTATTTATTTTTTAAATTAGTTAAATTAGTAGTAATCTGTCTGTTTCTATAATCCGTTTTTATTCCTTTTTTAAATATTGTATTTTTAATCGTTTTTATGGTTTCTGGTAATTAAGAAAATAAATTATAATTTTTGAACTTTTATCCAACAGTTGCTTTTGCTTAGTAGATAGAGAGGACCATTTATTTATTATGGTATAATATACAGGGTTTGACAAATATTTGTCAAACATTTGTCGTAGTCCTATAACTCTTATTTTACAAAAATAAGAATAGTATTTAAAGATATTCAGCAATGACATTGAAAACAAAATATGTCAAAAATATTTTATATATACAGGGTGATCCGATAATAATTGTATGATTCAACTATTATTTTTAATTAAATTATTTATATTTTCGCTCATTTTTAAAACCTTTATTGTCATTGTTGTATACCCCTAAATAGTTTTTTCAACTCTTAATTTTTATCATAAAACAATAGTTTACCCATTACCAACCTAGAATGCCAGTAGGTACTATACGATAATTGTAATTCAAATAATGAATAATAGTTTTCAAATTATTTCATCAAAAAATTCTGTAAGATATTTAATGAGAACATGCATGAATTCTCGTGATAAATTTGCAAATAATTTAATTTCTTCAAAACTCAAAAATATATGTATATTTAAAGAACAAAATGTAATAAACGATGTTAATAAAATATACTGGGCGTTGCATTTAAAATAATACATATTTTTTAATTATAAAATTTTTACGAAAATGAATTCGTGTGAAAATCCGACCAAACTTTAAAAACAAATTTTTGGTATATGAAGTTATTTCAAAGTAAATAAACGCAAAATTTACCTTTAAAATCTGTCATGCTTATTTTTTTTTTTTAATTCGCCAATGAAAAACTTTGAGTAAAATTATAATCCACTAAATACAGCTTACTTAATATAAATCGTTATAAAAAAAAGAACTTACCCCTTTAGGTGCACTATGAACGACAACTAAAAAGAGAGCGGCGATAACCGCGATTAAAACAATGAGTGAACGCATCCTTTTATCGGGAAAGAATGAAGATGTCTTGTGGCGTTCACTATATCCTCCAATAGCTTTTATATACCGGGAGTCTTATCCCGATTTTCGGGGGAATCTCTTCTACGGCGACGTCATCTCTGATATCTGCTTAACAGGAGTAACCCACGCAGGTGCATTAATTCGCTTTAAAAGCTTTTTTGATAACGGTTTTTTCCTATGATCCGCCGATGTCATATTGTCAATGTCACAAAACGAAGTTCGTTTAGTTCGATGAACGCTTATAGCATTTGCTAAAAGTAGTAAGGAAAAGGTATGGTACGAAAGTTTGAAATAGTATATTGTGCAACAAGTGCTTTTCTGAACGTGTGGCACACTATACTTTTTCTACAACCACAATTTGGTAAATATCTAGTTTGAAATCTTTTCGATTCCGGAAAAACTAAGCATACGTACTTGTAGGTATTGCTATTGTAAACAAAAAGTTAGGAATTCTTTTTTCTAACTCAACTAGTTCAGTTCTAATTTGCCTTTCCAACTCTACTCTAACCGTTTCTTGTTGTTTTAAATTAGTTTTTAAATTCTCTTGCTGTTGTGCTAAGAGATTATTTGACTCTTCAGCTGACCTACCTTTTTAAATTTGTACCAAGCCATTTATAACCTCCACTTCCGCTTTTCTATGCCTCTCCTTCTTCTCCTCATCTTCTCGCTTTTTCCTCTTCTCTTCTTCTTCCTTCCTACGCCTTTCCTTTTCCTCCTCTTCTTTTCTTCCTACGCCTTTCCTTTTAGTCCTCTTTCTCCTTCTGGCGCCTTTCCTTTTCCTCTTTCATCTTCAAAAATCATGCTGGTGGGCCTGAAGCATCCATGTCTGTTTCGTACTCAGTGGATCTACACCTTTCCCAATTTTAGTTCAAAATATACCAACTGTATTTCCAAATATTCATTTGAATATCGTAAAGCATAATTTGAATTTCCAAACTACTTGATTTTCGTAGTGTATCATTTGTATTTCAAAAAGCGTAAAGTTAATTTCAAAAGTTATCAATTGTATTTTAAATTTGTAATTTTAATTTCCAAAAGTATAAAATGTATTTTGAATTAATCAAATTAATTTAAAAAATTACCATTTTAATTTTCAAAATAGTAATTTTTATTTCAAAATATATCAAATGAATTTTATAAAGTATCATTTGAATTTCAAAAAAATTACACATAAATAAGGTTTGTTTACTCTAATAAGTGATTGATATGTTATTATTTTATCAACTTGTTTGGCTTCTGTCAATGTGACAGAATGTTAATACATCTACAGTGAAGACGTATAGGTTTCAACAAGGGCAGTTAATATAACATTTTAATCCGTCAGATAGTGACCGATGTAGGCGACCCATTTTCGCATACAAGCCTCGAATAGAGTTGAAAATTACATCGATGTTGAGTAGAATAAAATAAAATTTACGAGTGGCTCTTGGGGATAACAGATGGAAAATTCTATTTTTATCTCCAGGAGCCACTCATTCTACTTAAAATCGATGTACTTTTCAACCCTCTTCGAGGCTTGTATGAGAAAATGGGGCGCCTAAATCTGTCACTATCTGACGAATTAAAATGTTATATTAACTGCCCGAGACCTACTAGATGACTTGTTTTTTAACCACGTGATGGCAGGTGGTAAGTATTTGGTGACTAGTAGAGTGGAAAATGCTGGACGGATATTGTTGAAATCCGAGGAGCACAGCTTTAATTTTGAAATTATTTTAAACATATTAATTAAAAAATGTCGGACGGAAATTGTTTTTTTTTTAAACTTGAATAGTGTTAGAAATAATAAGATATGGGGTGTTGTGTTACTTATTTGAAAATGCAACGTTTTGTCTCGTCTCAGAAAGTGACGAGCGGTCGCAGCTTGCTGAATTAGAGAGGATGAGCAGGAAACTTTTTCGAAATAATTGGCGTGCGAAGAATTTGGCTGCTGATCTTGTAATTTTGTTATTTTTATTTGATACGTCTTTTCTTTTTAACCGACTCCAAAAAAGTCGAAGGTTCTCAATTTGTCGCAATATATTTTTTTTAAATATGTTCAGCGATAATTCTTTAACACGGTGTCAGATTTCAATGATTCTTTGTTAGAAAGGGGGTACTTCAGGGGTGGTCCCATATAAATTTGGTCAAAATCTAATAATTGGGTCCATGAGAAAATCTTCAAACTCTTCATTTTTTATGTATGTTTAGCGATAATGCTTTACCACTTTAGCCGATTTATATGATTCTTTTTTTGTTAGTAAGGGGGTAGCTCAAGGGTGGTCCCATATAAATTTGGTTAAGATGTTGTGCTGGCATCTTCACGTTTTTGAAGTCGGTTTTTTTAAATTTTTAATTTCTAATACTTGTTGTTTAATATTTTTATAAATTAAGAATAATACAAAATAATAACCAGTCTTTACATAAAAAAACCGACTTATACATACATAAAAAAAAATTAATTAGGGTAATCTTTAAAACATATTTATAATCTAGTGCTACATGAGTGCATTCTTGGTTTATTTTAGTTTTTTTGATCGAATTCCGTGAAAATGAATTTTAAAACTACTAAAAACATGTAAATTTAAATTATCGATGACTACTTAAAATAATCGATAGTTTTCGGTAGTAACACACTATCAATTATCGATAGTGCAATTGCTAATTATTTTTTGTCTTTATCATACGTATAAGAGAGGTACTGAGATTTAAAAGACAGCAATTCCTTGCTCTTTGCTCGGACAAAGCACATACAAATCGAAAATACTATATCTATTTCCCTAAACTGCGCATGCGAATTACAATCTCACGATTTTTTCATGATCAAGATCACGAATTTAGGCTCAGTACATCTGGGATCCCTGCCAGGCAGAACGATTTGAGTCGCCTTGAGTGTCTAGTGTGGTCAGCTGCGGCTGTTGGCGGCTGATTCTGACGCATAATGTTCTATCGGTAATCACTTGGTAACTAAATAATTATTTGAACGAAGTTTCAAAATTTTCAAGACAAGTGTATAATAAAAACAAATGGATATTATATATTTTAGCGAATTATATAAATGTTTTAATGAATTAGAAGATAAATATGACAAAACTATTACTTGTACATAGTTTTGACAATTTCCAATAGAGAGTAAAAATGATTTAAATTGATCATATTTTAAAATAATGGTCAAAAAAAGTGGCACGATTTTTGGAATATCAGTTATTTTACTTCTTATCGTATAAAAAATAACCACCCTTAATATCAGACGGGAAATAATCGTTTCAGAAAAACTATCGCTACCCTTCTAATAAATAAAAATTATGATTAGCTTATAGATAATGAATGAATTGTAATGTTATTTTCGATACCGGGGTCCATTTTTTTGCGAAGTATAATTAGCTTTAAAATAAACTTTATGGTTTTCTTTTTGAACGAGTGAATTCACGTGAACGCTGGGTCTTGCTTTTAAGATCACGATTGTATCAATAGACTATGAGCTAATCGCGTCATTCGTTTGGGATGATGACGTGAATAAGTATTTGTTTCATTTATATTACATAAAAGTGTCATTTATTTCATATTTAACGTAATATTTAAGTTACCTAAAGAAATAGAGCAAACGAAATAAAACTGGATTGAGTTTGCCATTAAAAGTATTAATATAAACCAGCGGTTCTCAATTTTTTGAGGTCCATGCCCTCATTTATTCTATTGTATAGGTTCAAGACCGCTTTTTTATTCAAAAAGGACGATAGTATAATAATAATAATAATAATAATAATAATAATAATAATAATAATAATAATAATAATAATAATAATAATAATAATAATAATAATAATAATAATAATAATAATAATAATAATAATAATAATAATAATAATAATAATAATAATAATAATAATAATAATAATAATAATAATAATAATAATAATAATAATAATAATAATAATAATAATAATAATAATAATAATAATAATAATAATAATAATAATAATAATAATAATAATAATAATAATAATAATAATAATAATAATAATAATAATAATAATAATAATAATAATAATAATAATAATAATAATAATAATAATAATAATAATAATAATAATAATAATAATAATAATAATAATAATAATAATAATAATAATAATAATAATAATAATAATAATAATAATAATAATAATAATAATAATAATAATAATAATAATAATAATAATAATAATAATAATAATAATAATAATAATAATAATAATAATAATAATAATAATAATAATAATAATAATAATAATAATAATAATAATAATAATAATAATAATAATAATAATAATAATAATAATAATAATAATAATAATAATAATAATAATAATAATAATAATAATAATAATAATAATAATAATAATAATAATAATAATAATAATAATAATAATAATAATAATAATAATAATAATAATAATAATAATAATAATAATAATAATAATAATAATAATAATAATAATAATAATAATAATAATAATAATAATAATAATAATAATAATAATAATAATAATAATAATAATAATAATAATAATAATAATAATAATAATAATAATAATAATAATAGAATAGAATAGAATAGAATATCGTTTATTGACTACTTTACATACATTTGGTACATTTGAAGTCATGAAAATACAAAATATAAAAAATATAAATTAACATAAAATAAAAGTTACAATAAAAATACATATAAAACACATGGACAAAAATACATTAAAATTCATTAAATTAATTCTGTTAAAAATTCGTCAACGGTATAAAAACAATATTTCAATAGAAAAGCCTTTGCAAAATTTTTGAATTGCAGTTTTGTCATTGATTCAATATCAATATAAACAAAGTATTTACAAATGGAATTATACAATGAGACATCAAGTGAATTATTTTTAGTTGTTTTGATTCTTGATTGGCTTATAATCAAATCATTACAATTCCTTGTATTATACGTATGTATATCGATATGCTTTTTAAATTTATTTATATTGTTGTGAGTCTCAATAAGTGTTTCTAATATATACATGCAGGGGAGTGGCAATATTTCCAAATTCTTAAACAGATTTTTGCAGGGCGAGTTGTAAGGAGCATTTGCAACTAGTCGCACTACTGTCTTTTGTAAAACAAACACCTTGTGAGCATTGATGGAATTTCCCCATAATAGAACCCCATAATTAATATTGCTGTGAATCAGTGCAAAGTAAGCAGATTTTAATAGGTACTCAGGCAGACATGATTTCAGTTGGCGTATGACAAATATTTGAGTTGCCAGTTTTGAACTTAGATAATCCACATGGGGAGTCCAATTCAAAGAAGTGTCCAAATAAACTCCAAGTAATTTAACAGGTTCTGATTTTACGACCCATCTATCTGAACTAAATATCAAATTACTTGTTTTTTTTTCATTTAATTTTAATCTGTTTGCTGAGAACCATTCTGTTACCATGGAGGACTCCTTTGTATAAATATTGTCTGACAGTATTGTGGTGTCATCAGCAAACAAAATACAGAAATTTTCTATAGCCCCTGGAAGATCATTCACAAATAAAATGAACAAAATTGGCCCCAAAATCGAACCTTGAGGTACGCCATTTGATATATGTTGAAGGCCTGACTGCCTATTCTCATATACCACATACTGGAGCCTGTTCTGTAAATAAGAAGCAAAAAGGTTCAGTTCTTTTCCCCTTATGCCGTAAAATTCTAGTTTTTCTAGAAGGAGATCAGTGGGAACGCAGTCGAAAGCCTTCGTTAAATCATACATGGTTGCCATTGTACTATGACCATCATCAAGATGTTTGACTACTTCATCTAAAAGGCAAATTAGAGCGCGTATGGTGGATTTATTTCTACGGAAACCAAATTGGAACTCTGTTAGAAGAGACTTTGATTCTAAATAGGAGATGAGTTTTTCCTTGATAATGTGTTCAAAAATCTTATTTAAAGTTGGCAAAATAGCAATTGGTCTAAAATTATCCGGAGAGTCCAGATAATAATAATAATAATAATAATAATAATAATAATAATAATAATAATAATAATAATAATAATAATAATAATAATAATAATAATAATAATAATAATAATAATAATAATAATAATAATAATAATAATAATAATAATAATAATAATAATAATAATAATAATAATAATAATAATAATAATAATAATAATAATAATAATAATAATAATAATAATAATAATAATAATAATAATAATAATAATAATAATAATAATAATAATAATAACAATAATAATAATAATAATAATAATAATAATAATAATAATAATAATAATAATAATAATAATAATAATAATAATAATAATAATAATAATAATAATAATAATAATAATAATAATAATAATAATAATAATAATAATAATAATAATAATAATAATAATAATAATAATAATAATAATAATAATAATAATAATAATAATAATAATAATAATAATAATAATAATAATAATAATAATAATAATAATAATAATAATAATAATAATAATAATAATAATAATAATAATAATAATAATAATAATAATAATAATAATAATAATAATAATAATAATAATAATAATAATAATAATAATAATAATAATAATAATAATAATAATAATAATAATAATAATAATAATAATAATAATAATAATAATAATAATAATAATAATAATAATAATAATAATAATAATAATAATAATAATAATAATAATAATAATAATAATAATAATAATAATAATAATAATAATAATAATAATAATAATAATAATAATAATAATAATAATAATAATAATAATAATAATAATAATAATAATAATAATAATAATAATAATAATAATAATAATAATAATAATAATAATAATAATAATAATAATAATAATAATAATAATAATAATAATAATAATAATAATAATAATAATAATAATAATAATAATAATAATAATAATAATAATAATAATAATAATAATAATAATAATAATAATAATAATAATAATAATAATAATAATAATAATAATAATAATAATAATAATAATAATAATAATAATAATAATAATAATAATAATAATAATAATAGAATAGAATAGAATATCGTTTATTGACTACTTTACATACATTTGGTACATTTGAAGTCATGAAAATACAAAATATAAAAAATATAAATTAACATAAAATAAAAGTTACAATAAAACACATGGACAAAAATACATTAAAATTCATTAAATTAATTCTGTTAAAAATTCGTCAACGGTATAAAAACAATATTTCAATAGAAAAGCCTTTGCAAAATTTTTGAATTGCAGTTTTGTCATTGATTCAATATCAATATAAACAAAGTATTTACAAATGGAATTATACAATGAGACATCAAGTGAATTATTTTTAATAAATAATATATAACATAAATTATAAAGTTGTTATAAATTAAAGTAGTTATGAAATAAAATAGTTATAGTTATAAAATAAATAGTAATAAAACAATAAAATAGGTATCAATAAAATAGTTATCAATAAAATAGTTATAAGATTTAACAAGAAAATGACATATACTCCTGTACACTGTAGAAACAATTTTTCTGTAAGAAGTCTTTCACGAATTTGTAAAATTCTTTGTTATTTAAGAGTTTAATATTTTCATTTTTATATAAATTACACAGTTTGTTATAAAGATTGAAAGAGTAAAACCAAATTTGGTAGATTTTCACACTTTTATTTTAAAAATAAAAATTTTTAAACAAACACTAACATGACATATGTTTCGAAGTACAACTTCTTTTTCAAATGTGACTATTTACAATTCGGTATCCAATATATATACAAAATAATTTAACAAAACAAAGTACTTAAGAAAACATCAATAACATTACAAAATAAACTAACTATTTAAAGTAAATAAGGGTACTTAGGTAATTATAATATCCATCAAATAACAATAAGATAGCCCATTACCGGGATTATCTCACAGAAAACTGGGAAAGAGGTTTAATAAGGGTGAATTATTAATATCTAATTGATCATTTAGTAAGTTATCTGAATTTTTAAATCTATTTATTTCAAGTGTTTCTAAATGGTTTAATTTAAGGCTCTTATTTTCTACATGTAAAATTTCAAAGTTGTCTGTAAAAGAATGATTTTCAGCTAAAATATGATTTTTGTTTGTTAAATTATTTTGTATATATATTGGATACCGAATTGTAAATAGTCACATTTGAAAAAGAAGTTGTACTTCGAAACATATGTCATGTTAGTGTTTGTTTAAAAATTTTTATTTTTAAAATAAAAGTGTGAAAATCTACCAAATTTGGTTTTACTCTTTCAAAATTAAATGGATTTTCATCAAGTAAAGGCCGAAACAATAAATAATGTTATAAAGATGTTTATCAAGTTTATTGTTCTGTGATATACAAATTCGCGAATATGGTACTATCAGGTTTTCACGCCCCCTTGTACTGTATTGGTGGATATCCGAATGTGATGAAATACTAGACAATCGACTGTGTATAGCAATTAACGATTGAAATATATACAAACAAGGGAGCGGTAAAATCTCATATTTTTTAAAAAGCTCCTGACAATGGTCGCGACATTGTGCACAATCTATAATTCTGACAGCGGCTTTTTGCAGTGCAAAAACCTTATTTGCAAACCTACAGTTTCCCCACAATGTCACTCCATATATCAGGTGACTCTGCACTAACGCATAGTAGACTGTTGTCATTATTTTGTTATTAATCGAGGAGCGTAACTGCCTCATGACAAATATTTGAGAGGATAAACGTGAGCACAGATTCTCTATATGAGCTGACCAGGTTAGACTAGTGTCAAATGTTATCCCCAAAAGTTTTACGGGCTGAGACTTTTCTGTCCATTTGTCGGAGCTAAAACAAATACTTTGTGTTTTAGTATTATTTAAAATTAATTTATTAGTAGTGAACCAAGTTTTAGCTGTATCTAAATTTTCTAGTCTCTCGTGTTCTCCTCCTCTTGTTAAAAATGTGGTGTCATCAGCATATAAGACAACCTTGCTTAAATTATATATGGCATTAGGAAGATCGTTTACATATAATAAAAATAAAATCGGTCCCAGGACAGAACCTTGTGGGACTCCGTTTTTTATGTTTTCTATCTGGGAGTCAGTGTTATTAAAGCTGACGTATTGCTTTCTATTTTTCATATAGGATTCAAATAATTGAAGTTCGTTGTTACGAAAACCGTAGTATTCCATTTTTCTTATTAGGATTTCGATATTGACGCAGTCAAAGGCCTTGGTGAGGTCACACATAGTGGCATAAGTGTCTACACCCTCATCAATGCCTTCCACTACGTCTTCGGTCAATTTAATAAGTGCACTAGTGGTTGATCTATTTTTTCGGAATCCAAATTGA
This sequence comes from Psylliodes chrysocephalus, assembly GCA_927349885.1. Classification (NCBI taxonomy): domain Eukaryota; kingdom Metazoa; phylum Arthropoda; class Insecta; order Coleoptera; family Chrysomelidae; genus Psylliodes; species Psylliodes chrysocephalus. The sequence goes on from OV651820.1 coordinate 19,811,030, forward strand.
GCAGATGTTATTATATTCTTCCGTTCCAAATACGAAATTAACTTATCTTTTAGAAGAATCTCGAATATTTTTGATAAAATTGGAGTTATTGCTATAGGTCGAAAGTTATCAACTACATCAATATCTCCCTTTTTGTGAATAGGTATGATTTTTGAAATTTTAAATGTTTCGGGCCAATTACCTTCACTTATGCACTTATTAAATAAATGCGTTAAAGGTTTTAGTAGCGAGCTTAAAGATGCTTTGATCATTAAAGCATTAAATCCGTAGTAATCAAGGCCTGGTTTATTTTTTAGCGATAGGACCGCCTGTCGAACATCAGATTCAATAAGGGGTGTCATAAAGAAAGAAAAAGTTGGTTTTGGAATAGCTTGAAGATATGTCAAAGGGTCAATTTCAGGACATTCTATTTCTTTTAAAATTTTTTCTGATATTGTTGTAAAAAAGCTATTGAAATCGTCCGAATTTAATGTAGTGGGCGTTTTTGTTTTAGTTTTTCCGTGCCTTTCGCCATTTACGATATTCCAGATTGCCTTTGATTTATTTTCAGCGTTTGAAATTGATTCCATACAGGCCTTCCTTTTTCCCTCTTTCACCGATTTTTTGTATTTTTTGCGAGCCTCGCAATATGAAGACCATTCTAGAGGCAAATTTGATTTTTGAAATTTAGATCTGAGACTAAATACCTCTTTGCGCATTTCCTTTAGCTCACTAGTAAACCATTTCATACCATTATTTTTATGCGAGATATGTTTTAATGGAAAGCATATGTCTGCATTATTTGTTAATACTTCGCAAATTATATTTGCACATTGATTTGAATCTAGATACTCTAACTCTAAACTGTCCCAAGAAATTTTATTTAACTGATCAGCAAATATAGAAAGACTGTGGTCGTTAATGATTCTTTTTTTATAACATATGTTTTTTTTTAAAGGAACAGACTTATAAAACAAGTAAGTGCCAGAATGGTCAGACACAAGTGGTTCAAAAACTCCAGACGATAATTCCTCATCATTTAAATTTGTAATTATATTGTCCAGACAAGTTCTGGAAGTTGATGTAATTCTCGTTGGGATGTGTATCAAATGTGTCAGCCCATACATGGTAAAAATATTCCGAAAATCTTTGGCATAATCAGTGTTTCCATCAAGGTCCATATTAATATCGCCAGTAATAATAATATTTTTAAACCTCTTGGAAAAATAATCAATTAATTCAGTGAGTTTATTTATAAATACCAAAATATCACCTTTACTCGATGATCTATATAAAGCTATTAAAATACAGTTTTTACCTTTAATTTCTGCGGCACAAAACTCAGCATCGACCGGTTGACAAAAAATACTTACATCTACACTAACAAATTGCAAATTATCCTTAGCAAATATAGCTACTCCACCGTGTAATTTACGATGATGCCTGCAGAAAGATGAAATTAAATTATATTGGTTTATTTTAATGTTTTTTATACTTTCCGAGTCCAGCCAATGCTCAGTAATGCATAACACAGTGTATGGATTTTTGCTTATAATAATAATAATAATAATAATAATAATAATAATAATAATAATAATAATAATAATAATAATAATAATAATAATAATTAATAATAATAATAATAATAATAATAATAATAATAATAATAATAATAATAATAATAATAATAATAATAATAATAATAATAATAATAATAATAATAATAATTTTAATAATAATATTAATAATAATAATAATAATAATAATAATAATAATTAATAATAATAATAATAATAATAATAATAATAATAATAATAATAATAATAATAATAATAATAATAATAATAATAATAATAATAATAATAATAATAATAATAATAATAATAATAATAATAATAATAATAATAATAATAATAATAATAATAATAATAATAATAATAATAATAATAATAATAATAATAATAATAATAATAATAATAATAATAATAATAATAATAATAATAATAATAATAATAATAATAATAATAATAATAATAATAATAATAATAATAATAATAATAATAATAATAATAATAATAATAATAATAATAATAATAATAATAATAATAATAATAATAATAATAATAATAATAATAATAATAATAATAATAATAATAATAATAATAATAATAATAATAATAATAATAATAATAATAATAATAATAATAATAATAATAATAATAATAATAATAATAATAATAATAATAATAATAATAATAATAATAATAATAATAATAATAATAATAATAATAATAATAATAATAATAATAATAATAATAATAATAATAATAATAATAATAATAATAATAATAATAATAATAATAATAATAATAATAATAATAATAATAATAATAATAATAATAATAATAATAATAATAATAATAATAATAATAATAATAATAATAATAATAATAATAATAATAATAATAATAATAATAATAATAATAATAATAATAATAATAATAATAATAATAATAATAATAATAATAATAATAATAATAATAATAATAATAATAATAATAATAATAATAATAATAATAATAATAATAATAATAATAATAATAATAATAATAATAATAATAATAATAATAATAATAATAATAATAATAATAATAATAATAATAATAATAATAATAATAATAATAATAATAATAATAATAATAATAATAATAATAATAATAATAATAATAATAATAATAATAATAATAATAATAATAATAATAATAATAATAATAATAATAATAATAATAATAATAATAATAATAATAATAATAATAATAATAATAATAATAATAATAATAATAATAATAATAATAATAATAATAATAATAATAATAATAATAATAATAATAATAATAATAATAATAATAATAATAATAATAATAATAATAATAATAATAATAATAATAATAATAATAATAATAATAATAATAATAATAATAATAATAATAATAATAATAATAATAATAATAATAATAATAATAATAATAATAATAATAATAATAATAATAATAATAATAATAATAATAATAATAATAATAATAATAATAATAATAATAATAATAATAATAATAATAATAATAATAATAATAATAATAATAATAATAATAATAATAATAATAATAATAATAATAATAATAATAATAATAATAATAATAATAATAATAATAATAATAATAATAATAATAATAATAATAATAATAATAATAATAATAATAATAATAATAATAATAATAATAATAATAATAATAATAATAATAATAATAATAATAATAATAATAATAATAATAATAATAATAATAATAATAATAATAATAATAATAATAATAATAATAATAATAATAATAATAATAATAATAATAATAATAATAATAATAATAATAATAATAATAATAATAATAATAATAATAATAATAATAATAATAATAATAATAATAATAATAATAATAATAATAATAATAATAATAATAATAATAATAATAATAATAATAATAATAATAATAATAATAATAATAATAATAATAATAATAATAATAATAATAATAATAATAATAATAATAATAATAATAATAATAATAATAATAATAATAATAATAATAATAATAATAATAATAATAATAATAATAATAATAATAATAATAATAATAATAATAATAATAATAATAATAATAATAATAATAATAATAATAATAATAATAATAATAATAATAATAATAATAATAATAATAATAATAATAATAATAATAATAATAATAATAATAATAATAATAATAATAATAATAATAATAATAATAATAATAATAATAATAATAATAATAATAATAATAATAATAATAATAATAATAATAATAATAATAATAATAATAATAATAATAATAATAATAATAATAATAATAATAATAATAATAATAATAATAATAATAATAATAATAATAATAATAATAATAATAATAATAATAATAATAATAATAATAATAATAATAATAATAATAATAATAATAATAATAATAATAATAATAATAATAATAATAATAATAATAATAATAATAATAATAATAATAATAATAATAATAATAATAATAATAATAATAATAATAATAATAATAATAATAATAATAATAATAATAATAATAATAATAATAATAATAATAATAATAATAATAATAATAATAATAATAATAATAATAATAATAATAATAATAATAATAATAATAATAATAATAATAATAATAATAATAATAATAATAATAATAATAATAATAATAATAATAATAATAATAATAATAATAATAATAATAATAATAATAATAATAATAATAATAATAATAATAATAATAATAATAATAATAATAATAATAATAATAATAATAATAATAATAATAATAATAATAATAATAATAATAATAATAATAATAATAATAATAATAATAATAATAATAATAATAATAATAATAATAATAATAATAATAATAATAATAATAATAATAATAATAATAATAATAATAATAATAATAATAATAATAATAATAATAATAATAATAATAATAATAATAATAATAATAATAATAATAATAATAATAATAATAATAATAATAATAATAATAATAATAATAATAATAATAATAATAATAATAATAATAATAATAATAATAATAATAATAATAATAATAATAATAATAATAATAATAATAATAATAATAATAATAATAATAATAATAATAATAATAATAATAATAATAATAATAATAATAATAATAATAATAATAATAATAATAATAATAATAATAATAATAATAATAATAATAATAATAATAATAATAATAATAATAATAATAATAATAATAATAATAATAATAATAATAATAATAATAATAATAATAATAATAATAATAATAATAATAATAATAATAATAATAATAATAATAATAATAATAATAATAATAATAATAATAATAATAATAATAATAATAATAATAATAATAATAATAATAATAATAATAATAATAATAATAATAATAATAATAATAATAATAATAATAATAATAATAATAATAATAATAATAATAATAATAATAATAATAATAATAATAATAATAATAATAATAATAATAATAATAATAATAATAATAATAATAATAATAATAATAATAATAATAATAATAATAATAATAATAATAATAATAATAATAATAATAATAATAATAATAGAAAGTCATCGAAGATAACTCGTAATGCAAGTGAATGATGTATCGATGCAACTTTTTAATTTTTCATAATTTCTCCCAAACAGTAAGTAGTTAAATTAATTAATACTATCTAATTGACATTTTTCCACAGCTCAAAATTCCGCCACCCCAAAATGTTGACCAAGTTTGCTAAAATATTGTTTTTTGTCGCAACTTCAAAATACCTTGTAGCAAAATTGAGGCAGATAATTTTGTTTACAAACTATTTGCTATAATCTCAGATGTATTCCAAATATTTTGTTTTTTGATTCATCCCATTATCTGATTTCTTCTGTGAGCTGCATTTTTTTAATTGGTTAAAAATTATCGAAGTTGGCTAAATACGATTATTGTGACAAAATGTGTGACATTAACAGTTTCGTATTTAAATTTGTTGTGTTGTTATAATGGTATTAACTACCGCAAACTTGGGTCGAATTCCTGATGCAAAAAATTTCATATCTCGTTGAGTTCGCGCATGACGTATTGTTGTGTGAAATATGGTTATCTGATTGGCCATGAGCGGATTAAAATTTATTTTCGCGCGCTGTTTTCAATCAGCTGATACTTCAAATTCGTAAAAGCAACGCCTTCCACCCCAGTACGTCACCGTGACGTAAAGTATTAATCTGCGTAATATCATACCTTCTTTTTATAGTATCATGAGTCGAATTGTTGGTCTACTAGAGAATGGCCGTATTAAAAGTTATGACGCCCGTACAGACTGGAAACTTTACTAGTAGGGATGTTGCGATACTAGTAAAGTATCGATACCGGTATCGAAAAGAGTATTGAAATGAAAGTATCGATACTGGTATCGAGAATGGTATCGGAACCAAAGTAATCGATATTCTAAGATGTAGAAAAACCAAACAGAAAAAGGTCATAGGTTAAGCCGACATATATTACGGTAAAGTGATCCCACAATAATCTTTTTGTATGTATTGTAATGTCAAAACTAGTAAAGTATCAAAACGGAAGTAGTTCCGATATGGGTAAAGTATCAAAAGCAAAGTATAATTACTAAATTACCCGTTATCGAAAAAAAAATATCGATACCATTCCCAGCAAACATTTTCGATATTATTAACTATAACTCGACTTAGTTAAAGTCAAATCTACTTATTGAGGTAATTATTACGTAAAATTGACTTGAAAAATATGCCTGTACTTTAAATTTACCAAATGGTTCTTATTTATGTATAAATTTACGTAAATAATACCAAGAAATCTACCTTGTACACATATCTGCTTAAAAGTAACTTTAACCAAATCAGAAAGGGGATAACTAATAATAAAAATAACTAAAAATTACCTCAAAGGTAAATTTCCTTTAAAGTAAAATTAGGTAACATCTACCTGTTATCCTACTAGGTAGATTTGGTTGAACATTTTTCTTAACTTTATACCTCTATAGTAACCTATTTGGATGCTTTATTTATACTACTCTAAAGTAATATTAGGTCGATATTGCAGAAAAATTATACTTTGTTTATCTACTTAATTTTTACCAAATAGTCGATTACTCATTTAGTTGACCTAAAAGTCATCCTGAATAAATAAATATTAACCCTATTTGGAAAATAGATTTCCATAGTCGTATTAACTTTTAAGTCGAATTAGCACAATACGCCATATTTTTTTAGCATAAGTACGATTCCAAAATTCAAATTTTTTAAATTAACTTAGCTAGAAAAAACGGATGAAAATTACAAAAAAAAAAACATTATTGATTTTCCAAAGTGGTACACATCAAATGTAACATAATTTTTAGCTCATAATATTATTATAATTTTTTTACATCATAATATTTTTTTAAATTTTTGTTTTAAGAGTATTTTGGAAGGGCATTGTTATTTCTCAAAGTAGAACTGTTAACATGTTAACTGTTAACATGCACGACAAAATTTCCTTCGCATTATTTTCAGAAAGCGTAACCTATGGATACATAAATATATATTTTTGTTACCAACATTTACACATCTTTGCAGTGAATGAAGTATATGTTTTAGTTGTGTTGGTCACTTCCTACAATATTTCTATTTTTATAGATAAAAATATCAAACAAGTATAAAATTTATCTTTTTGTGCACTTGGAGTCATTCGTCATCTGAAAATGTTTGTAGTTTCTACCTACCTAAAGCTAGTTAAATTAACATCGAATTGACGTTATGCTGACGTCAAATTTCCCTAGAGAAGTATTACTAACCAAACGTACTAGACTAGGTACTACAATGTATATTTAGGCGTAATTATGCCTATTTTGGACAATAAAACCAAATTTCGTCGTCGTCTTATTTTCCACTTAAGTCGAATCCACGTCGAGCTAACGTAAATTTTCCTTAAGAGCGTACCTACCAAATTTGAACGTTCGAACTCGAAATCGTGTACTCCATCCCATATATTATTTCCCTACCACGGCTGCCGACGTCCAAGAGGTCTTGAGTGAGTCAGAGTTACCTGAATTAAGGAAACCAGAAACCAGAACCCCATTTAGTTGTTCTTGGTGCATCGTGAGATATTGTTATAACGCAATTCGATTTATTAGAGGGTGTTTACAATATTTTTATATTTTAATTTAGTGGATAGCTGTAGTTAGATTAAATTACATTTAGGAGTTTTTTTAAGTTGTTAAGTGTATTTTTGTGAAAGATGGGTTAAATAAAATCAACATACAAACGAAAAAATAAGCGACTGGCTCGATTAAGTTAATACCAATTTTTGTTGCATTGCAACATCTGCGAAGAAACGTTCAGCATTGATAGTGAAAATCCTCAAAGGAAGACATTTAGAATTAATGCTTCAGCGGTTAACGGATCTATTTCGATTGGAATTGGGTCAAGTCAGTTGTCGGAGTTATTAAGCAGTAAGGATATACCTCCTATACCTGAACGGATGTATCGTTATATTCAAAATGATCTGGGGGATTATTATCATGAAGCTGCTTGGAGTTAGAGGATAGAAGCTGGACAAAAGGCAGCTACGTTAGCAAAAGAAAATGGGGAAGTTGATAAGAATGGTTATCCATTAACGGTAGTAGCTGACGGATCTTGGGCGAAAGGGTCTTATAAGACTAATTATAGTTCAAACCCAGGAGCAGGTGCGATTATAGAATATTACACTAAAAAAAATTTATATTTAGGTATAAAAAACAAATACTGCTCATTTTTTAATTTCTTTGGCGAGGAGAAGGACCACAGATGCTACAAAAATTGGAACGGGTCTTCAACTGAAATAGAAAGTAAGACTATTTTAGATGGATTTTACTGTAGTATGTATATGCATGGATTGAGATATAAATATCTTATTGCTGATGGAGATAGCAGTGTTTATCAAAAATTATTAGAAAGCAGGCCATATGGTAAGACGGTAGTAGAAAAAATAGAATGTCGAAATCATTTGTTGAGAAACTATTGTGCACGTTTGCGGGATATTGCTGCAAAAAGGTACAGTACCACAGGAAAGTTAGTTCCAGTCAAATTGCGTAGTTTGTTAAAATCTAATATTTTAACGCTACGAATTTCTTACGACAAAGCTGCTAAACACCATCGAGAATCTGCAGTTGCAATGGAACTTAAAATAAAAAATCTAAAGCATGACATATCTAATAGCGTAATATCATGTATTTGGTAAGCACGAGAACTGTTCTAAATACTTTTGTAAAAAGTTAGGAAATGAAGAGAATAAAGACTACACAGTTGATCTGACAGAATGCGGAATAATGAAAGATACATTGTCATCTACATAAAGAATAAAATTCCATGCGGATAGTTTAATTAAAAACCTTAATAACAATTACGCAGAACAATATAACAACGTCATTGCAAAATTTAAAGGTTTCCAGCATAGAAGGACAAAATATTTTTGAGAAAACCTTAAGCCCAAGAAAAAAATCCGATGAGTGGTTTGAGGAGCGACGAAAAAGATTAACTGCATCAAATTTTGACGAATTTGTAGACTTTGGGAATCTACTAATAAAAATAAAGTTGCCATAGACATATTAAAATGTACATTTTCTGACAATAAAAATACTAATTATGGTATAGAAAATGAAGACAGAGCTTTAAGGGAGTTGAGTGAATGTTTAGATAGTGAAATATCCAACTCAATAATCTTCATAGATTCCGAACATTCATTTTTGGCTGCAACTCCAGATGGCTTAATCGGTAAAAACCTTTTGGTGGAAGTCAAATGTTCCTTCAGCGAAAAATTATACACCAGAAGAGGCTATTGATAAAAAAAATTTAAAATATATGGTAAAAGTTAACTATAGGTTAAAAAAAACACATCCATACTATTATCAAGTGCAGGGTCAACTTCATGTGAGTGAAAGAAAATTTTGTTATTTTACTATATGGACACCAAAAATAATTCTTTATCAAAGAATTGAAAGGGACCAGAACCTTTGGAAGGAAATGTCAAAATTAACTAACTTTTATTTCGAACATTATTTAACAATATTATTGGAAGAAATTGTAAATAATGAATAATTTATTGTAATTTAATGCACTACAATTAAATATTATTATAATTCTTAGTATTTGTACGAAGAAATCTGTAAAGCATTTATTTATAAATTTATTTATAGCCGTAGTACACTCGCATGTAATAGCTTACATACATGCTCAAATAAGCTATTACTAGTACAATGATAGTGTTCATAAAGTATTCTGTAACATAATTATCTTAACACTTTACACACGAGTTGCATACAATATTTTTTTCTACTTCCGTACACATTATACACTAATATTAGAAATATAAAAGTTCCTTTTTTCACTAGTGCGAAATAATACTTTACTCACTAGTGAACAAAAAATTGTTAAATTTTACTTTACGTAAAAATTTGACAAAAATTGTACATAGCAACAAAATAACGTTTTATTTTATATTACCATTTATATGCTATATAATTCTAAGACAAATAAGTGAATTATTTTTGCTTATATCTATTTAGTCCCCAACAAAGTATCAACAGTTTTTTATTTTAATTATAATTTTCTCTAAATTTCATCGATCTAATTAAAAGTAAACAAACCGTGGATGTCGATTTTGCTAAAAGTAAATAGGCCGTGGCTGTGTGGATTAGAAGAACTGTCAATCTCTAAATTTTTATTGGTATATCATCATAGAACACGACAAAAGTATAAGTTCAAGATTAATTTCTAAAGCGAAATCACTATGTACTTTACGCACTAGTGAAAAAAGTAACTTTTATATTTCTAATATTAGTGGATAATGTGTACGGTAATAGAAAAAATATTGTATGCTACTCGTGTGTAAAGTCTCTTTTTTTGACTCATGTAATTGTCGCACAAGCAGTAGGTGAGTGCGACAACATTCACATTCGTCAAAAAAGGGTAACTTTACACACTTCTTGCATAAATAAATATTTTTTTGTACCGAAGGAACTAAAACTTGCAATTTACTCCTTCATTTTAAGGACAAAAATGTCATTTTTACTCCCTTAGGACTAAAATATTTTAGTCCCTTAATACATAACATGCTATATTTATATATTTAATTTTTATTTTTACACTGTATGTGGCAAGGATTTTTTTGTTTGTCTTTTTTGGATTAACAAAATATTATTTTAATGATTTAAAAATAAACTGCCAGTATCAATAAATATCTGTACCTAAACATATACAAAGTGTAATCATACGACCAAGAAAGCACCAAATTTTTAACTTTTTTAATCTACGTATAAAAGTATATAATAAAAACTAGATTAATTTTATTAACTAAAAAGTACTATATCGGCTTATATACATTGTTTTAAATTAATTGTATATTTAAAAATGTGGGTTCCTAGATGGGTACCTAGTTCACTGCGCAGCCAAATTTGTATTTATTTATATTCAAAATAAAGAAAGTTTCAGGTTTAAAATTAACCACCAAGTTTTATCAGGAATAATATTTTCTGAAAAAAGTGATAATAAAAAGTTTTCCATATGGAGTAGGCTTTTTGCGAGACACTGTATATATATTTAGATTAGAAAAATAATTAAAGAAATTTATAATAATATTATTAATTATAATAATTTTTAATCATACAAATAGTACCATCAAATTGAATCTCATTAATATTTTTTTACATGAATTTTTTATTGCCAAATTGTTTCAAATTGGCCCAAAATTCTTTGTTCTTTTTTGTTTTATTCATAAAAATGTATTTTATGCCTTGGACTATTTGAACCTCCGACTTTTTGTCCTCCAACTTTTGGTCCTTGAATTTTAAGTATTTTATACTTTTGACTTTTATTCATCAAATTTAACAACAACAATACCAAGAAAGAAATGAAAACCATGATTTACATTAAATATGTATTTATGTTTGTCATTTTTGTTTTTTTCTGGTTTAAGAAACGAGTATCCACGTGAATACTACACCTTATTGTTTACATCACGATTTTATCAGTTCTTCGACTTAATTACGTCATTCATTAATGACGTACACCGATAATTGTTTTGAATATATTACATAAAAGATGTGTCATTTATATTGCGCAATATTTGAGTTACCCAAAGAGATAGAGCTATGAAACTTCGTTTTAATTTAAAAGTGGTTTCCTTTCTTTATTCTTTTAGCAACGAAGAAGTAACGATGATTTTAACTACAGAATAGAACTCATGTCTGAATTTGATATTAGGATAACAAAGGTAAAGGACCCAAATATTATTTCTACATGTAGAGGCTTAAGGGGTAAATGGTCCAAATATTTTTACATAGACAGGTTTAAGGTATAAATGGCTCAATATTATTATATGATCACGTGTAAGGTGTAACAGGACCAATTTTAAGAGTTAATTGGGACAAATATTTTTACTTGGGGCGGCAAAGGAGGCAAACAGATTAAATAGTTTTACATATACGTGCAGGCTGAAGAGGTAAAGGGTACCAAATATTTTCATATAAGCAGGAGTGAATATATCAAATATTTTTACATGGTCAGCCTTAAGAGGTAAATAAACCTTATATTTTAACATGGGCAGGCTTAAGAGGGGAGGGGGAAGGAAATTATCTAAATATTTTACATGAATAGGCGTGAGTGGTAAAAGAACCAAATATGTTAATATTTTAAGGGATATATGTTCCAGATATTATTAAGCTATTGCATAGCTTTTTTTTATCGCGGGAAAAATCGAAAAATCGAAAAATCGAAAAATCGAAAAATCGAAAAATCGAAAAATCGAAAAATCGAAAAATCGAAAAATCGAAAAATCGAAAAATCGAAAAATCGAAAAATCGAAAAATCGAAAAATCGAAAAATCGAAAAATCGAAAAATCGAAAAATCGAAAAATCGAAAAATCGAAAAATCGAAAAATCGAAAAATCGAAAAACGAAAAATCGAAAAATCGAAATATCTAAAAATCGAAATATCGAAAAATCAAAAAATCGAAAATTTGAAAAATCGAAAAATCCACAATAAAATATGGGACCACCATTGACGCGTATTTTCCAGATATTTAGGGGATATCAAGTCTCAAACTTATGTTTCTTATTTCAGTTACCATAAACCTATAGTTTCAATAATAAAAATTTCTGAATAACCTACATGTATTGTAAGATAATAAAAATATTTTAAACATTATTAACTTCTCATTTATTCAATAAAAGAAAAAAATTTGTTTGCTTATCGGTCACCACGCTCAAAAAGTGTAACTTGAATTAATATCAAAGAAAATAAAAATACTGCATAAATAAAATAAATAAATAATTATAATTGCATAAGTTGATAAAAAATGCTATGCAATAGCTGTACCGCGGCAGTCCCCGAATGCCACAGGAATTTTTTAAATGGGCAAGTGTAAAGGATACAAGTACCAATTTTATATGGTTTCAAATACTTTAAGATATCGGAATATATCGAACATTTTTGGATGAAAATCTTTTATTGAAAATATTCTGTCAGCTGTCAAAATGGCCGCAATATTAGATATATAACTCGTTTAAGATATTATATATAGGAATCAATTACCTTTAAAAGCTCTTTGTAAGCCTTAGAGTTCTCATTGAGACTACCCAATTTACACCAGTGGCGTATCTAAGCATGTTTGTTATTGATGAACCTGTTAAAAAGTTCACCTGCTCTTATCTTATTCATTATTTGAGATATCTTTGAGATATCGCAGTTTATTTTTTATTTTTAAACGAAAACCATTTTTTTAAATAATAATTTTTGAAAATTCTGGATCATAATCTTTTTAAAAAATGTTCGGTCAGCTGTCAAAATGGCCGCCATATTTGATAATACTATTTCTAAATGTATTACTAATAACTCGTTTAAGAATATAATGGGAATCAATAATCTTTAAAAAAAAATTGTAAGCCTTAGTGTTCCCATTGAGGTTATCCCAAATTAAACCAGTGATGCATTTGAGCATTCATAATATTGGTAAACCTCTTAAAAATTCTACTCACGCTTATCTTCGTTATTATTTGAGAACCTTGTGTTCAACACGTTACTCAAAATGGCCTCTAGCTCTTAGACTTAGACGTCAACGCTTCACCTACCTAAAATTTCCATTCCCCAATAGCTCTCATAATCTTCCGGTCCTTTGTTCAAAATCAAGTATTTTCCGTTTCTATTATACAACGAGTTTGCCAATGGAGCCTCAGTCCGGATAAGATGGGAATCACCAATTTAGTGTTCCTCGAATTTTCAACTATATAACAATTCCAAATTTCAACAAAAAAACTTTTCAAATAATAAAGTTATTCGACCATTCTGGAACTTTATACTAACCCTATATAAAGCAAATCTACTCCCAAACTGACGTCACATGTGTGGTGGAAAGAAGCAGGGGGATATCGCGCATAGTGTCATGGCGGCGTTGACGTCATGCGCAGAGTTAGTAGGGTTGGCACGAAGTAAATAGCATATGATAGACGCAGGTTGCAGTGGTTTGTAAGTCTTTTATAGTAATTTATCATTTTATGCGGATATTTGTAATATATTATGCTGATACTTTGTTCTTTGTGAGTGGTATTAGTAAAAAACATTAAAAAATGCAGTAGGCAATTTACGAATGTAACAGTAACAGTCAAAGCAAAATATTTGAAAAAGGCATGGTTTTTTCGCTTTCCTTGACATTAAGAGGTTTGTCAGAAATGAGCAGTGACCCAAGAGCGGCCAACTTGAGGTTAAAATTCTTAAAATCCATATTTTTCATAAATAAAGTACTAAAGCAATTTAGTTGGGTAATAGAATACAGGTACATAAGTCACCAGTTGGAAATCCTAAGCAGGTAAAAATTTCCGACGTCCCCAGATGCGAAATTTTTACCCAGAGTTCCCATTTGAGAAATTCCGAGTTGCGAAGATACCCTTCTCGTTATCCTGGTTATTAAAATTATTCTTTAGAAGTAGAATGTTTTTCAACATTAAAAACCTGAATTTGAATTTGTATAACAAAAATAATTAATTAAAAAGAAAACCGGAAAAAAACTTTTACTTAAAATAAATATTTATGTATTTGCATTTATTTTCCTTCATAGCTGTTTCCTTAACTATCCCATAAATAATATCCTCTCAAATATCTCATTTAATTTTTAAAATATTGTTCTTTAAAATTCATAAAATGTCTGTAAATATTATATATTTTTCTCACACTTCGTCAGTATTTTTAAATGAGCGCCTATACAAACTCTACGCGTGACGCCATGCGCGCGGCCGTCCTATTTTTGACACTGTGAATGTCCTACCTTTTATTTTTTATAGCATGGAAAGAAAAAAGTAAATGTGCGATAGCCAAAATACAATATTCACACCACCAATTAAAAAGTGGTCATTCTGTATACAATAATAGTACTAATACGTTTTAAACAAATCATTAAAAACTCCGGTAAGTTAAGTGGGACACCAGGTATTAAAAAATGATATCACTGAACCGAAAATAATGGCTTACATTATAATAATAATTTTTTTCTTGACCGAGTAAGCATCCACGTGAATACTACGCCTTGTTATTTACATCACGCTTATCTCAATACTATGAATTAATAACGTCCATTGATGACGTGGAAATTGTTTTCTGTGACATTGCATAAAAGCTATTATGTCATTATTATTACACAACGTTTAGGCTACCCAAAGAGATGTAGCAATGAAGTCTTTTCAAGTATCGATCTATACCATATAAAAACAAAAATAAACAGTATTGGCTTAGAAATATTTTACAAATAATATGAAATGATCCACAAAAAAATGTTTCTAAAGTAGGCATTGGAAAAATTTACGTATGTCAGAAGGTACAATGATTTTCTTTAAATCTCAGTTAACGGACATGGCCCGTATCTCTGTTTTTGGCGATCATGGTTTACGTTTTAGGAACATTTTTTGTGAATCATTCTTTATACGCAGATATTACATGAGATGCTCAAAAATGTATAAACTTGGACTACTTTTCTTCGAGATATCTATTTGTTAAATAGACGACTGGGTATGTATGAACCAAAAATGATTAACAACAGAAATTGAAAATTGCTCTGAAAATAAATGTTACTTTGGAAAAAATTTGATTTTTTCGCTGGAAAATATTTAAATAGGAATTGAAGTGTATTTTATGTAAATTCCATCTTTAAAAAATTTGTTAATAAACGTCTAGCGGTACCCTATCTACTCGTATTATTATGATTATAATATGTCTTCCACAATGTGATAATTTCCTATACTTTTAAATTATAAAAAATCGAAAAATCATACATCATACATCATGTAGGTACTTGACTTGATCATCGTTTGTTATATTTAGATGGTGTTGTGCAATAATTTTTTCCACAACGAAGTTTCCTCACTTTAAAGCCTAAAACCTATAGGTACGATTTTTGGTTCACCCTCAATTCTTTATTTTAACATAAATTTTACAATTGTTTCCTTTAATTTATTCAATTAACTTCATTATAGATTGATTCTTTACTATATAATATTATCTCGGACTATTCCATTTGCCACCTTTCCACGTTTTGCTGCAACCCTCACCCCTTCGTCGACTTTGGTTTTTCCATTCAGTATAGCCCTCTCCTCGGCTAAGAGGTATGATTCTCTTCACCACACAGCATCTTCGTAAAGGTCATTCTGCACGTACTGGCTGCTCTCAACAGGCCCTTTCTGTTAGCCTGTATCTTTCGATACTCTTAGGTCCTTGTGCCAAACTGGAAGACCATAAAGCAGGATATACTAAATGACTCCATGCAATACTCTTCACCTCTCATTCGTAGGTCCTCCTATATTTGACATCAGCTGGTCAAATATTGGCGCTCTCTCCCATGCCTTACTCCCTTCATTATATGGGGACCGAAACTACCTCTGTCACTAAGCGTTATTCCCGGGTACTTTAAGGCCCTCGCCAGTATCATGATGATTTCTTTTATATTGATCTGTATATTCTCTCTCTTTATGAGCATGACTGTCTTGGTTTTTTCCTTGGTTAGTTCTAGCCCTTGTGCCCTGGTCCAGCGTGCTACCAACCTAAAGCCCTTATCCGCGATCTCCATGAGTTTTTCCTTTGCGAGTTGCAAAAGTATCGTAGGGTCCAGTTGCAGTACATACCTTCTTACCATAGCAGGTCTCATAAGTACAAACTGTTATCACCTTTCAGACAGCCTTTATTGTGCTGTAGGTTGCATCCTTGGTAATGAAAAATGTATCGAATATTATGTATTGATTATCATTATGTCTTTTTAATTTTTTATTACTTTATACATAATTGTCATACTTTTGCTAAAAATATACTTGTACATGCTCTAATTGTATTATTTATTTTTGATGGGATCGACACATTAAAAGTTCCCATTGGTGACCCCAACAGAAACGCACTTCCGGTGTAACCAGTCATAGAAACCATTACGAAGCTGCAGCAGCAAAGGAAATAGCCGCAATAGAACCAGCCATAGAAACCACTACGGAAATGCAGAAGCAACGGCAATAGCAATAGCAACAGCAAGAGCAGCGGTGGCAAAGACCAGCTTCATGGAATATACAGGGGTGAGTTTATTCATTCTACTGGCTGCTACACTCTAAATTTAACTTCATATACTTTTTGGAAAATAACAAAATTATTCTTTCGAACCATTTCTTTAAAAAATTCATAACACACAACCATATAAAAACAAACATTAACAAGAAACATGTTTAGCATACAAAAAATATAATACAAAACACATGCAACTAGCATTTTGCACTGCACACAGTACACATATATGTGCTAAAGGAACCAAATATCCACATAATAAGGACCAAATCGATCACGTGCTAAAGGACTCAAGTCCTTGGCTTTTCTACCTAGGACAATGTGACATCCTGGTAGAAAACAAGAGTAATTGCTAAAATGGTGCCAACGGTAGAATTTTTCAAGTAGAAACATCCTAGCAATTACTAGGATCAATAAACGAAAGATCACATACATTCTCAAATACTAATTATTTAATATTTGATTGGATACATACATTTTAAAAGATCCCACAAATATTTCATCATAGGCTAGTTCCAGAGTGTGTGACCTAGCACGGATCCCTGTGGAAATCTTGCTGTAACCTCCACCAACTTCCTTTTGTCGTACTCGAGCTTTCTAATCTAGATGACAAGTATTCTCTCATTATATTGAGCAGGTTCAAATTCGCCCATTTTAACATCCTTCTAATAGCGTTGAAAGCGTTTTTTGTATACTTGAATCTTTGAAAATATGGTCTATTTGATACCGTTCCCCCCTGTTTGAAGGCTTCTTCTACTCGTTCCCTTAAGAGAACTTCTCTGCGAATTAATTTTCTCCTTTGGCATAAGAACCAGTTTCGAAATCTTCCACTGGTCCAGGAATGTCTGGTATGTTAATAAGGAGTTCATGGTATCCAGCATCCACTTGCCTTCTTTTGTTATAGATAAGACATTTGATGTTTCATCATCTAATTTAACTTTTTAAGTTCTATTCTTGAAGTAGTTTGAAAGTAAGGTAACAGTTTCTAGGAAAAACCGTAGTGGCTTAGTTTTTTACATAATATTTTAAGATCAATCGTATCAAATTCATTACTGTAATCCGACATGACCAGACATGTAATTTTGCCATGATTAGTTGCATGGAATAAGTCATCAGTAATGGATGAAGGGCGGTGGTTGTATTCTGTTGTCTCCTGTATAAAATGTATCCCGCTTCTTAAAAAGAGGTATATCCGTCGCTATAAGGGCTGAATATCCGCTGTTCTACGGTTGGCAACAGTGAAACATGTCTGATTAAAAACATCTTTTTAAGTTGTCAAACAGAGGGCGTATCAATTAACTTCGGATTTATTGCAAATAGTAGGTCACTAAACAAATACACTAACTTAGTAAGGGAAACAAGCTCGCCTTTATACCAAGTAAAGTAAGGAAACATACCTTTTAATTTTTAAATAAATCTACATCATTGATCATTCTTTCATATTTCGCTGAGTTTAAACCTAACAGTCTTCATAAACGTAACATAAACATGCAGTGAGCATCATAAGTCTTACCCTCCTAACTAACTCGTTACTGGAGTCTTGTTAGGAAAATCGCCGAGACACGTCGATTTTTAATTTCTACAATGTACATTTTTGTCTGAATAGTTTACCTTTAATTTCATCCCTTACTGGAGGGGAGCAACCCTTTTGGAAAATTTTAATGTCATGGGGTGGTGAATGATAGTTCATTTGAAAGGGGGTTTTATTCTCTATTCAATCGTGCAAAAAATATTGAAATTTGCTTCATTAATTCCCCAGTAAGACTTATGATGCTCACTGTATAACATAAATGTGTAGTGTTTGGTAAAGCTTATTTCAGAATTGCAGCGACAATACATTTTCAATCCATCGCTATTTTCTGCAATTGCAAGAAAAATTGCAACAACTGATCAAAAGAAAATTAGTGCGCAGACGTGCAATACGAATTGTCGCAATTCTACTTGCAAGCAAGGAAAATAATTGCGAACTGTAAAGTGACCCAAACAAATAAAACTTATTTTTTGATTTCCGTGAAAGCTTATCTCGATAACAATAAAATGACAAAATCGAGATCCAATCGCCTAAATTCAGTCATAGACTCCGACAACAAACTTCATTATTGAAATGAAAACCATATCAAAAAGCTTTCAAACTAGATAAGGGCACCTGCGTAGGTACCGTTTACAGCGCGCCTGACGTAGCAAATAGCGGCACCTCAATCATAATCAGATTTCTTAAAAAAAAAGTGACTGTGAGTTTTATTCTGGTTATAAAAGTTTATTTGGGTGCCATAAAGGATAAAGAAATGTTCATTACAATTTTTTTGTTTATATTTCCGATATGATATGAAAATGATAATGCATATTAGAAATTACGACAATGCAAAATAAACAATCGCCTGAGAAAAACAAATTGGATTTATTTTAAACATTTTATGCAGACTGTTCAATAAGGTTCTGCATTCTGTTATTGACACTAATTAAATTAATAAATAAATTAATAGTAAAGAGTAAATTAGAGACGCGTTTGTAATTCTACGCATATTTATATGCCCACGTACCTAAATCGGTCCATGATTTCTTTTTCCTTAAAATAACAGACTTCAAGGCAGGCCCGCGCCATACATAAGGGCAAAGTCGTGTGGTGCACGACGGCGCCGAGGAGATAAGCCTCAAAACTCAAAAGAAAAAAGATAAAGCAACAAACAACATTGTCGAAACAAAATTTATAATGATAAAAAAAAACAGTAAGGAATTGATAACTATTACATTGTTTTTTATTTGTTTATTATTTTATTTTTACTCTTTGAGACGAGGGAACAGAATTTTTCGAAAATAATATATTTTTCAAATTAGAGTACGCAATAATATCATTTATTCGATAGAATACGTAACATGATATAACATGAATTGTGTAAACTCAAACAAATCTGATTTTACTCATGTTTGAGCTTGAAATTTGGCTTGCAACGAGTCAACGAGCGGACAAGCGTTTTTTCCTGTCTGAACTTGTAAGGTACGAAACTTTATAGATTAAGTGCTGCATCGGTCGCAATTTCATTTGTTTGCCAGATGCCCGATCGATAATTAACTTAGCGAAGTGAAAAGGTGCATGGGGTAAAAGATATCTGTTTTTGAAACTTTAGTTTTTAGTAGTTTTAGATACTTCTATTTTGTGTTGTGAATTGTGAATTAACCCTTTCGGTCATAGTGTCCTAAATTTGTACAAAATTTAACATGCCTCATAATGTACCTATTGGAGATTTTTATCCGTCTGTTCACGTTGTACTAAATTTAGAACGCCTATATTTAGTACCTAAAAAGGTCTGCTTCTACCCAGTTGCCAGAATAAATTTCACAATAACTAAACTTTCCAGCTTGTTGGTGTGATGACGGCACATGCTGGCAACGCTGCAAAGATCACTCAGTGTTTCCTGTTCAGACTTGATTAGGCGCTTCTAAAATTTTATTAGCATTCAGCAGTACCGTTTTGCTGCTACAACGTGGTACATCTCCAGTTTTTTATTTTTGTTTACGAGCTATTAATCCGCAAAGAACTGTACTAAATTTCAGACATTGTGATTCAAGAGGTAACATAAAGGTGATAAATTTAGATCATCGTGATCAAAGGAACTGGTAAGTAAAATAATGATTTTAGTTGATATTTGTGATACAGTGAAGTTGTTTCCAGGAAAGTAAAAATAATGAGTCGGAAAAGACCGCTAACAGAAGAAGAACTCTTTGAGCTCATAGAAAAAGGACTGTCGGACATTGAATGCTTCAGCGATGATGATGACGATGGATGGGAAAGCGACCAAGGTATGACTATAAATAAAATATTTTAGGTTGTTTGAAAGTTTATTTTTATTTATTTTAGAAATAGAGAGTGATAGCGACTTGCCTAATGCAGAAAAAGAGGTAGATAAAAGTCAAGAAGGAATTACAACTAATGAAGAAGTACAAAAAGTAGATATTCCAAATGAAATTACCCCGCAGCCTGGGACCAGCCGTGGACAGACACTTACAAAGAAGGAACAAGTTTGTATTTTTTTAAAACATTCTCAACTCACTGAAAAATCGGAGATTACTTGGAAAAAATTGAAAAATATGAAACTCCATCGACAGTACGTTGGTTTACAGAAAAAATCGACAATGTAACGGATTTGGAAAGTACTGCCTATTTTTTTATTCAGTAAATACTTTACGGAACAGTTATTCGAATTAATGGTTGAAAAAAACAAACTGTGGGCTGTGCAACAAGCTAACAGACTTACTCCCACAAATGTAAAGGAGCTCAAAGCATTTGTTGGCATCCATATTCTTATGGGAAATCTTCATTATCTCCGAATACGATGTTACTGGCATCCTGTGCTCGAATATATCACAAACAAAGCCAGTAAATAGATTTTTTTCTCTACGGCAAAAGATGCATTTTGTTGATGTCACTACAGATAATAATCCAGCCGATAGGTTTTGGAAAGTTCGCCCATTATATGACACTCTTAGAGCAAGATGTTTATCGCTCCCTCTAGAAACTTGTCTCAGCATAGATGAGCAGATGGTACCATTCAAAGGTAAACTAAACGTGAAGCAGTATGTGCCGAAAAAACCTAAACCGTGGGGTATAAAAATATTTGCACTATGTGGCGTTAGTGGACAAATGTTTGACTTTATAATCTATCAAGGGTCAACGACAGAACTCTGCCAACAACAACTAGATACATTCGGACAAGGAGCAGCAGTAGTTTTAAAACTAGCTGAACGTATAAATCAACAAAACGTCCAGTTATATTTTGACAACTATTTCTCTCACTACAATTTGCTGCAGTATTTGCGTCATAAGAATATATTTGCAACCTGCATCGCCAGACTTGACAGGTTTCACAAACCGCCATTTATTTCTGATAACGAAATGCGAAAGTCCGGAAGGGGAAGTATGGAGCAACTAGTTAGTGGTGATGGAGAAGTTGTACTCACTAAATGATTTGACAATAAATCAATCAATATGGCATCGAATTTCATGGGAATAGGTGAACAGGATTATTGTCGCAGGTGGGACAAGCAAAAGAAAGATTTTGTACAAGTATCCCGGCCAGAGGTGATCAAAAATTATAATCGAAACATGGGAGGGATTGATAAAATGGATTTCCTGTTCCTATTGATATAGCATGTGTGAATGCTTGGAGCGAATATAGAAAAAAAGCTACAGCAATAGGAGTTCCAAAAAAACAAGTTCTCGATCTTCTGCACTTTCGCAGTTACATTGCAGAAGTATTGATAAAATCAAACAAACCTATATCAAAAAAAGGGGGCGTCCTTCTGGAGGTATGGTGGATGAGGAAGCAACCCCTTCGAAAAAGAAGAAAACACCAGCTGTTAGAAGACCTTTGGCAGAGGTACGTTTAGATGGGATGGACCACTTACCTCAGGTGGTTGAAAGTTATACAAATCGTTGTAAATTACAAGTGCAAAGTGCAAAGGCAAGACTTGTTTTAGATGTTCTAAGTGTAATGTAAATTTATGTTTCTCCAAAAAAAAATTGTTTCTTTAAATATCATACTATAAAATCATTTGTATGATTTATTATGATAAAAAAATTTTCTTTTTTTTTTCTTATTTACTGTAACATTGAGTCGGTTGAGTCATCATGTCCTAAATTTATTACATACTATAAACGCAATTTCATATTTTTAAATTAGGAAACAAAAATTAGTGACCGAATGGGTTAAAAGCCAAAAACTTGCATCTCAAAAATCATTTTATATTTGATTATATAAACATAATTGTTAATTGAAGTAAATTCAAACAGAATAATTGATAACCACTAATATTACTATTTATAAAAATTTATAAATTTTGAAATAAGTAATGTTAAGAAAATACTTTCGAGTTTGAGTTTGAGACGTCGCAACATTTCCATTTTCATGAATAATTTGTCAATTTGTTTACTTACGTATTAATTTCTTTACAGTATACAGGATGTCAGAAAAAAGGGAAATTGTCTGGATAACAAAATTTTCTGAATAAAAAAAAGAAAGGAAGAACTGGAAAACCATGTCAAAATTACGCTTTTTTTTCAAAACCTGAGTCTATTTTGCCAAATATGTATTAATAACAACAATAATACAGCTGAATCCCAATATTCTGAACCTGTACTTGAAACGAGTATCAGCAGCAGACAAGAAACTGATCTTGAAAGCAATCCATCAACATCTTCAAGTTCAGCTGATAATGAGAAATCAACACCTTCAAAAATTACCAGAACGGAAAATATAAGTCAACTTTCGAAAGATGCAGCACTATAGCCAAAGAAATTGTCCTAATAATATTCAAGAATTAGTAGAACGTGGCCCTGCTCATTATCAAAACAAAAAGGATATTTATCCGAGAGATAGTTCGGAGTAAGTTTTAAAATAGTTAATTTTTTAGAATTTTACCGAACAAAGAAAAAATTGAGTGTTTCTGGTTGTTGTATTCCGAAACAAAAAATTCCCTTTACTGCTTCTGTTGTAAAATTTTTAATGACAGCGATTTGAAATCTGTTCGCCTTAGTGATGAATTTGGTTACAATGACTGGCAGCAGTTAAATGAACATTTAAACATTCATGAAAAGAGCAAGTTGCATATCGAAAATATTCTAAAATTGCTAGATCTTTCTAACCGTTTTAATAAAAATTAAATATTTGATTCTGAAATTCAAAATGTAATAAACAGAGTAACTAAATACTGGCAAGCTGTTATAGAAAGAATTTTCTACGTGATTCAGTTTTTAGGTGAGCAAAATTTAGCTTTCCGTGGAAGTAGTAATAAGTTGTTTGAGAAAAATAATGGTAACGTTTTAAAATGCATAGAAATTATTTCCAAATTCACAAAAACTATCTCGGGGATAAAATACAAAATGAAATAATCAACTTGATCGGTGAAAATATCAAATCCAAAATTTTAGAACTAACTAAAAAGACTGACTCTAGTCACCAAGAACAAATTTCAATTTGTATAAGATTTGTTAATTATTTAAAGAGCACGGGAATTAGTATAGAAGAACATTTTCTATCTTTTTGTCCTATGATGTATGGGATGAAGGCTTGACAAAATTTCTTTTGTCGGCATTAGAAAAAGAAGGCTTAAATATCAACGATTTGCGAGGTCAAATATGCGTGGTAAACATAAGGGGCTACAAAAAAAATTTTGGATTTGAATCCGCGAGCTTTTTTTGTTCCTTGTTGTAATTATAGCCTAAATTTAGTCGTCAATGATGCCGCAAAATCGAATACTTTGAGTATCATTTTTTTTATTCTTTAGTTCAAGAACTATTTGTATTTTTTTCAGCTTCTACCAAAAGCTAGTCTATTCTAAAATCAAATTTATCTAAAGTAACAAATTTAACTTTAAAACCTTTATCGGATACTCGATGGTCTAGTAGGTATCAACTTGGGGAGGTTTATGGTGCTCTGTTTGAAATAAGGAAGGAAACTTTGAAAATAACGTAAAAAATTTAGCTGCATCGTTGGCCAAAAAATTGCAACATTTTGAGTTCATTTGCATTATTATATTGTGGTATAATATTTTAAGTAAAGTTAACATTGTTAGTAAAATTGTTTAAAAACCGAATTTTGATGTTGCTCAGTGTTCTAATCATTTAAATAATTTGAATAATTTTTTGAAAGCTTGCCGCTCCAATAAAGGTTTTATTGATCTATTGATTGACGCTAAAGAAATAGCATCCAGCTTAGACATAGAACCTAAATTCAAAAAACAAAGCGGTCTAAAACAGCGAAAAATAAAAAAAAAATTTTGATTTTGAATGTGACGATGAACCGATCCACAACGAAACTTTAAAGTTCAAAGTTGATTGTTTTTTTATAGCTCTAGATGTAATCATAGCATCAGTGAATGAGAGATTCCAATTACACTCTTCTTACTCTAATAATTTTTTTTATGGAATATTCATAAATTTAAAAATTATTCTAAAAACGAACAATTAGAATTATGTCAAAAAATTGAAAATTTATTAAATGACAAAACTCGCAATGAACGTGACATAACTGCCGTGGAACTTGTTAAAGAATTGCAATATTTACAAAAATTTTATGAAAAAGTTAATACGTCTCCAGAAGAAACTTTGAATTATATACCAACAACTTAGCATACGAGCATAATACTTCGTATTTTATTAACAATGCGTTTCGGTTGCTACCGCAGAACAATCTTTTTCAAAACTAAAAATAATAAAAAATTATTTAAGATCGACCGTGAGGCAAAACTGACTAAAAGAATTAGACACCGAAGATTTGATTAAACAATTAAACTACTCGCTCCTCCTGTTTTTAATAACAGTAAATAGTTTTTGTGGTCAAGACTTTAGAGTTGTTCCCTTTCCTTTACGGATATACCACATTGTTGAGATATGGACAACCTTTTTATTCTTAATTTAACTATATTGAATGATAACAGCAGAATAATGTTCTAAAATCTTACCATTAGCCTTTAATTTAGGTTTATTCCCAATCCTTTCAAAATGTTTCAGGGTACAAACAAAGTGTGGTCCGAGTTCGGCTCGGAGGCCGTACTTTAATCCAAAATGTTTAAAATAAACCAATCACATAATAATATTTCTCTTTATAATTCAAATAAAAAGTAATTCATTTAAAAATTATGAAAAATCATTACATGATTTTCCCTGTTGTTTAATAGCTTATCGTTCAAAAAATCAAACTACCGATATTATAAAAACTAGAAAATATTCCAAAAATAAATATATAAACACCACTAAATAATAATAAAATATTAAATTTTTTTAAAAAACTATTGTACGAAACGCAGCAGAATGTTTTCTGTCACCTCGATTTTTCATTATGTGACATCACACCCCCGTCCCTAGCAACCGGATGAGGGCATCGTTTCCACCTACGAACCGTGATTGTGCTGTTTGGATGTGATTACTTGGTCAGTACCACGTTTAATATTTATAAAAAGTAATGAATAATTTTAACATTATTTCAAAATTTAATTATGATAAATGATATAGGTACATAAATAAATTCATTTTAAGCTAAACAAAACATTTTTAGGAAAAATCCTAAGGCAGGACGATTTTTAATTTAAATTAAATGTATTTTTACATAACAATGAAATATGGTAAACCATTTGTGAATAATGATGTGATCGACATTTTTTTATTGCACTCGCTGTATATTTTGTTCTTATAGATTGTAAATTTCAATAAAATTTCAAAAATATATCATACTTGTGTTCTGTAAATTAATACTGACATACCTTTTGGTATTATTGTAAAAACTTGTCAGATATAAATAACATTTCGCAGGAAACCATTAATAAAATTCAGCAGGAATTTATGGATCGCTTAGGACACAAAAAGAAAGATAATTCGAACACTTACTATAATTTTTCTACGCCCATATTATAATAATGCACTTATTTGCCCATAATCCGTTTCATAATAATATCCATTATGATACAGATTTGTCATAATGATACAGCATGCTGTGCATTTGACGTTTGTCCTAGGTTCCTATGTAATTGTCTTAGTTGTCAAAATCAGTACGTATTAAATTTTCGTAGATAGCTAAACTTCGATAATTATATTATCAAAATGTCTGATATCGACTCCTCCACACATATCGAAGAAAGCAGAAAATGCAGTACAAAATATTTTTCCCCAAAAATCTATGGTACTACCAATACCCAAGGTAATACCATTAATTACAATTTTGTAATTTTTTTTATAGAAATACGAATAATTACTGTTATTCTGTTCAATACAAATATAAATATAATTTATAGTTCTTGATTATTTATCGGGTGTAGAACAAATCGTATGCAACTGTCATGTAATGATGGTTATTAATACACGAGCATTAACCAAGATACGAAACGAGCCGAAGGTGAGTTTCGTATGGTTTATGCATAATATACTACTATTGTGTGACAAATTATTGTTACTGTTTATCCACTGATCTTCATTTTTTGTCTGAACAAAAATTCTCTAATTGGCATATTTAGCCAGATATTAGCGGGAAACCCGTTTTTCAGAGTTTAGGGGTCCATTTTCAGCCCCTTCCGGTACCAAGAACGCGTTAAAGATTTTTTCATTTAAAAACACCTGCGATGACTTACAAATTGAGCTACGTGGGAACTCATCAGCGATTTTTTTACAGCTTTCGATATTTTCAGTCCTTCATTTACTGAATTCTTCAAAAATAAATATTTTTAAAATTATTTTATGTTAAAAACTATTAAGTATGATATATTTTTAGAATAATCTTAAAATTTACATTCTAAAGAAAAATAAAATATACAGGGAGTTCCATTTTAAAAAATTGTCGATGACATCGTTACTCACAAATGGTTTACCCTGTATATTTTATTGATATGTAAAAATACATTAAATGTAAATCAAAAATCGATCTGTCTCAGTATTTTTTTTCAAGATTTTTTAGCTTAAAATTAATTTATTTCACACTTTATGTATAATAATTTAAAATTTTCAATATTAGCAAACCTAGACCAGTTAAATGTGTCACATCGTTGAAAAACCTGATAAATTTTTAGGTCGATGGCAAACATGAGATGAAAACAGTCTAATTTCAAAGAAAAATAATTTATGATTATTAAGAAAATAGCGGTCCTAAATTTAATAATATCTATTTTTTTTTGTGTCATCGGCATCAACTACTATGGTTATTAGCCTCGTGTTCTGTGTAGGCTTTGTTACAGTTTCCCAGCGCCACTCTAGGAACAGCACTGTTAATTAGAACCCAACAGTGAATGGTCGAGTGGGGAATCCTACCAAGGCATCAGAATTAATTTTAAATAATTAAATTAAATGAAAAAATCCCGGCCAACGGTGGGATTCGATCCTGAGACCTTCCGATCTCAAAGTCATGTCTCTAACCACTGAGCCAACCCACCCCCCAATAATAACTATTATTATTAATATTGTTAAAAATAAAAGGTATTTAAAATAAATAAACAGGAATCTTCTGTTTTTTTTTTTCATGTATCACATTTTTTTCCAAAATAAAAAAGATTGCATTCACCGTGAATTGAATTGCGGCGCGAAATGCACATTCCACTGCTTGTTCAGTGCTCTACGAACTGAGATGCCTAAAAATGTTTTCTAATGAAATATTTTTGTGTTGTACATTTTTTTAGCCGATATTTTTTACAAAAATGCAGAATTTTAAATTAAACTTCTGCATATGACAGTTCTGAATGGTCCCGCCTACCACTTCACAAAATTCCAGCTGGAGGTACGATCGAATCACCTTGAGGTCGCTAGCTCTTAGACTATAATAACCATAACCAATAAAAACCATCATTAAAATTTTACATACCAAATATGTGCTTTATTTCAATTTTGGTTTCGCTTTTAAATCACAGAGCATGACAGTTCATCATTCATCGTGGTCCAAATTTATTCCATTTTCAAAGTAAGCGTGCGTCCGTAACCGTAACGCATTAAAATTTTGACGATGTATAATACAAATTAACATTCAGCTTTTTTATAACGGAGAAATCATCACTTAGGTAGTAGATATAACGTAATGGACTCTCATCAACCAAGCCCAAAGGCCACATTTTCCAATATCGAGTAAAAAATTGAATCAGTAGGTATATTAGAAAATTGGCGGATAAAATTATAATCGATGGTTGAAATTGTAACACTGAACAAAATCAAAAGAATTTAATAGTAAATTAGGAGGAGCGTTACTTAAAAAGTTTAACTAAAGTGAATACAAAAAACAACAGCTGCATTCCTTTGATCTCCACTGCCACTCATAGGCGGATATATTTTCTTTTACATAAACTCATAATTAATAAGCGAAAATTAAAAAAATCTAAATCAGTAACACACAAAAAGTTTTTATTAACTAAAGACGACGCTAAAGGTTAACAAAGGCTACCGGTTTCGCCTCGAACTTTTAATGTTTTTAATATTTTTTAACTATTTTGATATTTTTGCATTCAATATAAGAATAGGGAGTACCTACTTATTCCGAATCAATTAATATAAACGAGTATTTTAAAGAATTTCTATTAATTTTGCATGTTGGAGTGGCCCCCCATTGGATGTGAACTATGAATTAGAGGAAAACGAACGGGAACAAGTGTCGGATCCGAAGAAGTAAAACCTGAACTATAATATGGATCCATATTATTCTTAAAAAAATAAGTATTTTACAGTATTTTACAGAATTTTACAGTTTTTGCCAGTATTTTACAGTATTTTACAGTATTTTACAAAATTTTACAGTATTTTACAGTATTTTACAGTATTTTACAGTATTTTACAGTATTTTACAGTATTTTACAGTATTTTACAGTATTTTACAGTATTTTACAGTATTTTACAGTATTTTACAGTATTTTACAGTATTTTACAGTATTTTACAGTATTTTACAGTATTTTACAGTATTTTACAGTATTTTACAGTATTTTACAGTATTTTACAGTATTTTACAGTATTTTACAGTATTTTACAGTATTTTACAGTATTTTACAGTATTTTACAGTATTTTACAGTATTTTACAGTATTTTACAGTATTTTACAGTATTTTACAGTATTTTACAGTATTTTACAGTATTTTACAGTATTTTACAGTATTTTACAGTATTTTACAGTATTTTACAGTATTTTACAGTATTTTACAGTATTTTACAGTATTTTACAGTATTTTACAGTATTTTACAGTATTTTACAGTATTTTACAGTATTTTACAGTATTTTACAGTATTTTACAGTATTTTACAGTATTTTACAGTATTTTACAGTATTTTACAGTATTTTACAGTATTTTACAGTATTTTACAGTATTTTACAGTATTTTACAGTATTGTACAGTACTTTACAGTATTTTACAGTATTGTACAGTACTTTACAGTATTTTACAGTATTTTACAGTATTTTACAGTTTTTTACAGTATATTACAGTATTTTACAGTATTTTACAGTATTTTACAGTATTTTACAGTATTTTACAGTATTTTACAGTATTTTACAGTATTTTACAGTATTTTACAGTATTTTACAGTATTTTACAGTATTTTACAGTATTTTACAGTATTTTACAGTATTTTACAGTATTTTACAGTATTTTACAGTATTTTACAGTATTTTACAGTATTTTACAGTATTTTACAGTATTTTACAGTATTTTACAGTATTTTACAGTATTTTACAGTATTTTACAGTATTTTACAGTATTTTACAGTATTTTACAGTATTTTACAGTATTTTACAGTATTTTACAGTATTGTACAGTACTTTACAGTATTTTACAGTATTGTACAGTATTTTACAGTATTTTACAGTATTTTACAGTTTTTTACAGTATATTACAGTATTTTACAGTATTTTACAGTATTTTACAGTATTTTACAGTATTTTACAGTATTTTACAGTATTTTACAGTATTTTACAGTATTTTATAGTATTTTACAGTATTTTGCAGTATTTTACAGTATTTTACAGTATTTTACAGTATTTTACAGTATTTTACAGTATTTTACAGTATTTTACAGTATTTTACAGTATTTTACAGTATTTTACAGTATTTTACAGTATTTTACAGTATTTTACAGTATTTTACAGTATTTTACAGTATTTTACAGTATTTTACATTATTTGTATTATTTACAGTATTTTACAGTATTTTACAGTATTTTACAGTATTTTACAGTATTTTACACTATTTTACAGTATTTTATAGTAGTTTACAGTATTTTACAGTCTTTTACAGTATTTTGTAGTATTTTACAGTCTTTTACAGTATTTTGTAGTATTTTACAATATTTTACAGTATTTTTACCATATTTTGTAACTTGTAAGTTACCCTTATAAATAGCCTTAGTACATAAAGAACTATTTCTAAACTATACAGGGTGTCCCGAAATTAGACGGTCGTATTTTAATAGCCTCATCTAGGATACAGGGTGTTAAAAGTGAAATCCTGATGACACATTTTAGGACACACAATTTTCAAGAGAAAAGCATGAAAATGTCATGATACGTAATGTGTTCGTGGTAGTCAACAGAAGAGTCAGTTACATTTTTGGTCTTATAAAAATCCTCCATTTTCATATCCTACATAAAGGATTACTACCATCAAACTTTTTTATAACTCCTTTTTTGGCTTTCTGCAGGTATACCTACCCCTGCCATAAGTTAATAAAAAGGAGATTTTGCGTAAATTAATTAAACAATCACACCCTTATTCTGCTGAAAACAAGTTCGTTTACCTTAATTGTAAATATGTCCCTTTTGTTTATTTAGAAAAAAAATCTATTTATAATTGCGGTTAGATACTAAATATATAACTAATAAACCAATTAGACGTGACAGGTTTACGTTTATATAAAGCCAGAAACAAGTGTTATAAACTTTATTAAAGGAACGCTGAGTGGCTATTAGAATGAATAATTTCTCTTATCTAAGATACATCCCCGCAATTTGTCTGTTTATGATTTTCATTAAAATGGAGAAAAATGGATAATAACATGTTACCCGAGGAATGTAATATTTGATGAGACATCATTTGTTTTCATTCGTGTCACTTCTCACCAAGGAGTGCGTAATTTTGTCTTTTTTGTCATTTATATTGATACTTCTTATTGTTCTTAGTCCGAAATTTCAAGAGTGGCATACGCAATCTAAATACAGTTTTCTACATGCAAACGGGTGTACCGTCAAATTATTTGATTTTTTTACAGGTTATGGTACTTGACTTCACATTAATGTCCAAATTAAAAATCACCATATTATGTTCAATTCTATCTTACGGCTGGCCTCGACATATAGGTAAGTCGTTGAAAATTAAAATCCCTATTTTATGTGCCAAAAAAAATTTTGAACAAGAACATCGAGATCTACACTATACTTATTAAAGGGAGTCCCAAAAAGTTGTATATAAGTGGAAAAAAATGTATCTTACATTTCACAAAAAAAGTTGTTCCTGGAAATCCATAATCAGCATGAAATTTTGAAAAATATGAGTGGTATACAAGGAAAATCAATTATAATGAATTGAAATGAAGATCAAAACACTTAAATTTCAATTCAGAGTAAACTTAATGTAATAATTACAAATGATAGGAATTAGAAAATATTGATAGTGGGTATAGCTACGTGTATGTTTAGGGTAATTTATAGGTGAAGAAAAGTCCTTTGAATCTCAGAAAAATATATATTTTTTTATTTCCACCTGTTTCGAAGTTATATTACTTCATCATCTAGCACTTGTAGTAGAGAAAGATAATATTTGGGGTAAATTATGCTAAAAAGTTAGAAACAAATTTATGGAAAAAATTACTAAGAAATTAAATACTTTTATTACTAATTAATTTAGGTTCAAGTTTTCGTTATTAAATGCCCTGATTTTGTTTTCAAATCTAAAGGTAACACACATTGAATACTGCTTTTATTTATGTCTTCGTAATACACAAACGCGCACGATTCATGCACATAAAATCGCCCTTTAATCAAATCAATTTTATTAGGTGTTATACGATGCAAACTGGAATAACCAGAATTAAGTTTATAGGATATATGTATTTGTTAAAACCAACGACGTAAAACTACTAGATAAATTTTGTTTACAAAAATCGAATTGCAAGCTTTCATGGTGTTATACAAGTGTTGTCAAATGATTATTACACAAAAGGCTTTCAAAATTACATTAAGGGAGTATATTTGCATTCTTAATTACCGTTATTATCAATTTAAAGCTATACGAGCCGGTTCATTCATAAAACGCATACTGGCACAAATCATTCCCACTCAATTTAGTAGGCGTCTCGCTCTTTTTAACGTAGCAGCCGAGGCTACAGCTCTGTCTGATTAAAAACAAAACCTGAGTATAAGGACTTAATTGTGAATGAATGGATTTGACTATTACTTTTTCGTCGTTGGGTAAAACAGAACATCAAATATTCGATCAATAGTTACATATTTTTCTATTCGATTATTAAAACAAAGAATAGAATAGAAAAACTTTTGTAACTGAAGATGTACTATATTTTCTATTTTATTCCTAATAGGTGTGTGTGTGACTTTTTGTATCTTTCAGAAAATATACTTTATTCGTGTATCAAATGAAATAGCTCTTCGAGATATTTGAGAAAATGTGTAAATTTTGAAATTTGAGATAATGAAAAGACGAGAAAAACACCTAATTTTAAATGTAAGTTTTAGTCTATCCTGAGGTGAACTGATTAAATTTTGTGCAAAGCTGGAACATCTGCGGGGGAGGGAAATAAAATTTGCTTGTAATATTTTTCTCTATAATTTTTGTCCCATACATAAGTTTACTCAAATGGTCCGTATTCAAGAAATTTGACAAAAAGTTGAGATGAAACAAGAAGCTGCAGATTTGCCAGGGAGTTTCTAAGTTATCCTGACAAACTACAACAAACAAATACTTAACTATAACTAAACAAAAACTGCGAATGATCTCAGGCATCATTCTGACTGGTCATTACCAACTACGGAAGCATCTCAATATCATGGGGCCGTCAGAATCCACACTCTGCAGGGGGTGCGAACAAGATGAGGCCATCGAGCATATACTCTACGATTGCCCGACGCTCTCATTTATTAGAAGATTTATGTTGAGCGAGAGTTGGCTCACACCGGCCTATATAAGAGAAACACCTCTTGGCTACATTGTCAACTACATTAAATATGTAAGCTGTCTCACGCTCCGAGCAATTACTACTAGAGGGAGTCTTCCCCCCTTCCCTGCGCTAAATTTTGTTAGAAACGTCTACTCCCCCCGAGGGGGAAAATACCTCTTCTGTAATTGGCTTATTTAATCAGCGTTGCCAAGTTTGACAGCGCCAATTCTGACACTTTCTGACACATGTCAATTTCTTATTTGTAATTTACAGAAAATATTATTATTTATAACGTTGTAAGGGTTGTAAATGTATATTTAAGATTTATTAGCTCTAATAATATGGTGAAAATATGCTTTGTGTGTAAAACGCCTGTTGAAAATGCTTCTTCAAGATAATATCATAAGTAAGTACAGACACAACCTAATTATCAGAGGCGGTGCATTAGGCAATCACCTTTAATTTGCAATTAAACTTTCTTATTTTCTTATCGAAAAATTAAAATTAAGAGCAAGTAAACTCCAGCTAAGTTCGTCTTCATCCGTCTCATAATGATTATAGTAAAGGTTAATTACTTTTTATTATTTTAATATCACATCTTTGTAAAGTTTATTGTTATTTTTTTTAGGTTTCCTTTTCTTGATATGAGAAAGAAATACATGGTTCCAAAATATAGGAATTCAACAAGTGACCACCTGAATAACTTTTTATGCTAATGAACATTTTTATTACAGACCTCAGGGGAGGCAAATATTAAAGAAAAATGCAATTTCGACGAAAGAAGTATATTAATCAATCCTGTCACTACTTCTACACTATATTCATCTGCTACTAAAATACTAAAACAGTAAATAGAGAAACTTAAGTTTCTTTCAAAAAGAATGTTTAAGGAAAAAGGCATAGCCATTTTTTTGTTGACACTTTTTTTTTAACTAATCTAAAAGACTAATCATTTTTTGTACTTAATTTGTTTTAGGTTTAAACAAAATGAACTTCTAAGATATACATGGAATATCCCAAAAGAGCTAAGGAAGGTTTTAAAATTCTTAAGAAAACTATTCAGAGCCAAAAACATAAAATAGTCTTCCTGTCCAAAATATAAATAGGTATAAATATTTAGATATTATGAGTGATTTTTTATTCTATAAATAAAACATAATTTGCTTCTAAATCACTACCTAATGAACTATATTATATAGTACAAAACTTAACAAGAATATCACATTATTCATGTTTTTTTTTTTTAATTTCCTTAAAAAGCTTCCCAAAAAAATGTGAATATTTATTATTGGAGTTTACATCGTTATGCTAAAACAATACTAGAACAACTTAAATAATGTGGGTTTTGACTATTTTGAGTTATGCAGATCATTATGATCTAAAAAAATGTTTGTCTGGTGATATAGTCAGGTATAAAAACATTCATTTATTTAAACACACTTGCAATATACATTTATTTAGTTTTTAAGTTAAAACCTATTAGGACATCCTAAAATTACTTTTTTCGTTTGATGTGAGATTAATTATTCTACATTTTTGTTGGTGAAATAGGATATATTAAGATGTCTTACTGTTTTCTCTGATTATCTAAAAAGTTAGAACAATATACAAAGACTATTATAACAAAAAAGAGATATACCTTTACTTAAACACACAATTAGTCAGTTCATTTGTACGATAATTTAAAGCAGAAATCCAGAAAACTTTAAAAATGTGTTTAAATGTGTTTTTACTATAACAAGGACATAATTATTAAAAAAACTTGGCACATTAACATTGACGATAGGTTTTTATAATATATATTATACAAATCACAACGAACTACACAAAATGACATTATTAATAATTTATCAACAAAAAAGTTAAGTACAATGATGACATTAAAAGTTGAGTTTCTCGAAATACTTTTTTTAAATTGTCTCAGTACCTACCTAGTATTTTTCTAGCACAATGATATTATATGAATGTGCATTGTGTGATATCTTATATTTTAGGAATAAAATGATATATTTTTTTGCAGGTTTCTGTTAACAACGATTCCAAGAACTTTTGAAAATATTATTAAAACGGCCTTTGCAAATATATTTATCAATTAAGAGCTATTGATCTAACACTAAATTTTTATTCTCCATAAGGTTACAGCTTCCTAAGAAGAAAGTTTAACAAAACTTACCAGACCCAAAATATCAAAATTTTACCAACCAATTGATGGTTCTACAGGTACAGATTGTCCTAAAATAGTACGTATTCGAGAAATTTGACACAAAAGTGAAAAATTCAAATTTTCAACAATATTGTTAAAATAGAAATTGTTTGAAATAGCATTCTCTATAATTTTTGTTCCATACATGATTTCTCTAAAATGGACTGTAATGGAAAAAATTGAGGAAAAGTGTAAAGTTTATGTTTTCAGTATTTTCTTTGGCAATGAATATACATAAAAAAATGTTTCGGGTAAGATGTGTATGGAAAATGATAAATGAAAAAACATTTACAGGGGTGATACAAGTAATTTGTACCAAATAACCGAAAAGAACCTGTAATAACTAGACAGGAAAGTCATGTGTTGGAATCATCAAATTTTTCCATAAAAGTCCTGGCTTGTTTGGGTTTATAGGTATCCTACTTATGTAATTTTTGTTTTAAATAAACTGTCAAAAATTCTAATTTTGTCTTATCTTGTAATTTAACTCAAACAACTTACAATATTTATTATTATTTTTGATATTAAAAAATACTGTATTTAATCATATGCTACTGTGACTGATATGAAAGTCAATTAAAACTAACGCAACAAATATAGGAATATGTTAATATAATAAATAAAATAATATACCCACTGGATGTTTGCTTTGCAATAACTTTATCTTGTTTGCTATTAATTGTTATTATTCAAAGTCCTCGAAAAATCAGGTAAAGTCATTTCGTTAATGAGTGCACTTCACTGTTTAAATACTTTTACCGATTTTTAGGTGCATCTGTTTAGAGATGAGTTCCTGTTTTCGTTTTGGAAAAAAATCAATAACATGCTGACAAAATTGATATGATAAAAGTCGCTTATTTTTTTGACGCATATTTTTTATTCTTATTTCTAATGGTAGTTTTCTCTAAAATTCGACAATGGAAACACATATTTTGTAATATTTTCTCTAAAAAGTGTTTAACAGTTTCCAGTATTGTGTCAGTTTAGATCTTGAAATGTCTATGTACTTAATTTGAATCTGAAAAAGATGTCGAGCAACAATGATGTTTCATGTAGATACACCACCTGAAATTGCCGAATAGGTGAAAAATGTATGATGTAGTTTAATACCGTTAAAATTTAAAAAGATGGCCATTTTAACCATATTCGTCCAGTCTGGCCATGCTCAAATTCCTTAAGGTCACTCTCTGCCCTATTGAAATAAATCCACGTCCCTCTATGAAAATCTGCTGTTAGTTTATCAACTTTGCAGCCAACCAAATTGAAATATTGTCTAGGGAATATATTCTTAGTCGAAATACATTAGGAATCTTCGATAACAAGTCTGGAGTACCACAATTTTATTTAAATAGCCTAAGTTTGCCGCTATAGTCAGTTTTAGTTAAAATATTGTGTTAAGATAAATTTGTAAAATAAATTAGTAAATTTAGTACAAATAAATTAGGTTATTAAATAAATACGTGTTTTATTGAAAATAAATTAAATAACAAATTGTTTAAATAAATAAACGTTAAATAATTGTTTAAATAAATAAACGTTACAATATCATAAAATTTGTGGATTAAATGCTAGCAAAGGAAGTATCATCCTGCTGTTAGTTTATCTACTTTGCAGCCACCAAATTGAAACCCACATCTCTCTAGAGACATTACTTCATTTTAAAAACACAATTGAATATTTAACATGAAATGTGAGTAAAGTCCAAAGGTTTTAGCGGGAAAATCAAAAATATTTCGTCTTTTATCTTGTTTTATGTTACTTAGAGCCGATTTCATAATGAATAGCCATTACCTAATGGGACAATTAAGTCCATAATATCTTATTAATTATGAAATGGGCCCTTAAGGTCGTTGTTAATTTTAAAATTACATTAATTAATGTCTTACTCGTAGTTAATTAGTTAAAACTTACAAAAATTAAAATATAAAATTGTTCCTAAATTGAAGTACTGCTTCTTAATGGTAGAAAAAATAGTGTATGTCACTGTCATGTAATGCGCCCTGTGGACAGAATAGCTCCATGCGGGATGAAAGGCTGACTATCCTTAGACGACACTCAGCGACTTGTCAACCACCGGGCTTTTGACGAGCTGATACTTGAGAGATTAGATTTGCCTAGTAAGGCCTAAGTACTGTATGGCAACCCACCCTTTTCCTCCTTACAGATACAAATAAAGAATGGTTATTAATAAATGACTGTTGCATAAAATTAGGAGTGATCTACAAAAAATGTTTCTAAAGTAAGCTTGGAAAAATTCACGTATGTCGGAGTGCTTAATTCTTCTTCGTTTTAAGTGTCAGTTTGGATTTAATTTAGAGCTGTGCATAGTTATAACAAACATGACTCGTATTTTTAGAAAAAAAATTTGAGAATCACTTTTTTCTATTTTATTACAATACACACATAGATGTGATTACTAGGAAAATAAAAGTAAGCATTTGGCTACAAAATTTAAATTCTCTAGATATATTGGTATACCCCAAGTAGCACCATAAAAACATTTTGGGTTTATTTCAGTTTTAAAATGGTTTTAATGTGGTAAATAAGAAGATACTGGTTTTAAAGTTACCTTGTAGATATACTGCGGGCACTTAAGAGCCGTTCAGCATTTAATACTGGTTTTAAAGTATCTAATAAGATTCGGTAATAAGGGCAATTAATCTTAAAAGTTTGTATGTCTTATTGTAGTTTTAAATTGGTTTAGTTTCAATTAACTTTAAAACTACTTAGTTTTATGAAGGACTTGCAGGTTGTTTGGTTTTATTATGTTCTAGATTGTGACGTTTTAGTTTTTAAGTAGTCTTATAGAGATTCTTAATGTAACTAATAAAACATATTATTAAATCTGCTTGATCTTAGGACAATTTGGTCAGTAAATATTGCGTTTTAAAACTAGTTCATTACTTTTCCTTATAACGGCTTTCTTAAATGCAATTAGATAGCTATATTAAAACGGAACGCTCTTAACTAAATCAATTTGATTATCGTAAAGACTAACTGTACTTCTTGTTAAAAACAATAAAATTTAACTCATCCCCTATTTTTACGTGGCACAAATGAACCCCACATTTTGTATGATGTCAAACAGGGGTGTACCTACAATAATTGGAAAAACTGAAAACAATATATTAATATTATTAATCTAAAAATACACAAAACACAAACGACGATATGACACGGAGATTTTAAAGTTAGGTTTACATTAAAACCGAGCGGCATTTATCACAGCCGCATTAAAACTAAACCGTTTAAATCACAAGCGAACCTTTCTTTAGTCTAGGGTATGTGCTCTTGGAACAGTATAAAACTAGATTAAATAAAACCCTTTGATCTTAACGTTTCCTTGTCCATTAACTAAAAGGGTCTATTTAATTTCCGGCCATTTTACTTTCTCGAGATGGTGGAAGCCATGAAAGATAAAAATATTTAGGCTTACATAAAAACGACAAGTTAGCCACTTAAACGTATAATTTTGATTTTTTAATACAGAAAAATCTAAAATAGTATATAAAATTATTTTTCTTTCTAATTTATGTTTTTCAATTTTCAATTTTGGTTTTTTGGATAATAAAACTTTAGAAATTTTAAGGCCCCTAAGTTTTTTAAGACTTTTTCGTTAACATAAACCGATATATATAGTTCATGGTTGGAGCGTCCCCATATTATCATCTTCAAATATAAATTGCTTTTATTTGATAAAAGAATTATGTATATATTTTTATAAAACGATTTCATTTGTTAATAATGAGATAAATTATGTTTAAAAGTATACATGTAACTAACATTATTAAGTCCACTTTAAACCCGTATGTCTTTAAAATGTATTTAAAGTGGTTTTAAAAGGGTCTTCACAGCAGCTTTAAAAACACTTGTTTAAGGTAATATAGTTTTATGGTGGTTTTTATTTTTGGTTTCATTGACCTCTTTCAGAGTAGGCCCTTTTATGGTGAAGGCGTATTTATTACAACCTTAAGGCTCATTTTAAAACTAATTGGTTTTAATTGCAGTTTTATTTTACAGTTTTAAAGCATCCTTGAAGTACTGAATAAAACCGTTCGGTGCTACTTGGGACGTCACGAGGCATACGAGACATACAATTTTTAATTGTAATAAATTTTTCTCCGGCCTCCTATTAAATCTGAATCATAACGTTTCCTATGCACTATTTAAAAAGTACCAATATTATAGCTATTGTACTGTAAATTTGTAGGTAACATGTTGGATAATAAAACTGTTTTATTGACTTACTCATAATACACTTCTCGTTGAATAATAAAATATTCTTATAATCTTCGGTAACAGATTTACCGCGACCCATTTTAATTTCTATTATCAATGTAAACACTATCAAATATAGAAATTCACTGTAACACCCTATTTATATCCTACACAGAACTCAAGGCAAATGGCATAACAAAAGTAGCTGCTGCCGATGACACCATGTTAATCAAAACATCTTATTTATGATCATTTGGTTGACAACAGCTAACTGTATATGTATATATAGATATTATAAAAGGTTATGTACTCTGAAATGTATTAATACCAAAGACATTTTCTTATAATTCAAATTATAAAAGAACTGACTGAACAAATAAATAATTGTTTTAACAATAGAAATAAATGAATAAATAAATGGTAAATGGCCGTGTGTGAACTTAAACTAGAGATGTTTCATAGGGGAAATAAAAGTAAGAAAAAGAAAGGTTAGCATTAATTACTTTGAAACAGTGTGTCGCATTATTTGTATTTAGATTTTTGTATCACACAATAATTGAACAATATGAAGCAAGAAGTGAATGCTTTTAATATCTCAAATAAGGTACTTATGTCACTGGGGTCTATTCTGTAAAGTTTTAGTTAATTTTATCCGCCAGGTTAAAAGGTTATTGACAACTATGAGGTTTAAATTTTAACCCAAATCGCTCATTGATATTACATCAATTTAATTTTGTGTTATTAGCTATTTTATAACCAATCCCAGATAAAATAGATATGGCAAAGATGTAATATACCAATAAGTGAATTGAAATTAAGCCCGACGCAACGCTAAAAATAAGAAAAGAAAATATCTGACATGTAAATAATTATTAGATTTATTACGCATTTTAACCAAATAATACAGACTCAGGGGCGGTTTCTCCATTGGTTTATTTGTGCAGTGAACACCCAGTTAAATTTCATAAGAACATATTATTTTAAAATCATAAATAACATAAAAATTTAAATTCCATTTTAATATTTTTATTATTTTTATCCATGGCAGTCTCTATTTTTTTGTACCAGAATGATCAGGTGCTTCCGCAAATGTCTATAGTTAAAAAGAGAGGTCAACAGATCCGTGAAAGCAGGTGAAACAAAGAATGTGACTGCTTAAAACCAAGCTATTTCGTTCATCGCACATAAACAAGGCATGATGTCACAAAGTAGGGCGTGGCATACGAACCTTTCCAATCATTGAGCTAGAATAAAGAGGAGATGCTAAAAGTGTACGCATTTTTGCATTTCACTTTTACGTCGTATATGAAAGCCGAGCTAATCAGTTTTGGTGAGAAATAAATGCCATTTTTTTTAAAATAAAGTGATTTAAATGATATAAAAACATTTTCATTCCGTCAA
This sequence comes from Psylliodes chrysocephalus, assembly GCA_927349885.1. Taxonomy (NCBI): domain Eukaryota; kingdom Metazoa; phylum Arthropoda; class Insecta; order Coleoptera; family Chrysomelidae; genus Psylliodes; species Psylliodes chrysocephalus. Next base: position 19,852,687 of record OV651820.1, read on the forward strand.
TCTTCAAACATAAAATTATACACAACTCAAATTGGATCCATTTGTCATGTGGTAAAATAGTATTTATGTCGTCTCTACTTCATTCTATCTCGATGTTTCCAATTAAGCTATCAAACTCTAAACATTCCCATAAGACAATTTTAATTATGTTCATTTAAAAATCGTGTTTAAATAAAATGTCGACTTTAATACATCGGAAGTATGTGTGTTATTTCAACGATTGTTACCGAAAAACGTTTCCAAGGTACCTAAAACATTTATTATAATTTTTGAGGTTATGTTGTTTGTTTATTTGCAAATTACGACTGCAATTTATATTTTTTTTTTGTTCCAGTGTCTACAGAATATGTATTTTATACAAATTGTGACAAATTTTAAAAATGATTAAATTTACAATAAAAACTGAAAAATGGAAGGTCAAATTTTATACATATAATAATATTGTTACACAAAAATCAATAAAGCTTCCTGCATAATCCGATAAATGTTCAAAAACAATCTCAAAATATGAAGAAAAGTCAACTGACTATGAGTATTAATGTTTATAGATGGTTTTCAACCTTTTAAAAACAAAACAAATATTACAATAACTAAAATATTCACTTTTTAATATAACAAAACACCAATAATCCTATCTTCTTCAATGTAAATCATATATTTGTGCCCACACTCCTCTAACCTACGGGCCACTCTAACTTTAATCCGACGTTGCCACATTTAGTAGATTTCTACCTTTTTGGTAAATTTCAGATTTTTTGGCTAGTTTGAAAACATTTATTTTTTGATTTTTTGAATGTTTTGTTTTGTTTTTTCCTTGTAACATATTTGAAGAATAATAAAATTTCAGTTTTTGAAACATCTGTTGTTTCATTACAAAAATAAATTTAAAAGTGTTTACTCACTTCTTAAAAAAAATCAACAAAATGGCTTAGACGGTCAAATTTAATAAAAATTCATTTAAAAATTAAATTTTCTATGAATGAAGAAAACAAAGTATTGAAATAAAATTAGTGCCAAATTGTTAATAAATATAAAATACATTCAACCAATTTAACAAAATCGCTTAGGAAGCAAGTGCGGCTCCAGGGGAAGGGCTATGGGGGCCATGCCTCCCCCCCGAGATGAAAATTATCACGATTTATGGGCCTTTCATTAAAAAAATATGCTAAAAAGGGAAGGGCTCAAGCCAATCCCCCCCTCCCCCCCCCCCGAAAATTCGTCTTGGAGCCGCCCTTGTTAGGAAGGAGATGAGGCGGTCAAATTTAATAAAAATCTGGTAAACTGGCAAATGGAAAGTTGCTACTAACTTCACACCGGTATTAAATTCTAGTAGCTAGAGATCTTTATTTAATTTTTCAAGAGTAATATCACATGTACTGGTATATTCCTATTATAGGAGAAGAAATAATCTGCCGTCTCAACTGTTTTTGGATTATTGTGGCTTATATCCGTCCCAATGTTATTTTTAAATATAGAATGGATATTTTATGAAGTGAATCTCCTCGCACATCTCGTAAAAAGTTGGTAATAGGATTTTATTAATACCTAACTTATAGAATACCGCTATATATACGGACCAAACAAACCGTTCCTTGTAGTGTAGGAAGTCTTACTAGGATATTTTTTTGTTATTGAAGTCAAACTTGCCATTTACGAGGGTAGCACAGGATGTTCAGTTTAAGAAAATAATTTTATTTTACAAAACAGCTATTGACTATGCTTTATACATAATTTGAGTCAATTATAGTAATCTACGTCAATTTTATTAATTTCATATTACATTTTCGCGAGTACGGATGTGAGTTATAGAACCGGCGAATAACTGGATACTTACAGGATAACGGGAGAAAACATACAGGGTGTCTACTAAGGTGTTATACTTGTAAATATTTAAACATATTACACTCTCCTAGAATGTGCAAAAATGTTATTTTTAAAAAATACCAATAATTGGAGGAGTATGACATATGCCATTGAAGCTGGCAAAGTTCATCTACAAAACCTAGGTCACTTTGAATACTTTGAATACTTTGAATACTTTGAATACTTTGAATACTTTGAATACTTTGAATACTTTGAATACTTTGAATACTTTGAATACTTTGAATACTTTGAATACTTTGAATACTTTGAATACTTTGAATACTTTGAATACTTTGAATACTTTGAATACTTTGAATACTTTGAATACTTTGAATACTTTGAATACTTTGAATACTTTGAATACTTTGAATACTTTGAATACTTTGAATACTTTGAATACTTTGAATACTTTGAATACTTTGAATACTTTGAATACTTTGAATACTTTGAATACTTTGAATACTTTGAATACTTTGAATACTTTGAATACTTTGAATACTTTGAATACTTTGAATAATTTGAATACTTTGAATACTTTGAATACTTTGAATACTTTGAATACTTTGAATACTTTGAATACTTTGAATACTTTGAATACTTTGAATACTTTGAATACTTTGAATACTTTGAATACTTTGAATACTTTGAATACTTTGAATACTTTGAATACTTTGAATACTTTGAATACTTTGAATACTTTGAATACTTTGAATACTTTGAATACTTTGAATACTTTGAATACTTTGAATACTTTGAATACTTTGAATACTTTGAATACTTTGAATACTTTGAATACTTTGAATACTTTGAATACTTTGAATACTTTGAATACTTTGAATACTTTGAATACTTTGAATACTTTGAATACTTTGAATACTTTGAATACTTTGAATACTTTGAATACTTTGAATACTTTGAATACTTTGAATACTTTGAATACTTTGAATACTTTGAATACTTTGAATACTTTGAATACTTTGAATACTTTGAATACTTTGAATACTTTGAATACTTTGAATACTTTGAATACTTTGAATACTTTGAATACTTTGAATACTTTGAATACTTTGAATACTTTGAATACTTTGAATACTTTGAATACTTTGAATACTTTGAATACTTTGAATACTTTGAATACTTTGAATACTTTGAATACTTTGAATACTTTGAATACTTTGAATACTTTGAATACTTTGAATACTTTGAATACTTTGAATACTTTGAATACTTTGAATACTTTGAATACTTTGAATACTTTGAATACTTTGAATACTTTGAATACTTTGAATACTTTGAATACTTTGAATACTTTGAATACTTTGAATACTTTGAATACTTTGAATACTTTGAATACTTTGAATACTTTGAATACTTTGAATACTTTGAATACTTTGAATACTTTGAATACTTTGAATACTTTGAATACTTTGAATACTTTGAATACTTTGAATACTTTGAATACTTTGAATACTTTGAATACTTTGAATACTTTGAATACTTTGAATACTTTGAATACTTTGAATACTTTGAATACTTTGAATACTTTGAATACTTTGAATACTTTGAATACTTTGAATACTTTGAATACTTTGAATACTTTGAATACTTTGAATACTTTGAATACTTTGAATACTTTGAATACTTTGAATACTTTGAATACTTTGAATACTTTGAATACTTTGAATACTTTGAATACTTTGAATACTTTGAATACTTTGAATACTTTGAATACTTTGAATACTTTGAATACTTTGAATACTTTGAATACTTTGAATACTTTGAATACTTTGAATACTTTGAATACTTTGAATACTTTGAATACTTTGAATACTTTGAATACTTTGAATACTTTGAATACTTTGAATACTTTGAATACTTTGAATACTTTGAATACTTTGAATACTTTGAATACTTTGAATACTTTGAATACTTTGAATACTTTGAATACTTTGAATACTTTGAATACTTTGAATACTTTGAATACTTTGAATACTTTGAATACTTTGAATACTTTGAATACTTTGAATACTTTGAATACTTTGAATACTTTGAATACTTTGAATACTTTGAATACTTTGAATACTTTGAATACTTTGAATACTTTGAATACTTTGAATACTTTGAATAATTTGAATACTTTGAATACTTTGAATACTTTGAATACTTTGAATACTTTGAATACTTTGAATACTTTGAATACTTTGAATACTTTGAATACTTTGAATACTTTGAATACTTTGAATACTTTGAATACTTTGAATACTTTGAATACTTTGAATACTTTGAATACTTTGAATACTTTGAATACTTTGAATACTTTGAATACTTTGAATACTTTGAATACTTTGAATACTTTGAATACTTTGAATACTTTGAATACTTTGAATACTTTGAATACTTTGAATACTTTGAATACTTTGAATACTTTGAATACTTTGAATACTTTGAATACTTTAAATACTTTGAATACACCAAAGATTATCATTCATATAAAAATAAAGCTCTATCCGGAGACATTTAAACGGGAGTGTGCATAATGTTGGCAATGTATTCTTAATATAATTGTATTTCATGATGGATACTCTTTCTGGTGGATTAGAAAAGTTCCCAAAATGATGAAAATAGAAAAATAATTCCTTAATTAACCAGACATAAACAATCATAAAAATTCAATAAACTATCCACGAGAAAGTTGGATATTCTGTTTACATAAAGCGCAACACCTCCAAACACCGCTCTCGCTAAATCTGTTATTCGCTCCGCAGCGCCAATTCATTTATGTACTAATGGACTATTTTTGCGTATACTGATAATACAACACAATAATAATTAAATAATCAGCTGTCACCTATGGAATCCATTTAAAATCCCTTTAAATCCCTTTAAATTTGAGTGTAGCTCTATCTCTCTCGATTTTAGTTTTTCGCTCTGACTATCCTTTCTTGTTATTTTTACTATAGTCTGAATAAGAGAGGAGTGCAGTAAAAGTGGGAATATAACGTCACATTCCATAGGCGTACAAAATGAGTTTCTATAATATAAATAGGGCCACGGCACATAAAATGGTATATCGCACTACGTAGAAAAAAACTATTTTATTTACAAAAAATAAAAATAAACCTTATGCTTCTGATAAAATGTTGCATTTTAACATTGGACGAATTAAATTTAACCAATAAATAACAGGGATGATTAAATGTTGATAATGGGATTAAACTTTTTTTATTATCTTGGCATTAAAAGTAACATTTCAGTATCTAAAATCATAGTATAAAAAAAATTAAAAGTTCAAGAACTATCCTTAAAAGTCACTGTCTTTACTATAACTACTGGTATCATTATCATTGTCTTCTCTGAAGTTTATTATTATAGGGTCTATTAAGTTTTCCAAAATGAATTTTCCACTGATTTAACATGATCAATGTATTTTCTCCAATGTTTGCCATTTACATCTGAAACTTCCTTCAAAAACAAATTTCGCACGGCGCGTAATTTAAATGTATTGTTTCGAGAAACATAACCTTTTAATTGTGACCAGATCAGTTCAACGAGAATTAACTCTGCGTGGTAAGGAGGCAATATGTGAATTGCAATTCTTTTTTCTCGGGTCATTTTGTATATAAGATATTTTTTGAATTTGTTTTTATGTTGTCTTGCTATTACGAGTAATTCTGCCTTGGGGGGGGGGGAGGAAATTAAGAACCGTCAGTTTGTTTTATTTTATTCAAAAATTTTAAGCAAATAAATATATAAAAGCCTATTTTTAAGGTATAACAATTATATCATACAGTGGCGGTTTGCCCGTAAGGGCACTTGGGCACGTGCCCTAGTATAATAAACAAACAAAAAATAACTTACATATTTTATATATTTTCCTCAATGCCTATTATTATTATTATTTTATCTAATATTCAGCGCAAACCGCGTTGGCACGACACTGGACGACCGGGCGTTGTGCGACGTACCGAAGATGGCTACAAGGCACAGTAAATGTGTGCCTCTGTTGTTTTCTCTCTCATTATGATGCGAAAAACAAGGACAACGACAATATCACTTAGCAAGAGATGAACACATGCGATGGATTATACGTCACAAGCAGGGCGCTGTCTCAGATTAACCTACACCAGATATGAATGTACGCGGTGGCAATAGCCTAGAGCTCCCACCATTTTCTTCCTAGATCCAGCGGAAGAAATAGTACGCACGATTGCGTTGGCTCCAGTTTCAGCCAGGGGTCCCAGATCTCACGATTTATCGTGAGATCTCACGATTTAGTACTTAGTCTCACGATCTCACGATAAAGCGCCTGATTCTCACGATATTTTTTAACAAGTTGCTTGCAGAAACGAACCTTCAGTTTTTATAAAAAAACAATTCTTTTTAATTAATCAAACAATTGAATTAGGCTGTAGAGTCCGACCCTGAAACGTGCTAATGCGTTGGCCGAAACATGACGGACCACTAACTTTCCATAGTTGGCCCTATCGATATTTTCCAATAGTCTCAAAAGTTACTATCAATAGTACTATCGAAACTATACCAACATTGATTCAACGGTTGATACGTAGTGAAATAAAGTAATACATTTTATTTATACTAAAAAAAATATTAATTAGTTGGGCCAATTTTCAAAACAGATTTAACATCTAGTGCTGAATTGCTGAGTGCATTCTTATAAATTTGGTTTATTTTAGTTTTTTTGATCGAATTCCGTGAAAATGAACTACTAAAAACATGTAATTTTAAACTATCGATGATTACTTAAAACAATCGATAGTTTTCGATAGTAATACACTATCGATAATATCGATAGTGCTATTGCTAATTATTTTTGTCTTTATCATACGTGTTAGAGAGGTACTGAGATTTAAAAGTCGGCCATTCCCTGCTCTTCGCTCGAACAAAGTACTTAAAAATCTAAAATACTATATCTATTTAAAATAACCAAAAAAGGTTAACGGCTGTGTGCACGTAGTTTAGATTCAAAAGGAAAGACTTGTATTTCGTGCAAAACTTTTTAATTAATAAATGCAAAGCGCTTTTGGCATTGTGCCATCATCAGTGCTTATTGTCCACAAACATATCCACCAAGCGAGGATGACTAAGAACTTGGTGGATATGTTTGTGGACAATAAGCACTGATGATGGCACAATGCCGAAAGCGCTTTGCATTTATTGATTAAAAAGTTTTGCACGAAATACAAGCCTTTCCTTTTATATCTATTTCGCTAAACTGCGCATGCGTAGTACAATCTCACGATTTCTCACGATTTTTTTATGATCAAGCTCACGAGTTTAGGCTTAGTACATCTGGGATCCCTGGTTTCAGCAGAGCTTGCGACCGTTGAACGTTTAGTCCGACCGCCTACCCAGACAGCACACCAAATCCTTTGGATATCTACTGAACATCCCAATATCCACTGAATGTCCAGTCCATGGTGGATATCTATTTTATATCCATGAGATGTAATTTATAGACATGCAAATGTCCATAAATAATAGTAATTATATAGCAAATTATTAAAAAATTACGCCATTGTGGCTAATAGTACCGTTCAGATATTTAAAATTATTTTTTTTTAAGGTGTATTCAATATCCCATGGACATCCACTAAATAATCAAAGTCTAGGCGCGAACGCAAACCATCGTGGATATCCACTAGATGTAATTTTTTATTTTGCTTACTAAGTATAGATGGCGATACCACTATCGCATCTACTCATGCTTAACCCACCGTAATTGAGTTCGATCGAAATTTGTTTCCCAATCAGGCTCCATTAGAGACTGGAGTCGAGAAATTCCATTTATTGCTGAAGAGTCCTAATAAGGACGACTTTCTCCTTAGTGGGCAAAATCAAAGGCAGAGTGTTGAAAATATTTTGATATAGACGGAAATTTGGTTGGATATCCATATTGGATATCCACAAAATATATTCTGTGGATATCTCTGGGATTTCTTGTATTGTCTGGAAGATACCCATTAGATATTTTGCTGGATAATCCATAGGATATTTTCTATATTCTGGATACAGACGGACATTTGGATATCCATATTAGATCCACGGAATATTTCTGATATCCTGTGGATATATTGGATATCCAATTATCCACAAAAGATATTCTGTGGATATCTCTGGGATTTGGTGTGTTGTCTGGGTAGGTTACAAAACATCGCCGAACTTGTGAATTTGTGAAATTTATTATGACGGGATATAAATTTGTAGATGTTGTACATCTGAAAATAGAAATGGAACAAAATTTTAATTTTTCTTTTGGTTTTGTCTGACTTTTTCGAGGATTTCAAATCTCTGTTTGCATATTTAAGAGTATAAAAAATTCTGAGTCTTATAAATAAATTAACGGTGTACATTTTCGCAAATTGTTGGCAAGGATGACCAAATTCTATTTTGCTCATCTCAAAAAGGTATGCGTTGGAAATTCCAGGCTTAGTTGACAAACTATCAAATAGAGATATAAATATTGTTTCTAATAAAATATAAAAGAGAAATTTTTCACTGGGAGATTTTAAATTTCCAAACACCTTTTCTTCAGAGTCGTATGCTTTAAAATGCGTTAACAAGTTAGAATTGTTAAGTAAATTGCATTCTTCTGAGAAATTTACGCAAATTTCGCAAGAGTGGATATGTAATGATTTTTTGATTAAATAGCCACATACATAGTTAAATGCATTTTGAGTGGTCACATTTAGCTTCCTGTAGTCACATTCAGAAGTCGTTATTGCCCCAACTGATTGTTTTGAAATATATTTAATTCTCATTAAGCGGAGAACTTGTTTACCTAAGGGAAAAACGAATCCCGGGATTTCTTTCCAGTGTGTGCCCCCACTGCCGCTAGTGCCCACGAGCCGCCACTGATATCATAAAACACAAATCTCTAATCTCTGGTAAAAAAGCAATCTCCAATCTTTGGAGAAAAATACAGTTGCCATCATTACCTGTGTAAAAATAACTATTTTACATATTATTTCTCTGATTTCTGAGCGAAATATTTTCCGGTAACATAATATAGTCATAAAACTAAGAACAGGTCATGTCAATATTAAATATGGTCATTATTATGTCTTTTATAAGGTCAAGAGCTATGGTCAAGAGTAAGTCTATTCCGATCTTTTGTCCATTGGGCTATAATTAAAGAAAATATGAGCTCAACATTTGCCTTGTGTGTAGTAATAGCAGAAAAGAAATCACATATTTTTAGCAATTCTAAAATGGTTATACATTGCTGAAAATTAGTTGACCACTTTTTGTTGTTTCCGCATACTTTTTCAAATTCCGGCCGGACTGCTCCGGACACCTTAAAAACATGTCCGGGTAAATCCGGACGTATGAAACCCTAATACCAAGGAACTTTTATTTATTTCTAAAAAATTCTACTACGGTAACGAAATTTATCATCTTTCTTAACTTCTAACTTCACTAAACAAAACAAAAGAACTAGGTACTCTAAATCTCAGACAACCTTGATCATATATCAATAAGAATTGTTCAATATTTCTCAAAATGAGAAATTGGCTCATTTTTTAATTTTAGATGATTTGCTCGAAACTGCAATTTTTCGGACGCACTTTCTATATTCGTATTGATTGTTGTTGTAGGTCAGTGCAGAATATCAATAAACGGTCTATAAAAAGACGTAGTATCACAGAAATTGAGACAATAATTATTACGAATGCACCTTCGACTGAAAATACCTGAAAGTGACAGAAAAGGGTCGTTGTCGTTGTCATGAAAACCTAGGGCAAGTGTAAACTGCGATAAAATGGTAAAATATTTTTATAATCGGAAAACGATGCGTAAAGTAACGTCAGTTTTCCAGAATATTTGGATAACAAATTTGTCTTATTCACGCACTAAATTTTCTAGAAGCTCGAATAATGGAACTGGGTTAATAAAAAAATGATTACACCGGATAGCGATTCGTCAACTGCGTTATGTAACATTTTTAAGGGCATAAACAGTCATTATCGTCTGTTCTACTACTAAGAGAAAATAAAAGATTTATGTCAAGAACAATGTCATTTTTATGTGTTAATCACTTTACATAATATTGATTTATGGATAAACTAGATTCGGTTTTCAATTATTTTGCCAATTAATCCTGGGTTGCCAACTTTGTGCTGACACTAACTCGGAGAACAATAATTTTATCGTGAGAAACAGGGGAGAGTTTATTAACCACATTCATAATAAATAGTTTATTGCACTACGAGTATATACCTACAGAAAATGTACAAAGCCAGTCAAAAAAAAACCCTCGATATTCGTTTAGGCTATTTAAGAACTCAGATATGGAATAATTTAAAGTTCTAAATTGATCTCAATATAAACAGGGGGGTTAAGGAGGGTAGAATAAAGATTAAAAAACAAAAACTAAAAATGATATCAACTTGAAAATTTCAGGAAAAATCAAGCTATATAAGAGGACGAAGCCTATTGATTTTGAAAAAATCTAATGTTAAATAGGGGTTAAGGGGGTTGAAATAAAAAAATTCAAATAAAAAATGAAAAGTGATATCGACCATGAAATTTTTAGTAAAAATCAAGCTCTTTAAAAAGATGAAGCCTATTGATTTTGAAAATCTCTGAATTAAAATGAGGGGTTGAGAGGGGTTGACAATTTAAAAATAGTTATAAATCAAAAATGAAAAGCGATATCAACATAAAATGTTTAGCAAAAATCATGCTCTACAAGGCAATTGATTCTGAAAAAAAAATCTGAATAAAATGAGGGGTTTAGGGGGGGGGGTGGAATTTAAAAAATCAAATAAGCAAAGCGATACCAACATGAAATTTTTAGTAAAAATCGAGCTCTATAAGAAGATGAAGCCTATTCATTCTGAAAAATATGAATTTATTTGGTCAGATGTGCACGTGAAAAGAGCGGATTAGATCAGAAATGTTCGTTTTGATCTGCAGGCCATATCGAAGCGTGAAGGACCTTTTTCAAAGTATAATAAATGAATGATAAATGAATGAATTAATAATTTGTTACATACTCCAATATGGCATGCAGACTAAAACGCAAAAGGCAAGATTTAACTAGCTCATTTCACTCTTCATCTTCACATTAGACAAAAGAGGAGAGACCAGATGTGAGTCAGATCGAGCCCTTCACGTTGGGTTATGGACTGTACAGTTCAAATCTCACAAAAATCGTAGCGTGTAGGGCCCGTTTAATATTCACTTTTATAAAAACTCATAGAAATGCATGAAACTTAAAAAAGGTATTGGCCAGTTCTTTTAATATTTTGGTGGTTATGTAAGTGTGTGTTACAACATCTACAGTATCGGCTATTGAAAACCTTCTAATATGGCTTGCTAGTGTCGAAGCGAAAACTACAGAGACTTCGCATTAGTTCGAGAAGGAAACGAATAATAGCTATCAAAGGCCTGGTCGCATAGGGATTGTGGAGATATATGTCGTTGTCAGTATTGCCAGTCTAGTACAATTGTACTATATCTAGTACATTCTCAAAGAATCTGGCATTCTAGTACACTCGGAGCACAATTTAGTACAAGGGCGGCTCCAAGACGAATTTTCGGGGGGGGGGGGGGGGGGGCATTGCCTTTAGCCATTCCCTTTTTAGCATATTTTTTTTAAATAAAAGACCCAAAAATCGTAAAAAAAAATTCTCTGGAGGGGGGGGGGCATGCCCCCCATAGCCCCCCCCCCTCCGGGAGCCGCCCTCGATCTAGTACTTTTTCTTCCTCGACGTGTAACGTGCAGCGTGCGGTAGCGCATGGATTCACCATTTGACGTGTAAAAATATTGATGTATCTTCCTCGTTTGTGGTCGTTTTCTATAAAGGCCTTTGCTCTTCAATTAAACAAACCGTCACCACAGTTTATGGCTAAAGAATCAGTTCATCGGCACTTTTGATCTCAATGTTCCAGTCAAAGCTCCTCTATTTACATTTAAAACCCGGTCATACTTTGCAAAGAAACGTAGCGCGTAGCTGTTTCGTAAATGAACCGACATGCGTTTCCTGGTGCGCTGTTGTCAGGCTGTGTAGTTTATCCCTTTCATATTTAAAAATAGTTTTTACCTATAACTCACTAATAGCAACAAGTTATATTAATTAGAATAGTTTCGAGATATTTTGCAACACATCAAGCGTCCCCACCAATTCATTTTCGTACATAGTGCAGTGTTTCCAACTCCGACGCATTGTGGGCCGAGATGTTGCAATATTTCCCGAAACATTTCTCTAAAATTGAATTTCTATTAATACGGCACACATCAAATCCTAAACATGCTGTTGGGGTATATTTCATTTCGTTATCAGATGACGGTCGAAATTTGCAGTGGGCTCTCTTACTATACAATCTTTTGACAACCGCCTATATTCAAACGTCAGTCTTCTGCGTATCCTGAATTTGTATCCCTGGAGTGGATGTTATTTTGGAACATTCAATTGGTCTGAGTGAGCTAACTGATTCTTTAGCTATAAACTGTGCCGTCACTCTGCAAATATAATTCGAAAAATCTGGTACATTTTTGTTGAATCTGGTACATTTTTTAGACAAATCTGTTATGGCGGTTTTTCACTAAATGGACAAGACAAGAACAGAACTGAAACTCGTGTCGAAAAAAACAAAACTGCAACTTCTCTCAAACTTTTTAAAAACTGACGTGTTTTGGTACAGTTGGAGTTTTGTTTGTCGAGTTCCGCTCGGAAGCGGTAACATCAAAAGGTTTCGACGTGTTTTGAAACTCAGGTCTGTTTACTGGAAACGGTCGTGTTGTGTAGTCTAAATTTTGAACCAAATTGGTACCTAAATTATTAAGTAAATAACGTATTTTTTTATAGATATGTAATTATTAATATGTAATTTATTTTTAAATGCTGGATAAATTTATATAAGTGTGTTTATTAGTAGAGTATACTATATATCTGTATGTCAGAGCCAGACTAGGTTAAGTCCAAATATTGTACTTTTTAGGTTTTTATAATGTCACATACATCTTTTAAACTACTTTTATAAATATTTTGAAATTGGACTTAAATTAAAAAAATAGGTATTACAAATATAAATAAAATATTAAAAAAATGTGTTCTGACTTCCTCGCAACAACCAGTGGAAAAGGAACGAAAACAAAAACAAAACTGGAAAAAAATGTAGTCCTCTTGATGGAAACAAGAGTTTTGTTTTTGCAACACTGGTCGTTGTGTGCCTATTCGTAATTCACATCACACAGCACAGAGATACGTCATTTAAAAAAGACGAAGAATAATAGGCTCCGACACGTGATTTTTTCCATAGCTTCTTTAGAAACATTTTTTCTGAATCACTCCATATTTATGTATCTACTTACCTATTGTAGTTATTCATTTGTACTAGACTTTTCGTATGTAAAAAAGAGAACCGGGCTTTTTAGAAACCAAAGATCTAATTGTTATACAAAGTGGGTGGATTTATGACCTTAAACTTAATCGGAGCTTAACACTCTCAAGTTGTAGGCCGCAGCACCCAGTCCTTCCGTATTGTATATCCATTACAGTAGTATAGCATGTATTGTTTCGTTGTTACAGGGTATCTTTATTTCGTCTGTTAAGTTCGAGGCTCTCATAGCTCTAATTTTCTTTGTTACACAATAGATCAAAGTCCTGTGCCTAATTCTCCATGCAAAAGCGAAAATTTACGAAGTCACTGACTGTTTATGAATAAGAGTTACCTCTTTTAAGCTACGGAATACAGTAGCTGAATATCAAGGGTGCGATAAGAAAGGAGCGTTGAAAACAGAGTCGTAACTATCTAAGCTAAGATGTAAAGTGTGTGGAGATAATGACATTTCTGTGTTTCTTTTCTAAATAACTTAAAATAATTATTATATTTTTTAATGTGATGGAATCTAAAATAACCGCTAAGTAAATTGACAAGTTACATTTATGCAATATACAGGGTATATCCGACCGACAACACTACCCCATATAGAGCTCTCGTTTACTGATGAATTTTGATGAACCTTAAAGGGCTTAGATACCGAGATACAGGTTGTTAAAATTTTTTTTACCAAAATTGAAATTTGCCATAAATCAAAAACGTCTTAAAATATTTTTTTTCAAATTTGATCTACCAAGATCTTGTCAAATACACATACTATTAAAAATTTGACACGTGCTTACTAGATTAGAATTTAGAAATATTGAGACGTTACCAATTATCTATGTACATGCAGACTTTTGTTTAGAAGCAAATTTTAACAACACCGTTCATTTTAGCTCCATAAAAAGTTATTACCTACTTGTTTTAAATAAAAATGAACAAAATGTTTGTTCCAGTGGCGTAAATAATAGTGGAATAAGTAGCCACTAACCTTAACAGCGCGTCAATGGTTACATTTTGCAAAAGTTAGTTTACGTCAAAATGTTACGTTCTTAAAGAACATATTAAGCAGTGGCGGCTCCTGGGCACTAGCGGCAGTGGGGCACACACTCGAAAGGCATCCTGGGATTCGTATTTCCCTCAATGAAAATTAAATATATTTCAAAACAATCAGTTGGGGCAATAACGATTTCTGAATGTGACTACAGGGAGCTAAATGTGACCACTCAAAATGCATTTAACTATGTATGTGGCTATTTAATCAAAAAATCATTACATATCCACTCTTGCGAAATTTACGTAAATTTCTCAGAAGAATGCAATTTACTTAACAATTCTAACTTGTTAACGCATTTTAAAGCATACGACTCTGAAGAAAAGGTGTTTGGCAATTTAAAATCTCCCAGCAAAAAAAGTCTCTTTTATATTTTTAAATTAGAAAAAATATTTATATCTCTATTTGATAGTTTGTCAACTAAGCCTGGAATTCCCAACGCATACCTTTTTGAGATAAGCAAAATAGAATTTGGTCATCCTTGCCAACAATTTGCGAAAATGTACACCATTAAATTATTTATAAGACTCAGAATTTTTTATACTCTTAAATATGCAAACAGAGATTTGAAATCCTCGAAAAAGTCGGACAAAATTTTGTCCCATTTATAAATATTATTGATTTTTTTCATCATATTTTTGACTGCTTTATAAAAAAAAGTTATTTTTCTTTGTAGTTTTATTTATTAACTATTCCAATGGCCCAACTATAGTATATTACATTACGAGTGTGGAAAGTGACATTTTTCACACGAGTGGGAAATATTGTCGCACGAGGCACAAGCCGAGTGCGACTATCACACGAGTGTGGAAAATCACTTTTCACACAAGTGATGTACAATATTTTTCCTCCGACCACAAAATATATTTTCATCAAAAAATGTAAAACCAGGTTATTATAATAATTAAAATGTATTTAAAAAAATAATCAACAACAATCGTATTTATTCAATTTTCATATTTTTTAAACAAAAAAAATAAAAAAAATTAAAAAATTAAAAAAAATACAAAAAAAAGTTTCTGGTTCCGCCAGGATTCGAACGCGGTCGTTCGCCAGGTCTCTCAAATGGCAAAGTTGATAGTTTGATGCTCTAACCAACTGAGTTAACAGGCCTTGTCAATTGAGTGATCTAATCGGTTATATGTTTAACCAGAATAAAAAGCAAACATAATCTTAGTTATTTTAAAATTATTTTAATAATAATTGTTAAAGATAAATATCTAGGATCTAATTGACAACAATTTCAATAATTTAACAATCATATCGATTTTAGTATTAATATGGACATTACATAGATCAAAATAGAAATTAGGTGTTTGACATTTTGTAACAACTACTGCGGAAAGTAACATATTCTCACTCGGGTGGAAAGTAAATTCTTATTCATACGCGTGTGATATAGGGCACTTTCCATAGGACTTTATAGTGTGATATGTGTCACTTTCCTAAGTGGTCGTAGGAAAACGTTTTTTCGTAATCACAATAAATAAATTATTATCATGGTCTAACAAACGCGCACCTTAAGCCGAAACCGGCATCGCCTTTGTGAGGGAGCCGGTAAAGATGCCGCTGCGTACATTCGTATCTGGTCTAGGTAATCTGTGCCAAGAGTACAGCACGTCACGATAAGGACAGCGCCCCGCTTGTGACGTATAATCAATCGCATGTGTTCATCTCTTGCTAAGCGATATTGTCGTTGTCCTTGTTTTTCGCATCATAATGAGAGAGAAAACAACGAGGCACACATTTACTGTGCCCTGTGCCATCTTCCTATCCACTTAATTTCGGAATTATCGGAACGTCGCTCAACGCCCGGTCGTCCAGTGTCGTGCCAACGCGTTTTGCGCTGAATATTAGATAAAATAATAATAGGAATTGAGAAAAATATAAAATATGTAAGTTATTGTATTTTTGTTTATTATACTAGGGCACGTGCCCAAGTGCCCATACGAGCAAACCGCCACTGATATTAGGCACTCCAAACAAAATGGCTGCTCGTTTGAAATGACAGGCCACTAACAGCCACATGACAGGTTATAATATGGCAACACTGTGGGCCTGGTGAGTCAATGATATGAATAGTTATATAGATTAATCATCCATGTTTTTAAAAATAAACATAGGCTTATGTCTTGAAGTAAAAATGTAGGTAATTATTTTTTGTTAAATATTCAAAGGCTGAAAACTGGTTTTGAAACACATTTTTGCTAAATCGATTCAAATTAATGAACACTTGCCAGACAATATGGCCGCTCGCAAACCATCCGCTTTGAGCAATCTGTATGTATCATTGACCCTGTCAATGACAATAGGCCCACAGGGTCGCCATATCTAAACTGTCAGTTCTCACTGACAGCATTTTAACAGGTCGTTGGAATGCCTAATTGATCATTAAATTTGAAAAAAAAATTAAGGCGTCTTTGATTTTGGGCAAATTTTGAATTTTGATTTTGAACACCCCGTATCTCAGTAACTAAGACCTTTAAGGGTTCATGTCCAATATCAACATTCATCAATTAAGGAGAGTTCTCTGGGGTAGAGTGTTGTCAATAGAATATACCCTGTATAATATGAGAATATTTTAATATTTCTATTTGGTCACATGATCAGTATAAACTTTTCTATTGGTAGGAACAAATTTAACAAAAGAATTACATCTACATATTACATCAAATTAAACTACATACAAAGTTTTTGCCCCTGAATATCTTCTAATTTCATATAATAAGTTATAAAAGTAATTTTATAAAACCGACTTCATAATCGTGCAGATGACCTTAAAAATTGATTTTCTCATAGATCATCAGATCCTGACCAATAATTGTATACTACCTTTGAGGTATCCCCTTTTTAACAAAAAATAATCATAGAAATCTGACAACGTGGTAAAGAATTGTCGCTGAAAATACATAAAAAAAAATGAAGAGTTTGATGATTTTCTCATGGACCCCATTATTAGATCTTGACCAAATTTATATGGGACCACCCCTGACGTATCCTCTTTCTAACAAAAAAAGTCATAGAAATCGGACAACGTAATAAAGAATTATCGCTGAACATACAAAAAAAAAATAACAAATATTCCGACGAATTGAAGTCCGTTAAATATAATATAAAATAGAATAGAAATAGACTCATGCTGTTCCTATTATTAAGTGATTTTATAAGGAATGACTATTGAAACTTATATTTTTTTCTACACCCATATGGATATTAGAACCTAGACACCCCCCATGTAGGGCATTCGCGTCACCGTTTCGGCTATCTTATTGGCGCTTATCGCTATTAACGGTTTGTTAACCCCCCATAGTTCTCAGAAACCCCTCCCATGAAAAATTTCTGGTTACGCCACTGGCTATCAAATCCACTTTAATTGCACAAACTACTATTGTGATTGTTCAAAAACTATTAGTAATGAATTATTGCTCAACCCTTCTAAGTTATTATTATTAATAATACCTACTACATATTAAAAAATCTGATGTGTCCAACACATGACTTTCCTATCTAGTTATTACAGGCTTCTTCCGGTTATTTTGTACAACCTATTGCAGCATCTCTATAAATGTTTAGAGGATAAACTAAATATATACATTGTCCACATACATCTACCTCGAAACATTTTTCTATAGATATTCATTGAAAATGAAAATACTGAAAAATTTAACAAATATTATAGAAATCGATATCGCAAACAACTTTTATTTCAACAATTTTCATAAAAATCAGAATTTTGCACATTTTGTCAAATTTTTCGAATACGGACCATTTCAGGAAATTTTTACATAAAGCAAAAATTATAGATAATAATATTAGAAGTAACTTTTATTTGAACAATTTTTTTCTCCAAACATAAATAACAGATATATTCCCTAAAATATAAAAACGGCCTCCCATAAAGTACCCCCCCAGATGTTCCGACTTTGTCCAAAATCTAATCATTTCACGTCAGGCCGAAATAAAACTTAAGTTTAAAATTTAATGTTTTTTTCTTTATCCGTTTTTGAGTTTTCTTCAAATTTCGAAATTTACACATTTTCTCAAATATCTCGAATACGGTCCATTTTAGAGAAATTATCTATAGGATAAAAATTATAGAGAATTATATTACAAACAACTTTTATTTGAACAATTTTTATAAAAAATTATTTTTTTTACATTTTGTCAAATTTCGCGAATAAGGACCATTTTAGGAATATTTTGTATATAACAAAAATTATAGATAATTATATTAGAAGTAACTTTTATTTGAAGAATTTTCTTCTCCAAACGTAAATAACAGATATATTCCATAAAATATAAAAATGACCACCTATAAAGTACCCCCCCAGATGTTCCGACTCTGCCCAAAATCTAATCAGCTCATTAGACGCTGGAACAAAGCTTAAGTTTGAAATTTGGTGTTTTTCCGTGTATCGGTTCATGAGTTATGCGTTATACAGACACACACACACACACACACACACACACACACACACACACACACACACACACACACACACACACACACACACACACACACACACACACACACACACACACACAGACATCATCGCGAAAATAGTCAAAACGGATTCAGGGGACCTCAAAACGTAAAAATCCGTCGAAAACTCGAGGTCGAAAAAAATCATGATTCCTATACTTTCCTTATATCTGTATACAGATAGGAAAGTAAAAATCACGCAATAACGAAATTATTTATCATAAAAATACTAAATCCATATCTTAAAATCAGCTAAAATTACTGTGCATATTAGAAATAGGATTTTGCCGGGCTGCCTATCAAAATATAGCCGCAAGTACTTTTAATAGCACTTTATTTTTCTAATTTAAGGTATATTTTCGTTTTTTATGAGTTTTGAATAAAATTCTTTAAAGGAGAGTTGTTTTTGTTGTTTTTTTCTATAATTTTGATCATATACATGATTTAGCTAAAATGGACCGTAATTGAAAAATTTGAGGAAAAGTGTAAACATTTATTTTTTTAGTATTTTCGTTGCCAATGGCGTTATAAAATAATGTTTTGAACAATTTTTATCTCAGTATATTTAATAACTTTACAGGAAAGTCATATTGGACACATTTTTAACAGTTGGCAGCCCCTATTTGCGGGTACTTTTACATATACAACCTCATTCCATCGTGTAGAGATAAAAATTTAATTTGATATATAATTTATTAAGACAGGTAATAAACGTATAAACTGACAGAAATTATATCTGTTTACACCTATTTGACAAGAGGTTGCGAAAAAGTGAGAAACGGCAACCCATTTTTTTAAGTACATATCTTTTTATTAATATGAAGTAGTATCTTATAATCTTATATTCAAAACAAGTGAACGAATTGTTCTAAAAAATTAATTAATTGAATTTTAATTAAAAGTACAATATTTCATAACTCCATTGTCAAGTAAAATACTGAAAAAATGAATTGTACTTTTTCTCATAAAAACTCCATTACAAACAACTCTTGTAACAGAAATATACCTTAAAGTAGAAAAATTACCCTCTATAAAGTACTACTAAAAATACTTGCGACCATATTTTGTTAGGCAACCCGAAAAATCCGTTTTTCTCTATCATAAGTATCAATAAAAATTGTACTTTGATTAAAAAACAGATGAGTGCAGTAATCATACGGTCGGTTCTTAGACAAGTAGAGCAAAAAAAACAAATTGAAAGTTTAATTGATAGCCACGTAAAAATAAATCAGTTTAGTTGAAATATCCTTTAACACATTGACGTATAATAACCGTATTATGTTAGTCCATGCACTCTCCATAAGTTTTTTTACAAAAAGATAATGCTAGTTAAAAAACCAAGCATGCCAGCATAATAAAAATATATCTAAAACATTCTAAAAGTCCACTTTTGCTTCCTCTCGACTGAGACGGAGATTTATTAAAACTTTGTTGTTGGAGTTTCATTCAAAGGCGAAAATGTTCAAACCCTATTATCGAATCTTTCACCGAAATGGGACTAGGTTTGTGAATAATACAATTTTGAATTGGTAGACAGCATAAAAATAAGTAGATTGTGCTGCATTATGTAGATACTTTGAGTTGAAAGAAACTTATGAGACAATTTTTAATTAAACAGTATCTACAAAAAATCACTTAAAGGTCTTCTTAAATTATTCATTATGTATAAAGTTTATAAGCTGTTTTTATTATTACAGATGTTCAAAATATTTTCCAACTTGTTCTTTCTTTTTAAATCTAGAGTAGCAAAGAAAGTTAAACATTTGTCACTTACATGTAACGTTTGTTTAATTTATTTATAGTTTATTTATTTAAAACACTATTTACAATTTATTTATAACGAACTAATTAATTTATATAATACTTAGGCACAATTATAACAATTCTAATTTATTACAATTTGTCTTTACTATCCAACACTTAAATTGAATCTTTTCTATCGACAAAGTCGCGGCTATTTATATAAAAATGTAACGGCCCAGGAAGAACCAATACTGCTGGAAGAATTCACGTCGCGCTCTAGACAGAGTCAGCTCAGGCGTTCTCATGACACTAATAATGACAGTGTTGCCACACCAATTAATTTTTTCGTAATAGAATTTTGAACCAAAAGGTAATAAAATCGTAATAGATAAAATTTTAAAGTAACATAAATGTACCAGAACTATTATTAAATACATTTTTCTACGTTCATGCAAGAAACAAAACTTTATTGAACTATATTTAGTGAAAAAACTGGGTCTTTATTGCACTAGTGCAATAAAAATTTTATTGCACTCATCTGTCATTTTACTACAGCGTTTTATGATCATGACAAACATAAATATTCAAATCAACGCCAAATATTTAGTCCATTTTCATTTGCTGTGTTACGTTTTAAAAACAATTGCATATTTTATATTATGTTCAATCATTTAATAAATAAATTAATAAAAAAATGTATTTTATTAAAAATGTCATTACAAATTATGAACACAAACGTAAATAAATGCCTCAAACAAAGGTACACGATCATGGCTACTATGATTTGGATAATACAACTGCAGTTCTATAAAACATTTTTTGGTTTTTGCACGTAGAAAACACAAACGTAGAAAAAATATTGTATGCAACTCGTACAAAAAGTGTTTATTGCACTCGACGTGTTGTCCAACTCGGCCTGACGGATTCGTTGGACAATTTCACGTTGCGTGCAATAAACACTTACTTTTTGCACTTGTTGCATAAATAACTATTAACAATAAAACTTTATTATTTAGTTGAGAGAAAATTATTTCTGTTGCTGCAAAAGAATGGGGTAATGAAAATAAACCACAAATTATTTTTTTTAATTTTAAACATTTGGTTCATGCAGTGTTTTTTTTTATTTTAAAGATGTTAGCCCAAAATTCACCTAAGGGTAATTTTTTGTAATTTAGTATTTCTTCAGTCTTGAAGGGGTCTACGTTATTAAAAACAATATATAAATTATGCTGGAGGCTGGTGGTTATCTCCTACTAAACTAAAAACTGACGAATAACAAAAAAAATAATGCAATAATAATAAAGTTACGCATATCTTGGATTTATTGAAACAAGAAAACACAGAAATAACAAATGCATAGATTTCTAATTTTTTTAAGTATGGGCTCTGAAGTTTAAATGGAGCCACTCATAAAATTTTGATATTTTAAAAGGTAATAGATTTTTCCTCTTTTCTTAAAAGTCGTAATAACGTACTGGTGTAACTTTTTAGTAATAGATTTGTTACAATTGTAATAGCAACGGCAACACTGAATAATGACCTTGCAAAGATCTTTCCACTTAGATATTTTAAACCTTTTCATTGGTGAATCTCATATAGGACAAGCCGGGGAATAACGGACACGTTAAGAACAAAAAATCATAATTCTCGTTTAAATCAATTTTACTAAAAATAACAAGTCGAGTTATATTGCTTACATGTTTATTAATAAAAAAATATATAATATATTAAATAAACGCAAAGGTTAACTTAACCATAATTTAAAAAATAATGTCATATATTTGCTCGTTTTGCCCCGGGACTTACATTTTTATCAAGGGAAGTAAGGCTAATGCTCATTATGCCCCGGTGCCCGTTTATAATTTAAGCTATAAGACAATGCCACCAAAAGCATAACCACATACAATTAATGAATCTTAAATATTTTTAACATATTTTGAGTATTTATTATAATTTAATAAGTCAGTATTAAATTCAAAATAGAGAATCACATCACAAACAACTTTCATTGAAAAAAATTTTTCCAAGTTCCATATGAGCACGCCTCTGTAATAGCTAGATCAACAGTAACATGTCCAAAAAACACCTCATAAAGTTGTCAACAAATATTTTATTTAAATCGGTCAAAGCATTTTTTAGATATTAATAAAACATTAATTTTTAAAAATGTTGAACAGAATTTAATCATATTCTATCGAACACATTTTCTTTATTTTTTGATAAACTATAGACTATACTCGAACAAAATATTGGAGAAGGTGATTCATCTCTGTTCACGTACAATCATCGTACCATACCGGTGAATTATGAATGGTATCACACGCAATATGACTGCAGAAGTTATCGGTATCACGTGCCATATTAATCAGCTATGCATGTTCATTGCCAAATTATATTTTTCCAGTGGCGTAGAAACATTACATTGGCAAATATTAATAAATGAAAACACGTTATCTATTTTTGTTGCAATATTCATCCATGTTTATAATTTTATTTGGATTATTGTGAAAATCTTTAATTAAGCTATCACTTACATGACTTCTGAATACAAAACTATTGTAACAACAGAATTATGCTATTACATTTTTTATCGAATTTATAGACTAACCAATATTTAATTATTATTTTTAAAAATATTTTAATGTGCACCTATTTAATAAACTTTCAAAGTATCTAATATATTACACAATAAATAAACTCGTCGAATATGCGATACAAAATTGTAAGTCACAAACATGAACTAACTATATCAGACAAGAATACTTATAGAAAAATGTAGTTTATAAAATAATTATCGTAAATCGATTAACCGATATAACTTCATCGAATGATAGTTTGCAATTGTTTTTGTGTGTGTACTGATAATATTAAACCCGTAACCCGTCTGTTGTTTATTTACTTGAAAGACATTCGTTTGTAATCGCCTCCAAATGTTAGGCTATAATTTTACTCCCTATTGTAGAGTTAAAACTGGCGTTTTTGACTCTGGTAAGTGATCCACACATGGAAGGACTTTTTGTTTTTCTAAGTAATACGAAATTCCCAAAAAAGGAGATAAACTGTTTTTAAGAGATAAAGGCGTCTGTTTATATTAACACCATTAAGACAGATAACGAAGTCATAAATAATATTAAATTCTCATAATGATCCAAAACAATCAGCTTGTAAAATGACCTAACTAAATATTTATTTTCACTTATAGGCGATTTACTTACACAGCTAGTTTCAACATAATTATTTATATTAGTAAATTAAATAATTTACCTCGAACAAAATATAGTAACTCATATTGGGGTCTATTCTGTAACAATTCCTTTATATTTAACGGCCTTTAAAAATATTTTCTTCTTTTCTTCTGTCATTATTTAAACGGATCTTTGAAATACATTAGAGGACTATCTTAAAGAAATCTGTTTAAGTAATGACAGAAGTAAATTAACGAATACGAAAATATTTTTTCGTGCAATCGCACGCGAAGTCAGTATTTCGCGTTCTCAGCACAGTCCGCGAAATTTAATTTCGCGGCCGTTACCCATAGCAACGGCTGCGAAACCAAACGTCACTTCCAAATTTGAATATCACTTCCAAATTTGACATTTCTAAAATATTACAAAGAAAAGGATTATTTTTTTATTGAATACCAACAAATACATAAGTACTAAATAAATAAATATTATTTAGGATGAATATTAACATTAATTGTACAGTTTGTATTATTACTTATATTTACTCCAGAAGTTGAAGCAACTACCTCTAGTGTTTCTGAATAATGCTTATTGCCTACATTCAAACCAGATACTATATCGCCAGAAATTAAGTTGGAAATTTGCTTCTTATTTTCGGGTATTAAAACGGAAATCGCCGAATTTACAACTCTCTTGAGTTTAGGAGGAGTGGAAGGTACTGAAATATATTGCTATCAGTATCAAACATTTTGCGTTTTGTCAAGAACTGTCAAAATATTTATGTATTGAACATTTCCATAGCACACGGTGACATTGTTAAATAAATTGAACTGCTGTTGATTTTAGAGCAATAATATATTTATTTAGTTTAATAATTTTAACGATTGCACGAAAAATAGTGTGTATGCCATGGCCGCGAAACTTTTTAACGACCTCAAGATTATCTTGCCTCGGCCGCAAGCGGCCTCGGCGATAACTACTATTCTTTCGGTAGGTACGTTAAAAAGGTATTTCGCGGCCTAAGCATACAAATAACTATTAAAGGCCGCCAATACTTTTAAAGGCCGTTAAATATAAAGGAATTGTTACAGAATAGACCCCATAAGCAGTCAAATAACTTATTTTTTCAATTTTTTCTTTATTTATTTAAATTCTTTGTTAAAATTATGTAAAAATGGTTCCTTACTTCATATATCTTCTTGTAAAAAAAGACTACGCAATTTTAGAAAACGTGCTTTACGGAAAAATTATTAAATCGTAGTTGTAGTTATACTGGGTTTTGTCAAATGGCAGACTAATCTAACAGCGACAAGCCTGTCACAGTTTGACCCAAGACTTAACGGTTTTCAGTTCTGATCAGGTCCGTTTTCACCTGCCGCGTTTAATAGGCAGGTGTGGTTTGTGATGAGCTTTCGAACCCAGAGATTAGAGAAGATATGGTGTCCGTTCTATCGAATAATGCTAATTCTTTGGCTAACATTACAAAACGTGCACATAAAATGAAGAATCGACAAAGATAGAAACGTGTTAACCATTTATAAAATTGGACACTTGGTGCTTTGGAAAAATACAATTACTACAAATAAAATAAATAGTTTGATAAAAATTACTATGAATCGAGGCTGATGCATGATATCTGTGTTTAGATAAATAAAATCTTTGGGTTAAGTATGACATTAAAATATCACTTTTTCAAAATAAAAGATATCAGTGTAAACCTATTGTTTGCCTTTTTTAAGTTATAAACTGTTAATGTGGGATACCCTGTATATAAGCTAATTTTGGCATCGTTAACAGGTAATTCCATAACGACTTTAATGCTAAAATTATACACGATGCGTTGGATTTAAAAAACTGAGTATACGTTGTCTTTATCATTCCAAAACTGATAATGCGCAGCATCAAAGTCAAAGTGCTCGAACTGCCCAACTCTAATCAGATTTTTAAGTGATCCTGAAATTTAAGTATTTACTACTTAGCTCATAATAACACTTAATTTTAAACCCTCATAAAAAGCCGGTTAGGTACGTGTACAAGAGAATTGGATTTTTAATCTTGCTAAAATGGAGAAAATGGAGAGATGCGGTTTACAAAGTTATGAAATTAAATCTAATTAAACTGTGTTCTGCAGACCTCAATTACCGTTAATTATTTTTGCAGACTTTGCAGTATTGATTAAGTGATTTTTCATTTTTATTTATCTGAATGAAATCGAAGATTTGACAAATTTTGAACACCGAACTAAGAGATCTATTATAGAACACTGTTAATAATAAAACTTTTTAAAGTTTGGATATTTCAAATATATATTTCATTCATTACATACCCACCTTATTAATTGTGTTATTAATGCTTGACGTGTCCATAAAATAGTTGACTACTGAATTTAATTTCCATGGAGGAAGGAATCATTTCTTTAACCCGGAGTTACGAGTAGGTACAGCAGCATCGTAGATGACAACAAGAGTTATTATGGCTCATGACCTGTAAATGTAACGTTTATTAGAGAATCGTAGTGGGTTGATTAAACATTAAAATGAGTTGAAGACATTTAGGTGCCCTAATAGATAATTGACAAATATTATTAGGATTTTTTTATTTTTCAATTAAAAAATAAGGTATTTTGTTTGAGTTACATGTGTACGCCGGAACGTAAGCCTATACGTATATACGTAGACGTGAACGTGAAGGATATTTGAATAGGCATGCTACACTTTATTTAGTTTATTTTTACTGATACACTAATTTACATTGTCAATATTTGTTTCAACCTGATGATAATTTATTATCTATTTATATACATGTGTGGTGCCCCATATCAGACTTACTCTCGAATATTCCAAACGTCCTTCGACTAAGAATCGCTACTTCTAGTACCAGCACCTCCACCAGAATTTTTGTTTCTAGATGATTCGTCAACATTTTTCGATGTGTCCAGCATATTCTACAATCAACGGTTTACTTCGACAGGCAATGACTGGTAGGTGCGTTTCGTAGAGGTTTCGGAGGTTAACTTATTCTATCTAATATTTTTGGTAATTGGAAAATGGAGGCCGTAAAGGCCCAAATAAGGCAGAAAGTGACTTAATGGATTAGAGCGAGCGGTCTAGTCGAAAATGGCTCGCGTGACATAAATGACAGATGTAAATTCAGCACACCACAAGCTTGTTAACATTTGCACAAGAATATAATAATTTGGTCATTTTAATCTTTTATCTGGTTATCGGCAATCGTCTATGCCTTTATTGTTTGTAGTCGTCGTTAGACTGTTCCTGCCAACCACACCTCGAATTTTCTGTAATTGTCCGGTACTAGGAATAGTAGCAGTTTCTGGTATTGGGGCTACGGAAGAGGTTATCACCACATGCTATTTACAAATATTTACTATTATTAGTTTTTCAATTTTTGGGTATTAACTCTTAACTGGTCCGACACTCTGCAGTAACGTAACTGGTCTGACGTAGTCTGTGAGACTACTTGTTTTCGGAGGGCAAAAAAAATAAAATAGGTAAAATGAAATGTTTTATTTAACATAGATGTTAAAAACATTACTTAATAATAATAATAATAATATGTAAAAATAAACATATTTAAAACTAAATAAAAACAAAATTAAACCCAAAACTAAAACCCGCTTAGAAATTTTGAAAAAGTACATATTTTTAAACGAAAGCCAGAAAATACAAGAGAAAAAAAAAATTCTTTCATATTGCAATATTAAATTGTCAAAGTGTTAGGTAAACAAAAACTTACATAAAATACAAATTTAAAAAAAACATTTGATTTTCAGCATGAGCTAAAGTTCACTACCCTTGAACTAATTTCTGTCACAGCTTTTAGGAAACTGACGCCAGCCTGTCGCAAACATGGCTACCTGTCGAGCTACAATAGGGGGAAAGGAGTAGATGTAAGGACCTTCCTGTGGGAGGTACCAATAACCAATAAGAAAAAATTGTTTATATCGCGTAGTCTGTCAGACGACGCTTAAGTTAAGGGTTAAAATGTATCCGTAAATGACGTAGGTAGCCTATCAAAAAATTATTAATATCACCTTTACATAATAAAAAAAAATTAAAGTTGAAGTAGTAGAGGAGATGAAAAACAACGACCTGTGAACTGGACACTTTAAATCACAAATATCTTAACATATAGCATAAAAAACGATATACATACACCAAATCCCAGAGATATCCACAGAATATCTTTTGTGGATATCCAATATATCCACAGGATATCAGAAATATTCCGTGGATCTAATATGGATATCCAAATGTCCGTCTATATCCAGAATATAGAAGATATCCTATGGATTATCCAGCAAAATATCTAATGGGTATCTTCCAGACAATACGATAAATCCCAGAGATATCCACAGAATATATTTTGTGGATATCCAATATGGATATCCAACCAAATGTCCGTCTATATCCCAGGATATAGAAGAATTCGGATATTCAGCAAAATATTTTATGGGTATCTTTAGTAGAGGTTCATAAAAGTAACCAATGTTTATTGAATAACGTCGAACGAAAACAGCAGAGAAAAAATATTTTCAACACTCTGCCTTTGATTTTGCCCACTAAGGAGAAAGTCATCCTTATTAGGACTCTTCAGCAATAAATGGAAATTCTCGACTCCAGTCTCTAATGGAGTCTGATTGGGAAACAAATTTCGATCGAACTCAATTACGGCGGGTTAAGCATGAGTAGATGCGAAAGTGGTATCGCCATCTATACTTAGTAAGCAAAATCAAAAATTACATCTAGGGATATCCACGATGGTTTGCGTTCGCGCCTAGACTTTGATTATTTAGTGGATGTCCATGGGATATTGAATACACCTTAAAAAAATTAATTTTAAATATCTGAACGGTACAATTAGCCACAATGGCGTAATTTTTTAATAATTTGCTATATAATTACTATTATTTATGCACATTTGCATGTCTATAAATTACATCTCATGGATATAAAATAGATATCCACCATGGACTGGACATTCAGTGGATATTGGGATGTTCAGTAGATATCCAAAGGATTTGGTGTGCTGTCTGGGTATCAAATAAATTATAGGGGGCTCTTATATTCAATGTAGAAACGAGTCGACCGGAACGTCCGGTACTGGAAACTGTTCGGCGCTGGCCCAACTTCCCCTGCCGGCAAATTCAAAAAAAACTTGAAAAAACTCAAATAATCTCACTTTAACGTATTTTTAAAAAATTATCAATCAGTTGTTGGTCAAACCATTTCACAAATAAGATCGTGGTATCTATGCCGATAATAGAAAAGAATTCGGCTCAAAACACAAAACCGTTTTCATTACAGCAGCATGTTAGTATATTATGACATGAGAGTTGCATACGCTCGATAAATAATCAAGAACTATAAATATTATATTTATATTGAACACAATAATAGTAATTACTCGTATTTCTATAAAAAATTCTACAAAATTGTAATTAATGGTATTACCTCGGGTATGGGTATTACCCATGTATTACCATAGATTTTTGAGGCAAAATATTTTGTACTGCATTTTCTGCTTTCTCCGATATGTGTTTGTAGGAGTCGATGATAACTCTTCTATATCGCTGATATCAGACATTTTGATAATATAATTATCGAAGTTTAGCTATCTACGAAAATGTAATACGTACTGATTTTGACAACTAAAACAATTACATAGGAACCATAGATATGGGAGGAATAGGAATCTAGGACAAACGTCAAATGCACAGCATGCTTGATTGAAAAATTATGGGTTTCTGTTTCTATTGATTAAAAATCTGAATCGTTATGAAAAATCTGTTTCATAATGGGTATCATTATGAAACGGATTATAGGCATATAAGTGCATTATTATAATACGGGTGTAGAAAAAATATATTATACGTTTTTCTTTATTTGGAGGAGGATTCACAGCAGATCATTTAGCACAGGGGTTCACAAACTTTTTCAGTTTGCGGCGGCACTTATAGGTTTAGTATTTTGTCTAGGCGCATTAGGGTTGCCAAAAAAGAGGGGTACTTTCTGGCGAGCTTCTAAAAAAAAGGTCCTCATCAGCTTATATGACCTCGAGAAGTCCTCGTCAGCTTATGGCGAGTAACCCACGCAAGCAGCGGGATTTGAATGGTTTATAATAGCTGTAATTTCCTCACGGCTCCCCTGTTTACTCTACACGGCTCCTCAGGGAGCCGCGGCGCACATTTTGGGAACCACTGATTTAGCAGATTGACCCTCCATCCTTTCTTTGCAAGTGTCGTACTAATATGTAATATCAAAATAGACTATGAATCTATCTTCCTGACAAACTTTTATTCTACTGAGGTATTCATTACATAAACTATTGTTAGAGATTCCATAATAGTGTGCCTTGATATTTAAGGTACAATATCTAAAACTCAAAGAATGATACTCTTTTCTAGTAGTATTATTAGACTTGTATAGGAAAGCCGGAACCAATTTAATTTCATTTTTAAGCTTATGAAAAAACGGAAGCATAAAAATTATACACCTTTCTTCTAATTATTCTCCATCATGCAGTGATATAGACTGACCAGAGACCAGTGATTTCATTTTTTTCTAGTAAGACATTCCTCATTTGTAATTACTTTTCTAATGGTGGGTTTTGAAATTCTTTTTCTCTTTTGAGAAGAGTTTGTCTTTACCTAGCTATGATAGATGGTTTTTTATGAGTAGGCATGAAATTAATATTCATTTTGTACATAAAGATCCCTCATTTTTTGTTAATAAGTCCTACTTTAAAAACATCAGTAGGTAGGTATAGTTATAAATATGTATTTAGTGACTGTAAATTAGCAATATCCAGCGACGGTCATAAGAGAATAGATGGATGGACAAGGGCTCTATAGTTCAATCTAATATGTAAAAATAACAGTATCGACTCGATCTAAATGTGAAAATGTACAGCTACCTACAACCCTGGATGGACTGAAAAAGAGGAAAAACCTTTTTTTCAACTTTTAGAAAATATTTATTTTTTTTTTTTATTTGGTGTCATCGCATCAACTGCTAAGTTTATTAGCCTCGTGTTCTGTGTAGGCTTTGTTACTGTTTCCCAGCGCCACTTTAGGAACAGCACTGTTAATTAGAACCCAACAGTGAATTATTATTCATAATTTTTTGTTTGGTTCAAAACAATTAATAATTTAAGTTAAATAACTCTTTAGTAAAATAATAACATTACAGATAAAAAGTAAACATGACTGAAATAATGTATAATTAACCAAACTAATATGAAAAAATAAATATATTAACTAAATTGGTTTATTCGTATTTATTAAATTATTTACATATCTATAACGTATAATCTAGCTTGATGCATTTTTGGTTTTAACTTCTTTTAAATTGGAAATACTTTGTAAAACACTTCGTAATTGATTCTGAACATTCACAGCTTGAACACTCCATTGTAAAGCTTGCCTAAACATTTTTTGGGCAAAATTTAGATTTTGAGGAACGAGAATTCCAAACCACCTGAGTGGTTCCTGTACATTTTCATCTTCAGTTTTCTTAATTTCTCGAAGATTATAAACATTTCGTCCTAATAAAGCTTCATCAACTTCTACCTTCAAACCAGCTGAAAATTCCGGGCTGTTTTCAGTCGGTAATTGCAAGGCAGAAACATTGGTTAGGCCAAGAATGTATCGTGACTTTGCTAAATGGGCTTCGCCCCCCGACATTGCGTTTTCGATGTTTAATTTCAAATCAATTTCTTCCTGCATTAAGTAAAGGGCATCTAATGTAAGTTTATCTAGCGTTTCGCATATTTTATCCAAATCTTCGTTCGCATTACACATACTGATGTTTTTCGTTTACAATTAAAATTTATTTTTACTTTGTAGAACACAGGAACAGAACAAAACACAGAACCAGCTGACTGACAGCTAATCAGCTGATAAAATTAACGTATTTTTGCGACTGCAGATTGACATCGGTTGGCATTATGCATCACAAAAAATGACTATAGTAACTCTTGACAGTTGTGTTGCGTGTTTTGTGCTGAACAGTGTCACACCATACTGGGGTCTATTTTCAAAGTATGGGAGCACTCATTTCTCTTTTCTCTCAAGATTCTCATTAGAAATGTCATACGTCAATGTGGAAATGTTGTTTTTAAAGGCATCGAGGATTAAAATTCTTAGGAAGATTTTAATTCTCTCTAAATAAACCGAGAGAAACAGTCGGTGAGTTCACACTGGCCCTAAGAGCCCTAAAAATACGGTTTTACGTTGACGTATGACATTTCTCTTGAGAGAAATGAATCAGAATGAATTCTCTCGAGTTTGAAAATAGCCCCCCTG
The DNA here is from genome assembly GCA_927349885.1 of Psylliodes chrysocephalus. Lineage (NCBI taxonomy): Eukaryota > Metazoa > Arthropoda > Insecta > Coleoptera > Chrysomelidae > Psylliodes > Psylliodes chrysocephalus. The sequence goes on from OV651820.1 coordinate 19,884,687, forward strand.
GGGACCTATTTTCAAACCGTGTGAGTACTCATTTCTCTCAAGATTCTCATCAGAAATGTCATACGTCAATGTGGAAACGCTGTTTTTAAAGGCCTCGAGGATTAAAATTCTTAGGAGGATATTAATTATCTCTAAATAAACCGTGAGAAACAATCAGTGAGTTTACACTGGCCCTTAGGACCCTAAAAATACTGTTTTACGTTGACGTATGACATTTCTCTCGAGAGAAATGAATCAGAATGAATTCTCTCGAGTTTGAAAATAGCCCCCCTGGGGACCTATTTTCAAACCGTGTGAGTACTCATTTCTCTCAAGATTCTCATCAGAAATGTCATACGTCAATGTGGAAACGCTGTTTTTAAAGGCCTCGAGGATTAAAATTCTTAGGAGGATATTAATTATCTCTAAATAAACCGTGAGAAACAATCAGTGAGTTTACACTGGCCCTTAGGACCCTAAAAATACTGTTTTACGTTGACGTATGACATTTCTCTCGAGAGAAATGTCATACGTCAACGTAAAACAGTATTTTTAGGGTCCTAAGGGCCAGTGTAAACTCACTGATTGTTTCTCACGGTTTATTTAGAGATAATTAATATCCTCCTAAGAATTTTAATCCTCGAGGCCTTTAAAAACAGCGTTTCCACATTGACGTATGACATTTCTGATGAGAATCTTGAGAGAAATGAGTACTCACACGGTTTGAAAATAGGTCCCCTCGGGTCACACATGTGTCACATCCAGTTTTGCCATTTGGGTGGAAATTTCCCTCTTGGGTGGAAATTTTGGGTGTATGCATAATTTTTGGGGAATTTGCTCCTATAATGACTTTTTTGCTAATTAATCTTGGGTTTTTTCTTTTTAATAAATAGATAATATTTATTTATTACTTTATTAGGTTAATGATGTGTGAGAAAATCAAACCAGACACACATACCTATGTTTTATGTTTTGAAATTATTTTTTATTTTATCTTGCTATATTTTAAAATAACATATATGTTTAGATATTGTTTAAAAAGTGTGTTTGCAAAGATCTGATTTTTTCAGAGATGTACTTTTATTTCCTCATTTACAATGATTTATACTTTTTTAAATTCTTGTAATTTAAAAGTATTTTGCAAATTCTTAATATTTTATTAATAAGTGATGCAGTACTTTTTTCATCGAGAAAACTTGTATCGAAAACATTTATTTTAGTGTGGGTGGAAAAAGTGGATAATTTTTGAAACCGTGGGTGGATAGAGGGAATTTAGGGATTAAGCGATGGGAAATTTTAGATTTTCGATTCGGCAACACTGGTCACATCTCACATCAGTGTTGCCACAAAGCACATATCTTCAGTGTTGCCGTTGTCACTATATTTATTGAAATTTTAATATTTTTTTTGTTATGGATTAGGGGATTATCAGCTTAACTTTATAATTTATCTTATGTTTTTAATAACGTAAATGATTTTATATTTAAAATATTTCGGAGGTTGACTTATTTTATAGAATATTCTTAATAATGGGAAAAATGGAGGCTGTAAAGGGCCAAATAAAGTAGAGAGGGACTTAAGGAATTATGCTAGGATCTAACTGGTCAAAAATGACTCGCATAATATAACTTCTCATTTAATATTAATGTTAAACACTTGTATTAATGTGTCTTCTGGATCCGGATTACAAGACATACTATTGCCGCGTTTGAGAATCCACATCGGATACATTTTTTACATCTCGAGCGTTTTTTTATCCACATCGGACACATCTGTCCCATTACATTTACGTATACTGAATCACGTGATCAAAGATTTTTTACATCTCAGATGCATCCGATGTGGATTCTCAAACGCGGCATAAGTAACCAAATTAGAGATCGATTTAAATTCAGTGACCCAATTTTAAATCCAAGCATAGTGCTTTAGACAGATTCATTACTTACTTTGTATATTATTTTTATTCGAAATTCTAGTTTTTTCATCCCAAATTAGACATTAGTTCTATTTCTTTATCACCTTTTGGTTCAAAATCATATCACCATAAAATAAATTGGTGTTGCACAACACTGATTTTGTGAGCGGAAACGTAATTGAAGCCTCCTCTCGGAGTATTGATGGATGCGGATTTAAGAATCATATAAACAAATTAATACAACGAGCTTATTTTACACTAAAAATTCTTTATTACAATAGACATTTTCTGTCAATCCATATAAAAAAGTCTTTATGCGAATCTCTTATCTTGTCGATTTTTAATTATGCTGATGTTCTATACGGTCCGAATATAACTACAGATTACAAGAGAAAAATTCAAAAAGTACAAAATACGTGTTTGCGATTCGTATATGGTATCCGCAGAAGACAACGAATATCATATAAACTAAAACAAATTGAATGGTTGAATATGGACAATAGGATTCATCACGCATTGTCTTTTTCATAAAATTATTACCACAAAAAACCATCATATCTCCATAGGAAGATTACATATCGCACCGACATACATAATTTAAATGCGTTAGATTTAGTGGTGAAATTACAGTTCCTCGATTTAGAATTGAAATGTATAGGCAGTCCTTTAAATACCAAATATTTAAATTATACAATTCTTTACCATGTGAACTGAAAAGTTTAAATATAAACAAATTTAGAACTATATTAAAAAACCAGTTGTTTAATTCTCAGACTTAATTTAGAGATCTACATTAAACATCAAACAGACTTTCTTGTGTTCAAGCAATATACAAACATTTTCGTTTTCGTTAAAAAATTACCATTTAGTACAGGTTGTTTGGGTTTTAAGGGTTAAGTGGTAGAACATGCTTTGTAAATGATCAAACATTTACAAAGGATGAACTTCGCCTATTATTTCTATATTTTGTTTTATTATAAAATATTTATATTTTGTTTTGTATTTTTATAGAAATAATAGCTTTGTTCCAACATACACACAAACCGTAATATTACGGTCATCGTCATGCGCAGTAAATAAAAACCTATCAATTAAGCCCAAAGTCGAACGGTTTTTATTTACTGCGCATGACGATGACCGTAATATTACGGTTTGTGTGTGTGTTGGAACAAAGCTAATAAAGACGTTATTATTATTATTTTAAAGTACCTAACCAATAGGGTTGCCACAGTATCCAAATAATTAAACAAGTACATTATCAATAAACAATTTATTAACAAATGCTTATATCATTATCCTACACATACATTTTATCACAGTTTAATGCAGACAGTACTTAGCAGTGTAACTATGACTTATTTATTAGAAATGTAGAAAATTAACTTATTCTATAGAAATAAGATTTTTAATTTAAAATTTGGAAACGGATTCTGCAAAAGAAAATATTCACTAGAAACTCAATAGTATAAACTCCTATATCACTCAAGAGAAAATTAGTCATATTAGATTTGGCAAATTAACTACTGGTAGACATGTAAGGAGGGATAAAGGTGAGACGCACCTTGAATTTTTACTCACTTTAGCCTCTTGGTGACTTTGTTAACTAGTTCAAAACAGTTTTTTGAACAAAGAACTAAGAGGAAACACATTTTCTGAATAACTGAATACTTGATAGCAAAGACAATTGCATTTTTACTGGACTTTGTTTAAACTATAACAATATGTTGATACAAAATATTCCTAGCTGCAATAAAATTTCCTGCAGCTTTATAAATAACGTGTAGGTTAAAAGCAGCCTCTCTTTTCAAACACATAATCTCAGGATATTTTTCCAAGTAGTCATTATGAACTTTAAAAACTTTATTATAATAATATTCTGCCAAGTACATAACACCTAATTGATGGTACATTCTCCCCAAATTATAATAAATCTCTTGCTCTGCTAATTTTGTTCGCATCTTAGAATAATTTATAAATAGATGTGTAATCGTTTCAGTCATAAGTCTTTTTTTATCTTTTTCTACCCTTCTGTTGCAATAATGTTGAAGCATCGTCACTGCCAGTAAAAATGCGGACGTGATGGATTTAGTTTGCTTGAAAGATTTAAGAAAATAGTTGATAGCTGCAATATAATTTCCCACACATAAATTATAGTTTGCCAGCATAATTTTTCCATTTTCTGATGTAAGGTTATTGCTGGCTCTTTCCAAGAACCTTGGAAATCGTACATCATCAGGAGTGGAGGTTATGAAACCAAACCAATTCCAACACAAGTTGTTGTTTGGATATTTTACTAGAACATCTCTTATCAATGTGTAACCATGGAACACATCTAAAGTCAGAAGGCAACTATAAAAAGCCAAGATGTGAATGTCACCTAAAAAAAAAGTATACACAGGTTTTATTCATGGAGTAAAAATGTTTAATGCCTATAACTGCATATTTTTAATACCTTGGTAAACAAATATATGACTTACTGAAATATTTTTGGAACCTTTTGGATATCAATCCCATAAATACAAATTTCTTCAAGTAGTCACATTCCTTTCGGTCCAAAGCCAACTGTAAGTTTTCCAAATACAAAGTATATTCTTCCTCTATGCTTGGTTCCCTAATAATATCAAAATTTGTTTCAACATTAGTACTGTCACTTCTGAAATTCCTCATTTTCTTCAGCTTAACAATCTTTTCTTGGTATCTTTCTTTAGTTAATACTATTTTTAGTTCTTCTGGATATTTAAGACTGCAACAATGCCTTGACAGCAATAATTCCATACTTGTCCAATAACCTTCCCAATCATTTAACTGTTTTAATAATTTCATTTGTTCAAGTAATACAGCCACATCTAATTTATTAGTTTGTAAATCCTGGGACATCACTTTCAGAGCTTCATCTCTATTGTTTTGTTTAAGTAATAACATCGCTAGGGGATAAAGAACTTCTACATGGCCTGGGGCCAAATTCCTTACTGTAAAATATGCATCAATAGCTTGTTCTATCAAATTACAAGCTGCTAAGCATTCTGCATATTTCAACCAAACTCCAGCTAGTGAAAAACTCTTACTTTTTACCAAAGCTATAAGCAGTTTCAATGCTTCCTGGTAATACCCTACATGCATTAAAGATTCCGCTACATCCAAATATAAATCACCAAAAGTTTCTACATCTTCTTCAATAAGCATATTATTAACCATTGGAGGAAATAAATGTTCTGCTCTTAACTTGACTAGACAAGAAATAAATTTAGTTTTCAAATCAAGAGGTAACTTATCAGGTATCTCAAAGGAGTTTATAAGTATATTATTATCTTCAGTTAGTGTTACATCAAAAGTGAATCCACAGAACTGAGTAAATATATCTAAACAATCTGAGAAACGTTCATTAATTAATAGTAACTCTAGCATTACATTGATAATATCTTGAGTAACGCATGATGGAATTCTTTTTAAAGGGATCCTTAAGGCTTCTATGGCTCTAAGGTAGCTTTTATTTTTATAGTGCTCCTTAGCAACTTCCATTGATAAGTTAATAATTGTCTGGCTATGTTTTCTAGGAATGTTGTTGGCCATAGTTTGTTTAGCAATTAGTACATGTTTAGTAATACCTGTAAAATTTTATGAATTAGGAATTATTTTCATACATAATAAGAACATTCATGATTACATATTGGTACTTTACAAAAGGAAGTTTCCTTTTCTAAAGTTTTTTCTTTCTTACACCTTAATTTATATTTTTTTCTTTGTAGTTCTTGGGTTTTTAGGTGCTAGTGAGAAATGAAACTCATGTATGTGTGGGTAAAGCTTTCGGCACTGATCAGTGCCTTCTTCAGTAGTTTTTTTCTGTAAATTATTTTTTTTTAAACATCAAAAACCGTTCTACAAGAAAAAATTGTTTTTTTATAGTTAACATTTAATTTTTTTAATTGTTTTTGGCTTACCTTTAGTACAAAGTTGGGGTGTGTCCTTATAAATAATTTTTTCTTGTAGAACGGTTTTTGATGTTTAAAAAAAATAATAATTTACAAATAAAAAAAACTACTGAAGAAGGCACTGATCAGTGCCGAAACCTTACCCACACATACACAAGTTTCATTTCTCACTAGCACCTAAAAACCCAAGAACTACAAAAAAATTCTTGATTGCAAACATGAAAATACGGCCTAAATCAGATGGAACACATCTTTAAAATTAATCTGCAGTTAATGAGTGCTTAATCTATTGGTGTGAATGAACCGCAAACAACCACTGCTTTGTGGTGGTTGGTGTGCCGCCTAAATTATACCTAAAGAAATCTTACCTCTCTGCTCTAACAATTCTAGTCTTTTGGTGTGAATCAACATATTTTGAGGATTATATTTGAGCGATCTCACATAGCATTTGATTCCTTCAGACAAATCACCATCTTGTATACACAAATCTGCTAATCTACAGGTGATAGCAATATCGTGTGGTGCCAAATGACTTGCTAACATTAAGTATGCTTTATATTTTTTTACATTTGTACTTTCATACATCTGAGATAAAGTCAAATATGGTTCATAAACATCAGGTGCCTGCCTAATTACCTCAAAACACATCTTCTTGGCTGTTTCTAGATCGCCTCTAGCATAACGAAGATTTGCTTCACCCATAAGACCTTTCAAATGAGGAGGTAGCTTAGTGGTGTCTTTTCTTGAAAGCGGTCTCTTAGATTTATCCGGAAAAAGAGCTAAAAATATATTTTAAAGCAAAGTCCTATTTAAGATTTTAAATAAATACCATCTTCTTCATCACTAAGGTCCGAATTTTTTTCCTCGGATAAATAAAGCTCGTCAGTTTCCTTAGAAGAACTAGGTCCTGCAATATTTTCACTCATGATGTAGAAAGAAATATTATACAATTAGTTGTCTCTGATTATACAAATATTTTTATTCGACTCTTATTATTGAAATCAAAATATAAATATGAGCCAAAAAAAGAAGTTATTTGTTAGCATTTTAGAACTTTAAAAACGATCTAATAGCCAAAATGAGAAAAGGCTAATCCGATTCTCATTTTCTTCTTTTTCTCTAATCAGTGTAATTTGTTAAATGCCAGAAATGTCATTAGTGTCAGTACTGTCAGTGTCAGATTGTCGTCTGTTGATGAATGGAGGTGCTATTTGTTGTCAAGATGCCTTTAATAAATTATGATATATGAGGGTTACAAAATAAACAGCAATGAATAAAATACAAAGTGGTAAAACTTTAACAGCTCTTGAATGTAATATACATAATTTTATCTTAATTTTAGTTAGTGGAGCACCTGCTCCACATAATGACAAAAGCAAAGACTGGCAGCTAGAAATATTAATGGAAAAGCTAAGATCCAAAGCTTCGCAATTTAAAACTCTGGCCGAAATTTCGAAAAACGTTCGAATGACTTTACTTGTAAGATAAACAATTATCATTTTGGGATTTTTTTTTAATAACTCATTTTTAGGAAAAAAGGTATGCTTCTGATAGTGTTGAAAAAAGCCAACATCAGAAGTGTTTGGACACTTTACAACACTCTATCAAAGTCACTTCTTTGCAAAGTATGGTAGAGAGATTAGAAAGTTTAACTAGACAATTAGGGTAAGCTTACTACCACATAATAATTTTGTTTTATTCAATTTGAACTCGCCATGATATCTACCATTGTGACGGCACTGTAACCCTTTAATATTTATTGAGACTTTTAGAGTGAATACTCTTTCCAGCTCGCATAATAAAAATTCTAAATGTGCATGACTATATTATAGTATATAGAGGTGAGAAAATGTCTACTTAGATTTGTCACCTGAGTGGTAATTAGAAACCCATTCATTCTGGTAATTATACCTGTAAACTGCTGCTCAATTGTGGTTTGAACTTCATTTTTATCAAATTTTAACAATATTTTGAACTTGTCAAAGCACTATTCTAACTAAAAAATTGTGTATATTATATCTGTAATTTTTCTACTTGGGTACAATATTTCTAAATTACTTATAAAAGCACTGAATATAGAAAAAATATATTTATACTTTGCTTTGACTGAACTTTTTTGTTTTTGATTTGTTCTAAATCAAAAACTTGTGTTACCTCTCTAAGAAGTTTAATTCATTTTGATATTTATAATATATGAGAATGTGCTATACCTACGGAAGTATAAAATCTACAAAAATGGTTACAATGCAGTCTCATTCTATGTTTGAGTTAATTATTAAAATTTGCTTACAAATTGAAGTGATTTCTTTTCTCTTTAAAAACTCACCTGCATGTTCTATCAAATAAGGATCATGTTGCTGCTCATGAATTTTTCTGTATCTAACAAAATTTGTCTTGCAGTACCCTGTAAATGATCTAATTTTATTGAATTGTATTTGCTTTGAAATATTCACTGCTTTTCTACTCGAATTAAAAGCTAACACTTTGGTAATACAACTACCTGTTGATTTGAACAATAAGATATAGTAAATTCTTATTAATATTTTGCAATAAAAACTAATTTCATATATATATATATATATATATATATATAATATATATATATATATATATATATATATATATATATATATATATATATATTCTTTATTTCGTCAATAGGCTCATCTTACAAATATTATAAAAATATATTTAACCCACAGTTCACAAGCTTATAAATTATAGTTAAAATTTATGTTGACACAAATGAAATAAAAGAAACAGTAAAACATCTAAACATTTTAATATTTGTTATTAATACTCATCCAATAGACAAACTTTGAGATAATATTTAAAGCTACTCAGGGAAACATACTTTTTAACAAAGTTTGGAAGTTGGTTATATTCTTGGAGCCCTTTGAAAACAACAGAATTTTGTAATTTTCTTTTTATTACTGGTGGTATATAAAAATGTCGACTGTTCCTTGTGTTATGTTGGTCATATATGGCCAAACATAATGCTATTAGTTAGGGTATTCTTCTGTACATCCGTCTTTTATCATAAATATAAATACTTCTAGTGTTTGAAACTTCTAGAACTCTTCAATAGAAAGCTATTGCAACTGCGTCAACATTTGACATAATCCATAACTACAAAGAATTGTGTGCATTTACAATTTTTCCAACCAGCTTCTTTCATTTTGATTTAAAATAAATAGTGCTGGTGAACATTAAGTAAAATGAGATAAGATTAACATATTACAGATGACTGTTTTTAACTAATGTGAGAGGTATATGAAAATAAGTTACTTTTAAAGAGATAGTTAATTAGTATGAGCTTCAAATGTTAGTCTTTTGTCAAGAATTACACCTAAGCATTTAAATTCTTCAACAACAATAAATTTTTCTTATTCCATCTCATTGCTAATTAACATTATACTTAGTCTTTTTTAAATAAATAAATTTGCATGTGACCATCTATAGATTTTCTCTAAATTTCTATTGATAGTATTTACAGCATTTTAAATCTTAGCAGATGAATAAATAAAAGTGTCAAAAACAGTTCCCTGAAGTACCCCTTGCAAACTTTGAAGATTTTTACTTTGACTTCCTGTTTCATATAACATGTGCCTTCAATTCACATATTTTGAAATTTACAAATATGCCTGTATCTATCAACTGTCTTAAAGGTTCGTTGGAGATACAGAAATACAGTTGTAATAATATTATCTTATCTGTCTCTCCAGTTATCAAGTAGTGCAGTCTCACATAAAATTCATGCAAAATCTAGTAACTTTCAATACTCTCTAAAATATTATAACTATCACTTTTATGCTGATGATACGCAAATATACTTTTCTTTTAAATATGAAAATTTAGTAGAATCTTCTAATTTAATTAATAGTGATTTAAAGAATTTAGCAAAAACTTCGTCCAATCACCTTCTAAAATTAAATCCACTTAAATCGTCTGCCCTACTATTCTGTAAGGAATCTGTAAGAATTGCAGTACAAAACCAGATGCAACTAAAAATAGAATCTGAAATCATTCCTTTTAATAGCAATGGAAAAAGTTTGGGACTAGTTGTTGATAATAAGTTAAGATTTAAAGACCATATCATATCTAAACTGAAACTATCATATTGTGCACTAAAAGCAATTTATCCCCAAAGACAATTTTTGGATGTTAACATAAAAAAAAAATTATGGGACTCACTTATACTATCGCTGTTTGATCATTGTGATACAGTGTATGGTTCATGTCTAGACGCTGCTGACAAAGCCCGTATTCAAAAAATACAAAATTCTTGCATTATATTAATTTACGGCATTAGACGTAGGCATAGAGTAACGTATAAACTTAAAAATTTTAAATGGCTTAATATGCATAATCGCCGAAAAATGCATTTTGCTTCTTTTATATTTAAAATTATAAAGTTCAAAACTCCAGCATATTTACATAAAAAGATTAAATACCGTACTGATGTCCACAATGTAAATATACGACGAAAGCAAATGCTTACCATACCTTCTCATCGTAAAGAAATATTTAAACGAGCATTTTCATACAACGTGGCAAAATCTGCAAATAATCTAATGGAAAATAATCTTTTTAATATCACACTTTCTCCAAATAGCTTCAAAATGAACTACAAAAATCACCTACTTACTTTATGATGCTAACTCTTATTGTTGTATTGTCCTTATCAACTTTTTCTTTATTATTTAGGTTATCACAGATACATTTATTGTTATTTTGTTCTTATATTATCTGTTTTTACCTTAATTTTAACGTGTTTAGTATTAGTATATTTTTTATATGTCTCTTAAATAAGATTTTTTTTTTCATTTATTGTTAATTCAATGTTTGTTATTAGTTAAAAATAATCGGGCTTTAGCGGAAGAACAGACATTTTAGTTCAAAAGACTTAAATGCACTGAGCTAAATGCCATTTACTCAATGTTTCGTGTATAATTTATTTGTTATGTTTATATAATACTATTGAGTAATAAACGTATTTATTATTATTATTATTATTATTATTATTATTATTATATTTACTTCTGGATCCTGAGTGTCTTAACGCACAATTTATCACAATCACAATTTATTGGTTTTGAATCTAATTATCTCAAAACATTTCTGGAAATTCACTCTCTTCTAATGAATCTTTGGCTGGCGACGTGTTTGTGGGTGGCAGTTGTAACACAGTACAGTGTTACCCACGCTGACATTACCATGAGTATATATAAATTCAAATATAAGTAAATAAATATATAAAAACAAATAAATTAGAAAATAATATCACTGGGAAAAAATAATGGAGTAAACTTAGAGATTGTTTATTGTGTATTCTTTTTCATACAAAATTATTCAAAATTCTTTTCATATACCTACTTCCTTTTAAAATGTATCGACAAAATTTTAGGGTCTCTTATTGCCTTTAAAAAAAAATCGAACAAAGTCGAATTCATTCTCAAATACATTTATTGGAATCTTTAATTGAGATAATTTTGAATACTAATTTCTCGAAATAATAATTTTTCAGAAAATTTATGTTTCTTACATAATTTTTTCGAAATAAAATTATGCGATATTCAAAATTTCGAAAAGTTAAATGTTTGAAAAAAATATTTTTAAAAAGATTTGTCTAATTGGCAAGTATCGAATTTTTACAGCACCTGATCCGCAAAATTTTACTATTTGTAAATGATAGATTATTTAAAATTATCAATGTGAACTACCTGCATAATCTGTATAGTATACCTGCTCTTTTTTATTCAATAGTAGCATTGTGAAAGAACCACTTTAATGGGATGGTATGTATACACCAAATAGACCAGTCATTTGAGTATACCATCAAGCACACAAACACACACCCAGAACCATCATCTTGTACAAAATTATATCTTGTGTTACCTATGATTTTCTTATTCATACATGTGTCATAGAGAATACAACTAAGAAAAAATTCTGCCCGATAATTGTGGAATATAAATTGTATTTTGATGGATATGTACTTCCATAAGAAATGCAGGAGAAGGACACTAACAAAAAAATTAACATCAAGTTAGTAATGGTGAACACAATGACACCAGGAGGCCAGAAAAGAGACAAAACTTAAAAATATAAACACATTACATATTCAAAAGCAACAGATATATCTTCTGATATTGTTAGAGCTCATTTATCGTCTATAAACAGTTTAAAATAAATCATTCAACATACAGGAAGAAAGGACAACCCACATCCATCTCTGTACCAATCTTGGAAAAATTTTAAGTGACTTATATGGAACTAGCTTTTTATTATTTGATTTAGGACTAAAGAAGAACAAGCTACTGATATATTCAACGCCCTGTTAACAAGATATTTTTTTTCCTGCATCTCAATATTGATACATGGATGTAACTTTTAGATGTGTTCCTTTACATTATTGTATCAGTTACATAAAATCCTTCGAGGATTCCGACAAGGAGGTAACCACCAATGTACGAGAAAATAAAACAGTTAAAAGGGCAGTGGAATTAGTTAACAAGACAATAGTGATACCTACCAAGAAAACTGTCCCGAAAAAGAGAGATACAAATGAGAAACACAGTCTGGTGGAATAAACATCTATGCTGGCTTGCAATCAACATCTCAGAAAACTTGCACACAAAGCTACAATAGCTCTCGTAAGCTGTAGAAGATTATGCAGAAAAATGTCAAACAAGTGGTAACCAGCTACATCATTCACAGGCTAATGCAGGGACAAAACCCAATAAGCCAACTACATAGCGTTGACCATACAATCTCAATATTGATACATGGACGAAACTTTCAGATGTGTTCCTACATTATTTCATCAGTTATATTCCATTCACGGAACAGTGGAAACCTGCTTCATTCCAATAATCTTTGTAATGTTGCCGAACAAATGAACTAAACAAAAATTTATAGAAAAAACTCGTGATATTTAGAGTGCCTGTGCATCTTCGCTCTGTTCCCACGCACATGTATGTAAAATCGTCGACTGTGATGGACCCGGAAAATACTATTTTGGCTGTTGGCGTCTTTTTTATTATACAAATCATTACCAACAGTACGAAGAAAAAAAAAAAGAAAATGTGAACAAGGCGTTTGTTCTTACAGCGTCAAAATGTAACATTACTGAGGGATATGAACAGTATTAATTTGAAAAATTTCACGCGAACGTCGGCAGAACTAATGTTTGGTGGGCCCTACAATTGGTAGAAGAGTTATAGACATTTTTCCCTATTTCAACCCATTCTATTGTCTATAAGTAATCAAAAATTAAATCAAATTCCTCCCAAAAATTTTGAATCATTTTCGATAAATTATAATTTACTTGAATAGTTTTACTTTTCGAAAATTTAGTGATTTGTTAATTTTTATTTCGAACAATTAATTTTGAGAAATATAACTTTTCGAAAATGTAGAGATTCGAAAAATTAGTACCTATTCAAAAATATTACTTTTTGAAAAGAAAAATGTAATCCACAAATTATTTTTCGAATAAATTTCTTTATTCTCAAATGTAGGCAAAATACAGGGTAATAGCGTAATTTATTGTTTTTTTTTTTAGATTAAAATTTGTCGTTGAACCTTCTGGTGTATTTATATCCTCAGATATGTTTTACCTGGAGATAGTATTAAATCCTGCAGGTATAGTAGAAGACGTAAAGATACATCATGAAGGTAAAAAAGAGCAACAAAGTTGCACCGAACTTGTCAATTGCCTTTCGAAAGGAGATTTCTCCGATTTTACAGCCCAATTGGAAGGCTTCACGTCCATATACCAACTGAACGCTGAAAAAAAGATTAAATGTAAAGCGTTTACAGCTCTAGAATCTTTGGAAGCGGATCTCATCACTTTGGCTCAACTACAAATGTTTATGAAAGAACCCTTTAATCTTATACACAAATCTCCTGTGGGTATTTTGGAAAAAAGGAAAGGGGGCCATCCAATGAAATTAACGTATTTTGTATCTCCGTACGATCTGTTAAATGTGGAGAAAAACGAAATTGAACCAATTAATATAGACACCATTGCTAGTAAGAGTTTAGGATATAGTGTTACTGTATGTATGGAAGGTTCTGCAGCTCATAAACTGCAGACGACTACTTTGATCACTGTAAATAGGGGGCTTAATGGAAAAAGGTGAGTACCTAAATTATTTTACAGGGATAATTAAGAAAAATTGCTTATTTGTAGCACACCTTCATACACGCCATTAAACAATCAAAATAGTGCTGTAATTCCAGCTTGTTTCTTGTTAAAACTGAACAAACCGCTGCCACTTTGTCTGTCGTTGGTTAGACAAATTCAACAGATATATCCATGGACGGAAATAGATAGTGCACCCGTACAACCATTGTTGAACCTTATTGTCACTCATTGCAGTGATGAAAAAATGAGTTCTAGTAATAATAAAGGATTGTTTGTTGTAAGTAACGGTTTACATTTTCAGTTTAAATAATACAAAAAGGTCTTTAATTGTATATTTTACATAAAAAGAATTAAGGTGGGGTTCTGTATATCAGGCATTTTTGAAGTAACTTAAGGGTCTCACAGTGTCTTTTTTATTCCTCAATGATTTTTATACTGTTAATTAATTTTCTTGGTTGTTCAAACTAAGCTTTATCAACATATTTTACAAAGACCACTATCTTGAAAATGATCCTGTGCAACATCTTTCAAATATTTGAGACATGGGGATATTTGATGTACAATTAAATTGTATCAAGCATGTTCACAACATTTCCGTAAACGTTTTTTTAATACACGAAAAATGGAAAAAATAAGGGTGTTTTCACACTATTGTAATTCATGATTTGTTAGGTGACCATAAAATAATTAAAAACCACTTTTCATTCATTCTATGTTCCACGATAATGTATACGAATATTAAATAGTTTTAAATATAGAAGTCGTAGTCAGCGCCTGTCCTGATTTGCATCATATCAAAATAGTAGTTTGTGCAACAAGAGTGGATATGATGGCCATAATCGCACAGACGAAATTTGAGCACGAGGTCGTGGCGGAGTGTGCTCAATCATCTGAGTGCGATACAGACAATCCACTCGAGTTGTACAGTGTATTTTTTCTACGATCTGCTCTATCAAAAATTAAAAAAATATTTTAGGTTATTAAGATAAAATAACTAATTTAAAAATAATGTATGACTTACTAATTTATATTATAAAATAAATTTGTAAAAAAAAAAATATTTAATTTAATTAGTCTCCAATGCTAGAATTTAACTCGGGCACTCTGCATGAAAGCCAAGTGCCCTAGTATCTGCTCCATCGCCAGACAACATATTGGTTTTAATACTCGTAATAGACGAAATAAAAATAGAAATGCTATTATTTATCGATTATACACGAGAATGACTCATTTTAATGTATATTTAATCTCAATAACTAAAAAATTTGTACATACCTTTTTATCATTAAGGAGCATTTTTTAATTTTCTATCAGTGACGTCTGTACGAGGTTTGAACTATATATTTTTGAAGAAAAAATGGCATAGGCTTACTTTCATACAACGCCACCGTTTTCGCGAAAAAAAAAAAAATAAAAAGCCAAAAAAATTTTTTTCTTAATTTTATTGAAACTGCTTTTGATAATTTGTTTAAATTTGGTAGGCCCCCACCATGCGTGGAAACGTTTTTTGGAACAAAAATATTTGGACTGAAGAAAATTATATTAAAAAATGTATTTTTTTCTTAAAACTGTATAAAAAAATATTTTTAGACACTTCCGGACCAAAACCATTGTTATTTCATGACCGAAAATAAGAATATGGATGGAGTATTAGTAACGAGTATACCTTTTACTCACCCTGCTCATGTCGCTAGTATTCTTATGATCCTTAGAGAGCAAGCCTTGTTTAATACGATTATTGCAAGTTGTGTTAGACCAAACAGCAAGCAAGGTACGTACATATAAAGTAGATTTAGAAATACAAGCCCTGTCTCAGTAGAGTGTGTCCCTCCTAATAAAACGTGATAAATACAAATTTTGTAATTAGAGTTACCACGGAGTAGCGTCTTCTTTTTGACTTATTATCTTTCCAAGCACGTCCAAATATTGTAATAATCATTTAAAGTATAAATGCATCCCAAATACCTTGCATGTGAGAACGTAACTCCTGCAAAGTTCTAGGTTGTGTTTGCTGTCTTAATGATTTTTTGAATTTATAATTAGCAGCAGCCTTTTGTTGAAAGACACAACTCTTCTTTTAGCGATTTTTTTATCAGAATGCCAACTTCGTTGAGATGGGGCTCATATAAGTTAAAAACTGTGTTTTAATTCGTTCTGTTAAAATTGTATTATAGATTTCGAAAACATGACCATATTTGAAGTAAGTGCTCTCTCTTCAACTCACATCTCCATATCGTTAGAACACCCTGTAGAGGAAAGTATGGCAACAGCCGAAATCGACTTATCAGATATATCTAATTTAATTTGTCGCATTCACAATCCCGGAACCCCTCCTCCGGTTAACACCTCCGACGTAGCCACGGAACTTAGTTCGAAAATACTAAACAAATCATTTTCGATACCCGTTACTCTGCGTTCCGTTATTAAATTGTGGGAGAATCAATCGATGAGGAGAAATCATTATGGAGGGCATGAAAATTTTAACTTGCCCCTCGGATCCGGCGACCCTGGGGGATCTAAAGATTCCACGACAACTAACTTGGTGGAATTCGGGGGATTGAATGACAAAATTAAACAAGAACCGTCCGGGAATTCGAATCATAATATGATGATGCAAGCCAGTCAGGACATTTTTTTAAATCAATCCATGATGGCGACAAATTTTCAAAACTTCCCACCTTCCGATGGGGTACTGACGACTTTGGAACTCACTAACATACTATCTGGTAAGTGTTCAAATGTCTTACTCATTCCGTAAACTCACTGTTTTCGAATAATGTTAATTTAGTACTATTTGTTTTCTAGATAATATGGATAAGAGTTCAAAGCGCCAAAAGCGTAGGCACGAAGACAGCAGCAAAAGTGGCAAACGGAAGGTGGGAACAGAAGACTCGGATCTAATTGAGTCATCCAGTTGTGACTCGACATCAAGAAGTACTCCATTGTCACAAGAAACAGAAATCAGAACTCCAAACTCGTTATTGGGGTTTCAAACGGATCTTGAACTCTCGGTATCTGGCATAGATCCAATAGAACTCTTGGGATCCAATGATAAAGCAGAAGAGGAGTTCGATCATTTAGAGAGCATGGAAATGGACGTGATATCTCCAAAAGATTTCAAGAAAGAAATAAAAGATAAATCGCCGAATAGGAGCGAGCCAGAGGAAAAACTGACGAGTTTAAGTATCACACCGGTTCCTGTGTCGAGCAGTTCAAGCAGTTCTAAAGATAAGCGTTCATCTGAAACGCCGCCAATTTTAAATTCTCTAACCATCACTCCTATTCCCAATCAACACAGAAGCTTAGAAGAGAAGTCGAGAGACAGGAAGAGTAAATCTTCTAAAGACGAAAAAAGCAAACTAGATAAGAAACGGAAAAGAAAACGAGATGAAAGCCCGATGGGACCGCCAGAAAAAGTTCCTCACAAGCAGGATTTTCTTCCGAAGCCTAATGTTAGCTCTTTAAAATCAACGGAATCGCCGCCATTGACCTCTTCTACTCCATCTTCTCCTAGTACTGTAAGAAAATTTAGCCATTCTCCCACTCAAAATCGACCTGCGTCTCTTAGCGGAAAACTCAGTCCGAACATGATGAAATCCGGTCTCAAATCCAGTTCTTCTCATCACAGTCCGAAGAACTCTCCTGCACACATCTCTAGCAGCCCCAAGCAAGGTATAATTTATTTAAAGTATATACGGGGGTTTGTATAAACAAAACCGTTTCTTATTTTTAGGGATATCTGAACTTTCTAGTCCCAAACATCACGGTACTTCCCCCAAACACCCTTCGGCCAGCTCGGGGAAACCCAGTATGTCAACTTTAAAAAACGCCGCCAATTCGCCGTCCAGCAAGAGCGGCGGCGACAGCAAGAGCAAATCCAGTCTAAAAGAGAGTTCCAGAGATAAGGAAAAGAAGGTATCCAGTAGTTTGAATGTGACTAGTACGAAAAATAAGAGTTCGTCGTCTAACAAAGTGAAATCGCTGGATTTAAGCGGCGGCGATGCGACTTCAGACGGTTTGCCGTCGCCCAGCGGTGCCGGCGACGTGAAGACGAACTCGTCTCAATTGAGAACCAATCGAAAAGGTTCTCTGTCCGCGATCGTCGATAAGCTGAAAGTAAACGCTCAACATTGTGATATTCCGTCAAGTGGTAACAAAGATAGGACTAGCAGCAGCAGTGTCAGTAAGTTGAACGAATCGAGCAAAACTGGCACTAAGCTGGGAGACGCGAAAAATTCCGAGTACATGGTGAAGCCTAGTTCAGACGGGATGAAAATTACTATCAACAAAACTAGAACTAAAGATAATTCTTCTTCGAGTAAGCCATCCTCGTCATCAAGTTCTACAGTGACCAACAAAGGTTAGTTCATGATCAAATCATTTTAGTAGTGTTCCCAGATTTAAAACTGCCCGTCTGGAAAAGGTATGTTACTTTCCTGAGCTATCAATTGCAGTGATCTACTCTGTAAAGTAAAAAACTGTTTCACAAAAAACGAAACTTATTTTAAATGAAACAGAAACTAAAGTTTAACTATTTTTCCAATAATCTATTAGGTAATGAAAAGCCACATAGCATACAGTCAGATAATGATTCCTATGTTGGTCAAAACACATATTATAGAGTCTTCAACAATACCCGTATTTCACGTGAATAAATTAATGTCATCAATTGACTAAAAGTAACATAAATAACTTCAGTAGTAACTCTAAAACAATGTCACTGACATATTTGACAGAACTGATACGAAAGTTGTCATAAAAGTCTCTAAGAATGGCTGTTTTCATTAAATTTATTGTTATTCCAGATCACATGGGATACGGATGTTGTTAAACGCTCGTTAAAAGAGACAGCTTCTAAATTGAGTTAAAATGGACTAAGAGTAACTAGTAAATATTTAAAAAAGAATCAGCGATGTCTCTCTACTTTGCTAGTTTTGAATCTGTTAGTATATATTAGACATGGGACTTTTCGTAAAAAGTATTTACCGGAAAAGTAATGAAAAGTAGTCGACCTTGAGCATAGAAGATACACAGTTAAATCTCCATCCATCCTGGATGAACAATATTTGTATTTTCGTTTTTTTTGCAAATCATTTGTAAAATACTTCCAACCTTTGGATTTTTTGGTAATTTTTTTCACGAGTTTATTTTAATAAGATATGAAACGAAAATTCGAAATCATCGTTAAAACATTATAAAAGTCAGTAAACATTTGTCGTTTCTTTTTTTTTAAATATATTTTGCCTTTGTTAGGAATTCAGACGGATTAGTTAATTTAATTTCGCGCACGTGCAATACACTTTTTCACTTTTGAAAAGTGTGTTTAGACTAGTCAACTAGTCCGTCGGACTTGTCTGTGGACTTTTCCAAGCAACCCATCACTGGTATGTATGGAATCATTTTTTGGGGCTTTTGATTCTGTGAGGAGGAGGACGAAACCTCCATTCACATCCTAACTGAATGTGTAGCACTCCAGAATCCAAGGGCACTATATCTAGGAGGATATCAAATAGAAGAGCGAGATTTACCTAACTTGAAGCCACTTCAAATCCTACACTTCCTTGAGAAAATAGGATTGGAAGGGTCGCTATAGGCATTGAGACATTTCCTTAGTGCAGTGGCGACAGAAGGGGGCACAATAGATCTTTTAGGTCGCAGTGTATTAACACCCCATTCTCAACATATATGGCAATAAACTTTTTTAACAAACTTCCCAACTATTAAAAATTATATAACTATTAACAAGTTCAAAAAGAACTTAAATAATTATTACTGGTTTGTCATTTGATTTTTTAAATAATCAGTTTTAATTCTGTCTGTAATTTATGGGAAAGTTTTTGTCTATGACTTCTGTATATATATATATATATATATATATATATATATATATATATATATATATATATTTTCTATTAATAAATATTACAAATGATGAACTTATACCATTTATTTCAGTTAGTGGAACAAATTCTCCCAAAACTCACACCGGTTTGAAACCGGGAGTCAACAGCGGTCCCGCGTCAAAGAAACCCCAACAAATTCAAAAATCCACCAATTCCGTTCTACCAAACTCAACCACTTCCAGCAGTAACAGCGGCGGCGGCAGCAGTAGTACAAAAAGTTTCGCTCCAAGCAACAAATCGGCCTCATCCAGTTATTCTAAAGTTTCTAGTTCGTCGAACAGTAGCAGTAGTAGTACAAATTTATCTAAATCAAGTTCTAAAGTAACCGGTTCGCCTAAAATGAACTCGTCTAGTACGGATTCAAATCGGTCTAAGGATAAAACGAAATCCAATAAAACTAATCCAGAAAAGTCGCTCTTGTCCGCGTTGAAGGAAAGCAGAAAATCGAGTCCGACGCAAAGCAGGGAGGAAGTCGATAACGTGTATAAAATGACCCAGTCCAGCCTCATGGACGGACGGATCAAAACTTTAGATAAAAACTTCCAAATACCGAAACTCTCTGCAAGAATTTCAGATGATAAAAAAGTGATAAGGAACGATAGTTCGAACATGAATAGAAATAAAGTCGAATCGAAACTATACAATATGATGAAGAACGATTCTAGTAAATATCCAGTGAATAATCAAATGTTCGATAATTCAATGGAGACGAAAATTAGGAATAATATGAATAATCTTCCTATCGGAGTTGGTGCTAATGATGATGAAAGTAGCAAAAAAGATGTTCATCAGAACCTATCGAGCATGCAAGGCAAGTTAACTTTTTTATTCAGATTTTTCTCAATAAGTATTTCATTTTTACACAAACAAAAATTTATTTATTCACAATAGCAGTACACTACAGCGATAGACTCCAAATGGTACAATGGTAGGTATAGAACATTTAAAATATTTAAAAAGCAAATAGTCTATAGACACACAGAAACATCATTTTCTATATTTTAATATTGGTTCCACTCTTATTTCTGCTCTTAATAATTAATTTAATGTCTTCGTGTAGCTCTCAGATACCTTATTTCAACCATGGTATATGCCATGCAGCAAAGTATTTGAATTGGCTTTGATAAAAGTAGCAATTTCACTAATTTGTTAAACTAAATATAATTAAACAACTATAAAAGTAATAACTAATATAAAACTAAGAAATAAAATAATATCACCCAAAATCCAATTTCACATGAGCACAAAATAGATAAACAACACAGAAAAAAAAGAGAGAGCTACAGCCAAAACCCTAGCCACTGTAGCCACGTCTTATTGATGGTTGAGCATTATCAAAGTAATTTCAGTATTTTTGAACCCAAGGTGAAAACAATTTTAATTAAAAATTTAAGAAATTCTGCACACTGTAATTCGAATCCGCCTATTCGCGTGCTACGCACACTGCTCTTACCATCTGAGCTGTCACGGACATAGTCAATGACTTCCAAATTGTTAAGATGAATATAAGATTTCGAATCCAACCTTGTTTTACAGAACATTTTCAATTCCTAAATAAACTACTAAACAGCATTGTCTGGGGAAATATGCCTTAGCATGCATACCCTTCCCCAGGTTGTCTGTGATGTATTAAGCGTTCAATAATTCGATAACACAAACAACAAAGTTAATGATGCAATCAGTTTTAAAGTCCTGGAAACTTGTCGGTTAGATAGTAGTTTAAACTTTTAAACCTATTGTCTCACTAATAGTAGAATATATTTATACAGGGTAGCGAACAAGTCTGACAACAAGGTGTTTTAGGGTGACGAACGGGATTGTATTACATATAGTTATTTATACAGAATTTTCGAAGGCCTTTGATCGCATAGATCATGGAGTTTTGTTTAATTAAACTGTTAAAAATTGACTTTAATAGTAATACAGTATTATTTTTAGAATAATACCTCTCTAATCGGCAACAGTATGTTTGTTATAATGGTTTCATGTCTGATAATTATTGTGCTACGTCAGGGGTGTCACAAGGGTCAAACCTAGGACCACTACTATTCTTATTGTTTATAAACTTTTTATGTGAGAGTAAAATGTAGAAAACTTTGTTTCGCTGACGATTTAAAATTGTTTACTTCAATCAGTAATTTAAGTGATTGTAATATATTACAAGATCCACTTACATTAGTACAACAATAGTACGATGATAACAAACATAACTTAAATGCAAGTAAATGTAAAATAAGTAAGTACGCTACACGCTAAAATTGTCAACTATTCATTTTTCTTTTTTTGTTCGAGTCCGACTTAGACAGATGTGACAATATAGAAGATTTAGGTGTAGTCTATGATTCAATGTTAACTTTTAAAAATCATATTTCTACTAAAGTCTCTGAAGCAATGAAAATGTATGTTTTTATTTTTAGAAATTGTAGAAATTTCACAAATTTAGAAGCATTAAAAATTCTATATTTCTCATACGTGCGTTCTAAAATAGAGTATGTTTCTATTATTTGGTTTCCAATTATGAAGTACAAAAATATTTAATTGAAAATGTTCTACGTAAATTCTTAAAGTGGTTATCTTTTAAAATCGATAGTGTTTATCCAAAACGGAGATTGAAAAAAATATATTGTATAACAATCTACAATTTTCTAGCTTACTTTTGAGAAAAAAATGAGCATCTATTGTTTTTTTTTTTTTCATAAATTATTGGACAATAGAATAAACAGCATAGAATTGCTGGACTAAATCAACTTTGATATACCTTCTTTTAATACTAGATCTTAGATATCGTTCAAACTCAGAAGAGCTAGAACTATAATATATTGTTTATAGCGCCTATATATGTAATGTGCAACAATTTTAATAAAATTTACAGCTACTATGACATTCATTTTTCTTCTATTGCTGAATTTGTGAGAATAGCGGAAATTTATTTAGATTCGGTTTATAATTTTAGGTAGGTGGTAGATATTTATTTTTTATGTAAACGTTTCTCTTAACTGACATCACATAAATTTGACATATCCTCTAAAAAATGCAGAATACAACCCCATTAATCACCCTACAATTTCATAATAATTATACATTCATTCGTTTCAAAGAAAATATTGTAGCTAGACTTTTTCGCTACCCTATGTAAAACACTGTTTTAAATGATGGAGCTTATCTGTAATTCTAATCAGAAAAACGTATTAAAGTTGGTATCATTGACACTATGTAGTACTCGTCTATTTTTTCTCTTTAAATGGTTATTAAAAATATAAACCCTTCCACTGTGGGAACCAAATATTTTTGAAAATGAATAGAGTGCCGCCATTGCGGGAAATTATTTTATTCGAACTCCTTGTTTGAGGGTTTGCTGCGAGACTCAATTATTTTTTACATAATTTATAAATTAATCGTTTGCCGCAGCAAACCGGTAAACAACAAAATTTGAATGGCGCCTCTATTCATTTTCAAAAAAGCCGTTTCCCGCAGTGGAAGGAGAGTTCATTAAAATGCCTAAACTACCTATTTAGGATACAGCAAATAGTTTTACTTTACAAAATTAGAATTATGTAGAAAAAGAATAACCAGTTGACAAATAAAACATTCAACTTTTATGTATTTATAACCCTACAAATTAAAAAATGTACATTTTAGGCAAAGACGATTCCAACAAAATTGACTCCATATCGTCGTCGAAGCTATACGGCTCGCCGATGTTAGAGCCTCTCAGCTTTTCAACGAAATCCGTGGATTTCCCCGCGTCGAAATTCATCGCGCCTGCGCCTAGAGACGAACGCAAGGACTCTCGCAAGAACGACGAAGTATTGGATTTCAGTTCGAAGTCGCAGGCTCTACCTCAGTCGCCCTCCGTCAGTGTTCACATAGTTAAATCGCCAGCGCCGAGTCCAATGATCAATCCCAGTCCGCATTCCGCATCGCCCGGTATTACAGACGACGAACTTATGGACGAGGCGTTGGTGGGGATGGGGAAATAGTCGTTTAAGAAAAATTATTTATTTGGAAAATTATTTTTTAATCATAAAAGTTGTATGTTTGGTCTGGACGAGATGTATGTGAGGTGATATTCATAAATTGGTGTTGTTAATGCGGGCTAAGAGATGTTGTTTTGCCACTAGAGTGCGACACTAAAAGACTAGAGGTCACCATTCGAACGAAAGTGCAGATAATATGTAGAGTTGCAACTCATTTTGAAAAGTCATATTAAATCAAAAATCGACGTGTTCATGAAGAAAAATACAATACATCTGAAAATCTAATTCATGATTAATGGTAGACAGGTAGAGTAAACGTGTTACTTCAAAGATACCTTTACACATTTCCTACTTGATAAAAAATTTGAGGAGCTGTCTTATATCATCCAGTTTGTAGAGTCCCAAATACCTGATTTTGTCAGTGGGGTTTAGTTCGAGATAATAGGGCAATCTTAATAATGGATGGACTTTTGAAGTCATTGTTTCATAAATTGAGATTTATATGCTTTAATAATTATATAAAATTGTGCCTTAGTCATAGTAGATTCATATTTTTGTTTTTAATCTAATAGATCTATCCCTTTTTTGATGATATCTATTACCATGCACAAATCCTACTATTAAAATCAACAAACTTTGTTGTCTACTATCCTGAGTGTCAATTAAACATCCGCAAATATTATTGGTTTTTGTGTTTGATAGTAATTGTTTGTGTTTCTAATTTAATTTGTTTTTTTATGGAAATGTGTCAAAAAATAGACATGCCAAGATTCGGTGACAGTTGTTTAAAGCAACTATGGCAGTGGGTAATAGTAGCCAATCGAACAGTTGTAGTTAGGGTGAAGATAAGAGAGGGACCCTTTCTCTATATGCATGAACTATAACTACTATAAATTTAAATTTTGAATGAATTTGCAATCTGTTTCATGAGTTTACGTAATATTCATGTCTTCTTCATAAAATATTTTCATTTTTTTTTTTGTAAGAATTCTATGAAAAGTTAATTCCTGCAACTACCGCTGATGTTTCCTTTGTATTTCATTAAGTTTCGATTTCCGAAAATAACTAACAACCAACTCGAAAACAAAATAATATACATGACAATAACCTCACTAAAAACCCTAAGCAACAAAATACTGTTATATAAACAAATCCTCAGACCTCTACTAACATACCGATGCCCAGTCTATTGTTCAATGGCTCAAACACACTATGATAAACTTCAAAGAACCCAACACGGGTGTCTGAGGATGATCCTGGGGCACTTCAGATCAGCAGAAAATGCCTACAAATACAGTCAGACTTGAGGCATTGATGGGCAAACAAACATGCCTCTTATAAAGGGTTACATCCTGGAACTATCTGAGAAGTTTTACAAGCATTGTCTCCCTGAGCCTCTAAGGGAGACATTTTTAACATCAGACTGATTGTCTGCACAAAAATCTTTCAGTCTACAGATGACAAATCTCAGCAACACACCCCATGATAGTAGAGTTTACTGAAATTTGAAATGCCAGTTTACGACGAGTAGTGGTGGATTTGAAAGGGTCAATGATGTATAGATTGATCATCCATAAAATAAACATAAGCTCATGCATTGAAGTAAAAATGTAAATAATTATTTTTTTACTATATTGAAAGACTGAAAATTGTTTTCATAACACATTAATGAGGACTTGCGAGGCAATATGGCCGCGCGAAAAGCGACCCGCCTTGAGCCATCTATATATATCATTGACACTTTCAAAGCCAATAGGCCCACAGGGTTGCCATGACAGGTCATTGGAATGCCTAATTATCGGACGGGAGCCTACACGATAACGTCACTTGCCGATGCAGAGATCGAGGCCTCATAAGGATCCCAGGTTTTCAGGGAGGACAATGATAATTAAAATCAGACAAAACTATAAACAAAGTTCCATTGCCGACTAATTATAATAATTGCATAAAGTCGCGAGATTAGGAGGTAAAGAATTAACAAATAAAGTTAAATTGGCAGAGGATAATATAACGGCTAATACATCAGCCACGGCCTTTTCATTAGAGGTCGACATAGATGAGGAGCAGAACGGTGACGACGCTGTGCTTAAATTTGTAAATGAAGGTTATTTTATGTCAATGAAATGTAAATTAGTGTGGAAAATAAAGATTTTTTTAAAACAGAAATACAACGGAGATCGAGGCCTGTCACGATCTAGACCTGTGAACTGTCAACAAATTCACACAAACCAAATAATGGAACCAGCACATTTAATGCCGATTTATAAACTTGCAATTTCCCTCGTCATTACCGTTTACGTTCCCGTTTCTGTTTAACGTTGCAGTCGCCATTGATATTCTTAATTTATAAGGCTGACGTTGGGCGCCGTTGAAAATGAGAAGAATCTGACATTCACCCAGATTTTCATTGAGTGCCTTTTTTAAATTAAGTTTAGATACCTATTTTGTGTTCGATTACTTTACATAAAGTTAAGTAAAGACATTTCAGCGTTTTAAGGTATGTCCCATTAACCAAACAAGGAAATCATTAGGAAATTTCCAATATTATCCAGGCTTTTGATTGGTTAGTATGGGAACGACACGAACGGTGAACTGCACAACTTGAAACTTAGTCATGTTTCAACGTCAGGGAATTTCATGTGCAACAGCGGACAGTGATATTTAAGTGCGCAAATGTGAAAGTAGATTTTTAACTTTCAATGCGAACTGCAAGTTTATAAATCGGCCTTTAAGGACAACCCTGTTTGTTTGTTACTGATTTTCAGTGAAGACAAAGACAATTAGCATCCACATAACTCCTTACTGCCCCTGCATACCCTCTTAAAACGGCCAAATAATGCCTTTATGGCAAGGGGCTGGCACCACTTCAAACCTGGAAACAACTTGGGAATATATTCAGCATAGACAGCATAATCTAATGCATTGTTTTTTAATTTGATTTATATTGGAATCGAGTGAAGTGAAATGCAATTTATCTATTGCAGCACCTACTTGTGTTGGAATAAAAGATTAATGAATTAGAGAATTTATTACTAGTGGAATAAGAATTGAAGAATAAATAAACAAAAAAAAAGAGATAATGGTAAGAATAAGAAGTTGAAATCATAACAGTATATCCTTAAAGACTTTTTAATGAATGAATGTGCTAAACGTCCACCATTTAGTTATTTGGATTGCCTAATTATTCGTTCGGGGTTTTCCATCTCTCTAGCTACAAGTGTACCTTACAAGTAATGCATTCACTCTGTTATTTTCTGTCTTGTTTGCTTATACATTATAAACAGCTACTTGTTTTCTCTTTCACTGTCGATTAAAATAACTTAAAGCGGCAAATTCGATTCCAACGCTTTTTAAAAGCTTATTCAACAGACCTCACGTTATAGTATCGTTATCTTGCGCCCCCATTGACAGATGCATATTTATTCACAAACGTACAGTTTTATAAACAGTGATATTGATAGTGACCAAAGGTACAACTTAAATCTTCGCAAATAATAAAATGAATACAATCTTCCAAACAGTTAAATCAAAATTAAAAAATAAAACACAACAGCAACGTAAACCTATAATTTAGTTAAGCAAAGAATACTTAATTTCTGTATAAAATTTAGTTCGCTGCCAGAAATTACCATTTTAATCTGTCAAATATTTGTAAGTGTATCAGAAACACAATGTATGGAATAAATTTTATTTCCTATTATTTATATTCTTTTATGCTTTATTTGGTGTGTAAAGTTAAGTGTACAGACAAAAAATTGTATGTATTATATTTTTAATAAAATTGACTTAGACTGTGTTTCCGATATTACACATTTATAAACCATAATTACAATTTAATATATTTTTTCCTTGACCGAAATCGTTCGTTAATGACCCCTATTCATATGCATCATTTTTCTAATATCAACGAGAAATTAAGCTGTCTTACTCCTGGACATTTAAAATTATTGAAATCTTAAAGATGGGACAATTTAAAAATGTTTATTTTAACTGAACAACAATTTGTAACTTGTTATTATGTTGATTTGAATATTAAGAGAGTAAATTCGCAGAAGTGTTTTGCCATAATCCGCCTCAAATCCAGTTATTATTACAGAACACAGTATTTTGTTATTAATTTAATAATCTTGCTATTGAATTACTTTTTATCGCCAAGCATTTGTGGCAATTTACTCTCTCTTAATAGTCTAAGAACCGGTCATATAAAATCAAAGGAACAGATTATTATAAGCTGGATTGAATTTTTGTTATAGAATATTAATAATTGTTAAACACCACCAACATTAGTGTACCTTGGTTTTACCCACCCTTCAAAACAACACATTTCCTGTACAATTTTTAAGTTTGTTGAAGCAGTATTCTACCAAGATTAGTGACAGTTGAAAACACTCTGAATAACCTCACGTGCGCACAAGTATGACAAAGCCTCTTTTTTATTAAATTGAAGGGAAATCTATTTTTGTATTCCTTTAAAATCGATTAATCGGTCATCATAATAGGAGGTAACAACAGAAAGAGGTTGCGCCAGACTTGTGCTTACGTGGAGTTATTCAGCCGCTTGTTTTCATCTATAACAAATTCTCTTTCACTTAGTTTATATTTCATTATTATAAATATAAAATACCACTTTAAAAATCTTAAAATTCTACCGTAAATATATTTTTATTTGAAGGATGTCTCAAACCATGGCACACCAATGTTGGTCTGATGTTTTAACATAATAACTCATACTTTTCTTTTAATTCGGCCCATGATAATCGGCTCTGTCCATAATGTACAAATTAACATGCATGTGGTTTATGATGCCGATGGACTCCAGTCCTGTTAAAATGAACTCTAAACATTAAGTGATGTTTTGGCAATTGACAGTAAAACAACAATTTATAGTTTAAATTAGGAATTAAACTCAAAATCGATACCACAAAATATTTATTCAAATTAAATATCATGACTAGTTTCTGCCTATATGGCCATCTTCAGGTCTACAATACAAAATAACAAATGGGTAGTAACTATGTAACATTAAAAAAGGTTATTTACAGAAAAAAATTCAAACAATGTAAATATTATTATCCAAATCCATATGGTAGTACAAGGTTAGATGAATGTGGTTATTTTTATTTTAAAAATTATAAAAGTTTAAAATAAAAACTTTGGATGTGGGAATTTTTTCAGTAATTTTTAAAAAGTAAATAACAAATTTGTGTTCTTAATAAACATGATAGCGAGATGCATCAAATGTCATGACATTTAATTTAAATAAATATTTTGTGGCATTGATTTTAAGCTTCATTACTAATTCACTATTGACCAGAAAATGGATATTCAATTTACAATTTTCCTCACGCATATGCAAATTTGGGTCTTGAAATTTCTGGTAGTGAACCAACATATACATCGCTATAATCAAACGTACAAATATCATTAGTTTTAGTTTACAATTGTCTTAGTTTTTCGAAATTTTGTACAGATTCCGTTGTTAAGAAATATTCAGAGTAATATTTTATTATGATATAATGTAAAAATTCAAAACAATTAGTCATATTTAAAACAACTGATTTTGTAAATTAAAATTTACTACTTCCGAATAATAAAAAGACACTTATTGGGATGATATTTAAAAATCCCATTTGAACTCAATTGCTTAAACAATCACTTGGAAGTTTTTTTTATTTTTTGGGCTCTAGGTAAAATGTGTTAAAGTTGGGCTGATAATGCAAATAATTTATTAAATTTAAGGTACATAATATAAACATAATTTACTATTTTTAAATAATGTAGATAATTACTGCCAATATAGAAGTAATATTTTATTATTAAATATTTGAAAATAAAACTGTATTTTATGTTACTGCCTTTCATTAATCTTATTTATTTACTATTTATTCAACCAGGACAACTATGACTATTTCCATTTTAATTGTAGTATAGAATTTAAAATGTGTCTTGCTTCTCTTGGCATGCAGTCTTTTGTCAAATATATGCACTAACTAACTCCATTATTTTATTGCTACATAGCCAGACCTGCTAAAGACTCCAAAATATATCTCAGAATAAACAAAAAACGGAATGTACTAGAAAGATATACAAGGAAGCAAATTTGTCTATAAAAGCAGACAAATAAAATGGATATGTTACTAAAAATCATCTATGCTAAAAACTAACTAAACAGAAAAGGGGACATCAGATTGTAATGGAGTGATGAACCTAAGCTAAAAATAAAATTGCATGCTTCTTACTAATCAGAACCTTTATAAAAAAAAAACAAGAAACCATAAGGGAGGTCATTAATAAATGGAAAACATTTAATCAATATGTTAACAGGTTTTATAATATATTTGCAATAAAATGTACAGTAGTTAATAGAACACTAAAAAGCATCTTTCTTTGGATTCACATAAACTATTTCTTCTTTGGTCCTTTGGATTTCCTTTCTTGCTGCAACTGTTTCAATTTCATATTGAGCTTAGTTTGAGCTTGCGAGTGTTTTTCTTTAGATAGTTTGGGATTCTGATGTAAAAATTTTTCTCTTTCGTCTTTCCTTACAGCTTCTCCACATCCATGTATTTCTGGTAAACCGTGGCTAGTACAAAACCGACCTTTACAAAACTTACAATCTATGGCGAAGTCTTTAGTTTTATTTTTGCATTTATCGAATGTACATTTATAATCTATCTGTTTCACTTTTTCTAACATAGAATCTAAATCTGTTGAATTAGAATTTACTGCTTCTGAAATTTTCTCCTCCTTAATTTTTATATTTGGATTTGTTTTATTCATTTTAACCAGCCGATGGGTACCACAGATGGGTACTATTTCTTTTTGATTCAGAAATTAAAAAATTAATAAAATAGCAGTTACTTTTCTTCCTTTCGCCCTTTAATTTAATTGCCTTTATTAAGTATAACAAACAGTAACTGTTACTTCAACAAATGGCCCGTATCAGAGACAACTAATTTGACTCTGCCCGTATTTATAAACAAAACTCAGCTGAGTCGGACTTGGGTAAGTCGTCCTTGAACGAAAATCGAAGTTCGGTTATATCGCGTGAATTTAGAGATGGGTACGAACAAATCCGTAAATGTACATAACAGTTATATATTAGCTAATATCCATCTCTAAATTCTAGTCAAACACCAGAACCACCTAGAACTTTAGAGACGTTGTAATCGAACTTCGATTTTAGTTCAAGGACGACTTACCCAAGTCCATAGATTACTACGTGAGTCCACATACTTATAATAGGTATACGGAGCAAGAGAGACGTCCGACCTGTTTAACAAAGGGGCGGCCATTTTTATACAAGATTACTAGTACATAGGTGACCAAAAATACAGCAATTTGAAAACTTGGTTGCAGATGTCTAGGTCTTTTCACTTTTAAATACATCATTTTGTACAGATTTTTTAAAAGAAATAATACAATATTATATCTGAATTAAATTTTTATTCTACAACAAAAAAAAAATATTTTAATGTTTAAAAATACATGTTAGGCTGATAAATAATAGGCCGACAAATAATAGATTAAATACTAATTTTAAATGACAAAAGTACAGTAGAGGAAGTTACAAATATTAAAATTTCCAGGATACTTTAAAATTAAATTGATGGTTGCATATTTGTTTTATTTTAAACAATTTACTTTCTTCTTGTATAATTTCTAAAAGCTACAAATTTTTAGTGAACGGGTCGTCCTTATTGATTCTGCAGTGAATTGTACTAACTTAAAAGAAATTTTGTCCAATCACTACCTATATGGCAGATAACCACAATAAGGAACGATCTGCTTGTTTTGGAACCCTAAAATAATATAAAGGCACTTCTTTCATATCCTTTATTTTTGCTAAATCTTATTACTTACTTGTGGAATGTAACATTTGAATCTATTGGCAACAGTCTATTGGCCCAGTATAGAGAACTTATACTGGGATTAAAGTCTATTCACAAATGGTAAAATAAATAAAACGTTTATACACTTAGAAAATAATATCCACAATGAAAATATTCTAAAAGAACACAAAAAAATTTAACCAAATTCACAAACACATTAAAATTTGACACTTTTGACAGATGGAAAGATAAATTGGTTGCATAAGTTTCAGTTTGTTTATATAAAAATGGCGGTCATTTCTATCTTCTTTTATTAAACACTCAGTAAAGATGCGCAGAGGGTTTTACGCCGTATACCTATTTAAGTATGTGCGTGAGTCGGACTTGGGTAAGTCGTCCTTGAACTAAAATCGAAGTTCGATTACAACGTCTCTAAAGTTCTAGGTGGTTCTGGTGTTTGACTGGAATTTAGAGATGGATATTAGCTAATATATAACTGTTATGTACATTTACGGATTTGTTCCTACCCATCTCTAAATTCACGCGATATAACCGAACTTCGATTTTCGTTCAAGGACGACTTACCCAAGTCCGACTCAGCTGAGTTTTGTTTATAAATACGGGCCTAGTCTATTCAGCCACAGCTATCATTGATAGTCTCTGTTGATAAGGTCCGATTCCGATTACAATAAGAAGAACACCGACGCCGACACCGCTACTTCATAACCTTTATTTCTATTCTATATAATTTCACATAATTTGATAATTTCAAATGTAATGTTATCATTATCATGGAGTTGTAATAAATAAATAAAAAAAAAGTATATTGTCGAATATAAAAAAAATATTTCCTATATTCTTATAATATTAATACGGCACCAAACCACCAGTCTAATCCAATGTACATCTGGACAAAATTGATAGCATTTTTTTTTATTTGAATTGGAATAATGTTTACGATATCAATATTTAATAAGAAAATAAGGTTTGGAGAGTATTGAAGCATAAAAATAGATGCGTTGAAGACACATTTGAAATTTGAATACATTGAGAAGTAGACTGGTAGATAAAATATACATATTATTTATGAGTAGACTAGATGTCAGCGCAGCACACATGAGATATGTTGTGGAGGCCAGGGACAAACAAACTGAGGAACATTGAACTGAAGCAGATGTAAGAACAAATCCAATAGAAAAGGCAGTAATCGAAACCAAGAAGAAATTCTGGGTATCTGATATGGATATAACCACATCTAGTGACTGAAAAGAATTACATAAAGGCCTCGCGAGATATAAATGATATATGAATACTGACATTATTTAATATATATTTCACCTATGACCCAAACATTATGAAAAGCATTCACAAACATACTCTCAACATATGAATACGACCTTCAGTGCAGCAAATAGCTCCTTATGCAAATAATGCATAGTTAACAAATCGCACAGTATGCAAAGATTGCAAACTAAACAAAATTCACAGAATATATTAATACAAGTATTTACAAGAACATTTGCATATAATATGTGAAGTGGAGATTGTAAAATATAGAATGTAATGTGGCTTTCATTGAATTAACACAAAATAAACTTTATTAAAATTAATTAAAGATTGACTGGCCAGTTGGTTTTGAAACCAGTGCCAAACAGAAATACATACACACACACACATACATAAAAGGTTTAATTTTACAATTTGTTGCACACTATAGGTACTATTAATTATATTAAAATACATTGATTAGTTAAATAAATATGAAATAATGTTTTATCAATTTAATGGTTATTGCAAAATCTAAATAGAGTGACCAATATATATTAACATTTTGATCTATTGAACAGGTACCTGCAGCATTTTTCAAAGTCTGTCCAGCATTTAATCTTGTACAGCAAAACGCTGCTTTTATTTGATTATTCGTCCAAATTACATTATAAAAACAAATTAAGTTATAATATGTTCAAGGGTTGTAATTTAAATTAGTTTTTTGACTCTCCTGTAAAATTTTCCTAAATCGAGTTACGCACTTTGCGATTTACACTGACGAATGTGATACACATAAATATACTGGAAAGTAACAAATAAGACTTGAGGATTAAAAAAAAAGGTTCCTCTTCTACATGACTTCTCTCGTTTTGCAATGAGGAGCATTTGGGGTCAAATGAAATATGGTCACCCTATTGTAAAAGAGAATGTGAAACCCATCTTTTCGTACATAAAATATATGGATTATTGTGAAATTTACTGAATATAATATTAATAATAAAGTGCTTTATTGAAACTTAAAGTTACAAAAGGCCATTGACTGAGGTCCTTCAGCTGAAATTTACTGATTTGGGTGTAGAAATATTTTTCAGAAACGATGACTGCTTTAACCATAGATTAATGTACCCATACCTTTATAAGAAAGGCAGAATATGTCAGTTTTTTAATAATTTTCAGTGCTTATTCAATTTCAGAATTACCTACATGTTTAATGGTAGTACTGAGAAAAACTCTAAAGTTCGTGTCGTAGAAACATGTATTGAAGTACCAACTAAATTAAGTTACTCAAATAGACAATCTGATTTTGGTACCCTTTTACATTTACAAATGGTATCTGCCTAAAAATGTAATACTTGTTTCACTGTAAAGTAAATTTATTTATTGTATAACACTTATATGACAAAATAATTATTTATACCAAGAAAGGACTCAGCATAAATGGAACATCTAAACATTTTTTACCATGACCAAAATACACAAAGCCATGTTTGGGTGTTCTCAAATGATGATAAAAAACTAAACCAGGCCAATATAAGTTTTTCAAAATGACCACATCCTCAGATTGGTTAATCAACAACATCCAACACCCTTCTGGGATGTCAATATCGAGGGGGTCCAAAAAATCAGTAGCATAATTGTAATCATCTCTCGTCAACAAATTGGTATTCTGTTTTCTTGTCGGAACACGAAAATGTACATAAGAGGACCATTCTCTTGCATCAATACCTTTGAGTCCTTCAAACGCGATGTTATTTATTACTACACCATCTGGTCTGCGAAAAATACCTGCTCTAGGTATAATTCCAGCTTCGTCCATTATAAGGTAGACGGTAGCAGCTAGACGGTCTTCTTCTTTAAGTTTTCTTAGTTCGGGCTGTTTTCTTTTGCCTGGGACCAAAGTATCATCTTTTTCTATGAGGATATCAATTATAAGAGAAGGATCACCTAAAATAAAGTTAGTAAATGAACATTTATCACTGCATAGCAATTGTGTATTCTAACATATCAACAAGTAGGTAACTAACTCACCCTGAAATTTTGTGGAGCATAGGGGTGCCAATAAAAAGCCAATTTTCGTCGCCTTCGGCATTAAACCCCAATCAATGCAGTTCTGGCTATAATAGAATACTTTCCCATACAAAATATCTTTCTCATAACCGTATGCAACAAAATAGTCTTTTTCACAACCATAAATTTTTCCCCAGAAAAATACTTCTTTAAAATGGTTTTCATTTTGAAGAATTAGAAGCGAATTGTGGAGGATTATGGCTTCTTCGGTACTTACTACGTGTCCAAAATGTCCAGAACAGTCTAAACTTTGGAGTATATCATTCAGATTCATGTTCAAAAAAATGTATGTCATTTACTTGACAAATAAATGCTCTAGGATGTAGAGTAGTAAAGTAGAAATATTTTTTCTGCTAAGTTGATTTGATTAGGTCCTCCAAGATGGCCACATATCCATGCCAGTGTTTTTTTATTCACTAATGGAGGAAAACGCAAATTTCAGTGTTTGATTAGTTTAATAAAATAAAACATGTATAAAAAATATTCATTTATTGAAAATGTACAAATTTATTAACTTTTTAACATTTGAAAAGAATTTTCTTCATAAGTGGATTGGATAACGAGGAGAAAGAAAGTAAACTTGGTTCCTAAATTTATCAAAAATATTGGTAACACTTAAAATTAATCAATTAAACAAAAAACAACTTAACTAAGTCAACAATCAATACTGGTAACAATTTCAATAGCTAATACTATTAGTCATTCTTAGATATAATATTGCTAAGGCACTCTTTGAGTTTAATGAACTTTTTCTTGAATTGCAAACCACAGCCTTTGGATAATCTAAAATCAAGAAGAAGCTTCTTATCCATATCGAGTAAGTTTACTTTGAATATCAGCTGATTTTTATGAGAATCGGTAGTTGTTATAGTGAGAGCTCCATTTACATCTAAACTCCATGTCAAATGTAAGGAATCTAAAATAGAATACAGAGATTCCAATGTTTTTTCCCTATTCGTCAATACATAAAACCTAGTCATCCTCTTAATAAGACTATCAAAGTTATCTTTGGTAATGGGACTCTGAGTAAATTGAAGCATCAAATTATCATTTTGAGTAGGTTGAGAGAAGTAATTTGTAGTTCTGATATTATCCATAGCCTGCATTATCTTAGATTGACGAAACAAAGTAACTGGTTGAGATAAGGTAACAGTCGGTGCTTCTCTATTGTGCTTTGTTTCAGCTTCAACCATAGAATTGCACCTTTTAGCTGGATTTTCAGAGGAACTATCAACAGAATCTGAACTGGTATTAGAACCAAAGTAAAATTGCATCCAAGCATGTCTTTCAATCTCTTCTAAAGTCAGCCGTTTTTTAGAATCACAATGCAAAACCTTTCTAGCTAGACTTAAAGCTGTGTTACCTAATTTTGACCACGGGGTGTCTGATATGTACATATTTCTTTTCCACTTTGCAAATTCAGGGTTTACTTCAGTGGTATCACTCCATGGTAACTCGCCAGTCAACATAGCTACAAATACTATACCACAACTCCATATATCAGCTGGTTGAGCCCTATATGGCCTCTGGAATACTTCTGGAGCCAAGTAAGGTTTAGTACCGCATTTCTTATCTAAAAGTCTTTCTTTTCCTTTAAACCGAAAAAGTGTCGCTAATCCAAAGTCACTAATTTTCAAAATACCGTCAGCACTAATTAGTATATTTTCTGGTTTAATATCACGGTGAGCTATCCCTTTACTGTGCAGGTAGTTAACACCACAAAGAAGCTGCTTCATAAATAATTGTGCACTTGCTGACGGCATGCCAATATCAGGTTCGATCAACTGAAAAAGTTCACCTCCTTCCGCATATTCCAAAAAAATATATTCTTTCAAAGGCTCTTGCCTTCGCCCGAAATATTTAACAATATTTTCGTGGTCTAGTAGTTTGTGGATGGTAACTTCTCTGTTTATTTGAGCAGAAGCGTCCTTGTATTTTTTATGGTTGATAATTTTGCAAGCTATTTTTTCTTGGGTATGCTTGTGAACGAGCAGTTTTACTTCCCCATAAGCTCCTTCGCCTAGGATATTGTTGTAGCAAAGCCAATCTTCTACGAAAGCCGAAGTTGCATTTTCGGATGACATTTTTTACTATTCCGAAATTTATATTCACTCTTAATAAATAATACCGTTACTAAATTTTAAATTGGATTTTAAAAAATTAATTAATTCATCAAGTTAGCTAAACATAACCTATAACAACAACAAAAACAAAAGAGCGCCATATTGCATGACGCATGTACACCACAGATGCGAACATCCATGCATATACCACTGTCACCACTTGCATACAGAGTAAAAGACCGGGTGCCGGTATACTATTTTACTAGAGTCTGCGGGGCGAACCGAACTTTGCACATTTCCATAATTTGAAATTCGGCAACGTTGGATTTATTTTTAGCCGATAACCGAAATACTATTTTCTCAACCTGTCACGGAGCTTGATTTGCCAAGGTTGAATTGGAAGAACTAAGCCGATCAACAAAATTAAGCCGCATAGCGAGGTGATATTTGACACTTTGGCGCCCACATGTGCGTATCGAAATGCACTAAAAAGGATCATCAAAATTAAATTTAACACATTGGGCCACATATTTTGATGTGTTTAGGACCGATTCCACCGTTGTGTAAACAAAGTTTTTTAGGGTGCTTTTAAATGACATTTAAGCGTGTTAAACTGTCACTAATCGGACTAAACCGAACGCTAAAAGGGTCGTTTGAAGTAAAATGTGTTAAAGGAACTTGGCAGACCGAACGCAATGTCTATGGACTAAACCGAACGCTAAAAGGGTTGTCTGGTGTTAAAAGTGTTAAAGGAGTTAAATAAGCTTGGCAGACCGAACGCAATGATTGAACAAATCACGATACCGGGGGCTATTTTCAAAGTATGGGAGCACTCATTTCTCTCAAGATTCTCATCAGAAATGTCATACGTCAATGTGGAAACGCAGTTTTTAAAGGCCTCGAGGATTAAAATTCGTAGGAGGATATTAATTATCTCTAAATAAACCGTGAGAAACAATCAGTGAGTTCACACTGGCCCTTAGGACCCTAAAAATTACTGTTTTACGTTGACGTATGACATTTCTCTCGAGAGAAATGAATTCTCTCGACTTTGAAAATAGCCCCCCTGGCGAGTTCGGTCAGTCAGGGGCTGGAGCGGGACAAATTTTAGGGTGCTTTTAAATGACATTTAAGCATGTTAAACTGTCACTAATCGGACTAAACCTAACGGTAAAAGGGTCGTTTGGAGTTAAAAGTGTTAAAGGAGTTAAAGGAACTTGGCAGACCGAACGCAATGACCGTTGAATGACAACTGACAATAATGACAACATTCTGACAACTGCCATTCAACCTGAAAGAATAAAATAACAAAAGGCAAAGGTGTATATAAAAAAAACATTAAAATGCCCAAAGATCACAGGTCTTTCAGATTTGAATATAAAAAAAAGACAACGGAAAGTTCTCTTTCTTCAGATTCCCAAGATTACCATCACAAAAAAATGAGAAAACATTCACGAGATAGAAGTAAAGAAAAACGTTTAGATAAAACATATTTTGATGATAAAAGACGTGAAAAACCAAAGAAATCTAAGAAGAAACGATCCAAACATTCTTCTGACGATTCTAGTTCAAGCAGCAGCGAAAGTTCGGATAATTCAGTAAAGTTGTTGGAAAAACTTACCAAAGAACGAATAAGACAGACGGAAGAAAAAAAGAAAGAAAAAGAGGTACTTAAGGCTACAGAAACAGCAGAAGAAAAAAGATTAAGAAGGTTAGTTAAAAAAGAAGCAAAGGAACGAAGAAGAAAAGAAAAAATGGGTTGGGATAATGAATACTTGCACTACACAAACAGCGATAATCCATTTGGAGATGGTAACTTGCTAAGTAGTTTCGTTTGGAATAAAAAATTGTCTAAAGAAGGTATTAAGAACGTCAGTCAACAAGACATAGAGGCTAGAAACAGGTTAAAACAGGAAGAAAATAAGAGAGAACTTGAAAAAGTGAAGAAAAGGAGGTTGGAACGAGAATTAGAAAGACAAAAGAGAGAAGAAGAAACACAAATGTTACAAAGGAGTAAAGAAGCTGCACAATTTGAAGAATGGGAAAGGCAGGAAGACAAGTTTCATTTGGAACAAGCTAGATTAAGGTCTCATATAAGGATACAAGATGGTCGAGCTAAACCTATAGATTTGCTGGCAAAGTATATAAGTGCTGAAGAAGAGGTAGATGCAGTGGAGATGCATGAGCCATATACATACCTCAATGGGTTACAAATTAAAGACCTAGAAGATCTAGTTGAGGATATTAAAGTGTACAAAGAATTAGAAAGGGGTAAAAATTTGGATTATTGGAATGATATAACAGTCATAGTTGAAGATGAGCTACAAAAATTGAGAAAAATAGAGAAGCAAAACGATTTTGATTTAGGATTAAATAGAAGAGAAGGTATACATCAGTCAGTTGCTACTGATGTTACATCAGTGTTCAAAGGAAAAACTGCTGCTCAACTAGCAGCTTTAGAAAAGCACATTGAAAGTAAAATTAGTGGCAAAGCTGATGGAATAGATATAGGCTACTGGGAATCTTTATTGTCCCAACTAAAAGCCCACATGGCGAGAGCAAGATTACGAGATAGGCATCAAGAAAGTTTAAGAAGAAAATTACAAGTTTTAAAAGCAGAACAAGCTATTACAGCCCCCAGTGAAAGTCAGTCCAGTGACTCCGAGGAGCCAATTTCTGAACAAAATGAACCCAAACCTGGTACTTCTCAAGATGCTCATAATTCAGCTGAAGACAGTAATGAGGCAACTGAAGACACTGCTAATATTTGGATAAATGAATGTTTTTCAGCGTACCAAGCAGGTGGATACAGTCCAAAATTTTTAACTGCTGATGTTATTGAGCCTGGTACAATTATTGTCACAGAAGAGGATGATGTTAAGAGATTAGAATTTGCTAGAATTCAGGTGGTTGGACAAGGAGCTAAAGTTGAAAATGTTATAACAAAGGAAGAATTGTTGTTACAAAAGGAAGCTAGGAAAGGTATGGATGCTGATGAAGCTCAGTTTTCTGTTGAACAAGCTTTGGACAGTCAAGTGTATCTTTGGTCTGATAAATACCGTCCACGGAAACCTAGATACTTTAATAGGGTACATACTGGTTTTGAATGGAACAAATACAATCAAACTCATTATGATATGGATAATCCACCACCAAAGATAGTGCAGGGTTATAAATTTAATATATTTTATCCAGATTTAATAGACAAAAGTAGTACCCCAGAATATTATCTAACACCATGTCCAGAAAATAAAGAATTTGCCATTTTAAGATTCCATGCTGGCCCACCTTATGAAGACATTGCTTTTAAAATTGTTAATAGAGAATGGGAATATTCCTATAAAAGAGGATTTAGGTGTCAATTTCATAATAACATCTTTCAATTATGGTTCCACTTCAAGAGATACAGATATAGAAGATAAAAGTTAACATTTATAATTTTTAGTCTACACTTTTTCAATTCTCATGTATAATTTATTTTTTAATTAAATGAATAAAATTTTGTTGTTTTAAGTTAAACTACTTAAATGTACATCAAAAAGGTAAATATGTTTGAGTTTATTTCGATAATTTATTTCTGGAGACCAGTTGTCCCCACTTCTGTCTCTAGCTGCTACCTTTAGGCGAGTTCGGTCAGGTAGGGGCTGGAGCGGGACAAATTTTAGGGTGCTTTTAAATGACATTTAAGCGTGTTAAACTGTCACTAATCGGACTAAACCGAACGCTAAAAGAGTCGTTTGGAGTTAAAAGTGTTAAAGGAGTTAAAGGAACGTGGCAAACCGAACGCAATGTTTGTAGTCATACAGTTCTGTCATTTTTATATAAAGTAAATTATTTAACAAGAGTATGGGTTTTCACATTATACAAGAAAAAAACAGTGCTAAATAAATTATTTACTTGAAAAAATACGATTGCCATAGTTTAACTATTTCAAAAAAATTAATAAATTACCATAAAAGACGGTAAAAGTATGTTTCTAAACACCTATTTGTCACAAGTACCTAAACCAGTTTCCTAAAATAAGTTAGGGAATCCCTCCTCCATGGTTAGCACATACTTTTTCTTTCTGGTTAGCCACGTGGAGGAAGGATTATTAGTTTGCCTATGATAAATGAACAATCTTTTTGAAACTGCTTAAATAAACACAAAATCACATTTACCATTAGTTGACTTTCACTTAAGGTTCAAAAATAGGGGTGTACCAACGATAACTTTAATTTTCCTCAGAAACAAAATAATTTTTCTATTTACTTCATCATTTAACATAAATGAACTATTTCTAGATGAATCAAAATCCAATACTTTTTCAAATGCAATAATCCTTCCTCCATGTGCATCAGCCATTTTAATTTTTTTCGATACGAGCGCCATCCCGTTAATTGGAGTGGTACTAAATTACAGTGTTGCCAATACCCAAACTTGAAATTATACGGTGGCTGAGTACAAAAGATACGCTTTTTATACGCCTTTACAGATTTAGCTTTGCAGCCACATATCTGCATTTGAGGATATCAAATTTGTGTTGCTGTCAGGTTTGGCTTTAGGTTTGTGTCCCTTAGAATAAATATAGCAATGCAGACTGCCAAAAGACAAAAGTTCCAAAGTGCATTTCAACGATACGGAACAATATAGATTCGGTGAATCCCTGGCTCCGAACCTTCTTTCATTGGTCAATGACATGGAGTGTCTCTAAAATAAGCAGCCAGTTACCAGTCAGCCACTGTTTAATGAAAGTATAGCAGAAGACACACTGGAACAACTAAGGGCCGATTCCACCGTTGTGTTAAACGGAGATTAAAATGACATTGTTAATGTAAAAATGTCATTTTAAACTTCGTTTAACACAACGGTGGAATTGGCCCTTAGTTGTTCCAGTGTGTCTTCTGCTATACTTTCATTAAACAGTGGCTGACTGGTAACTGGCTGCTTATTTTAGAGACACTCCATGTCATTGACCAATGAAAGAAGGTCCTAAAATAAATGGAAAGTCAGAAAGATCCATAGGTTTTCCCAGAATGTACGGAAATTATACGGGATTTCAAAGAGTTAGAAGAAGATACGCTGGCAAGTCAGAATATACGAAAATCGTATAATTATACGCAAATCGGCAACACTGCTAAATTACGTTCCTAATGTTTACATTTGAGTTACCCCACGGGGGTCGGATTCCATGTAAATAGTTGGTAACAAGTTGCTTGACCTCGACAGTAGCGCGCTAAGCGCTTACGGTTGAACTACACCTGTCAGTTTCAGTCGATAAAGTAGAACACTACTAATTAAAGTGATTTAAAAATTGGCGGGCTTGATAATTTAGATATTTGAAGCAATTTAAAGTAACATTTTCCTATTTGACAACTTTTACTTACAACTACTAAACAAACAATAAGTTTAGTGAATTTTTGTTGTAGGTAAATGTTGAAAAATGGAAAATGTCACTTGTTTTAACTGAAAAATAAAATTAGTTGAAAAATAAAACACATTTTTAACAAGTTTAATTTATTTAGAATTACCATGTAATTACATGTGTCTCATTATCTTCTAACTGCATATTTTGAACATAACAAGCACTATATCACACACTAAATTACTGAAAAATAAAAATATAATATGATAACCAGCATAGCACATGACAATGTTTTTATTATTAAAAAAACCGGATATAGTTTTTATAAAAAGTCAAAGTAGTTAATTTATAAACACAATTGTTTTAATGTTTTAAATATCCCTTATTAATCCAAGGACAAATCATTCTAATTCTAATATTCTTATACTTATTGTCCCTTTAAGGCTTTTTCCATCTATTTCAATCTAGAATAGTTGTAATGCCTATTTCAGTTACAATAAGCCTCCAGCTTCAATACAGGTGGGCTTTGAAACTCACCCTAATTAAGAAACACATTTATGCACATTCCAAAAATCTCCATACCCGGGAATATCTAAAACAAAACAAAAATAAAGGTGCAGAGTGTGTATCTTAAAATTAAAAATAAACACGAGTCATAACCTTTTTAAATTCTTACATTTTTCTTGCAATAAAAGGTATTAAAATTTCAATAATAATAGAAAACATCTGATTTATGATCTTAATAGGTGAACTATGCAAAAATTAACAAGTTGACCTAAATAGCATATAAGTTTTTGAACATATTTGGGTATTATTTGATAAATATAATAATGAATATCACGCAAAAATTGAACAATAACTTTTTGAGCACAAATCATTCGCCTTTTTTCATCATGGTCTTTATGAGTAAAACTAAGATCAGGTTCTATCTCGGGTTCTACAATATTTGTTTGTAAATTGGCTTCACACATTTCGCTCACAACTCCTTTCATTTTTTTGACCGCAAATGTTTAAAATGTGGATCCATTTATCTCTAGAGTAATAATAGCAGGAAAAACAAACTTTCTTGTTAGTTTTGTGAGAAAAATACTTAGGTACTTCTGCAATTAAAATTTAAATGAATCAGAAGTTAACGATTTTCTTAAGAACCTGCCTATAGTTAAATTAGTTAAATCTAACTTACACTTAATACAATTTACTCACCTACATTTGAAAAAAATATCACCTGATTTGAAAATGAAAATAATATCAGGCTGACATATTTATTATTATTTATAGCAACATAACCTAATTTATTTTCAAAGCCAGATTTACACCACCTAATAATATTTAAATTTAGCTTTAACTTTAAATTTATTAACGATTATCCCTGTATTTGATCACACATTATAGCAAAGTGAAATTTAAAGGGGTAAATCAGTAAACTTATTGATTTCTTTGTCATTCTTTTTGAAAACATATTTTTTTATGGGTGTAAACGGGTTTGAATTTAGTGATAGCAGCGCGCTAAGCACTTACGGTTCAACTACCAATGGTGAGTTCGGTCTACGCACTCTTTTCACTATATTCACTCCTAAAGTACCTAAGGCGTTCGGGTACGGAAGGAGTTAAAATAAAAGTTCCTCTTTGACCGTTCGGAGATGGTGGAGTGGAGTGTGGATCGGGCATGCGCATAAGGTGATTTAAATCGATAATAAGTTAATTGTGACTGATTCTTCAGTAAATAAGTTTTTTTTTGGTTCCCGTGAATATCATTAATATGGAAGAAACTTATACGGTCGTTACTGATAAGTACGATTAAATTTTAAGTACTGGTATGTCACATTGACAACTGACATTGCACTCCGAGAGTTAAAGGCGTAAAATCATATTCGCACTCCGTTTACGCCATGTTTACGCCTAATTACTCCACTCCACTCTGGAGTGCGCAGCCCGAACTCACCTCAACAAGGAAACAAATCCCGCCATTTATTCAAACCTTCTCTTTTTATTTTTCTGAGTTACCCCATTCGATCATGTATTGTTACCCCTGCCCATAGACAGAGACAACACCATAGATTACTAATGTGAATAGATGGGAAACTAAATGGTAAAATTCTGAGTCGATGTGCTGCCATCTATCAAATTGGAGTGGTACTAAAATTCAATAAGGCCGCCACGAGCGGACTTTTTGAAATTTTACTTTGTAGTAGCGCAAAAATGTAAAGAAAATCAAATAAAGCAAAAAAATTGGAAAAATATTTGACTAGTTTCATATCATAAAACAACCATATTGACTGTTTTGAGATTTGAAACTAGTCAAATATTTTGCCAATTTATATCTCTATTTGATTTTACTTCATTATATTTTTGCATTAATTTCAAACTTGAAATAAAATGCAATTTATTTTATTTTTTTTATTACAGTAAATTAACGCCGCATGGTATAATTTGTC
Organism: Psylliodes chrysocephalus; assembly: GCA_927349885.1. Taxonomy (NCBI): domain Eukaryota; kingdom Metazoa; phylum Arthropoda; class Insecta; order Coleoptera; family Chrysomelidae; genus Psylliodes; species Psylliodes chrysocephalus. Next base: position 19,929,552 of record OV651820.1, read on the forward strand.
TATTTAAACATGGAAATACAGATATGCATTTACACCATTTAAATAATTAAATATTTATAACACAAACCTATCAAAAATGTTTTCTGTAACAAAATCAGCATATATAAGTGCTCAAGACCTTTTTAAAAGTTTTGTGACTTGGAGTGGCAAATAAGTTTGAAAAAATTGAAGTTGAATCATCATCCTTTTTTACTATCAAGGCAAATTTGAGTGTGGATAAAATTTGCCGTACGGTTATCGAGTCGACTAGTTAGGTTGAGGAGCATTTCTTCATCCGATATTTGTTTTCTTGATTCATTTATACAGCACAATTTTTATTCATCATGTGGGCACTGTGATAAATGAATTTAACTTTTGAGCATAAATTAAACTTACACACGTTTGGACCCTTGAAGATTTTAGGGCGTTTTCTTGTTTGATGTCAATGGCATTGAATTACTTTTTGATATTGATGACTGAGGCTCAAATATTTCATCAATCGACAGGGTATTTTGGAGGGCCAACATTTTCTTTACAACAATGATCATTTAAAAACTGAAAACAAAAAGAAATTTAAATAACAAACCAATTATTTTAACACTGAATCAAAAACAAGTTTGTAAATATTACTTACCATTGACGCCAGTACAAGATGCATTTTTCTTAAGACAAATTGTTTGGTTATCTTTAATATGACGACCTCATATTTAATACGTGGTATAAATTGCATCACTACCAATATCTGGGAGTGCTTTATAGTTCGTTGCTGAAATCCATGTTCCCATCTCATGAAAACATGCTTAAAATTGGAAGATGTTGAAAAATAAATCTAGATGAATCAAAATCCAATACACCTACAAATGTGTTTCAAATGCAACAGCCATTTTAATTTTTCCAAGTTTGAAGTTTTATTGACAAGCTGACAACTAACATGACATTTCGATACGAGCGCCATCCCGTTAATCGGAGTGGTACTAAATTACCGTCCTCATGTTTTCCTTTTGACTTACGCCCCTGCCCTTGCCACTGGGTTGTCAACTGCGTGTTCGGTTGGAATAAGTTTGTATGACGTCACTAAATTAAACCAGTGCTGACCAATGAACTGGAGTGGGGTAGAATGCTTGTCAATAGACTTGATGTGCGACTCTATGGGCGAAGATAGGTTATTTTTATCTCACTCGGGAGTATTTAAAATAGCCAGTTTCTATTTCACATTGTTATTGTCTGATCCACCAGCTTGTGGATTGAACAATAACAATGTGAAACAGAAAATGGTTATTATAAATAGTCCCGAGTGAGATGAACAATAAAAATGGCTGCGCACATCGAGTCGCACCTTGTTCTAATAGTACAACATGTACATTGGCATTCTACTCCCCTCCAGTTCATTGGGCCAAACGAAAGGTTTGGTGTAAGTCAGTGTAAGTTGGTGTAGTTCATTCCTACACCAGGGGGTCAATTCTCGACTTGTAGGAACCTTTTCCTATAGGAATTTGTGACACTTTCCTACATGTAGACAAATGTCATAAATTTCCGATGTGTAGAAAAATGTCAAAAATTCCTATAGGAAAAAATTTCCTACGAGTCGAGAATCGACCCCCAGTGGGACGAACGAAAGAACCTATAGCCATTGCGTCCGGTCTGCCAAGTTCCTTTAACTCCTTTAACACTTTTAACTCCAAACGACCCTTTTAGCGTTCGGTTTAGTCCGATTAGTGACAGTTTAACACGCTTAAATGTCATTTAAAAGCACCCTAAAATCTGCCCCGCTCCAGCCCCTGTCTATCCGAACTCGCCTAGCGACTAGTCGAAAACGCTATAAGATTCCCGCCATTTTGAAACTATTTGGTCTTGCGTTGTGGAGCTGTTTTGTGGAGTTTGTTTTTTTAGGCGCTTAAGTGTGGTAGTTGTTTTTGTTCCTCCATGGTTGTTTTATTCATGCCGGTTAAATAAGTAGTACAGAAAAGTTTATTTAAATAAAAATTTGAAGCACCTAATATTCAAAATCATGTCTGAAGAGAACGCAAATGATAGCAACCCTGAAATTGATGAAGATAATGACGATCCTTCCATATTAACATTAAACGACGTATTGGAAATAGAAAACGAGTTGATTGAGAACACTGCTGCAGTACTTGGGGCTGCAAATGACAAAACTTGCTCTTATGCTGAGGTAAGACACTATAAATATGGAATTTTGGTAAATATGGAATTTTGGTAAATATGGAATTTTTATTACAAACATATTTTTGTGTATCTTAAAACTTAACTCATAGGTATTTCCTATAAATAAAATGTAATTTATTACAAATTATACTAAATGCATATTCTACTACACTCTGTATTTAATAAAATTGTGCAAATGTAATTAAAATTCAGGAAATGTATGGACTATTTTTTTTATTTAAAAGGGTTACCTCAAAAGACAAGCACTCTACTCCTGTCTCACGTGCATTCCTGGGGCTAAAGAGGATCCTGAAAAGGGAGCAGGAGTTTGCTTGGCCTGCAGCTACCATTGCCATGAAGGCCATGATCTTGTAGAATTGTACACTAAGAGGAATTTTCGCTGTGATTGTGGAAACTCGAAATTTTCTAATGCACAATGCAACTTATTAAACGAAAAAACTGATAAAAATGATCTAAACACTTACAATCAAAACTTTTCTGGTTTGTATTGTGTTTGCCATCGCCCTTTTCCAGATATGGAGGATCCGGTACCTGATGAAATGATTCAATGTATTATTTGTGAGGATTGGTATCATACCAGGCATCTTGGAACAGAAGTACCAGCTAATAATTTTGCTGGTAGGTTAATTGAAAATTAATGTTAATGTAGTGGGTACATTATATATTTGTTGTCTAATTCATTTTGATAACCCATTATTTTTTTTTTAGAAATGATTTGTGAGGCCTGTATTACCAAACATGAATTTTTATTGCATTATGATTCATTTAGTATGCTTAAACCTCTGAGAACTACTGAAGATAGCACTGTAGATGTAACTACTGCCCCAAATCCAAATGATTCAGAAGAAAAGGGCAATAATGTAGAAGCAGAAACTCCAGCTGATTGCAAAAAACCAAAAGAAAAATCTCTCAAGATTTGTGCTAAATTTTGGCCAGAGGTTAGTAAAGTTTTACTTCTAAATTATATAATATATATTTAAATGTATGGTACTTTTTTAGGTAGGCTGGCGTAAAGAATTGTGTACATGTGACGACTGTCTTAAAATGTACGAAAATCAAGATGTAGCATTTCTTTTAGACCATGAGGACCCAGTACATCTATACGAAGAAAAAGGCAAAGCTAAAATTCAGGAAATTGTTGAGGATCATGACAAACAAATCATGAAATCAATGAACCGCGTCCAATTGGTAGACTGTATTGCAGGATACAATGATTTGAAAGAAAGACTTGGTGAATACCTCAAAAAATTCGCTGAAAACAAGAAGGTTGTTAGAGAAGAAGATATAAAAGAGTTTTTTGAAGAGATGCATGCACGTAAGAGACAAAGAGTTGATGATGTTGAAGTTCCCAATTTTTGTCGCTAATTTTATCTGTTTTACCTAAACTGTTTTTCTCAAATAAAAATATTTACAGACTCAATTTTATTATTATTAATTAAAACTAGATGTGCTAGATGTTTGGTATAAATGTTATTACCCTAATTTCAATTAGTGTTTTTATATTATACATAGCTAATTTGTTTTTTATTTTCAATTAGGTCATTCTTTGTAAGAATAAAACAAAATATTTTTCCAAATTATTTATTTATCCTTAAGTTACAAAGAATATGCTATGGACAAAATAACAAATAAGAAGCAGTAAAAACAAAACGATAATCGGTCTATTGCAGCAGCTAATAATATCCAGTCCCTTTGTAGACTTGTTTGGTATAAATGTTATTACCCTAATTTCAATTAGTGTTTTTATATTATACATAGCTAATTTGTTTTTTATTTTCAATTAGGTCATTCTTTGTAAGAATAAAACAAAATATTTTTCCAAATTTATTTATCCTTAAGTTACAAAGAATATGCTATGGACAAAATAACAAATAAGAAGCAGTAAAAACAAAACGATAATCGGTCTATTGCAGCAGCTAATAATATCCAGTCCCTTTGTAGACTTGGTTTAGTGGCAGACAATTGAGATTTAATGATGTGGTTATCCTCGCTGCTGTTTCCATCTTCAAAGTCGGTCACCTGGTGATCCCGCATTTCTTCAGCTGTTACTCTATGGCTAGAGTTTCCACTCTAAAAAATCAAAACTATTATTTTTTAGAACCCAAAATTATCTTTCATAGAATTTTAAAAAACCAGGCGAGAACTTGTTAAAGTGAATTACATCTTTATGTTTTACTTCTTATCTAACATCGCCCTGTTATCTAGTCTGAGTGCCAACAAACTTCATCGACCAAAGCTATATCAATAGGCTTTGGTTTTGAGGTCAACACAGTTCCAAAAATATAAATAAAAGAGGTAGTTTTTGCAGGGGCGGCTCAAGAACAGCCCCAGATATACCACTAATTTTTATATGCATTTTTTGTACAATAACTCCTGACCTACTCTTAGTTTTGTTGATATATTAAGTCCAGGACGCACGAATTGCTATAGAAATTAAGTTAAAAAATTGTAAATAGCTCGTTAACTAAAAAAGATACAAAGTTCATTTCGCGATAAAAAAAATTTAAAAATTCATAGTTCCTTTTGATTTTAAGATCGATAAAGCAAGTTTCTTTATGTAAAAAAAATACAGGGGGGTTAAAAGGTACCCAACCCCCCAACTTTTTTTAAAGGGGTCGCTTTAAATTTGTTTTCTCCTTAGAATATTGGGCCTTCAAATTTACAGCACTGGCAAAAATTTCAAAGAAAAAATCGCAACAGCAAACTACAAAAAAAAAAACGTTTTTCTGAATGTTAGTTTAACACCCTGTAACTTTGTTGGGCGCCAGTTTTTGATATAGGTAAATATAGTCAAATACACTTATTTTTTGGTAATCTATCTAAGGAAGAATTTATAATGACATACCTTTTTCAAACATCCTGTATAAATAGCGCGACTTTGTCGATAGAAGGTACGTTTCAACATAAATGTTATTGAATAAAGATAAATAAGAAGTGTGAATTATAATAGTGCCTTAAGTATTAAATAAATTAATCACTACAAATAGATTATAAATAAACTGTTTTAAATAATTAACTATTTTTAAAGTAAGCAATCGTTACAATATTATGATTTATGTTTAATTTCAAGAATTATTAATTGAGGAAGTGTTTTAGTTTTTGACGGTAGGTACGTTTTTTTAATAAAACGTTTGGTAATGATTTCATAAGTTGGAGTTTTATTATTTTGTCAAGATTTTTAAAGAAATGTCCGGAATTTTCTACAGAAATGACAGGAAATTGCATTTTTGAATATGGTAACCCTAAACCAAATGGGGCATCTAGAGACACCTCGTTATTAACCTGCAGGAGTTTTACCTGAGAGATTGGCTATACCTAGACACCCCTCAGCGGCCATCAGCAGGTTTTTGATAAGTTAATAACCTCCAGGTCTTTGACGAGCTTAGAAGATGGCTGTCTGTAGACACCCCTCAGCATGAACCAGCAGGTTTTTGACGAGTTGATAACCTGCAGGACTTTGATGACCTAGAAAGACGGCTGTCTCTAGACATCTTTCAGCGGCAATCAGCAGGTTTTGACAAGTTGAGAGGCCTTATGAGATCTAAGTACTGTGGAACAACTCACCCTCCCCTCTTTACGGATAAGGTTAAGGTATTTTTTACTTGCCTTTTGTGGGTCCAAAATTGGAGAATTGGACTTTAAGAGATTTATAATTAAACTATGATTGCTATTATTTAAGGCTGAAAGTTCTTTATTGATTATAGCAGTTGGAGTAATTAAAGTTTGGATGAAAACCATAAAACAAATGTAATGAAATTTGGTGTGCATAACAGAGTGAATACTGCAATTTTTACTAAGTGGAGTCTAGATGTACATATTTTTATTGGATATTCAAACAAGAGTTTCGAATATTGATAATAAATTTAGGAAGTCCTAAAAGATGATTGGCTAGCTTCACAGCTCCTGTGTAAGGTGAAACCTCAGCTATGTTGTCGTTTTGCTAAGGTCTAACTGTTGTAAACGACGTTCAATAGACATTGTGAGATTATCAGCCACACTTTGATGGATAATATCAATATATTATCAACTGAAGAACATATGGGCGTCCACTTTTTGGTGTTTTGATGTCTTACACAGATTCTGTAGATTATAAGTTCTGTACTATACTTTTTATAAATAGTTTTTTTTTTTTCTAATTGGCGATTATTCACACCAAAGTAATCATGAATTGCAAAAAGTTTGCGATAAGAATAGTAGCAAAACAAAAACATTCAGAAACTCTTTGCAATACCCTAATATAACTACCTGGTATATGTAGGATTCCAATCCCAATAGTTTTCCAAATTTTCCAGTAAGTGGTTGCTTTATGATCCAAGGTAAAGTGCTGCAGTGCTTTGTTCTGGACATTGTAATGACTACCACAGATCCAATCATTGATAAACATACTATGTAGAGGCAACTTGTATAAAATAGCACTAAAACAAAAATAAAAACATTTTGGTATTCACTTCATAGAAAAATAATTGTGTGATGCAAACTAACGACAATGTTCGCAATTTGGGATAGTAAAACTCTCCTACAATACTCACAAATAGAACATTCTAGACATTTAAAATGTTGGGATTTGTTCAGAAGTTACTTTTTTTATTTGGGGGTGTTTTAGTATGATATTTTGTACAACGTAAAATGAAAAAAAGACATTAAACTGTATAAAATAAAATATTTAGACAATTTTTAAATCCAGATTTATATCAAGTTTTTCAGCCAGTTTATTTAAAACCGAATCGACTATTACAGACATTTTGGGGGTTGTAACCCATCCCCCTTAAATGCGCCAAATGAACGGACAATTTTCTATTAATACATTTAAATTGCTGTACTCGACTTTGGTCAAGTTTAATTTAGAATACTGCTGCTGTCTGGTCCCCCAATTATATTACATTAATCATCGCTACGAAACAAGAAATTTAAAACTGAATTATCCATCTCATAGATTAAGCTCTACTGAGAGGTACCCTTATTATATGGCAATAAAATTGTTTAACAAACTTCCCTTATAGCTATTAAAAATTGTACAAGTTCAAAAAAGAAATTAAAAAATTACTAATAAACTTAGAACCCTATATAGTGTTAATGATTTTTTAAATAAACACAGTTTTAATTATGTATTTTTAATTTATTAGAATCTGTATTTTTACACCAGTTTTTGTATATGACGTCATTTAATTATATGTTAGTATATTTTTCTTCTATAGGTAAATGTTAGCATTTTCTGAAATAAAGATGATTATTATTATCAAATCACATTGAGGAAGGTACAAGGAAACTTTCTGCGGATGTGTGCTTTCAAAATGGGTATACATGGATGAAAATATTCTCCAGTTAAAGATGCAGTGTCGGCTGGTGCATAAGTGCTGCCAAAAAATGTAAGTAGCTCATCTATATTTCACAGAAATTATTTTAGATATTCTAAAATATACGTAAAATAAATTTTATGGGTAATCTCATTAATTTGAATTATTAAATAGTATCCATAGCGCGCGAACGTATCCTACTGTCAGTTCATAGCTGATAATGGGTCCTATGATTGAACGTTTACGTTATCCGTAACGTACATGTTAGGCCGAATTTTAAAAGTAACGAGGCAAGTTCGTATGATGGAAACCTGTTAAATTAGAACATAACAGGCGGAAAATAACAGTAATGTGTTATGAAAGACTTTACATCATACGAATTTGTCTCTTTGCTGTTAAAACTCGGCCTAACATGTACGTTACGGATAACGTAAACGTTCAATCATACCACCCAATGGGTGCTATGATTGAACGTTTACGTTATCCATAACGTACATGTTAGGCCGAGTTTTAACAGAAATGAGGCAAATTCGTATGATGAAATTTTTTTTTCAACACGTTACTGTTATTTTCCGCCTGTTATCTTCTAATTTAACAGTTTTCCATCATCCGAACTTGCCTCGTTACTTTTAAAATTCGGCCTAACAGGTACGTTACGGATAACGTAAACGTTCAATCATAGGACCCATTAAGTCCATAGCTTTAACAAAATCTCGCCAGGTCATATTCATCTCTTAGCTGGGTCGCTTCGTGGACCACTTGGTCCGTTCGAGCACCTCCGCGGCTTTCTAATATGTAACGCCGAGTTTTGGGCTGTATTTTTGCCAGTTCGGCGAGCTTTGGCTATAGTCTGTCGCATATAATATGTGATTCGGTTTTGTAGATGTAGATCACTAGTTTGTGTTAATTTGCCAGCACGCGTTTCCATTGTATATGAAATTCATGGATGTAGAATCTTGCAGAACACCCAATGTCTTTAACCACGAGCCGAGCCACTAAAGATGCAAACATTGGAGCATTGGCGAATAGAATTTGACTTGGTTTTATATATAATTTTACATAATTACTTATATGGAATTCTGAACTATTAAATATAATAAATACTTTTCAGTGTAAATGAAAGACGTACGCGAAATTTTGAACTATTTAACATACAGACAAAATGGAACAATATTCAAAATTTTATGTTTAGCTAACAAACACCAGAATAATATTGATATTTTCTATAACTCTCTTCCAGCTTTTAAAGTATAAAAATCTTACATGTCAATATACGTAATATGTAATTGTTGGATATTTTTATTTTCTATATTATTATTTTTTTTCTTTTTAAGTATATAAGTTTATAACTCGTATTAATATTGTAAAGTAATTGTTTTATATTATTTTTTATGGAACTTTGTTATACAATTTTGTAAAATGGGTTTTGATTCGTAAATAAATAAAAAAATTTCTTTCTATATCTATGTCGGCATCATCAGAAGTACCGCATTCCTTTATTTTAGTTGGTAGCTGTTCTTAATTAGTTTCTAATCTTCTGTATGTTTAGTAATTTACCTATACAAAAGTGCTTACCAAAAAAATTATAGCATTTTGAAGTTACAAAAGTTATACATTGAAAATCGATTTTTTTCAATAGCGCCGAAAACAATTTTTCATGAAAATAGACATGTATTCTTTGAAACAAAAGCAACTTTGCAAGAAATTATGAAAACAGTGTAATTCATATAATTTTTATAGGGGGTTGTGATCCTCTACACCCCAAATTTTTGTGAAGAGCTGAAATATCTAGGTCTTATCCTCGTTAAAAAAACCTCTAGAACTCCCAACTGGACACAACCGTCAACAAAGCCAGGCAATCCTTCTGGACTCTGGACCCTCGGAAGGATATGGGGAAACGCCCCTAAATACATCTACTGGATTTACCAAACCGCGGAAAAACCAATGGTTACGTACGGCTGGGCTGGTTGGTGGGACAAGGAACTACAACTACTGCCAGAACAAAATTGTCTAAAATTCAGTGGTTTTCGTTCATCGCCATCAGTGGGACAATGTCCACCACATGCCATGGAAATTATGTTGGACCTAACCCATCTTCACTTTTTGCTGGAATGGGTGGCCAGGATGGTTTCCTACAGACTTATGACTGTAGGTAGTCAATACAAGGAAGAACTGCGATGGTACAAAACGGGATTGTTGAGTGAAATAAATGACCATCACATTCTCGGCATGGTCTTAGACTCGCTAACCCTCATATATAGCACATATAAAAATCATACAGCGTTATCATTCCAGGCAGAGTCGAATAGAGTATATAAAAGAACATTCTCCTCTCCCAGACTGACTATGAACTGTACACGAACGGCTCCAAAATTGAAAAAGGCGAGAATATTCGGCAAAAAACAAAGAGTTTACAGGTCAAAAAATCTGGGAACTTCTGCAGCGATCTTTCAAACAAATGATCGCTATATAGAATTGGGAGCGAAAGAGACGATTACTCTTCCTCTTACTTACAAGACTATAAAGATCTTTTCAAATAGCCAGTCAGGTCTAAAAGCTCTGAGCTTCAACCGAGTTGATTCAAAGTTAATTTGGTACTGTAGAAATAACCGAGTGGCTAGATGCTCTTTAACAAAATTACTTTGTAATGAGTTCCGGGAAATAGCGGGGCAAAAGGCAATGAAAAAGCCAACGCTCTCGCTAAAAAAGAAACTCCGTACCAGAACTATTCCTTGACACTGCTTATAAAGGGTGAAATACTCATGTATTGGAAATATACCCCAGGGGTATCCCATTCAAAGGCGTTTATACCCAAAACCCTTCTATGAATGCATCTACTCAGCTCCGTGAATGGAGTAGTATATGAACGATTCTTACGAGTCTGACGATTAGGTAACCACGCGAGACTGTCGATTCTACAGTATGGAAGACATCTGTAGAACACATTCTGTGTATCTGCTTCGTTTTGGAAAGAAGTAGATTCCAGATCTTTGGCTTTACCTGACTGGAGCCTATCCACTTTAAACAAGTCTCATTATGGCCTTCATCAAAAGGTATATTTGTACAGTAAACTTTATATAATTTTGGCGCCAAGCGACATAATTGATCTGGGTCGCAGTGGAAGTTGATGTGGTCATTACACTCATTTTCGACCTAGCCTATGACCTACCCTTTTGTTATACCCTATATTATAGGTACCTAGTTGGATCTAAAACATATTTATATGAAACATAGTAACTCACCAACTAGTGGAATTTCCTTTCCCATCAGTGGAAGTTTTTGCGAAAAATATAACATAAATAAGCAAATGATTATCGCCGTACATCCGTTAATAATTATTTTTTCGCTTGCTTGTGGAGGTAGCCAAAAACTCAACAATGTCAATGTAATGATAACTAAAAAATTCAAGAAAAAAATTAACGTTCTACACTTTTTTATTATTTAATTACAATGTACTTACCAAAAGCTGGTGTAATTATAATGGTTTTGTAAGCATTAGGTATTCTATTCAAAACTAATTTAATTGTTATATCAGGATACGGTTCTTCGCAACAATCATACTTTTTTACATTTCTCACTTGTTCAGCTTTCGCTATATCCCATTCTGCGTTAGTTACTACCATTTCTAACTAGAAAAAATAGTAAATACTAATGAGTCAATTATTAATTTTTAAAACTGAATAATTAATGATTACTATTTCTTGTTTACGAATAAACTAAAAAATAATATCACTATTTGAAGCAGAATATGTTACAACACTTACGTTAACCATTGTTCGATTATTGTAATGAGCAAGATCTATTTGTTCCCCGCTATAAGTCCAAGACCCGAAGACTAAGTTACACTCTTGTGTATCAAATGGCCAGTACCTTAAATGTACAGTGCAAAGGACCGTTAGCTGCACCGGAGGAACCCACAGAACTTCTCCATTAGGATATACCAAAATGTGCGTATTTACGTACTGGTTGAGTGGGCTACTCACTGCACTAAAACATTAAAAAAAGTCTAATAAAATATTAAGATACTAACGTGTCAGAATAAATGGAGGTATTTAAATAGGTACACATTACCTGTTATATAAGTAAATATCTGGTTGCCAAATTTCATGTTCTGCAATATGTAGGGTGTTAATGTCTCCATAGTCGGAGGTATTCCATTTAAGTTTTTCGTCATTCCAGACCTATTTTTAAAAACTACAATTAAATTTTACATATTATTTCTTTATTAAATACTTATTTTAAAATAACAAAGTTAATAATTGTCCTCTTAAATCTTATCCTTACTGCATCTTGTTTTAAATTTGCAATGTACTTTTCTAAATGAAATCAAATTTTATTTTCCAAAGTTTTTTTAACTTTTTGTTTATGAGATTACTTAGATTGCTAAGAAAACGGTGCTTAATTTAGAACAATAATGAATTATATGTGATTCCCACATTCATTTCTTACCAAATAATAAATATTAGACAATTCCTAAGAGAAAATTTTAGTAGAATATATCTAAAACGTAACAATTCTTATTGAATTAGTACAGGAACAGAAATATATCATGAAGGAGAAAGAAATTATTAAATTTTGGGTTGTCCCTACAGCACTTAGGCCTCACTAGGTACACGGTGCATCCTTCGGGAAAATAGGACCTGCTTCTCAACTTGTCAAAGTCCTGCAGGCTAATAACGTTACCGAGACGTTGCTGTAGATGTCCTATTTCTGGAAGTAGCCATGCATTTGGTGCCCTTTTACCACCCCGATGGTAAATGCCCGGATGGAGCAATTTTGTCGGCCCGAACTACAGGGCGAAATTAGTTTTTTATTAGGTAATTGTTAAAAAAAATGGGTGGAATTTCGTTTAGAGGAAATCCGCTTTTACAAAAAAAAATAAAAATGTTTCTGTAGTCTTCTATGTAGGATGTTCCTTAATGAGATACTAATATTTTAATAGTTTAAATCTACATGAAAAATTAATGATAATTTGCTTTATAAACTATAATTAATATTTTCGTAACCGCTTGAGAAATTTCGGTGATATTTTTTTTAAAACAAATTTATAGCTTAAACGTGGTGTGCATACGGGCACTAGCCTCAATATTTTTAAAGAAAAAAAAATGGTACGCCAATGGTTTTTTCCCAAATAAAAATATTTTTAAATTCCTCGTTCAATTTTTAACTTGTTTTTCTACGTTTTTTTTTTTTTAATTTTTCTTGACTGGATGGTTAAATACTAATAATTTATTGCAATATCTATTTTTAACTTTAATTTTTAAAGTACTGTGTACATTAATGCCACCCTATTTATGGAAATTAGTATTTCGAAATAATACACATAATGTGAATACCTATTCGTAATCATTATTAGTTCAGTAACTGAAGACCTGAAAATATGAAAAGCTGTCATTAATCGGTCCAGATTTCCTTTGTGGCTCAATTCTTAGGTCTTGACGGTTGCTTTCAAGGGCGAAAACTTTTACCAACACTGCTGGTCGGAAAGGGCTCAAAATGGCCCCTAAAGTCCCAAAAAATGGTTTCCCGCTAATATCTGCCAAAATATACAATTTTTGTTTAGATAAAAAATGAAGATCGTATCATTATCTAAAAAAATGGTCCCTACTGTACTGTATCACGCTATATAGGTTAAGTATTTTAATAAATTAATGTTATTGATTGGATAATTCCATTTTCTTTATTTTACTATTTGCTTTAAAGGTTAGATGTAAGAGTAGCCGCAGGCTAAATCTCGCCTAACAGATTGTACTATTTTTTTCATTTGTACAAATAAAGACATTTATTATTATTATCATCATTATCATTATATTGTTTAAAAAGCAAACCATCACTCATTTTTCAAGTAGATTTTCACCCTTAAATATTCGCATATCATTAAGGAATATCCTCTGGCTCTAAAAATGAAAAAACCTTGATGAAATTAACCGTTTTTGAGAAAAGTCGGCAATACTGCAGCCCCAGGAATTGTTATATTTTTTAATTTTTGTTAACGCGAAACTTTTCTAAAATTGGATTACATCTGTAGATTAGAAGTAATATAAAACCAATTAGGGTTAAAATTCTAGTGTGGAAACGCATTTATGTGCAAGTTTATACAAAATAATATTATTCAGTGTAAATTTTTTGACATTTTTCGACAAAATATGATTTTCAATCTACTTAATATATTTTATATAAAAGGCCTTGCCCTGTGTGTAGGCCTTGCCCTGTGTGTAGAGTGAATTATTTCAATTTTTCATGTAAAAAAAACATTCCGCAAAAACCGAAATGTTATTTATTTTATTTCTTACCAATAGCACTGTATTCTTTTCTATACAATTTTCCCCTACAAAATTTTCAGTAGAACATTAAAAATACAAAAAAGCAAATTTGTTATAAAAACTAGGTGGCACAAAATTGATCGAATTGGAAATTTGATCGAAACTTTATTTTATCAAATATTTGATTGAATTACAAGTGATCAAAAAGACAATAGATTTAAAATTCATTAAATCGAAAGGACAATATATCGAATATCAACGGCTCTGTCATGAAATGGCACGTATCCAAAGAGCGCCTGAATGAAAGAGCGCGTATCCAAAGAGCGCGTATCAAAAGAGCGTCTTAGCGAAATAGTGCTTATTAAAATAGAGTCAGTCAAAGCAGCGCCCGTTCAAAATAGCGCCTGGAGCCATCACAGGGTGCTTCACGTTTTTTTACATAAAATTATATAAAAAAAATTAATTCACCTTACCTGTGCGTCCAAAACGTTCACGCACAGATTATGTAATTTGGTTAATGAGTTTTTTTAATTTTTCTCAATTTATGTATATTTTTTGCGAAGCAACCCAGGTTACAATTCGAACAGGATCTTTTTGGCAACGTAATATTTTAAATATTATGAGACTCTGTCCTTGTATTTACCTATACCCCAGCCTATAATCTAATATACAGTATCGTTTTCCAATATTCTTTGCACAAATGCTTGTGAAAATTACAGAGTTGTCGATAGTGCGAGCAAAAAACGAATAAAATCGCTAATGCTCTCTGTAGTTTTCACATGGACTTGTGCATTGTCTATTGGAAAAGGTTCAGTGGCCGACACTGTATATGATAATGTTCGATAATTTAGTTTTTCGATCAATTGCTTTCAATCAAATCTATTTTCCATCAATTTTCTCTTCGATCTTTGTTCTTTTCGATTAATTGTTTTTTCGATCAGGTGTATTCGATCAATTTTGTGGTGGAAAATATTTCCCTCTATTTTTGTAGCTTCTCTTTTACAATGCATACTCAAAATAATTTGAATAGTTACCAGTCGAAGCCAAGCAAACGCAGTCAACATGGATTTAAATTCATTAAATTCGACGTGCCTTATTTCTAACCCTAATTGGACGGTTGTTTTGTTGAAATGTTGAGCGGGTCTGGCAAACTTGTCGTAATTTAGGAGCAGGTCATGTCGAAGTTTATCCGTGTATGTGGCGTTCCAAAGTGGTTGTGGCCCCATTTCTAAATACAAATATTAGATGTTTTAATTAATGGTTACCGAGGTTGCTCATACTCGAGTGAATATAAAGAATGAAAACATTGATTGTCTACAGGAAATATAAAAACTTATTATTAGTACAGATGAATTTATAAAAATATCGTACAAGTAAAATGCGATAACAGCAGACTCCGTTTCATACAAATTAGATCAAGTTCACCTCACATTGCAATGCATATACTCAGGGGCGTGTGGTCCATGGAAGCGGGGGAAGTACCGCTTCCCTACACTTTGAAATTTAAAAATAAATATTTTTAAGTTTACAATGCATAGAAATTAATATTAAATTAGGTACTAAATTTTATCTGAAACATTACGTAAACTTCGTAAATTCATTGGTGTGTAAACGCACGCATCACCCATGAGAAAATTAATTATGTAAACGTACAAATGGTCTGTCAGCGGAAGCGCCTCTTGAAATAACCTGTTCATCTTGCAAGTGATTTCGCTTAGTGTTATTGACCCTACTTTGCAGCGACAGTTTCAGTCTGTTTGAACACGTGAAATACGGTCGAGAGGCAGCGATTATTACGTCGCCTTACGCTTATTGCAATTCGCACCGCGAATCGACGTGTGAGGAAAATCTTAGATTTTAGGTAGATTTCGGTTTGTTTTTCGTAGTTGTTTTTCTTTTTGTAAAATGGAGGAACTATGTACTGTGCCTGTGAACAATAATAATGTAGTAAATTGTGTCTGTATTGTGTGCTCTTTATTAAAAAAAGGATTTTCAAGTAGAAATTTTGAAGAGAAAACGGACATTATTAATTCTAATAGACTAAAAGGATCCTATCAATTTAGAGACGAAAGTAGAAAAATCAGCAAAGAAATTTACCAGGCATTTTCTATGAAAAGTATGAATGGTTAACCGGCTGCAAAACTTTGAAGAAATTGTTTTGCTGGCCTTGCCTACTTTTTAATATAGTCGAAAAAACACATTGGAACTCAGTCGGTATTACAGACTTGAATAATTTTCACAAAAGTGTAAAACGACATGTAAATAGCAAATCTCATATAAGTGCTACAATTAAAGAAAAAACATTCGGGACCTATCGCATTGAACATAATCATTTAAAAATAAGCAACAAAATTCACAATGGAAGGGTAAAAAAAAATAGGGACGTCTTACAACGATTAATAGATATAACTTGTTTCCTGGGAGAGCATGAACTAAGTTTTAGGGGTCACAATGAAGCAAGTGGATCCGCCATTCAAAGAAATTACATGGACCTTCTAAGTTTTTTAGCAAAATACGATAATACCCTAAAAAATAATTTTATTGATTCGAAGACTTTCCGAGGTACCTCAAACAGAATCCAAAATGATTTAATTAAATGCACTGCCGACGTTGTGATGGATCACATTAAAAGTGAAATTAAAAAAGCACCTTTCGTATCAATTGCGCTTGATGAAACCACAGATGTAGCAAACTTAAGTCAATTATCAATTGTTGTGCGATATGTATTGGATGGCATTCCTCAAGAGCGATTCTTAGGATTTTTGGACGTCACTAGCGAACGAACTGCAGATCCATTGTTTAAAATTGTTTGTGACATTATTTCAAGTTTAGAATGTGGTTCTAACCTTGTTGCCTAGAGCTACGATGGTGCTGCCGTAATGGCTGGCCATTTAGGAGGTCTTCAAGCTAAAGTGAAAGAAAAGTTTAAACATGCAATTTTCGTTCACTGTATAGCACATAGACTTAATTTAGTTTTATCGCGAAGCATGGATAATATTAAAGATTGCAAAGTTTTCTTTTCGACGCTTGGTGGCTTGGCTTCATTCTTTTCAAAGTCATCGAAAAGAAGTCGCGCTTTGGACGTTCACGTTCAAAGAAGGTTTCCAAAAGTTGCTCCGACGCGATGGAACTACAATGGACGTTTAGTGCAAACAGTGTTTCAGTACCGTGATTCTTTGATAAACTTTTTTCAAGACATTTGCTATAATAAAGAAACATGGGATGCTGAGCCTGTTACTGCTGCTATAGGGTATTTGCATTGGCTCAAACAAAACTTTGATTTCAATTTTTTGCTTAACATTTTTGCAGAGATTTTTCCTTTTACTGACATTTTATTCGACATTTTACAGATAAAGTCAAATGACATTGGCTTTTGCATTAAACAAATTGATGATTTTAAAAATAAAATGAATAAAAAACGAGATCAATTTGAACACTTTTGGAATAAGACTCAAAACATTAGCTTAGAACTTGAAAGAAAGAGAATTAGAATTGATAATGTCGGCGACAGAAAGACCTCCTATCGTCGATTATACGCCGAAATTTTTGATAATATTCTACAACAAATGAACTCTCGATTTCAAAACTTTAACGAATTAAAATTTGTTGAATTGTGTAATTTCACTAATATTTAATTATGGAATTTTTTTCGATATTCCAGTATTAAAGTCCCAGTTAAGTGTTGTTGATGAAACAACTGAATTTAGTGATAAAAAGACGCCCATCAATGTGTTAAATTTTCTTAATAAGTCCCTTTATGAAGTCGTCAAGTTGTGTGAATTAGTACTAACCATCCCAGCCACAAGTGCGTCAGTTGAGCGAAGTTTTTCAGCTTTAAAGCCCATCTCTAATTTAGCCCTAATATCCATTGAAAACAGCTTATTAAACAGTTATCAGAAAATCCAAAATTTTACGACGATGTTCTAGACAAATTTGCAGTCATTGACGATAGGTGAATAGATCTTAAATATAAATAAATGTCAACTGCTGTGTCAAGTGTGCGAAAAATGCTGGAGAAAATAAAAAAAACTTCAGTTAAACGTTTTTTTTACGTTTAAATAAACCAAGGAAGCTTTTCAATGGTAAGTTTTTTTATAGCTTCTAGTACTAAACTAGGTAATAGTAACACTTTAAAAATCTCAATCTCGAATATCCTTATTAGTACTGAGGAAAAAGCAAGACTTTGACAAAATGGAGAATGCGCCGCGATAAATTTTCGCCTGCGGCGCTGTGCTTACTGGTCTGCTGTATTTTTATACAATCGCTTCCTCTTCCAAAAATGTCACCGCACGCCACTGCATATACTTGGTACACTTTTTTATGAATACAGTTATTTATACTAATAAATTGAAAGAACCTCTTTTTTTCTATATAAAATGGTGCCCAGGCATTCTAGTGCTTTGCAACTTTGAAAACTACAGGAAATTACAAGAAACTAAAAATTAAAGAAAAAAATGTGAAATCAATATTTTCTTTAGAAAATATTTAAAACTAGTGAAATCGAGGTTGGAACAGTTGATATACCTATTACGTATAATTGAGCCATTTAAAGTATGCAGCAACAACACACGCAGATTTTTTTGCAAAGAATTTAATAGATTTTTTAAACTTGTCCTATAATTAGAGCACTCTTGAATGAATTTCCTTACTTGTTGTGGTAAATCCAGACTTGACGTGTGCACTAATCAAAAAAATAATGTAAAACAGAAGGTGCACATTAGCACTGATCATTTTTGCAAAGTCTCTATCGCACTAAATGTTAAGAGAAGAACCAAAAACATCTGAATGAAGTTTAATAAGATAAATATTTCCTGTGCGGACATTTTATCTCACCCACTTAGCTCAATTGGTTTCAATGATTTTATTCTTTATTATTATTCTGTTTATATATTTATTTTAAAACATATCGTGTCCTGTTATCGTCAAGGATACTTTTATCATCAGGTCTGAAAGAATTCAATTATTTTCCATGGGAAATAGATGATATGGTTTGTAATATTTCGGTGAATATAAATAATCTGGTTTGTTTTCAAAATTTAGATTAATTATAAAAAAAAATGTTTTTAACTATTATAATAATACTACTTTCACTATAATTCATTCCTTTACGAGTGAATCCTTGAAAGAAGGGTTTGTGATTTATATATGATAAATATGGTAAAATTTTAATTACAGATAACAAAAACCCGAAAAAACCCAGCCATGACTACATAAAAAAATGTTATACATATAGAATTTTTTCCAAATCATCAATCTAATTCAATTCTTACATTTTTATGCACTTGCTGATACAACACGTCTCCCACGCATCATTGTATATGATAAAATTAAATAAAACGCATTGATAAGCAGATATAAACAATTTAATAATTATAATCTCAAAAGCAAATACAAAGCTATATAAAAGTAGCAACAGTCTAAATAAAAATACTCGTTTGTTTTTCTTTGACATACATTTAAATAGGTTTTCTTTTCTCCATAAAAGGATTAGTTCACAATTTTAAGTAATTTGAGCATAAGTAGAATTTGACAGCCCAATTAACTTAAAATCACGCCCGATCCTGTTTTTAAATAATAGCCAGGAACAGACTAAGAAGGCTAGACATCTTTGACAAAAACAAAGAATCACATATATGGGATTAATAAACACCATACTTTCTCAAGTACATAAATATTCAAAATTGCTCTTATTCGATAAATTGGCCAACTAGTAAATTTTTTTTTCAAATATCGCAAAAAATTTACTTCATGATATAATTCCAATGAGTATTAATTATAGAAGTTACTGATAATGATTAGGAAAAAGTTTTTAATTTCAATAGTCTGAGAACATTTTTTAGTCATTGCAAAATATTAGACTTGAATAATGGATATTTAACAAAATTATCATTGTTCGATTATCTAAATTTGATTCGAAAATAATAATTGTATTGTTTAACAATTATACCTACTGCAAATTTGTATTTTAGAACAGAAAATTTTCAGTTCAACACATAAATGTTGAAACGTCTCTTCAGACCTGTTTCTACCGAAATATAAGAAAACGAGGATAATACCATCAGGATACAATATCAGCAATCTCAAGATATCATGCTCATAATGGTGTAAAAAAATAAATATATGGGCTGCTGACAATGTTTCCTCATATACCTATCCAATTTTTTGGGTAAGTCTTAACAACTGTCACTGCTCTAATCCCTTAAGTCTCTGTCTTTTTTTTTAATATGGTGTCATCGGCATCGACTACTAAGGCCATTAGCCTCGTGTTCTGTGTAGCTTTGTTACTATGCGCTAGTTCAGTGATGATGTAATTATGGTTCCACTGACAATTAAAGTAACAGTAGATTTTTTGAGTGCGTTTTGTTTACCTAAATTATATCGTTTTTCACTTTTATAAATATATTCCTAAAGTAAGTAGATAACATGTATCAAATATACAATCGTTTAGTTACAAATTACATACCTTTAAACTATTTTTTATGACTTGTAAACAATAATTAAAAATAAACTTAAAACAGTAAAAACGTATATGTCAAATTTATCGATGTTTTCGTTAAAAGTTTGGTTAGAATTAAATATCAGTGGAACCAAAATGACATCACACTGAACTAGCGCATTTCCCAGCGCCACTTTAGGGACAGCACTGTTAATTATAATCCAACAATTTGGGTCTCTTACGGCTTCTGCTTTTCCAATTACCAAAAATATTCAATGAAATAAGTAACCTTCGAAACTCCTTTTATAGATACGCATATGGTAGTCACTATCAATCTTCTCGTGAACCATCATCTAAAATTTAATGAATACACTGATCTGGTGGGTGGGGTTTTCCTCACCTTTAAGTCGCCCTGGAGAGCCACGGCAAATAATAATAATAGCCGTCCTTTTCCCCGGACAAGCTCAGCTTTTGGGGTTAAAATTCACTCGTAAGGGGATGAATTTAGGGAGAATATAATTACAGTGCAACCTCGATAATCCGAATTACGCTAATCCGAACGCAAATCGTGATGCGAGATAGTCCGAACGCCGCTTCTGTAATCCGAACGCTGACAGGAAAAGACCTGCAGCGCGGTCAGCGTTGTCCATATGTAGTTTGATAATGCATTTAAATGCACAAAAATCAATATAAATACATTGATCTAAAGGTCTAAAAATGTGTAAGAGGTGTTTTATTGTATATTCGTTAGTCCGAACAATTCGATAATCCGAACAAGGTCTGACAATTAGGTGTTCCGATTAAAGAGGTTGCACTGTATTATTATCTATAACATACTAGAATGATGACGAAGCATCCACAGACAATGCATTAGTCTAATAAATGGTGAATGTATCAGTTTGGAATGCATATTCTAGAAAATACCAAAGACATCAGTCTAATAAAAGGTGGAGCCGCCGATGTATATTCTAGAGATCCACTAGAACCAGAACACATGCACCGGGCTTATCTGGTAATTTATCCAATTTCACGTGATAAACTGAATTCATACCTCGATTGGCGACAACGAATCATAGGCGGATAAAGGAAAGATTCAGAGGTGACTTGTTTAATCAAATATTTATGGTAAGTGGAAAAGTAAGAGGCACACATAAGCCAGGGAATTAGAGGAGGACCGGATTGGTCGAAAATTGCTCACATTTTAATAATCAGTATTGTTAGTGAAACAGTAATTACTGAATATTTTTACTTAAATAAGGGATTCAATATTTAAGAAATATGACATCTTCAATGACCGTTCTTAGGTACCGTATTTTTGGGACTATAAGACGCACCTCAAATTTATAAGATGATTTTTAGAAAAATATATTTTAATGTTACTTTCGGATCATAATTTTTATTTATTAACATAACTCAATGTTCAGTTCATCTCGGTACTATCACTCATCTCGTCAATGTCACTTTTCGTTTGAATTGTTTTTTCTTTTAAAACCTGCGTCAACTATTACTGTTACCTTCGGACCACAAGACGCACCCAAAATTTGAGTCCATTTTTCTATGAAAAAAGGTGTGTCATAATACGGTAGAGTCCATTTTGAAATACACCATAGCGATCGTCGAAAAACTAAACAACTAAATAAAATTGTAATGGAGGTTGGATGATGAGAAGGGACTGTTTGAAACACTTTCTAACCTGTTTTATTTTCTTGAAAGACTGGCATACCTTAATCGTTCGATGGTTTGGTCTGGACTACATTGGGACCAGATTTTGGGTAGACAGTGCAAGGGAAAGGTGCCTCCTGGAACAGAGCAAGATTTTTTAATCACGTGACCATTAAGCAAACGGAGCTTGGATGGAATATAATAACGTATTTATTTGGATTTATTTCCACGGCCTCCATCAAAATAAATTCTAGTGAAAACAGTGGTCTTCATTTGAACCAAAATCAATAGCCCAACATACTAAAATTCTACAAACTTTCAATCATTTCTGTATTTGGATCTCAGACTATTTCAACGTTTTAACGAATCTCGAAATCAATATTAAAAATTTTCAATATAATAAAAATTACTCAATTATAGATAACGTTAATATTCGTGTTTCATAAACATGTCAATAAGAACAATATTTTTTTAAACAATTACTATGAATTATTAACAGAAAAATCAACGTTTATGATTTAATAAATTTGCGTGCTCACTCAACTACAGCAACACATATATAGACAGACACATTGTCACATAACTGTCACCACCCTTGAACATTAAGTCAACTCAAAATATAACACTTAAATATAATTTATAACTATTTCGTCAGCTCAATGTTGAAAGGATTTATGACTGATAATGTATTTGCAAACACTAAAAAACTGGTATAAATTATTATATAAAAGGTAATATTTTTAAATATGATTTGAGAAAAAACACTTTGTCTAGGTTCTCTTCTTTTTCCACATGTTGCAGATTATGTTCGTATTTATTTCACAATTTTTTAATCTTGGTGTCGACATTTGCGAGCTTTGTTACCGTTTTCCTATATCACTTTAGAAACGGCATTGTTAATTAGAACCAAATAGTGAACGACCTTCGGGTATTTGGAATTAATTTTTAAATAATTATATTGATTAAAAAAAAAACCCTGGGCCTTATTATATTAGAGTACCCATCACCCTCTTTTTATAAGCGTTATAACTACAACGAACGTTTTCAGAACATTCTCCAACTATCTACCATTTTACTTTTTAGGTTTCAGCTTCAAAAGCATTTAAACCTTAACCAACTTACTTTTAACATCGTTTTTATTCACTCATTTCAAGCAATTTATGCTAACAAGTATTGACATGTCTAGTGTCACCTGTCAATAGAAGAAAAACAAAAGAACCTAGTAATAGACACGTGTTAGTTGTCAAAATTGCTCATTTCACATTTGAAACAAAAAAAGCAAATCAACAACTTTTTAGAATCGTCAACGCAATTCTTTCAATTTTATTAATCTCGAGCAAAATTGACATTTAATGCATGCCATTAGTAATAATTACGATATACCTACCTAGAAAATCACCCAACAAAAGAAACAAAAATTAAAGCAAATAACTATGTTTAGTACATTCTTTTTAATAATAAATTATCTTTTGTAATACATTTTTTTTTTAATTGAATTCCATGTATTACAAAAAACACAACATCAAAAACAAAATAAAAAAAAGGATTAAAATAACATCTTATATATGTACACTAATTATATTCAGAAAAAAATACATACGTACGTTTAGAATGGAATAAAGAAACAACAATAAATAAAAAATTTATAGTACATATAGTCTGATCTTTTTTTTAACTTAGGTTTATTAGATATTGTAAATATATTATCTATTGCTCCTTCTTTTCTTCGGTCTTCTTACCCATTGGTATTGCCGCTTTTATCCTAGAAACAAAAAAACCATTATAAGAGTGGCATCTATAACAAAAAATAAGCCTCAATGGCATGGACAGATAGATCAGCAAGAACCCGAAAACAACTTAACTGCAGCAGAAATGAAGGAGAATAGGGAGCAATATAATTTTTTGATAAAAAAATTTAAAAAAGAGTAAGATAAATTATGCCTATTTATTTTCATTAAATAATGCATGGTGACAACACTTAATACTATTTCGCTATTAGGCAAACTAGCGTTTTTAAATATTTTAATGCCAATTTTACACGGCGATTATTGCGTATTACTTGGAAAATTAATTTTTAGTCCTGAGGCAAAATAATTTATTTAGTTTACGGTTTTAGCGGTTTATAATCTTGTATAAAGGGAGTCCTTTCGTTCTGTTCCATGGAGATGTCTTTAGACACTTGCCTTCATGTCATTTGATAGTAAGGTTATGAAGTTAAAATATCTTTAATGGTTTCTCAAAAGGCCATCGAAAACCAAGTCCAAGAATTATAATTATCATATCATTTTGATAAATAAAAAAAAAATTGCAATGTTTACATCGGCTAAATGTCAATACCAAATACATAAGTGCATTTAAATCATCCCCTTCCGCTTTTGAAAAGTGTCAATTTCGAAGTAGAACGGATGATTAAAACAAACCATTCGCACAGAACTAACAATATACAAGTTCAGATTATTTTTTTTGTGGGTATAGGGCAAAATAATAAAGAATAACAGAAAAGAAGAGTATTCATATGAAGCGAGAATAATAGCAAGAAAGCAGAATAGAGCGTTCGCGATTTCGACCGATCTCATCCGTTGACTCTGACTGCGAACCAAAAACCAAACAAAATCAGTCTAGATTACATTGTATCTATACCGCGTGAAGGTAAAACAATAGATTCTGGTATCCGTTTTAAAATAACTAGGTATTTATATGCCGAACGTTAAGACCATTCGTGAAGTGGTACTATTGAGGTGAGTCGGTTCAAAATATAAACTTATTTGCAGTTGCATTTAAAAATGAGCCAATTCCTAAATTTGATAATTTTGGCTATATTAATAATTGCAAAAAAATGTTGTCCCTCTAGGCAACCACGTCAAAATCAATTGAAGGAAGAACTGGAAATTAGGGAAATGCAAGTCTGTGCATTAGCTGAAGTGAGACCATCTTCAGGTAGACACATTTCTGCTGAAGTTGACTTGAAAGAGAAAGGGAACTTAGCCAGATAATAATGGAAATAAGAATATATTAATTTTTTGAAAAATATTTTATTTCAGATGAGTCTTCTTTCACACTTTATAGAAAACAATCAATCCGTTTTATGCTATTGGTCACAGGAGAATAATCACTTAAATGTAAGCTGTACCCACACAGTATCCACAAAAAATTAATGTCTGGGTATGAATCTAGAATGATAATGTCATCGGTCCTTTTTTCATGCAGGGTAACTTGAATACCCAGAAGCATTTGCATCTACTTGCAAATTAAATTATTTCTGCCGTCCGAAACCTTCATGTCAACTTCAAGGACACTTGTTTCCAACAAGACTGACTACCTACCTAAATGAACAATTTCCCAATCGAGTTATTGATACCAAAGGCACTATAAAATTGCCACCACGGTCGCCAGACTTAGCGCCCTTTGATTTTTATTTTTGAGGAATGCCTAAAGGCAATTTATACAGGTTATAGTTTCCAACGTTACTATTAAATCTTTTTCGTGGTATTACATTTCAGTTTTTAACGTAAGATAGAACATTTGAAGGACCGTAATCCATCCAACGGACGTATTTCCTATGTTGCCCATAACAGTGAGTTATTATGAAATTATAACAAAATTAATATCCCGAGATGTTATGGCTTCGAGAGAACTAGTTAATAAGTAAATATTTCAAAAATAACGATGAAAATAAAATAGATACTGTAGGGATCCTATTGAGGAGAAAACCAAATGAGATCGTATACCATAAAGAACGATATTAAAAGAGAAAACTGGAAAAAGAACCAATCAGTTATAAGATTGAAAATAAAAAGGCAGGTTATTGTTAATATAAGATAATAGAACAAGAAAATTGTAAGCTTAATGAACTAGGAAGAAAAAACATACAGACCAAAAACGTATTGTCTTGAAATGGCTGAAAATGGATAGTGTCTAGACGAGCAAATATTGCAGGTTAATAATTAAATATGTAAATAAATGATCAAAAACTTACTTTGATGTGATATCAGCCAATTTTGTCCTAACGATTTCCAAATTGGCATCGATTTGAGTCTTGTTTGCTTCATATACCTTTGGAAGAGTGAAAAGTGCAACCCAAGCTAAAATAAATAAAATATATGTTAGCTCTTGATATACAAAGTGTTTCAAAAAGCATGGCATAAATGAACTCTAAAAAATAAGTAGGGCTTCCTTAACACAACTACAAAAAAATTAGTTGACTCATTTGTTGGAGACGTAACTTCTTAACTCCCCTATTTTGTAATTTCAATTTTGCTTGTATTTTTTAATTTGACACGTAGATAATGTATTCTTGTTTCACTTCTTTGAACTACATATTTTTTGAGATATTTGTATATATAAGTTTTCTGTATTTCTACATCTCAATCATTATTGTAAGCCACATTTTTATGTACTTAAGAATAACTTTAAGATCACCACAATTGCGTCAAAATAAATCTTCAAAAAATCATCAAATTCTATTTTAAAAGAATGTTTCAATATCTATTCATAGTACGAATATATTGGTATTCACTTGTAAACTATATTTGTTATTATCGCTTAGCAATTTTTTAGATGCTCCGGGGTTGGGGTGAAAGTTTGTTTATAATTGGGTGGGATAATTTATTAGGTTATAGTTTTACCTAAACTAGCAAAACAACTAAATCGATTATATTATAATTTGAATAATTTCTCGATTCATTTCGATAATAAAATAAACATATGATTTTTTTATTCCTAATTAGGTAATAGGTATTTCAAAGTTATAACAATACAATCTGACAAAAAACATTGTTGATCATGCTTTGATTGATTAGACAGATATTCCTAAAAACTAACAACCAATTCAATCGATTATAACATGAATTGGAAAAATAAACAACTGACATTTAAATTAATAATTGCCAATGTTCTGACGAACCGTTTGTGCAGAAGTTTCCAATTTAAAAACAAAATTTCACGTGCCTCAAATCTGCATCAAACCATCCTTATTTTGTCACACAATAAGTATCTTTGTGAAAATATACAAAATAGCAACATCGTATTATAAAGTGCAAATGTTTTTAAAAGTCTATTCCTATTGCATGTTGGAATATTGCGACATATAGCGTTTGCATTTTTAATTAATCAACAATAATCATTTATGTCTAGACATAATTTTCACCCAAGTTCAAATACATATAACTCAAGCCTTGTATGGCCCATTGATGGTAAATAGGATGTATTATGTTACGTTGGGAATGGGGTGTTAATACACTGCGACCTAAAAAATCCTATCTTTTCAAGGAAGTGTAGGATTTGGAGTGACTTCAAGTTAGGTAAATATTCCTCTTCTATTTGATATATTCCTAGGTGCAGTGCCCTTGGATTCTGGAGTGCTACACATTCAATAAGAATGTGAATGGATGTTTCGTCCTCCTCATCACAAAATCTGCACTCTTAGTTTACTAAGGTATCCTCGTTTGAGTCGGCTATGTCCAGTAAGGATATCTGTTACAATGTTTAGGCTTGTTCTTGCTCAGGCACATACAGGCTTCTGATATTTTCACTCAGAAGTATCTTAGCCTACTTTAGCCCCAATACGACGTATTAAAACGACATGATAATAAACAAGTCAATATTAAAAATTATTTCTAAATTTGCAAACAGAAATTAGGCGTAGTAATTATTCAATATACAGCCGCCATATTGTGTAAAGGTTAATAAAAAATTATAAATAATTTTATTATAATCCCTGCAATTATAGTTTTAAAGTTTTTAATGATAATATGAAATATTGATTAGTTATTATGGAATACGTTTTTGTTCAATTCATTTTTATAACATTGCTGTTTATAATTATTTCTCAATCTGCTATTTTTTTTTTTGATATTATAAAAAGTAAATTTCGTAGCCTTAAAGAAGAATACATTATTTGTCATTGCCAAATTCAAAATTAAGCAATGTGATATTTTTTTAATTTTTAACTCCTTGTAACACCAAACACAAACCATACCTATTTTTCAGAGTTCTATCGTATACAGGGTGATCATTTAAAAACTTAGCTATAGCTGTAAGTTCTCTCTTCGTACCCTAGACACGGTTTTAAACATTTTATATTATTTTTAAGTTTTTAAATTGTCACTCCATATACAGTGCTGGTAAAATCTAACAGTTGATAGCATGTCATCGATCTGTAACTGGCAACGTCGTTACCACATCCTTTCCTCTCCTACACATACTAACATCATTTTCTACTCACTCCAATACAAACAAAGCAGGCCGAGAGGTTTGATTTTGTCAGCACTGTATAATATTGGGAAATAAGTCCAAAATATTTCTGTCTTGCTTCGATGTAAATTAGAATTACGATATTCTTTATAATAAATTCATACTTTTCACGATTTTTGATGAATTATGGTCGTTTTTAATTATTGGTTTGTACTCACCAAGAATAATCAGAGTCATTCCATTGAACCATGCACCAACATATGTGAGAGTCCATAATAAAACTCCAAACTTGATGGAATCAACCAAATCTTCGACTAAGAACAATCTCCTGAGTTCTACGACACCGGCATTGATGTGTGCAACAGCTACTTCAGTGATTTCCTAAAAAAAAAAAATATATAAAATGATATTTTGTCTGAAATTTAAAAGTGTTACATGTAATAACCAATATATATACAAAGTTATCATAAAGTAAGGGACATATTTCAACTTATTAGGTATTTTTAACAAATTAATCCTTGTACTACCAAGCACCTTGTTTGCACTCCACACGTTTTTTTTGTTTTTAAGCCATTCTTTTATTGAGAAAATATAACTCTAAATCTATCTCACATGTAAAACTTATTATTTATGGCTTTTTGACCGGTTTCGGTTATACAGCCATTTTCATGCCTCTAAAGTGTTAATAAAGATGACAATAAATAGTAGTGTAACGACATACATACCTAAGATCTTTGGTGGTTTCTTAAGAACAAATTACATGTATAACAATTTTATGGCATTTGTAGATGCACTAACATTAATGAACGAATTAATTAATTATTGATAAAGTTGAACAGTTTAAACAAAAAACTCAATAACTAGATGTGGGATTATTAATAGTAAAACAAAACACAAAAGAAACGGGATATTAACTGTAAGTGCTGGAGAAGCATGGACACACTATTGCCAGCTGTGGAAATAGTAAGAATTTTATAAAAGAGCTAATAGCTAAGGTAGTAAATTCATTAAACCACCACAACCATTGGTCAATATGCAAAAAGCTCATCCAATAAAACGTTGAAATAGCTAGTTTGCAACAGTTGCAAAAAGGATTAGTGTTTTGTGAATGTCAGAAGTGGAGGGATATTAATGAATCAAAGTGGTTGTTTCCATATTTAAAAAAATTACACCCAAAATTATGAGGTGGGAGAAAAGGAAGTAAGCCTGATCGTAGGAGACAAAATTGGTCAGTCAGCTGCATGCGCAGAAACATACCGTTAGTTTGTGTATCGTGTAAATCGCGATGATTATGTTTGACACTTGCATCACCAGTTGACACGACAACTCTTTTGTTTTACATATACAGTAAAATCAAATTACTAAAGCAACTAGATTAAATTTATCTTTTGTTACTAGCTTGATTTTTATACATAAAACTTTAAGTTCCTTTACTTTATGATGACCCCATATTATACACCTCTCACCAATTATTTCACCTACCTTAACTTTTTCTTGTGGCAACGAAACGTCTAATTCCAAGAAATCTTTGAAGGGATGGCCGTCGCCTGTCTTTTGTACTGCTTGTACGATATTTTTGTAAATTCTAAAAGCTACTGTGACTGTGAGACCGATGAGTGAGAGGTACGCCACGACGCTGATGAGAGAGAAGTAGGTGAGTGCTAGGAGTACGACAAGAACTCCGCCGAAGACTGGACCTGATTTTTTGGGGTCACGCCAGTAGATTAGGCTTTCCACTGAAAACAAAAAAAAAAACAAATGTATTTTACGACATAAGAAATTAAGTCAGTTTTCTCAACTGAGCAATTATGGATTTGAAGATGATAAAACAATATTAAATATAACAATTAAGGTAGTTTTATTTTCTTATAATCAAAGACTAGAAATTATCAGTCACATATGAAATAGTGATAAAATGATGCACTCTGCAATATTTTTGATTATTCCACTCTATCCTAACACATGGTATCTTAGGATGGGATAATACATCTTTTAGTAATTTACAAAAAGCAGCTTTTCGATCTGTTGCAAAAGCAGACTTTAGAAATCACTGTGTTCCACTATTCAAACAGCTGTAATATATGAAAGCTTACTATATATAAAGAGCAACACATATTTATATAATAGACACTCTCAAGTCCACTCACACAATACAAGATGGAAAAATTCGTTAATCCAAGCTAGTTGTAGGATTAATAAATCTAAAATAGTAGGTGTAAATTACTTCAATGCATTACCAGAAGGGATACAGACACTACCTGTTTGAAAATATGAACAAAAAAATTAAAACCCTTATGATTGATATGTGCTTGTATAATTTAATGGATTATTTTGAAGCAATTAAGCATGTTGACTAGGGTAACTATGTAACACGTTCCGATATATTTTAATACTGGTATAATAAATTAAATTAATTTTAATCTTGGACTGTAATTAATGGACTACCATATTTTATTATAAATTGTAAATATTGCTATGATATAGATGTGTATGTATGTGTGTTTATACCGGGTGTTGAAATTAAAGTGTTACAGCTAAATACCGCCTATTATAAAAAAAAACATTTCAGACGAAAGTATTATAGTTTTGTGGGGAAAAAATTTTGGCTAAAATCGTTTTTTATAGCTAACCATAATATGGTCAACTTTTTTTTCGTCCAGCAAAATTTTCAAGTAGCTGTTACTCAAAAAGTAAAAGTCGAATAAAAAAAATATTTCCATCAAAAGTTTCTTATTTTTTATGCACTTTAAGAATATGTAAAAAAATAATGGGGTTCCCATTTAAAAAAACAAAGTCCATCTCGACATGGCCATATTATGGTCAGCTATAAAAAAATTAATTTGGTTAAAATGTTTCCCCCAAAAAAATATAAAACTTTTGTCTGAAACTTTTTTTTCTAAAATGCATATTTTCGGCGGTATTTAACTGTAACACTTTAATTTGAACACCCGGTATATACATTGTTTTCTTTTTTCTTTATATATTTTTTATATATATTTTTTTTTTTTGACAAATGTAAATGTTTAAAGTACGTAACACTGAGTAAAGATTATTATTATTATTATTATTATTAGTATTAGTCATTTAAAAAAGAAGAAAAGTTGTAATCTCCGGCATAATTCCTACTTTACTTTATATGAAATGAGTATGGTCCTATATTATTCAGTGTTCTTGAATTACATTATTAAAAAGCAATTAATGTTGAAAATTATGACGAAATTAGTAACTCAGCATATTCTGGATGCTTTTTAATTAATTGCATATGGATGGGTGACCTCTAGGTTAAATTAGATAATAAAATTCGGTAAGTAAATAGTATTAGCAGTTTCTCTATCAAAAACAAGGGATGATTTGAAAGCCATTAATATTACGTTTTGAAACAAATAGTATGAAAAATAAATATTTTGTGTCACTTTCAAGATAAAAAAAATATATTAATTGATTTTGGCCCAGAAATTATGGTTTTAATTTGTTCATTATAAAGGAGTTGTGTATAGAAATTTCTTTGTAACTGCTAGACTATACATACTATACTAATTTACCAATATTATTTTTTATACTTATTGATGGGTATACTTTTATAATATCAAAGAAAAAAATGTTTTATGGTGGATGTAGCGACTCTTAAAAAAGGAAATATTTAATACCGTTTTTACGTTTCAAATCATTTAATGGCCTCTTTGGTATGCTGGTAATATTTAAATTTTGTGAATCTAATTTAAATAAATTATAAAAATTAAAGATAGCAAAAGTATGAAACAAATGGTTATCGTAAAATAAAAAGATATGAAACCAAATTATGTACGTAGATGACAGGATTTAGAATGACCTACATAAAAAAATGAATGTTGTCAATTTTTAAGAGAAAAATATCGGATTTTTAAAAAAATCAGGTAGGTGTACCGACCTCTCATAAGTGTACCTAGGTATCAAAAGTAAATTTTAATTATTGACAGGATGACTTATTTATAAAAATAAATAAAAAAATGTTTATTTATAAACCATATTATAGGTCTCTATTTAAGTTCGAGAAAAGTACCTACAGTGTTGCAACTACCTATAAAACTTTCTATTCCAAAAATATAAACTCTGAATTATAATTTCTTAAATTAAAGTGTTTATCTAATACAGTTACACTCAAACCAAATGTTCACCACGAAAATCCAAGAAAAGATTATAATTTTCATAGATGCCTCGTGTAAAAGAAACCCAAATACAGCCAGCCATATGTTGGAGAGACAAAGAACATAGAGACATTACACATAATTCTTGAATTAAAACTAGTTAAATCTTACCCGGTCCCTTTTCAGGTAAATCTTCTGATCCGTTTTGTTGATACCTGGCTGGTTTGCGACCCATTTTTTCAATATATAATACGTATTTTATGTGTTTTTTATTAATAAACGTGGGCACTGTTCGCACAGTCAGATATATCTATAAGGTGCCGATGCTAAAAAGTGAGTACCCGTTGCCCGTACCCACTCTCTATTTTCGTATTTTCTGTTGGAACTGGTGTATTATTTACTCTCGCTATTTTAGCAGAGTTGCCAGACTTCGAAAATATTTAGTTATAAACTAAATGCCAGGTTTTATTCAATGTCTGAGAATTAGTAGAGTGAAATTAGGTAGTGTGAATAAAGTTCCTAGTTAGTATTATTAATTTAATTTAACGAAGAACAGTAACAAAATATAATACAAAATACATAGAAATAAAAATTATAAAATAAATGAATAGAAAACAATGACGCAATTTTAGTCTAAACATATTTTTGATAAACTTGTTTAATTATATAAGAATTTTTTTTATTAAAATAGAAAACTAGTTTTCGATTTAAATACTGGGGCCTATTCCAGATTGGATCAGATTTGATTGGTACTATCGCTGTAAGTCCTAATAAAATAATATTACTGTTAACTCATTAAGAACTCTTCAAATTTTCTAAGAGAACTGCAAAAATGTATATTTTAAATAAATATTGTCGAAATGTAAGGGACCAGATATAACGGCGATATTTCGATTACTATACGGCTTAATTTAAATTATGTGCTTTTTGAGTTGTGAAGGTAGTATTCTATTACAAAATAGGCCTGCAAATTTTTAACATCTAATCTTACTATATTGGTATACCTACTGTAAAACCGAGAAAACTGTTTTTCTAATAGTTTATTTTATGGAGAGAGTAACCCTAGATTTTATGACTGAGCTATTCAATGATACTATAATAGGTAACTACATTTCCCGTTAATTACTTATGTTATTTAGGTAGGTGTAGGTACTATACTTACTCTAATAAAGTTCAAACGAAACTGAAGAAAAAGTAAACATTCAAAAATGTAAACTGTATAAATATATAAAAAATACAAAAAACATCGATTAACTTCAACAAAACAGTAGCGTACCTTGAATAATTTATTTCAAATAATTATTAAAACGTTTAAAACTAAACAACTGTGATTCTCCACTTCAATTATTATTTTTTATTAAGGGGATCCTCTAGTTTTTCGGTTTTTTTTTACGGCTTTTTCAATAATTTTTCACGGGCAAATCATCAAAATAACAAATCTTATTGTTTTTACATAATCTTTATTAACATTTAAATGAGCTTTACAAAATTTTTGAAGACAAAATATATAAAAAAAACAAAGTTATAGTGGCCGATAAGAAGACATCAAGTGAAGGTGTTTGACGGTGTCCAAGATTGCGAAATCAAAAAATCAAACGGCATTTTAATCTTCATATTTAAGACTAGCGACTAGCGATTGAACCAGAATGAATTCTAAATTACAAAAATTATTTTTTTTATACACATTTGAAAATTAAATTCTATTTTTACTTATTTTTTCTTAAGTTTCTCGCTCGTAAAAAAAAACTATCAAAGCAATAATGATAATCCTAGTTCAATCGCTGGCTTATAACATATTAAAGATGTATAAATGTGAACAATATCGGTGCAGTAGTTTTTGAAATATCGTGGTCACCGTCCTACACTTGATGTCTTCCTGTCGGCCACCATAACTTTGATTCTATTATATATTTTGTCTTCAAAAAATTTGTAAAGCTCATTTAAATGTTAATAAAGATTATGTAAAAACAATGACATTTGTTATTTCGATGGTTTGCCCGTAAAAAAATATTGAAAAAGCCGTAAAAAAAACAACTGAGAAACTAGAGGACCCCCTTAAATATTTTTTATATAAAAATGCACTAATAAATTGCAGATACTTGTTGATATAAATAAATGATATAGTATACAATGATAGTATTTTTAAACGGTAACAAATTTACTCATTTCCTAAAGAAACTATAGAAGACTTGACAACGCTGTACCAACTTGTAGCAAGGCATGATAAACGTGGCATGAGTGTACGCCTCTTGGTAGACACCTCACCCATAAGCCAAAAGTATGTATACCTACATCTTAATACGTGTGCTAATCTTGAACTGTCTAGTCTGCTAATTTCATTATGCATGTGGATACCTACATTATTATTTATAAAACATTATGAAAGCAAGCGATGTTTTAGGTACCTACTTGCGTAAGAACAAGCGCTAGAAAGTAATGTACCTACGTATAATCAAAATTTGGAACTTTATGAAGAGAACTTATAAATTAATTTCGACACTACATATGGTAAACCTACATGGCATAGTAAAGAATTAATATCTGCAATCGCCATTTGCATTATACAGCAATATATTAGAAACTGCAAAATTTAAGACACACTCAAAAAATAAAGAAAACGGTAATAATAAATTGTATGTATCCAGTATTGTAGTAATTGTTGGGGTTCAGTAGGTACCTACATCAGTACGAGTTACGAGTAGAGAGTGGAATATTAACCACAGCCTATTTCAAATAGAAGGGTGTTCTATGTGAGCATTTAATTAATATACGAGGTGCTACATTATTAAAAAAAAAAAAAAAAAAAAAAATACGTATCAGAAAGTCTTCCACATATATTTTTATAAAACAGGTCCATTTTTCTGGAGACATAAAAAGCGTGGCATTTGAGTAAAAAGAGTCGTATTCAGGTAACAAGCGTGGGTACTTTGGCGTGACAGCATGTGAGAAAGCGTGCCATCCGACAACCCTAGTTAGCACCTACTTTCCGCATTGAAAACAAGGGCGGCTCCAGGGAGGGGGCATAGGGGCCATGCAACCCGAGATAAAAATTCTTACAATCCACATGCCTTTATGCTAAAGGCTAATGACAATGGCTCCCTCCCTCCGAAAATTGGGGGTCTGGATGGAGCCGTCCTTGATTAAATATGTAAAATTACGTAGGTATGTACCTATCAAAGACTATAATATACTACAGTCGTTGGATACCTATACCTATATCTGAACAAATCGTCTACCTAATACATTTTTAGAGGTGATTAACATTAAGTAATTTAAAAATATGGATGTGAAAAAGTTTATTTCTCTTTGCTATTTTTAACTCTACGGTAATCAAATCATACTAATAAATTCAGAATAAAAATCTATTTAAAGTAATAATAGTTTTATGGTAAAATCAATTAAAAATTTCGAGAGCGTTAAAGGGTTTTTATCTTTCTAATTTAAGAATTTAATTTTAATGAGGACAATAAAAGTTCTGCCTACTTTAAACGGCTGCCAAATTTTCAGCAGTTCATGGACTAAATATGCATTGAGTGATATTTTTAAAGGTTCCGTAAACTATGCCAATATAGTGGACATGACAAATGTAAATATTTCCAATAATTAACTACCAACCAAATTTTGGAACAAATGATTAATATAAATGCTATTTATTAATTAACAAGTTCATATTTAATCTAAAGAAGGGCCTTTCACTGACCAGGGTGCCATTCAGAATGGGACGCAGAACAAACTGAAATATTTACACATATGATGTCCCATTCAGAATGGGACGCAAAACAAACTGAAGCATATCTGATTAAAAATGAGACGATTAAACGAAACATGCTTAGGTAAAATGTTAATTGTTTCCGAAATACTGTTGAGAATTAAACAATTAATTATTAATGACTATAATGTTTTTATTTCTTAATATAATTTTACTAAATTCGGCAACCGTTTTTTATGTCATAAGATACACCTAGTAACAAAAGAGGTCAGTTAATTAAACTTTGCCAGTGGCGTACGACATGGGTAAGCATCCTAGAATGTTACGCCACTATCCAAATAGACACTAACTTAGGTTATAAATTTAAATTTTTTGATGTTATTTAAGTAAATCATATATTCTTATTGGAAACTTATAAAGTGATTGGTTTTCGAGATATTAGCACTAAAAGGTGGATACTCTTTTATTTGGAAATTTTACTTTTTTTATTAGTAATTTTTTTAAAGTATTAATTAAGTTGATATCACATGACACCAAAAACTTATACTGAGTAATAAAAAAATTAATAAATTACTAAGCTTAGTAGGCATCAATGCAGTTCTCATATATACCGATGCTGTATTCGCGATTCAGACTAAGTGACACGCCCTTTGCAGGAAATTTGTAGAAGGTGCCTACAAGTAGGATATCGTTCAGTGTTGCCAGAAGTAGCAAAATTTCGCTACGTCGTCGGATTTTAGCCCTTGAAGAAGTGGATAAGAATCAAAATTTGTGTCTAGTAATATGTAATCATACTCTATATTTATTTAAGGATCTATTCATAAAACTGATTTATTATTTTTTTTAAATTTCCGTTCATTTATTAATTTTGTTTTAAAATTAGTTCATCATTTGGCAACATTGGCGTTCGTGTTAATTGTTTATATTTTAATTTGTATCAATTATAATTCGAGTTTTTTCTTACTTTTTAGATTTTTTGTTTATTTCTTATAGTATGTGATAGTGTTAAAAGCTCCCAGCAAATTACAATCTATATGGTGTTAATTTCAAAATTAAAACCGAAGTATTCATTTATTTTCCAAGCGTAAGTCGTAAAATTTTGTTTCTTACGATAAATGGATATCTACAAATTCACAATATTGAAATTTTGCAAAATTTTGTTTAGAATCAAACTGCAATCTGATTTGTGACGGTTTTATTACCATTTACATATGTATACAAAGTACTACACAATTCACATCATAATATAAAGTTTTTTTTAAATAAGTTCATCAATAATAAACGTTTGGTACCTGAAATGTCCTTTAAGCCACATAATAAAACTTGTCCTGGGTTTAGTAAATACATGTTTCTAGATGTTGTAGCAACCAATAGGTGAATATTTCCAACAAATTAAGTCATACCATACACATGATAAATATTATATTAATGACGAAAGCACGAAAACTGAACTTAAATTAACACTAAATGAAACTTAAAAACACTATTATAATGAGAATATTATCTAAAACCAGTTAAACAATCACAAATACAAAATCCAGCCCAAAACAAACACATGTAAATAAACAAACATCCTACTTATAGGTGACAAATGACAGGCGCGCGAAAATTCATTTGAATCGCGAATATAGGTATTTGAAGATTTGAGAACGACCTTGAAACGGCGTCTGGTTCGAACTAGTCCATCTTAGATAAAAGAGATCGGAGATGTAACATTGCACACTGCGCATGTTGTCTATTTTAAACCCAAGTAACCCACCAATTAAAAATCATTGTGTTCACGACGCCACCCGAATTGCTCCGAAATGTCTATTCTATGCTTGTCTCCGCGTGAGTAATCATTATGGACCGCCGTTTTTTGAATTATTTGTTGGTGTTATTAGCAATTTAAAGTGTTTTAGTTATTCAATTTCAAGTTGAAAGTGCCACGATGTATGGTGAAAAATTGTATATACAAATAATATACGTGTCAATGTTATGAAAAATAAGAAATATATTCGTTTTCAGTGGTAAATATTTGTTGAGGTTTTGACATAAAGTGGCCATGATTCTTTGAGCTGAATACTTCAGATCCGCATTAAGGGGTTTCAATAACTATTAAGCGTCAAATACATAATATTTCAGAAAATAGACTTCATAATGCATTAATTTACAAAAGAGTAAAATTTTAAACATTTAATCTAAATAAGAAGTAAATAGGCATTGTTACTAACGAAATTTTGTTTTTAAATGTAGTTTTATAAGAATATTTACTAAAGGTGGTTTTTAGCCCTTTATGAGGTATTTTTACAAGAATATTAGATGAAATACAGGCTCACGTACTTAAAATTTCAAGGTTAATTTTATTTGCGGTTAAATCGGAAGTGACATTTGAATCTTAAGTTTTAAAATAAATTAAAACGCGCAATATGATCTAGTATAAGCAAAAAAATACTAAAGTTACGGAAATTAGTCATATTATTAGTAAAATGTTACATTATAAAACCCTAAACTCGAAAAAAAAAAATCTTCGTTTACTAAAAAAATCTAAATTCTAGCAATATTTATTATACAATCGAATGCGGTTTCAAAGATAACAGGATCAATAAATCCGAATCCATAAATTTTAGAGCTAAATGCTTGGATAAAAGCATAACCGATAGGAGTTACAAAAACAATCGATTTATCGTTTTCATGAAAATCGATTTATAATTAATTTATAATTAATCGATTATTTTTGATTAATCGAACATTTTCAATAAATTGTTTTCGTTTTTTTAGGTAAAGGGATTACAAAAAGAGTAGATTTATTGAAAATAATCGTTTTTTTTTTTTAGAAAAATCGATTTATTGTTTGATCGACTTTTTAAATTAATCGATTATTTTCAATTTATAGAATATTTTCGATTAATCGATTATTTTCGATTTTTCAAAGGTATTCGAATAATTTGTTTTAAAATACAAAAAATTGAATTTATAAAAATAATCGATTGATCGAATATAATCGGTTATATTATATAATCGATATTTCGGTTATTTAGAATTATCGATTTATCGGTCAATCAGCTTTTTATTAATCGATTTTTCAAAGAAAATTAAATAATAAATTTTAAAAGGAATATGAAAAAAGAAAAGGATTATTTGTAAATAATCAATAATTCAGTTATTTTATTTATTTTTTTTTTTTTTGGAAAATCGATTTATCGTAGAATCGGCTTCTTAATTAATTGGTTATTTTCGCTTAATCGGTTATTTTCGATTAACCGAATATTTTAGATTAATCGATTATTTTCAATTTTTTAAAGGTATTCGAATAATTTGTTTTAAAGGAATTGCGAAAAAATAGATTATATGAAA
Organism: Psylliodes chrysocephalus; assembly: GCA_927349885.1. Taxonomy (NCBI): domain Eukaryota; kingdom Metazoa; phylum Arthropoda; class Insecta; order Coleoptera; family Chrysomelidae; genus Psylliodes; species Psylliodes chrysocephalus. The sequence goes on from OV651820.1 coordinate 19,968,734, forward strand.
ATAATCGATTGATCAAATATAATCGGTTATTTTATATAATAGATATTTCGGTTATTTTTTAGAATTATCGATTTATCGGTCAATCAGCTTTTTAATTATCGATTATTTTCGATTTTTCAAAGATAATCAAATAATTAATTTTAAATGAAATATGAAAACAAAAGGATTATTTGAAAATAATCGATAATTCAGTTATTTTTTTGGAAAATCGATTTAACGTAGAATCGGCTTCTTAATTAATTGGTTATTTTCCCTTAATCGATTATTTTCGATTAAGCGATTAGTTTCGATGTTTTAAAAATGATCGAATAATTGATTTTAAAGGAAATAATTCTTTTTTTTAAATCGATTTATTGATTATTCGACTTTTTAATTAATCGATTATTTTTGATTAATCGATTATTTTTGATTAATCGATTATTTTAGATTTTTCAAAGATTATCGAATAATCTGTTTCAATGGAAATACGAAAAAAAAATAGATTATTTAAAAATAATCGATTATTTAAAATAAACAATAATTCGTTTATTATTTTTTGTAAACACTGATTTATCGGTTAATTGGCTTTTTAATTAATCTATTTTTGATTTTTCAAAAATAATCAAGTAGTCGATTTTAAAGGAAATACGAACAAAAATAGATTGTTTAAAAATAATCGATTGATCGAAAATAATCGATTATTATAAATAATCAATAATTTATTTCGATAATCTCCCACTCCTGGCGACCAAATGACTTTTAATAGGTTTAAATTTTAAAATGTTATCTGGTTTCAGACATATGCATTTCTAGAGTTTTATGTGACTCATCCTCTATATTAATTAATATTCCTAAAGAAACAAGCTTTAATATATCTTTTTCTGAGGTTATAATACAAACCAGCATTTTCTCATTTTGACTAATTTTTAATATTATGTGATAGTCGTAGAAAAAATATAATATTCAACTCACAAGGTTTGATTTGCAGTATTCGCCTGCGCACATGCTTTTTTTATAATACTCTTAGACATTTTTTACTAGATTAACAATATTCTATTTCAACATTTTACTGTAGTCTCTTACAGAAAAGTCCGTAGTAAATAATAGCTAACGAAATATTCTATAAAAGGTCCTCTCTTTACATAAAATGTCGTGGCATCTGTTTGATATTAAAAAATGACGTTAAATTTATTTCATAATACAAAATTCCATTGAACGTATATTTTAAATAAATCTAATAGTTCATTTTGATGCTAATAAACAAAGTCCGGTCCCTGTCACAAAGTTCGGGTCCCTGTCCAGTTCCCCCACTCCGTTAACCTTTCTTTAGAAATTGGCAACATTTGCGCAGGTTAAACACCGGTGTATGTTATATTTCTGGTCTCTTTTATCTAAGTAGTCCATCAAATTGCTTCTATTCTAGGAATCTCGACAGTCATTGTCGTCATGGTCTAGAAGTAAGGGTATTTGTGTAAAGAACAAAGATGTCTAGATTTGAATCCAAGCGGCGATAGGCTTTTTTCAAATCTCCAAGTTTTAACATTTGGGGTTCGGGGATGGTCTGAATAATTCGTAGGAGGACTTTTTGAGATTTGTTTCAAAATTCTATTTTAACAAAATAAATTGGTACCACAGCTCGGTTGTGTCTTTGTCTACTTAAAACTAAATCAGCTGATCGAAAACAGTGCGGGAAAATTAATTTGAATCGCGAATAGTAGTTTGCTTAGCATAAAACGAACGACAGGTTATTAATTTGCATTTTTAATCATTATGGCGTCTCTATCTAAGTCCTGTGTCTCTAGGTAAAACGAGTAATTATTAAATAATAAATCGCTTTACTTTGTAACTATCAACTCACAGCACGCAATATTGCGCATACAACCACTTTTCCATTGCACACATAAATATTTGATCGATTCTATACTTGAAACAAAGAAACTAATGTCTAAAGGGTAATAACCTGTTGTCGGAAGAAATAAAATTTTTATAACTTCGCATATCCTTTGATTTTTTTTTATCCAAATGTACCTATTTTTGATATACATTTTTTTTCGAACCAACGAAACCTTAATAATAATTTCATTTGATTTCAGTTGATCAGCAATTAAATGATACAGGGGTCAATGAAAGAAAACGTATTAAAATTTTATTAAGGCATGTATGTGCAAACTTTTCAATAAGAAACTCTGGAGGTGAGTTTCATAAGGAATTTAATTATAGGTTAAGTATCTCAAAATATTAATATTATAACATTTGGTCAAATGTCATCTTCTTCTGAGATACAGGGGGCTTGACATTTATTTTACTTTTTTTTATATACATTTAGTAGGGTTATGTTTTGTGAGCTATAAATCATATACATTTTAAGATTAGACAAGAGTGCTTCGCACGCACCAATGGATGAAGAAAATTTTAATTATTATGTTTGACACTTTCGTTTTGTTTTCTAAATGTTGATGCACTCTGTTAATATATACAAAAAATTACACCCGTTTTAATAGCATAAATTCAAACAATTTCGAGAAATTTACATCAAAATGTTCTGGACACAGACCACAGTAGACTTTCCAATCAGCGAAAATTTCGATGAATCAGAAATAATTTTTTCAAGCAAAAATTTTATTTTTTTTCATGCAAGTGACAAAAAATATGACATTGGTTTTTAAGTATACGCAAAACAGGATTAGTCTTTAACGATTTTATATTTTCTCGTACAATATAGTTTGAACTCGCAAGTAACATATTTGAAATTACAGTGTTTGCCATATCGTTCATCTCAGATACTCAGATGGAGTGTCACTTTCAAGTTCGTAATCCGTCTTAAATAAGTGCTTAACTTATCGGAAATGGGTAAAACAAGCAATTGTTTAATAGTTGAAACTTGAAAATGACTACATTAAAAATTATGACGTTTTTAAGTCAAAGTATTGTGGATCCGAATTTTTACATGATATATATTGCAAAAATTGCAAGTTATAAAAAAAATTGATTCCAAAAATGAAGAATTTAATGATTTTCTCATGATCCCATCATCAGATATCAAATTTACCAAATTTATATGGGACTACCCCTAAGATACTCCCTAATGAGACGCTTATGATCTCAATAGAAACATTGTTCCTGCTTCTTTTACCAGGGGGGAGAGATAATGGAAGTAATTTACCCCCACCCAAAAATGTTTAAACCTAACTTTTTATTATTAATAAAACCGTCAAAATATTACTTACTATAAATCTTTATTCCAATGAATAAGAATACATCTTAATAAAAATGATATTGTTAAAATAAATGAAAAAGTCACCGATTCTTTTTAATAACCTAGACTTTATGAATCGGTTTATATTAGGTTTGTTCCAACACAATAGCAAATCGGTTTTCGTACTGTCGGGATTCTGCGCAGTCTAGATTTGGTGTTCCAACAAACTTCGGACTCAAAACTGTACAAAAACCTAGTGTTCCAACACACCCAAACCTAATCACAAACCAGTTTCTGTACTGTCAAATCAGTTCCTGGGTGTGAATATGAACGAATTGTCAAGATATGCGCAAAACGAAAGTGAGCTCGTAAATAAACCACCACCAACTCTAAAAATCGAATAATCAAAATTTATAAATCTTTTCATGAGTTTTATAATTTTTTTACTTCCCAAATTCAAAATTTTACATTTGTTAAATTTGCCTTTACTTTGACGTTATTAACAGAGTGTGTCTGACAACACATTCAAGTTCTGAATCGCGTCCCAATCCTCGACAGGTCATGGACAGGTCGTCGACTATCAGTCGTCGACAATAAGTTGTGGACTGGTTTATGTATGGTCCCAAAATTGTTGTTGGAACAAACCTCTAGGTATAAACCTTTGGCGCGATGAGTGACACTTGCCAGATATACGGGATATCAATTTGATTTGTATTGATGGGTGTGACCAAATCCGTTAACATTATAGGTATAGTTGAAACTTATTTCGGTGAGATTCGGCCACAGTCATTTTACGACTGTTTATTACCTACTTATCTGAAACAAATCAATATACATGTGCGGAGTCGTATCTTTATATTAATTTTGTATCTGAGCTTTATAATCAGTAATTGCTTGGTAATGCATAATTTACTAAGAAAATCAACTTATGGTCGATTTTCTTTGAAATGTTCAAAAAATTATTTGAGATATTATTGTTATTAAATAGGTAAATAAATAATCCTTCAATTCTGACTACTACTACTATTAGTTATATTGATTTCGAAGTACGATCCTGTAGATGGTAGTTTTACTGTATTCGGGTGATTTAACACAACGTTGCCAAATTAGGTATTCCTTTATATTCGGAGTAGGTTTTCTAGCCGAATTCCGTGACGACTATACTAAAATGTATTATTATTATTATTAAAATAAAGTCTTAAATCCACTGGCAACTTTTTTCGCCAATTTTTTACGCCATTGGAACACATTTTTTTATTTTCTGTTCATTTTTAGTTAAAAAAGTACCTACTAACCTTTTACGGAGCTAAAATGAACAGTGTAGCAAAAATTTGCTTCTAACAAAATTTGGATAATTTGTAACAACTCAATATTTCTAAATTCGAATCTAGTAGGCACGTTTCAAATTTTTAATACTTCGAAAATTTTATCTCGGTAACTAAACCCTTTAAGGGTTCATGTTCCTATATCAAACTTCATCAATTAAAGAATAAACTAACACCCTTTTTGTTTATATTTATTTCACAATTCACGATAGCTTGAAAAAAAAAAGCCATGCCAAGGGCTGGCTGTGTCTAATCCTAAAATTGATAGTAACATTATAATTTATCACCCCAAAAACATAACCCTATAAATTTTCAAATCAATATATTTAATAATAATAATAACAATAATACCAAAAAATTGCAAAAAATACGAAAATACAATTACTTCCGGTATCTCAGATGTAGATAACATTTGAACCAGTATTATTTAAAAAAATTATTAATATTTTGAGGCCCTGAACCCATGATTAAGATATTGGTCTTTTTATGAAACACCCCTTATAAGAAAAATAACCGTTTAATACTGGATTTTGGAGTTTATACTATAATTATTATGATTGATTATTTCTGTTGAAAAATCTAGAACAAAATAAATTTGAATATAATTTTTCACAAATAAAAACTTGTAACATACCTATTTCAAAAAGTATCTAGGTTTCATGAATTCAATTTAATTTCAAATTTTCAGAATTGTTATAATACTGTAACAAATTGTTATTAAAATATTACTAAATCAACCTTCAAAAGTATCCTAATTTCCAAAACAAAGGGATGTGTTCATAAAATGTGATCTCACAGGTAGGTACTCTGATAGCATTTTGCAATAAATTAAATATAGTATAAAAATAAACTTTTTCGTTTATTCGCCAAATGGAACGTTGTCAATTTACAGAAGAAAAAAAAAAAGCAAGAATTTCTACACCAAGATCGACATATTTCGTGAACACACAACTCTCGTTCTATGAGCTACTCCCCAGCCAGGTAACAATAAAAATAGTAAACCAGTTAGATAATCACAACCAAATTAAACAATCGCAACGATAGTCTTTTATACATTAATTAATGACAAAAGTAAGCATACAATAAAAATAATTTCACCTACTTTTCAGCGAATCTAAATTTAAATCCAAAAGGAGTTTCAAAATCACTAAAAACCATTCATTCCGCGAAAAAAAAAAATCGTTTTCGAAAATACGATCGCCACGACTACGGTAAATTTGGCCGATACAGATTAAGATCTATAAAAAAATATCGGATCGGCTGGTTCCGATGTAGCTGTGGTGTAAAATCCGTTCGTGTATCATCCCACCCACAATCGAAAAAATCTAAACTTACGTTGTTCAGGCTGCATCAATCCGTTTAGAAGCTTCTCCATCATTATAAACCACTCACTCTTTTACTCCTTTATAGAGAGTATAAAAACCTGTCTGCGGACAATTTCTGTTCCCAGATTCGACTTGGTAAATTGGCAAGCGGCCCGAAAGTCACACACAACCTATTTTCCGTTATTTCGAGATGCGGATAATAGCTGGCGGAAAATTTATTTTAGTTTGGATTTTTCACTGCTTTTGGTCAGAGATTTCTATTCGGTGGCGATGTTGGCAATTTTGTTGCAAATGTAAATACAATGATTGAAGATGCGCGCGAGGAAAACTAACGCTTGCGTTCCGAAGAGCTTTTCCTGGCCTTAGGTAGACACTTTTCGGAAAATCGATATTTTATTATGCTCTTATGCAGGAGAGTACGCATGCTCGGAACATATATCACAAAGACACTGGACTAGAAAGAACATACAGAAATAAATGCGCTTTAAATAAAATATGAGGGGTTAATGTATCACTTAATTTTAAAACATTCTTTGTGTAAAGTATCAAGTAAATAAAATAATTTATGGATAATAAGCACAATATCGTCTTAACGGAATACTATTAAAAAATAAAATATAAATAAATCTCAAAGCCAGTGTCCCTCAGGAAAACAACTACTCCTTTGGCCAATACCGCAACAGGCATTGAATTATATACAAAGAAAAACGGATCTGCCAATGAGTTAAATTTCACTAACCTACATGGATGGACGTTGCGAGAGAATAAGAAGTTACAGAGTAACGCCATCTGCACTTAGTAAGCAAAATCAAAGCTCGCTTGCAGTATCCAGTTCAAAAACTAGGCAGGGTAAAAAACCTGGAGGGCAGGGCAATTTATTATCTTGAAGCCTCCATCCATTTAGGCGAATTTAGTGTATTTGCAGATTCCATTAGAGACTGGAATCGAGAATGTTTATTTCTTGCCGATGAGTCCTAATAAGGATGAAACCAGCCCAAGAATAATATGCTCATTAGTAAGGAGAATCGAAGGTAGAGTGTTGAAAATGATTTTACTCACAATCGGTTAGTAATCTGTGGATTTGTACCCTTCGAAACAGTTAGGAAGTGACTTATTGCTTAACTTCACTTTCCGAGCTAGCATGTGCCATTCGTTATCAGCAAATAATGTCATTTACTGTGACACGCTTCGTGTTTTCTGCAGCTACTTGTAATTCTGGTGGGGTTCAGTCAAGTTAAGAGGAAATCGGACCTCTCGCGAAAGCAAACATATTTTAAGGATTTTCTAATACAAAATTGTATTTATATGCGTGCCATTGGGAATACTTCGTGATATTATGTGTCTCGACCATATTGTGAGCTTTAAATTTGTGCAACGATAAGGCATCACTCTACAGAGGCGTTTAAGAAAAAAAAGTGGGAAAGCATTTCATTTAAAAACTAGATTTTTAAAACAAAAAGCAGTAAATTTTTATAGATCTAATAATGGCGCATAAATTTTTTTTTAAATTCTTTTTAACATTTTTCGGTTTAGCAAAAATTTGTTTTAAAACCAATTTTCAGCCTTTGGATATTTAAAAAAAAAATAATTGCTTACATTTTTACTTCAAGGCATAAGCTTATGAAAAATATGGATGATCAATCTATGTAACTATCTATTTCATTGACCTTGTCAAATCACCAGGCCTACAGGGTTGCCATAATTTTCCCATATCATAACCTGTCAAAACCTACTGGTAGCCATTCAGTTTGGAATGCCTAATACGTAACTGGCAAATTAATTATCTGTCAGATTCAACCAACTTGGTTTTACAGGTATCTTTATACAATTGTTATAGAAATTAATACCAATATTTTTATTCGAAACAAAATAAGATATTGTGACTAAAATCGTATACATACCTCGGGGAACTCATTCTAGCCTCGCGTCTGCAGCTTACCTTGACGCTCGGCTGTTATAAAATACTTCCCCGCTCGGTAATATTCTATCTCTGCTGTTTTCCTTTGGATATAATTCAATTAAGAAGGCTAATGGTGTAAAGATAAATATGAGGTGAAGAGTCATGTTCTTTATTTCTAATGAATCCTTCATTTATCGACTAGGTGCAATGTATGGGTCATGGTCTAGTCGCGTCTATCGAACTTCAAGCCTCTGGCCTAGTATGGCTCTAGAGTCAGAGCCCTTCTTTCTACTCTTCAAATTGAGATGTACAATAGTAACTCAAACCTTGTCAAATCCACCAGGCCCACAGGGTTGCCATATCATGCCTAAAGGCAACCATTTTGTTTGAATTCTCTAATAGTAGGGTCCGATTACAATTAGAAGAACATAGCTACGTCATCATTTGACAAAGTAATTAATTGGTTATGGTCGCCTACTGGGGGTTTAGTGTAGTGTTAATATTATAGGAATATAAGAAATATTGTTTTATACCTAACAACTTACTTATTTTTTATTGATTGATAGTTATAGATATGTATTCGAAATTCCAAGTAATTGTTATGACATAACGGTGTTCTAATTATAATCGGACCCTAGTACTGACGCTGTCAAAGTTCTTTTTGTTCGAAAAAAGCTCACAAAAAAAAGCGTTGCCACGTCGCTTTTCGTTTTTGCTTAGATATTTTGAACCTTTTCATGGACGAACCTCATATTTCTAATTTTAACCAATCAAACATAACCACAAAAAATTAACGGATCTAAAATATTGTTAAAAACTTTTGTGTATTTATTATAATTCAATAAGAGTTCAGTATTAAATTCAAAATCCAAAAGTATTCAGTGAAGTAACGAATAATTATAGAACGAAAACTTATTTACATTATAAAAATGGTCGGCCAGAATTAAAATAAAAAGATTAGGTCGGAAGATATTTTGAATATAATAAAAATTGATCAACTAACTTTAATCTATAGTAAACTAGGTAGGTAAAAAAGGAATCATTTCTGACTTCACTTTGAGAAAAGACATTTCGACATATTTACCAATTGCATTCTAAAAATAAATCCGAAATTGGACAAAAGTTAATTTTTCAGGGACAACACCACATTTAAATTATTATCAGAGAGACGATTTTTGCTGCCATTCTAATGATATTTATGTTAATAATGGAATTATTATAAATTTCTCTAATTCCAATATTTATTAGACAACTGGACTACGCTGCAAATTATAAAAATTACATATCACAGCACATAACCTCAAAAAGATATTACTATTAAAATGATAGGTACATTATTCACAGTGAAATGTGTCAACTTTCCATAGCCATCTTTGATTTAAAAAGAAATTGAACATATCAAAAAAATATTGATATTAAAATGGTACATTATACATAGTGAAATGTGTCACAATTTTCATAGCCCTCCTTGATTTAAAAAGAAACTAAACATCTTGTTCTTTTAAGGTACAATTATTATTACTCTTTCATCTTGGACAAGATGAACTTTTATCTTATTGACAGCGGCTTGCCGAAGAAAAAAAAATTGTTTTGCACATGCAACCGGCTTTGTTAATTCAACGTCAACCGGCAAAATTAAATTAAATAATTCAAATAAGTAAGCATCTTATTTGTGGCGAGCGCTTGGCACCAGAGCGCGGAATTTCCCGTGCGACAAAAATAGCTCTGATTTCTATTCGATACATTCAATTGGCTCGGTTGTATTTTTTTTTTGGGATATTGGGATACAGAAATGTGCCGGCACACAACGAAAGCATGGCGTCCGTTAGTAATAAAACGAGAAATTTCAGGATTCGCGCGGCATCTGTTGGCTGTGTGTCGAAATGTTCCATAGAGATAAATTACTAAGAGCCACCTTTACAGTTCGTAATTCGCGGGACGCTAAATTGGTAGTTACATGGCCAAATTCGTAGCACAAACAATTTATGTAAATATACATATTTGGGCACTTTACACCTGAAACATGTTTTCGCAAAATATATGGGCACTTTACCCCTTAAGCCTATCCATGTAAAAATGTTTGGTCGCTTTACTCCTTAAGCCTGTCCATGTAAAAATATTTATACTCTAATGCTTTTTAAATGAATGACAGCTCTCATTTAAGGCATTTTTTCTCAGAATTGCAGTTAGAATACAATTTGAGGCAAAATGTTATCAGTCCGTCGCATTTTCTGAAAAGGCAAGAAAAATTGCAACAGCTGACCGAAAGGACGTTAGTGCACAAACGTGCTTTACGAATTTCCGCAATTTTTATTTGTATTTGGCGTAACTTTAAAACTGTACTAGATGATACACTTTATAACGCATTTTAATATCTTGTATCGATTAATCGAGTTCATGAATAAAAGATCTACGTAACCAATTTGGTTTGCATTACTAATCTAATTTAAATTCAAAGGTGTTGTAGGTGCCATTAATAGTGACTAATACAGAACACCTTTGTAAATGGACCACTACTTATTGTTTAGATGTTTAGAAAATTGAATGACTTGAATTTTGTTACCATTGCCTTTCATTAAAAAACAAAACTATTTACCTGAAAACATAGTGGTTTTAAGTCACATATGGCATACCTTAAGGTTCTGACCTAGAGCCACTTTCTTTTTTTATTTTATTTTTTTTTTGGCATGGACATATGTTTCATTCAGCCAATTACAATTCGTCTATGAGACAAGACCCTAACTAACTAAAGACATAGAAATATAGAAGAAATACGATAGGGATCTTGACAATGACACTCGCTTCTCGGCCAGGGGCCCATCAGTTCTTTTTATAAAACACAAACAAAATTAGGCCACGGTAAAAAAGGAATAAACAGATAGGCATAAAACAAAGGAAACGAGCTTAATCAGATTTGACTTATAGACGAATTGCAGTATGTTTTAAAAATTTGACTGAAGAACTACGTTTTCGTTAATTTGACAGTATTGTTTCAATACTAAACGGCACAGAGACGTTATTTGCCAGTTTATTATATTATCAGGGCTGACGAGAGGGGGTAGCCAGGACAAATTCCCGGGGCCCGGGCTCAAGTGGGGGCCCTAGAGCGGCATAAGAGGGGCTCGACAGCACGACGTCTTTGATTTTTTTTTTAGAAGTTCGCCACAAGAGCCCAAGAGAGAGGACCTTTTTTTTTAGAGATTTCACTAAAGAGGGGAAGTTTTTGCTTGAAGACTATTTTGTTGGAGATGTCACTAAAGAGGAGGAGAAGGTTTTACTTGAAGACCTTTTTACTTTCCTATCTGTATACAGATATAAGGAAAGTATAGGGATCATGATTTTTTTCGACCTCGAGTTTTCGATGGATTTTTACGTTTTGAGGTCCCCTGAATCCGTTTTGACTATTTTCGCGATGATGTCTGTGTGTGTGTCTGTGTGTCGCATAACTCATGAACCGATATACGGAAAAACAAAAAATTTCAAACTTAAGCTTTGTTCCAGCGTCTAATGAGCTGATTAGATTTTGGGCAGAGTCGGAACATCTGGGGGGGTACTTTATAGGTGGTCATTTTTATATTTTATGGAATATATCTGTTATTTATGTTTGGAAAAAAATTGTTCAAATAAAAGTTACTTCTATTATTATTATCTATAATTTTTGCCTTATGTAAAAATTTCCTGAAATGGTTCGTATTCGAGAAATTTGACAAAATGTGCAAAATTCTGATTTTTATGAAAATTGTTGAAATAAAAGTTGTTTGCGATATCGATCTCTATAATTTTTGTTCATACATGATTTTTGTAAAATGGACCGTAATGGAAAAATTGTAGGAAAAGTGCTAAATTTAAATTTTTCAGCATTTTCGTTTTCAATGAATATCTGTAGAAAAATGTTTCGAGGTAGATGTATGTGGAAAATGTATATATTTAGTTTATCCTCCTCTAAACATTTATGGAGGTGCTGCAATAGGTTGTACAAAATAACCGGAAAAAGCCTGTAATAACTAGATAGGAAAGTCATGTGTTGGACACATCAGATTTTTTTTTAGAAATGTGATATTGAAAGAGCTTAATTTTTTTTATTTAAAATTGTCGCGGGGTCCGATCTGGAAAATTGTCCCGGAGCCCAACCTGGCTATCGGCATCCTTGTATATTATACATTGTGACATTGATCCTTATAGTTCTTACATTCAAAGAATATATGATTGAGATCACCAGTTTGCTAGCAGTGTTCGCAGAAATCGTCGCTTTTTAAATGAATTCTAAACAAATGTTTGGGGTAGCATGAGTGGCCCAACCTAACTCTGACTTAGGTAGTTACATAGCGCCTGGGGAAACTACAATTCATGGCACACATGATTTTATTAAAATAATTAGGGAATGATTACAAATAAGGATCTGATACGGAAATGATTACTTTTTGTTATCAGAACTATAAAATAAGGAAATATACCTCATTTTTTAATCAACGATAGTTGAGAAAGTTCACTTTGTATTATAGCCGTAGAAAAAGATTTTTCCGTTACCAACAAGTCGATTATTTAATTTTATAGGATAATTTAAATATATTATGATTTCAAAAAAGGTAGAGCTCGATTTTTTTGTGAAGAACACACTTCGTCATATTGTGCAGAAATCGATTTGAGTTTGTAGGCGTGGTCAGACAGATTTAAACGTGATTGAAGCCACCTGCCGCTCATCACCGCTCATACAAGTTGAATTCAGTAGCTTAGTGTTACTTATTTGTACTTGTTGCATTTATTTAGCTATTTTGAGTGTGGCATAGCTATGACGAAATGTGCTCTTCACAAAAAAATCGAGCTCTAAGCCCTATTAATTACAATTATTATTTATTTTACATATTAATGTCCGCGTCTTGGCTTCGAGCAGAGATTTCAAATGCCTTGATGTTTAGATTTGATTTGATAGAGTATACTAATTAAAGATAAATAATCAGGTCCAACAATAACAGGCATCATATAAATTATTAGGCTACTAAAAGCTGTTCAGTTAACAGTTTAAAGCAAACTTATGTGTTAATAAAAAACAATGCATATTTGTAAATATATTTTTTTCTGAAATAAGGTGAAATATCTGTTGAAAATAAATGAATTATCTATTATTAAATATTTTTCTGTTCTTTCACAAATCCACTCTGTACAATATAACTAAACACATTTTTATCGAGATAAAACTGAACAAGTTCAACGTCCTGAAATATCCGGAAGCGAGTTGAAGTACAACAACGTGTCCTTAATGGTTAAAAAAAACTTCTTGACGTAATTGTAACAGTAAAACTAATTTTAAGTTTTTTTTTATGAATTATAAAACGAGAAGATTTCATTTTTCTATCGTAAAGATAGAAAATATCTGACCTTCAGATTATAACCAGACGAAAAGATTTTAAGTGAAGCAGAAGTTAATTTACAATAATTATTATATTAGTTGTCTTATTGATAGCTGATTTAGTTCCAATATCCTGTAAATTAATTACTAGATCGTATTTGTTTTAAACAGGAGTGGTCATAATAATTATTGTCAAATTGACTCAAAATTCAGAAACACTAAAACATGTCCCTAACTACCTATAAAGAAATTCCCGTTCTCTTTTAGGATATGCGGTGATGTGTAAAATGGACGGAACTCCATATATTTCTGGATTTATTGAACAAGTAATTACAAATGCTCAGACAGGTCGATTCTGATTTTAGAAGTGCATTTTTTAATACATGCATATTTTTTATGACGTCATCACTATGCGAGATATGACGCCATTACACCCTTTTTGATAATATGTACTATTAAAAATTGTCATTTCTTTAAATTCATTCATTTTTTGGCCGAGATTTTGAATCTCCCTGTAGAAATTAAAGGTTTCTTAGCACCATTTTAATGAGCACAAAACTGCGCAACTTTTGTCTAATTTAATCAACTTTTTGTTACCGTTTGTCCCTATGAAATAGTAGGGAGGGACCCCGTATATAAAAAGTGTTTAGAGTAAGATGTGTGTATGTGGAAAATGTATGTATTTAGTTCATCCTCTAAACATTTAAAGGGGTCGTATAAAATAACCGGAAAAAGCGTGTAATAACAGGAAAGTCATGTGACACATCAGATTTTTAGTTTTTCTCCAAACCAACAAATACGATAATTTTTGTCAAACTTACATAGAACTCCACACCAATCCTTAATGATTTTTGTATTTCGGTCAAAATTGATGAAATTGTCAAGAGACCATACATGGTCTTATAAAAATAACTTGGTTTTTGTTTTAGGGCACTTCTTATTATCTTTATATTAAATAATAAAGCGAATTATTTAATTATTATTTGCAATACGAATTGTATTTAACTTCTCAAACATTTTTCCAAGAAACAGTAACTAACTTACGTTTCAGTTCGATAAAATTTGCGGTTTGAGGGAAGTAAGCAATTTTATACGACACTACCAACTACTGACTCATTCACAATTTATGATAATAATAAATGTTAAGAAAAATGTCGAATGTTTGTAGTAGACTGTTAATTTTGAATGCACTCACAAAATCTCGTATTGCGACATTTAATTTATCAGCTGTAATATTAAAGTGATCGACAGTTTTCCTAAAAATTATTTGGAATACGTATTGTATTTTTCATTTGAATGATGGCTTATCAAAATCATGTGAAGCTAGACTGATATCTGAGCAATGATACATTTAGGCATGATACAAAAAAAAACAGAGGTATGATACTTAGCCGACGAAATCACGCAGAGTTCGCGCATGACGTATTAAAATGTATTTTCGCGCGTTGTTTTCATTAGCTGATACGCCTTCAACCACATTACGTCACCGTGACGTACAGCATCAATATCCGTAATATAATACCTACTTTTTACTGTATCATGACATTTAGGTGTCGAAAATAATAATCCCCACCATCAACAGATTGCTTTTCGCATAGGACATGAATCCTTAAAACACCCGTTGAATATCGCATTGGAAAATCGAGTTTGTATTAACTGTAAAACTGATTCTTCAAGAGATTAACATGTTGAATATCATATCACAGACGCCAAGACAAAATAAAAATATATTCATGTAGAATATATATTTTTCTGGGTAAAAGAGGGTTGCTTGTTTTTACAAAATAGATTAAAATCAGTCTGCAGGCCTTTTGTTATGAAGGGTGTTCAACTTCAAAATTTTTTACAAGAACTAGGAATTAAACGAAACATGGTCAGAAGAGGAATTCTGTTCATTATATTTATTGTCGGTATATTAAACACTAGCTGACCCGATCCCGCTGCGCTGGAATTTCTCAAATCTCAATTATTAAAAGTGAACAACAGTTCATTACTCGAGAGAAATTTTTTCATGCGATACCTGGCAATTTTTTTTATACATTTTTAATTTTTATTAGTTTTTATTAATTTTTATTAATTTTTATTAATTTTTATTAATTTTTATTAATTTTTATTAATTTTTATTAATTTTTATTAATTTTTATTAATTTTTATTAATTTTTATTAATTTTTATTAATTTTTATTAATTTTTATTAATCTTTATTAATTTTTATTACTTTTTATTAATTTTTATTAATTTTTATTAATTTTTATTAATTTTTATTAATTATTTATTAATTTAATTTTCATTAATTTTTAATAATTTTTATTAACTTTTATTAATTTTTATATATTTTTTATATAAAAACATTTTTATATATTTTAATTCATTTTAATATATTTTTAGTTATTTTAATTTAATTTTATTAATTTTTATTTATTATTTAGTTTTACGATACTCCCCATTTCCCCCTCCTTAAAATGTGAAAATACAAAAACCTTGAAATGCATCATTATTTACTAATAAAGAAGTAGCTACAATTCCAATTTTCAAGTTTCTACCGTTTAAAAACCGAAAGTCTCATACAAACTTTCACCTCCCGTTCCCCCCCTTAATGTCTATTTATTTATGATAAGTAGGTGCAATTCCACTTTTCAATTTCCTACCATTAAAAAGCGATACTCCCATACAACCTTCTCTCTATTTCCCCCTTTCTCCCATTTCCTCCCCTTTTTCTCCTTTCGCCCTTTCCTCCTTTTTGCCCTTAAAATATGAAAATTTAAAATCCCTAAAACACACCATTATTTATTTGTGATGTGTAGCTGTAATTCCAATTGTCAAGTTCCTATCTTTAAAAAATCAATACTTCTATACAAACTTTTAACCCCCGTTTCCCCCTCTTTAAAATTTTAACATCCAAAAACCATGAAACACGTCATTATTTATTTATGCTCAGTAGCTGTATTTCAAATTTTCATGTTTCACTACCACTATGCAAAAAATCATGTCTATGATGAAAAACAAAAACACATCTATCCCACGGGAACCGTATATTTTTCCAGGATAATAAGTAGCCTATGTACTATTCCAGACCATAATCTATCTTTGTGCCAAATTTCATCCAGATCCGTTCAGCCGTTCTTGCGTGATTGAACAACAAACATCCATCCATATATTAGTAGGATTAGTAGGATACCTGACGTTCTAGTTCTGCGAGGTGAAACATTGAATATAATTAGAGAAAGAATATTAGAGGAATTAATTTTATAATTTATTTTATTTATGAGTGTTTGTTATCTAAAGATAAAATTATAAATTAGTCTTGAAGTTGACTAGACTTAATCAAAAATTAATGAACAAGCCATCAGAAATATATATGAACAAGATAAAAAATATAAAATTAAATTTAAAACTTGTCTTTGGTCTAATCGGTTTCTTTTATTTTTAGTTATTAAGTATTTCTAAATTTCTAATACCTACAAATGCGTTTGTTTCCTGAGATGCTATCCTTGAACTTGATTTTTAAATCAAACATCATCAAATGAAAGAAAACTAATTCAAAAAAAAATTGTACCGCCTAGAAGCTTGTAGATCCAAAAGACATTTTTTTACTGGAGATCATTAATAAGTCCAAAACGTTTGACTTTAGATCCATAATGTTGCATATTTAAAAACTAGTATTTAGGAGCTCTATATATAAATTTGTTAAAATATATAGGGAGTTATAGTTAAAAAAAAAATACAAGATT
The DNA here is from genome assembly GCA_927349885.1 of Psylliodes chrysocephalus. NCBI lineage: Eukaryota > Metazoa > Arthropoda > Insecta > Coleoptera > Chrysomelidae > Psylliodes > Psylliodes chrysocephalus. The sequence continues at coordinate 19,985,536 of OV651820.1, forward strand.
TCGGTACCACCCTGTATGTGACAGTCAAATAACTCATTTCATAAAATGAAAGTATGTTTTAATAAAAATGATTTTTTAAAGCTGCTATAGTTTTCTATATAAGGTAATAGAAATTGGTATGTGAAAGTTTTAAAACAACCTCTTCATTTATTTTGCCTGAAGCCTTTATACTGACACGTTAGATTTGTACAAATAAAATGTCAAATTTAATTAAACTTTAATAAACTAGCTTTATTTCACAATTATGTAGTTCCTTCATTTTGAAACAACTTTGTTCAAAATTTCAAATTTAGAATAGAATGCGAATTATCATTTTTCTTTTTCAAACAATTTTGAAATTATTTCGGTAGTCCCGTAATACTACGAAATTCCTTTAATCAGAATTTTTGTGTAGACAATTTCTCTAATAAATTTATTTATAACTCAATTTATCTATTGTCAGTGATATCAAAACTGTATGAGAAGCTGTTATTGAAGAGACTCAAAACGATTAAAGACATAAAACTAATAAATGACCATCAATTCGGATTCAGAACACAATAGATCCTTCTCTTCCTTTAGATAAACATCAATTAAACCTTTTCGATAAAATAGTAGTTATCTATCCTATAAATTACATTAATTGATGCATAAAATAATAAGGGATCTCGAGACTATTCTGCCGTGAATTACCTAAACACGATGTTTACTTTCTTGTATGTATACTTTACTTTAATTACATCATTGCAAATTTAAACATCCGAAGCACGTACCTATGCCGACTAACAAAACATGAATAAAACGGTTACGTAAAGGAAATCAATTCAAAAAAAGTGAGTCATTATTTTAAAGGTCGCACCACAAATTTGGCTATCCAAAAGTATAGCTAGGTTTTTTATTATAAAGTCAGCGAACCATAGTGATTTTGTAAGTATACCAAGAGGACAACTTGTGATTTTTTTTATACATGCAGCGAATCAACTAAAGGCAAAATACTAGAAAAATTAAGAAAAAAAAAGTGATCTAAGGTGTAACGATTTTTATAAATGAATTTATTTATGCGTTAGTTTTGTTGTTGGTTATTTACTGCTGTTCGACCTTGAGCGCCTGTGGAAGATTGCGGTAAATTATTTCCTTTTCTTCATTTAGTTTTTTATTTCTTGGCAAAACGCATTTGTAAAAAACGAGTATTTTATTTCGAAAAAAAGTCATTCATGGTCCAAGATTAATAAACAAATCTATTTTTTAGGAAAGATCCAAAGGTCATTTAATAATGATTTTCTTCTAAAACAGTACATCAGAAATAGTCACGAATACTTAGCTTAATCGTCAGTATAATTAAACAAAGCAAAGGACCAAGCTCAGATCTTTGTGGTATACCTGATCTGATAATTTTCAGTCGGAATGTTATTCATTTATGCAAACATATTGTTGCCTCTCCACTGTATACACTCCGTTTTTTATAATTAGAACTCGGAGTGGCTGTAAAAGTCAAACATCGCTTACTCTGATTAGGAAGACTGACACTGTCATAGTTATTCTAAAATGTAATAAACCTTTTCATTGAAATGTATTAAAACATTATGCGCTAATGGCCAGGAAAAAGAAGAAAACGTTTTTTCGATTCGATCGAATTCACATATTTATACAGAAATTCGAGGGCGAATCGTGAAACAGAATCCCACTACAGAAATTAAGTCCCGAAGAATATGGGCAAAGGCGCAAGCACATCGTAAAAAGCACTTTTCGAAAAGCAAACCCACTATAACGCCCGTTTTCCTAATCCAAGCAAGAGGTCATGAAAATCGAGAAGAAGTAGAATTATTATTCGCAAAGCATTTAATTAATATTTTTTTCTAATATTGACATATAAAGTGTTACATTTTTTGTAATCGCAGCAAGTATCAAAATGATCTACATTGTGTAACCAATTATACACAGTTAAAGTTAAACATTATGCAACTGGTTACCAAAAATTCACTGCCACCAGGATAGCTATTCACTAAGTCATGGGAGCGCTCCCATGGGAGTGTTCCCATACATTTTGCTCTCTTACTCTTAGGTGGGTATATCGTGCTTACTCACTTTTAGCCCAGGTACATGCATAGTTAGGTCGCTACCCAGTTGCGAAAAGAAAGCAAAAAAAAATAATATTTTTTTAAATTTAAAATCAATATATACGAGGGTCATTCAATAAGTAAAGACACAAATTCTATAATTTTAAAACTATTCAATGAATGTGTAATCTTTTCAGGGGTGTTAGTTGGCAACCTTGGGATATGCTCTGATCAGCTGTTTCATCATTGTATGTCATCATAACCTCACAATTTTTAATTCACGATGGCAAGTCCACTAGAAGATTGCACCTTAGAAGAGCAGCGCTCAGTCATTAGATTTTTAGTCGCAGAAGGGTAAAACCAAGTTAAATTTTTTCTAGAAAGTTGATACAGTACGGTAAAAGTTGTATGAACCGTGCGAATTTTTACAAGTGGGTTGATCGGTTTAAAAGTGGCCGAACAAGTGTAGGTGATGAACCCCGATGTGGACGTTTAGTGGAAGTTTCTGGTCCCTCGTTGGAATCGAGGATTGACGGACTTATTCGTGATAACAGAAGAATTACTGTTGAAATGATAGCTGAGGATGTTCAAGTAAGTATTGGAACTGTTCACAATGTCATTCAGAACAATTTAAAGTACAGAAAAACGTGTGCCAGATGGGTTCCCAGACAGCTTACTGACGCTCATAAAGAATCAAGGCTTTCCATTAGTCAAGTCTTAAAGCAACGAAGTTTGATTGGAGACGCGTTTTTTGAGACCAAAAGGCAGAGTATGGAGTGGAAACACACTAGCTCTCCAGTTCGCAAAAATTCAAGCATCAACCTTCCGCCGGTAAAGTGATGCTGACCATCTTTTGGGACTCACAGGGTCCAGTCTATTGCGATTTCCTTGAAGTTCAGCGAACTATCAATAGCCAATACTACTCTGAGATGCTAGAACACAAAGTTAGACCAGCTATCAGGATCAAACGCCGTGGACTCTTGTCAAAAGGAGTAATTCTTCAGCACGATAACGCCCGCCCTCATACAGCCCAGCTGACCCGTGATAAGCTTCAAGAAATGGGTTGGGAGGTCTTACCTCATCCAGCTTACAGTCCCGACCTCGCCCCATCTGATTTTTACCTGTTTGGATCACTCAAAGACGCTCTACGTGGAAAAAGATTTGCTAACAATGAGGAAGTTATGGAAACGGTGCAAAAGTGGCTTCGGGGTAAATCGAAAGAATTCTTCGCCAAGGGAATTAGAAAGCTGCAAGAAAGATGGGACACGTGCATAACTGTGGGGGGTGATTATGTCGAAAAATAGCCTTAATTTTGAAAATTTGAAATAAACCGGTTTTGAGCTATAGCCATTTGTCTCTTTACTTATTGAATGACCCTCGTACATTGTTATTGAAAGTTGATTTTGTTAGTGAACCTACAACCTACTGATAATTCTGTTTTTGGTCCTTACTGTCCATTCTAAATCTGCACAGAATAATCAAAACACAATACACGACCAAATAACCCACTTTCTTGATGCGTAACTAAATAATAGTCCACAGTACGTCTACCCCTGTTTTAAAACTTCGTGAGTGGATTTATTTTTACGAGTCTACCACACTTTGCCTCTGTGAAATTTCACGAAAACGCCTGCGTTTTCTACTATGCCATGCCCGAACATGTCAATTTTATTATGTTATGTAATATATTGACCACATATTTCTTTTGCAATTGAAAGGTCATTTGATAATAAACACAAAACAAGGCTTGACCGACAGAATTAATCCGGCGATCGATAAGCCCATCGACTAAGAAAATTTAGATTTCGGAATCCAGGCTATTACGTTACGGCAACATTGTATTTATTTAGGTATACATTATACATTAATCGAATAATCAAATATTCGAATACTCGTATACTCGAATAGTCGAACACTCGAATATTCGAATACTTAGAAATATTCGAATAGTGAATAATTTGGGTATTCAAATAAAGTTTCAAACGAATATTCGAATACAAAAATCTGAAAAATTCCGAGCCCTGCTGATAATATATTTTTTTTTTATATAGTTGTCGATGTAAATTTTAAATAAATAATAAGCTACTTATAATTAAAATTCCAATTCATTTTTTTTTACTTGAGGAGGCGATTAGTTTTTATAAATTAAATAGCAAATAAAAAAATATATATTTTAAACGTGCCCGTAATTAGATATGATTAGTATATTCACCTGCATTAACATTGGCTACAAATCTAAACCTTCGGATTGCATTTAGGTAGTACCTCGCACATTTAAAATATTCACAGTGTCTAGGCACAGTTTAAAGAATATATTATTTAAACTGTGGTCTAGGTACACGCTAACTTGTACGCAATTAAAAAAGTTATATACACGCGAAACGTCTTGAAAGAGTAGGTGAGCTGTGTCTAGGCCGTTGGTGTTTATCCCGGTCAGCGTAGATAGGCATGGATTCGCCGCCACCCTACGAGAAGTCGTTGCTTCGTTTTCTTATAGTCACGGCATTATTATTATTTGTTCATGTATGTGAAATTTGCTTCTAAGGTTTATAAAATACTACTACTAGTCACGGCGTAAATGAAAACAAACAAGACGCATTCACACAAACACCTCCCACCACAGCAATATGACGTTTCGCGTGTATATAATTTTTTGATTTATGTACACTTTAGCGTGTAGCTAGCAACAGCGTGAAATATTTGCAACATAATTATATTCCTTTATAAATAAAGTAAAAGAAACTTCAAATATGTCAGTTTTGTAAACTGAAATTAATCTATACAATTAAACACGAATCCTGGATTTGTGAAAGCAGACACAGCTAATTTAAAAAAACGCCAAATAAGACAACTAGAACAAAAATACAAACCACTGAAACTATATAGGTATTACGAGAAGAAAACAAATGTTTTTTTTTAAATATTCGCCTTTCGGGTATAACATTTGGCAACGTAGTAACAATGTATTGTTATTCTATAGGGTGCTTTTGGGCGGGAATATTAATAATGGTTTTTTAAAATACAATTTTCTTCCAAATGGATAAATGAATGTTTACTAGTATAAATAAATAAGTACCATTATTGATTGTTTCTACATAATTAGGATTAAAAGTTTCGATGGCGTTGTTATTTATAGTCGTCCATTTCATTTTTACTTTCCTATCTGAATACAGATATAAGGAAAGTATAGGAATCATTATTATTTTGTATTAAAATTTTGTCGGTCACCAATTTTAGTGTAGGTATTTTATACTTCATTAAAAATTGTAAATTTAAACATATAGTAATCAACATACCATTCATCGTATACAGGACATATTCAGGTCGTCGTAATGAAAAAACGGCGCTTTAAATTTGGCGGTCATTATGAACGAGTGGGTGAAGGTGTATTAACTAAACAGTTCTGCAAAAATTAGAAAACATAACCTAGTTATTTAAGCAGGTGGACTCATCGATCGCCGGATTAATTCTGTCGGTCAAGCCTTGTTTCGTGTTTATTATCAAATGATCTTCCAATTGCGCTAAAAAAGAAGTATGTGGTCATTGTATTACATAGCTACGTAAAACTGACATGTTCGTTCAGGCGCCGAACAGTAGAAAACGCAGCGCTTTCGTGAATTTTCGTAGAGGAAAAATGTGGTAGACTCGTAAAAGTAACATTTGTGTACCTAGATGAAACTTGGATCTATCACAATGGGTCTCGGTTTCGTCAATAGGTAGATACAAGAGTATTCTTCAAAAATCAAGACTAAGGTGAAACGATTTACTATTTTACATACAGGGTCGACATTTTGATTTTTAAAGGGATGCTACTACAATACCGTGTTTTAAAAAGCGGGTGGTTAACCAGCTAATTCCTGATACATGTGTGGTGGTTATATTTTATATTCAAAATTGGGCAAAAATTAAGCATTTAACAGGGACAACGTCACATTTAAATTATCAGTAAGATTATTTTTGCAGCCAAGCTGACATTTATGTTTAAAATGAACTGACAGTTCCGATATTTTACACACAAGACAACTTGATAACGCTGCTTCAAATAATAAAAAATGACATGTCTAACCTTGAAAAAAATTATTAAAATGCTAATTAGGCATTTCAACGATCTGTCAAAACGCTGCCAGTGGGACCACTGACAGTTTAGACCTGCATTGGGATTCTCATTTTTCAATTGGGCACGTGTTGAGACGACTATCTTCGCTCCACAGAATGTGATTCGTATGTGAGAGTTGAAGTGATGCTATGAGGTTTGTTTTGGTTCACGTTCTAGAATTGTTCCAGAACTATGCGCAGAACAATTGCGCAATGGTCCTTAATTCTGAATAGTTCTGTAACCATTCCACTTGTATTCGAAACCAAAACACTGCCAGAACAGTTGAATGTCAAAAAGTAATTTGTAAATAAAAAAGAAGAAATAACACAGGGTCAGTGTCTAGGTAAGAAAGAGGCCACATAATATTGTAAAACGTAGATAAATTAAATAAAATATTCGTAAAAAATCAACATCGACTAATCAACTGCTCCATTCTCATTAGTCATTCGAAAATTCCTTGTAAAAAATCCAAAACAAAATTACTTGCAAAAAAGCGCAAGCGCAAACATATCAATTCTGGAACAGTTCTCGCTTTAGGCCAGAACCGACGTTACTGTCCGAGAATGGTTATGGAACCATTCCCAAGAAAAACCAAAACACAGAACTTACAGGTTCGGAACAGTTCTGGCGAAACCAAAACAGCAAATATCTACTGCGCAAGCTCCAAAGGTTCTGGAAGAGTTCTAGAACAGTAACGAAAATGAACCAAAACAAAGCTATGGACATAAACGTGTACGTAAAATCTGACATCTGCGCATGCGTATTCAAATATCCTTCACGTTCACGTCTACGTAAATACGTAAGCTTGCGGGCTCTGGCGTATGTACGTAACGCAAACAAAATAACCTCTTTTTAATTGGGAAACAAGAAATCCTAATATTAATTGTCATTAACTGCCATGGCACGTAAATGTCACTATGCGTCTAACAACTTTAACTCATATTTTGGACTTCAACGTAAACATTATTTTTCTGCGTTGACGTTCACGTTTACGTTAACGTACTGGAAGCACTTTAACTCTCTAATGTCTCTATTCAATTCGTTACGTGTTAAGTACGCACATAATAATTTCTGTCATGGAGACCCTGTGGGCCTGTTGTCACTGACACATATATAGTTATATAGATTGCTCAAAGCGGGTTGTTTGCGAGCGGCCATATTGCCTGGCAAGTGCTGAATATATTAAAAAAAATAATTACATACTTTTTTACTTCAAGAAATAAGCTTATGTTTATTTTTAAAAACATGGATGATCAATCTACATCATTGGCCCTGTCAGTGTTGCCAGATCATTATATAATGTGCCTGTCAGTGGCCTGTCATTACCTACGGGCAACCATTTTGTTTAAAATGCCTAATGGCTGCAGGTGGGAAAGGTTCGTATATGTATATAAGGAAGTTGCGACATTGCCTTCCATCTTGGACGCTATCTAAATAATTAATTAGGCTGTCGATGGGAAGTTTTGGTATATCTAAGAGGTTGCGATATATTCTATCTACAACACGTGAAGTCATGAATAATGGATTAAATTTATTTATTTTGTGTCGAACACAATGAAAATAATATTTTAAAAACGCTTATACAATTATTTTGATAAATTGGCAGGCTTGGCGACTACTATTTCGAATAAAAATAGCGTCTAAGATGGAAAGCTATGTCGCAACCCCATCAAATATACGAGCCCTACTCATCGGCATCTATTGTTTCATAGGCCTTTTTATTTCGTTTCTTTTTTTAATTTTAGATTTTATTAATAATATTAGTAAAAGTCCTTACCTTTTGGATCCAATTTTTCTGGGTTAAACCATGCATCTGAAAAGATATATTAGTGTAAGCGGTTAGTATGTACAGGCGTTTTACAAAGTTTACATAACAGAGAGTAACAGATACTATAAACATAAATTTAAACACATGGCAGCAATAGCCCTTTTTTCTATTAGATCTATCATGCGATATAAATTCACACCTCTGAACTAGAAACACATCGAGTCTATTTAAAATCAGAACTTGATGTAATCAGCTTGTGAAGGTATCAATTTATTAGATCGGTTAAATGCATCCTGAAAATGTATCATAGTTTACAAGTTTATAATACATGGTTAAGTGCGTCTAATTGGGGTCAATTAAGGTTCCTACTTTAAAATTTAATACATTCATTTATTCATTCATAAATCCATCATACATAAACAAACAGGCGTCAAACAAGTATGTTCAACACTGATTTGGTAATTCTTTTTACTAAATTATTTTCAGACTTTAAATTACTAGCTAATTAATACCAATTGGAATTTTTTTTTATACCCAGAAAAATTAGGTTGTGAGCAGTTTTACAAAAAAAAAACTCGTTTGTGTAATAATTGCCATTTGTTGTTGATTTTTTTTTAAATAACGATCTGCCATTACCGTTCATTATAAATAGAATTTTATTACCTACCTAAACAATCATTAAACCTATTTTATGTGCCTTGTTAATATTAACCTACTTGAAAATAATAAATACCACGTTTGCCAGTCTTTACTCCAAATTATTAAAAAACAAATTTCTAGGTTAAAAAAATATGGGCGTGAACTGGTGGGGATAGGACAAATTCAAAAGCGACCAGACAATTTCTATACGTGACCGGTCACTTTTGCTCACTTTTTCGATGACCGCCAACAATATTCTTATATATCAACTATTTTCTTTAAGCCTCTTCTAACTCTGTAACATCATGTTGTATTCTTTAGTATGTATTGAGCATTGAAGGACAATACAATCTATATGTATTCGACATTTATGAATTTTTACAAATAAATTAAGTACAATGGCTCGATTATGGATTTCCAAGGGATGCAGAACTTTTTCTAAAGATTAACTTTTTTTTTAGCACTCTGTATAAAAATGTACAACGCTGGAAATATTCACTTCGGGACTATAGGCCCTACACAACTTTTTAGGTGGTTTACAAATAAATATTAAACCAACTTTCACTTCATGTAATCTGCTTTATAAATAAATTACAATGAGCAATGAACTTTAATCTGTACTTTAAACAGACTTTATCATCCGAGATAATAGTTTTTATTTAAAAAAGCAAAATAATTTTTAAATGTTTACTTAACAAATGAATTTAAAATGTTTCAAATAGTTATTTCAACGAAGAAAATCAGTTTGGTTATTAAGATTACCTTTATTATGAGGTATCACTCGACCCTTATGTTAAATTTCAGTTTTTTGACGACGCCGCTGCCATTGTTTCTAGACAAATCAATCAATAATGGAAATGGTGGAATTTATTAAAATTTTAAAATCATCGTACCTAACTAGGTAGGTCTCAAGCAAAAGACTAGAGTTTAAATAGATAAATGTGACAACAAAATTTTACCAGCATTTTTCTTTAATTTGATCACGAAGTAAGTTGCATTCTTTGAGTATTCTATATTTTAATCAAATTAATCACAAAAGTCGCCAAGTATCCGATAGATAAGTAGGTAATTAATAAAATGACATTACGAAGGTCAAATCCGTAACTTAACACTGTGAATATGAAACAGTAGACGCATAAATAAAAATAAAAACAAGAGCAATTTGATATTTTCTAATAAAAAATATACCTACTAGGGCTAAATAAAACACATAATAGGGATCTGTTACACGACGTAGAAGGTTTACCGTATCCCTGTAATTGTTTAACCTCCTGTATACCGTTCAAAACGTCATCGACCACTTCGTTTGCCATCTTTTTGAGGTCCTCGGACATATTAAATCAACCAATGAAAATCACATGCACTAAATGTCACAAAAATAGTAAACAATTCCACACCCTAACCTTGAAATACGAAAAATTAGGCGTTTATCCCGGTAGTATGTTACAAAATTTACGTTTATGCTGTATGCAGCAAATAGGAGTACGTCTATGTCTATCAGTGTTTTGTGTTGACTCCGGAAAACTACCAATCTACCAACTACCTGCTATTTGAATCATTCACTGGGCAGGCGTGCACTGTTATCGACCCGCATGTGGATTGGGTACAGGGTACAGTACCTATTAGCCAGTCGTTGACGAAGTTCTAAAGTACCTTCGAAACTGAACTTTAATCTTGTTTCATTACAATCATTCATTTAATCCTCATTTGCAATGGGTGTTTACACTTTACGGCTAATTGTTTTAAAATGAAAACATCTATTTTTGTTTTGCGATTATTCAAAGTTTAAATATTTCGTACCCTGCTTGTTGATTTTTTTATTCGGGATATGTACAGGGACGGGATCAGGAAGAATGTCTTAGCGAATTAACAATGTATTTATGTTCCTTCTGATTATTATTTGTTTATGTTTTGGACAGTGTTGCCATAAACATACCCATAATAAAGTTGTTACAGATTCTAACGGCCGCTAATTTACATGTTTTATTGTTGTATCAGGAATACTTACAAAAAGCAAATCTTACAGAATTAAATCATTAATTTTAAATAAGCAAATATTATCAAACTAACTACCAATATAATTTTTATTAGTAACAACTTTTTAAAACTAGCGACACTCCTGAGACTATCCTCAGGAGAAATCCTAGAAAAACAGACTGGGACAAATACAACACCATTCTAAAACAAAATTTAGCACGTATCCAGACTGAAAAGGAACCCAGGTGCCCACTTGCTCTGGAAAGAACTAAATGAGGCAATACTTAAGGCAAATAAATCAAGCTGCCCCATTCAAACAAATAGTACTAGTAATGATGCTCCTTGATGGAACCGTCATCTTCAAACTTGCGATCCGAAGTGCGGAAGCTCTATAGTAGGGCCAAGCATAGCGGAGATTGGCAGAGCTACACCGAGGCACTTACTAACTACAACAAAGAAATCAGGAAAGCTAAAAGTTACAGCTTCAGGAAATTCTGCAAGGATATTAACTCTACACCTGCGGCAGCGAGACTGCACAAGGCCCTGGCAAAAGGGAGAGTTGATACAGTTACGGCGTTAAAGAAACCAAATGGAAGCTTCATGGAGAGTGAAGAGGAAAGAGCTCGCCTCTTACTCGAAACTCACTTTCCTAGGAGCACACCTTTTCTAATAAGGGACACAACTAAGGTAAGCAGACCCGCAAGAGAGGCCGCTGTAGTGGCCGAACACATATGCAGCAGCATTCGTGAACACCGTGAACACTTTTGAACCGTTTAAATCTGCAGGTGTGGATGGAATATTTCCTTCCCTGCTTCAGCGGGCAAAGAAGAAGAAGGAATTACTACCACACATAATCCAGATATCCCGGAGCAGTCTGGAATTGGAATATATACCAGAATCATGGAGAAGGGCCAGAGTCACCTTTATTCCAAACAGAATACCGCCCATCCTAAATCCTTTTGACCAAAAGTCCTGGAGAGGGTGCCACTTCACCACAGCCAGCACGCGTACCGAGCAGGAAGATCTACAGAAACTGCACTGGTACAGCTGACTGACGTAATCCAGAATGCACTGACAAACAAAGAAACGGTCGTGTGTGGCTTCATTGGCATAGAAGGAGCGTTTGACAACACGCCACACGCATCTATTAAAAGAGCACTTGCATATAGAGGAGTAGATAGCCCCACATCCAGATGGATGACAGCTGCTATCTACGAGAACTGCAGAGACACATCTGCACAACCAGAGGATGTCCACAAGGAGGAGTTCTATCCCCACTAATGTGGATCCTAACCGTAGACGAACTTCTATGCAGATTGACTGACTTCGGCATACCCTGTCAAGGTTATGCCGACGACATAGTCATATTTGCTAGAGGCAAGTTTAGAAATATCCTGTGTGATATAGTCCAACGAGGACTAGAACATACCAAAAGATGGTGCCAGGAAGTAGGACTTAGAATAATCCCTACAAAAACAGCACTAGTAGCCTTTTCAAGGAAAAGAAAACTTAATCTCAAAAACCGTTAAATTAGACGGGATAGATATAGAATAGAAAAATGAAGTTAAATATCTAGGCCTAACCCTGGACAACAAACATCTCTTGAACACACATGAGAAGGAAGTAGTAAATAAGGCCAAAAAAGCCCTAATGGTATGCAGAAACATTGCGGGTAAACGATGGGGATGTAACCCATACTGCAATGGATGTATACTGCAATAGTGAGATCAATCATCACTTAAGGGGCTATAGCCTGGACTAACAGAACTAGTTTAGCTACTACGAGAGCTAAAATCTCAAAAGTACAAAGACTAGCCTGTGTTTGCATTACTGGTGCAATGAGAACCTGCCCTACAGCCGCAATGGAGGTGATCTTAAACCTCACCCCTCTATATTTGATGATAGAGAAAGTGGCAAAAAGGACACGATATAGAATGATCAGGAACGGAGTAATCAGATGAAAGTCTACTTGCTTCAGAACTAAAGATACCTGGGACATGCCCCAGGATGAAATGCTAAAGAAGTACAGTTTTGTGAAAAACTTCAAAACCACAGAGCTGGACTGCAAGAAAGAATGGGGCCAAGAATCCATCGCGCTTGCAACCGAAAGACATGCTATTCAGCGGTATATGGACGGTTCCAAAACCATAGAAGGAACTGAAATAGGAGTGTATGGGCCGAGAACCAAGCACTCCGAAAGCTTGGGAAAATACCCAAGCATCTTCCAGGCGAAAATTCACGCCATCGAGAAGTGTATCCAGTTTAACATCGAGAGAAACTATCACAGACAAGAGATTATCATCATGTCCGATAGTCAAGCAGTCATCAAAGCGCTGAGCTCTTACGTAATCAGCTCAAAAATGGTCTGCCTAGAACAATTGAATGAAGTAGGCGAGAAAAATAGAGTTACTCTCACTTGGGTCCCGGGAGATAACGGGGTACAGGGTAACGATACTGCATATAGTCTTGCTAGGAAAGGGGCTCAAAAACCCTTTGTAGGACCTGAGCCGTTCTGCGGTATCAATAGTAACATAATATTAGGAGAGATTAAAAAAGAATTGGGCTGTAGAAGAACCGATAATTGGAACAATCTCTTGGGGCTGAGACAGGCTAAGATTCTTCTGGGTGAATATAACCAGAAAAGATCGGAAGCCTGCATCTGCCTGAGCAAGAACAGGCTACGTATTGTAACAGGGATCCATACCGGGTAGTGCAGACTAAAAAGACACCTTAGTAAATTGAGAGTAGTAGAGGATAGTGAGTGCAGATTCTGTGAGGAGGAGGACGAAACCTCCATTCACATTCTAACTGAATGTGTAGCACTCCAGAATCCAAGGGCACTATATCTAGGAGGATATAAAATAGAAGAGGGAGATTTACCTAACTTGAAGCCACTCCAAATCCTACACTTCCTTGAGAAAATAGGATTGGAAGGGTCGTTATAGGCATTGAGACATTTCCTTGGTGCATTAGCGACAGAAGGGAACACAATAGATCTTTTAGGTCGCAGTGTATTAACACCCCATTCCCAACATAACATAGTCCGAAAAACATATTTTCTTGAATGACCCGAGCCACTCGTAAATTTTCTTTTATTCTACTCAACATCGATGTACTTTTCAACCCTCTTCGAGGCTTGTATGCGAAAATGGGGCACCTAAATCGGTCACTATCTGACGGTCTATAAGACATTTTATGCGAAATTTTGGTTGCAAGGTTATTTTTTATCATGGAATTTTCAGGGAAATGTCCAGAAGTTAACTTAAAATATTTTACTCTGTCTATATTTGGATAAAATTGGAAGTTATCATATTACATATTGCTTGTTAAATGATTAGAACGTTAAAATTAATAGGAACATGAAGTAACAATATAATCTAGGAAAACATGCTAATGCATGCAGACACTTCCCCAGGTCGTCTGTGTGTATTAATGATTGTATATGTATGGCTACCATCCGTCCGGATTTGTCCTAGTTTGGAGTGCGTCCGGGGAGCGTTCGGGCGGCGGGGTTTCATAAAAGTGTGCGGGTAAAAGCAGGACACACATTGTGTCAGGGGTAAACACGATTAATTGAATGATAAGCAATACATTTTTAATGTCAAACATTGCTAAATAAATCGCAAAGAAGCTGTGCAAATTAATTTAAAAAATGAAAATATTGTTCATTGTTGTTGTAAAAAAATTTAAAGATGTCCGGGGAAAAAAATAAATTTCAACCAAATGTCCAGAGGTTTTGTCGGACATCGGCAATTTAGGTGATGGCAGGCTTGAGTATACTTAAGAACACAAGAAAAGGCCCAAGGGCTGTATAGTAAACAATCGGTTTTGAAGTTCCGGAAACTTCTCGGTTATTTTTCATTAAATTTGTTTTCACTTTGGGGGTTCTAAATAATTTTTATTATTTCATAGCAGTAATTTTGGAACTGATTTGGAGACTTCCAAGGACTTTAATATCCTAGTTTTCGGATCTATATAATATCGATAAGTTTCCGGAACTTTAAAACCGATTTTTTACTATATAATAGTTTGACCATAGTTTGCGAAATTTTATTGTACCTACAAAACTATTAAGTGATCCGCAAACAAAAATGTTTCTAAAGTAGGTCTTGGAAAATTCCTTACGTTGGAGCGTACAATTATTCTTCTTTTTAACATAGAATATGTTCAATTGAGAGAACGTCAACAGTTTGAATTATCGTATCATTAAATTTCAATCCCAAAAATCCTAATTAGTAACTATTTTACAAATTGTCAAAATTGACGATCTGCATATTCGATTACCTATTGCCCATGATAGTTCGCACATGACGTAGTATGGCTATCTGTGATGGCAATGAGCAGATTAAAATTAGTTTTCACTCACGCGCTATTTTTGATAAGCTAAATAATACCTCAAATTCGTAAAAGTCTTCGCACCACAATTCGTCACAGTGACGTAGTATCCATCTGCGTAATATTATACCTTCTTTTTATATAGTCCAGGATCCGTAAGTAAGGTCGACCTTCACCCATCTGTTTAATGGATAAAAGTTTTTTTTATTAGATAAAATGTTTTTAAATATACCGCAAATGGGTTGCCTAAAAAAATACGGTCACGGCCATTTTTTGCTTTCCTTTATGTGTACAGATAAGGAAAGTATAGGAATCATGAAAAAAGTTGCTTATGATGTCATTCTCTATTATGTTGTCCCTATACATGATTTCCCTAAAATGGACCCAATTCGAGATATTTAAGGAAAAGTCCAAATTTCGAATTTTGAAGACAACTCAAAAACGGACAAAGAGAAAAACAACAAATTTTAAACTTAAGCTTTAATCTATCCTGCGGTGAGCTGATTAAAGTTTGGCCATAGTCGAAGCATCTGGGGAATACTTTACAGAGTGTCGTTTTTTTTTATTTTAAGAAAATAAATACTCTGCAGCGTATTTTCTTAGGCAACCCTTTTGCGGTATATTTATAAACAAATTTTATTTAATCCATCCATTAAACAGATAGGTGAACGTCGACCTTACTTCCGATCTTAGACTAATAGTTTTACCTATACATAGGATCCCCTACTATTTCATAGGGACAGTATTGCTATTTCTTAAACGTAACAGATAGAAAGCTGGTTAAATTAGACAAAAGTGCCGCAGTTTTGGGCTCATTAAAATGGCGCCAAGAAACCTTTAATATCTACAGGGAGACTAAAAATATCGGACAAAAAAAAATTGTCATTTCCTTAAATTCATTAATTTTTTGTCCGATATTTTGAATCTCCCTGTCGATATCAAAGGTTTCTTAGCACGATTTTAATGAGCACAAAACCGCGCAAGTTTTGTCTAATTTACCCAATTTTCTATCTGTTACCGTTTAAGAAATAGCAATACTGTCCCTACGAAATAGTATTCCCCTATACTCAAGTTAAAAATCTAGGTAGTGGCCAAGATTTTCAACTCTACGTTATTGAGCTCTCAGATATAACAATATGTTAATATAACTGTATTTTTATAGTTTTCAAAGAGTTGTAATAAAAAGTATCGTTCATTTACTTATTCAGAAACGTAATCTGGATGCGTAATTGGCTACAAAACGTTTTTTTTTCTATGACCCGTTTCTATGGAATAAAATTGATCACCGATAATAATTAATAACAAAACTCAAAATATGACTCATAAACGCCTACTCTATTAATCGTTTTTTAAGATTCCTCTTGAATCTAGACATCTACCTAAAAATTGATAAAGATTTCGATGATTTCACTTGAAAACCCCTCTTAAACACGTAGCGGTCACAGTTCATCGTTACTCTGACCCACACGTAAGAGAAGCATTTTCTTTACATATTGCGTAATATTTATTTTTTTTGCATCGACTCAAATTCACACGTCGACTTCGGTGTTTATTTCCTTTATTAATTTTACAAACATTGACAGTGATTTAAATGATGTTATGAGGCTGATGAGTAATAATGTATTTATAGACATACAGGTGTATTCACAGGTAGCAAGCAAATACAATGCATCATGACACGATTCATGAACCAAGTTAAATAAAGTGAAGAGTGAGAATGTATAATAAGAAGTCTCCTTGGGGTTATTAAGATGTGTTTTTAGGATTCTACAATCTATAAATAGAATACTTATAACATCCATAAACTCAGAGATATATCTAGAAATTTGCTTCAGGGAAAGCGTAAATTAAAAAAAAAATATGGACGCGTTGTTATATTTCGATGCTAATTAACTATACAACTTTGTATGATAAACTAAAATCTACATTTTAAAGTTAATTTCAAAAATATAGGTTATTCAAAAAATCCTAGAGAGTAAGGCCGGTTATTGAAATATGCTTACATCTTTGAATTATTCGTCTCGCTAAGGTGCCAAAATGTTAAGAATGTTTTAATCCACTTGATTAATTTTAATAGGTTGGCTGCCACGGCAGTCGAATACGTACGCTTGGTAATTTTTTTTTTCATTTGCCATGTCACAGCCGTTGTAAATGTTTTTGAACAATATTTTTTAAGCCAAACATGAAAAAAGTTCAGTTACAAATCTTGGCTCAAATCCACTTAAGTGTTTTCTGGATAAGGAACATTTTTTAAAAATGATTTTGTGAAAAGTTAATTATTATTTCATAGTCAACTAATATTTTATTAGGTTCTACAAATAATTTTTTTAATGGGTTTCAAAATTAAAATCCAAGTTTTAACAGATTTCCCTTTAAATCCTTATCGTATTCTAGAATAGTGCCCTATATTTTATAACAAAAAAGACGACCATTTCTATTTTATTTATTTATCCTATATTATTTTATGTTGGTGGAAAATTGTACGTCTAGCACCGCCACTGGTCATGCTTTATGTTAGTGATGTCGTACATGCCATAATCGGTGCAATGGCCTGTAATCTAAAATTTGGTCAAATTATGCATACTGTTATACTGGATACCATGCCCAAGTTCCTATCACAAGGGATAACCTGAATACTTTAAAATAGTATGAGAGCCCACTGCAAATCTTGACCGTCATTGATAACGAAATGAAATGTGCTCCAAAGGCATGTAACAACATTGTACTTTACCAAATTACACCTGTGCCAATCCCTATCCTGAGCAAAGTGGTTAAAAAAAAAAATTTATATTCAAAAAATCACATAAGACAAGACAGCGACAATTGTGTTTTCCCTGAAAATTACAATCCTAATTCATTGTGAACCTGAATTTCTAATATTTTTACCTATCTTTTAAACCATGTTTATGTATGAAAGGAAGAAGGATGGCATTGTATAAACCATTTGCAGAGATAGTCAATAATAATTATAAACTCTTATTTTTTTAAACCATAATCATAGTAGTTTTTTTGTCGTTTCTATGGCAACCTGTAAAAATGAAAACAAATAAATTTTTAAATCAGTAAACATTTATTCATATTTTTAATGATTTTTATCTACTAATCGTGGATAGATGTTTTTGTGCGATGTTAAGAGGAAGAAAATGTTTCTCTTTAACGATATATATCAAGATATATTTGAATATTATTTTCTGGAAAACTTTATGGGCAAACAAAATTAGCGCTGTCATGTCTTATGTGATTTTTTTAATATAAAATAATTTTTTAAAGCCACTTTACTCAGGATTGGGATTGGCACAGGTGCCATTTGGTAAAGTACAATGTTTTTCCATGCTTTTGGGGTATATTTCAGATGACGGTAAAAATTTGCAGTGGGCTCTTGGGCTAAAAGTATTGTGGTGCTGCGGCTTCCCAAATATGTGGACAACATTCAAGATTAGCTTTTTTTTGGTCTATAAATAGCGACATGTTATATTGCAAAAATACTTTCTTTTCCCAATAAAGAATCCCACTATTTTATTGATTATAACGAAAGCAAACAAAACTTTCCACTTAAGTTTTATCTTGATGAGCTTTTATCTTTTGTAGGAACTTCTAAGCGATGAACTCAACACAGATATTAGTAAATGCAAACCAAATAAATGTAAATCTAAATAAAAATCGAAGTCTAAAATTTCCATTAAATATTACTGACCACAACTTGGAATAAACAAATAATTCCGAATGATTCTAAGAGCTATATAATAAAAATATTTTCATTTTCAGTTTTAAATAAACTGATAAGTATTTACAAATTGTCTCGTTTTTTAAACTTTGCTGGGTATTTGAATGTTTTCTACATTTTCTCTTGTTGCTGTTGACTTATTTATTAATTAATTTGTTGTGGGAAATTAGGGATAATAATAAGCTAAAGAAGAAACGAAACAAAAACACAAAGAGAGGTTTGAAAAATGTAAGGATTTGTTACAATTGAAAATAAAATTATCCCTAATAAAGTGCTACAATAAATAATAAACATGTCTCTCTTTCAACTATACCTGAAACATAATTAATCTTAAGAGGTAAATCCTGAAATTCTTCTAAACAATCGCATAATTTGTTCATAAACCACACTACAGGCAACAACTTTGACATGTTTGAATGTGAAATGTAACAAACTAGACAGTAGTTCCAACATACCAATGTACAGGGCAGTGGTGGTTTGTGGTTAAAGACATTCGATGTTCAGCGAGATTTTGCCTCCCCCTCTCAGCTTTTATTCATCAAATATGTTTATACATTAATTCTATTCTGCGGTTATTTTTAGCAGCAAACTTATACTTATACGCGTTAGTAAAAAAATCTGTTTTTGTTTATTAACTTATAAACTACATCCATGTCTTTCATATACAATGCAAATATGCGCTGGCGAATTAAAACAAACTAATTATCTAGAAAACCGCAGCGCATGGATCTGGTAAAAATGCAGCCCAAACACTACGTGTCTCGGCGTTACTTTTTAGAGAGCCGCGGAGGTGAGACGATGAAATGAGCACAAGTGGCCCAAGCCGCGCACAGGCCGTCCCGAAGCGACCTTGTTAAGAGATGAATATGACCTGACGCTTATGTCCGCTTTGAACTTATTCTTAACTATGAACTGACAGTAGCATACATTCGCGCGCCATATTTAATAATAAAAATTAATGAGATTATCATAAAATGTATTTGACATATATTTTAAAATGTTTAAAATAATTTCTTTAAAATGTAGATGAGATACTCGCATTTCTTGGCAGTTCTGAAGCTCTACAGAACTTAGCATCAGCCGCCACTGGTACATGATAAAGTACAAAAATATATTAAACTAGTGTGGAGACAGCAAATTCGATAAATCATCGTTGAAATAAAAAGCTGTTTTGGAAATCCAACTGTTAAAAATAATTCAACTTTTTTAATTTGATCTAATTTTTTTTTTGAAATCTAATTAGATTTACCTCATACTTACATACATACATACTTATCTGAACGTTTACATCATCGAGAATTTACCTAAATAGAACCCCGTTATTTATAGCCTTATCTTTATTGGTACAAAAATTTTATAGCTTTGAAAGAAAACATTTATTAAAAGTATATCTTTTTGTAGAAATATCTATTTAGTAATGTGCGAAAAATAATCTACGGTATTCAAATATTTACATAAAACACTGCCCAAAAAAATAAAAATAAAAAAAAACATACTTGTTTAATACAAAAATATAAGCATTATGTTTTACACACATCAATCTTTGTTCATCCTTCAGATCCCCATGTCTTAGACACATAGGCTACAAGACCACAAAGCCCTCCCTCAAGGCTGGGCCTTTATAATGTAGGATGATTTGGACTCATACAAAATTAAGGCGTAATAAGTATGGCGATCGCGCTGGTCATACAAGTAAAAGTAGTTCTTTAATCCCAATCCAATTGTAAGAAAAAATTATAATAATTTAAACTTTTACCAAAGTGGCAAAAACGATATTTTTATACAACTCTATCCAGTGTTACAATTAAAAAAAATGTCACTATAGAAATATTGTCACTTATACATTTCAAATTGAAACTTTTAAGAACGTCCAATTATATATGATAAAAATTTAGTTTTTTATGCAATTTTAACTGGGTTTATAGAAAAAAAGCTTTTCAAATAGCTCTACTCGTTTTTGAAATCTTCCTTTACTACAAAATAAAATTAGACTTGTAACACTGCATCATAAAAAATAACTATTAACACGCGATTCAAAATGAAATTTTTATACTAATGATTCAGTAGGGAACAAGACGTAAATCAATTTTTTTAAAAGCTGCATCAACCAACTATATTTATCTGCTACCGCTAAAGCCGTATATATAGATTTTACTTCTAATCCATAAAAAAATAAGTCTACATTTTTTAGGAATTGCATGACATTTTTAAATAGTCTGAAAAAGCTGTGGAAAAAATGTTAAAAAGAATATGAGAAATCTTCTTAATTTTTTCAAAATTTTGCAACTTTGTACATATTTCTTTCTTTAAAAATATATTTGGTAGTAGGTGGATTTTCTTATTTTTAATTTTTGTTAATTGTATAAAAAATGTGCATGTTCATAAAAAACATATAATAAAAAGATAAAAGAGTGACACTAAACTTCATCATAATTATTTGCTTAATTTAGGAATCATGTGATTTAAAAATACATTTCTGAAGTCACAGGTACCTACCTACTCTAAGAATCTTTTTACACATGGTTTCAGATACATTTGAGTTATTAATGGAAATTCAGTCTGTTGACCTTCTCTTTGCTCTAATAATATCTAATGTCTTGCAATGTTAAATGTTTCACTCATTTAACATTCAGATCACTGAAAATATGTAGATATTTTAATTACAACAAAAAATATACCTTTCAATACCTACTTATGTGCTTCTGGATTTCTGCTACAAACATCTGCAATGTTTTCACCTTATTTTAATATAAAGTTAAAAAAAAATAAAAAAAGAACTTTAAGGTCATTAACAGAGTTACCTACAGTAGGCAATGAAAAGTCTGTATATGTTATAAAATGTATAAAAAACTCACCTAAACCCATTTTGCAGAAAATTGCAGCTGCATCTGGAGGCGTAATTTTAGCATGAGTTGCAGAAGGTTTCTTTTCTTCCACCTTTTTCGTTGTCTTTTCTGGTTCTGGTTTTTTCTCAAGGTCCAGTTTTTTCTCCGGTTCTTGTTTTTTTTCAACAGGCGGTATAAAAGGTGGTGGATCAATTACATGTTTTACAGGTTCATGTGGGATTTCTGGACTTAATTCTGGAACTGTCGTAGCTGGTTTACTAGGTAGATGTGATTCTAAGATATCACCAAAGGCATCAGTTCTAAACTCATCTTTAGGATGAATCGGTTTGTGGTCTTCAAAATCCAAAAATTCATCAACAATTTTTTTGGAAGGTTCACTTACTTTTTCTGCTTCTATTAAATTGAAGGAAGACTGTTTGCTGTGCCCAATATCGAATGCGGGGCTAGGATTTGGGGTAGAATCGCGTAGAAAATTCTCCAATTTATCTGGCCCTTCTCCTTTGCCGAGGAAATCGTCTTCTAGTAAACTTCTATTCATTTTTTCTGGAATTATTGGATTAGACAAGAAATCGGAAGAACCGGTGTGATGACTCACTGCGGTTTTGGGTGTGATATCGATTTCATGGACAGTTCCTGGTGCTGTCACCTCTTTGTTTGGTTTTAAACCCAACAAATCCTGTAAAGGACTCGAATCGTGTCCTAAATGTTCAAAATCGTCCACTGAATCCACTTCTCTTTTAATGTCAAATAAATCTTCGATCGGTTTTTTTGTTTCTGCCATTTCTAACGAAAAATTTTGAAGCACCGGCTACGTCTTAATACTAAAATATTAGATTCCTTCGTCCTTCTTTGCCACTAAACAACGTAAACTAAATTCGATTAATTCGAACTCGGCTCCAAACTTGAAACTCCCCAAAAATGTCAGATTCTAATGTCAAAATACTAGAATTTGATTCGCTGTTTGTTTAACATAGAACATAATAAGGAGAAATTTCAAGAAGAGGGAATTCCCTTTATGAGTAATATTTTTAAGATCCAATTGGCTCGAGTGTGACGCGATTATCAAATTCACAAACACTAAAATTCTGTGAAGCGAATGTGAATTCACCATCGCATGCCGATTGTCACTGTCAAATCTCAGATATTTATGGAAATGTATAACCACCCGAAGGTAGTTTTAATAACTTATAGCTGTCATAAAAACGGTGTAAAGAATGTTGAGTTGATAACAGATTAAATTTCACTAATCAATATATTTTTTTCAAATCTTGAAGGTAATAACAGTACTTGTTTTAGGAAAAAATACTTTTAATGTTAAAAAAATACAGACTAAAAAATCTAAAACAAGGGTAATTAAAAATTACGAACAAAATAATAAAATAAAAAATGTTTTTAGTTCTGTAAATTTTTTTGAGGATTTTGGACATTTTATGTTATAGATTAATATGATCTAGGTACATCACATAATTTTGTTAAAATAATATCGAATTATCTTTCTTGTTACATTTAGTTGCATATATAGCATGATAATACATAGTTATCTCTTTTCATATTTTTTGTCAACCATTATATCGACACCTCATAGGCCAAATGGCCTATTTGTTCCAATGGCGTAAAAAATAGGGGGATAAAAGTTGCCACTAATCCTGATAGCGTGCTATGGTTAAATTTTTCAAAATTTAGTTTAAATCAAAATATTACTTTACTTAAATTTGAAAAAAAAAAATATTTAAAGGCGTTTTTGATTTATGGCAAATTATTAATTTTAATCTCGGCTTCCTGTATTTCGGCAACTAAGCTCTTTAAGGGTTCTTGTTCCTATTCGCTAATTGCGAAGTCTTGGTAGGGGAGGCGAAAGCGATATTAGCGTAAACTGCGGATTCGAGCATTTTAGGGCGATATTTTTTAAAAATATATTAATAAATAAATAAATAAATAAATATTTTCACTTGTGTTATAAATTCACATACTATTAAAACCAAAAAATATATTTTTTAATTACGAATTCTATTAAAAATGATAGTCAATATACACAATATCGTCCTTTAGTTCATACTTCAGTTAGCGCTGCTATCACGCACGGTGCGAATATCAAAATTATCAAAATTAATCAGTTATCGAGAACTCTCTGCGTTAGACTGGGTAGAGCGTTGTCGGTTGAATATAGTTACACCCTGTATAACAAAACCTTTAGTTTTTTTATGACCAAACACCAAACTGTTGGAATTTCTTAGTTATCAAAATGTAAAGAGATCGGTATTATAGACACATCACTTCTATATTTTACGTCACACATAGACCCATAGTACACAAAATACTGTAAAAGTATCAAACTGGGTGTTCTGTGAAAAGTATTATTTAGGAATCAAACAGCCTACACAAAGTGCTTAATTATCTTATTATTATAGAAAATACAATAGTCAATATAAATAGCTGATGTGAATGTTTACAGGTATCTATTTTTTGTTTTAATCATCTTCAAAATTTTTCCTAATGAAATTTTCAGTCCAAATGGAACGGAGTCTACATTCGGATGGGTTAGAAAAACCATCCCTGTGGAATACCTCGTCAGGAGAATCTACAAGAAATGTTTTGGAAATGAACAATGAAAATTTGGTGTTCCAACAAAATGATTTGTTTCCCTCTGCGTTTCCTATTATGGCAGATATCAGGAGGCAAGGCAAACTGTGTGATGTTGTCTTGAAAGTAAGTTATTTTGATTACAATAATACTTTTCTAAAATTTCTAGTGTTTTAGGTTGAAGGTCAATTCTTTAGTGCTCACAAAATAGTTTTAGCATCTACCATTCCATATTTTCAAGCAATGTTTATGAATGATATGATTGAATCTCGTAATAAGGAAATAGAAATTAAATGTATTGATGCCATGTATGTTTAAAAAAACAAAGTCTCCTCCTATACATCTAACAAATGTTAATATTTTAGGGCCCTTGAAGCTTTAGTTAATTTTGCTTATATTGGAAAAGTAACATTGGACAAAAATAATGTACAGAGTATTATGATAGGAGCTTCTTATTTACAGTTAAATAAAGTTAGAGATGCATGTGCCAACTATTTATTACAAAGGTGAGTTTTATCTTCTGTTCTTTTAGGTATGCATTAGTATCCTGTAGTCAGTTGTGAGACAACTCTTTAATAAAACTTGGATGATGAAAATTATTGTCTGTTTTAACATTTTAGATTTTATTAGTTTGTTTATAAAGAAATAAAACACATTTTGTGCTGACCTGCCATCTTTAATTTGGTAATTTAATCAATACACTCAATCTGGAAAAAACAGTACTTTGTTGGGATGTTGTGAATATACTTATTCTGCCATGCTTAGCTAAAACTTCCTAACAAAATTTCAGTTTGTGAGTTAAAGGCATATTTGTGATGCAGACATGCATCTACAATGTTTTTCTACCTAACTAAAATATAAAGATTTAAAGTACTTGTTTCAAACATTCAATTTTGTCCTAATATTTAGGTAGTGGACAATATGAAAACAAAATCATTAATATCTCAAAACTTTCCTCATGACAGATAGGACATTTTAGCTAAGCAGGCAGTATTATGTACTAAAGAAACCTTTACCCAGAGGGAGATTCAAAAAATGAATGAATTTTAAAAAAAATACTAAGTATTTCCATTTTTGATTCGATATTTTGAATCTCCCTGTAGATATCAAAGGTTTGTTGGCACAACTTTTGTCTAATTTAACCAACTACCTATCTGTTACCATTTATGAAACAGTAATACTGTCAATATGAAATAGTAGGGACCCTGTATAGATTATTTTCACTATTGTCATTTAAACATTAATAATAAGTTGGTTACATATAAGGGGTAAACCGCTGGTGTATTATGGTGTACTATTTGTATATTTCATGTACTATCTTACTTGTACTATTTTGTACTAATTGTGTAGGGTTACTCATATTGCAGCCAAGCTGGCCCCGGAGAACATACACAACCTTTTTTTTAGGTCATCAACCTAACCTGAGACTTTTTTAACTCATCAACCTAATTTTTTAATGTTTGTGTACTATTTATGTACAATTTTGTACTATTTGCATAATGTGTGTACAGTACTATTTGTGTACTATTTCTGTAGTATTTGGGGCACAATGTGTACTAGTGCACAACATTTTTCCAGAGGTTTACCCCTCAATTACATACTTTTAAACTGCTTTTTTAATACTTGAAAACATTATTAAAAAAAAAATCACCAAAAACGTATATGTCAAATTTAATGACATAATGGTGTTTTTTTTTTTTTTCATTGGTTTTGACTTCGACAGCTTAGGTCATTAGCCTCGTGTTCTATGTAGGTTATGGATTGTACTAGTAATATAATACTCCATAGTGCAGGAGGCAGGAGTGCTAGCACAGCTTAACAATACAGCTAAAACACTCTCTTGGCGGCAACGGTTTGCGTCGATTTCGTCGCGCATCGCTTAAGCTCCGCCTTCGAAGGGAAAAGACGGTTTTGGCGTTCAGAAGCGTACTTAGGCAAGGTGTTGAGTCGTGCGTATAATTTCGTTGATTGTATAATTTCGTGGAGCCTATAATTTCGTTGATTTTGTTTGAGTTAAAGGTACTGTTATTATTTTGGTGACTCTTTAGCTGTGAGTAGAATGAGTTTGTGCAGTCAAAAGCTGTTTTAATAAGGGTTATACCTGCAAGAAAACATTCTTTAGTTTTCCCAAGGACCCAAACCGATAAGTACTACATTATAAGAAATTTTCATTGTTAAAAATATAATTTATACAGGGTGTCTCATTAGTGCGTTATTGTTCATTATTTTGTTGTAGACACGCAAGAAAGTTTTAAATAAAAGTTATATGGATTTGAAAAATACCTACATATTTTAAAAATATCTTTGGATATACAGGGTGTCACGTTTTTGCCTGGAAAATTAAAATGTATGTTTTTTAAATGGAACACCTTGTATTTTATTTTATGATGAAATTATTAACACCCTAAATTATTGTAAAGACGAATTGCTACAGAAAAATTTTATCAGGAATGTGTGTGGTTACCTTTTAATAAAAGCCTTGCGGATCCACTCCTGCGATACCTGTCTTAAATATAACAAAGATCACGTTGAATTAGACGATTTTTCTTTTTATTGCTTTTAAAAGGCATATGATAACGCCAATTCAGATACATTTGGAAATCTGCAACTGTCAAATGATGAATTTGTAGAACTAATATTCAATATTGAAAAGATATTTTAAAATAATTTTGAAGAATTGGCTACAAAAAATAACATTGGTACCACACTTTTAGAATTAATTAACCCAATACCCTTTAGTCATCCATGCTAACGTTTTCCAAAAGAATAACTTATTTTATTGTATGTTTAATCTCAATAACTAAAAAATATACTGACAATTAGTTTGACAGAATTGTCATTTATTTAAAATTTTAAAAATAATAGCAGTCGGTTGATCAAAATATGAACGGTGATTGGCGAATTTATTTTTTTTTTGCAGTGTTCTCACTACCTAGAATGGATATGAAATATATTCGTTCAATTGAAGGCAATAGCATACTTTTTCGTTTTGTAATCTGTGCATGGATATTAGCCAATCTACGCACATACTACAAAACGAAAAATTATGTTATTGCGTTCAACTACGAATATATTTCATATCCATTTTAGGTAGTGAGAACACTTTAACAAAATTAAATCTACAAATCACAGTTCATATTTTGGTCACCCAACTCCTATTATTTAAAATTTTTTAAATAAGTGATAATTCTGTTAAACTAATTGTCAATATATATTTTAGTTATTGATATTAAATATACATTAAAATTTTTGTGTAGACTCGATAAATAATAGCATTTTTGTTTTTATTATGTCCACATTTAAAAAAAAAAAAATTTTAATCAAACTACATGATACTAATTTAATTACGAGTATTAAAACTAAAGTCCTGAAAGTTTCGGTGAAGATGAGGACAGAACATCTGCCTTCCATGCGAAAAGTTCGGGATCGAATCTAGGCCGAGGACTAATTAATTTTTCATGTTTATTTTATTTTATAAATTAGTCAACTTCGTAAATTATTTTAAAATTAGTTATTTTGTCTAAATAACCTAAAATAATTTTTTAAATTTGTAGATTTTCGTTAGTGGGTCGTAGAAAAAATATACTGACCATATCGAGTGGATTGTTCATATCACAATCAGACAATTGAGTACTCCGCCTACGACGTCGTGCTCAAACTTCGTCTTTGTGTGATATGGCTATCATATCCACCCTTGTTGAACAAACTACAATTTATTTGTTTTCTTGGTTTAAGTTTTACATCAGAAATAAGAACTAAATTAATTTACTTTTCAAGTTTTCTTGTAAAAATCGATATTACTTTCTCCAAGTACAAATTTAGTACCTACCTCAAATAAGTACTAATTATGTAATATTGTGTAATATTGTAATTCAAATTTCACATTACTATAAAGTTTCAAAATTCCCTACTTCGGTATGGTCAGATAAAAATTGAATATATTATATTAATAAAAACTGTTAAAGTATTACTTCTACAAATCTGTATTTCAATTAATAAGAATACATCTAAATATAACCAATATTGTTAAAATAAAAGCACAAATTCTTTATAATTCCAAAATACCATAGAGTTCCCAGACCTTAGTCGAAGCATTCGTTTATCTAGGTATAAACCCTTTGCGCGAAGAGTAACACTTGCCAGAGACACGGGGTACCACTTGATTTGCATCCACGAGCGTGACACATTTCTTTAACAATTGAAGCCCTTGGTGTAAAAAGGATCCAAGTCACAATTTGTCGTGAAGTGACTGTTTTAGCTCAAAACATTTGTTAACGAGGATTTTACTAGCCACATACAAATTATTTTACCTCTAATCCGAAAGATGTGCTATTTTTCGTAATATTTATATTTAAATAATTTTTTTAATTATATTTGACAGATTTAAAACAAATTAACAATTTAATTTCCCAAAACTTACTTAACATGGCATGTAACCAACCTTATTACGTCAAGGTTTTCAATTTTTTCAATAATAAAAAAATTGCTTAATCCGGGCCCGACTTTTCCCTTTAATCTAACAGAGATAGCACCATTCCGTCTTGCTTGGTTCTCGACCGCCAGATCAAAGACGCCGACACGGAGTTGTGGAGCTGTATTGTATAAGCTGTGGTGCTAGTACTCTAATACTACTGCACCCCTACAGACAGGCCTTGTTACTGTTTCCCAGCACCTTTAATTAGAACCCAACAGTAAATGGTCGGAGTGGATAGAATGGTTTGTTTTCATTAAAAGTTAACTGTTAGTGGAATACAAATTATGTCACACTAATTTAGTGTTGGTGATCTAACGACAGTGGATGGGGCGCTATTAATGACCTTGCTGGCGTGTTTTTAATGTATGATGTTACCTTTCCAAATACAGAAATATTATGTACATTTATAGAATTCATCCTCAGAACGCCCTAGGATTCAGGCATTTTGCAGATTCGCTAGGTTGTTCCACTCTTGCAGATTCTGCAGAAAAATATATTGAATCCTATTTCCACGAAGTTTCACAACATGAAGAATATTTAAATTTATCTGTAGACGAAATCAAAGAATTGCTGACTAAAAATGATCTCAGAGTAGATAGGTAAGCAAATTTAAAGTCATTTTAATTTAATTAACAAAATGAATTTGTTCTTGTTTTATTTAGTGAAGAGCAAGTTTTTGAAGCTTGCATGAGATGGGTAAAGCATGACGTTGTAATGAGGAAGGACCATTTACCTGAGTTATTATCACTTGTACGGTTGCCATTGCTCTCACCTTTATATATAACAGATCGAGTAAGAAATGAGGATCAAATTAGATATTCCATACAGTGTCGGTAAGTATATTTGAGTTTCTTCTAAAAATATTGTATTATTGTAAAAGAAAATAAAAAACAATTTGATGAAATATTATTATGGATCTTGCTATTCAAAAAATATCCTGGTTTTTTAGAGATCTTGTTGACGAAGCATTAACATTTCATTTAATTCCTGAACGACGAGCGTTGATACAGAGTTTCCGGACGGAACCTAGAGTGTGTGATATTAAAGGCCATATTTACGTAGTAGGTGGACTCAATAAACATGGAGACTCTTTATCCACGGTAGAATATTATGATCCGAAAAAAGACAAATGGAATATGGCTCCTCCCATGTCAATGATGAGGTCGAGATTAGGCGTGGCTGTGATTAAAAGCAAATTGTTTGCTTTTGGAGGTTATAACGGAAAGGATAGGCTGTCGAGTGTTGAAGTTTTTGATGCCATAAGGAACGAGTGGGCTACAGTGGCTCCCATGATCTGTAAACGAAGGTAGAAATTAATCAGTAGGTTTTTGAAAATCAAATAAGATATATTTTAATTTATTTTAGTGCTTTAGGAGCTACTGCATTAGGAGATATAATATATGTCTGCGGGGGATATGATGGTTTGACATCATTAAATTCTGTGGAAAGGTACCATCCGAGTACAAATTCTTGGTGTTCTTTAGCACCTATGAACAAATCCAGAAGCGCTGGTGCAGTTATTGCTTGTCAAGGTGATTTTCTAAAATTTTAAATAACAGCATTACTATATTTCTAAAATTTTGTCTGTTCCTTTTTTGAATAAAGGGTCTGTTATTATAATTACTATATAGGTTACATCTATGCTCTTGGTGGTCATGATGGTTTATCAATATTTGATTCTGTGGAAAGATATAACCCTACTACTAATATGTGGTCTGAAGCACCTCCAATGCTTACGAAAAGGTCAGTAAACATCCTCTTAAGAATCTGGAGTAATTTTTACATTGTATGAACCCCTCCTCTTTGGTAGCTTTTCTTTTCTAATGAGTAGACATATAACTTTTATAATGAGTAGGCATATAACTTTTATAATAGACTGTTTTGTTAAATTGTAAACATTTTCCAATCTAGGTGCAGACTCGGAGTTGCAATGTTAGGAGGAAAATTATACGCTTGTGGTGGATATGATGGAAGTTCTTTCCTTCAGACAGTTGAAATGTTTGACCCGTCTACAAACAAGTAAGATTTAGTTTTTTAATATTTAAAGTTTGTCCTCATTTTTTGTGAAATCTGCCATAGTTTGGTTTTTGCTATTAAGTGATGTGGATTTTCCTCACATTTTAATGTAATACATGTTCAACAGAATTTATAAATTGTATTTGTATTAGGATTTATTTAAGTTTCTTTTGGGTAAAGGTAAGAAATGTCCACATTTGAGCAGTTGGATACCCTGCTTCATTAAATTTCTTTTTATATGGGATTGTTAAATCACCTGCATGAAGAACTAGATTAGGACAAGGTACAACTTTAGATATATAATTAATAAATATTAAAAATGGGATGGGTTCTGGAAGTATTCCATAATAATTAATGAACCTGCAAGCAGTTGCCTAACCTCTTAATTCAAAAAATTGTATCCTTTCAGATAATAAGATTTTATAAATAAGAATCAAACCTTTTTTTTTTAATTTCAGATGGGTGTACGTAGCACCTATGAACGCTCAACGTAGTAGAGTGGCACTGACAGCGAATATGGGAAAGTTGTGGGCTGTGGGTGGCTATGATGGTATCTCAAATCTTGTAACTGTTGAAGTATATGATCCAAAAACTGACAAATGGATTTATGCAGCAGAAATGATTGCACATGAAGGTGGTGTTGGTTTGGGGGTTATTTCAATACCCTAATTATGTTTAAGGTGGCGATTATCTAAGAAATGTATTAAATGTTTGTTTAGGCTCGTCTATGCTTCTTGAAAGATCTGACTTCTCCAGTTTCTCGAATTTTAAGTTCTTTTCTGTTGTATTAAATTGAATAGGATTTATTTTAATTTCCAAAACTGCGTTTCATTCACTTTTAAATGCAGTAGTATACATAAATTAATGCAAATTTAATATATTTGTTAAAAAATCGTCATCTTATATTTGAAACAGATGTGTTGTGATGTATTTATGACTGTGTATTCCTAACGATGAAAAATTGATCAAGATGTTTAAATAAATAGTTTTAAATTTTAAATGCTCCTTTTAATATACCTATTTGTACACAGAGATATAACCATTCATTGATAGAATATAATATTCACGATACCAAGATTTAAAGATTAATTTGACCTCCACTTGTGGGTCCACGGCGACGATAGAAGTAAGAGAGAGGATAAAGAGAACGATTTTACGCCGATACAACTTTTTTTTATCATTAAATAAATGTGTAAGACATGGTACGCTTATAATTAACAATGTAGATATCCATGCCGGTGTAAGCCCTGTTGCCACTTCCAAATTAACATTACTAGG
Source organism: Psylliodes chrysocephalus (assembly GCA_927349885.1). Classification (NCBI taxonomy): domain Eukaryota; kingdom Metazoa; phylum Arthropoda; class Insecta; order Coleoptera; family Chrysomelidae; genus Psylliodes; species Psylliodes chrysocephalus. The sequence continues at coordinate 20,017,305 of OV651820.1, forward strand.
TTTTGGATTGAAAATTGTTACATCTAATTTAGTGAAATTACATCTAATTTAGTTAAATTTGATATAACTAATGATTAAAAATCTTTTTGGCTTCAGTTGCAATAAAATAGGTTGAATTATTTAAGCTTTTTAATATTTGTAAATAATTTTGCAAACAAAACGAGAATGAAATAGGCATATGACAACAGCGGATATTATACCCTCCTGTGTCCCTTAGAATATGTCTTATTCAGGACCGCACGATATTTGTTAGTAGTTACATCTGTTATCTCTTTATGTACATCATCATCCATAGGATAACCCAGTGGAATTGATATTAGATTATTTTGTGGTACTCAGACAATATATCAAAGAATTTTGAAGTGAGAATTCCGTGACTTCGAAACTTTAACCCCTCGCCCAGCCACGAGCTCGAAATTGGTATGGCATAGTTGTTACAAATTTTAATTATTTTCAGTTTTCTTGCTGAATATTGTTGCCATATAAATAGGCCGGGCTGGGTGTAAGCAGTAAAGAGAACTTGTTAGAAGAATTGCTGTTCATTTTTAAACATAGCTGATGTTAAGAAAAACTAAATAAGGCTAATGGGGTTTAAAATAAAATGCACACGATTTTTATTATTATAAAATTGTGTTATAGAATAAATATATTGTAATCCTTAAAAAATTTGGAATTGCTTACCTGATAATAATCTCCCTATAATTCACCCCTTATAAGTGAATTTTAACCTTGAAGCTAAATAACGAGCTTGTGCAAGGAAGGGATGTATATTATTATTTGCTGTATTACTGACAGATGATCGATGGTCCATTTGGTGCACGTTATTAGTGTCAGCTCTGCGTGCTTTATTTATAGGCACAACACGACAAATAAACAATCTTTCTACTTTTTGTTTAACAAAAATTATCAATGCAGAGTGAACCCCAAATATTGTCACTATTGGTCCTGAATGTCACCTGACTTATGCTGAACAGAATTATTAATAAACTTGCACCAACCTATTATTATTGTTCATTTTTGTAAATTATACAGGGTGTTTTTAAATATCTACAGGGTGTTGAAATTTTAAGATATTTGTTTTTTCTTTACAGCTGTAGTTTCCACGTTATGGTTATTTAGGTTTTTTTGTACTGTAATAAATAATCATCCTAGCTTTAATTTTTAATAGCCAGTGGCGAATAAACTAAAATTTTCACCTTTCATTTAACGAATTACAGAAAACACACAGACACCAAAAAATTTCAAATTCATTTTGTATTTTCGAATCTACAAGCAACCCAGCACAACTTAGATCCCACATTTGAACTAAATCAAAAACTACAGGAGTTACAAACAAACAATCTTGAAAGCTCATTAATGACATTTTATTGATGAAATAAGCCAAAGAATTACCTCATTTGATATTAAGTCTAAAATCACATAACAAGTGTAAACCTAAGAGCATTGGCAACATTGCTTAAATAACCAATTTTTGCTTTCCGTAGCTGTTCGAGGGGAAACGAGGTATTACGAAGGACCTTTAAATGGGTATATATTCTTTGTAAACTTTTGCATTTGGTGTGGGTAATTTGTAACTTGCGATAATAATTTATCAATTTTATCTTTATCTAAAACTATGCAAATGAAAAGACAAAAACAACAGACAATGGTTTAAAGAGAATTTTATTGATATAATGTATTTAACATCTATTACATACAGACATATCTCTCTACAATATTTAAATGTAATGTAGCAGAAAATAGTTCCAAGCAAGAAATAAAAATGTAAACCAAAAGTTCCCAAAAAACGTGTGCATTTATATCAACTGTTTAAACTTGCCCAGTATCATTAGAACTCTCCGCCATTGCAAAAAAAACCAAACTCAAAATTAAACCAAAACTATAATTTGGTCTAAAATTAAACCGAAAAACTGCTACTCTTATTAATATTATCTTAATTTTTTAAGCGTTGTGTTACGATTTTGCGCCCACTGAATGTCAATACTGGGCATCTAACGGATCAGGTTCGATAATTACAAAGAAATTCCTTCAAACTAGCTACTGATTTCTTTAAAAAAACGAACCTACATAGATATTGCGTGATTTATTATTACGAAAAATGTATTTGCCAAAATGTCAAACTTGTCGATCTGTGCTATCAATGTTCATAGATAATTATGTAGTAATTTTTATTAATCAATAAATTTGTATTGAGTAATCCTGAGATGTTAACGTTTTAACAACGTTCATTGGTGTTATTCCAGAAACTAAGATGTTTCTATACCATAACAGTTTTGACGGGTATCTAACTGCATCAAACTACATTTTTGGTAATGACAAAAACACGCATACAGCAGACAATTAAAAATATAGATTTATATTAAAAATAAAATCACAAAAAATTAAAGTCCCAGAATAGATAGTTATAACCATTAGAAATTTGGTCACAATTATATTATTTATATTTATATATATATATTCTATTATCACTCCTAAGATCATTCGACAAACTCGATGTTTTCAACAAGAGATGCCTCTTTTCTCATCAATAGCTTCGAAATACTTTCATAAAGCACATACTCGAAAATTTCCTAGCAATTCCAGATTATAAATACAAAAATTCTCAGTACTTTCGATAAGTTTCTTTTTTTTGTTTCTAAAATTACACAATGGTAGCTTAAAGAAATAATACAATGTTAATTTAAATCGTTGACCGTCCTACATATAAATACAAGCACGAAATTAGGTTTGTTTTTTGTTTGTTTAGTTTGTAGTAAAAGTGCTCCAGTGCAGTATATCTATTTTCGGACAAATCAACGTGACTAAGGTACGTCTTTCTGTGTAGATGATTCAATTCAAGTGGAAACCTTTTTCTTTCGTAGCTGCTAGGAGTCTTTGCCTTAATATATCCTCTGTAGGATAATCCGGTAGTTTTAAGTAGTGTACGCACGTGTTGACGGAGGGATAGGAACCTTCTCCGGCATCGACTTTACGTACTATTGTGAGCCTTGGATACAGGTTGGCCAGGCCGCCTGGTGGTAGAGAGCTGCAGCCAGTAGTGAATTGCAAGAAGGCTTTCCTTTCTTCTGACGTCATATTTACAAGCACGTTTACAAATCTCAAGAAACCAGGACTGAAACAAAATAAATTAACTATATAAATATAGAGACAAATTAATAAATATAATTAGATTAGGGCATTATTTCTTTTACACTATAACAACATTCTGGAAGTTCTCAAACTCACGTCATTCGTATCATATTAGCATAATATGTAGTTAGTCAAAAGTGATAACTATTTTAACTTTTCAATTAAATCATGCAGTTACTGATTTCGTTTCAACTCATTTTGTGATCAATTAAAAAGTACGCTGCAACATATTATGTTTGACAACCTTGTGAAACCCGAGTATCAGAAACCTATCTTACATTGCCATATCCTTCTGAGGTTGTCTGTCTCTCACAGATTTCTATGAAACAAAACGAGAAAGTCAGTTAACTAAAAAGCACAATATAGTGCAATATATTCCGTTCAACACTCCTACGCTCTGATATCCGTTAGAGCAGGTAAAACCCGTTTTGTTTTTTAATTATTAACTTCATAATTTAAAATATTTATTTGCAAATGGATGAGAGCATACCAGTAACACTGTAAAAAGAGTGAAACGGTCCAATTTTCCTCCAGGTGAACGTACAATGATAAAAAACATCTATTTCGCAATTTTGAATAAAATGTATTCTGAATTTACAAGAATTTCAGTATCTACAGAAAGTTTTAAAAGAAAACAAATTAGAAAACGAAAAATGAAAATCGAAAGCAAGGCTGATAAGATGTAGAAAGTAGTAGCATTTATATATAGTTGAATATTGTGCTTCAATCTATTTACAGATGAATCAAATATAAGATTATCCAGAGAGTTTGCCAATCTTAAGTATCCAAGGAATACAACAACTGTTAAAAGTATTATCAAGTCTATAAAAATATATAATCTTTGTGATATTGTATTAGAAGAAGGATCAAAAAGATTAATTTTTGATAGAATTTCAGGACAATCATATCTTCCATTAACAATATTAAAAAAATCAGCAGGTCTCTATGTTTTCTTGTGGTTTCCAGAGAAGGTATCTTTAAAAACTGCTCCATTGCTGTATAATCATAAAAAAATTTGTAATTTAAAGGCTATGTACTAAGAAAATTGTTTTGAACATGACTGATTTGAATTTTTATAAATTATATTCCCAAAGTAACCAACTACATATCTTTAAACTTTAAACTATTTTTTATGACATGCAAACAATATTAAAAAAAAAAAAAATATATAGCAATCACTAATTTGGTGCACGTGTCCTTATGAAGAGACGAAATTATGCGTGAATTTTTTTAAAATAAGCCTATTAAAAATATTTTAAAAGCAATGGGGCATGTTCAAAAATTTTGAAATTTTTTTTATGAATAGTAGAGTTAAAAATAAAACTACATTTTTTTTATTTTTTTTTTATCTATTCATTTGCCGGAGTTATGAATTTTTTAAAAATTTATGACGTCACCGGGAATAGACCAATAGGAGCTAGCGCACAACGTTGCCGGCTAGAAGGTTTACGAGAAGTGATGTACGTTCGTTTGTGTACTCCTTCTTACTTTTAGACTTCTAAAACATCGTTAAACAAATATCTTTTAAATATATAATATCAAATGTGTTTTGAAAGTATTATTTCTGTTTAAACTTTTACCATATTTAACGTTTCATTGTTTTCAAAGTCACTTAATAATTCAGAAAATGGCAAAATGGCAGCACTGTGTATGGCAGTGTATGGCATCTGTCATCATAGTGTCTCGATCAAGAATTTATTTGGAATTTGAGTGTTTAATTTTGTACTTTTTATAAATATTATGACTACGAAAAAGTGTTTTGTTCCAGAATGTGATAATGATTCACATTCATTTTCAAAAATATTTATTAGTGTTCCTAGAAATTTGGAAAGAAGAAAATCAACCTTCTACTAGCGATGTTTCTCGTAAACTTTTTAATAAAAATACACCGGATTATCAAGATATAGCAGCAATTTCTGCTAATTGTCCCCTTCAGGAAATTGAAAATTAGGCTACTATAAATTCTTAGGTGAATAACCTAAAAACCCTTCTGGAAGAAAATGCAGAATCTCCTGAAAGTTTTGAAGATACCGAATTTATTCTTCATTTTGTGGAAGAACTAGTGATAAAGAAATAATAGAAAAATGTGGGTATTTAAACAAACTGGTTCCTGGATCCCATATAATGGCAGATAGGGGTTTCAGAATATTCAGCTACTTGAAAACATGGGATGCACTTTAGTAAAGCCACACCTAGTGTATCACAGAATGAAAAAAGTTCTCCAGAAGATGTACAATTAAGTAAAAGAATCGAGAAAAGAATAGCATCTCTAAGAATACATGTGGAAAGAGTTAGTTAATTTAATTTAACATGTTAAAACCACATTCGTGTGTGAGTTTTAAGCAAGTACATTTACTTAGTAATATCTGCATAATTGCTTGTTAACTTACAAGAACCTATTTTGTAAGAGTTGTGACGAAGTCACTAAAATTCCCATTAATTTATTCCATAAATTAATTTCTAAAATTAATTTCCGTCTATGAACATTTTCAAGACCCCCTGTAACTAATGTTTCCATAGAATTACCGTTTTTAAATCTTTACAAGAGCCCTCGTAGTTTAAAACTTTTCAATATCACATTAATGTAAATCGTCTCGTAAAATTGCAATAGTAGTAGATTTTATCAGTAAGCTGATCAATTAACGTTTTTTTTGCAATAACAATTTATTTCCTCTAGGTGGGGCTACCGCCCCACTCCGGCAAAAGTACGAATTCTGATAAAACTAGATGTTTGCGATGTAGGAGACCTTTTTTCCTGCTGTTACCGTGAGTTGGAGAGAAAAAAGTTGCCTTGCTGTGGTGCCGATTATACCGCAAAGCGATTTTGGTGAAAAGTTAATTAAGGTAGGCCTTTTTATTTAAAATTCCGTCTAATAATTCTCCCTGTAACATTCACTTCCGTACTATTAATTACATGAGCTATTCGACCGATATTTTTAATTTCTTAGTGCCTGTCAGGGTAACGAATTGTATTTAAATCCGGGGCGTTAGTGCCCTTCAACCATTTTCGTGTTAACCAAGGGATGATAGTGGTATTCGCTTGCTATCCCTGTCGAGAGTCGCAGCCATTTCTGTTCTGTAGAAGCTATGGATTCCCAGATCTCCACATAAGAGAAACTTGAGGCCGAGTAAATAAAATAAAAATTCTCAAAGTATTGGTCGAATAATACCGCGTTAAGACACCCGTTATTTGGTCTATTGTGCCTAGTAAAATAATATTGCGGGGAGGATATTAGGCGTCGTTTTTACAAAGGCATCCGTCATTTTTTTTTCCTCTCATGAGTGGAGGGTGATACTGTTCACCACCATTGGCCGATTACCGATATTTTTTATTACTGAGAGTAGCTTATTAATTTTTTTTTATTTTTAAAACGTATAGTTTGAATCATATTTAGTTTTATTATTGTAGATTTTTTTTCTTATGGCTAAAGCCGGCCGTTTTCATTAATAGCAAGGAATTTGTGCTAAGGGTGTTAGTGCCCACCGTTTTAATTTTTTTTAAAGGGAAAATTGTTATTTTTATTTTCTTATGGGTATAGTATAGGTCTTAGTTAATTTTACCGTTTTATCATTTTCTGTAAATACAGAGACCTTTTATTTTATCAACATACATAATTCTACATTTATTTTATTACCGTTATTAAACAGATAAATATATACCGATTTCATCCCGTTTATTTTATTTTTAATTATTATTTATTTTGTAAATATATTGTTGATTGAAATTCCTGAGTTTAATTTTGAATTACGCCCTTTGCTTTTTCCGTTTTCAGGGCGTAGTGATTAATAGGTAAAAGTGTAGTGAAAAACTTTATTTACTTTACTACCCCAGTGTAGGTCAACTTAACAGCGAAGGTCTATCCGTTTTATTTTTTTTTATTTGTACCTGGACTCCACTGAGTCTACTGAGGGTGTACTCTACGTGCACCCCAGGGCCGCAGAGCAAACTGCGATATCAAAACTGGCGCCTGAGCAACCCCTATTCGGGAATTACATTCATAGCGCCACAGACTCGCTGAAGCACTGTAGGTGAATCAGGAGACTTGTCACAGAGTAAATATTAATTTAATAAATTTTTTTTGTTTGTTTTTTTAATTTAATTTACCTAATTATCACATTTCAGGGATTATAATGAGTTTTTAAAAAGCCAATGTAATTTTTTATAAAATTTTAACTTTTCGAACAAATCAAAGAGGAATGAGTACCTGTATATGCATAGATTTTTTTGGGACTAAAACTACCAATACAAAGGCACCTATTTACAGCAGTTTAAAATGAAACAATTTGACAAAAACTCATATGTCACAATGATAAATATTAAAAACAACCAAGTTCAGTTGAATGTGGTAGCAAAGTCTATATATTCCAATAAATCGGGTAACTACATGTGGTATCACTGGTGATAAATTTAAAAATATCACAATTCTTGCCAGCTTTTTCAAAAAACCAGAAAGTGTGCCTTCATACCAATCCTTTATGAAAATGACAACAGTGATAAATGTGAAAAAAAAAATTTAATGTTGCTATTCATTATTACGATAGTAAAACATGTTTGCAGTTCCGTTTATTTGTTATGAAAATCTAAGTAAAAACAACCAATGTCAAAGGGTTATAATTTTTTTTCTGTCGAACCAAATATATCACAAAATTTAAAAATTGATCATAGGTCAAGCTAAAGTAATATCTTTATTGATACTAGCTTTAAAAAAGGAGAAAGAATAATATTGACTTAAGTTATTATTATTAACATTGGTGATTTTTAATAAAAACTCTTCAATTATTGTTTACAAACAAAAATATAAAAATCTGTGAAAATTTTATTTATTAACCTTTTAATAAAAAATGAGAAAAATGAAGTAAAAAAACAATTTATTTACAAATAAAAAATATATACAAATCCTAAGAATATAAAAGTACTGATATATTTTCCTGTAGTGGATGAAGAGGTTTCTTTAACAATCTAGCCAAGTGTACATCAATATTTACGCATTTTGATAAATTAGAGCCTTTCCAATAACACTGAGTAGATGTTACAGATGGTTCCTCACTTCTTCTATGAAGCCACATATTTACAACCAACTGAAAAAAATAAAAGGGTTAGATATGCAGTTACAAAATAACTATATAACCAGCTACAAAATGCCTTTATTTTATGTAACAAGACGAGTAGAGCTTTACTAGCTCTGAACGAATCCAGTAAAGAACCTCGGATTTTCAAAACTTAAAAAAAAAACAACCTCACCACATTTTCACATTTTTGAAATATTATAGAGCATTTCAAAAAAAACTGCTATTTTTAAAAATACAATTTTTTGTTTAAACAGCTATGTCTCATTTTAGGCTATTGAGTATTATAAAATAAAAAATTACGGGATGCTTTGTTAGCTTCAAACGAATCCAGCAGAGCACCCCAGTTTTTTTTTAAACCACACCACGTTTTTTGGCTCCTACAATATTATAAAATATTCGAAATTTGGCATTTTAAAAAAGATTCGCAATTCCTTGCTGACTTCTAAAAACAAATGTACTTACCACATTTTTAGGATTTTAAAACAGCCTAAACATGTGTCATAAGTAGTTGTTTTTATATATATATATATATAAAAAAAAAACAAATTAAAAAACTGAAGTGTCCTGCTGACTTTGTTCCAACAAAGCACCCTGTATTATTTAAAAATAGCAATTTTTTTAGTAAAGTTTTACAATATTTCAAGAGTCTAAAAATATTCTAAAAATGGGGTGTGGTTTTTGAAAAAAGCTTTAAAAAAACCGAATTGCTCTGCTGGCTTCTTTCGAAGGTTAGCAAGCACCATGTATTTTTAAAAGTATAATATTTCAAGTTGCTGTTTTTACAGAAAAAACTTTATAAAACAGAGGTGCTTTGCTGACTTCGTTCGAAGCTATAGAGCATTTTTAGTTTTGCAAAAAACGAGGAGCATAAAATTTTTGAAAAGGGTATAAAAATAGCCTATTCTTTGGTATCATAATTATTACTAGGTTCACTAACAAAATCTGTTTCTAGATTATTTTAACACTTGCTGCGATTACAAAAAATGTCTATATGTCAAAATTAGAAAAAAAATATTTATAGTAATAAAGGGCCTTATACACTGTTTATTATATGTAATATAAAAACAAAAAAGCATAATAAATATTACAAACCTTGACATGCAGCATATTGTGCACTAAAATTTTCATTTTTGTTAATTACAACAACAACATCAGAAGGTTTTTGCCGTACTTTATGTTTAGGTGTAATTTGTCTCCTTGTCTCTTATGGAAAAAGAAATTATCCCCATATTCTTGCTTGGCAGATCTAAAAATAAAACCTGAGATAAATACGTTTTACTTGCTCCATATAAACTGTAACTACCTACTATTAAAACAAAGTCTTACCTTTCTAACTTTTGTAAACTGAGTATTGTTAAAAAATGCAGTAATCATCTCGGTAATCATATTTTCGTTTACAATGGGTAAAACACTTGATTCAACTTTTATAAATCCAGCTGATTCATATTAATAATAAAATTAAACCAAAACCAGGGCTGGATACCAGGGCTGGTCTGCTGGATACCAGCCCTGACCAAAACAAAAAACTAAGGTTAGGTGCTGTCAATTTTAATGTCACTTAGATGTGCGTTCACTTCGACATTCTGTGTGTCGGTTTGTTCGTTGGCTTGGTTTTGTATAACAAAAAAACTTCGACACAAGATGATTGGTCTATTCCCGATGACGTATAATTTCAAATTTTAAATTTCAATTGGGCTTAATTTAAAAACTTTTGGCTTTTTTAACGAACTGACTATTTAGAATAACTTGTATAGCGACTAACTATTACAATATAATTTATAAAACAGCATATCTCACATGTGAACATGGCCCATTGTTCACATTTCCCTGTTCAGTTCCGAGATTGACAAATGGCGTTAATTTGCAAACTTTTGGAACCAAAGTAGAATGTGACCAGCGAAATGTGGCTAGCAAGAAATAGATGCTCATTGGCCAAAGTAGTCATTGCTTCAACACTTTATGTATGCATCTCGTGTGTCAATTCTCGCTGGCCGTATTGTATATATAAATTTGTTTTACTGACCTATCCTTAGTGTACCCAAGTTTGGGTTCCGTATAATTAAGCAGGTCCTCCATGGTCCATTCGGGATTCTGATCGCCGCACAGCATGACCCTTACTTCTTCTGGACTGAAAGCCGCCATCTTTTCCACAGGAAACACTAACGAAAAACCTTTGTGGAATGCTTCCAACTGCCTGGCCACGCCCTTATCCAAGCATACGGACGTGGTCAATTCGGCATATTCCTCCACATTTTCTATATTAACTTCTATATCAGCACCATTAGGAACTAAATCTACAGCCGAGAATCCATAGACGCTCGAACTAGGTAAATATGTGAATGTTAAAGCTAAATCTTCTAGAAGTACGGGACCCGATGAGTGACTCAAGCAGAGGTTCTGCACCTATTACAGAGATGTCAAATATTTATTAAGTTAAATTTTTTATAATATTAAAGCTCTCATTATAAAAGTTAAGTAGATCGATAAAAATCAATGATGGGAATGAAATTATATAAATAATGATAAATATCGAAAATATATGACAAAAGAAACAACCCAGCAAATTTTTGTCTCACCTGGTGATTCCTTTGTTCAGGAGAAAGCGTATGATCTTGCAGTATCTTCTGCTTTTGCTTAATCAATTCTCTAATTTGTTTAAGGAAACTAGCTCTAATAGGGTCTATATCGTACAAGTCTTCTTCTCCTAAAATGTTATAATACCAAGGCCGCTTTTCCTCCATCACTATTTTGGGAGGATCGAGTTCCAACTCCTTTTCGCTCTCTTCCGATATGAAACTCGATGTCATGATGTCATCTTCGACCGTCTTCTTGATGCCTGCGAAACCTATTCGTTCGTTGACAGTATTTTGAATTTCGCCGTGGCAAATTAGTTTCAAGAAACTGGCGCTTAAAGGTAAATCGACCAGACGGTTGTCTTGAAGCACCTGTAAGTACAAATAATTGAGTTATTCTATTGCCGTCGGCCATGTGTTTCGTTTTTAAAGTAACTGGGTAAAGTAGATATTAAAAATGTAAATCCGAAATTCACAATTTCGGCGAGACCAAAGATCAAAGTGTAAATGGTAACAGCTTTAATATTATTATTTATTCATCTTTTAAGACATATATAGGACAAGTCAAACTTAAAATACAGGTCAGTATTCCTTATGATACTTGGAAAATCATTGTATTGTCGTAGACTATCCTATAGTATGCTTCGGTCACCTAAGCATGTTCTTATGGCTGTGGTTCTGTAGCAGAGGTTGTTCCTGGTGTTGTATATATGGATATCATTGGTAGTAGTCAGTTGTAGGGATGAGTGTACATTATTCAGAGACAATATAAATAAAGATGGATGTCTAATATTTATAGAGGTACTGAATGTCTAGAATATTATTATTTGGACGATATAAAAGATCAGTAGCACAAAATGGAAGTTCAATTTTTTCTGGTAGCTCTATTCTGCAGAATTTGGGGTTTTAGTCTATTTTCGGAAGTTTTGCTCCAAATGGGAGTTAAATATGATAATGTGAATGTATTATTGAATGATGTAAGGTCTTTCTTAAGTCAGCTGAAAGGTAGTAAGTAGGCAACTCGTCTCAAAACTCCAACAGCAGGACTATTTTAGGCAGGACTAAGTAGAAGCAGTTATCAAGCTTCCCGTTCACGTTTAATTGTGGTTGACAGACGGTAAAATTAAAATAATTCAAACTAAAAAAAATTAGTTGTTTTATCTCAATTAACTACAAGCACATTTGAATTCCACCAGTTAACAAAGCAGTCAGAGTTTGAAGAAGCAATTTCAGTTCAATGAGTTTGTGCTGTAACAGCTAATGAGGTGTCATCAGCAAATAGACTTAAGATATAGAGTCGATTTAAAATACTTTAACAATTCATTGATAAACAACAGAAATATCAATGGTCCTAGCAAAGGCCACTAAGGCACTTCTAGGCTGACGTCATGTAAAACAAGCATTGAATCTTGAATTTCATGTACACCTGTCCTAGGCGATAAAAAATCTATGAAACACCTGAAAAATATTTCCCTAAAAATTGTTTAATGACACTTAGAACAATATCTTTAAATTGAGATTTACCATACCTTCGCTAAAAATATTCCAAGGAAGTAGAAATACTTGACGGCTTTATCACAAACTTCAGAATGTTGAGGTAAAGGAGCTGGGAAGAGACCAGCAGCCCTTCGGACGTAGTATCCCGGCGGTTTCATGCCCTCCCCCAGATCAATAGGTTCATTCAGACTTATGGCTTCGTCGTCGCATATCCACATACTCAAATCGCGCCTTTGGATTTCAGCTGCAACCAGGGCATAGAATTCAAGAGTCGGACCTAGACCGGTGCCTTCTTCCTCGGCGAACTCTACCTCCAGAATGCTCTTCCTGTTGGCGTGCACCTTCATGACTTGAATGGCCCAATCGAGCAGGTGTTCTCCTCTAGGCACTTTGACCCTCTCGTGCTTCAACCTGCCGACTCTGAACTCATGAGGATCGTCCCTCCTTGGCGACAAGCCAGGAGTTCTTTGTCTCTCCATGGTAACATCTCTTTGGGTTTGCAGCCAAACGATGCTACGGGAAGCACCGAAGGCCGTACAGTTGAAGTACAACTGGCGAGTTTCGAACGGAAATAAGAATGGACATGAATGGTTGAGTTCTTCACACCTAAAAAAAAAACGCATTTTTATAGATTTTTGTTATCAAAAGTTAAATATTTTTAGGTAAAAAATTCGTTCAGCATAGAACTACTTACCATGCCGGTAAACTTGAGCTGGACAGTACCAACGGATCTTGAATCTGTTGCAGTAACTTATTTGTTATTTTCTTGCTCGAATATTCTTCTGGAGATATATCCGAATTTTCAAATATTTTCAGATCGTTTTCTCTTGAAGTCGTTATTACAAATAAGTGTCTCAGCAACTGTAAAACGTCTTCCACAGTGCAATTTGAAACCGAGGGAGTTCCAGGTATTGGAGTACTTGGCGATAGTGTAGTACCAGCTATAGAACTGCTTCCACTTCGAGAAAACTGTGTAGCCACAGGAGTAGCACGACCGTCTTCGGTATCGTAGCTGTTGTCATCTTTTAGCTCTCTATAGATTATCCTAAAAAAAAATTTAATGTGTAAATATCTTTCTTTCTTCTAAGTTCTTACTCCGATTTTACTTACAAATAAGTGGGCTCCCAGATTCTCCTGACTTTTTCTTGTTTGGAATTAAACTCTGTCATTTGCATCAGCTCTTGTATGGCTCTAAAAATGGTCCAGGAACGATCTGTCAGTTCTATTTCAACGTCGGCAATGCCCGGCATGTTGGGTCCTTTCAGAACCAACTGCAATTTTGGTTGCGGCAGAAGTTCATGTTCTGAAATTGATGATGTCTCAGTCTGACCGGGTGCTGGTACTTCAAGATCTATAATAAAAAAGGGGATTATTTTTAAAATCAACTGAATTAATAATTTTTAAAAAAGAACCAATCAAAAGTAAAACCTCACATGGTAATGACATTGTATAAAGAACTATAGTAGTATAATCGCAATGTAAAAAATATTGGAGGCAATCCCACCTGACACTTATTGGTACAATAATTTAAGTACATCAGCTGTAATCTGTAACAATTCTATCAAACTGTCAGTATATTTTTTTTAGTTACCGAGATTAAATATAATTAAAAATGGGTGATTCTTGTAAAGAATCGATAAATAATAACGTTCCACAAGATATTCGTCTATATGTATAAATATATCGTAAAATTTAAAATCAATCTAAATATCATTATTAAAAAGAAAGTATTGTTTATCTCATTAACGCAAATATAGCATACTCACTTCACATGCGAAGGGTCCTTCATTCCAACCCGGGATGAAGACCTTTTGAAGTTTATTTAATAAATTATTATACATGGATATTAGATATTAGCTTATCTACGCACAGACTACAAAACGAAAAAGTATGTCATTGCGTTCAACTGAACAAATATATTTCATATCCATTCTAGCGAACGAGAACACTGCAAAAAATAAAATCCACCAATCACAGTTCATGTTTTCGAAATCCAACTACTATTATTCTTAAAATTTTAAATAAATGTCAGGCGAATTGTCATTATATTTTTTCTTCTTTTAGTTATCGAGATTAAATATACATTTAAATGAGTTATTTTTGTGTAAAATCGATAAATAATAGCATTTTTATTTGGACAATATTTAAAAAAAAAAAAAAAAAAAAAATTCTAATCAAGCTACTCGTATATGAAACTATTTTATATACGAGTATTAAAACCATAATTCTAAAAGAAGCTGTGGACGCGAGGACAGAGCGCTTGCCTTCCAGATAAAATCTCGACTGGGGACTAATAAAAATCAGTATAATTAATAAATTATTTTAAAATTAGTAATTTTGTCTTAATAACCTAAAATATTCTTTTTTAATTTTATAGATCTTCGTTAGTGAGTTGTAGAAAAAATATACTATACAATTCTAATTTATTGTCCATATCCACTCTTGTTGCACAAACTACTATATCTTAATAATCTCCAAATTGTTGTGATCAAACTTCATCTTCGTGGGATTTGGCCATTTTTTTTGCCAAACTACTATTTTAATTAACAACAAGAACTGTTTTGTATAAATCAAATTGATTTAAAAAGGAAACTTAAAATATTTGATAAATTCTTTGTATTTATAAGAGAAATATACCGAAAATAACAAGAATCTGATTTATTTTTTTTATTTGAATATATAACATGAACTTATTAAACTTTTCTTTAATCTAAATTAAAAAGAGCAAATTAAAATTACATTATTTTTACTGAAAACTATTAGGTACAGGGTTAATTATTGTAAATTACCTACCCTGTATCATATTAATATTGTATACTCATATAAAAAAGTTTTTTCCTACGACCACTTAGGAAAGTAACACATATCACACTATAAAGTCCTATGGAAAGTGCCCTATATCACACGCGTATGAATAAGAATTTACTTTCCACCCGTGTACGAATATGCTACTTTCCGCAGCATCTGTCACAAAATGTAAAATGCATCATTTCTATTTTGATCTATTATGTCCATATTAATACTAAAATCGATATGATTGTTAAATTATTGAAATTGTTGTAAATTAGATCCTAGATATTTATCTTTAACAATTATTATTAAAATAATTTTAAAATAACTAAGATATGTTTGCTTTTTATTCTGGTTAAATACATAACCGATTAGATCATTCAATTATCGTAAGCCCTATTAGCTCAGATGGTTAGAGCGTCAACTTTGCATTTGAGACCTGTCGAGCGACCGCGTTCAAATCCTGGCGGTGGCAGAGTTTTATTTTGTTTCTTTATTTTTTTTTATTTGTTTAGAAAATATGAAAACTGAATAAATACGATTGTTGATTATTTTTTTAAATACATTTTAATTATTATAATAATAACAACAACCTGGTTTTACATTTTTTGATGAAATTATTTTGTGGTCGCAGGAAAATATTGTACATTACTTGTGGGAAAAGTGATTTACCACACTTGTAATGTAATATACTATAAATAAAAATTATGTCGCAGTGACTGATTTTTTTTTAAATGTCATCAAAAATACAGTGGGCAGATCAGTGGCGTGCAGATTTCACTGGACACAAAATAAATATTTTTTAAATGCAATATCCTATATATTTTATTTAATTTTAGGAATGATCGTTTTTCTTGATTTCAAAAATATACCATATGTTGCCCATATCTTATACCGTTTTCGATTAATTAAATGTAGAATATCTTAGTTTAGGTAAAAATTTAAACTTTTTCTTTCTCAATGTAAAATATTTTAATTATTTTATTAAATAAATGTCACTTATTAAACATAATAGTAACTTGCTTAATTAAGATAGTCGACGTTTAATTAATTGAGAACGGCAGGTGTAAGATAGGAGTAACATAAAATAAATTTATTAACATACCATTTAAAAAATTTATAATTATTTGTTGTATTCCGTGAAATGAAAATCAAAATAAAAAAATTCACACTTTTTTTATGCAATAATAACGATTATAAAAGTGCCTAATTTATAATGATTAACCCTGTATATAAATTTGTTGAAATAAATTTCATATGTAAATAGTGCACTTTTACTTCTCCCGTTGCTACAAAGAAAAATTTAAAAATATCACATTATGTAGGCTTCTAAGATTTGATGGTAAACATTGATTCTAAATAGGTATTGCAAGTAACATTGTTTTCCTGGTTTTTAAAATAATTTGGCTACTACTACTTTATACTTTAACCAAATTCATATTTTTTTTGGAAACACCGTACCTATATTTATACAGTATTAAGAACTTCACCTACCAGTCACTTCTGCTCAATCAAAGTAGATATCAAACTAATATATTTCTTTGTCTTCTGTCAAAACATAATTAGGTAAATTGCGATTTGATGGTTAAAAATTTAAATAATTTATTCAAACAGATATTAGTTTCACGTACATTATTATTTGTATACTTACACTTGGATCTTTAACTACGGAGCGATTCTATGTGCTTGTTTTCACCTTAATTTGTTATACTAAATGGTTTTTGAGACAACGGATTGAATTGAGGAGAAATATGTGCAATACCGAGCTCAACTAAACTAATCCAATAACAACAAAAAATAAACAAGACTAATTATGAACGAATGAGAATAACATTTTTTATAATCTAAAATCAAAACCGATCGGCAAACATTTCAGTTCGACGTTCAAGGTAGCCTGATTCAAGACAAGCGATTTTCGACAGTATCCAAACATGCTGTCGCCCTTTATTAGCTGTATCCATTTTGCTCCAATGATATTTCCATAATATATTACTATTATTACTAGTTCTTTATGCAACGATAAGTACAATATATTAAAAAAAAAAAAAAAAAAAATGGTAACCTACCTGTTGTTTGGTTGACATTTGTTCTACCAGGTCTGGGATCAAACGCCGGAATTAAAGCAGAAAATTGCCTCTTTAACACAAATTCGTCGTCCCATGATCGCCTCTTGGTCGGCCTAGCCTCAAAAGTTTCTTCCTCCATAAACGACAGCAGATTTCTCGACACCATCACTTCCTCGTAATCAGCGTCATCTTCATTTTCATCATCATCGTTGTCGTCGTCTTCGCCCATCTCTTCGTCGTCGTCTAATTCCGCCAGTAATGTCGGAGCTCTGCAGGATTCTAAGAAGTCTTCTAGGGATACCTATCACAAATGACGTTAATTAAAAAATAAAATATATACAGTGAAAAATCATTGTACCAATTCGGTAAATTTTATTTAGTTTATATCTAGACGAGAGCAATAAGAAGCCTAACCTGTTCACTGTCACTACTAGTAGATGTCAAACTCATAGTAAATGCCTGACTCAAGCCTTGCACTGCTCCGGCGGTTGTCGAAATCCCTCCGGACTGGTTCCCAGGATTATTACTGGACGACAAACTGGGATAACTCTGTGCGGTGCTCAATAAGCCACTGGGAAAATTGCTGGATAACGCCAAACGGACTAGACTGGACACGGAATTGGGAGCTCGTGGGAACAATGAGCTGTTGTTTTGGTTGTTCTGCGCGTTCGTGTTTTGCGTATTGTTTGTATTGGTATTCGAAGTGTTGGACGCTGTCACCGAAGCGAGGGTACGTCGACGAGCCAGAGCTGCGAACGTCTCCAACAGACCTGTGAAATTCAACACTTTTTTTTAATTAGTGTTGCATGTTTGTTAATCTGATAGTTAGATTGTCATTGTTCTAGAACAGATAAACATACATTCTGTAGAAAGTGTAAGCACATACTCATTTATAAGACTCAATGTGGCGACTTAGTGATGACGCACCTATTGTGAAGGAAGACCCAAAGTTAAGTTCGGTTAGTTTGATTATGGTCAAAATAAAGGGGACTAATTACTAAAAGCGATATGAACTACTCAAAAACAAAGTTTATGATTTATCTGGGATATGTACAAAAAATTAGTACCAGTATTGGTAAGAAAAACGTTATTTGTAGGCACTGTAAATACATTTTTTTACAGATGTAAAAATGTGTTCAGAATGAAAGTGTAGATTATTGTAATAACGTTTCGTTTTTATACATAGCGAGAGATAATTTGTTGTTAAAGTTTATGTAATAAAAAAGCTTAAAAGAATATGACTGGGCCAGAATTTCAAAGATTGGAATGGTTGGTACATACAGTAGGATGAACAATAAGCTAATATCAAAGAAGGCAGTGGAAGTGAACTGATAGAAGACCAAGTGAGCCTGATTAGGTAGAAAACAATAATTATTGAACAATGGGTATTGGAGGTTGGGAAGATAAATAAAAGAGTCGAATGGAAGAAAATAGCTTTAAGGTCAGTCTTTCTACCTTCAGATAACTAACTAGCTAATATCTTTAAGTTACTATCTGACACAAATTAAACAAAATTGCCGATTTCCGGTTTAACTGTAAATGCCATTAAATTTTATTTTAATAATGAATATCCTTGTATATTTTGTTTTTTGGAAACTACGGTTCAAATTACATATTACAGTGCTGTCAATTTTTATCCCAATTTCCTTATTTTTTTTTTAAATAACTGGAAACAAACTATTTTACTAAATGCGTTAAAAATAAATCCTTAATATAAAAATAAATTTCTAAATAATGTTTTTACAAAAATCTCACTTTTTTTTTTAAATTTCACCTACTGAGGGCCATTTTGGCATTGGATGGAAAATTTTATTACCAATCTGACAACATGAACTATGTACCACTTAGAACATTATTTTCCAGTCCATGGTCTTCAACCTTAACTAAAAATGTTTATACAAAAAAATAATGGAGAAAAATAAAAAATTGGCAAAACTCACATATGTAAATTGAACATTAGATTCTAAAAACCAAAATTAAAAATTAATGGCATTTCCGGTAAGTATAAGTGTCAATTCGAAATTACGATTAGTACGGTTGTCTCAAATTTCATCCAAATCGCTTCTTAAATAAAAAACAAGGCCGTTGTCACCTATTTATCTATTAGTTAAGTACAACGACGTAGTTCTTAAATTATTATGAGAGTATGGAAGAGCCTTGTTACAAGGATTGTGTATGGTTTTAATTTCGGAATTGACCTAACATAAGGCTCTAGAACGCACAAAAGACTTTCAAAATTACGTTAAGGACGTATATTTGCATTCTTGATGCTAGTTATTATCAATTTAATGTCTCTCGTTGCAACTATCTTAGTTGAAGTCGATTTGCAGGAAAGTACACAATTTAGTTTGAAGTGTGATGGCACTATAAAGCAAGCGTCGTAGCCGTAATTACCGATTTATTCATAAAACATGCGCAAACCATCCCCACTCAAATTAGCAGCCATCTTACTCTTTTTAATGCAGCAGCCGATGCGACAGTTCTGTCTGCCTGATATAAAACGCAATCTGAATGTTTGCAATAAATAAGGGCTTAATTATGAATGAATGGATTAACAGTATAGAAGTTTTTCGTCTTTAGTTAAGTACTTTAACAGGAAGTTCAAATTATCTTTCAAATAAAACTAAATTATCTAGAAGAGAAAAGATTACTTTTTAAGTTATTTGGGAGATACAAATTACCAGAATCTTTATCTAAAGGTGAAAAGACCGACATTTAAAAGCAAAGAACCCAGTGTTATAGTACCAAAAGAATTATTTTTTTACTCAACTAACATTTGTTGTAATTAGTTGAACAAATATAATCCACATTCAACATTATCTCATAGACAATTTTTATACTGTAATTTAAACGTTAATAATTATTAAGGATAAAATGATACGTCTAAAAAATTACCTGCTGTAGTGGTCGGTTCAATCTGGCTATTGGACTCTGTAGTCAAATTGGGTACACTGACACTCATCGGATTCGTCACGACAATCGTATTATTACTACTGTTTTTAGCATTATTCGTATTTGTCACAGCCTCATCTTTATCACTACTACAATTGCCGCTTTTCACCGCATCAGTTTTCCGCCTCGAAGACGGTTTCTCTTCGTCCGGTTCGGAATTTCCAGAAACGGAGATTCGCACACTCGACAACGCGCCGATTTGACTACTTTGACCGAGGTTGAGCGATTGCAACAGCTCCGCCGATAGGAAATTGTTGGTGTTGTTTCTGAGCATGTCTGAACCCTCGCGGAACTTGTCCAAAGCCTCGACCGCTTCGACGAAACTCTGTGCAGCGGCCGCAGCTTGGGAATTACTGATCTTTGAGGTGCGATTCGACTTGTTCATGTTGCTGTTGCCGGACGACTTCTGGGAATCGCTACATGGCGGCGGGCCGGTATCGCACAAAGCCAAACTTTCGACGATCGTCGCCAAATCTGTAGAATTATTAATACTAGAGAGATCATTGTGGGGATCGCGTAATGGATGTACGACCACCGATAATTCGCTTTCGTGTGAAGCTGCTTGGGATTCGCTGGTGACAGCCACCAGTGCTTCGTTTCTCGCTACCGACAGCACGCTTTCGGCTATTGTCTCGGCCGCTTGTTTTGCCGCTAAGTTATCCGCCGATGCAGCTTGTTCTGTTGAAGCAACTGAAGTTTTGACGTCTGTAGCTTCGGGTAGACTAGGTGTTGAACTGCTTTTCCTGCTAGTCAGGACGCTTTGTTTGTCCTTATCGTTCTTCTGCTTGTTGCTTGCTGTTTGTTTGGAGGAGGATGCTACGGCCGCTTCGACGTCATATCCCGGTGCTAATTTGAGGTCGTATTTTCCTTCAGCGCCCATTCTGTACGAGTTGGAACCGCCATGATCCCAGGTAACATCTATCCAACCGCTATGGAGTTCTCCGGTAACTGTACCTTTATAATAAGAATATTAATTTGAAAAGAGAGGTCAATGTAAAATAAGAGTTTGAATGATTTTTAATGTGTTATTAATAGAGAAATCTCCTATGAAAAGGAAATATATAAATAATAAAAATATCGAAAATACATTACAAAAGAAACACACTAGCACATTTTTAACTATTTATAGTATATTACATAACAAGAGTTGTAACGAAGCCGCGCAGCGGCGAGTGCGTAATATTCACGAGTGCGTAATGTACTATACTTTTTCTACGTCCACTTATTTTCTTCTATTAAATAAAGGACATATGTTTGTGTCGCCAATCCATAAATTTTCTATAGGTAATTTCGTACCTTTATTTGGATTTTAGCGATAACAAATTATTTGTGGCAGCTTACTAGGTATGTAGGTTTACTTTCATTTTTAAATTTGAGATAATCATATATTTATAAAGATATGAAAACTCTTTTGTCTTATTATGGATTTTCTGACACAATGAGACTGAAAGAATTTGATGGGAATCGACTTATTTCTAGCTAAAATATCTTCACGGCAAGAGTACTACAAAATATTTTTATATATAGATATATGATAAATTCAAATTCAAAAATGAAAGTAAAAGCGCCCGTTGAAGAAGAAAGTCAGGTATATAAAACTTTCAAATATTTTGGGTCTACTTTAAAATGTGGCAATCACTTTATGATATGTATACCTCTTTTCATAATTAACATTTAATTCAAACAAATCACAAATCAAAACAAGTACCTAATCTAAAAAGCTTTTTAATTATACTCTTTTTGCATTATTACTATTTAATGGTTCTAATAAAATAATCAGTTACAATCACTATAATTAGACAGATAAGCCAATCATGTTCCCAGAAATTACACCGTTATATGTATTGGTATTAGGCCCTTCATGACTGTCGTCAATTGCCATTTATCAAATTAGAAACGTAATGTTTTAAAGTTTAAAATACCACGATTAAAATATATATTTTTTCTAAATAATAAAACAAGAAAGAATAAATTACATATATTTATATGTATTATTTTTCATGAAAAAAACAAAACGATTCAAACCCAAGTAAAAAAACCTCGTTTATCATAAAATAAGTAACTTACCTTCACCAGGCGAGTTCCCATCTTGATCTCTCCACTTCCAGTCGACCCCTCTGACGACTCTAGCGCCGACCGTCATGTGTTTCAGCAACTGCGATTTGACCAATCTCCTTTGCTTCCTCATGTGAGCCTCCTGTTCTTTGTGCGCCTTTCCCATATCTTCACAGACTCCAATCACTTGGCCATAAATTTCGAAACCAGACAAACTCAAATAATGCGTCTGGCCGGAAGCGTTCTTACCGGCTTGCTGGATCCTAACGTGTCTCCAACCTTGGTTCTCCTCTTGTGATACTTCGATGGGCCAAGTACCTGTGCTGCCTGGGTCGTTGAGGGACATATCGTGCGTGTGCGTATAGAGCGTGGTCCAAGTGTTACCGTCTCGCGACATCTGGAAATGCCAATTCCTCAACGCGGATCTTCCATAACCTCTGGCGTGTCTCAAGGTGTAAGCGCTTGGAATCATATAAACTCCTAGATCGATGCTGAACCAGGCACGTTTGTCGTCGTTGGTGTGACAATTTAAGGCCGATGAGTCTCTCGAAAGAATGTCTTCTACTCTACCATATGGTAGATTGCGAGAATCCGAACTCGTCACGGTCACCAAACCGTACTGGCCGGGATTAACCCATTCGGAGCAGGTTTTTCCATTCGTACCAATGAAGTAAATTAAACCGTTCTCGTCGAAGTCGTGGGTGTGCTTGAACGATTGAAATTTCGGTTCGCGCAATTTTTTCAAAAACTGGAACGTACTTCTGTCGTAATCATACCACTGTTTCGCCACCATTTTCAATAAATATCTTTCCAACTGAGCTACGGTCGCTAGAGGTTCCATTTTTAGACTTCTTCCCGATCTGTCGATTAGGGTGCTTTCGCCTGTAGCTTTTTCCAATCTGAATCTCAACCGTCTGGTGAGGATTTGAAGACCGTAACCCGAACCAGGGGTATCGTACAGATATACTGGTAATTTCTCAATACTTTCAAGAACAGCGATCAACTTGTGTACCAGAATTAAACTAGGAGATTTATCATCGATGGTCTTATTTTTGAAACATTGTTTAAACACCTGGACTCTTTGTTTTTGGAATTTGTTCATCTTGCTCGATTTTAGGCCTTGTTCCCAATAACTTGTGGACAAAAGCGATAATAACGCTTGAACCAAACCGGAGCTGTGTAGTTCATAAGCAGATACAACACCATCTTCTTTTAATACTTCAGTCAATTCGTCTAGAGCATTATGAAGTATTTCCTTCCATGAATTGCCGCCTTCTCTGTTGTTGCCATACGAGCATTGTTTCTGACAAGCACGTTCTATTTGTGCCACGATATTGCCTAATTTGGCAACGATGCCTCTGGGTTGAGCCTGGGCCACTCTGAAATATTGCTCGTAGATTTGGTGAGCTAGATATTTGACTTTCATTTTGGTTGCCTCTAGTTTGGAACGCATGCGTTTGCCCTTTTTATTGATCCATCCCGCAGAAAATTCAGGACCTTTAAACGATATTTATTACTAATACAAGTGCATTTTAGATGTTTAAAATATAGCACTATTTTAAGACTTAACAGCCGGTTGCAACAACGTTCATTAAAATGTCTGGGTTCCATAAACTTTGACAGAGCTCGAGAATGTGATGCTCAAATTACACAGTCTAATATTCAAGTTATGAGATCAGTATATACAGATTTAATAAGCGTTACTGCAACTGGGTGATAAACTTTTAAGATTTTAAATAGGTTCAACATCCAAGGAATCAACAAGATATGCACATTTTTCAGACCAGCGCAGCTCTCGTAATTTTGAAATGAGACGATAAAATGATGTTATTTTACCTAAGTAAGTTTCGGCAATGAACGAATGTTTGGTTCCTCTATTGGATTCGAAAATGAATCCTGGCAGATCCTCTCTCAGGATGGTGGTTTGTTGTTGTCCGTCGGAGTTGTGGATGTGGATTTCGGCTTCCTTTCTTGAAGTCAGCGACCAGTTTCCTACTACCAGCCTTGTGGGACCGGGTTTCGATAGAATCGGGGTAGAATTGTTGACACATCTGACAGCCGATCTTGCACGTTGTAATTTTTCCAAAAACTCTCCTCGATTTTCTGATAAATTAAATAATAAGCATATCGGTAATGCTGGAATACATGATACCCCAACAAAAACTTCCAAGTCAGAATACACTCTAAACGAATAGATATTTTAATTTTGTAAAAGCCAGACTGTATATCAAAAAAGGGGTTTAGCTTTGAGTGTTAGATAATAGAGCACTTTGCTCCAAATACATTTTTCGATATGTGATTTATGTGAAACAAAAGTGATAGAAGTTGATTCTTTCAACTACAGTGGTTGATAGAAAGTATGTTAAATTTAAATTCACCTGTTACCACTAATACTTTTATTGCTGAAGTTCAGAAAAATATGATTTTGTACATCAAATGGATAATAACTTACTCACTACAACATCTGTTAATGTTTGTTAGAAAACTAATCATATAGCCGTTTAACTGCTAAAATTCTTGTGTTAGAACATTAAAGTGCCGGTATGGCTGCCACTTGCTTGGGTTTTCCAGAAACACGAGAAGGTGTTGCTTCAGTGAGGTGAGAATTTTTTTTAGCGGTGGATGGAGATAGCTGATAGTGTTGTTTATAGCATAAGTAGAAGTTGGAAAGGCCTTTGCCAGTTCTCCCACTTTATACACATAAACTGACAGGTTTGCGGCGGATCTCACCGAAGTGGACGCAATACATTGACGTACAAAATTATTTTATAGATGTTAATAACAATTTCGAGTAAATTGTTTAATAAATAGTGAATAGGTGTTGAAATTTTGTAAAATTATGATTTGAATATTATAATACATGTTTAATAATTATTTATAGTCCATAAATACATGCGATTCTTCAGTTTCTCCAGTTCCGCCAGTAACAATTTAAAATTAATTATTCTATGAAACCTCACTGGCAGGTAAACATTACTGCGAAATTCTCGAAACCGTCCGACGTAGTTTGACGTTTACCCCCTCTTTACCTACCAAAAGCCTTTCCAATTTCTACTTGCGTTATACGTTACTATTCTCGTTTGTTAGTTTTGACCAATCATTGGCTAGTCGGGACCTCACGTGAGGTTGTCTATTGGTTGTTAAAGGTTAGTTCTTTCGCAGTGAGAAAGGTTGACGTAATCACCCTCACAACAATCTAGAACGGTTAGAGACGGCAAAAAATGGTAAAACAAACAAATGGCTTGGACAAAAATGTTGAAGTATTTCAACAGTAACACATGCACACCTTAATTTTATATATTGTAGTTAACTCAATGAATGCGTATATAGAGTAAGAATAAGATAGAGAAAATAAGTTGTTTGCGATAATGGAAAAGGTGTATTACATTTTTTATAGAACGAAATTTACTTACTTAAAAATCAATTTTCTTTCTCATAAACCAAATTTCAATATCGTTTCTATATTCAAATACTTTTATATTCAAAAATAAAGCCCTATTTATGCTCTATAACTGGATTTCATAAAATTCAAATATATTTATTTGTTTAGAGATATCAGGCCTGAGAGTTTTTATTGGAACACCCTGTATATTTCGATCAATTGAAAAATAACATCTACTTAAGAATTTTTATAATTAAAATTGAAAACACCATATCTCAAAGTCGCAACATATTTATTGCACTGTTAATTTAAAATCAAAAACACAATTTCTGTTAAGTGCAGTCATTTGCTGCGTTCAAATGTTTGTTATGATTGAAATGGAAGGATTAACTTCTTGAACGTTAGGTTCCAGAGAAAGACGAACAACTACTAGACTAATTGTGTTTACAAAAATCGAATTGCAAACATTCACGATGTTATCCATGTAGTTTATGGTTATAATTCGGCTCTAAAATGCACAAAAGGGTTTCAAAATTACATTAAGTATATTTGTATTCCAAATGCCCCAGTTATTATTAGTTTAATGTATTTTTCTGATTGCAACTATTATAAGGTGATTTCCAGAAAAGTAAACAATTTAATTTGTAACAGCAGCATAAAGCAAGCGTCGTAGGCGCAAGCTCGCTACTTAGGTAAACAAACTCGCACAAACCATCTCCACCCAAATTGGCAGCCATCTCGTTCTTTCTAATGCAATAAATAAGGGCTTTATAATTGTGAATGAATGGATTAGTCTAGTAGTTTTTCGTCGTTGGTTCTAGTTGAGAAAACAACGTTTTTATAATTTATATATTGTTAAATTTTTCTTTAGAAACCATAGTATAGAATTTTCTATCTCTTCTTTGCCTTGTTCATAACTTGGCTGCTATATTTTCTAATTTATGTTTGTTCCCATTTAAGAATCGCTAATTTTGCTAGTGCTACTTTTATGCTTGGATTGAGCCCAGCATACAAACATTGCCTAAAATCTAATAGGCCTTTCAGCCTGACATCCATATTCACAAAGCATTTTTAAATAGTTACATATGTATAAAACCTTAAAAATAGAGCCATCAACTTCAATTAAAAAAAAATAAGAGTTAGACGATGGCATGATTTTTGAATAATACTCTAAATCGATACTGTGTGATTAGTAAAATTCCGCAAATCACTAAAAAATTCAATAATCAAAAATTAAAGAAAGTGAGAAAAATCAGTTGAGATACGAAAAACTGAAATACAATTTTTGGAAATATGAAAATAAATAATCTCCAATTATCTCTACGAAATTATGAAAAAAATACACCCAATTGTTACTTGCTATTTTTCAGGAAAATATTTTAAAATCAATAGAAAAAGGTGTAAAGGTGGTCAGTTCATCAAGATTTAAGTAATTAAAAAATAGTTCGTGAAATATAGCTCACCTCTACTGCACATTCATTATAATGGCAGTTTTATATTTAAGGATTTACATGTGGTTAAATTTAAAGATACTTTGTGAATTGGATATGAAACTAGTTGCGTTACCACCAATCTCAACGATATTTGCATTTTCTAAACATACCAATTATTACTTTATGCAATTTACATGGTAACGTTTGAGATATGGATGTATGATTCATACAATTAGTAAAATAATTTTAATTGATAGTGTTAAAATCGATCTGGATTTTTTTTTTAATTTTGACAACAGCCAATGTTCTTTTTTGGTGATTTTTTTTTAAACTTTCCAATTTACGATTTTGCGTTTGTCGCTAAAAGTTGGTTGTTGGCTTAAAGGATTTTGTGTTGGCAGTTTTCAGCTTTTTTTGATATTATAGGTAAGAGTTGAAGATATATGGATATTAAAATAAATATTGATGACACTTTCGAGACTTAAGTGACTACTACTATAACAGAAAAAAAATTATACAGGGTGTCCTAGAACTCCTCTGTCAAACGAAAACCCCTTGATTTTATGTCGATTTAACCTAAATTACCTTAATCCGAACATGCTAGAGCTCTTTGAAGTTGGCGCCTTTAAGTCAATTCTTTCAACATATTTGAAATGACCTCAAATGTTCAAACTTTGCACATTGACTAAGATTTTAATGAACAATCGGTCGCTGTAAATTTAATTTTCAATTGCAATCACAAGGGACATTTTCAATTATATTTTTTTTTACCTTTTTAACATTTTTTTTTTATGTAATATTCGTAAACTGTAAGGTATCTTCAAACAAAAATGTACTCTTGTTTAAAATCGCTGATTCAGTTTTCGAGAAAATCTAATTTGTTACAATACCAAGTTGGCTTTGGCAAAAGAACAAATTTGACAGATGTAGACCGGAAATAGTTTTAAAGTCTAATAATCAGTATTATAGAGATATTGCAAATTTCTATAACGTCAGCTACTAATGGTGACAACGTAATTAGAGACAAATAAATTCCATGCTAAAATAAGACTTATTGCAAACATGAAATTTTGACATTAGAATTATTATTGTCCTTATACATATTTCTAACCTCATTTTAAAAATTTTAAATTACAATTCATCTTTTTTGTTATCTATAGCAATACATATTATTGAAGAGGCATTAGAAACTATCATTTTACAAGATCTAGATTACGATGATAATAAATATTTAAAATTAAAAAACTTCGAACTGATACAAATTTCGCCGAGCGTATCCGAAAGCTATATAGTCGCCACTATCTGCTGCCCTTAAACAGGCACAATCTTTAATAAAGTCAGTTCTAGAACATAAACGATCTGCGCATGCTCAAATGTAAAAATAAGAGCGGCGCTAATAGTGACTGACCTTAAGTAAACTTGAAATATCTCTCTATTAGTTTTGTAAAGGTTAGTCTGACAAAATTGACTTGGAATTCTATGAAGCATTTTTGGATTAAGGTAGTTTAGGTTAAATCGACATAAAGTCAAGACTAATATCTGGGGTTTCTGTTTGACAGGAGAACTTTGAGAGACCTTGTATAATTATGGAAAACGAGTTTATTACAAGTTTATAAAAACTATTGAAAGCCAGTAGAACTGCTCATTTAATCATTAGACATGGTTACAATTTTTAGAGTTTGGTTTTCCCAAAGATAATGATATGTTTTTTCTAGCATATTTATTAGTAGATTAAAGCAGAATATCAAACTATTAATTACATTTTTTACAAAATATGTGTTGAAATAATTCACTATTTTGAATCACAATCACTTGGAAACTTGTCATTAAAAAAAAATCCTGGATCAACTTTAATATTTAGTATTTATTTTAATGTATTAAAAATAAAATTTGTATAAGCTGTAAGCTCTGTAAATTTCTTAATCTTGTGAATGGACAACACAATGTATTTTTAATATAAGATTAATATAAACATGAATTGTGATCTTTGAAATAACATTCGGACTAACCTTTTTTTATAATAATGCATTAATAAATATCTCTATGGAAAGAACAAAAGCGACTTGCAACTAACTACAGCAAGCTCCCAAAAAATAATAACTCATTATAAACAAAAAAAAAAAAAATTCAAAGGGCGAAGCTCTCAAGAACAAGCAAGCCAATCGTAATAATTAGAAATAATATAGAGACGATCTTACCTTCGGTTGTAAGGGAATCCGCAGCTCGACCCTTCCCTAAATTCGGACAAATAAATCAACATCACTGTTACCACATAACAAAAATAAAAAAAAACAGTATACCGAGCTACGAAGTATCAATTACAAATAGGTAAGGGTGTTCAGAAATACCGTTAGAATAATTTCAGAGGTGGATTCTACATAAGAAAACATAAAAATTGTTTCATATGAACTTGGGTTCCGAAATGCAGTTTTCAAATTATTAAAAAAAAAAAAATTTCAGTGTTTTATAAACATCTAAAATACAATATAAGGTGCTAATTTAGCTTTAATTAGATTAAAATTATGAACCTTAATGTCGTTCCGGGGACAACGTACCAAATTATTGACAAAAACAAATGTGTGCCACTAAATTTTTTTTTTAGATTAAACAACACCAAAAACACATTATTTTTCTTATTGTGTTTCTAGTGAAAAAAAAAAAAAACAACTTACTGCATAAAAAGTTTGACATCTGTATCTAGAAAACTATGCATTTCCAAACCCAGATTTACATGATACATTTTATTTTCTCATGTAGAATCCCCATAAATTATTTGAACGATATTTCCAAACAGCCTGTATAGTTTATACAAAACAAATTATGTGATTATTATGTTATAACAGTCAGACATAGTTAGAATATTGTCAAGTCTAGTTCTAATTTTGTAAATTCATTATCAGCACTCTAAAGAAGTACAAGACCAGTCACCAGTTTTTAGCCATATGGACATTATAAACTGTTGTTATTCTCAGATTGGTGTATTAAGTTTGTTTTCAAGAATATATTTTTTATGCAATTTTTGGTAAAAACAACTTACAATTGGCCATTTGACCATTCACTAGTCAGTTTGGACTACTAAAGTCAGACATCATTTCTTGACCATTCTGACCTGACCAATCAGCTGATTAGTCATGACGGTCTGTTTTCTTTTTTGCCTGGTCCGACCGCTCACTTAGGGCATCCCTAGTGACTTCATTTGGTGACCTTTTTGCAATGAATTGCAAAGTTTAAGACATACAGTAATTTCTCTTGCGCTCAATTGAAATTGCAGCAATTTTACTTCCAAAATGGAAAATTGAAAACTGCAAAGCTGCTATTTGGTCGTTTATCGATTTACAGTAAAAATTATAGTATATAAAATAGAAGCTACTTAAAATTTTGAATAAAAAAAAAAAAAAATTTAAGCATGTTTTAGAATTTTTTTACTATCAATTTGTTTTGAATAAACTATGCACATACAGGGTTCTTTATGGAAGTATATAGTAACATCAAATAATTTTGTTATTATTAAAATAATTTCTATAATGAGAATTCTGTACAGATAGTGATAATTTTTGATAATATTGTAACGCGATATCTGCCTTTCAATTTAAATATAACATCGAAAAAATATCTACCAAAGTTGTCAGTAATATTTGTTATTATATTATACTATTTTTTGTTTTAACTAATAACACATTTTTCCATATTCTAATAATTTAGGTAGACACACTGTATCATTCCTAAAGTACGATTACCATTTTATGTTGCTGTTTTAAGATTTATTCTAACTTCATAAAATTTAATTTCAATTTAGTGATTGAAAATAGTTAAATTTTATTTTAAAGTACAGGGTATCTATAAAAATATTGCATTACTTTCAAGTTGATAGTTTGTATTTGGAGTAATTAATTGTTAATACTTAATAAATGGAAAATATAAACAATATTAACTGTATTAAATTCTTTGGAAGTCCACAAATAAATCACAAAATTGTCCCTACGAAATAATGAAAACTATTTTTGAACCCCCAAAGTGAAAACAAATTTAATGAAAACAGAATAAAATTATGTTCATGTGGGATACGAACTCGTCTATTTGTGTTCTGTACACACTGTCTTTGACCATTCTACCATCGGGACATAAATCTACGACATCCAAATTGCTAATTTAAATATAACATTTCGAATCCAACTAGGTGACAGAAAATTTCAAATTTTTCAACAAATTATTAATCAGCATCGTCTAGGGAAACAAGCTATATGTATGCAGACACTTCCCTAGGCCGTCTGTGTGTATTAATATAGCCCATGTCTTTCGTTGTTATAAATAAAGAAAAATTAATAGCAACGACGAACAACTACTAGACTAATTTTGTTTAAAAAAATTGAATTGCAAATTATTATGAGAGTATTGTTACAATGATTGTTTCTGGTTATAATTCGGTATTGACTAAATATAAGGCTCCCAAGCCCACAAAAGGCTTTTAAAATTATATTAGGGAAGCATATATTTGCACTGTTAATGCCAGTTATTATCCATTTATTGTATTTTTTCTCGTTGAAATTATTATAGTTGTATATTATTTTTCAGGAAAGCTCGCTAATCAGATAAATATACTCGCACAAACCATTCTATATTCAAATTAACAATTTGGATATGGAAGATTTATGTCCCAAATGGTTAAAGACAGTGTACGTAGATCTACTCCGCGGACATAATTTTTTTCATTTTTTCATTAAATTTGTATTCACTTTGAGGTTTCCAAAGTTATTTCGTAGGGGTAATTTATTCGGGGACTTCCAAAGAAATTAATACCTTTGTTTTCAGATCTATAATTGATAAGTTTCCGGAACTTCAAAACAGATTGTTCACTACATATTAATTCTTTTAAGGACCAAGCAAAATCG
Organism: Psylliodes chrysocephalus; assembly: GCA_927349885.1. Taxonomy (NCBI): domain Eukaryota; kingdom Metazoa; phylum Arthropoda; class Insecta; order Coleoptera; family Chrysomelidae; genus Psylliodes; species Psylliodes chrysocephalus. Next base: position 20,049,141 of record OV651820.1, read on the forward strand.
GGAGAATATCATAACAACTTGCAACATTGAAAAATAGGAAAATATAGGACAATTATTAATATGTAATATAAACACTAAATATAAGCTTTTTTTACAGACTCCAAGTAAATGCCACACAAATATAATCATGACGAGTTACACTTTCTTTAACATTTTGAGGCCCTTCTGAGCAGAAGAAACCAAAGAGATCGTAACGTTTTATTTAATATAATTTTTAGGCTGGTTGTTCCTACTTATTATTATCATCATCTCAAATTCGATTGTGTGTATCCTCTAGAGGAGCTAGGAATAATAATACATTCTTCCAACCACTCTTTAAAACAAATGATTATACTTCTCAATCTTTTATTCCTAGATTTATAAGATCTCGTAATAAATATAATTTATTATGTCTCTAATTTAATTTAGTAGACAACTTCGTATATTAATTATTAATTCGAGTATGAATCTCTATATTATTGTACTGTTTTAATGGGCTCTGACACGCAAATAAAAAAAAATAATAAATGTTCACATTTACTGGAAAATTACCACCGCTTTTGAAGAACGCATTATTTTCACCGACACCCTGTATATTTATAAAATTGAAAAAAAAAAAAAAAAAACTTGTATTAAAAATTTTGTTAACTACTTATTTTATCATATTTCGAATCAATAGTAATATTTGGTTTTGTTCAAAATTTTAATGATCAAAATGAAACTCTAGTATGACAGCGGTTATTACAACACAAACAAAAAAAATCTACGCATTAATTGTGTTAAAATGATTAATGTTAGCATTTAGTTTACCATTACCTTGACAAATTTTCAGCAAACTTCACTAATAACGAGAAAAGCGAAGGAGGCAAACAAGTTATAGCAAAAAAAAGTTAAGCGAAAATACGTTTAGTAATCTCTCATAAAAAAAAATAAAACGGTGCAGTTTTCGACAAAAATTAGTAACTATTCTGACCTGATGTATCAGCACCACCTTCTGGGGAACCGCTCGAGTACATGGTTGCTAGTTTTCCGTCTAATATGAATCTGAACCAGCCATTCGAGCCGTTAGACAGTTCTAGAGCGGCGGCGTCAGACCAAATATAAAGACAATCTCGACCTCGACAGATGGACCAATCGCGCCAGTGGTAAGCTTTACCGGGCAAAATTTCCTTTGCATCTTCTACTTGTACGGCATCAGATGTTTCTGAAATAAAGTGCAATTTGTTGTTATGGCCAATCTCATAATAGAAGAGTACTTTATTCTCAGTAATACCTATAAAATGTGTACATAGTCATTAGTATTTAAATCCTTAAATAGAATGCTGGTAAAATACATCACATTTTACATAGATACAACATATACAATTTAAAATAAAACGATTTTAAACAGTAATCAAATAAAAACATAAAAATACCACAAATATAAATATTGAAAATGTTTTACTCTTACAAAATAATCGTTAATGTTATATAGACACATGTATATTTTTAATTCACTGTTTAAACTTTTTCTGGTAGATTCCGGATTACACTTTTTTCAAAAAATCTGTTTGTTCAAAATTTAGAATAGAATGCGAATTATTATTTTTCTTTTTCAGGAATTTCTGAAATCGGAATTCCTGTAAACACAATTTCTTTCGGCCATTACCAATCAAAAATAAATTGAGGTAGAATTCAGTTCCATTCTGACTATAGTCTTAAACACAATATCTTCTGAGATGAAATGGAAATAATACCGCTAAATTTCATATTTATTATTATTATTATTATAATTTGATAAGAGCAGGGGCCATAAGACCCATAAGCCCAGTTTATAAATAAAAATATAATAATTACCTTCAGTTGTTGATTCGGCTTCTTCATTTTCTTGCGTTTCCGGTGGACCAGCAAGTGCTTGAACTTTAGTAAATATACCCAATCTCGCGAAATGATCCAAGAAAACTTCTTGTGATTTAATCATTAAATCTTGTATTATCAGTAAAACTACCGAATGACCGTCTTCGTCGTCCTGTAAAGAAAAAGGGCGTTATAACAACTAAAAATCGATGAAAATGTTTTAAATACCTCGTTATCCAACACGGTGGCGATCACCTCAACGATTTGTGTACCAAAATTCGGATTTGCCTCCAAAGCGCAAAGTTCTTCCAACAAATTCGGCTGTATGTAATGGACCATCTTCCTTATCAACCCCAAACTGGCCTTCCTCACGCTGGCCAACATCGTGGACTGCAGAGTGGTACAGAATACGGGCAACAGTCGTTGTAAATAAACTGGCGCCATTTCCGGATCGCCTCTCGGTTCTATGCTATCCTCACTCTCGGATTCAGATTTTCTATTACGCTCCTTATCGACCGGTATCATCCATTCGCCGGGGCTCTGCAGAATCGCCGCCACTTCACGGTGTCCTTCGTCGGCACGTTCTCTAGCCTTATCCAGTGGAGTTTTTCCGTCTTCGTCGCGTAAATCAGGGTTCGCGCCGTGCCGCAGCAAGACTTTAGCTATGGCGGGACGGCCGAAACACGCCGCGTAATGCAGGGACGAACTCCTTTGGCCCTTATTGACGTCGGCACCTTTCTCGCACAAATACTCCACCATCTCGTGCGTACCAAAAGCCGAGGCCCAATTTAACAAAGTCTGACCCACATCGTCCATAAAATTCACCTCCACTCCTCCGTTCTCGATGGCTTCGATCAGAGCGTCAGTGTCTTTCGATCTTATGCAGTCTATTAGCTGTCTATGGGATTTTTCGGCGGCGGAATCCATTCGACGCATGCGCGGCATCAGCTGTCCGGACGAGGACGATCCTGATTTTCCCAAAGCTCTCCTGCCCTCGAAAAGGAGGACCAAGAGCAAGTCTACCAGTCTCATGGAGTCTAAGATACAGCGTTCGTCTCCTTTTAGAGATTTTTCGATGGCGTCTAGTAGTTCAGATCGAAGCAAATCCTGGAATTGAATTTAAAGAATTGTCATTGCATTGGAAGCGATAAAATAAAGACTGTTTTCGTTAAATTACGTCCGTAGTGAACTATTTTCAACAATTTTGTTGCAATTATTCAAAATTGGTGGTTTCCACCTCAATTGGACTGAGGCAATACGGGCAAACTCGTAGCATAAAAGAAACGATTTCAGTTTGAACGGACGATCAAAAGATGATGAGAAGTTTGAAATGTTTTGTGGCATTGCAGGGTTTAAAATTGTTAAAATTAATTTATGTCAAAATATTTGAACTTGCAAAAATATTTGGGCCCTTTACCCCTAATGCCTGTACATATAAAACTAATAGGTCCTTTTACCTCTTAAGAATGCACATATAAAAATATTTGGGTAATCTACCTCTTAGCTTGCGTGTGAAAAAATATTTGGTCCCTTTATCAATTATGTCTGCCTATTTAAAACTAATATTTGGGTCCTTTACCTATCTAATCCTAATATCAAACTACTCAGGTACGAGTTCCACTCTGGAACAATTATTTTCACTTATTACTTTTAGTTACAATAATTATTCACTCAAATAAAATACTTCAATATACATTTAAAAAACTTTAAATCATTTGTATTTTGGAATTACAGAAATATAGAAAGACAAATGGATGATATCTAGTGATATTTATAACACCTAAAGTTAAACCAAAAGTTCTGAATGAAAGGGTAATCAGAAGAAATTATCACAGAAAATCAAAAACTGAAAGTCAACCGGCGCATTCGTTCTACAGTTATCGTGGCGGCGCACATACGCACAGGCGATCAAACGAATTTTTTTTTAAGTTTTCGAAAATAGTGAAGGTGTTTAAAAGTGGGGGTGAGATTTTTTTATGGACATGAATGCAATACTGAGGACCGATAGATAGGGGAGCCTCAGTAATAAGCTTATTTATTATCAGGCCAGTAGTTTAATAACAGTAGATGTGCAAAGTTATCACGTAGTGGCAGATTGTATTGAAAAGAAGAAAATGCCAAAAAAGTAAATAGTTTTTTAATCCAGTTAAATTAAGAAATGATCTCTTTCATTTTGACATCTAAACAAAACTGTTAAAATAGAATTTATAACAAAAAAATTGAACTTACATAGGTTATTGATGGCGAACCTCTGCAGAGGGTAGATAACAAACTTATTATAGTGGATATTGAAGCTGCATTGGCTTTCGAATCAGGCGTAGCTGTTGTTGGATTGCTAGTAGATGGCGCTTTGCCAGGCGTCGTTTGAGTACCGCTCGCTGTCGATGGTCCGGCGGCGTTTGAAAGTCTGCTTAGTAGTTCATTGACAAGACCTATTATAAATTATGTATGTATAAATAATAATTTTGCACAATACTGTTTCTACGCCAACATATATAAAAATGTGTTATTTTTGTATAATTCATTAAATTAAATAGTTTACCATGCTGTGCCAAGGGTGCGGGATCGACACCGCGTCTAGTAAACCTATCGGCTACCGAAGCGAAGCATCTCAATGCTCCATCAGCGACGTGTGCGTCTTCGTGATGTAGCAGCGTACTAAGGGCGGAGACGCAAGTGGGTAGTTGAGCGTCGGCTGGCTCCATCTTTGTGCAGAGTCTTGAAACGACGGCCATGGCCGAATGGAGCGTGTCCTTGTGGACGCGCTGTCCGTTGTCGCGAATGAAGGGCAGTATGCAGCTTAGGCCTCCTGCGTCGAATACTGCTCCGGCTTCTCTGGTGCATATTAACTCTAATACCTGTAGAAAACAATTGAAATGTTCATTCAATGTTGTAAACTGTTAACTTCAATTGCAATGAAAACGGTAAATTATCTAGATCCAAAATTCTATAACACTCTACCTCTTAATATTAAATTGTTAAACAAATATAAAAAAATTCAGCAAAGTATAATTTTCCAAAATAAAAAATCTCAACAGAACGAATTTAGAAATTAATAACTATCTGTTCTTCTTCCTGCACAGAATGTCCACGTTCTATTTTTATATACAGATACGGAAAGTTGAACGCGTATCTTCTATTTTACAATGAGAATTAAACAAACTAATAGAAATATGCATGAAACCAACAAAGACTACTGACAAGAGAGGAACGTTGCAGAATACGTATGTCTCCCGTTATACCCACATTAGCTCGTCTCTTGTCCCAAATGTCGTATGCGCGATTTTCAGTTCAATCAGAGCCATTAACCACGTAATACTTAGTACCTACTAAATCCATAACGATTAAAAATAAAATAGATTCCTGCAATTAATAATGAATTATAACAAAGAAGAACAAATACAGATTTCAAAATGGTATTTTGGAGGTCACTCGATAAAAGATAATAAACTTGTTTATTGCTGTATTTGTAAACGGGCCCATCCCTTTACATATTGATGGATTATTGTTTGGATTATTCTAAAGTTTGAGAAATGTGGATATGTACAAAAGTGTCAAAAATGTAGTAATGTCAATGAATAACTACGCGTAAAACCAGTTAATGTGGAGCATAAAAAAAGGAAATAAATGTATTGTCGAAACATGCGAACCTTGTTATAGCACTAAAATTATAGAACAAGTAAACATAAATTAAAAAACTGTTCGGAATATTTTAAAAAGAAATGGTTACAGTTGTTGTAAACTCCGAACAACTCAAGATCTTTTTCCAGAGGATAATATTCAACGAATGGAATTTTGCAAGACAATAATGCAGAAGTGCAATGAAAATCTAGAGTTTTTAACACATTTTATTTGCAGATGAATCGACGATTTCATTGCATTGAAAACACAATCCATCTGTTTAAACCTGAGTATTCCTGTGTACGTCCACAAAAATTAAATTCTTGGACGGGAATTTTTGACGACCCTGTAAAAAGTCCCTTTTTAGGGTTACCCGAAGGGTAACCAACGGGATTCTGTTATCAAGCCTCGGCTGTCCGTCTGTCTGTCAGCGGGTTGTATATCATGATCACTAGGTAGACAGTTACAATTTTCACAAAATGTGTATTTCTGTTGCCGCCATGACAACAAATAATAAAAAAAAAATAGAATTTAAAGGGGGCTCCCCTAATATAAACTTGTTTTTTTTTGCTCGATCATAATAAAGTATTTAAAAAGTACCTACATAGTATTAAATCTTGTACGACGGTGCGGAACCCTTCATGCGCGTGTCCGGCTCGCACTTGGCCCGTTTTATTTATTGACTTTAACCTAAACGGTGCCAAATATTTAGTTTATTTCAAGAAAAGATTGTTCCGGCACGTTCGGCAACTGCCTATTCATTTTGGAGAAGTTTGGTTTCAACCAGATGGTTCTCAAAGTCACAATTCACGAACGGTGACAGAATTCCTCGAAGCTATGTTTAGAAACCATTTTATTTATCACTTGATTTTTGTTGTGGGAGCTTCTGAAAGATACCGTGTATCTACACGTTTTTAAAAGGGTAACAAATCTCAATGGATTAAAGCAGAAAATTATCCAAACATTACGCCAGATCAACTCAGAGATAGGAGATTATCTTTGTATGATAGATTTGGCTATTGTTTGGCACAGCAAGGAGGTTTATTTGAACCACTACTTATTAGATTTGTTTTTAGAGTGTATTTGTTTATTTTTTATTTGTATTCTTTAGAATTATTTTTATATTTGCTGCACTAAGGGCCATTTTTTCACTTCTAAGTAAAGTTGAAAGTAACTACTTGCTAATTAGACTGTAGATTTGGCAGGTTAGAGAATTATAGCCTACATTCTAATCACCAAGAAATTACTTTCAAATTTACTCAGAGGCGAAAAGACTGGCCCTTATTAAAACAAGTAATTTTTGTAATTTAACGGAATGTCGTAAAATTATCTCATTTTAGAACAGTTAGAAATACATCCTAACGATAACAATTTGATACTAAAATCAAATTTCAGTTCGAAGCGAGCGGATACGATTCCGCCCACTATTGTTAAAGTATGTAATAAGGCGGTCCTCGGTGATCAGCAGTCTTTGTTTGATACACATATGTCTCTATTATACCTTGTCTAATTCGTTGTAAAGCGAGGGTCCGTGTTTTAACTTTCCGTATTAGTATACATTTTTTCTCTAATATACAGGGTGGTCACCGGTAACGCCTCAGTCTGTAGAGCCAAAACTATTTGATTTTTTAAATCTGTTTTTGCAGCGAGATGTGTATAAATCAGAAAAGGCAACAATTTAAGAATACTGTCAATTATACAGAGTTCTCAAAGAAAGTGATATATATGAAAGTTAGTGTTTTTACCATATATTTTATATTTGAATTGCCATCGCTTTTCCCAGTTTTATATGAAAATCGTATTGATGACCTGTATACAAATCTGTACAGGGTGAGTCAAAACCCAAATACATATTTTTCTTATTTTTTTTTTTTAAACTGACCACCCTGTATTTTATATAATTATTTAAAAGTACCTTAATTAAGGTTTGATTTGAGTTAAGCATTCCCTATACCCGAAGTTAATAATTTTGGGAGATTTTTAAATTCTAATAAGAAAAAAGTTAATTCACAAAATACTTTTAATTTTAACTAGTAACTGGTTACTAAGAAATAGATTGTTTGTTAATTGGTGATTAGAATTTAACCAGCTCTAATTTATTAACGACTGAATAAGATTTCGACAATACCTAATGCGACGTTACATTCAGTAAAAAATAAAAATAGTAACCGAAAACTACACATAATACATACTTTATTCTAAGTTTAAGTGTAATTTTGACAGATTTTATTTAATTATAAAAAATTGCATTTGTAAGTATTTTCTGAGTAACATTCGAAATACTTCTGTTATTCACGACTAAAGGTCACATTAAAAAACTGGCTAGACTTTTTTAAAAACAAATATCGCAACACTAATGACATCAGTAATAACAAATTGTGAGTATTGGGGTTTCAAAGTCAACTTTTTATGGGGAATGCTCGACTCAAAATAACTTTAATTAAGATACATTTAAATAGTGATATAAGGTGAATATTTGAGTTTTGACTCAGCCTGTACATATTTGTTTCGAATAGAAAAAAGTAGTGCATCGGCATAAAATGTTGACTACAATCGAAAAACGTTACGGCCAATGGCGGCTTTTGAATAAGTGCAGTAGAGATGAAGAACTGCCAAATAAATGCAAGTATTTCATCTACATTTTACAGAAAATATTTAAGACATTCTAAAATATACGTAAAATAGATTTTATGGATAATCTCATAATTTTAATTTAATAATGACATAGTAAATGGTGTGGGTGCACTGCACCGCTTGGGCCGCCCGTGCTCTTCTTCTCCTTTAGTTTTTCTAGTAGTCTTGATAGGCATATGGTTGTCAAAAAATAATAATTAACAACTTTGCGAACACTGAAACTTTCTTGGCAACAGTATTTTGATCAAAAATTAAAAAAGGTGTATTGAACAATTCTACTTTAAAAATTTTAAAACACATTTTTTTTATTTTTGATCAAAATATTATTGACAAGAAAGTTTCGCTGTTCGCAAACTTGTTAATTAATCTTTTTTGACAGGCATATGCCTATCAAGACTACTAAAACAAGTAAAGACGAAGAGCACAAGCGACCCAAGCGGTGCAGTGCACACACGCCATTTACTATTTCATGATTAAAATTAAATTAAAATTATGAGATTATCCATAAAATCTATTTTATGTATATTTTAGAATGTCTTAAATAATTTCTGTGAAATGTAGACGAGATACTTGCATTCTTTTGGCAGTCTGTAGCTCTACTGTTTACTTATTGTTATAATAAGAAAAGTGAGGGCAATTCAAATAGAAAATAAAATATAGGGTGCCGTATTTAAAAACATAACTTTGATATATATCATTTTCTTGGAGAACCCTGTATAATTCAAATTATTTTTAAATTGTTGCCTTTTCTATGGTACATCTCGCTGTGAAAACATATTAAAAAAATCAAATAGTTTTTGGCTCTACAGACGTGAAGTTACCGGTGGCCCACCCTGTATAAATATATAATTGCTTTAAAATAAAATTAATTTTCCAAAATCGACTGAATCTAACGAACTTTTCAAGAATAGTTAATAGTTTTTTTGCAAACTTGCATTTTTTGTTTCTGAAGAGGGGGTTTTTGTCATGGCCTTTTGAATATTTAATCCATATTTGCATCGCGTAGTACAATTTTTTTCATTTTTTCAGGCATTCTTCTGCTTTCCCCACGAAGAATATAGGCTCTCCCAAGGAAGCTTGGGTTCCAGCCTCCCCTCCTCTGGGATTAAACCACGACGGTACTGCGGTCCCATGTGTTTATTGTACTCTTTCACTTACATTCAATTGTCTAGATGGACCCTGAGCTCTATGAGCTAGGTCACCCATCCAAACACTAAACAAGTTCACGCCGTTTAACAGTGATTGAAGTCTGAATACCTTTCAGTCAGACAGCTGTTCGTAGTATTAATTAGTAACTTAATTAAATTAAATAAAAATGATTTTTTTTCTTTATCAATATTACACCTTTCGGGAAAACGAGTTCTTTTCTTATTGTTATTATAAGTTACTTTCCCAGCATTAAACCAATTATCATTATAAAATTCAAAGAAAAAATAAATAAATCAAAATATCGTCATTATTATTAATTGCAATTTGTCGAGTACATTAATTCCATTAATTAATATTTAATGGTCACCAGAAGGCAGACAAATATAATTATTCAAAAAATTATGTATTAGAATGTATCATTAAACGGTAAAACTACGTATTGAGTAAACATGAAAAATAAAACCACCAGTTATACACGGCTGCCTACGAGTCTGTCTCTGGAGGGTGAAACAAGAAATTATATACCGTTTTTTGAAAACCTGAAAAAATTAGTTTCGCCCCTAGAAACCGATGCCTTATTTGTGTGGCTCAGTCTGTATGAGAAAAATAGATCTAATAATTCCATTTCTTCGACAATCATTGCAAACTTAAATTAATTTTATGGCCACCTACACCTCATCGCCGACACACCCTATATGATCTCATATTAATCCTAAGATGCCAAGATTATGCCGTGGGAACTGTGACTCAATGAATCAAAATGTTTTTCCTACAATGTTAATTCAACAGATATTAACAAAAATGCTTTATAAAGTGTTTCACTGGGTAATATAATTTCTTCACTCGTTAAGGAGCAATTATGCCGTGTGCTATTTTCTGTTTTTTGTACAATGGAATCATTTGGAGAACAATGAATGATGCTACCAGTTATTATCAATTGCTTACGGTTAATACAATAAATAAAGAAAAAACAGATGAAACTGGGAGTGTTATAATAAAAAATTATTATTTTAAGAATGATTGACTATGAGCAAAGTAAATAAAAGAACTAGGATGAAGATATATAATCAGTGTTGCCAGATGAAAATTTTCTGGAACAGTAGATGGGTGGGAAAAAACATCAAAACTGAACAGTAGATTTTAATACAGGAGGAAATAATTATAATTTGCATTATAAAAAATAAAAAAAATTATGTAAGAAACTAAAAATAAACATATTTGGCTTTTATACCCAAATTAAAAATTATACAAAACAAAAAAATAAAATTTGTAAAACTTAATGTTGGGAGACAAAAAAAAATAAATGAAAAATAATAGGTACCTATTTCTTTCAGATCAGTCTGAATCAGATAATTCAAATATGTTGTGTTTGTCATGCATATTATTATGATGCCCTATTAATTTTTTGTTGCATTTTAAATCAAAACATGGTGATTCTCTGGAAGTTACAATATTTTTTGTGTGGTGCAAACCTACACTGGCTGTATTCAACTTATTACGCTGATTTAACTTCAGCAAATTTACTTGGGAAAATATCCTTTGTACATTTGCTGAAGAACGAGACAAACAATAAATTAAGAACAAAATTTTCATGCCTAAAACAGTAGAACAGAGACAAACACAGTAGATCTACTGTTAAAACAGTAGGTCTGGCAGGCAACACTGTATAAAATGCTTAGCATCAGTGGCGTAGCCATGGGAGGGGTTTCTGAGAACTATGGGGGGGGGGGGGGGGGGTTCGTTCCATCAAGAAAGTAAATAAAAACAAACAGTCAATAGAGATCGGCGCCAATACTATAGCAGAAATAGAGGAATCCTGACACCCCCCCCCCCCCAGCGGTGGCTACGTCACTTCTTAGCATTGTATATATTACACTCTTCACACAGTTTAACAGACTTTTAATCAGAATAGACTTCATCCCCTTATAGAGCTTGATCCTACCTAAAGATTTCAAGCTGATAGTGTTTTGTTTGAAAAAATTTTTTTTTATTTCAACCCCCCTTGACCATCCCATTTTTATTCAGATTTTTCTTCAGAATCAATAAGCCTTCCTTAAGAGTTTAATTTTTACTAAAAAATTCAAGTCGATATCCTTTTGTTTTAGATTTAAAGTTTTTTTTTTATAATTTCAACACCCCTTGAATTTCCATTTTTATACATAAAGCTTGATTATTCCTAAACATTGTTTACATCATTTTTAGTTTTTGACTTCTCGTGCGGACAGAAAAACGTGACATCGGACGGACATTTATTAAAGTCATTTAAAATTTAATGAGGATTTTGTTACAAAAAATTTTAATTTAGATAGACATTAAAAAATGTTTTTTCGAAAGTAAACCTATAATACTCTTCATAGACTACTGTTTTTAATGGGGGCACAGACTAAAAACTGTTAATAAATTATTTAATTTCATGTATTTTTTTATGTATACAATAAATTTGATTATGATTTTTAAGATCATATTTTCCAAATTAACCTATTCACTATGGAAAACCTTGTATGCATCAAATTTCAAACTCATTTATTTAAGTTTGCCCGTTTTTGACTTACCTTGACACATTGTTCTGCCAAATCCTTGCTAGTTCTAGATGATAATTCTGCTACGACTAATCTGTTACAAATGGCTTTGACAGCTCCCTCTATGGCTACAATTCTCCTGGTGCACTCCGCTGATACGTCCAAATAGTAGGTGATGGCTCGCGCTGTTACTTCCAGCACATTCTCGGGAGCCTATTACGAAAAACAAATATATAACAATCGCGAAATACGAAACAACACGACTTGAAGAACTATTTCAAAAACACAGAATCTTTTAATGATAAAATTTTGGTTAACGGACAAATTAACGTTGACGTTCTTTTTCGTATTGGAATAGAGGACCAAACTGTAAATTTTAGCATTATTTTTGTTTTCTGAGCTCTTTTGCTGTTTGCTTGGTTTTCTAATTTGCTTAGTTCGAAATATTGCGGGACATCTGCTTGTCAATAATGTTCAATGCAGGTATTTACAAAAATATAATTTGATTACTTCTATTCTTGAATACCAATACATATTTTAAAACTATTTACTTACTTAGTCTCAGTAATTTTACTATTAGTTGTAAAGGTATTATTATAGTTATCAGCTTTTTATTATATTGTTCCAACTTATTCACGCTGTCCGTAAGATATTATAACTTCTTCTTCTGCTACTTTTCATTATCTTGTTCAACAGTATCTTTGATAATGTTACTTCAATAATGAAAATGTATTTCTGTTGGTGTTCCTTCCTCTTGTATTTTCTGTTATTAATACCTTTCCATTTGTTAGTTTATTCTCATATCTTTAGATATATCTCAGTGAGGGGTAACAGGCGAAGTTTCACCACCAGATGGCGCTACCGAAACGTGAGGTCCGTATTAAACGTTACTTTCATGTGGATGGTGTTTTTTTTAATTTTATTGTGTTTTATATACATATTTGAGAAAATGATTAAAATAGATAAATACGGATCAATTAAAGAACCTAAAAAGAAGCGGTGGTAAAAAGAGGGGAACTATAGAAAAACTAATTTAAAGGCGAGGAGTAAGTGATTTATTTGTGTTAAAGTCCGTCTTATTTTAATAATTTCAGACACAGATCTGTAATAAGATATATTGATATCGTGTTGGAAGTCCAGTGAAATAGGTAGATTTGACCACATTATGGTGGGCACTTTTGAAAGAGATAAATTATTTGAAAGTAAACATTTTGAAGGACTAAAATTACTATTAAACTTGTAATAAATCTTTTGTACATTTATGAATTTACATGGTGACCGAAAATGATTTTAATTAATTTGAAAATCGTGATTAAACAAGGGCTTATGTGGCAGATATCGGTATCCAGATAAGGCAACTTTTGTTCTCGTCAGAGGGGCATCACTGCACAATCTTAGATACAGTATATTTTTCGAATAAAAATTTATTTAATAAAATTATTAACATTTTAAAATTAGAAAGTTTTTGACAGACCATTCAATAGACCTGTTACAGGAACGCCATCTGGTGAATATTAAAATATTACCACTCATTGCATGTACGTTTCTTCTTATATTTCCTCGCGCATCCAGATTTAGATATTTTTTAATTAGTCTTACGAATAGGCTAATTATATCGTCTATTTTTATCCAATTAATGATTTATAAAGAGTGATTTAATTTTTTTTTTCTAAAGTGGGCCATGATTGACATATATAGAGACACGAATCACGTCCATGATAACTACGGACGGCTCTGAATTAAACCCAAACTGACACTTAGCTTCAAAATACATTTTTTATGGATCAGTCCATATTATAAAAAACGCATTGCTTGTGACCGGTTCCTAGAGAAACATGTAAAATTGTTGTCGCTGATGAAAAGACTTGCCTGTTCGTCCAGAAAGATGCGACAGAGGGCGGGCAGGAAGGTCCTGGGTGGGCAGCTCTCGAAGCACCTATCGACGTTGTCGGACATTAGGAGTAGCATGCAGAGTTGCTCAAGGGCGATGAGCTGCATATCTCGCTCATCGCCCAAGCCACTATTCAGCCATTCCAACAGGGTTTCCGGATCTGGATCAGCCATCTGAAACGAATTTATATTCATTTTTTAAAATATAGTTTTATCGATCTCACTTAAGAGTTGATTAATTTTATTTGGAAAGGAAAAGAAAAACACCAAAATCTTAGTAATATTTTTTTTAATAAACATGGATGAAGCGACAAATTTCGATCTATGACCATCATCAGGTCTGCAAGAAAAGGTATTTTAAATAAAACGTCAAAGGGTAAAGTCCCGGAAGTTCTTATTAATTTATGAAATCGGAATTCCTTTGTACAGATTATCTTTATCAAATTTAACCTTCGAAAATCGATTAAAAACTATGTTTAGATGTCAATTCTAAAAAAAAGAATCGATTTGCAAGCATTCACGGTGTTATCCAAGTAGTCGACAAATTGTTATGAGATAATATGGAAGAGTCTTGTTACAAGGATCGTTTAAGGATATAATTCAGAACTGACTTAACATAAGGCTCTAAAATGCACAAAAGGCTTTCAAAATTACATTAAGAGAGTATATTTGCATTCTTAGTGGCAGCTTATCATAGTTGAAGGCGATTTTCAGGAATAGTACGCAATTTATTTGACAGTGTGACATCAGTACAAAGGAAGTGCCATTAATTCATAAATCGCGTATTCGCATCTCAGATAAACAAGCTCGCACAAACCATCCCCTCACAATTTAGCAGCTATCTCGCTAGTTCTAATGCGGCAGCTCTGTCTGCCTTATATAAAACAATCTGAATGCTTGCAATTTATGAATAAATGGATTAGTCTACTAGTTTCTCGTCGTTGATTAAAACTTGGCTGCTTCGGCACATAGAATTGCACATATCCCATATTTAAATTTGCTTCTTAAATTGGTATTCTTTGCTCAGGCAGTTGAAACTGTTACTCCTTTAACCTCACATCACAAACTTACAATAATATAATCTTGAACTGAAGTTAGAAATGGGAGTGAAAATAGTAAAAGGTCCACCTTCCAAACTCAAAGTATGTTTAAACATTCGAATGTTACTCAAATCGAACCTCTCTGCATTATTGTGACGTCATGAGCTAAACAGAAACAAACCATTCTGTTCTTGTTGACTTTGACATAAGTATTTAGTTTTTCAATATAAATAAATATATTGTTTGAAGGTCGTAAAATGGTAGTAACTAAATTATCAGTTGTACGCTTTTAGATGAATAAAATCTTGAAAATAATTTAAATTGACACATTACCACTGTTTTTATTATTTATTATTTAAAGATATGATTATGAAACGACAATGTTATTTTCACTTTAGAAGAATACTTTTAAATGAAATAATAGTTCAAAAACTATATTTCGTCTATAAACAATTTTGTTCGGCCCATTTTTTACGTCATACCACAAGACTTTATAAAGCTGTATTTACACCATGTTAGATTATTCACGGTTTTAACACTTTATTTGATAAATATGTTCTGTTATGAACTGAAAAACATATTAAGAACTTATCTATGAATTCATGTTTATTTTCAAATATCATCTGTTGGGCAATAAATGCTATTTATTATTGAATTTTTGGCAAAAACTTTGAGACACCTAGTGTCTAATAGGTATAAACATAAAATTAGCTAATATAATAAAACAAATACAAATTAATTTCCAATTCCTAACCTTACAAAAATTGCCAACTCAATGTGTTTCTAAAAGTTATATTTTCAATCTAAAAATAGTAGTAAAGCCGCACAATCTCTCTTATTTTTCGACACGCAGGTTTTTCCAATGATTAAATCTTTTGACTTACGTTAATAAGGAATTCTTCGCATGTAAGCAGGGTGCGATTATGATTTCTATAAATATGCGTGCAACACATTTTTTTGCTGATACTACACTGTGCTCTTCGTTTGCTACTACTATGAATGAACTATGAGATGCATATTACCTACATTTCTCGAACGGGCACGATATGATGTAATATATAAAAAGAAAGAACTGCAAAATCAGCAAACTTCCGTAGATTAGTGATTAGTGCATAAAAAAAATATTGCATTCAAATTATCTCGAAAGCTTCGCGTCACAATATGATGTGTTTTCATCCTTTTATCAAACTTTTTTGTCGTAGCTTACGGCCAAAGATTTAAAAAAATAGTTTTTCATACATTCTAATAAATTATTATCAATCTTGTTATATATCAAAAATTACGAATAATAATGAATGTATGTACCAAGTGGCCAAAATTTAACAATAAAGCAGCCATGAAAAATCTAGTTTCTAAGACGGCCGTCAGAGGCGTAACAACCATTGCCAGTTATGATTTTTCCATAATTTGACTAAAGAACATTTAATAAACGTACCCGAACCCAAATCTATTAGAGTGGGAGTGAAGTTGGCACATACTTTGATGATTTTCTCTTACTATACGGAAAATGGTCGCACTGCGCAGCTTTCTGAGTGCCTTTTAAAAGGAGATAGAAAACTCCGCCATTTTGACCCCTTATTACGTGTTGCCTACATCTTGGAGCAATATTTTTAATAGGTGCGTTTTAATCATCCGCTTCTGCTTCGGAATTGTCGGTTTTCTTGTTTTAATCTGACAGTTTAAAACGACTAAACCGACAATTCCGGAAGCAGGAGCGGATGATTAAAACGCACCTGATATTTTGCTTGCTGCTGTCAGTGTCAGTGAACATTATTTTTGGAGTCACAGTATATTGCTAAAGAATCAGTTAACTCACTCGGACCAGTTGAAAGTTCCAAAATAACATCCACTCCAGGGATACAAATTCAGGATGCGCAGAAGACTGCTGTTTTATTATAGGCGGTTGTCATATATTGTATTATCCGAGTTGCGCAGTGTATAAACTGGAATATTGAGTTCAAAAGTGCCGACGCAGAGTGAGCAAACTGATTCTTTAGCTATAAACTGTGGCAAAGGCATCAAAATGGTGGCGCCCCATGTTGGGCGTGTCGGACCTCTCTCTTGCACCGTATAGTAATCAAAGTAAGTGGAAGTTGGAGAGTCGACGTAAAGCAGGGACAGAAGTTGGAAAGGCTCTCCCACTTCATACCACTGAACTATATATTAAACTGGAAGAACAAAGCCGATCAACAAAATCAAGCCGCATAGCGAGGTGATATTTGACACTTTGGCGCCCACATGTGCGTATCGAAATGCACTAAAAAGGATCATTAAAATTAAATTTAACATTTATTACATTCAACTATGACACCTTTTATTTTAAGAAAATCTCTTAAAAATGATTTTTGATTAATACGCAGTTGAAACAAATGTTCCGAAAATAATAATAATAATTATTATTATTAAAATAGCACGCTATTAATAAAAAATAATATAATTTGTCGTAGTACGCCCGTGGGAAACGTGACGTAGAATGGTCGAAATTGACAGTCTGGCGTCGAAATTGTCATGCGCACCGAGCGTTTTTTCACCCATGTCGGCTTAGAAATTAGGAGTAGGGTTTATGTCATATAGCCATGCACTGCCATGTAGTTTAATATCAAGGTCGGTGCTTCATACACATGATTTGACAATTTTGCCGCGGAGCTAACCGAAGTGAACACGAAACATTGGCGTAGAAAATTATTTTAAATTTTGTAGAATTATGATTTGGAATATTATTACTTGTTTAAATAATAAATAGATACGTTTGCCCGATTCCGCGGGTAATAATTTAAAATGTTTAGTATTATTTTTATTCTACGATACGACGCGACATTGCCGAAAAAACGTCACCGCCAAATTCTCGAAGTCACCCGAGGTTTAACATTTACTATCTCTCTATCTAACAAAAGCCTTTCCAACTTATGTCCTGCTATACCTTGTGTTTTCAGGAAAAATTCATTTGAAAAACATTCATAAGTGGAAGGAAGGAAATATAAAGAATGCCGTAGAAGCAGTTACGAACACATAAAATGGACTATTTAAGATCTGTCAAACACTTCAAAGTACTCCGTGCTTTACTATTTAGATATTACAATTAATATATCAATGATATTAAGAAGAAAATCTTAGGAAGAAAGCCCATTTTATGCAAAGAGTTACAAGCTAAACTTTTGGACTAAATTCTTAAGATGGAATAATCTTTTTTGGATTAACTAGGAGAGCTTGCATTTCAGCTTGCAAGACGTAATATTTTTAACGAGTTTTCATTGCTTCAGAAATCTGCTAAAAAAAAAAATGGCTAGAGGGATTTCCGAAAAGACGACGATAAAATTAGCATCAGAAGACCAACTGGAACATCTGTTGCAAGAGCAAGGGCTGCTGGATTAAATAAATAAAGCATGAATTAATAATATTTAATAATAATATTAGTTATAATAAATGTTCCATCAATGATTATATTTCCACTCAAGAATTGCAATGAACGACTAAAAAAGATGCGCCACTTGGAACTTTATTTAAATTTCATCTATCAGGGTGGATTAAAATGGTTCGAATACTTTGATCTGAAACCAACTCTGTTATTCTACTTTTAGACGGACACAATAACACACATACAAGGAACCTTAAAGGCAAAAGAAAATGTAACAATTCTTTCCATGCTGTCACACACTTCGTATAAAATGCAACCTCTGGACAAAATAGTCATGGGAGCGTTAAAAACATTTTATAACTAAGAAATAAGGAATTTTAAAAGGAGAGGATTTTCTAGCAATTGACCAAGAAGAGGTTTTGTAATGTTGCTCCAACAGCCAATAATACACCACTACAACCAATAACAGCGGAAAAAGAATAGTAAAATCGAATAACAAGTGTGTCATTAGCTGTTAGTCCAAAAGATATTGCACCAATATCCAATGTAAAGGGAAAAGTGGGTATTCGAGAAAGAAAAGCAGGAAAAGACGATAATAACTTCCGACACCAAATACGGAAGACCTTGAGCAATATATACAAATATGCAAAATTACCGACTCAAAAAAGACATTGTTAAAAAAAGTGTTTTCCGAAAATCCAGGTTGCTACGAAGAAAACACTAAGTGAACGTTCAGTGTATTTTTTGTGAAGATAAGTTTTCTGACAATAATCGCGGATACATTTGGATAATGTGCATGTTTTGTAACTGTTGGACACAATGAAGTATGCAGGATTTGAAAAAGAAACATATTTGTTCTGTTAGTTTCGAATTTTCTCTGAATATCTTTTAATTTTACAATAAACGCCATTCTCCACTTGGGATATAGGTATTCACACATTAGTACTCTTAGATACCTATATGTATACAAAACATCTAAAAACAATATTGAAATTTTATATTTTTATCATTAGGTGACTTTAGGTTAGGTTGAAAATGAGTGGGATGATCTCATCGCCTTCCATTGCGTCCCAGATGGATCTATTATGGCTCACGTTTAACTTATAGTTCACCATACAAGCCACACCCTTTGATGAACGCCTTGGTTGAGTTGGGAGAGACTAAAGTCGATGGGTTTCAGTCGAGTAAATTCGAAGATCTGGAACCTAGTTTTTTCCAAAGCAGTTGAAATACATAGAATGTGCTCTGCGAATTCGTCTTCTACGCTGCAGAATCAACAATCTGACGTATCGTGCTTACCTAGAAGATAACGCCTTCGAATGAGTTAGGCCTGGAGTATCTCTCCGACTTTACTCTAATCAATAACTTTGATAGGTTATATTTGTTGAAAAAAAAAATTATAAAATAAATTAAAAAATATGAATTGTTCATTGATAAAACATTTCTTTTACAATTGCTTGTCTATCAACTATCTTTTATCACAATAATAATAATAAATAGATTAAATAAATAATTCATGACTATTTATTAATTTGATACCTAACAGACTAATAATAATTATGGTCTGGCTTATGTTATCATAGTCTGCATTTCAATTGTTATCTACACTTTTGCCCCAAAATCATAAATTATAGCTACCTAACATTCAACAAATTATAATTCATATTATTCTTATATAATCCACAAGGTGACTAATGAATAATTTCGTTCTTTCATAGAAAAATTGGGTTATCTTTTGTTGAAACGCTTATTTATGGATACCTCGAGACGCAATACAAGCCCGAGACCTAGTTTTAGCTATTTAAAATCCTTATTAAATTCAATTTTATCTATTGTTAATTGATAATGGTAGTATGGCACACTTTAAGGTACTAACCTACGAACATTTTCACAAAGAACGACTGAATCACGCAAAGGTCAGGGATTTCTTCATCGAATGTACTACGTTTATTTTATATTTAGATATGGAACAAGTTACCACCATCGAACATGAAAGTTAAAAATTAATACATAATCATGAAAAATAAAATTGTAAGAACATAATCGTTAACGGAAATAACTTCAAATCTACACGATTTTAGATAAAAGAACGGTCACATAGAAGTTTGTAGGTGTTTTATTCGAAAAAAGATAGTACAACTGTTCAATTATTATTTGTTTAGGGGATAAAACATGCCTTCTGATCGAAATCTGTCAAAGCAAGAAAAACTCATTCAAAAATAAATTGCAGCTTCTTTTGTCGTTCAATTTTGGACACAGGCCTTCCACATTTTTCATCTTTCACAGTAAATAGCCATACTTTTTAATTCTTAATAAAAAGAAGACTGGCAAAAAAATTTTAATAACGAAAAAATGATAAATGCTTCTAATGTCCAAACTAATTAATAGAATGAAAATGTATAAATAGAATACAACACTTAAGAGTCTGCCAAATGTTATAGAGTTCAAATTCTCTGAAGTAAATCATTATTTTATTGTTACTCAATGCTCTATAAAAATCTCATGCTATGCGTTAAATGACACCTACAATCTGATAAAAATTACGGAATGTTAGTAAATATACGAATAGCGTGTTTATTTTGAGCATAAATTTAAGATTATGCCCAAATATCAAATTTTAATAAATTGCGTTTTAGATTGCTCGAATTATTATACAGAATATTGAACAATACCCGAATCTCCGAATCCCACGTGACTCAATTGATAGTTATCAGTTAGCAAAAAATAATATTAATGACTTCTGTAATTACAATAAAATAATGTCACTGACGTATTTGACAGAACTGATCCTTTAGTCATGATTAAGTATGGCCGTTTCCATTAAATTTCTTCTTTACCGGATCACGTGGAATATGGGTGTTGTTGATGATTCTACATTATCATCTAATCTACTATATGTGTGATCAACAATTTTTTTTTCTAAAGAAAGACATATGTCATGCCTTGATAAAAACATCGCAACCCTACAGTACATATTTCCAAATAACTCACGAAATTAGCAGATAAACCTTTTTTAAAGCATTTCAATACAACTAAATCGGTAATATGTCATATATATAGCGGCTCGAAAAACGAACATTACAAAGCAATTAACATTTGCAACAATAGGTAAGTTAAAACCTTTATTTCATATATTTTATAAACGGTTAACCAATAGGTCAACAAACAGATAGTTAAAATAATGCAAGAAACTTTGAACGGAGATCATATTTCTATTGTATGCGATCTTTTTATAATGTATATGGGTGAATAAACATCCACAAACTGTTTTCTTTCGAATTGTAAAAATTCCCAGACAATTTATCAACGAATCTAGCTTGTATTAAATAGGTAAAACAATAAATTATAAAGTAGGTTTACATATGGGCGATTCTTGCATAACTGCGATTTTTTATGTCCAGTTTTTTATTTATCGTTTAGCATAAGTTTTCCTCATCAAAAAGTTATTAATATTGTAAATTTAGAGGTATTTTACAACTGACATTATGAATAAACCTTCGCAAATTTTTTTGCACCTAAATATACTCGAAATGTCAGTACCGTGGTATGTCCGATTGTTATTTTTAAAATTAAATATATAAATTTCTATCAAAATTAATTTTATTGCAATTTTATACCAATTTTTCGATCAGTAAAAAAAATAATCATTTATATGTCAGTACCGTGGAAATAATGTCAGTACCGTGGCATTAAACTTTTGAAATTTTGTCACAATTTTCGTTGTGTTGTAGCTGTAATAAAACCAGTTCACAGGCTTAGTTTTGTGAATAAATAGAAAATAAAAACGCGCAGAACAAACGTTTTAAAACATTTTTAATGTTAGAAAAATCTAAAATTGTATAAATCGCAGTTACACGAGAATCACCCATATATATTATAATATGCAATAATAGTTTGTCCAACAAGAGTGGAATCCACTCGAGTTGTACAATATATGTTTCTTCGAAACGCTAAATAAAAACTACACAATTTAATTAAACGTTATTATTTAGATAAAATTACTTTATATTACAAATATTTAACAAAACATTTAAATTTTTTTATGATTTCATTTATTAAATAACATTTATTAATTTAACGTCAAAACCTAATTCTAAACCTATTGAGATCTTTAATATGCCCTCCTGGCGACTTTTCAACCTTCTTGGAGGATTTTAATGGGGTCGAAATATAATGTCAAGCTTTCTGCTATTGTTAGTGTGTCTTACTGACGATTGAACATTCTTTGCCTAGTCGAAATTCGATACATACCTCTTATTTGTCTAACATTTACAGTGATAAACTTATATTAGTAATAATGTTTTTCCAAATAAAGATGTTTTCGTAGAAACTTAAAATTTTATTATTCTTAAAGATTTCAGCAGAGGATTAAATTAACTATGTCTGGGCTAAGGGCGGTTTCTCCATTGGTTCATTTGTGCACCCAGTTACATTTCATAAAGACACATTATTTTAAAATAAAAATATAAATTCAATTTTAATAATTTTATTGTTTTCATACGTGTTAATATCTATTTTTTAGTACGCCACTGCGCTCTGGCTAATCGCGTCTCCCTGGCGCACTTTTCTGAGTGAGCCCGAGGGAGCGAGATGTTTTCCCTAAAGCCTTTAGCGTCCCGTCAACAGATCCGTAAAACAATGTGCCTACTTAAAATCAATAATATCACCTTATTTTGCGCAACGGACACAGTGACGTCACAAAGTAGGGCGGGGCATACGAATTTTTTAAATCAGATATAGAATAAAGAGATGCAATGACGGTACTAAAAGTGACTGCACTTTTGCATTCTCTTTTACTCTACATATCTCAAACTCGAGCTAGTCAGTTTTGGTGAGAATAAATGCCATTTTTTAAAATAACGTGATTTAAATAATTTAAAAACATTTTCATTGCGTCAATCTTCAAATATACAATTATTAACTTAAAATTAATCAAAATATGACTCAAAGTGCGTTTAGTTGTTATATCACAAAATAGTATTTAGTCGTCTCTATCTACTTCAGTCTATCTCAACGTTTCCAATCAAGCTGTCAAACTCTCCATGAGATTATTGTATTTATTAAAAATTAAGTTTAGCGACTTTAATAAATCGGAAGTATGTGTGTCAATTCAACGATTGTTACCGAAAAACGTCTCGGGTAAAAACATTACTATCAATATTGAGGTTATGTGTTATGTTTATTTCCAAATTACGGATGTAATATTTTATCTTATATTTTGTTTGTTGTTCCAGGGTCTACAGAATAGTCATGTGTTTTATACCCAACTATGCAACGAGCAATTTTGTTTTTGTATCCAACAAAAGACAAACGAAGTTTCAAAAAAGTATGACAATTTTATTATACGAGTATTTTATTTAAACAAGGATAATTTCTTGACCGTAGTACAATTTTATATGAATAATTGTTTTATTTTGTAGGTTGTCCCTAATGAAGTTATAGAAATATGCCTTATCTATAAATGCTAGAGGTACTGATAAACAGTGTCAGACTGATGTAGCGTTGAGGATTTTACTCAAATGATGGGTATTGCATGCATCTACAAAAAAATGGAAGCTAAACTTACATTACAGTTTTTTAAAGGCGATATAAAATATAAATATTGCACTGGCCTAAATTAATTCAAGAAACTTAATAGTTGTGTCTATGTTAGGTATGTACCTATATCATGAAGACTAAATAAAATATTTACTGATATCTACCTGGGAGGTAAACTGAACTATGTCGATATAGTGCAGTTTTATAAAGGTTATATTTTTAAAATCGGCTCATCGAGACCTTTCCAGGCGTATTCTATACCATGTATAGTGATGTCACAATAAAAGTTGACTAAAAAATATAACACTACGTTCAATAAACTTACAAGTTAAACAATACTTTTTAACTCTCACGTTAGTCGTACTATTTATAGAGACATGTTGGAGGTACTATGTCATAGACAATTTGTTATCGGCACATAGAAATATGTTAGAAAAGTCAACAATTCATGTATATTGAAAAAAAAAAAAAGAAAAGATTATTAGCAAACAATACATATTGTGACAATAATTGGGGCTAACTGCATTTCTTGACGAAATATAATTATTATATGTAAATATGAAACACGAAAAGTGTCCAACAATCATTCAGTCTGCTCTACTAAAAAAAAGTGACATAGTGCAGTTTATCTCAGAGGTACTGATATACCTATTAAATAATTTTCAAAACTTTGTTTTTATCATTCTTTTAGTGTACCTATTTTTTAGGCTATTATGTTATTGTTTTAGCCTTGATTATATTATTATTCTACTCTACATACAGTAGTCTGTGAAGAGTATTATAGGACCGTCTGTCCGATGTCACGTTTTTGTCTGCACGATAAAACGAAAAATGATATCAACTTGAAATTTTTAGCAAACTTCAAGCTCTAGAAGAAGAAGTCCTTTGATTTTGAAAACAAATCTGATTTAAAATGGGTGGTTTAAGGGGGGGGGGGGGTTGAAATAAAAAAAATCAAATAAAAATGAAAAGCGATATCAACATGAAATTTTTACTAAAAACCAAGCCCTATAAAGAGATGAGGCCTATTGATTGTGAAAAAAAAAAAAAATTAATAAAAGTGGTGGGTTAAGAGTGTTGAAATATTTAAAATAAATCTGACTCAAAAACGAACATCAACTTGAAATTTTTGGAAAAATCAAGCTCTACAAGAGGATGAAGCATATTGATTCTGAAACAAATATGATTGAAAATAGGGGCCTGATAAACTGTGAAAATTTAGAATACCACGCATTATATATCTAGTTTATCATTCTAGTTTGTATTTGTGTAATATTATGTATTGTGATAGGACTGATCTTATAAAATAAACATTTTAGTTCATTTGTTTTGTTTGCCAATAAAAGGTATTTAAAAATATGTTATTTTATTTGACATGTGTGACAAATGATTAAATGATAAATGATTAAAATTACAAAAAAAAAAACTGAAAACTTGTAGGTAAAATTTTATATAATATTGTTTACATAAAAATCAATGTCATGCTTTCTACATATCGTAAAATTAAAATTTTCAGGAGATGCGAAAAACGATTCACAAGTGCATAGAACAATCCATTTTACTCTATAATGGGACTAATATTTAACCAAGTTTTGTTCAAAAATTGTAATACTTCATTCAGTAGATGTAGCGAAATATTTTAAACGAGATTATCATAAAATATAATTTTCAGTGGAAATGTTAGTTACGAGGTCCTGCGTTGTGGCCCTCGGTAACCTGATATATATTTAAAAATAATCTTAAACATGAAGAAAAGTCAGTTGACTAACTAATAATGTCTATAGATGGTTTTCAACATACTTAAAACAAAACAAATATTACAATAACTAAAATATTCATTTATTTATTCATTAATAGTTGTAGTGCTTGAAAACAGTATAATACTGATTATTTTTTTCGTATAACTTTTAACCAATTAGAACGTTCAATTTAGTTAAGTTACCTCGTATAATTTCGATAATACCTGATTATACATAGAGTAGCTCCACCAATCAAAAATATTTACAATAATTTCATTTCCGTAGTAACCACATCGACAACAATACACTAACTAACAGGACCGTCAAATTTTGACTTTTATCAATAATTAATAATTGTAATTTTCATTGTACCAATATGTATTTAAATTAATAAATTGTTGATATTTACTTAATTTACTCAAAAAATAATCGTATCAAATACAATACGTACTTCAAAATAAATACGGTTATACATCTCAAACTTCCTGCATAATTACAAATCGTGTCAGTTTGACAGAATAATCCTCCCGCTTCGCGGTCGGATTATTTAAACTGTCAAACTGACACTCTTTATAATTATGCAACAAGTTATCGATGTATAACCTGATTATTTTGAAGTACTTATAGTATTACTACTGATAATAATAGCTACACTTAATAAAAAAAAAACAGGGATATTGGCTATTGTACAAAGTTTTGAACTGAACTTACAAATGATAAAATTATTGGAAAAAGTGAACACCCATTTTAAATTACCACAAGCTGCCACTGGTGTGGGCCATATCAATCTACTGAACGGGTACAATTTTATATCCATTTTAGTAAGGAAATGAAAGCCACCAATCACAATTTATATTTATTACTTGGCTCATTAATTTTTTAAAATTTTAATTAGTGACAAATTTGTCAAATTAATTGTCTATATTTAAAAAGACCGTAAATTTTAATAAAATTAATTATCAAGATTAAGTAAAGTTACAGTAATGAGTTCCCGTGTGAAAGGTCGAGGGTGAAGGCAAATCACGTTTTTTTTTTCAAGTTTATTTTATTTGATAAATTGGCAAAATTCAATCTTCAAATTAAATTTTGTAGATTTTCATTAATTGGTCGTAGAAAAAATATATAAAACTCGAGTGGATTGTCTCCATATCGTAGACAAACTTATTCCTCAACAGAGAACCTCTTACTTTTTGATACGCCATTTTTTTAACAATAATAATTGTATATACAAAAATGTTCACTGAAGATTTTACCGCATGTTTCTTTCTCAAATTTAAGCACGCCTATGGCATTCTTTGTTTCATCCCTACCCTTATTGTACTAAAGTAAAGACGTTTCAACTGACGCCATTTTTAGTTCTTGTTCGCAGCTGGGGCAATAGTGTATAGTCATTATAATTAATTCTATTATCATTTTGATATCCATGTAACAAATGAAACTTTTTCTGTCATTCGGAATTCACAACCTGACGCCCGGTCGCCTTTTCCGGCTGCATTCTTTCATTTTTCATCCTTTTCCTCATTTACTTCGCTTTTATTATCGATCAATGAGAACCGAATTTTTTCGCGTGATTTATGTTTTGGGTTAAAGATCAGAAAAACAAAATATGCTCTACGATCCGAGATATGGGTACGAATAAAATTTCTATCAGACGTATTTATTTTGTATAAATGAAAATAAACGATATCGATTTAATACTGAAATACGCATTTTGTATTTTTTATGCAGGTACCTTATCTACAGTATGACATTTAAATATTTATTGACAAATTCCCGATTTTTTTCACCCAGTCTTTTAGAATTGCTTATTTTATATTACTTTTTTTTTAACGAGGGCTGTTCTCTTTTCGCTGAGATTATCTAGCAGGCGATGATATTTTTGCAATACATTTTGTCTGACATTTCAGTCTAGTTGTTTAAAAGTTTAGTTAGTGACACATGTAAAATTTACCTTATTGTTTGTAGGTTACATAAGTTTAAAGTACAGTAGAGCCCCGATTATCCGCGCGCGCTTTATCCGTGCAGCAGATTTTCCATGCTGCATTTTTAATTGATCAACCGTACTCTATTTTTATAACCTTTCTTTTCTTTACAAATGTAGCTGACAAATCCTTCAAAAAATTGTGAATGGTCTAAAATCTAAAATACAACCATCAAATACGAGATTTGTCATGAATGTACTTTACTCTTGTCCAAAAATCGTTACGCTCGGTCCCGGTTGGCCCGGATAATTGAGGTTCTACTGTAATCTTTCGCCAATAAGTGATGAATGAGAAAAAAAAAAAAAAAAAAAAAAAAAAGAGCATTATCGGGCTGCAATTTTTTACCATTTCAAGCGTGGCTTAAACTGAAAAGAATGTTTTGAGGAAATCAATCGAGTGCTTGGTGCCAAGTTGTGTTCCTTCGCTACCGTAAACCGGTTTCTATAATGAATTTCAACGTGGTCGACATTTTTTGAGTTCATAAGTCAAAAACGGCAGTGATAGAAAAAATATTATCTTATTTGGAACATGATTAAAGAGAACCGGCACATTACTGTTAGAAACATTCAAGCTACTTTAAAGATTGGTGAGAAAGCAATTAACACTATTTTACGTAAACCCGTAAACATTTGAAAGTCCGTATGCTTTATTATCGGTGGATTCCCGACAACTTGACTTGACCGTGTAAGACGGTGCAGATCTAAGCTAGGTAACTCTGACTGTGGATCGTCTAATTTTTTGTACATCATCACGGCTCCAATAAAAGTCGATCGAGAAAAAAAGCCGAAACGAAAAGGTGGTCACCACTTTTTTGGAATTGCTGGGCATATTTCCACTGTAGCACTGGAGGATAGACGTACTGTTAATTCAAAATGGTACACTACAGTTTGTTTGCATCAGGTTCTCCAAAAGGTTCGCGAAAAACGTCTTCATCAAGATAACACTCGGGCCCACACTTCTGCTCGAACAAAAGAGTAATTGAATGCCCAAAACATAGAAATAATGGGTTTTCGCCGTATAGTCCAGACCTAGCACCTAATGACTTCTTATTTCCGCGGGTAAAGGATAAATTACAAGGTTTACCTTTTACATCGGCCAAAGAAGCGGTTGATGCCTTTAAAAATGAAATAAACAAACTAAGGACAGAAGATTGGAGAAAATGTTTTCAACAATGGTTTTCGTGGATGCAAAAATGCATCGACTGTGAAGAATACTTTGAAAAATTATAAATAAATGGTTTTTGTAGTTTTATTTTACTAAACTCAACGGAAAGAGAGCAGCCCTCGTAAATTTATCTTTAATAGCCGTGTAAAAACAATTAAATGAAGCCATTTTATGTTGGAAGTCTGGATGATTGTAGCTGCAATGAATAACTTGATATGTCCGAGTAGGCTTCTTATATTATAAATGCACTCAAGAATTTGTATTTGTCTATGTTAACTTAATATAATAGACCCTCATTCACTGCAAAAAGTAACAAGCCATATGTTTGCTTGATGATTTTAGTTGGGTACAGGGGAGAGATTTGAACAACACGTACTATGTCCAGGTGGTGGGAGCGGCCATGTGACATGTGAAATTCAAAGTTGCTTCTATACAATATATACTTCTAGACGTCAATAACAAAAAAACCTTTTACAAGCATTTTCTGTCTTCCGGTTTTCCTATTTCCGTAGTAGGTATTTCGGTCACGTGACTGGATATTTACCTGTTTTTTAAAATAGGTGTAAAATCGGAACCAAAAGTCGAAAAGTGGTTTAATTACTCTCAAAATGTTTGTATAACTCAGAGTATTGCCCTTGCATGCATTTTTTATTCAGTACTTCTACCCCATTCAGCCTTTTATTCACTACGGGGTACCGAGAAAAATGTTTTAAAATTTATGGCGAATGGGAACACTACTGAATACAAAATGCTTCGAGACTCTTACATTTTGAGAGCAATTATACAACTTTTAGACTTTTGGTTTCGGTTTTACACCTATTTCAAAAAACAGGTAATTTTTCGCCATGTTGTATTTTTTTTATATCAAGCCCTTTCGCAGACACAAAAATATGCTTACAATATCATCTTGGATTAAGAAAAAACGCGTTTAAGCTATACTTTCAATTTCGTTGAAAAACGTAAATATCCGATCACGTTGCCGAAATCCCTACACCGGAAGTAGCAAAACCGGAAGACATATAATGCAATGTGATTTTTTTATTATTGACATCTAGAACCATGACTGTTCCCACTACAGGACAAAGTACATGTTCTTATTCTCCCCCTCCTCTGGACCCAACTACAAATAACAAGCAAAAACGCGACGTATCCCTTTTTGCAGTCAGATGAGGGACTATAAGAAGTTAATTAACAGATTGTATTCCTTTTCTAAAACGCATTAAATGTTTAAATATAGGCCTTTATCCATATTATCTAGCATTTTTAAGATTTTAGAAAAAAATACGTATCTATAATAGTATGATTGAATGTTAACACACCTTTATTAGATAGAATGAGTTTTTTTATTAGGAAAAAAATACTAAATTCAATTTAAGAAATTATGAAACAGGTTCTTTTAATTCATACATCAATATTATCGAACAATGGTTTTTATATAAAATATATTTTCAAGAGTTTATTAACCTCAAGTGTCTGAATTTGATTTTATAACACAAGTAGAAGTTAGAAAGGCTTTTGGTAGGTAGAGAGGGGGAAAACGTCAAACCACGTCGGACGGCTTCGAGAATTTGGCAGTAATGTTTACCTGCCAGTGTCGTTTCATAGAATAAGTAATTTTAAATTGTTACCGGCGGAACTGGACAATCGCATGTATTTAAGGACTATAAATAATTATTAAACATGTACTATAATATTTAAATCATAATTTTACAAAATTTCAACAGCTATTCACAATTTATTAAACTATTTACTCGAAATTGTTATTAACATCTATAAAATAATTTTGTACGCCAATGTATCGCGTCCACTTCGGTGAGAACCGCCGCAAACCTGTCAATTTATGTGTATAAGGTCGGAGAACTGGCA
This sequence comes from Psylliodes chrysocephalus, assembly GCA_927349885.1. Taxonomy (NCBI): domain Eukaryota; kingdom Metazoa; phylum Arthropoda; class Insecta; order Coleoptera; family Chrysomelidae; genus Psylliodes; species Psylliodes chrysocephalus. The sequence continues at coordinate 20,079,453 of OV651820.1, forward strand.
AAAGCCTTTCCAACTTCTACTTGTGCTATACATAACAAAATTAAACATGGCGACCTGACGCCTAGTTAAGAGAACAGGTAAAAAGTAAAAAAAGAAATATTGCTTCGTTGAGTGAGAATAAGATTTTGAATTAGTGCCGGTTGAAACGAACCCGCGCAGGATAGCTTCTTGGCGTCGCTTGGGATTCTAACCAAACTTCTGAGGACGCGCTCTCCTGATATTGGCAATTTGGCTTTGTGACGAAAATAACGTAATCTCTTCGAGTCACCCAAGGGCTGGTAACTCAAATGGAAAAACATGAGGACGATAATTTAGTACCACTCCAATTAACGGGATGGCGCTCGTATCGAAATGTCAGTTGTCAGCTTGTCAACAAAACTTCATACTTGGAAAAATTAAAATGGCTGTCGCATTTGAAGATGTATTGAATTTTGATTCATCTAGATTTATTTTTCAACAACTTCCAATTTTAAGCATGTTTTCAAGAGATGGGAACATGGATTTCATCAACGAACAATGAAGCACTCCCAGATATTGGTAGTGATGCAATTTATACCACGTATTAAATATGCGGTCGTCATATTAAGGATAAACATACAATTTGTAATAAGTGTCTTAAGAAAAATGCATCTTGTACTGGCATATCAATGGTAAGTAATATTTACAAACTTGTTTTTGATTCAGTGTTAAAATAATTGGTTTGTTATTTAAATTTCTTTTTGTTTTCAGTTTTTAAATGATCATTGTTATAAAGAAAAATGTTGGCCCTTCAAAATACCCTGTAGATCGATGAAATATTTGAGCCTTAGCCATCAATATCAAAATTTGATTCAATGCCATTGACATCAAACAAGAAAACACCCCAAAATCTTCAAAGGTCCAAACGTGTGTAAGTTTAATTTACGCTCGAAAGTTAAATTCATTTATCACAGTGCTCAGATGATGAATAAGAATTTGATAACTACAGGTGCTGTACAAATAAATCAATAAAACAATATCGGATGAAGAAATGTTCCTCAACTTAACTAGTCGACTCAATAAGCATATGGCAAATTTTATCCACCTTCAAATTCGCCTTGTATTGATTGTAAGACACCAAAAGGATGATGTTTCAACTTTGCCACTCCAAGTTGCAATACTTTTATATTGGTTTTGAGCACTCAAATATGTCGAGTTTGTTAGGTTTTGATAGGTTTGTTTTATAAATATTTAATTATTTAAATGGTATAAATGCATATTTGTTTGAGTACCTATTTCCATGTTTAAATAGACAAATTATATGATGCGGCGTTAATTTACTGTAATAAAAAAAAAAAAATAAAATAAATTGCATTTTATTTCAAGTTTGAAATTAATGCAAAAATATAATGAAGAAAATCAAATAAAAAAAAATAAATTGGCAAAATGTTTGACTAGTTTCAAATCACAAAACAGTCAATATGGTTGTTTTATGATTTGAAACTAGTCAAATATTTTGCCAATTTATTTTTTTTTTGTTTGATTTTCTTCATTATATTTTTGTGCGACTAGCAGAAAGTTAAATTTCAAAAAGCCCGCGCTAAGCGGCCATATTGAATTTTAGTACCACTCCAATTTGATAGATGGCAGCAAAATATATGTTGAAGGTTTTCTTCAACACATTGATTTTTAAAAGTTTCCTAACACAATTAAATCCAGTTCTTCAAGTTTTTAAAAACAATTTAATGCAATATTAAAGAAAGGAAATAATATATTTTTGGAGATATGTATTTTTTTTTAACACAATTTGAGACATTCATTGTTTCTAATATTGTGATTTTGTCTTTTTTGATTATATATATATATATTTTTTATTGTATTGTATATTGTATTAAGAGTTTTCGTCGATTAAACATACTAAGCCACCCTAAGCCTTTCAATTTGTTTAAAACATGATCTCTAGATTTTAATGAATTCTCTGTAGCCTCGCCGACGAGTCTACATCCAAACATGGCCAGTAAACAAAATCAGCATAATTGGTATGGTTTAATATTAACCACTAACAGAATTGTTTTTAAGAGATGAATTTAAAAAAGATCTAAAAAGACCTCCTACGATAAATATTTTTTAAAGAGCAATAACATTTTTGGACAATAGAGCTAACTTGTTCTTTAAATCTCAATGTAGCGCCAATATAAATCCCAAACTTTTTTACTAATTTACATGGCTTAACTACCACATTATCAATTTCAATTTTTAAATTAGCTTTTATAATTTCTGTAACATTAAAAAAACATACTGCTTGAGTTTTTGCAGGATTTATTTTTATACTGTTTTACTGAATATTCAAAAATATTATGCAGTTTTATTTATCTCTAAACTAACATTACCCAGTTCATTAACTAAGAAGCTTCTATAAATTTAAGTATTATCAGCAAATTGATCTATTGTACAGCATTATTGTTTAGATCCATTGTATATATAGATAAAGAATAGGTCTAAGAATTGAGCAATTAATCTTGAGCTAGATTTATTGTATATTGTCAAATATTGGCATCTATGCGGTAGGTAACTTTTTAATAATTTTATCATATGAGACTGAGTACAGACAGGCGGACAAAGATCGGAAGAGTTTTTAATAAAAAAATGTATAAAACAATCGGATATTTTAAGTCTACTGCTGTTCATAATAGATAGTCAGATAGTGACAGATTTAGGTTCCCCATTTTCACATACAAGCCTCGAAGAGGGTTGAAAAATACTTCGATTTTGAGTAGAATAAAAGGAAATTTACGAGTGGCTCCTGGGGATAACATATGAACAATTCAATTTTCCTTAACAAAAATTAAAGATATTTATTACCCATACTTTCACGCAAGCCGGGTTCACTAAATGATTAACTAATAGAACTAGGCTTCCGAAAACAAAACACTTTAATGTTGCAAGTGCTAATCGGTTGAAATTAGGGCGCAAGAAAAAAATCGAGATTTAACCGATTTTTCCACACAAGCTCATTGAATGTATGAAAACGTACTAATTAGGAGTAATTTTCGGAAGTTACGTGAAAAGAGGACCTTTTCAATTGCATGCTTGGCAACTCTGTCCAGCATTCTTCACACATTAATGTAAAAATGAAATAATGGAACCCAAAATCGATACAACGTGTACATTTGATCTTATTAAACACAGTTAAGTGGAAAGTGCGATTAATTTCGGCTCATTGGAGCCATCTTCATGTCTATAATACAAACATTAATCTAAACTGAGAAGAATTTTAAATAGGTAAATACTTACAATGGAGATACCTGTTTTAATTCCGTTTAGTGTAAATTCATTTTTGTATTATAGGTCTGTAGACGGCACCAATAAATATACAGGGTGTAACAAAAAGATGTAGAATTAATTTAACCATAGTTTCTGGGGTCGAAAATAAGGCGATTTAAGCTAACTTACTTACTTACTAACTTACTTAGGTATAAAACAAATGGATAGTAAAAATTTAATAAGTGATTTTTTACTCTAAAACGGCTTAACATATTTTTGTGAAAATGTACATGGGATGTAAGTATACAATGACAAATAAAATGGAGTCAGTGGCGTTCAAAATTCTTTTAATTGATTGGGGTTTTAGAAGGGTTCTGTACCCCTTTGACCTTCTTCCTTTTTTAGACAATAAAATTCTGAAATCCTACATCTGTTTTTGATTTTTATTGTCTCCTAGTATTTGTGCCTGAAAGCCTTGATTACACAGTTTTGGGCCCCTGAAGGAAGGTTGTATCGAAAAATACAATGAAATTTTCCTATTGGTCTACTGAATATTTGTTAATTTTTTTAATATTTCACAACTTCATAGATGATCGACATTACAAGGAAATAATTGTAAATGAGGTTATAAAATAGTAAAAAAAAAATCGTGAGAAGATATTCAGTGGTTTAAGATTAATAGAAAAATTTAATTGTGAATATGTTTCATTATACCTTCTGTGAGGGGCCTACTCGTATAATTAAGGCTCCCACAAACAAAACTAAGTGACAAAAAAAATTATCGTAGCCGTAGAATTTTAGTGACATCCTTATTTTACCTGAATTTCATTGTCAAAAAAAAAATAGGGGGTTAAAGGGTTGTAAAACCCCTCTAAAAAGATATAGAATTAAAACAATTTTGAACGCCACTGATTCCATTTTATTGGTCACTGCATACTAACATCTCAGAAAAATATGTTAAGCCATTTTAGAGTAAGAGCCAAAAATCACTTATAAAATTTCTACTTTAACACATTCTTTCGTTTAGATAAATAGCCACTTTTGAAACTATGGATTTATAATATAGCATACTACATAACACAATAATTTTAGATTTAAAAGCAACTTACTATCGGCAATATTGGAAGCTGATGACCTGGAAGATTGTAAAATTCAGCAACAGTGATTTCATCGTAATCATAAACATCGCCATGATGATAATACATAATTACGGATGCGTTAAAAAAAAATATATATATATTTTTCGGAATTAAAAGTAACACTATAATATTATCCCTGGACACTAACACTGAGCCAATCTAGAGACTTGATTGAAATACTTAAATAATTTTCCAGACGTTTAAGGGAACTGGGAACAGGTAGATTTATTTAATTTTAATTGCTAAAGTGAGGGGTTAAGTGCATTTTAAATCGGGATTTAGAAATTCGATTATCCCGACGGAATCATGATAAACAAGAAAATTAGATTTGTTTTTAATGACTTGAGCAATTATTATGAGATTCTGTAGAATTTTAGTAGTAGGGCATGAATATAAAAAATCAGCTAGTTGAGACAGCCTATTCTTTTAACAGTTTCTAGTTGAAATTTCGTAAAATTAAAGTTAAAGCAGATATATATTTTTTATTGTTGTGACCAAAAAAATGGCACAACGAAACAAAACTGTTTTATTTTTAAGTGGTTTCAATTTAAACAAAATTACAGTTACTAAATTTTTATTGCACCTTAACTACACACAACTAACGTTTTTTTTATGTAAACTCGTTTGTTATAATAAACTGTCTTTCATTCAATTTCAACGCGGACTCGTTCTTAAGATTCCAAGAAAACAAATTCGGAAGTTTCAACCAAAACAGTGGATGGGTTGTCATAAACTATTCTACAGTGTGAACGTTTGAGTTGGAAACTAAATTATAAATGCCCCTGTAGGTTTTAAGTAAAATTGATCAGACAGGGCAATTTTTAAATTTAAATGTGCATGCTTTGGCACAAGGGGTGAACCGCTCCCGAAATACTGGTTCGTTTTTACTCAATATCGCCGAAAATCATTTTCGAAACAAAATTTTCGCTCTAAATATAAACGCTGCAGGTGATGAATCAACAAAATAGTGAAGAGCCCAAAAATAGATCATTTAATTTAAATATTCAAGAAAAAAATGTACAGGAAATTATATACAGGGTGGAAAGTTTAATTGAAACAAATTTTGTAATTTAATAAAGGTTTGTCATAAAATTTCTGAAACTCAATTTTTATTTTCAATGGGGCATATTACAATATAGTTGCAGCAACCCCCCAACCTTTTTTTTAATGGAAAGGTAGGTTGATAATTTTTTATTTTAGAGCCTATTCAATTGCAAATACAATTACGTATTTTTTTTTTACTTTTTATGAGACTAAATCTAATGACATTATCGAGCATTATCAAAGAATAGGGGATGAAATTAGGCAAGTAACGCCGGAAGTGTTATAAAAATGTGCTTTTTATTATCTATTACGGTATTGTCAGTAACAAGATGGAGAGCACTTTGAATATTTCTTGAATTAAATTAGTTTCAGTAAATATTTCCTTATTTTTCATTTTCCGACATATTGCTTATAAAAAGTAACAAAAAAATACGTAATTATTTTGCAATTGAAAAACCTTCAAAGTCAAAAAAATATCAATTTACTCTTTCATTAAAAAAAGTTGCTGCAACGCCCCAGATAATTAAAAAATAAACCTCTTTGTAATATGACACATTGAAAATAAAAATTAACATGTTTCAGTTATTTTGTGACAAACCTTTATTAAATTACAAAATTTGTTTCAATTAAACTTTCCACTCTTTACAAGGAGTTCGCAGAAATCACTGAAATCGTGTAAAATTATTATTTAGCTCGTTTGCTAATATCACAATTTATCAATTTAAAAAATATATATATACAGGATGTTAGTATATCCGACCGACAACGCTCTACACTCTAATTGATGAATTTTGATATCGGAACATGGACCCATTAAGGGCTTAGTTACCAAGATACAGGGTGTTAAAAGTTTGAAATCAAGATTCAAAATTTGCCATAAATTAAAAACGCCTTTATACATATATTTTTCAAATTTGGTGACCAATTTCCTCTTTAAGAAAGTAATATTTTGGCATGAACTAACTTAACAATTTTAACCAGTGGCGCGTTATCAGGGTTAACGGCAATTTTTATCACTCTATTTTTTACGCCACTGGATCAATTTTTTTTTTATTAATTTATTGAACGTCAGCCTATTTCTAACTACGAGGTTTAAATACCGACACACTACCCCCAATTACCAGAAATTTAGCCGAATCCCCTGGTGTTCCAACCAGAGGTAGGGACCCATGGACTCGGGACCGACGGCTTTACATCTCCTCCGAAAAAATGGCACACAACCACCACGCTTGCCCGCTACGGTATGTGACTAAGTGAGCAGTTTGTTCAAACGTACGCCCACTTTCATTAAAATGGTCACCCATCCAACTACTAACTGCGCTAGACTGGCTTGACTGCAGGTATCAATAAACAATAAGTGAACCTGATAATCCGGGCCGCTGCCCGTAATTACTTTTATTGGAGCTAAAAATAACAGTGTAGTAGAAATTTGTTTCTAAACAAAATTTTGCAGGTACTTATAATTTGTAACTACTCAATATTTCTAAATTCTAATCTAGTAAACATGTGTCAATTTTTTAATAGTTCGTGCATTTGATATTTAACAAAATTTTTATTTTGATTTAAAACTTTTTTAAAACACCTTTTAAATAAGCCCTTTAAGAGCTCTTGATCCTATATCACAATTATTCAATTAATGAAAGTTCTCTGGAGTAAGTATAGCATTATTGGTCGAATAGACTAACACCCTGTATAAGTCGAAACATATATAATACAAATTGAATTAAAACTAACCCTAAAGTTTGTTACTGTTTCTGGAGAAATTAGTGACTTGAATTTTAAATGTAGTTGCAGATTTAATTTTCTCTGAAAGCACATTGTAGAGATCTAAACTGTTAAAAAATAGTGAATTTTGTGTTGAATTCTTAACAATAGTTTCAATATAATAGTATATTATGCAACGATCATGTAATGATGGTTATTAATACACGAGCATTAACCGGGATACGAAACGAGCCAAAGGCGATTTCGTATGGTTTATGCGAGTGTTTTAATAACCATTACATGAGAGTTGCATACGCTATTTTTTCTACACCCGATAAATAATCAAGACCTATAAATATTATATTTATATTGGTATTGAACACAATAACAGTAATTACTCGTATTTCTATAAAAAATTCTACAAAATTGTAATTAATGGTATTACTTCAGGTATTGGTATTTCCCTAGATTTTTGCGGTAAAATATTTTGTACTGTATTTTCTGCTTTCTCCGATATGTGTGGAGGAGTCTTCTATATCGCTAATATCAGACATTTTAATATTATAATTATCGAAGTTTAGCTACCTACGAAAATTTAATACGTTTTGACAACTAAAATAATTACATAGGAACCTAGGACAAACGTCAAACAGCATGCTTGATTGAAAAATTGTAGGTTTCTATTGATTAAAAATCTGTATCGTAATGAAAAATCTGTATCATAATGGGTATCATTATGAAACGGATTATGGGCATATAAGTGCATTATTATAATACGGGTGTAGAAAAAAGTTATTTCTAAATTTTATGAAAAATACCAATTCGAAAAAATTACAAATAAAAAATTAGAAAAATATTCAACATAATCAAACTATAAACTGTGTGTTGGATAACTGTGCACATTAGAGCGAAAATTAAGGGGGATTTTGGCGAAATCATCTAGAAATCATGGGTAATTTCGTATGATTTTGGCAAAATTACCCATGGCATATTATGATTTCAGTAAAATCACCCATGGCATATGATTTCTGTGACCCCCTTAATTTATATATTTCTGTGATTTCGCCGAAATCATCAATCATATATAACTGCTGCATTTATATTTCTGAGCAAAAAATTCATTTAAAGTGACTTCGGTTAAGATTTTCGATAATGATTTTGGAATTTCCGTGACGATTTCGAATATTTCGAGAGAATTTGATGCGATTTCTAGTTAAAACATACCACTATTTCGAGAGCGCTTCAATCCTCAAATGGAACCCCCCTCATGAAACCAATCAGTATCACCATGAGAAATGCCTCTATGAAGCACCTGACACATTTCTCATTTTAAAAACAGCTGCAAATGGGTTATGTATGGTAATCCAGGAATATTTTTTTAGAAGGGGATACTGTGCCATCAGGGGCTGGTAACTCAATGGAAAAACATGAGGACGGTAATTTAGTACCACTCCAATTAACGGGATGGCGCTCGTATCGAAATGTCATGTCAGTTGTCAGCCCGTCAAAACTTCAAACTTAGAAAAATTAAAATGGTGGTTGCATTTGAAGGTGTATTGGATTTTGATTCATCCAGATTTATTTTTAACACCTTCCAATTTTAAGCATGTTTTCAAAATATGGGAAGATGGATTTCAGCAACGAACAATAAAGCACTCCCAAATATTGGTAGTGATGCAATTTATACCACATATTAAATATGCAGTCCTCATATTAAGAATAACCAAACAATTTGTAATAAGTGCCTTAAGAAAAATGCATCTTGCACTGGCACCAACGGTAAGTACTATTTACAAACTTGTTTTTGATTCAGTGTTAAAATAATTGGTTTGTTATTTTAATTTCTTTTTGTTTTCAGTTTTTAAATGATCATTGTTGTAAAGAAAATGTTGGCCCTCCAAAATACCCTGTCGTTCGATGAAACATATGAGCCTCAGCCATCAATATCAAAAATTGATTCAAAGCCATTGACATCAAACAAGATAACACCCCAAAATCTTCAAGGGTCCAAACGTGTGTAAGTTTAATTTAAGCTTAAAAGTTTTAAATTCATTATTTTTTTGTTTGATTTTCTTCATTATATTTTTGCGCGACTAGCAGAAAGTTAAATTCAAAAAGCCCGCACTAAGCGGCCATATTTAATTTTAGTACCACTCCAATTTGATAGATGGCAGCACATCGACTCAGAATATTACCATTGAGTTTCCCATCTATTCACTTTACCTAATCTATGTGTGCCATTCTCAGAAATGCATTTAAAATAAACCTAACAATCGAAAAGCTTTTGTAATGTATCTATGATTAAAAAAAAAAAAACAATCCAAAATGATTTTTTTCTTCTTCTTAATCTCACGTCACAAACACCTTATACCTAGTAATCGAGTTTCTGAGATATAAGGATTTAATTTTATTGAAGTCTTAAAATAATAAAATATCCTGTATATCATGAATTTGTAGAACTTAAAAATTGCTGAAATATCATCACTCAAGTCAATAACCAAAGTGGTTTCCACTTCCCTAGGTCTGTTTATAAATTTCCTCAAAGTAGTTTCTCATACTAATAGTCATAATATACCATTTATTTAGAATCCAGATTATGGGAATAATTCAATATATAAATATACCTATATAGCATACACAATTATAAAAATATTTTCTGACCTTTGGAATGTTGTTTTTGATACACCTATCAGTTTTAAAAAAATAGATGAATTTAAAAAATATTTTGTTATTAACATGTACCAGATGAATCATAGCAATTAAATCATGATTCAAATTAAAATCATCATGATGAAAACATAATATTACTAAAAAAAAAAAAAGAAAGAAAGACATTGGAAGACAAGCCAAACTTTTGACTTTTACAAAAAGGTCTGTTATTAAATGACACTATCTAAAATAACTTTCTTTAAGCATCAAGCAAACAGACAACATAATTTTTATATAAATTGTAATAAAATAGTGAAATTGCAATTATCAGGTTGTAACAACCACAGAGCATTGAAAATATATCATTTAATGGCATTTACATTAAAATAATATTTAAAAAACATAAGTAGATGATGTACAACTTAAGTTATACATACAGGGGCACGCACATGAAAATTATTACATGTAACAACAACATTTACAATGTTGTGTAATAGAATGCAATTACCTATTATATTGTAAATTGGATATAATCATAAAAAGTATTCAAAAGACAAAAGATTAATAATTCTTTTATTCTAGATTTAAAATCTCATATATTACTGTTCGACTTGGATATTTGGGTAATTACAAAATTAAATGGATAACAAAGAATAATTCATAAATGTTCAAAATTGACCTGTTGGTTAATCACTCCACAATATATATTCAAAATCGTTAAGGTCATTGTCTAGTTTAAGCTCTTTTTGCTTATTAAAAAACTAAGCATATATATTTATAGGTATCAGTATTGCAAACAAAAAAATCTAATTTCATATTTTCTGCAAATTAATAATGACACAATTCGTTTTTTTAAATAAAAATTTTACAAATTGTCTTTTACATTTTACACTGTTGCCAAGTCGCACAAAAAAAAAGTTTACTAAGTATTCAATTATTTAGTATCAAAAGTACAGAAATTCATTTCAAATAATTTTCCTTGTCCAAACAATATTTTATGACATTATACTTAACTATTGATGTTGTATTTCCCACCCAGCAGCCCTATTCACTCCCTTTCACGTAAAATTGATAAAATTAATGGAAAAAATTACATATTTTTAATTAAAAAATTATTTGTGTCCTTAATATTCATTTGCACAAGATATGGAACTTAGGTTTTTTGTTTACAATAGCAGTACCCTACAAGTACCTATACTTAGTTTTTCTGTAATCAAAAAGAGCTCAAACTAGACATTTACCAAAGTTAATTAACATGTTTAACCAATCCAGAATTTAAAAAAGTAAATATGAATACATCAATTTAAGCTTAAAATATAATTAAAATGGAATACTACAATTTTTACTTTTTAATATTGTATTGTGGAAAAACTTAAAAAGACAAATAAGATGAAAATAAACCAATTTTACACTACATTTTATAAAATATCAATAAGAATTTAAAATTATAAATATTTAGCAATGATGTGTTATAAAATGCAACAAAATGCATAAGAACATAAGGAAATAAATCTGCTCTTTAACTCAATATCACTTCAGAGTTCAGGTTTACTTAAATGGAAGTACCTACGTAGTTAATTTTTTAAAAAAGCTAACAACCTTGATAAACACTGATTCTGTGAATTTGTGAAAAATATAATTTTTCCTGTTCTAGGCACATTAGTAAAACTTGTTATTTTAGTTAAGAAGGAAAACGATTATACAATATTAACCTACTTATATAGGTAATTCAAATTTACAAAAATATCTTAGATACCTAGGTGTTAACATTGTATTTTTTATATATTATCAAATAGGTAAATGAGAATAAATTAGAATTGTTGTGTTGAGTAGCATCAATGATAAAAACAAACAGAGTAAGTTTACTGCTTGGTCTAATTGGTCATACAATTCAAACTAATGCATGACCTTTGTTTATAAACTTAGAGTTGGTTTATTTTTTTTTGTTATTGTAAATATCAAATATAAATGACCTCTCTTTGAACTGTGTAAACATGCTCTCTGCAGGTGGTATGTATGAGAGTATGAGACAAGCCAGTCTCATACTAAGGGCAATATGAAAAATACATGATTGTTTAAATAGGGCTTCACTTACCTCTGAACGTGACTTTCCACAGCTCAGGATAGCAGTCCAAGATGGAATGGAGCACTAATGATCTAGAATTTCATAAAAAAATATTTGTATAAGCATGTGATATTTCTTCCAGTTGTGTGTCTTCTGCCATCAATTTAATCAATAATAAGCTAATAACAACGGAATTAAGCAAAAATCCTCCAAACTTCGTTGATTCTATTTTAAATATTGTATACGGAAGATGTGTAAAGGCAATTTAATAAATAGTGACATTCCTACTGACAATGAATTTGTGCCCACTTTTTCTACGCAAATAATGGATAATTTGGATAGCCGAATATGACACTGCCGAAACAACTTACCAGTCTATAACCTATTCATACACCCATATTTTCAGTTTATTTGTCCAGGACAGTATTATATTTAGGTTTTATTGGGAAATTGTTGGAAAATACACAATAAAATATATACGTTCACGTTCACCTACACGGTTCTTCGCATTCACTAAAAACGTCAAGGCAATGCACAGTTGCCATTTATAGGTGAAATGAATCAAACTAAAAATGTCAATAAAAGACAATAGTTGATATCAGTTATACAGCACATGCAATCTAATTTTTTTTGAAATTGGTGTGACGTTTTTTAAACTCAGTTATTTATAAACTTTTTGTGTATACTAAACACAAAATTATCAAAAAATATCCTTTACCATGTTGTCAAATTTATTCTAATAGCCACGTTCAGAAATTCAGACTAAACATTCGATTCGAACGTACCAATATTATGTGAATGTGGCTTTAGAAGACGTGTCAATGTCAGTTGTCTTTCTTCTTTTTTTCTTTAATTCTCTCTATTATATTTTTAGTACACTGCCACTTTATGTACTGAGTAACTGAATAGTTTGATATTCCATTTATAACTAATAGAGAAGAGGGACAATCGATTAATTTTCATGTCATTTGTCAGATGTTACAAAATCAGCTGTTTTCAGTTAATAAATACTAAATTTGTAGTTCGTGTTCTTAGAATAACAATGAATCTTAATTCTATATACCTTTTGTAAACTTAATCATCCAAATTCAATTTTGTTGTGAATATGGAATTACGTGTAAGTTCCAATTAAAATGTGTAATGCAAATTCCTAAAATTAAATTGGCAAAAATGTTTTTAGAGAGTAGGGCATGCAGTCTTCAGGGGTGTATATGATAGTTTTAGAGGCATGTATGCTATCCTATATCTGGATAAGGAAATTAATGAACGTAAAATAAGGTACTCTCCTACAAGAATGAATTCTATAAGACAGAAGGCCTTTGATTCAAAAGAAACTACTCCTGTTAGACAACTTAAAAAACATGAGTAAGCAAAAGTTAATTTGATGCACATCAGTAATTAATTGTATTAATAAAAGGCATTTTACTTAATTTAAATTATTAATTTTTTATAGGGAATCAAAAGTAATGAAAAGAATAATACAGTGTGGTGTATTAAATGGTGGAATATTTTTAATTAGCATACTTTTATTTGAATATGGACTACTTCCTAGTATAAACAAATTGTTAGGTTACATATTCGGAAGTGAGTCCTTTATGGGCAAATTAGTTTGGTCTTGGATAGAGCCCATTTTATCCCTGATATTCAAGACAGTTTGGGTCATACCACTCTTTTTATTAAGTAAGGTTGTAAATGCTTTATGGTTTCAGGTAAGATTATTAAAGTTTTTTTTTATGTTGACATATCTAATTTATTCAAATTAATTTTACATCAAATCCACTATACTTACAATTTTTAATAAAATTATTTACATCAGTATCATTTTCATCTTCAATTTGCAATCCGATGGTTTCTAAGTTACTAAAAATGCTTGTTAAATTCTTTAGAGTTAATTTGTTTTTTATCAGATTTGTAGGTACTCCAAGATACCTTAGTTGTTTTTGATATTTAAATGTACTTTTGTTTATTGATGTTATGTTCAATTTCAATAAACCAAGTGATTGCAAGTTTGGGATGTTTTGAAATGTATTTTCTTCAAAAGAAGTCAAATTATTATCACTTAGTATAAGATAGTTTAGATGTTTTAAGTCTTTAAAAGCATCTTCATCTATTTTTTGTATATGGTTGTGCTTTAAATCCAAGAATCTCAATTCAGTTAGTCCTTCTAGATGTCCCCATTTCAAATGTGTTATATTTTGGTCATTGATGGTTAGATGCTTTAAATTTTTGGCTTGCTTAAATGCTCCTGAAATTAAAAATACTTGTTTAATTTTGTAACTCTAATATTAAATAAATTTAGGATCTTTTGTGTATCAAATTATTAATTATTAGACCAATAGGTATGTTCAATAAAGTGAGTTTAATGGAGTGTACTTTAAATTAAATAATTTTCATAATTTAATATTAATAATTTGTAATATGTGTATTAAATGCACAAAAACTTTAAAGCATCTTTCAAATTTGGATTGTAAAATTGTATGTCTAAAAGTCTAAACAGATTTTGAATATTTTTATGTGAGGTGTTGTTTTAATGACATAACTATTATTTATATGTATGTTAATTCCTGGGTTAATCCAGACCAAAATTTTCCTTTTAACTAGTAGGGTATAGTCGTTTGGATTGTTGAAGAATAACTTTATTACTAAATATTAAAAACAATATAGTTAATTATGGCACTAGAAAGAAAGGAGCATAATCTATAAAACACTTTATATAGGTCATTCACTGAATTTACACCCATATCGAATTAAGAAACAGATGCACGACTGAGCCGGTCTACAGGATAATTTCGCATCAGGTAGTTGATTAAAATAAGCGTAGTCCTCCGGTGGGTAGAGGGTGAATATATTTTAATTATTAAATACTTAACTTATATAGTATGTAATTATGTTTATTAAAATTAAATTACTAAAGTAATACATGATAAAATGAAAATATTTATAATTTTGTTTTGGACATTGTTTATGGTAATACCATTTTCCCCGAATACAATAAACGCTTTATGGTCAGGAATTTCCGGAAGTCACTGCTCAGGTATAAAATTAAGATTAAATGTTCTATTTTTGTACTGATGTTATAGGACTAATTGCGCTAAATTATTTAGATCAGTTTTGGATTTCGAAGATAACGTATGTCGAAACAGAAAATGCCGAAGCGCGTGTTACGTGTAGATGACTTAATTTGTAATCTACATAAGTATTTTACGGCGGAAAAAGATAACGGAGGACCTTTAAAGCCAGTAGTGAGTGTGCATGAACGCGTCTGTACAGCTCTCGGTATTAGTGATTCAAAATTAAAATATGTTTTGAAAAACGTCAAAAGCGGAGAGAGCAAACAAAAAAGAAAAAATACACGCTTTCTGGGGAAAAATTAAATACCTAAAATTTATATTTAGTTTGTTTCTATAAGAACCCCTTGCAATATACAAAATAACGCCACCCATGAGTAAATGTTTAAAATACAACTGACCAGCCAAATCTTTCATTTATTTTTTAATCCGATATGGGTGTAAATTCAGTGAATGACCTATATCTTAGATATAAAGAACAATTAAATGTTCTAAATTTGGAAATGACGCGAACGTATTGTTCGCAATAATGCCGGTGGTATTTATTAAAAAAATTGAAGTTATAGATACATCTTTTTCTAATTTGAAATCAATATTTATTGGTTGGGTGTCAGTTGTTCCAATATTTGCGCAATAGAGACCATGTAGTGTATTAGTACACTTAGAAGTAACAGCATATAAACAAGAGGTGGCAAATATGATGAAGAATCTGGAACTATAATAGATATTAACCTAATTTAAAAAAAAATCATTTTTGAAACATACCTGTATAGCATTGTTTAATTAATATTAAATCGAAACTGACTTGTCTAATCATTATTAATTATAGAGTTTGTTTTGTTAATATTTATTTTGTTGGCTTTCGAGAAATGCATCGTAAGTTAAATATTTCCTTGGCAAATTTTATCTGTAATTTTATCATTTATACATTTTTGTTTTTATTCTGGTTAAATGTAAACCATAGATATAATTTCAAGAAGTTGAAATGTTTAAAAGTCATTTAAAAATAATGTTATTCGTAAATGTTATATAAATATATTTTTATTTATAACAGCCCTTTATATTAGTATTTCTTAAAAATGATGAAGATTATTAAAAATACCTAGTGATAATATGAATCCAATGTCTACATATTTTCTTAACCATTTTAAAAATATGTTATATTGACATGTTATTTATAATTTTTTTGTTGGTTTCTCCTGTTAATGGGTAGTATCCAAGAAAAACTTAAGCTGAATGTGGATAATAGTCAAAGACTGAAACAGTTGCCGCCAAATGCTTGGTAAAGATAAAGTTAAGGCTTTGCTTCTGGAAAATGATATCCGGTTCCTTCATCAAACCTGAATTAGTACTACTGGAAAAACGTGTAATATGTTCGCGTTAATTTGTAATAATAGTTATAATTAACGTTTAATTATCTTTTGTAAACACTTATATGATATTTTGACTAGCACTTAGATATTTTATCCCAAACATTACCTTTAATCAAATCAGAAAATGAAATGAGCAAATAGATTATATGGTTTTCTCAGTCGTGAATTCAGACCTAATAGACACTTTTGGGGAAATAATTTTCGGGAAAGAAAGGGCGCCAATAATTATCTTTTTTATTTATTTATTTTTTTTTTTTTTGTAAAAAGCTAGTTAAGAATTATAAACTCTAGCTTTATCAATCTTTTGCTTGCGGCAGCAGTCCTCCTGGTATTCCTTGCTAAACAAGTCCAAACGCCAAATCCTGCTTCCAGGTTGTCTACTTTTACAGATTAAAACATTGTACTGCTTGTATTCGCTTCCTAAACAAAAATAAATAAATTCTGTTTTTCACATGGCTTTTTGAGATATAAATCAAACTTTTAAATAACTATTTTTGAAAATTTCCAAGAATAAAAAATTAATTAATACAACAATGTGTAATTCCAGCAACATAAAAGGAATTACTAATCCATATTGAACAAATCTAAATTAACTTTCAAGAATTAAACTTATTACTAACAAAAAGTAAAAAACACAATTTCTACTTAGATCTTTATTAATGACATTAAGAACTGACCGCTAGTCGCATCGAAAGACACTGGTTGATGGTAGATCGACTGCTCAAATAAATCTCCCACTTCGCGAAATTTACCTTTCTCAGGAATATTGCGTGCGGCGATAATTAAATTTTAAATTATTTCAATACCAATATTATACAGGATGTCACACATTCAAAATAACATTTTAAAAGAATTTTAAAATGTTACAAACGTCCCAACACAATAAAAGTATTGTGTTGATGATTTGGCACGAGTTCGCAATGTGTAAGTACCTACTTATACTGCCCGGTATCATTGTAAGTTTATTTGGGCTGGCATAAAGGAAACTTGCTAGAAAAAATACCACTTTTAAATTGGCAAACGTCAAACAGTTCCTTCAAAAAGCTATTGGCGACATAACGTCACAACATGGGAAAAAAGCGTGGCACATGTCACTAAAAAAGAAGAACTTAAAATGTGGCAAATGGATATCACTATGGATATTAATATTAATCCAATAATCATAAATTTGGATGAAACGAGTGGTGGCAGTGATTCGGAAGAGAGTGTATGTGTAGAACATATGTCAACAGATTTAAAATATAAATAATATTGCAAAGCTTTTCCTCCGATCTCCACCCATGAACATTTTCGATGACCTATTGATAAGGAATATTTGACCAGCTCATTAATACGTCTTTATCGATCTTAATATTAAATTCTCCTATAGTTGGTCCACTTCTCCGTATCTATAAGATTAACGCGTTATTTAGTTTTAATGGGACGATAACTTATTGAAGTTAATAATTATAGCCTATATCTAAAATTCGTTTAAACCGAATTTCTATTAGAAAGAAAGGACAGAAAACTAAATTATGCATTTGGAAATGTGAAAATGAAACACCAATTCCTCAACCCGAAAGTGAAAACAAACCACTAAAAAATCGAAAAATATGAGAAGAAAAAAATGTGTGCCCTGTCCAGGATCATACCTGGATCTCCAAGTTTACTCCTCAATGCCTTTACCAATTGGGCCACCCCAGCACATAGCTATGACTTTCTGATGCATGGGTGCCGTTTAAAAAATTTCCAGGAGGGGGAAGTATTGTAGGCAGGGTCAAAACACCGTTGACTATAGTCGATAGTCATCCCGAAAAAATGCAAAATCACAACTCTGCTGCCCCCCTGGCCCTCGTGTGGCGGTGCCTAGGTCTGATGTCTTTAAATTGGCAAATTCGTCTCTCGTAGCTATATTCTGCGGTGGCCTAATTGGAAAATGCATTAAAGAGTAAACTCCTATGGTAAACTCGGAGATCCAGGTTCGATCCCTGGTCGAGACACGCATTTTTCCTTTTCTTCTCAGCTTTTTCAGTTTTTACTTGTTTTGTTTCATTTAGGGTTTGTGGGGATGGATTGTTTAATTTCGTTGGGGAAATTGGGATTTTCATGTTCACATTTCCAAATACATGCATTTCCATTGTTTAAAAGACATTAATTTTGTGTCGAAGTTTTTATTTCTAGCAAACATACTTTATTTATGTATCATTACTACTTATTTCAACTATGGAATGTCAGTGGCTTAATAATAGAGTGTACTTCTTCGAGAGTCTTAATACGTCAATTAGTTCAGTTTAACTTTTTTCGGGATACTACCCAGCTGTTACGTTACTGTCTACAATTATCACCAACTATTTGAAATTAATCCAACTTCTATCCAAGTAGAGAGGTGGATGGTATTCTTCATGAAAAGTGTTGGACATTTTTTCTTTCTTTTTTAGGATATAGCGGATTCCGCGTATAGGCACACCCGCGGTCGACCTGTATTCTCTCAAAGCCTCAGCAAAGTATTGGCAGATTCTATATTTAGTATATTGATACAATTACTGTTTTTAATACAAGCCATGGCCGTGAGCTATATTCCCATATACATGGTAGGATATACTTTATCCTTGGTGCAAATGTGCATGTTATATTCCCTCTACGCTTTCGAGTACAAATGGTTCAACATGGGCTGGGAATTACACAAAAGACTGTCCTTCATCGAAACTCATTGGCCTTATTTTATCGGGTTCGGATTGCCTATGGCGATTTTTACTCAGCTCTCTGACTCTTGGATTATAAGGTTAGTTTCCGTTTTTAGCATAGGTACGTATCGACAAAATTTGCGCACGTAAAGAAATGTCAGGCTCGTAAAGAGAAAATAGGGTCCTGGGGTAGTATTCTCGAATCACGAATACCGACATTCGCATACGTGTTTTACAATGTGTCTCACTTTGTTGAACGAAAACCAAGTGAGACAAATCATAAATCTCGCATGCGAATCTATATTCGTGACTCGAGAATACTACCCCTGGGGGTACAATTTATGGGTCTCTCTCTCTTTGATATGTTTCGTCGTAGTAAAAAAAAAATGGTATGTTAATTTTAGTGCATATTTTTTTTTAGTACGTTCAGAAATTTTGTTTATTACTATGATTATTTTAGAATCTCTCTAAAAATAGATAATAACTTCGCAAAAAGTTTTTCTTAAATAATGTTCTAGAAAATGTAATGGTTTGTACAGTCCAAATGTGAACGTTATTTTGGTTGTCATGGGATTTTTTACTGAAATTCATTACTGTAAGTCTGGCTTTGGCTAGTGGCGTTATAAGGAGAGGGAAGCATATTGAGATTAAAAATATATTACTTTGTGCCGTTTTGTCGAATCGGTCTTATCTAAATGTACGAAAACAGTTTAATACAAAATAAAATTAACATCTAGGCATAGAAAACTACAAAAATCATTTATTACTAGAGATAATCAAAGGCTATATCAACATTGGCCTTTAAATGAAGTGGGTGCTGAATTAAATGTCAGTAAAAATGCATATTTTATGTTAAGGAACGCTGGAAAGAACAAAAAAAAATTGCGAAGACCTTTCAAACAAGGTGTAGGGAAGGTTTGAAATTAAAATGAAGCAGCAGCCACTTCACTTAAAGACCATAATTTTTCTATAGCCCTCAACTTTTGAGGCTCAGTTAAATGCTGCGTTATTTTTGAAAATTTATTTGATAGTAATTTTTAAGAGTTTCAAATTTGAATGCGAAACGACTATGATGCAAAGCCTGGGTCACACTATTACATTTTAGCGTTCACATTTCGGTTTTGTCAACTGTACCTACTATTAAATCCATTTTTATTAAATATATATTCGATGCATTTTTATAGTATTTTGAGGATATTTGTGGCACTTTGGAAATATTTAAGAAAGTTTCAAATATTATTTGGGACAATCTTGGAATCACTTAAATTGTACCTATGATAATGGGTATTCAATTTTTTTTAAAAATTCAGAATTTTTTCATTGTCAAGATAGTTCTAGAATCGGAAAAATTAAAACCGTTGTGATCTTAAAAAGAGAATTAAATTTGATATTTTTTCTAAATAATTTCACGTAATTATCACACTTAATTAACAACTATTTCATAATGTACGGACTTGAGAATATACATAGGTATAGAATATATGTGATAGTGGTAACAGTGCATAATCACTTATCCACATTAATGTGTTCACAGGAATCATAGGAAAAAGCAAAAAATAAGATATTAAATATGGCTCCATGACAAAATAGTGCAGGCCAAAATAACGCATGGACAAAATAACGCAGAACAAAAAAAGGCGCGTGACAAATTAAAATAAAAAAGCCATCACAGGTTGTTTAAAAAATAAAATCGTAACGAATTTACCTAACCTGTGCAGGAGCCATATACATCTAGCTACCCATGATGGCTCCAGGCCGCACAGGTTAGATAAATGTTTTGATTTGTTTTTATTTTAATTAGAATATTGGAATAATTTCTTACGCTCTTTTTTGACTAAGCGCTAGTCATGCCACAAGACGAGAGATTCTCGCCTTTGGTCTCGTCTCGACGAAACGAGATAGACATTGTCTCTCGAAAACAAATACGAGATGAGAAACTGTCATCTCTCGACGAAAATTTTTCTCATTTCTCTCGAGCAATATACTTTTTGCTTGTTTGAAATTTCAAACGAAAAAAAGTTATATTCATCGTGATTTCAATTTACTCTAATCAGTAAATATTCCAATCATTGTTCATCAAGTGTTCATTAGAAATTTTTGAATTTTTATCAAATTTGATGCTTGATTATGGATTTTGAAGTGATGCAGCACTTTTTACCAAGATTTTTTTTGTCAAATGTAAGGTAACTTTTCCATTTGTATAAAACTTTTTGGGATACACTTTTTGTGTCAGATTTTATGTTGTACAACTTCTTGAGTAACCTACAGCAATTTTTTATATCGTGAATTATTCCGGACAGCAGACAAACAAATCATTATTATTAGCTAAATAAAAAAGTTTGATCAGTTGAAATAGCGCAATAGTGTTTCATGCCGAGGATGTTTTAAATTAATTAGAGTCGATATGTTGATAGATTTAGCTGACAGGCGTTATACAAAGTATCAGTACAGCAGAGATCTCTTTCTTTGTATGAAAAAAAAAAAAAAAAAAAAACTATCCAACGGACAGTAATCATAGTAATTTTCGTTCAGTCAAATTTTTCTAAAGTTATTTTTGGAGTGTGAGGTTAGTGGGAAGAGGACGTGCCAAAAGGGAACATTAACTTCTTAATTTGCCGACGTTTCGACGTTTATTTTTCGTCTTTTTCAAGGCTGAAAATACATAATAGGTTTTAATAAAAAATTGTAAAAACTATTTGATTTACGTAGGTGTCAATATTATAAATGGTATATAGGTATATATACAACGTAAATGGTTATTGTTATTTCAATGATACAATCATTGTTAGCAATAGAGAATTAACAAATCAATATAAACATAAAAACAAGGAGAAATAAAAACTAAAAACCTTACCTTATTAAATTAATTAATGCAAGGCATATGTGGAATTTGCCGAAACAATTAAATCAGAACAGTACATAAAATCTAATACTAAAAGTAACATTTACACACAGATATCTTAAAATGATAATAAAATTAATCAAAATATTGTGGCAGTTAAAATTGTAGGTAGATGAAGAAATTCATTTGTATTTAGTTTTTATTTCTCCTTGTTTTTATGTTCATATTGATTTGTTAATTCTCTCATGCTAACAATGATTGTTTTATTGAAATAACAATAACCATTTACGTTGTATATATACCTATATACCATTTATAATATTGACACCTATGTAAATCTCATAGTTTTTACAATTTTTTATTAAAACCTATTACGTATTTTCAGCCTTGAAATAGACGAAAAATAAACGTCGAAACGTCGGCAAATTAAGAAGTTAATGTTTGCTTTTGGCACGTCCTCTTCCCACTAACCTCACACTCACAAATACATTTAAAGGACAAACACTTTTACTGAATAATGGATTATTTGGGTTATTTTTGGAGATAAGTTGGAAATATAGTAATTTTTGAACGTTTTCTCAAAAAATCATCAAAAACAGTAAAACAAACGAATGTATTAAATATTTTTTAAAATTAAATATTTTTTAAAAACATGCTTCAAAATGTTCTCATTTGACATCACCCGATGTCATCAGAAAAATTGTAACTTCCAATTACCACCCAACTGACTTCCCCACAACAAAGTATTACGTTTTTAGTTAATGCCTAATTTGGGCCACTGATTTAAATTTCAATTGTGTATGTAAAATAGTCTATGAGTAACTGACTGACGGACAGGTGATTCCAGAAGTGTTTGTTATTGCTGACAGTTTGCCAGGTCTCATGATTTGGACACATTTTTCATGATTCCATGATTTTCAACAAAAATCTAACGATTTTTGGTGCAATACACAATTACTCATTACTCCCGTAGTTTCCGAGTCTGTTGCCATGGCTAATCGCGAGAAACAGGTTAAATACGTCAACTTTAATTGGACTTTTGCATACCAAAGATTTAGTAAGTGAAGATGGTGCAATATGTGCTAATTTGAAATAAAAAAAAAAGAAATATTAAAAAAATGAACCAAAAAATGTATGCGTCTGACTCCGAATAATATAGTTTTAGTAGTTCCCTCAGAGGGTAGTTCCTACCAGAGAATACTGAAAACAATGTTCCTAACTTATCGTTATTAGTTACCTAGGAAGTAGGTACCAATTGTTTTATGTTTTGAAGCTTTGTTTATTTTATTTTATTCTATTATATTTTATGTTTTATTTTCAAGAGAAAAGTGATTTTTTGTTCAATAAAAATGCATATTAATAAAATAGGCGCATTTTTTTTAATTCCCAATAAAATTAGGCCTCTCATGATTTTTACTGAAAATCTCATGATTTTTGTTGCATTTTCTCATGAATAATTTTTTTTCGACCTGGCAACCCTGATTGCTGATTTGGGCTAATGAGACAAATTACTTTAAAATCAAAATTTTACAGTTTTTTCATGTTTCGTCTTGAGTATATCTTTTTCCAAATTTAAATTTGATCTATGTTTTTATCACAAGAGAAACGAGACTAGAGAAAGGCTCTCTCTCAAGCGAGAGAAGTGCCTTTCTTGTCGAGACAAGAGAACAGTTTTCTCTCGTTCTACGATACGAGCGTCTTATCTCGGGGCATCACTACTAAAGCACTAACTTGACTCACTATAATTTGACCAGGCGTTAATTTATCTCTATTTATATCTGGCTCTAATTTGCTTCTAATGTATTTGTTTCCATGTAAATTTATCGCAGTAAATTTGTCCCGCGCGGAATTGTGTCGCGCTAAAATGTGAGAGAGACGGAGCTACACTCCAAACATTCACTGCATAGGCGTCGTCGGAACAGTATTTGTTACGGATTATTTCAATGAATTACGTTTATTAAAAAAAAACATCTTGTTCGTTTGCGTTATTTTGTCATTGTACTATTTTGTCATTGTGCTATTTTGTCCTGCAATATTTTGTCCTGGCGCTATTTTGTCCTGCGCTATTTTGTCTTGCGCTATTGTGTCTGAGTTTTTTTATTTAATCACTCTATTAAACAAATACTCCCACATATATATTAGCTTATCTACAAAACGAATAAGTATGCTATTGCGTTCAACTAAACGAGTATATTTCATATCCATTCTCTGTAGTGAGCACACTGCAAAAAAATGAAATCCACCAATCACAGTTCATCAACTACTATTATTTTTAAAATTTTAAATAGTGACAATTTTGTCAAACTAATTGTCAGTATAATTTTTAGTTATCGAGTTTAAATATACATTAAAATGAGTTATTTTTGTGTAGAATCGATAAATACTAGCATTTTTATTTTAATTTGCTCCACAAAAAAATAATTTTAATCAAACCATATGAAACTAATTTAATTACAAGTATTAAAACTAAAATCCTAAAAGTGGCGTTGGAGGTGAGGACAGAGTATCTACCTTCCACGAGAAAAGCCCGGGTTCGAATTTGGGCTGGGGACTAATTAAATTAAATATTTTTTTCATATTTATTTTATTTTACAGCTTAGTAAAATTCATAAATTATTTTAAAATTAGTTTTGTCGTAATAACCTAAACTAATTTTTTAAATTTATAGATTTTCGTTAGTGGGTCGTAGAAAAAAATATACTGCTCGAGTGGATTGTCCATATCCACTCTTGTTGCACAAACTACTATTTTGTTATTTCCTATGATTCCTGTGAACACATTAATTTGGATAAGTGAGTATTCATTGTTACCACGTGCCGATAAAGTCTCTAAAGTATTTTTTACAAGACACGGTAATCAAATTTATAGTAACTTCGTCATATTCTGGGAAGATTTTTTTTGCAAGCACCTTCTATTTTTAAACATTGTACTGATTTTGGATTTTACTCAATCTTATTATATTCTTCACACAGTAGTCTGAACAGAAAATTTTTAATCTTGATCCAAATTTAAAAATGTCCGCTCATCTGTCCGTTTAATGTCACGCTTTTTGTCCGCACGATAAGTCGAAAACGAAAAATGATATCATCTTGCAATTTTCAGAAAATCAGGCTCTATAAGTGGACGAAGCCTATTGATTGATAAAACTTGAAATTTTCAGGAAAAATCAAACTATTCATTTTTTAAAAAAAATACAAAAATGGGGGTTAAGGAAGCTTGAAATTTTACAAAATCATAAAACAAAAACGATATTAACTTGAAATTTTCAGGAAAAATCAAGCTCTATAAGGGGACGAAGTCTATGAATAAAAATGGGGGAATTAAGGGGGTTGAAATTAAAAAAAAAAAAAAACAAATGAAAAACGAAAATGAAATGTTTAGTAAAATCAAGCTTTATAAGGTGATGCAATCTATTGATTCTGAAAAAAATCGGATTAAAAATGGGATGTTAAATTGAAGAATATAATATAGAATGTCAAGCATTGTATTGTATATGTTTTATTTATAAATTTATTTTTTTTTTCAGTGGTTGTGTCTTTTCTATATTATTTCCATTTTTCATTATAAGCGGAAACGAAGCTATTCCTGTCCTTAATTCAAGGTAACTAACTCTAATCGTTATTTAAATAAATTACACCTTAATTATTCTATTTATTTTGATAATTAAATGTTTGTTGTATTCCGAAGAAACGAATGAATCATCTCGTTGCACAAGAATATGAGACTTGTTTGGAAAAGGAAAACAGTTGTAAAACCGTCGTTGTTGCTGTTTAAAATTTCCTAATTGAAAAACGGTTTTTATTTTTTTTTTAAATTGGAAATTATATTATCGTTTTTGTTTATAAACAACGGATGTACGAGTACAATCGAGGACATCAAATATGTATATGTTCTAATTCTAAAACACAAACATTATGGCGTTACCTATAAAATTTAAATCTGAATTATTTTTAACAATCAGAAAACAAATCCTTAATATGATATATGGACTTATAGTCCGGTCAATTTATACATACGAGGGTACAAAAATTTCCACCCAGCTGAAAATTGGTAGGATTGTTCAAAATACCATTATAAATGAAACCTAACAAGTCCTCATCAATCCTGCACCTGGAAAAAAAATTACTCGGGGTCAAAGGTCACAAAAACGGGTTTTTCGCGATTTTCGGCAAAACGGAAAGTTTTATCACAAAATTAGTTCAGACAAAAATTGAGCAGATAATTATCTATAAAAAATTTCTTCCTAAGAGCCACCGTTTCTGAGATATAACGATTCAAAAAGTTAGAAGAGTTGAAATCGTCGTAATATGCACACGTTTCCACGCCACCTTTGAGGTAGTGTACTTAGCGCGTTTATTTAACGTTGTTTCCTCGGTAGGCCTATTCCACGGATCTATTGTGACTCTTTTTAATTAGAAACTATTGAATAATAAAAGGTATTGGCAAGAAAATGATAAAAGCGTAGAAAATAAAAAAATAGGGAAATTTATTTGTCGAAATCATAATTCTCAAATATCTCTGCTTCCTCTTCTACTTGTTCTTCTTTTCCTCGTTCTTCTTCTTCATCATCATCCTGGATGCATGTAAATTGGCTGAATAGTGATACATCGCATGTCTCCTCGTTGGTATCGAACGAGTCCTAAGTGTTGATGATTCAACATTGGAGCACGACCGGCCTTGACAATTAGTGCATGCTAGAGAACAAAACAGTCCAACTTTTTTACAACCACATTTAGCACTACATCCCTTTCTGCAATTGCAAAAAATTGTGTTGAGCAGTTTTTCCGGCGCAGGTGGTAGTAAAGTTTGAACTGGTTCTAATGCTTGTCGACAAACTTCCAACCCCCGTTTTTTGGGTCTGGCTGATAACCAAGCCACACTTGAACTTGGTAATATACCCGTAAAAGATGTTGATGAGCAGCCGCAGAAGTTGGAGGAAGACAAGCTAATTGTACTTGTTTTTATTTCGAGTATTTTTAACGAAGCATGCGTATCGAAACTTATGTAAACACGTAGTTTTTTTAGGAGCTCTATGCATTAAGAACAGAAAGCGAATTCCGTAAGTAATAACTTCTTGTGAAGTAGAATTACTGTTTTTAAAAACTTCAGCACACTGAACTAAATCTTGTTTTTCAAACATTTTAAAAACTGTTGTTTTACCCCTCCTGAAAAATGCAGATGTCGTATCACAGCCAGTTATTGCGTGTAAAAATAGTACATGGTTGTGACACTTTGCAAAAGTAGATAAACTTTTCGACGAATATATTTCGGATTGATGTTGAGATTTTCCAGGCTTTAAAAAAAATAGTTTTTTCTATTGGAGTCCGAGCAGTGAGTAATATGAGTAAGTCAACATCTTCACCTACAACAATCGTTGTATTTGTTAAATTGAATTGCTCTATTGCTGTTTCAACTATCATTACATTAGCATCATTATTAGCTTGTTTTACCAATATATTTTCAGCAACACGCTTTTCTTTTAACATTGAAATGGACCGAGATTTGTTGTATTAGCAAGAAATTTCTGTTGACTGGTAGAAATTGTCATTGATTGATCAAATAAAATATCAGAAGATGAAGATGTTGTTGAAATTCTACGACGTTGTTCTGCGGCTTTAATATTTCTCGTAAAGTCATTATAGCCATCAAATACGACAGTAATTTTGGGGCCAAAATTTCGACGTACATACTGAACGT
Source organism: Psylliodes chrysocephalus (assembly GCA_927349885.1). NCBI lineage: Eukaryota > Metazoa > Arthropoda > Insecta > Coleoptera > Chrysomelidae > Psylliodes > Psylliodes chrysocephalus. The sequence goes on from OV651820.1 coordinate 20,106,919, forward strand.
ATTTATCTAAGATTACGTTGAATGTTTCTTCGCTATCCCACACAACGCGGTGTAATAAATTAAATATCCTCCATCAATGATGTATGTCGCATTTGTGTTGTTAATATCAATATTTACCTTTTGGAAACAATCGTAAATGTTTTTTGTGCTTTGCGCATTCCAATGTCATCAAACAATGATAAACGGTGGCTCTTAGGAAAAAAAATCTTTGACATTTTTTAAAGATAATTATCTGCTCTACAATTTTTGTCTAAACTAATTTTGTGATAAAACTTTGCTGAAAATCGCGAAAAACCCGTTTTTGTGACCTTTTAGTCCGAGTACATTTTTTCCAGGTGCCGGATTGATGAGGACTTGTTAGGTTTCATTTATAATAGTGTTTTGAACAATCCTACCAATTTTAAGCTGGTTGGGCATTTTTGTACCCTCACTCCTATTTTTTGGTCTAATTTGACCGGACTCTTATATGAAAATAAATAAATTTAATGGACAAAAAAAAACTTCTTTTTGGGAAAGATCTTTATATTTTTTAAGCCAAGTTGCACTTTTTGAGCCAAATTGGCACTTTATTGTGCTAAATTTGGTACCAAATTTTTTTTGGACAAATATATGGAGAGAGAGTAATTGGCAATTTGTAACGCAAATTTTACATTTTTTTGGTCAAATTGGTCATGTTTTATGAACAAATGTTGCATGTTGATGAAAAAAATTATTATTGTTAAATGTTAAAAAAAAATTGGTGTTCTTTGAGCTTTACACTAAAATTTTGGAAAGACATCGATTTACGAAATTTTGAGTGAACAAAAGACACTTTATACTCTAGTTGCATAGATACAATATTTTTTCTACCATCATACATAAATCGTTTTTTTATTTTTAGTGACTATCCTCTACATTTTTTCGCGCCTGTCATTGGCGTGTCAAATGTTCTGTTCAGCAAAACGATAGGGATTTCTCAAAGGTGAACACGTGTTCTGACATACTCAACTTTGTATGTAACTACGTTATTGTTGAAAATTCTGTAAATAACAAATGTTAGTATATAAGAAGTACAAGTACAAGACACTTATTGTTTTTTTTTTAATTTTGTGAGACGTTGAAATGCAGACTTTATTTTTGTGTACATTTTATGATTTTTTTTTATTAAAAGTTTATTTGTTATCGGATCGTTTTTGTTCAGATATCCCTTTCAACCCCATTAACTATACAGGGTCCGCAGAAATGTCTAAATCAGTGGTTCTCAAACTTTTGGCGACGGTGACACATTTCGGAAAAAAAGCCCTCTTTGCTCTAGCCTCTTGCCAGGTCCCTCCCCCCTCCAGTTTCTTTGCGGAGCCCCTGAAAAAACAACCGAAAATACCAAAGCCATATACTCCTTCCTCTTCTTGACCTAAAAAAAGGTCTTCCACTCGAAAATACCGAATCCTATACTCCTTCCTCACCTCTAAAAAAAAGTCCTCCAGTCCAAAATACCAAATCATCATATTATACTCCTTGCTCTTCCTGACAAAAAAGGCCACTAACCCAAAATACCAAACCTCATATACTCTTTCTAAAAAAAAAACTAGATTCTCAAGCCAAGTCCCGTTCTGTTGTAGCGATAGGTACTGCTTCGGGGAGCCCCACAAAGGCTATGCGGAGCCTGGGGGCTCCGCGGACCACACTTTGAGTAACGCTGGATATTATGTAATTTAATTTTAAGTATAGTTTTAAAAAAATATTCTTAGTTGGTTTATTTTAAAAAAATTTCATCTGTCTCTTCCACGGGTATAGTCTGAAGGACATCCAAAGCGTCTCCTCGAAGGGCGATGGTCAAATTTATTGCCTTCTCTCGTTCAGACCACTCGTTTGCTCTGGCAGCTGTTTCGAACTGTTTAAGGTAGTTCGTCCATGACATCTTCCCATCAAAAGTTGGGGCTTTAACACGAGGAGAGTTTACAGCTTCCAATTTCAACTTTGACTCCACCTCATGGCACTTTATTTCAACGTCCTTGGCCGGGTCTTAATGTTCCAGTTCTTTTATCTTATTTTCCATTTCTTTTATTTTCTCCTCAACGGAAGACATCTTGTTTTCCACATCAGCAGAAATTTCATTTTTTAGAGAAGACATCAGAAGAAACTAATTTCTAAAGAAGATATTTAGTTTTTCACGAAAGACATATCAGAAGACATCTTTTCTTCTAAGGAAGAAACTTTACTATCTAAGGAAGAAATGTCCGACGAAACTTTATTTTCTAATGAAGTAATGTCAGAAGAAACTTTAATTTCTAAGGAGGAAATGTTAGAAGAAATATCGGTTTTCATAGAGGTCATATCAGACGAAACTTTGGTTTCTAAAGAGGAAATTTCATTTTTCACAGAAGAGATTTTGTTTTCCAAATCGGAAGAAATTGAAGAAATTATAGAAGAAGCATCATCCGAAAATAGAAACGTTTCCGGATCTAAACCTTCGCTTTCCAGTGCTTCTTTAAGCCGTTCTGCTAGTTCTGCTTTCTTCCCTGCCGTCTCCAACTCGCGATCTTCTAACTCCCGTCGTAGCTGGGTCTCTTTTAAATCACACAGTCTTAACCATTATTTTCCACTATTTATTTACACTATCTCACTTCTCGACACCAATGTGATGTTTGTTTACTTTAAAACAACAGTTTATTTATTAATAATTTATTTAAACACTTATTTATTTTATAATACAACTATTCTAATTTATATATACTTCGAATGTCTTTAAACTGATCACTATTTATATTCACCACTGTCTATCTACTAATTACTATTTATCTTCACTGTCCATATAACAACTTACTCTGATGGCTCATCCACCAATATTTATATACAAATTGGTGGTATAGAATGTTCCTCTACCAAAATTACCAGAATTTACCAGAAACGTTATCACGTTATATTTAGACTAGAAATAGTATCTCGTTGACTCCGGAATGTTCGCGAAAGTGTCTCCACCATAGTCGTCACATAGGTTTGGTCTTAAGGGGTTTAATTATGTATAATAATCGGACAAGTTGAGCCTCAAAGGCCAAATAATACAGAGAGGGACTTGGAGTATTAGAGCATGACTGAATAATGAAATGGCTCACATTACAATATGTTGCCATAATTCGGTCATTTGACATATTCTTATCTTTTCCGTCCTGTATTGTTGACGCCGATAAGTTATTCGGAGTTGCCTGAGGGTTGTGGTGCCGATGGTAGTGGGATTTTGAAAATTATTGGAATTGTCAGATACATTTTGGAAAGATTGACAGATGGTTTTAGAATTGTCAGTTGAGAAATTTAAAAAAAGTCAAAATATTATATTGAAGTAAGATAGAGTTGAAGGTTTTATATCGTAGAGATGAAGTAACAAAAATAAACAAATTTTTATTTAAATTAAAGATAAGTGTGAATGGAATAGTCAGGAGTTAGAACAGAAAGCAGAATAACGGAGCCAGAAGAAAGAAGCATAGCAGAAGAATTAGTTTTTTTCAATTTCAACATTTATCGATTAGTATTATTTTTTTGAAAATTTTGTTTTAAGCCAAATGAGCCATAACCCTAAAAGGTTTAGGATATTGGAATGATTTAACTGAAATAAGTGTCTAGGCATTTATCGGCATTTTTGGCTTTATTTTAATATTTGTTAACATATATTTTGTTTCAATGGTTTTTTTTATTAATAAAGCACTTTATTATTATTTCCAAGGTGGAATCATTATAATACATGCGCACATCGGTATTCGTACCCGTTACTCATCAGCAGGATGAATAAAAAGTACTGAGTACTCTAAAATATAAGGTACTCGACATTTTTTGAGTATGAGTCCCATCAGGATAAAGGTACTTACGTGTACCAATTACTAAGTACTTTGAGTACATGAGTACAATTTTGAAGACAATTTACTCGAATACTGCCCAGCTCTGAGTAGAATATACAATAAATAAACAATAAACACCTTTGCCTGCAGCCAAGTAGCTGTACAAAATATTTAAAAAACTATTTTTTCTATCCTTTGGTTGGCTGAAAAATGCCATATTAAATTTTTGGGAAGGCCTACACCCGATTTAAAACTTACTCAGACACAAAAACTCTAAAGGTTCATATACAAGATGATTTTCAAGGCAAGCTTAAAAAAGATATGTGCTAACGAATTAGACAAGTGTTTTAATAAGTGTGACAAAACTATTACTTCTATATAGCATCGACAATTTTGACGAAAAAGTGGTAGAACACACATTCTTAGGTTAGGATAAATAAAGTGTGCTTAATTAAAGAACTACTGTCAAAATATAATACATGTTGAACGTCAGATTTTGATTAGATCACCTAAAGTGCTTTGGTAAGTTTAGATAAATGTTATATAGGTATCTCAAGCGCCTTTCAAAAGTAACCACTCTCCCGTAGATTTGGCCACGAGCTTATTGGTTCTCGATCAGGACATTTTTCATTAAAGATGTCGCATACTTCCTCCCTTCTGAATTTATAAACTTCGTTCAGTTCGCGTTTAGTTCACGCTCAGTTCGAGTTCAAAATACAGCAGAACGTGCACGCAGTAACAACGGAAATTTTTGGTGACAAATTTTCCATTTTTTGAGCCGAAACAGATTTTTTAAAAAGTAACTTTTTACTAAATTGACAAATTTGTAACTCAAAATGGATTTTATTTTGAGCCTAATTGATAATTTTTAAACATAATTTGCATTTTTAAACCAAATTAGCCAGTTAAAAATTTCAGGTGGGCATTTAAAATAATATCGAATTGAGGGTGGTTGCTCAAAAACAAACGTGTTATACTTATATGCCAATAGGTACTCTCTAAGATATATCTAGGTATCTATCTTATACAACGATGTTCTATTTTTATATGTTTTGCGACTCTTAAAGCGGGTACTGATCTGAGCACGTACGCGCATGAGGCAAGCCGAGGCCGAACCAAATGACTCGTGCGTCGCATTTTGTACATACGAATGGTAGACGCACGAGTCACTGTTCGCTACTGATCCAGTGAATTCGCGAGCACGGAACCGTACACCCAGAACGCTCGTATGATGGAGGTCTGGTAGTTGAGTCCACAGGGCCGACAAGAGGGGGGTTAGCCGGGACTAATTCCCGGGGCCCGGACTCAAATGGGGGCCCGGTAGCGGTATAAGGGGGCCCGGGAACAGTATTTTTTTGTGTTTTGTATCAGAAATTCGACTGAAAACAAGAGGGAAATTTTGGCGAGAGAGGGTTTTTTGAAAAATCAATTAAAGTAGAGGAGGAACAATTTTACTTTGAGGACCTTTTTTTTTTTCAAGTTTTTGTTTGAAGAGCTTTTTTTTCTCACGGGGCCCGATCTAGAGAATTGTCCTGGGGTCCGGCCTGGCCCTCGGCGGCCCGGGCTGTTCATTTAATATCTCGCTGATTATATACATACAGAAGAAGCAAAACCTTTTCCTGACTCCATTTCATACAAGATAAACCTTAAAAACTCGCTATAATCTATTCGGTACAAATTCCCCTTCCAGACTGAGCACGTACTGCGCATTGCCTCCCTTTGATGTACCGCCAACAAACGGATCGTGGCGAACCGCACGGTGCAATTTGCCGCGCCTCGGAAGCTCGTCCACATCTGCATGCTCATGCGTCCTCGGCTTGCCTTATACGCGTACGTGCTCAGATCTGTACCCGCCTTTAGAAGCTCGTAAAGTACACTAGTGGAAAAAATTAAGGGACCAAAAAATCTCGATTTTTTGCGATTTTTCGAGTGGCTGTATCTTTGGTAAAAATGGTCGTACGTGAATGAAAAAAAAGCAATTTGAAGCTTGAAGTGTCTAGTTTATGGATCTTGCGATAAAAAAATTTCTAACCAACAATTAGCACAAAATCTTGATGAATATCATGGATAGAAAAAGGCGATTCTTCAATTTCTTCAAAAATTTACTCGCATGAAACAATGAAACGGCTTGATGGATCAGGTTGAAATTTTGTAGGGCTTTCGGGGGAACAATGGCCTGTAAGATGCACACTCAACATTATTCATTTTTCAATATTCTCCATGTGGCACGTGATTTTCTAAAAAACCTCAAAAAGATCTGTTTTCCGAAAATCTTCAAAGTCATGCTAGGGATGAAAAAATTTTTTTCTCGTGAAAGAACATGCCAGAACCTTGTAGATAATGAATCGAAGTTTCCGAACCCCCCCTTCCATTTTCTGAGCGGCCATTTGTTCCAGAGATTTTCGTTAAGTTTCTGATAACTCAGCAAAGAAGGGTCATCTCGAGGCCATCAAAAAAAGGAATTAAAGCTAACTGAACCACCTATCCAATGCATATAGTGGTTATGTCGAGAAAATTTTTTTCAAGTCCGTACACTAATAATTAAAAAAAAATGTTTTCAAAAATTTTCTATTTATCATATTCATCAGGATTTTGTGCTAATTGTTGGTTGGAAATTTTTTTATCGCAACTAGACACTTCAAGCTTTAAATTGATTATTTCTTCATTCACTTACGACCATTTTTACCAATGATACAGCCACTCAAAAAATCAATATTTTTTTAATCCCTTAATTTTTTCCACTAGTTTAGTACAGCTAAAAATCCTGGTTTCTTCCAAATGAGTACATATAAAATGTAATGAATGGCGTTTATTAAAATATTGCCTAATAAGTAGAAAGTAACTTCTGCTGTGAATGTAAACCTATTTTTATTTTTAAACGTTTTTGTAGATAAAACTAACCAAACCTAATCTGCATAATTTTTCCTTATTTAGGTATATCGTCGTATCTATAGATATTTCTTTCAAATCTAGGATTGTTTCTTACTTTGTTACACGAAGTAGGAAATTTTCCTAATTTTTTTTAATATACTAACAACTATAGCTAATTAATTATAAATTTAAATTAGTATCCATACAAACATTAAATTTTTCCAAGTCATTATTGGCAATGAAGTCTGTCCTACTGAAGTCAAGGTAAGTGGTTACGGTTTTTTTTTTGATTCCTTAACACCAAAAATTCAATCCATATGGCAATCATCTGTCTAATTTGTTTGTCTGATTTATAGCCGATAATTTTTAATGACCATCAAAACCGCTCATAAGTTTCTTTTATTCTTAAACAAAAAAAAAAACAAATTCCTTCATTTTGTACATAATTTGCCACATCTCAAATTAGTCTAAACAAATTTGGGAGGTCTGCTAATATCCAATATACGCCTCCACATCCAGTCGTGACCAATCAAATTTTCGCTGTTTTTTTTTTGTTTATTTTTTATTCTTCAACTTATGGATTCATTCGTTAAATTTTATAAATCTTAAACCAGTTCCGAATAAATACAAGACGGTTAAGTTGACGTAAACGAAAAATCCGCGGTATCTAAGTAGATAGGTACAAAAAATTGTGTTTGGTTTTGTATATGAATTGTGAAGTTTTGTGTTCATAAAGTATTTTTCTCCTTTTTTATATAAATATTAAGTGGATGCATGCTCTTGTTTGATAACGATAAATGGCACCGTTTTCTATCTAAAGAGGTGAATCCACCAAAATTGAAGGTGTTATCAAATAACATAATATTTGTAGATATACAGTAAATTAAACAAAAATATACTGCTGGCCACTCGAACTTGCACATAGATTTTTTGCATGACTTCATTTATCACCTCGTATATAATAAACCTATGGTTCTACGATAATTATACGTCATGCAGCTTAATCCGAAAAAACCTAGCTCTTAAAATCTGAAAGCCGTAATCAAAAATTTGCATTCTTATTGAAAATACTGAGCTTTAAATTTTGCCTAAAAATCTCTATGTGTAAGTTCTAGTGGCCAGCAGTTTAGTTATTCATTTTACATATTATTTTTAACATAAATATAAACACCAAAAGATAATAAAGAATAATTTTTAAGAAATATCTGAAAAAGAAAAACATCAAAGAGTTTTAGTTTCTAGCAAGATACTCATTATGAATGAGTATATCTTTGATAGATTCTCTGTGAAAATTAACCATTAATTCTAACATTTTTTAAACTTCGTGGTAAGATAAAGTACCCAATGAATCGAAATTAGCTGATTTTTAAACTCGATACAGTGTCGGCAACATTGTCACAAAAAATGAAATTAATGAATTACTGAATGGTCAAAAAATGTAAGATTGCTGCAAATTTGATATTCTTTTTATTTCGATATTTAAGATGTTAAGCTGAATTTTCAGCCACTGATGACTCCAAAAAAGTAACTAATTACTGTTAATTAACATTATTTGCTCTCATTTAGCAACTAAAATATTAAAATTCTTGAAAAATCACAGTAGGTATACTCACTAATGCCTGTGAAAATTTGCAATTCTTTCCGATGATGGAATGAAGCATTTTTTCTAATTTACAAGGGTTTTATTTTTTATTTATCAAAAAAATTATTCGGCAAAATTGTTATATTCGCAAAAATCAAATGCAAATGATGGCCATTCATAAGCTAGACATGCTATTCATTTTGCAACAACCTCATGACGTCGGTAAACAGACGAAACTAGCAATAATAAAAATTTCGTTTATTCAAGGCGATATTAGCGAATATACCGTGATTTTGTAAGCATGTTACTAAATGAAATAAATCAAATAATGTTAATAACCAGCAATTAATTACTTTGCCGGAGTTATAAGTGGCTGCAAATTTAGCTACAGATCTTAAATATTAAAATGAAAATTATATAAAATTTGCAGCTGTTACATTTTAGTTTTTTGCCATTTTGGACAATGTTGCCGACCCTGTATCAAGTTTTAATTCGTTCAGTACTTTATCTTACCAGGAACTTTAAAAAATGTTAGAATGAATGTAAAATTTTTCCTCGGATTTTTATTTAAGACGAATTCAATTTTAATTCTGAAAATTTCATCCTCTTGTTTAATGAGCTATAGTAGATAGTCTATATTTTTTAAATAGTCCATATTGGAGATTTTATCATTACAAAGTATTTTGGCAAAATTGTCTCGTTCATATGTCAAAGGAAGCCACAGAAATAATTATTAAAATTTAAAATGTTATGTATTTTATGTCTCGCGACGTGTACAAACCCATAGAATTTAAAATTTGGTGATAAATAATGTCCCATGTGACGCCATGTGTTTTTTGTGTATTGAAGGAAGAGTGAAATAGACAAATTATTAGGTGTTTGATTGAATGAAGTGGCATGGCAACTAGATAAAAAGGGAAGCGTCGGATAATATTAATTTTCAATTTTTGTAGTTTTCGATATTAATTTTCTATATTAATCTTTTTACTTGATAGGTGGTTAGTTTTCATAAATAAAAATGCAAATTAGAATAAGTATCAAGATCAAGATCAGACCTACGGTCCTGTATTGAGTGATCATTAAATAATGCTCTCACATGCAGGAAGAGAAAGTGTCATTTCTACCATCCACAGGTCGAGTTACGGGTCGGTAGTCCGCTACTGACCGGTGACTGGCAATGTCGATAGCACATCTTTCTCTCTCCTGTTTATGTGAATGCCATTTATTATTCACTACAACACAAGCAAGGCAAGACTTGTTCTTGCCAACACTGTATACCTACAATTAGTACATACAATAAAAAATTTTAGTTAAACGTAAAGTACTTACCCTATTAAATATAATTAATAAAAAGATTTAAATCCTTTCTTTTGTATTTTTTTTTATAATATTTAATGTGTAAATGAATATATGTTCAAATAACTCATTTGACATATAAACTATTAAATGGAAAATGGGCACATAATTAAATACGATTAGTATGTTTATCTGCAATAAAATTGTTTACAATCCTAAATCGCTAATATAAAGGTTTGGAACACCAAGTTCATAAGCCAAGGAATGGAGACTTCTTATATGTCAGGATATAATCACAACTAAGACAAGTAGAACAAAAATAAAATGACTAAATATGCCGAAGAAGACATATGCCATATTTTTAGGCTATTTTAAGGATATTTTTATACCCTATTCAGAAATTTTATACTCATCGTTTTTTTACAAAAATTAAGGTGCTCTGCTAGCTTAGAACGAAACCATAGGTTTGTTTCTAAAAACAAACACAACATATTTTTAGGAGCTTAAAATATTATAAAACTTTTCTAAAAAATTGTTATTTTTAAAAAATAAGAGTGCCAAAACGAAGCCAGCAAAGTAACTCAGTATTTTTAAGTTGTTTTTTTTTTCTAAAAACTACTAATTACCCCGTATTTTCAGGCAATTTTTAGGCTCTTGAAATATATATATTTTCGTAAAAAATACTGGATGCTTTCAAACGAAGCAAGTAGATTACTTTAGGTTTTTATAGTTTCTTTAAACCAACACACCACATTTTTAGACTATTTTTAGGCTCTTGAGAATTATAATTTTTTAAAAAAAAATGCTATTTTTAAATAATTATAGGGTGCTTTGCTAGAACGAAGCATGCAGAGCCCCTCGGTTTTTAATTTTGTTTTTTTTTCTAAAAATTACTATGCCACATTTTAAAACTATTTTTTGCCTCTTGAAATATAACTAAACCTTCCCAAGTGTTCTGCTGCCTTCGTTAGCAAAGTGTCCCATATTTTTTAAAAATAGCAAATTTCTTCGTAATATTTTATAATATTTCTGGGGTTTAAAAAATAGCCAAAAAATGTGACAGTTTTTAGAAAAAAAAAAAAACTTAAAAAACGAGGTGCTCTGCAATTTTTTTTGGAAAGTGTTATAATTTAAGGGCCTAAGAAAGTGGTGTATTTGTTTTTCGAACAAAATTTCCTATAGCAAAGCATACCATAATTTTTAAAAAATTTAATTTTTTTTTCAGAATGTTTCACAATATTTCAAGAGCCTAAAAAACACTAAAAATAACATTTTTTTCAGAATATTTTTATGTTTCAAGTGCAAAAAATGTGTGGTTGTTTAAAAAAAAAAAAAACTTAAGAAAATCGAGGTGCTCTACTGTCTTCGTCCGAAGCTAGCAAAGCATCGCGTATTTTTTAAAATTCAAATTTTTCGGAATGTTTTATAACCTTTTAAGAGCCTAAAAATAGCCTAAAAATGTGGAGGAAAATTTCTACAGTAACACCGAAAGTTGCAAAACCGGACGACAAAAATTTCTTGCAAAGAGATTTTTTATTGTTATAGACGTTTAGAAGAAAATTATTTTATTGCCTGCAAAAAAGAAATATTATTTTGAATTTGATAGGTTACACGTCAGCTGCCACCACCGGGACATAGTACACGTTTTTCACTTTCCTCTCCTGTACCCAACTACAAGTAGCAATCAAAAAACACGTCGTGCCACTTTTTACAGTCAGATGAGAGACTATTATTAGTGAAAGAGCAGCGTGTTATCTTAAAATATGGCACCAATGCAACGTCTAGAGTTCATATGTGTATGACAAGAAAAAAAAACCTTTTTTGTAATGAAATTGTTTTTAATATATATTTTATTTAAAAATATATAGAATTTTTATTTTAGATGCCAATGTTTGAGAAACTCTTTGTTTTATTGTAATTATTTATCTTTCTATTTTTATTTAATGTAAAAATAATGATGTTGTGTAAGGCTTGGGGGATAATTACCCCTATGACCCTCTATCCCCATTACCCCCATTACCTCCATTATCTATGCTCTCGATGGTGATGTGGTTGTTTTTAGAAAAAAACCTTAAGAAAACAGAGGTTTGAAGCCTAGCAAAGCATCCCATTTTTAAAAAACAGTACCTAAAAATGTGGTGCGTTTGTTTTTAGAGAAGAACCTTTAAAAACCGAAGTGCTCTGCTGGTTTCGTTCTAGCAATAGCAATTTTTTAAAAATGTTTTAAAACATATAGTCTAAAAATGTGATGTGGTTGTTTTTAGAAAAAAGTTTTAAAAAAACTAGTTGCTTTACTGGCTTCGTTCGAAGCTAGCAAAGCATCCCGTATTTTATAATTTTTTTTTAAAAGTTTTATAATATTTCAATAGCCTAAAAATATGGTGTGGTTGTTAAAAAAAAACGAGTTGTTCTGCTAGCTTCGAACTTCTGCTGGCTTCGTTCGAAGCTAGCAGAGTACCTTGATTTTTGCTTTTTATAAAAAGCGAGGAGCAAAACTTTTTGAATAGGGTATAAAAAGAGCCTTAAAATAGTCTAAACATATGGAATAGGTTTCAACTCAAAATTCCTTAGGTGCTCTTTGGCATCGACTATCTACGAATTCTAAGAAAAAACACAAATATTTTAAAAATATTAGTCTTCCAGGTATAATATTTGGCAATGTTGTAAACATTTATAATTGTTTTATTGGATGCTTATGCGCGCGAATAATAAAAAATAAGTTCTATGTACCAATTTGCTTCTAAATGCTTAATTAAACGGAAAAATGAAAACTAAAAACCATTATTATTAATTGTTTCTGTCTAAATAGGATTAAAAATTCAGATGAATTGTTAGAGCTAATAATTACAAAGATCGAGTAGCTCATTCGAAAGATCGTGAATACATTTATATATACACAAATTGGCTTATTTAGTTTTTATGTATTCATTAGTTGTTGACTTAACTAAATTTGAAATTTAAACTGTACAAAATAAACTCGGCACGGTACCTATATGATTGTTTTTGTCACGTTAAATCGAACAAGAGCCTCATTTTGCTGTCTCAAAATATAGAGGAAAGTAGAATCTATTTGTTCAAGGCGACTTAAGAATTATCTTCCTTCTAAAATTGAATTTTATTACACCGTTCAGTATAATTATTAAAAATCCTTTCAAATGAGTTGTCACTCGACCACCCTTGCAATTTAAAATACCTTCCCTCCAAGGGTTGAAATAAGAGGTGAATTTATATATAAAAATGGTCAGAAATAAAAGTCGAAGAATATCTAGAAAAATTTAGTATGAGAGAATAACACTCATGATGATGCATCTTTCATAACTCAAATGATTTCTAAAACATTCCGCTAACAAGTTTTTATTGGTACCTACCCACCTACATTCTATATTCCAACTTTCTTAATTTCTAAGAAACTGCGAAAATGTTTGTAACGTTAGTTACACAACACAAAAATAAAACAGTTAAAAAACAAACAAGAAACAAGACTTATGTAGTATTAACCTAATAATAGATTCAAACTACAAATCTATGAATAATATCTAGTAAAATTTCAAGAATGTTAGCACCATCAACAATAATATACAGAGTGAGTCACGGAAAACAGTCCACCCTGATATTTGACAATATTAGTAGAATAAAAAAAAACAAATACGTGTGGCACTCGGGGACTGTTAACTTTTTTTATTTTATTTATGCAGTATTTTTTTTCTTTGATATTAATTCAAGTTACACTTTTTGAGCGTGGTGACCGATAAGAAAACAAATTTTTTTCTGTTATTGAATAAATGAGAAGTTAATATTGTTTAAAATATTTTTATTATCTTACAATATGTACATGTAGGTTATTCAGGAATTTTTATCATTGAAACTATAGGTTTATGGTAACTGAAATAAGAAACATAAGTTTGAGACTTGATATCCTCTAAATATCTGGAAAATACCGCGTCAATGATGGTCCCATATTTTGTTGCATTTTTAAATTCAATTTTTCCGAAATTGTGTCTAAAAGAGATAGAATCAGTTATAAGCAGTTAGCAGCTAGTTTACACGCCTACGTCTAGTCGCACGCACACAAACACCGTACCGAAGTCTGCCGAACTGAAACGACGTTAGACGATGTACGGCTTTCAACGCCGCACCGCTGTGCCGGTCGGAGTGGGGGGTGTTAGGTTTATTTTCGTTACGGAATTACTTTTTCGATTTTTCGATTTTTCAAGGGTGTTAGGTTTATTTTCGTTACGGAATTTCTTGATTCGGTCGCCGCGCTCAAAGCCCGCGATAAAATCTATGCAATAGCTTAATAATAAAATAGTTAACACTGATAAAATAAAAATTAATATTTTATAAATCTTGCAAAAAAATTAATATCTAATATTTACGCCAGCCGGGAACATTTGTGATACCAATTTATTAGAAGCCCAGAGAAAGTTCTTCTAGTTCTTGTATTGCATAAACGTTCCAGTCCGCAGACGTATATTTAACTCTACTTCATACTAATACGAATAGGGTCGAATAAAACCTTCCACGGCTTTCAAGTTGAAAGTTTCAACGCCGCACCGCTGTGCCGGTCGGAGTGGGGGGTGTTAGGTTTATTTTCGTTACGGTGTTACGGAATTTCTTGATTCGGTCGCCGCGCTCAAAGCCCGCGATAAAAGCTATGCAATAGCTTAAAAAAAATGCTGAAACAAGTCGTTTTTAAACAAAAGGGGACATTTTTTTCAGATATAGACATGTATCATTTTTCACCCCCGACCCTTTCACTTCTTCAACCCTTAATTCTAAATAGGAAATGTACCGTGTGTGGCACATCATTGAAAAGGAAATATTTTGCGGAATTCAACAACATGACTGGTCATCGCGTTAATTTTGATTTTGACGACCTCTATAGCGGAATAAAAAACTTACGTATTTTAAAGTATGACACTTTATTTTATCTAATATTTTAGTAGATAGTAATTTAATGCACCATATAACAAAACATAATTGAATTAAACATGAACTTAAATTATTGAAAAACCTTACCAAGGCATTCCAGCGACCTGTCCAAATGGCTGCCAGTGGGTAATGACAGTTTAGATATGGAAACCCTGTTGTCAAGTTGTCATTAACAGGGTCAATGATACATATATAGTTATATAGATTGCTCAAAGCTGGTCGTTTACGAGCGGCCATATTGCCTGGCAAATATTTATTAATTTGAATCGGTTTAGCAAAAATGTGTTTTAAAACCAATTAATAGCCTTTAGATATTTAAAAAAAATAATTGCTTACATTTTTACTTCAAGGCATAAGCTTATGTTTATTTTAAAAAATATGGATGATCAATCTATGTAACTATCTATTTCATTGACCTTGTCAAATCACCAGGCCTACAGAGTTGCCATAATTTTGCCATATCATAACCTGTCAAAACCCACTGGTAGCCATTCAATTTGGAATGCCTAATAAGGCATTTCAACGACCTGTCAAAATACTGACAAGTGGGAACTGACGTTTAGATATGGCAACCCTAGAGTGCGTTTAGAAACCACGCTAGGCGCGTCTGGACCCTATTCTAATGTATGTGGTCAGACGCGCCGTGCGAGGTTTCTAAACGCACTCCTGTAGCCTGCTGTTATTGACAGGTCAATGATACATATATAGATTGCTAAAAGTGGGTCATTTTGCCTGCGGCCATATTGCCTCCCAAGTGCTGATTAATCAGAATCAATTTAGCAAAAATGTGTTTTAAAACCAATTTTCAGCCTTTGAATATAGTAAAAAAATAATTACCTACATTTTTTCTTCAAGGCATAAACTTATGTTTATTTTGAAAAACATGGATGATCAAATCAATCGCATTCAACCAAAATAAATTTATGAGCAAAATTAAAATTAGCTTTCAAATAAAGTGTCACACTTTACAATACGTAACTGTTTTATCCCACTAGAGGGCGTTAAATTCAACGGAATGAGTAGTTATTTTTCTAAATTCCCCATAAAATTACCCTTTTCAATGATGTGCCACACATAATATATTCCTTGTTTAACATTATTGGGATGAGGAAGCGGAAGGGACGGGTTGACATATGAAAGACGTGTCTATATCGGGGAAAGATATCGCCTTTAAATTAAAAGTCGACCTGTTTCAGCATTTACTTATTTTTTTTTCATACTTTCAAATATCAGGTAGACTGTTTTCAGTGGTCCACTTTGTATAGAGTGGCTAATAATTTCCGGATAAAATTTTATTAAACTGCATCCATACAACTCACAAACCAGTTGTTTCATTTTAATCTTGCAAAAGGCAACTGTAATCTGTCAAAAGAAGCAATTGTGTTAATCCGTATCCATGACCTACTACTAAAATTTTATAGACCAGCCCTCATAAAAATTGTACCTACTTACACAACTTAACAGGCCTATAATTATAAATTTCTGAAAAAATAGACATAATTACCTATTACATTCAATATCTTAAATAATGCCGAGATAATTTATTGGGAGACCCATCTTGAATCACGCTGTATCAGATTAAATATTATGGTGAATACTCATTGAAAATTTTGTAGCATGAGACCTCGCTCTGCCGCCAAATTCTACGAAACCGTATGAGTCATTCATTCATAAAATAACTTTCTAGGAATGATAATTGTAAAAAGTGAACTATAGATCCGTAATGAGACCTAGATCTTGAACATGAGAACTGTCACAAATAAGGGGAAATATAATCGTCATATTTCGGTTTATTTGTATGGAAAATGTACAGGGGGATACGTTAAAATATCTAGATCGTCTCAAAATATTATGTTCTTAACCTAACCATATTTTGTTTGATGTACCTATGGATTTACTTTCAACTAAATTATCGATTTATATACCATGTGATAAAAAAAAAATAAAAATATTGTTGGTTTCGAACAGGATGATCCTTAGAATAAGTCGTCTAAAAATATCTTAATATTAGATTCACGTTCATATTTATATCTAAATATATTTTCTTTAAGAGCTATAAATTTTAGCAGATTTATTGATTTGGTAAATTATACCAGGCGATTAAAAAATGTTGCTGGTTTAAATATATTGGTAAATGTAAAAAGTGATTCACAAAATTATGTATTTACACAATTCAAAACGATAGATGTCAGTCACAAAATTGATATTCATTTTTAGGTGAAAAAATCATTGGTGGCATTCTTTAATATTCAATTTTTCCCCTAATACGTTCAAATATGCTGGTTGAGGCACGTAAAGCGGTGTCTCTGGGCAACATTATCAACTAACACAAAATTGATATTCATTTTTAGGTGAAAAAATCATTGGTGGCATTCTTTAATATTCAATTTTTCCCCTAATACGTTCAAATATGCTGGTTGAGGCACGTAAAGCGGTGTCTCTGGGCAACATTATCAACTAACAGGTGAATATTTGCAGAGGATGCACAGTGGGTTTGTTTAATAAGGCCCAAGTGCAGTGGAACGGAGCCCATTCTACTATGATTTTTTCAGATTTACATTTGCTTATATGCGTAATTCAAAAATATAAATAAGGAAAAACTCAAAGCTATGTATCACAATTTATTTTGTGACACACGTCTTGATTACATTAGAGTTTGAAATTATTTTCCTTTTTATATAAATTATTATTCTTTCAATGTTTTGGTTGGAGGTCTGTGAACTTGGCACCACAATATTGCAAAAAGGGCCAAAAATGTGTGAGAAGTTTGCCCATCGTTTGCCCATGAAATAACTTTTTTGTCCACCCTCTGTTTTCTCAATATATCGAAAATAATTTTCGCGGGCCAACTTCTAGACAAAAGTTAAAATTTTCATAATTTAATTTCACGGCATAATAATAGCATTTCGTTTGCCCACGTTTGTCCATAAATTAGTTTTTTCAGAAAAAAAAATAGAGGAAATAAAAAAACAAAAAAAATGCAATATGATAACTGCATTAGATAATCATTCGTAAGCCCATGTTTGCCCATTTTTTGTTCCACAAATTTCCATAACGATCTTCAAAAAAAATTTAATTAAAAAAGGAATTTGATGACAATTCCACTATCCGAAATTTATACGAGTTTATTTGTTATAAAAAAAATGGCCAAACATCGAAATAACGCCAAAATATTTGTTAGTTACTAAAAAATGTTTTCTGAGGATTGCCCATTTTTTTTAAAAATCCTCGTCCAATAAGGGGGCTTAAACTCCGATAATAGTGCATTTATATGTGTTTATTAGTGATATAAAAGTGGGCAAACATCAAAATATTTCCAAAAAAAGGTATAAGTTGCTAAGAAATGTATTCTGAGGATTGCCCATTTTTAAAAAAAAATCCTTATCCAATAGGGGGGCTTAATCTCCGATAGTAGTGCATTTCTGTGTATTCAGTTGAATAAAAAAGTGGGCAAACATCGAAATGATTCCAAAATAATTAAAAGTTGCTAAGAAATGTATTATTAGGATTGTCCATTTAAAATCCTCGTCCAATAGGGGGGCATAAACTCCGATAATAGTGCATTTATGTGTGTTTATCTGATATGAAAAAATGGGCAAACATCGAAATGATTCCAAAATAATTGTAAGTTGCTAAAAAATGTATTCTAAGGATTGCCATCACTAATAAACACATATAAATGCACTATTATTGGAGTTTAAGCCCCCCTATTGGACTTGGATTTTTTTTTAAAAATGGGCAATCCCCAGAATACATTTCTTAGCAACTTACAACTATTTTGGAAACATTTCGATGTTTGCCCATTTTTTATATCAGATAAACACACATAAATGCACTCTTATCGGAGTTTATGATCCCCTATTGGACGAGGATTTTTTTTTAAAATGGGCAATCCCCATAATACATTTCTTAGTAACTTACAACTATTTTGGAAGCATTTCGATATTTGCCCATTTTTTATATCAGATAAACACACATAAATGCACTATTATCGGAGTTTATGCCCTCCCCTATTGGACGAGGATTTTTTTTTAAATGGGAAATCCTCAGAATATCTTTCTTAGTAACTGACACTTATTTTGGAATCATTTCGATGTTTGCCCATTTTTTTTATATCAAATAAAAACAGAAATGCACTATTATCGGAGATTAAGTCCCCCCTATTGGTCGAGGATTTTTTTTAAAAATGGGCAGTCCTCAGAATACCTTTATTAGTAACATACACTTATTTTGGAATCGTTTCGATGTTTGCCTATTTTTTATATTTAGTAAAAACAAAAATGCACTATTATCGGAGATTAAGCCCCCCTATTGGAAAAGGATTTTTTTAAAAAATGGGCAATCCTCAAAATACATTTCTTAGCAACTTTCAATTATTTTGGAATTATTTTGAAGTTTACCCATTTTTTTATATCAACTGAAAACACAGAAATGTACTACTATAGATTAAGCCCCCCTATTGGACGAGGATTTTTTTTTAAAATGGGCATTCCCCAGAATACATTTCTTAGCAACTTACACTGTTTTTGATATTATTTTGATGTTTGCCCATTTTTATATCTTTAATAAACACATATAAATACACTATTATCGGAGTTTAGGCCCCCTATTGGACGAGGAATTTTAAAAATAATGGGCAATCCTCAGAAAACATTTTTTAGTAACTCACAAATATTTTGGAGTTATTTCGATGTTTGCCCATTTTTTTTATAACAATTAAACTCGTATAAATCTCGAATAGTGGAATTGTCATCAAATCCCTTTTTTAATTAATTTTTTTTGAAGATCGTTATGGAAATTTGTGAAACAAAAATGGGCAGACATGGGCTAACGAATGATTATCTAATGCAGTTATCATATCGCATTTTTGTGAATATTTTTTTTTGTATTTTCTCTATTTTTTTTTCTGAAAAAACTAATTTATGGGCAAACGTGGGCAAAGAAAATGCTATTATGCTGTGAAATTAAATTACACAAATTTTAACTAAGAAAAAGTTATTTCATGGGAAATAATGGGCAAACGATGGGCAAACCTCTCACACATTTTTAACCCTTTTTTGCAATGTTGTGGTGCCAAGTTCACAGACATTTTGGTTGGAGCTTCTATTTTGAGAGCTTTATAGAAACCATAACGTATACATTTTTTGGAAAGGTAATAAAAAACTTTCAAAATTTAAAAAATATAGGGGAGCTATTTTTTCTGAAAATATGTTATTTTCGGTTGTACCGGAAGTGAACAAGATAGGATGATGGATTCCTGTGAAAATTCGATCAAAAAGAAGAAGACTGGTAAAACTGCATTTCACTTTCTCAACTAGTTCTTCAGTTATTATTATAGTTTTAAAAAGGGTTAGAATATAAAAAGGCAAGCAGTATTTTTTTACTTTTTGCTCTCCTACTAAATCCAATTTCTCGATCGCTTCTTTCCATGGGCGCCGCCAGAATTTCCTCCACAGCAAGATACACATTTGTGAACCTAACCTAACCTAAAATCATCAAACTCTTCATTTTTTATGTATTTTTAGCGATAATTCTTTGCCACGTTATCCGATTTCTATGATTCTTTTTTTGTTAGAGAGGGGGTATCTCAGAGGTAGTTCCGTGTACAATTGGTTAGGATCTAATGATCTATGAGAAAATCAAAAATCTCAATCTTTTAAGGGCATCTGCACGATTTTGAAATCGTTTTTTTAATACTCGATAATTTATTTGACTTTTGGTATCTAAACCACCTGAAATCATTGATGAAATATCTTTATATATACGTTAACTGCATTAGGTAGGTAATCATTCGTTTGCCCATGTTTGTCCATTTTTTTGTTTTTTCAATTTACATACCATCGAAAAAAAAATCAAATTAAAAAAGGATCGGATGATAATTTAACTACGAGTGCTTTTATATGTGTTAATTTCTTATAAAAAGATGGACAAATGTCGAAATAATAAATAACTAATTTGTAACTCAGTAAAAATGTGTTCTGAGGATCGCCAATTAAAAAAAAAAAAAAAAGTTTTTAAATCACTTTTAGTGAAATTGCTATACCTTGATGGACTTGGAAATATGTTGTATTTTCTTTTGGACGATTTTGTAAAAATCCCCAAATTGTCCAGATATATAGTTTCCGAGATATGACCAAAATTTCTATTTTAAAACTTCACTTATCTTTTATTTTCAAACCCTTCTGAACAAAACCATCCACGGTCCAACTTCATCCTACTACTAGTGTTTAAATTGCTAATGTGCTATTTATTAAAAATGTCGCCCTTCTTTACAAAGAACTTTGATTAGGTATAAATATTTTCCAAAAATAATACTTTTCTGATATTAAAAAATATTTACAGTACAACCTACATGACGTACATTTTATATAGTGCTATTATTAGTGAAAAAAATCAAAATATATCGGAGTACCTTTTGACTGGAAATTAAATTAAGTATGTTGAGCACTTTAACAACTTAAAAAGGGAAATTTTTTAGAAATTTTTGGATTTGTGCTTGAGAAATCCCATAAACAATTTTCAGAAATAAGAACGATATCTCTATTTTTTAACTTTTTTGTCCTACTTAAATTATCATAATATATAGTGTCGGCCATTGAACGTTTACCAATACGCTTTGCACGAGTCCTTGGGAAAAATACAGAGCATTAGTGCTAGTAAGAAACGAAAAACGAATTGTATCCGCGTTGCCAGTTTATACTACCCGACCGCGTTGTAACGTTGGCCGGGCCGTATAAACTGGTAACGCTGATAATATTCACTAATGATAACTTTCTGTAATTTTCACGTGCACTTATACAAAACGTATTGGAAAGCGTTCGATAGCCGATACTGTATATACGTGTACATTGATAAATTTTAAAATATTCATAGAAGATACCTATGTTAAATACTTATGGTTAAAATCTGATAATACTTATCCACATCATGGAATACCCTAAGATTTCTATCAATTTAAACTTGATGACTAACAAAATTGATTGCCCGAAATTACTGAATCATTTTTAAAAGGAAAATTTTTTAGTTCTAAGTACCTAGGTGTCTTTAATTTAATTTTATCGTTCAGTTCAGTAGCGTAGCTTGACACAAGTGCAAGATATTTTTCGTTGCCTTCGGGGCAAAAAAATGCATATAAATAATATATGAAAAAATAAAAAAAAATTTTCTTAAAAACCTAAAATAAATAATATTTTGGTTGGATTTCGGGCTAGGGCAGTTCGGGTCTAGATATTGAGACCGAACTTGGAGTATATTGGCTGTATATTATCCCACAAATCGTCGTCAATATCACGAAGTGACGTAACTCGAAAAAATTGAAAATTGAGATGACATATTATGTAAAAAAATGTGCTCTACAATTTCACGAAATTGTGTATTTCAATTCATTATATTTATTAAAATAGCACGTATCTAACCGGTGCATCTGATAATTTTACGAAGAGACATAACTTTATAAAAAAAAACTTTAAAACGCTCTCTTGTAAAGTTGTGAAAATCGGGTTACGTCACTTCGTGATATTGGCGACGAAATATAAAAATTGCTAAAAAAAATGCCTCCTCACCCTGTAGTTGTTATGGAGGGGATCACCCTCAAAAAATAAAGTTACAAATTTTTCAAGAAAACAATAATTGCAATCTACGATTTTTTCAACATACAAACCAAATTTTTTATTTTATACTTTTCCAAACATTTGTTTGGACTTGAACCTTCATAGTTCGGATGTGAGGGCTGACATTTAAAAATAGTTGTAGAGAAGATAAAAATATATTTTTTGCCACATTTATAATGTGGTTTTAAACGTAGGTATATGTCTAAAAAATGTACCCCCACCATCCTCTAGAGAAAGATGGAGTGGGTGGCATCCCAAAAAAAATAGTTAAAACTTTTTAAATGAAACAATTGAAATCTTGAAATCTACGATTTTTCTTCACATATTTTTCCAAAATTTCCATATTTTTGGAGTGGATTGTTTTACCTGAATCATCATAGTTCAGAGGGAAAATTTTTCTCAAAAAAGATCGAAATTTTGTATGTATGTAGTAAAACAAATCATAGATTTTATATTAAAAAATGTAACCTATTTTTTTTGGGAGTACCACCCCCTCCATCTCCCTTTAGGGGTGATAGAGGTAAGATTTTTTATACAGAAACGTTATAAATCAGGTCTAATTTAAATGTGTCCAAAATAAGTTTCTTATCCCCCTTGTAACTATTTTGAAATGCCACATACAAACTATGACAGTTCAGGTAAAACATTTTTGGAAAAATTTTGGGTTTGTTTGTAAAAAAACATCGTAGATTTCACTAGTTTTATTGAAAAAATTGCAACTTTATATTTTAAGGGTGAGCTAGATGGTGGATGGCGATGGTTTTATACGATTTTCATACTAATGGGATAATATATACATCAAGTATGGTCTCAATATTTCGACACGAACTGTTCTAGTCCCAAGAGTCGATTCCCAACCATTTGGATTTTACCAACAAAATGTTTAAGGTTTAAAGATAAATTCAGTTGCCCCAGTATACACCTCAAATAATAGAAATAATATCAGTAACTCTATCAAAAAACTAATATCTAAATATTATATTTACTGAAATTAAAATAAAAAAAAAATTTTATTGCCATCTTTGCAGGGCCGCCGAAAGCCAGGTCGGGCCCCAGGACAATTCTCCAGATCGGGCCCCATGACAATTTTATAAAAAATGTATCCTCCTCTTTACTTAAATTTCTCTAAAGAAGGTCCCCAAGCTAAAAATCTTCCTCGTTTCTTATACCGAACTTCTGAAAGAAGAAGAAAATCCTCGCCATGGTTGCCGGGACCCCCTTATACCATTTTAGCCCGGGCCCCGGGAGTTAGTCCCGGCTGCCTCTTGTCGGCCCTGCCTCTATGTTCCACTATGGTAGTTTGGTTTTGGTAGCTTGCAAGCTAACGTTTTACTCTTTCTATAGGTATATCATGTCCCACTATACAGGGTGGCTCACGCTCAACGGGACGGAGCTTTATGGGAAAACGACCAAAGATATAAAAAATTCGTTTGGGAGGAATACGTAGGTTACAGACGGCTACAATTTAAAATTTGTTAGATGTATACAGGATGTCCCACATAAGAGAAAATATACAAAGTTATATTATTTTTAATGGAACACCCTGTTTTTTATTTTAGAATTAAAAACTACATCAAAAATAATGTCAGTTAACTAAAGGTTCCCTATTACTATTATTATTAGTTTTCGATTTATTTGAATTTTTAAGGAAAAAAAGTCTCCCAGAAATTAATTGTTTACTCTTGTTTGAATAATTTTTAATGAACTAATTTTTTTTTCTTATGTGGGACATCCTGTATACATCTAGCAAATTTTAAATTGTAGCCGTCTGTAACCTACGTATTCCTCCCAAACGAATTTTTTATATCTTTGGTCGTTTTCCCATAAAGCTCCGTCCCGTTGAGCGTGAGCCACCCTGTATACCATTTTCTCCTATTAATTTTTAAAGGATCAAAATACAGTATTAGTCGAAATAGGCTGTTTTGTTATTATCATTATTATCATTTTTAGACATTTAAAAACATAAATTTTTAAATTAGTACGAATTTGAATACAATAAAATAATTACATAATTATCAGAGAGCCCCTGCGGGGCCCCAAATATCTCCGGGACCTGGTGCTTCCCACCGAACTGCCCTATAGTAGCTACGTCATTGGGACAGTTATGCGTGAAAGTACATTTTTTTATCTTAATAAGAAGTATTTTTTGTAATGTCCTATCACGAATTATATGCAATAAAATACTGTATAATTAAATGTTTGTTTTGCTATTTTCTTTACTAGTTTTTTTTTTTTGATACTTTTACATTCTTATCTTATAGTGTTATATTATTGTATATCAGTTCCCACCCAATAATTGACTTGCTGTAGGATGACACTAAAATAAAATAAAATGAAAATAATATTGTACATCTTCATGTTTTTGTTTTCTGTTTGTTTGGCTATTTTTTTAATAGTTTTTTTTAAATTCTTACATTATTAATCTCTAATCGTCTGTTTACTATCAGAGCAGAGTGATTTTACAGGAGATACGAAAAAACATTTTATTTATTTTAGTATAGTTCACCCAATAATTGGCTCGGCAAAAGTAAAATTAAAATAATGAAAGTATGTACTTTGTTATGCAAATTTGCAATTTATCAAAAACTAGTCGTATGATGGAGTTGAGATCGAGGATGCTTTTCTTCTGAAATTTAAAAATGATAACTTAATAATTCTTAAGAAGAAAGTAACTATCCTTATTTCTCACTTCATTGCGCCGCCTATGTCCTTGTCTCCCATAACATAAGTTTCTCTTAAATTTGTTTTAAATCATATGAGTTAGTTTTTATATAAAAATATTGTTCCAACTCATAAAATAAATTATTGAAAACATGCAAAAAATATCAAAGAATTGAATAAAAATAAAAATTGACCTTAAAAAAACAATAGTGATATTAAAAACAATTATTTATTCGACCTAACTGACCTACATTAAACTAAACTACTAAGACATCCTGTATATACAATCTTTTTATGTACAGACGTACTTCAGGTTTCACCAACATTCAGAATCGAAAAGCGCACACAATCTCCGCATACACACACGCGAATGTTTCACTTCCACAAACATTTTCCTGGAATTTTGATTCATGAATCCATTGGCACTGGCCCCAAAAAAACGTGAATCAGTAAGCGCGAATAGTTTCTCGCTGCACTCCGAAGATATCTCACCACCCTCAAGTCACACAAACTTTATTTTCGAAAAATTAAGTACGAGCGAACTGTTGAGGCATTTACTAGATGCGCGATTTTACGAAGACGGTGATGCACCTGAAGACATCGAAGAAATTACGAAATGTAGCAGTGAGTCATCTCAGGAGACTGAGATACAATCAATGACTAAACTCACTTTTTCTACCAACATTGACGAATCTACTGGTAAAACCAGGGATTCTTTTCTTTCACTCAGAAGAAGAGATTCTGATTTTAGTTCGAACACATCTTGCATTAAAGATGGAAGCATGGACAGTGAAAAATCCAGTGAAATTAATGACCAGAGTGATCTTTTCGCGAAAGAAGTACAAAGTCAGGGCGGCGCGCTGGCCGAAGATGAAGAAAGTTCGTGTTCGTTGGATTTTATTTTACGACTTCAGTCGCCTTTTAACGCCGAAAAGGAGTTTAAAAAGGAGTTCAGTGACATTTCCGGAAGTAGACAGTGTAGTGAATTTACTAGATTTAGTGAAACTTTGACCGGAAGTGAAGAAAGTACCGCGTTTTTGACGGTAGCTGGTACGTCCGACGGTAAAACGATAAACGATTTTGGAAAATGTGCTGAAAATGCCGCGAACGACGTGGAAAATGTCAGTGAAAATGTTGTGGATGAAATGGTGTTAGTTCCTGCTGGTAAGTAGGTTTTTTATTCAATTTATCTTTAGATAAAAAAAACAAATAAATTGATTTTGCCACGGTAGCACTTGCGATGTTAAAATTTTACTACTATGGTTAGTAGCTAAGTAAATACCAATTAGGTAGCTCCTTATTCTGAGCATCGCTCGCTCAGTCGTAAAACTTTTAAATCCCGTAAATGTATCTAGACCATATACAGGGTAATTCCTTTTTAACGTTGTATAGTGGTTAAAATGAAAAATATTTTCAAATAACTTTTACAAAAATCTGAAAAATAAGACAAAATATCAAGAATTTTCTGGTGATCTGAGCGACTCCGCAAGAACAAATTTAAAGATTTAAACAAGTAAAATTCGAGCCTGTTCATTAATCGGAAAGTACAGGAGTTTCTAGACATTACTTTCCAAAACCAGTTGCGTGGCCATCTAGATCGCAAGACCTAAATCATTGTCTTTTTATTTTTATTTTTAATGAGTTTTTGAAAAACATTATGTGGTTCACACAGAAGTATTAACTTAGAATTAATTCTGCATGTTATAGAACGTAGTTGAAGGTCCACACAAGTCCTTTTACTATAATAGGTAATCTAAATTTTATTTAATCGAAAATATATTTATTTTAAAATTGCAATTTTCAACTGTCTGACAATCAGCTTTTCTTTCTAACTGGATTTTCGTAAAATTACAATATCAAAATACTTATTTATTTTTCTTCATTTAAAGAAAATCTGACAAAAATTATTTATGCGAAGCCTTAGGTTTTTTCATAAAACAATAACAAAATTGTGGTCCTTTTTTAGGTGATCTGAGTCATTTGTTTTTTTGTTATAAAAATCATACAATAATATTCTAGATTGTTGAATTAACTACCTACCTTAAGTCTGAAAAACTAACTATTTAAAATCAATTAATAATACTTATTAAAAAAGAAAACAAAATAAACGTATACCACGTACCTCAACAAAATAAAAATAAACAAGAAAAAAATTATCTGTGGTCAATAGACTAGTCTGAAGCCAACCCCACCCCCCCCCAAATAAACAACAAAAAAAAATTATTATATTTCGGACTACTTTTTTTATGAAATAAAAACGAATTAAAACAAAACAATAAAACAAGAAAACAATTTTATTAACCGACTTCAAAAAAGGAGGAGGGTCTCAATTCGTCGCGATATTTTTTTTTATGTATGTTCAGCGATAATTTTTTAACACGTTGTCCGATTTCAATAATTCTTTTTTTGTTAGAAAGTGGCTACTTCAGGGGTGGTCCCATATAAATTAGGTCAAAATCTAATAATTGTGTCCATGAGAAAATCCTCAAACTCTTCATTTTTTAGGTATGTTTAGCGATAATGCTTTACCACCTTGTCCGATTTATATGATTCTTTTTTTGTTAGCAAGGGGGTACCTCAGGGGTGGTCCCATATAAATTTGGTTAAGATGTGGTGATGGCATCTGCACGTTTTTGAAGTCGGTTTTTTTAAATTTTTAATTTCTAATACTTGTATATGAACGATATCATTTACAAACTACTTGGAAAATTGATGCCGTTTTGCCTCAACCAAAGTACCGTGTACTGGGGTTACTTTGATACCGGCGGATTACTTTGATCACAACTTCACTTGTAGAGTTATCCACCTGTTCATTAAGTCTAATCAGTCTTTCGTAGTTATACTGGTAAACTTGAAAATTAAAATGATTGAGGTGGATAACTGCATAAGTAAAGTTGTGATCAAAGTAAAGCACCTGTATCAAAGTAACCTTAGAGCACGATACTTAAAAAAAATTATAAGTTTTTAATAAAGGCTTCAAGAGGGTATTGGTGTGTACGCCCTGGGTAACTTTATTAAAAATACGTCTATAGCTTTCGCCGATTAAGGCATCTTTAGAACTTCGCAAAAAAAATGTTAAAAAATTTAGGACAAATTTTAAAAATCAACAAATTATGATCTCTAGCCAACGAATGTGTTGAATTACAACTTCGAGAGTTTCGAGACACACTACTAGGCCTGTGAGATTGGTGAAATACTTGTAAACTAGTAAGAGCGAGTGGAACACCGGTTACAAAGTTGTTTTTGCAGTAAGTTGAGTCAAGTAACAAATACCGTTAAAAGAACCCCGGTTCATTTTGATAGTTACTGGTGGGCGACATCGTAAATTAATAGATGTGTGATTTTTCTTCGCAAATCGAGGAAAATACCGATAAGTGCCTATATGAGGCATGTAATGGTGAGATAGATCTAAGAAAAAGTGAAAATTTTTTCCAATTACCATGTCGTCCACCAGTAACTATGAAAATGAAACGGGGTTCTTTCAACAGTATTTGTTACTTGGCTCAACTTACTAAAAAAAAAACACTTTGTAACCGGTGTTTCCCTCTTTCACTAGTTTACAGAGTACTGAATTAAACTGTGGTAGCTTCACAAAGTACTTATAACTATCCTAGTATGAGTGCTGTAGCAATCATAGAAGTATTTACTGAGTACTTTAAAATGAAAAGTACTCGAAATTTTTCGAGTACTGTCTCCCATCAGGGTGAAAGTACCCACGAGTACCACGCACTGAGTACTCAAGTACAATTTTGAGTACAATTTACTAGAGTACCTACTACCCAGCTCTGCTTACAGATCTGGTTAATGTAGTGAGGCGTCTCGAAATTGTGGTTCAATACACTCGTTGGCTAGAGATCATAATTTGTTGATTTTTGATGTTTTGTCCTAAACATTTTTTACATTTTTTTGACCAAGTCCTGAAGATGCCTTAATCGGTGAAAGCGCTAGACTTATTTTTAATAAAGTGGAATTGTTTTAAAACAATTTCTCCCATACACACTCGAAATACAAAATCCTTCATTTTCTCCTTTCAATAAAGGGTTTAGTACAATAATATCTTCAATATAATGTTTAGTTTGAATTTTAAGGCACATAATAAAAGAAACAGCCTTATACAGGGTCGGTCTGAAAAGGCAACAATTTAAAAATAAATTCAATCATACAGGGTTTTCCAAAAAAAGTCATAGGTTTTTTAATAAGACACCTTGTATTTTATTTCATATTTGAATTGCTCTCGCTTTTCTCATTATAACAATACCAAATAGTTATGGGGTTACACAGGGCATTTCACACGCTAAAACCAGTTTCTTATGAAAATCTTATTTATTTGAATCACCTGTGTACGGCAAAAAAATGAAAACCGAAAAAGTTTTTCGACGTACAATTTTTTTTTCAAATAAATATGTACAGGGTAAGACAAAATTCAAATAAATAATTTTCTCATTTTTCGTATCACCATTCGAAAGTACCCTTATTATACTTTCATTTTAGTTAAACATTCACCATACCTAAAGTAAATAACTTTGGAAGGTTTTTTAAATTTAAATGACAAAAAATATATTTCACAAAATACTTTAATTTTTACTGGTCATTGATTAATAGGAAAAATACTGTTAATTAGCAATTAGAATTTAACCAGCTATAACTTATTAAGGACTGAATAATCTTTTGACAATACCTAATGCGACTTTTACATTCAGTCAAAAAACGGTAAAGTTTTTACCCAGAACTTCCCTCGATATAGAAATTGTAAAAACCGAAAACTCCAATAAGGGGTATTTTAAAATTTTAGGTATCAATTTTACAATTATTTATAAATGGAAAACATATTAACAGATTCTGTTGAAATAAAATAACTAAGTTGCTTTGCTGTTATTTTGAAGTAATTAGTATAATATATTATAGACAAGTGTAGAACGTTAAACCACCAAACCAAAAACCCTTTCTCATCTTCCTCTCTCCATCGATCTTCCTCTTGATCCTATCCGAACTCTTACTTCGCGTTCGCCAGGTGTTCCTCGTCACATTCACCGTTATTGAACGAGGATGACTGCTTTTAAAATGGTCCAGTAATACAAACAAAAAGGATGCTTTTAATTATTTCCATCCATTGAGATAGAATAAAGAGGAGATGCTATGGCAAAAATATAAACCACTGAAACTATCTATTCATTACAAAAAAAAACACATACGTTTTAACAATATTCGTTTTCGGGGTATAATATTTGGCACCGTTGTAAGAAAGTGTAGTTATTCTATAGGGTGATTTTGCGCGCGAATTTTCATCAATAATGATTTTTTAATTCCAATTTTATTCTAAATGCTTAATTAAATGGATAAATCAATGTTTTCTTGTGAAAGTAAACACCATTATTGATTGTTGTTAGGTAAATAGGATTGAACATTCCGATTCGTTGTTATAGTCTATTTTATTGAGTTTCAGATACTTGAGCAGTATTGACGAGATCCCACATTATATTTTGATTGAATGAGAAATATCTAACTTTATTGGAAAGTCATGCTGAACAGATCATATTTATAGATGAAAAATATAGCTGAAAACACAAAGCTGGTGTGTTATTGAACAATACTTTTGTAACTATTTTATGCTTATAAATTTTTGCTGAAAAAAATCAAGGTGGCAAAGTTTAGATTTGTGTTCAGCATCCTTATTGTATAAGCCATTGAATAGATTTTCTCAATTTTTTTACTAGCTAATAAAAAACAGCACCCCTTTTCAACCTCATTCCCTGAAAGATATCACTAGTGTGTCCAAGAGAAGTTAACAGGGTCGCAGTTTTTTAAAAAAACTACCGTAAAGTCGGATGACTTTGGCCCGCATGGGTGACTTTAGTTCAAATCAGTAAATAGTTATTTTTGTTCACAAAAAATTATACGTCCTATTTTTAAAATAAAAACGCAAATTAAACTGTACGGTATTAAAACTACCCAAAACACTATATTTAAAGAAAATTGGACGCTTACGCTTTTTGTAGTATAAAAAATTTAACTCATTGTAAAATAATCGAAATTGAAAGGTGATAAAATTTGTATGCAACCAACAATACTGTTGTTTGTAATATTTTTTGTTATTATTTTTACCGTAAGCAATAAAAAATATTATTTTAATGATAAAATGTGTTTTACTATCAACTGTAATGGTTGGCTTTAAACCAGCAAGTAATATTATAGAGAAAACAATGTAAAATGATGGGTGAGTCGAACCCTCTACCTGCGGGTGCCTTTGCACACCCTTTTTTATTTTATATTTGAAAAATTAGACCATTTGAGATATTTTTGCTTAATAATTCTTAAAATATAACTGAAGACTAAATTATGGCGAAAATGCGAATTTGGATTTGCTTTTATTTAACAATTGAAACTAGGTTTAAATTTTGACAGTAAGTCAAAGTCACTCGACTTTACGGTAAGCGAACTTTAGAAATAGAAAATATCTAAGTGAAAGTTGAACGAAACTTATGCAATCGCATTATCGTCGCAAATCCGCTTTAATTATTTTCGCAGTAAATTATTATTCAGGAAAGCACTTATTCTATATATTTTTTTTTGGTACATGACGGATCTGGGAAATGCCCCATTTTATTGCGATATATCATTTAAAACAGGATAGAATATTGATAAGGTACCTAAATCTAATTATAGTAATACCTCGTATATACGTATTTTTAAACCCTTTTCAAACCTTAATAGCCGATTGCAAAAACGCTTGTTAAATTTTTCAATATTTAATAATCATAATTATAGTATATTGTCAGCCGGCAGGGCCGACGAGAGGGGGGTGGGTAACCGGGATAAATTCCCGGGTTCCGTGCTCAAGTGGGGGCCCGGCAGCGGTATAAGGGGGACCCGGCAGCACAACGTCTTTTATTTTGTTTTTAGAAGTTCACCACAAGAGCACAAGAGAGAGGATCTTTTAGAAATTTCACTAAAGAAGAGGAGAAGTTTTTGCTTGAAGACTTTTTTTTTAGAAATGTGATATTAAAAGGCTTAATTTTTTAATTTTAAAATTTTAAATTTTTTCAATAGAATTGTCGCGGGGCCTGACCTAACTTTCTTAAAATTATTTTTATTCTTTTTTTAAACTCTTACATAATATGCTACATTTTTGAAAATGAAAAATAAGAGACTATTGAATATCTAAAAATATATTAATAAAGCAGAATAAAATTTGTTTCATTAACCTAACTAGTTTAAAAATTATAATAAAGGTTTGATAAGAGTAAAGAGTCAATAATAGTAGTTTGTGCTGGATATGTGGATATGATGGTCATATCGCACGAAGACGAAGAATAACTTATTTATACTTAATTTTAATGACTAAAAAGTATACTGACAAATAGTTTGATAGAATTGTCACTTATTAAAATTAAAAAACAAATATATATGAACTGTAATTAGTGGATTTCTTATTCGTGCAGTGTTCTTACTAAGTAGAATGGATATAAAGTATCCATTCGTTTTGAGATATGTTATTAATATTTTCAGTTTATACCCAACCATTTTTTTAAACCAATTAATCAGATATTATAATAAAAATGTCATAAACAAAAAAAATACAGGGTGATCTATATCGCTAGCATTAAAAATATCCTTTAACAAAGCCGTAAACCGGCTCTGTCTAAACGTACATGCACATGGAAGAAATGCATATTATTGTCTAAAGTATGAGCAGAGACGTATGAGTATTTACTAGTGTCAGCCTAAATGATATTTGCAACGCCTAAAAATAACGCCATTGACACGGAAAGTGACTTTATAAAAAACTAATTATGGCGACTAAGTCAGTCAATTTATCGCTTCGACTTTAACCCGACTGGCGCCAAATCATCCGGCGCCGCCAGTTTACCGAAAGAAAAAACCAGAAAAAATAATAGAGTTTTGGCACCTTCAAAATAAATACCGAGAAACAATCTATAGGATTTAATATTAGGTATTTTTTTATTTATTGGAAAACGGGATTAAATTTTACACAAAGTTAAAATCAGAATTTTCTCCTCAAGCGGAACTCCAGTCAGCTCAATAAAGCCGCCAAATGTATAAATCGAATCGAAGTAGGCAGTATCATTGTATAAAGAACTTTATACAATGGCAGTATTTACTTTTTGTCTTACCCATTATAGGGTGCTGGGAGCTATTCTTCCCACCAGAGTTTTTAACTTACAGCTCCTCGGTTATCATGTTTTCCAGTTGCGCAATGCACTACTTGTTATCTATTGAATGTCTGATATGTTCTGAGACGACCAGTTCAACGACGGTTCAACCTGTTGCTTACGCGAGCATTTATCACATCCCAAAGTGGGAAATATACATACCAGTAAGCCTTCTCATGTTATTTTTTTTTAAGAATATTGTTTTGCAGTTTTAAAATTATTCTGTTGCCTGGGTTGTTTGAAAATCGACAAAAGACTATCGTCCTAAATTAGTAGTATTTATATTTAATATGAATATGATATTTTGGCTGTAAATATTTTTCTGATTTAAAATTCGTTTTATATAAAAAAGGGTTTGATTGTTTGATTTTTTAAATTTAGAAATAAAATAGAAAAACCAACGAGCAATAAAAAAATAACACTTTCGGTTGAAAATTTTTAGAATAAAATCTATAGAGTTAAAAATAGCAACAGGTGGATTTATATAGTAGACAGATCTTATATATGATTTGTAAAACTAAGAAAGGATTTTTTGTAGTAATAATAGTAAAAATAGTAAAATAGGCATCTAAAAAAACAAATGCCAAAAGGTCTTTTGGGAGAATAATTTCCCAACCCAAAAGGAGTCTTTTCTCAAAATTTTGAATTATTTTGTATATACACTAGCTAAAGTTATTGGTTATATTGGCTACACATGTCGCAGGTGAGTGTTGATGTGTTTTAAATAACCACGACATAGGTACTGCTGTTCAAGTTTACAAATTAAGAATCCTTTAAAAAAATCAAAAACGAAAAGACACCAACAAATGAGGGCTGTTTCATTAAAAAAAATATATAACTTTGATATAAATTCTTATTTTTAATTAGTAGTGTTAATGGCTCTGTATATCCTTGTTAAAAAAAATAAATGTTAGCCATTTTTCCTACAGAGACCCACACGTATAGGATACTCTACCCTGCATATGCACAAAGAATAACTAGAGGCAAAAATTGATCATGTACTCTAAATTTGCATTTGCACTTTTTAAAAGTGATTGAAATTATATAGTTTCGGAAGGAATGTAATACAATTATAATTTAGAATGACTTTTTTTTTAAATTTCTTGTAATGACAATAAGAGGATACAAACAATTCTAGAAAATGCTGTTCAGGCATTAATCTTTAAGATCCTGTTCTGTGATTTTTAATAATCACTAAAATATTTAGGTACTTTCGTTTCTCTTGAGATATTTCCAAACATAATCACAAACTAAATAGTAACATCTAATTAAAATTCGATTTTGGACATGTCTGCTGGCTTCTCAAAATATATAAACGAAACTTGAACAAACATTTTCAACAAAAAAGAAAGATCTACTAGGTCTACTTTAAGTACTGATAAGAGGATAGTTCACGAATTATTGTTCCTAACATAGAAGCAAACACAAGAGAAGAATGAAACTAATTTATTTTTCAATATTGTCACACTTGGTATAACGGTGTTGAAGTGTTTCAAAACCTTTACAAAAAAATTCAGCCATTCATCTACCGCCGATATCACTTCGTTATCATCAGCAAAGCGGATTCCATGAATATGTTCTTTTAATTTTGGGAATAGATGGTAGTCGCTGGGGGCTAAATCTGGAGAATAAGGGGGTTGTTCAAAAATTTCAAATCCCGCATTGTGAATTGCAGTCCTGGTGAAAGAGCATACACCTCGACTCAATTTTCCTCTTCTCTTTTCTCTGATCGCTTGGCGTACTTTTGGTATTAAATTTGCATAATATTCACCTGTCATGGTGTGCCCATGCGATAAATAATACCTTTAAAGTCCCAACACGAAATTTTCGAGGGGGAGGCGAACCCCTATGCCGCCATTCCATGCTTTGTTTTTTGGATTCTGGATCAAATTGATGAACCCATGTTACCTGTTAATGATCTCCAAATTTGTCTCCGCTGCAACCTGGCGAACACGCTTCTGATCTGCCATATCAGCATTCGTGGAACCCAACGTGAAGAGATTTTTTTTGAGACCCAATTCCTTATGTAAAATTTTTTCAACGCTTTCAACAGAAAACATACTGTTATAGCCTTGACTGTTAACTGTAATTTTTCTGTCATTTAATACCATGTCATGGACTAAATTCACATTTTCTTTGGTCACTACAGTTTTGAGGGCTCTTTCACTTGGTGCATGTTGACAGGACTCTCTTCCCAGTTTGAAATCTCGTGACCAGTTCTTTATTACCTGGTACGAAGGGGCAGAGTCACCCAATACTTCTACCATGTCCTTATAAATTTCTTGCGGTGATAACTCCTTTTTACAGAGGTACTTTATCGCACATCTTATCTACACATTTGTTTATTTTTATAAAATTATAAAATCACGCACACCTCAATGGAAAAAAATTCATATTTAACGTACACGAACTGATGCGCTAATGTTAATTAGCACACACTAATCAAACAATAAGCTTTTGTAATTGTCATTCAACGCCAACCATGTTAGGGACAATAATTCGTGAACTATCCTCGTACGTTATATCAACGCCTGACTTAAATCTATCAACATAATTATCAATACTTATTTTAAAACAACTACGCTGCGGAAAACTATTGCGTATATAAGTACAAGACCTGCACTCGGCCAATTCTTTCTTATTTTTGAAAAATATGTGGCAATTTATGAAACACCCTGCATAGTGATCTTGAAGTGATAAAAGTTTTGTAATTTTAGTAATCTGAAATAAAAAATCCTTTAAACAATCTAGAATGAATAATTAATACGACTCATCAACCATATACCTACCATAGGTATATCTAATAGATTGAATTGGATGAAATGATACTTTTAAACACCATATTGTAATTCACCTCTTGCCCGTCCTTGATTTCTATACTCATTTAATCCTTTCAAAAGTTATTAACAATTGATTTAAATATTGCTATTATTACGCATAACGTCGAGACTAGATTTTCAATCATTTAAGAACTGATATTACTCATCTATCAACATCGCATCCGCTCTATAATTTAGCAAACCGAAACCTTACAGTCGGTATTATTTTTAGAAAAAAATAGTCGTTTTTGTTTAGACAGTTACTTAAGTTACAAACATCAGTTTGCTAATTTATTTTAGTGAATAATTTCTTCCAAGAAACACTGTACAATATTTCATTAAAAGAGTTGAATCATTTCCTGTTGCATGAATAATGATTTACTTTAAAATATATCTACCTTTTTTTTGAATATGGCTTTGGTTTAGTATCTTGAACTTGTCACGGTTTTTCAGTTTCAAAATAGGAATGTCATGCTCTCCGAAATAAAATGTCCTAACCGAATGATTCATTACTTGCTCCAATTACAAAATATGCCACTCTAGGTATGTGTCAAAATTATAAAAAGTTTTAAAAGAAATTTTACAAAACCGACTCAAAAATGAAGAGTTTGGTTATTTTCTTATGGATCCTATCATCAAATCTGGACCAAATTTATATGATATTACCTCTAAGGTACTTCCTTTCGAACAAAAAAGCATCATAGAATTTGGATAACGTTGTAAGGATTTATTGCTTAATATATACAGGGTAATTCGTAATAAATTGTACAAAGAGTAGTGGTAGAAACCTGACTTTCAAATATGACCGTTGTAAAATGTTGATAGGTATTAAAGATTAAATGACTTATACGTAGTAAAGAAGTTTAACCGGAATTATATGTATACATTCGGTGTATCGAATTTCGGCCACCAATTTGAAAAACAAGAAAAAACAGTACCTATGATTCACCCGGTTTGTGTTACCTGTACGTATTATTCATTATAACTTTTATTTGCAAGATCATCACAAGGGTGATATGATAATGTACCATAATAATAACTAAGAAGGCGGGTGGGAATCAAGGGTGGTTCCAGGGAGAGGCTATGAGGGCCAGCCCCCCCCCCAACCCCCCCCAACCCCCCCCGAGATGAAAATTCTTACGATTTAGGAGCCTTTTATTCAAACAAATATACCAAAAAGGGAATTACAAAATTATTGCTCTTTAACATTGAACGAAATAAATTTAACCAATAAATAACAAGGAGAATTATGATAGGTTGTTAATGGGATTAAAATTATTTTAAACTCTTGGCATTAAGAGTAACACTTCAGTACCTAAAATTAAAGATTAAAAAAAATAGAAAGTTTAAGAACTATTTTTAAAAGTCACTGTCTTCACTATAACTACTAGTATCATTAACATTGTCTTTTCTTGGGTTAATTATTATAGGGTTTATTAAGTTTCCATTGTTATATCCACTTTCTAAAATATTTTTTTTACCATGATCAATGCATTTTCTCCATTTTCATCTGAAAATGATTTCAAAAAAAAAAAATTCGCACATCAGGCAATTTAAATGTTGTATTGTTTTGAGAAACATAACCTTTTAATAATTGTGACAAGATCAGATCAATGGAATTTAACTCTGCGTGCTAAGGAGACAATCTGAGAATTTCATTTCCTTTTTCTCGAGTCACCTAGTCTAAGATATATTTTTTGAATATTTTTATGTTGCTTTGCTATACGAGTAATTCTGCCTTCAAGGATTTAGGACTGATAATATTTTTAGAATAAAGCCATTTTGAAATTTCTTATTTTTTCCATGTTGTTGTAGGAAGTGACTTCTTTAATGGACTGTGATCCATCGGTGCTTCCAATGTGGGTTATTATTAAACGATTCCCTTTTGGAGTTGCTTTTTTGATGGATGTATCGTATTTTGCCAAATTTTTGTTACTTTATGTTCAGCATTAATACATGTTTCATCTAAATAAAATACCAAATACCTATGTGTGCTGATTATTTGCGTCCGTTATTTTCTTTAAATAATCAAGTTTCCACGCAATGATTTCGTTTTTCTCCGTTAAAAAGCTATTTCTGTCACGTATTTTGTAACGAAAATTTATATCATGTAATATTTTTTGCAAATGAGAATATTATATATTTAGAAAAGTTGGACTATTTTCCATTTCTGAGTGTAATTTTTTAAGTATAGGAATTTATTTTCGAAAGAAAAAAGAATGTATCATTTGACCAAATTTCAATAAAAATAAAATGTCTACCTTTTGAACCTGCACTAAGTTTTGCAATTTAAATAACTGCACTCCATTTTTCCCTAGACTATAGAGATGGACTATTTGAAAAGAATGACTGCTGTTATAACGAATTTTACTATATATAAATAGGCAAAGACAAAATAGAGGATTGCGAAAAACGAGGACAAGGGATAGAAAAAAACTAATATCGGGGGCATAGGCCTCGCCTGAAACGATTTCAAACTGCCCAACTTCCCCATACTTCTCCCACCAGCCCAGAAGAGGTCGATATATAGAACCTCTAGGACTTAGGAAAATTAACTTCGGGTACGATGGATTGAACTTTGAGGCGAAAAAAATTTCATCCCCTCCAACCCCTGCCCTCAATCACTTCCACATAAAAAAAGTAAGAAAAAATGTTTTTTCTACGATCACTATCCAAAGTAGGCTTTTTCACATTCAAATCTTACCAGAAAGATGACGTTTGACGTTTTCCGCGAATTGTCATAATTTGACATTAACTTTGGCAGACGCTTTTCTATTTTAATTTAAATTAAATAAAAGAAAGGTAATCGGTATTTTAAAACAAAATGTAGACTTATCTAAAATATCTTAATTGACTTCCTAATATTTTAAATCATCCAAAAGTATTTTACGTAAATATTTAAATGATAATTAATAAATAATTAGTGACATATAAGTACTAAAACATTTTTTCTCTTCGAATAGTAGGCTTGTGTCAAATTAACTTACAATATTACAACGAAAGAAGGTAACCCATATCTAATAAAATTAAATTATTTATTTTATTTTGGTGTGATCGTAGAAAAAATCTTGGGTGTAATTCGAACAGAAAGTCTTTTGGCAGTTTCGACAGATTGCCGCAACTATCTGTCTCAACTGCCAAAATGCTACTTTCTAATCTCAATACACAAATAGCTATTTTGAAAATATACCAAAAAGTCGCACACCTTTGTTTTCTGGGTATTTTGAAATATTGATTGTATAGATAATTAAAAAATAAGAAAAATTTGAAGAGTAGGCCGACCTCCTTCCCCCACCTCTTCTTTGGATACCTTTTCTGGGCTGTTAATGATTAGTTTCGATATGTTTCATGGCGGGGTGCAAGCTTAAGTCAGATATAGTAGGTAGAGCGATGGAGGTTACCCCTTTTTAGGGGTCTCAAGAGTAACGTCAAAATAAAAATTTGATATTTTAATTACGGGAGGGATGTATGGGACCAAAGACAGAGCCGAGTCAGACCAATTTTGGATCTCCTGCCCGCCCCCCTTCTTCCCTCCCAAAATCGTAGAGTGGACTAAAAATGAAATTGAAGGAATAATATTATGCAGGTAATTCATGAGACCGAAGGGCGAGGCTTTTGCTATCACATACTCCCCCAACTTTATATTTATTACTTTTCCCCTCCCAGGGCTCGTGGAATATTTTTCTTATTTATATACTCTTTCTGGCCCATCACTTTGGCGGGACGAGCTGCGGCTAATATTTAGAGCAAATTTAAAATTAACAGAAAAGGAAAGAAGAAGAAATGTCAAAACCCTTTTTTGGCGACGGAACCCTTTTGAAAAGTGAAATATTTGACGGAGCCCTAAAATAGATTTTATAAACTTTATATTGGATTAGATAGGTTTTATTTTACTTTGCAACCCCGGTCTTCAAACAAAATGAGATAATTTCTTAGTGCCCCAGAGCTCCTCGGAGCACACTTTGATAAACACTGAATCAATTTCCAATATATGGTCAAGAACAGTGGTGTAGCCACGGGGGGTTTGGGGGTCAGAACCCCACACATGGAGGCCTTCGCGACACCGTTATCGCTATCTTATTGGCCCTGATCGCTACCAACTGTTAACCCCCCCCCCCCATAGTAGGTACTCAGAAACCTCTTCCAAGAAAAATGTTTGGCTACGCCACTGGTCAAGAAGAAGAAAGTGCTCATTAATCAGAATCAGTTAAACAAAAATGTGTTTTATATCAAGAAATGAGGATTTTTGAATTGTGAGTTATTGTTAT
The DNA here is from genome assembly GCA_927349885.1 of Psylliodes chrysocephalus. Classification (NCBI taxonomy): domain Eukaryota; kingdom Metazoa; phylum Arthropoda; class Insecta; order Coleoptera; family Chrysomelidae; genus Psylliodes; species Psylliodes chrysocephalus. The sequence continues at coordinate 20,146,938 of OV651820.1, forward strand.
TTTATTGAATTTATTTTTTATTTAATTATGATGGTACTAAACTCTGTTGTATTGTAAGATATACAAGTATATGGTCTCAGATGTACAATATACGAATTATAATAGTAGAGAAAAACATTCAAATGCATATAGTTATGTTTTCCTCAAATCAAATTAAAACAATTTTTTTTTTTCGAAATTATTGGTACCACCCCAAGTTAAGGTATTTTCAATAGTTAGGTATTTACAACAATCTAAAATATGAAATTAACCATTATAGAGAAGTTATTTTGTTTTGAGACTATTATTATAATATGCATCAGTATAAAAATACACATTTTTCAATAATTAAAACAATAATGATCAAAATTTAACGCAAAATTTATTAGGGAACTAATTTTTGTATCTTTATGATTCTACATTTACTATATGAAGAAGACCAAATTTCAATATACAAAGAATTTTTTCATTTCACAAACATTAAATTGGCAATGTAATTCCGGCCAAATATTTATTCAATAAAAATTAACGACAAAATATATCGAATTCCAATTAAGTCGAAGACAAGATTTATTAACTAAAAATGCGGACGCAAATACCTATGGATGAGTAACTCTCGGGGTATGCGCAAACTTGTTACCTATAAGAATGCGGTCCATCCATGTCCATTCATGAAATAATTTTTTCCCCATCAGGTCAACCACTCATAGGATGAAATCGAAGATATTAGTCGGAGATAGATATTTAATAAGTGGGTGGCATATTGCTAGGTACTGCGGTATTTTGATATCCTTCTTCATGTTTGTTATTAGACATCATATTGGTGTTTATTCGGGGTGTTTCAAAAAAGGTGGGCCCCGTTGCTAGGTTAGGTAGAGTAGGTACTGAAAAATAAGTGAGGTTAGGTTAGTAAAAAAATGTAACAGCATCCGTATTCGAGATACAGGGTGTTCAAATTTCAAGATTTTTTTTTTTTATTTATAAATACATGCAGGAACAAGCTACAATTTTAAATGAGTACTGTCAAAATTAATTGAAACTAGAAATTATCTTCAATAAATAGCATTTTAAAAATTTTACTTTTTTTTAGCGAATTACATATAATCAGTTTTTATTTTTTCTCGATAACTGTCGCAGTTATAAAAAACTACAAGTTACTAAACAAAACAGAAAATTTATTTTGTATTTTATATTCTACCAGCGACGCACCGCAAAAAAGTTTAGCGGCATGACACCTGAACTGGTCATACATGAGCAGTTTCGTCTTTAACCTGAGGGTACGTAGGACACGAGACGAGCCCTGAGCCCGCGATCTAATGTTGCCTCAAAATGCCGAAACCCAATTGCAATATAATTTTTAACCAATCATATCTAATATTAAAAAATACATTGGTTTCTAGTTCAACGCATAATAAAATTAACAAAACGGATGCAAAAATTTTATCCAAATGTCATAATTTGACAGTTCGTCGGATCAGAAAACTAAGATTTTACTTATTTAGATTACAATAAATTAAAGTAACTTTGTGATCTCACGTTTACATAGAAATGCATGTTAACAATAATTGAATTAGTAATATCAAATATCACTAACATTGATATAAACTTTCGATTATTTCAAGTGACATAGAATACCTTACTTTCAACTGTCACAAACGAAAAGAACATTCAGGCAAACCATTAATTTAAGTTTGATATATTATAAAAAATATATGCTTGTTGCCTTGGGTTCATCCAATTCTGCCTTTTATTTGGTACTTTTCGATTTTTAATATTCTTTGTTCTATAGTTTTCAAATAGTTTTTATTTCATCTCTGACCAATGGAACATCAAAATATCGATCTATACCGGGTGACAATGACACCAGGGCCACGTCAATATCTCTTTTATTTATGAAGTAATTTGGGTGAAACCTTACTATACGTAATTTTGAATTGACAATCATTATACTTAAACAAAATGGCCAACTTCTGGTTTTACTGGAAACGCCTTTAAATAGATCACCTTGTATATTACAACAAACTTACGCTTACCAATAAAAATCACAAATTTAAAATTTAACTCATTTAGCGGTGCAAATTAGGTGTGGATTTAAGAGAGGCCAAGGCCGTCTTTAGAAAGTACATCGGCTAAGTTTTACAAAAGTGTCAGAACTAGTAAAGGGCAACTTAATGCCATTACACTATCAAAAAATTAATAGAATATAAAAAAAAACTTACATGAACAAAAACACACTTTATAGTACCTAATCAGAAAACAAAAGTAATTGATATATTTATTTTCCGCGGAGGTAGAAGGTAGGTAGACGCTGTCACGTGGTCTAAGACGAATCTGTCAAACAGCTAATCGAGTTTTTTTTTAAATTTTTATTCAAACTAAATATATTGTACATATTAAAAGTTAAAAATGGTCGCTTGTGCTCAACGTAGTTGTAGCAGCCTAACATATATTCATACGAAGAAATTATCTGAAATAACATTTCACAACTAAGTATACAATATAGTAAACATTGTGCAGGACAGTTTTTGTAAAATTGAGATATTAATTGTGCTTTGAGTGAGAGTGTTGCAACCGTATTAGGGTTTTGTAAAGATGCATGAAAAATAAGAGAATTTGCAAAAAATTAGATTTAAAACACACATTTTTTATTCCATGAAACATTTTGTTAATAAGTGGAATTACTGAGAATCAGGTACTATAACCCTAATCATCCGTTTTATAACAATGAATCCTAAAAAAAAGAAAAATGTAGGTTTAGGTTGCATTCCCAATAATCCGGTTTTGGTGGATCGGCCATATTGAGTCTACATAAGCCACGCCCAGTGAATATTGAATATTATTTGAAAGACATGCATCATGCCCTTTAACTCCACGTTATTTTTATAGCTGGGGAATTTATATTTAATTAAGCATAAGTTATTTGCTTATTCTTGTCATGAAAATATTTTGATTAAAAATAACTAATAACTAAATAGCTAATAATAAAAAAATCTTGGAAATACTTTATGACGGAATTTTTGATAATATTAGATACAGATATAAGGCAGAGAAATCTTAAACAAAGGGAAGGACATTTTGGGCAACTTTTACAAAATTAAAATAAATCACATTGATCGTTTGATCCTACAGTATAAGTTCTAGTAATCTTACTACGCGTACAAACTGATTAATTCAGTTTCTGCGGTGTTTCATGTTTATTCGTACCATTATGTATTTTAATAGATTTGTATTTTTAAATATTTGAATAAACATTATATTATTATTATTATTATTATTACTATGATTCAGTAGTTAAGTTTAAATATTTTTTTTATTTTCTCATTGTATACATTGTGTCCACGGATGGATTTAACTATACCTACCTACTTGTAAAAATATTTATTTTAAATAAAAAAAAAAGAAATTTTTTATAATTTCTTTTTCTTGTGAAATAAATACGATTCCCGTTGAGTAACTTCAATTTTGTTATGCAGTGTACGCAATAAAAATTTTTAATTAACTATTTATGTTGCAACTGCAATATTCTTAATTAGATAATTAGGTACCTACCTAATTAAAAATATTCAATATACCTATTTGTATAAAAACACAAATCTACTATACTTACTGTGAACGTCAAATATGAAATAATTTTTTTTTCGATTAATCCTATACTTTTAATGCATTGTTATTATATTTTACAGATCCCCTAGAATGGACAAGCAACCACATAAAGTCATGGTTGGAATGGTGTACTAGGAAATTCTCTCTGCACCCCAAACCGGATCCCGAGAAGTTTCCTCGAAACGGTCCCGATATTTGTGAATTAACCAGAAGTGAGTTCGAAGAGAAAGCCTGCAGTTCGAGATCAGGTAAAAACAGACAATGTTTTCAAAGTACTGCTTCGAAATCTTGATCGAAACAAAGCCGTAGAAGTGCCATATTTTTTTTTACAAATTCCGACTTGTAGCTCAGAATTCCGATTTGTAGCTCGGAATTCCGATTTTTAACTCAGAATTTCCACTTCTAATTCGAAATTCCGACACAACGAATATCTATATAAAAAAATATACACTAATATACAGGTACATTTTTAAAATAATGCTTTACAATGAGTGGAGCAAGGTTTAATAGGAACATGCTTGTAACAGAAAGAAGCTGCTGTCAGCATGCATCATACATACATCAGACAGAATTATACAAGATAAGATGAGCAACAGCTGTTATGCACATGTTCCTATTATACCTTCTTCACCTCATTGTAAGATATTATAAGGTGTAATTTCTGAGATATTTTATAACAATTTTTAGGAAACAAATAAATTCTACCACTATTACTACCAATCAGACTGATAAAAAAGTTAAAATCATCAAAAAGAGTACCTTAGAACCAGCAGGAAACCTCACCTCTTTCTAATCCTCCAATCTCAAAAAAATTATGTAAAAACAAATATTTTCTATTTAATTAAAAAAAAAAAACCTTAATTTAAATTATTTTTATTTTTGTTTTTAGGAAAAATTCTTGCCAAATACATAGCCTACCTCAGACATAGTGTAACGGGACGAGCATCAAGTCCATTAAACGTAGAATGTAAAGAATTTGAAGACGATACAACAGACGAAGATGAACATGGTGAGTTTTTCAAATCGTACTTATAGATAACATTTATTGATCGCGTGATCCAAATTGTTTCAGGGAAAATGTTTTCCTGAAATGTTCCACGATGTTATAACTAACAGAAATACACATTCTGTGAAAATTTCAACTTTTTACCTATTACGGATCATGAGATAAAGTCCGCTGACATACAGACGGACAGCGAAGGCTTAGAAATTAATTTCGGAAAAATATGCCAAAACATGAACGGAAATGCTTAAACATGAGTTTTTTACTTTAAATTTCCAAATGTATCATCGAAGCACGATCTTAAAAAACACCTGAATTACATAATTTTGATTAATTTCTTGTAGAAAAAACTGTTAAATAACAATATTAGACTATCCATAGAGCAATAAACCATACGACATTTTTTCGTAATGGCTTATAATTTCAATGCATTTGTTTTTCAAAATTTTAAAACGTTTGGTGGCATCGAAGTGACATTTTATCTACTGTCATCTGTCGTTTGAAAAACATCTAAAAAATATAGTGTCAATTCAATCATGTCAATCGTCATTTTTACCAGTGGACTGCGTTGTTCCGGGCAATTAAAAAATGTTATTTTCGATATCAGAAAAATAGTATACAACGTGCCATAAAATAGCACCTGAACGAAATAGCGCGTAGAACGAAACAGCACCTGTAGCTATCACGGGATACTACGCATTTAAAAAAAAAATAAAAAAAAAACTTAACTTATTTACCTAACCTATGCGACCTGAAGCCATCGCGGATATAGAATCAGAAGAAGAAAATATACAACAAGAAGACGAAGCAAAGCCTTTCCGTAAGGTGGCGGCTTTGTCGCCACCAGAAAATGTCAACCCGTACCTGGCTACACCGTCTTGCATATACTCCAGCGGCCTGGACACAGCTCAAATTGAAATGAAAAGTTTCACATAACAAAAATCAAATAACAAGAACAAGGTTATGTAGTTATGTCTTACAAATGGTTCACTTCGGGAGCCAAGTTCATCTGCCGGCAAGACGCTATTTGTACGGCCTGGAGCTATTGCCAAATAGCCACTGTCATTCCTGTCATATACCTTTTTTTACTATGTTTGGCAAACCTGCATTTATAGAAATAGAAATATAAGAAATGTCAATTGTCATATCCATAAACAAAAATTATTTCATATTATTTTTATTTCAGAATTTTAAAAATCAAAAAGTAAATAATTTTAATTGTTTACGAAATCTTTTGATAATAGTTTATGAAATTTATTGCTAGATGAATAGTCTAATATTGTTATTTAGCCGTGTGTTCAACAAGAAATCAATTGAAATTATTTAATTAATATTTTTTTATGGTCAAGACTGGATATTATATTATGATGATTTTAAGGTAAGAAAACAATTTTTAAGTGTCCGCGTACCCAGAATAGTTATGTGTAGTGTGTTTCAAAGCGTCTACAAGCTCTCTGTAAAATTTAAATAGTAATTTTTTTATTTATTTTGTTTAAAACATTTATTTACCTTTTTAAACTATATAGTATTTACAACGTCAATATAAAATACAGTCACATAATATACACAGTACAGCTCTTGCAGTCACCTACTAGAGCTATGGCGATTTCCTATAATATATCGCATGATTTATGTGTTATGACTTTGCTAGAATAGCTGCTTTCACTCCTTGTCCTAAGGGCATAATTAAAGGATTTATGTTGTTTTTAGTCGGTAATTGTAAGTAAAAGTCTTAATTTGGTTTTGTCCCCTAAAAAAGCTAGTAAAAAACAGGGTTGTCATTGGTAGTTGGTGATTCTGTATGCAATCTGTCATTTTTTGTCCTAATTTACTGGAAAACTGGGCTATGAACCCCCCCACAGAATATAAGGAGCCCTTACGGTCGGCTCATAGTTCAGTCCTTCATCGGGCTAGATCGCATAAATTTCTAGTCCGTGTGAATTATTGTTTATTTTTCAATAGTAATTGATGTTTCTTCATGGAATTATTTCAACTTAAACTTTAAAGTGTTTAAACATTACTGTGCTTATCCCTATCTAGTTTGAAATAAGCTCCACCATTTAGTGATACTTAAATGTACCTAATGGCCTAATCTCCATCCCTTTCCATCTCCCTGGTCTCAATGAATAGAAATAATCTAAATAAAAAATGTTTTGTTCTAAATTACAAAAAGTAATTGTTTAGATATAAATTAAAAATATATAATAAGTAGGTACATAGTATGTATACTATATACGAGTATTTAAAAGGCGGTTTATTATCATTTCTTTAAATCAAAGGCCAAATTCAATGGGACGAGACTCGTATATCATTACGATATATCAATAATTTCACCTTGCTTTGAAATAATTACTAATTTACCTTCAAGCTTGCGGTTTATGATTTCAAAACGTCCTTTAGCCGTCTCTAACGTCGACCAAGAAAGGAAATTACTTGCAAAATCTGACATTTAATAAGTTGCGATCAAATCGGTAAGTTCAATGTTTAAAAAAACTTATAAGGCTTCCCCAAACCAACGCGGAAAGTCCGCGAAGGCCACGAATTTGCGCCGCTCATGGGGTACCTACTAATGTTTACACGGCGATAAACTTATATGTTCAAGGGTAATGCCACAATAGGTGATAATTTTTTGAGAACATTTTGTTGTTTCTTTGGAAATTATTCTTCTAAATTTAATGAAACAAAATTCTGCTTAAAATATTTATAAATATTTCGGGCACCGTAATATAGCCATATAAAAAGTATAGTGTTCAAGACGCAAAGAATGCTCATTTCCTACTTGATTATTTACAGAATTCGTCTGTTGCTCATGCACTAAATATCATGCTTGTTGCTCGTAGGATATAAGTACCATTCCTTGCTCGTTAAACAATATACTTAACCTGTACGGACTGAAGTCAACGTGATCTCTTTTATTTAAAATCTGGTTTTCGATATTTTATAGGTATTTCGATTTTTTTTTCTGGACCTTAAACAACGATGCTTCTTCTGTGAGTTTTTCTGTACGTCTATGAAATCATGCGGGCTTCTGCAACAAACAGTTCCCAGAATAGTCAATCAAGGTGGTTTTGGGTTAGCATTTGTTTCGGTCGCCGTAGTCGCAGCAATCGTCGGAATTAAAAAGTTGTGGGTTTTCCGATGAATTGAAGTCTTTTAAGCGCCAAATAAACGTTAGACGTCGTCGGCTTTATGTTTATACGAAACGCAGACACCCATAAATCTTTACGTTTTTGGACGCCTAACTACCATGTAGTGATACTTTTCTTGGTATCCCTACTTTCGATTTTGAATTTGGTGATGTATATGCTAAAATTATTGTTCCTTGACATTTTAATTAAAGTAGGTATTTGAATATAAAATTGGGCGGATATAAAAATTTAATTTGAAATTGGTTGTAGGTATAATAGATTTCCTGCATAGTCGAATTTATGAAAAAATAGGTATCTGAAAATTCTGCGAACTGTCGTCTACTGTGGGACCCGTGGGTACTGGCACAAAATGTGAACTTGATACCTACCATAACATTGCAAAAAATATTCTGCGACGACATGGCATACTTCCGGTTTTTCCGGAAATAACGAATTATTTTTAATTTTTTTAAAGAAAACCCCACTTTATTATTGTAAATTCATATTTATTGAACGTTTTTGGATAAGAATCGTTTATTAGAAATGTTCTGTGAGCTGTCAAAATGGCCGCCATATTGGATAATATTATTTTTAAAAGTGTTACTAATAATTCGTTTAAGAAAGAAAACATGGGAATAAATTACATTTAAAAACTCTTTGTTAGCCTTATTTAGTGTTTCCATTGAGTCAAACCCAAATTATACCAGTGGAGTATCTATACATTTTTATTATTGGTAAACCTTTTAAAAAATCCACTATCTTAGTTATTATTTTTGAGATACCTATTGAAATTATTTTTTCTACACCCACATGGATAATAGCTTATCTACGCACAGATTACAAAACGAAAAAGTATGCTATTGCTTTCAACTGAACGAATATATTTCATATCCATTTTAAGTAGTGAGCATACTGCAAAAAACTGAAATCCACCAATCACCGTTCATATTTTGATCAATCGACTGCTATTATTTTTAAAATTTTAAATAAGTGACAATTCTGTCAAACTAATTGTCAGTATATTTTTTAGTTATTGAGATTAAACATACATTAAAATGGGTTATTCTTGTGTAGAATCGATAAATAATAGCATTTCTGTTTTTATTTTGTCTATAATTATAAATAATTTGTCAATTTAAATAAAACTATATGAAGTCAATTTAATTACGAGTATTAAAGCAACAAAAATAAAAGAATAAATGATCCTGTGGTCAGCGTTCTTGCCTTCCACACGGAAGACCCGACTTTGATTCTCGGATGGGGAAAAATGAAATAAACTTTTTTGTTTTTTTTATTTTATTTTAAAAATTATTAAAAGTTATAATTTATTTTAAAATTAGTTATTTTGTCTTAATAACCTAAAATATTTTTTTATTTGTAAATTTTCGTGAGTGGGTCGTAGAAAAAATATACTATACAACTCGAGTGGATTGTCCACATCGCACTCAGACGATTCGTCGTCGTGCGATATGGCCATCATATCCACTCCTGTTGCACAAACTACTATTTTGTTTGAGAGCTTGGATCCAAAACTTTTTATAAGGGATTTATTTATTCTGTGAGGTTATGATTTACATCCCGTGACTTCCGGAACTAACAGTAAATCCCTATTTATTTTTTATTTTTATTTGGCATACAAGAAGCCCAGGACTATTTTTTGTAGGATATTTTTTTTCTTTGGTGTCTGTCTTCAACATCTAAGGTCATTAGCCTTGTGTTCTATGTAGGTTATGGATTGTACTAGTAGTCTAATACTCCATAGTGCAGGAGTATTAGTACTCTAATACTCCTACACTCCTACAGACAGGCCTTGTTACTATTTCCTTGAGCCACTTTAGGAACAGCACTGTTAATTAGAACCCAACAGTGAATGGTCGAGTGGGGAATTCTACCAATGCATCAGAATTAATTTTAAATAATTAAATTAAATAAACAAATCCCGGCCAACGGATTCGAACCTGGGACCCTTGGATCCGCAGATAGAGACTCGACCACTGAGGATTTCCATTTCAAAATTAAAAATTAATTACGATATCAAAAAAAAAAAAAAAATAGGAGTAAGCCATGCCATCACAGACTATAATTGAATCCGTCTGAAGAAAGTTTTTGTTCCAAGCAATCAATAAAAAATAATTTTAATATCTTAAAGTAATAACTAGTAGATATAAGAATGGATGGAATTTTTATGAGATTAACCAATATCAAAAATGCATAAATACACCACTGGTGTAATTTAGGTTAGTTTTAGTGGCGGCTGGTGCATAAGTGCTGTATATCCGTACACAATCAGTACATAGCAAAAAACTTAATATTCCAGCAAGACCCATTTTGCACTGACTATTTGTCAGTATTTGGATCAAACGTTTCCAGGTTAATGGATCGGAAGAAGAGGAAGTATTGAGTGGCCCCTACGGTCTCCGGATCTAACCTGGTTAGATTTCTTTATGAGGCCACTTAAAAACTAAAATTTATGCCACCCAACCAACATCACTGGAAAATCTGTGACAACGGATAATTGATGAATGTCATCAAATCACCCCACAGATGCTTCAAAATGTCCGAGAGCATTTTGAACAAAACCTCTATTATTGCATGGAGGCCCAGGGTCAGCATTTACAGAAAATAAAAATCGTTAAAAGATCATGGCTAGGAAGACAGTAGCGATTTAAAACTGGGGGTTATAATCTATGTAAAAATACATTCAAAATAAGATATCATTTGATCCCTTTTTCCATTTAAGATTTTAGGGCTAAGTTTCACCTCCGCTAGAGGGTTTCGGTTCAGGGGGTGCAACTGGCAAAGAAAATTTCCCCATAAAATCAAAAATTGACGGGTCTGAGTGTTTTTTCGTAAATGACCTGAGGTGTCCAAAATTGGCTGTTTTGTTTTCAAATGGCCACTCTGTATAATATATACAATACTCCATTATATGTGTATTAATAAATCATCAAAAATCTAAATTCCTGATAGTTAATAAATGTTTTATATTGTGTATCTACTTATTTCATTGGTACTCAAGCACCACTGAATATAAATGGTGACTGCATCGAGCATATAGGGATAGGGTTACTAGATGCCAGATATCCTGATTTAGGTGGGAGACTCCAGCCTACCGATTGTTGATACTCCCGTCTGTCGCTTCAATCTTCAAAACTTATTCGACATTTGACAATACCTTTTTTTTCAAGAAACTTTTCTTAAAACCAACGCTTTAAGTGCTTTTAAAAAAACCGGTGGTGACCCTAAATGGTGTGTGGAGGGGGTGGGAGCCCCCATTTCCCGCATAGAGGCCGGGCACCCAAAGCAATTTTTGAGTTCCGGCGCCTATGTATCCATTGTAGTTTCAATCTTTTAATTTATTATGGAATTTACACTTTAAAATATGTCGCAGATATTAACCATGTTTTCTGCCTGCATCTTTTTTTTTAGTAAGCAGAAAAATAAAATCCAAAAAACTCGTAACAACTTAAAAATGTTTAATAAATATAAGCTATGCAACTATAAACAGAATTATATTACTATTCCAACAATCACACTTCTATGGCAAAGTGATAAATTGTATTTGTAATTGAATTATTATACGGTTCACCCCGGGCGCTATCAAAATAAAAGAGGGAGAGGGAGCCACCTGGCTATCTACTATCTTGTATAAACATGACATTTCTGCTCGTTAAATCCTAACAGAGGGTAATAAAAGTATCACGTATCATTGGACTGCTCAGTTTTTCAAATGTACTTTTGGTCAACTGAATGAAAATGAAATTATCTATACATAATTATATTAAAAAAAGTAAACTTTTCGTCCTTGTATCATATCTAAACTGCTATTGTGTTAAAATAAAATATTGTTAGCAAACTTGGAGGAAAAGTTAGTGTTAAAATTAAACCTAAAAAAATAAAATATTGCTAACAAACATGGAGGAAAAGTTAGTGTATAAGATACCACTTGTTGATAACTATTCGGAAAATATACTTTGGAAATACATTTATTTATTTTAAAATAGTTTTTTTATTTTAATTTTTATTAACACCTATTCGTTAATTTATCTGGACTTTTACTATATCGATCTGCTATGTCTCGACTTCAAATGACCCTGCCACAGATACAACCCATTTATATAAGAAGGTGAAGACTCTCAAAGCTTCTATCAAATTCTTCGACTATATTACAATATGGCACCTTTGTAAAAAGCTGCAATTCCATATCATTCATCGAAAACTCGAAAACTTATGCACTAAATTCTAAAAATTTCTGGCAAAATGGGCGACTGAACTGCGATAACGTAAACATCGATCAGGACCGGAGTAAATAAAATTTAAATTTAAAAATTCGTTACTGCTGGCAACACTGAAAAACATCCTTCCTACTGATAGACACCTTTTACAAATTTCCTCCAGAAGGCGTATCGCTTAGCTTGAATCGCGGATAGGAGATGCCAAGTAAAGTTACGTTTTCCTACCTGCGTCAAACGCGTGCGTAAGACGCCTGCGGTATACGCACAGTCACCGTTTCACGCAAACACACTCTGTTTAATGCTGCACAACACGCACAGTAGGTAAACGGTCCGATTTAAACCATACAAGAGCCGTGTTGGCCGTGTTACGCCTGTGTCGTACGCAGTGCGTGCTACGCAGCTAGGAAAACGTAGTATAACATTATTTGCATACAGGGCCGCCAATTTCTAGTTACGCCACTGGAGGTTAGGAGTTTAATTTTTGTACACTTGGTATGGACTTTTTTTTATTTGAATCACTTGATAGGTTCTTTCGTTAGCTGTTACACCACCTTTATTTACCTAGTTTACTTCCTTCTTATTTCTGATACACATGTGTGTAATTCACTCCTGCTAAATAGCTGGTGGAGAAAATATCCATCAGTGGACACCACATCGTCTACAGGAAGGTCTAGTGGATTTTACACCGGGACAAACGAAAGTTTTAGTGTTGAGGATATGTTTGGTAGATTGGTTTGGTTTTTAGAAAATCGCCTTTCCGGGGCCACGGCCACACCGAGCCTTGCCCCAGCTGCCACCTTTAAAGAAGGCCCAGACTATTAAAAAAAATTACTTTATTGTTAAAACAAAGCCTATTTGAAGTATAAAACAAATTTCAAAATTACGAGTTTATTTTATTCTGGGATATTATGACATCCAATATAAGGTTGGCGGAATTTTGTTCGAAACACGTTGTTCAAAAACCCTTAGTTCGAAAATAGGTTTGTTCGAAAATACGCTTCTTCGAAAAAGTCTAGTTCGAAAACACTATTTTTTGAAAAATCTTAGTTCGAAAATTGTTTTGTTCGATAAAATACTTTTAAGTTTTTTTTAAATTTTCTTATTTTTATTTTTTATGTTTTTTCGTGATGCAACCCGTGGTGACTCCACGCCACACAGGTTAGGTAAATTACTTAATATTTGTTTATTTTTTTTTATTTTATGTATATATTTTTTGCGAAGCACAGGTTAGGTAAATTAGTTAAGTTTGTTTTTCAGTTTTAATTTGAACACTAGGAAAATAATTCTATTTTCTTTAATATATTTTACATTTAAATTCAACCAAAAAATCGTTTTTTCTCAGTATTGTCAGCATGTGAGATGTTATATATATTAAGTTTTCTTCAGAGATAACAGAGATATAACCATTCATTGATAAAATATAATATTCATGATGCCAAGATTAATTCGACAATCAATACGCTCTATTTGTAAGTCCGCGGCGAGGGACGAAAGGTGAAAAGTAAGAGAGGGGATAAAGAGAAGGATTTTACGCAGCTGCAACTTATTTTTATCAATGAATAAATGTGTAAGCCGCTGTACGCTTATAATAAACAACGTAGATATTTATGCTGGTGTAAGCCCTGTTGCCACTTCCAACCTAACATGACTAGGTTTTCGAATTTATTAAAAATTATTACATCTAATTTAGTGAAATTACATCTAATTTAGTTAAATTTGATATAACTAATGATTCAAAAATTTTTGGGTTCAGTTACAATAAAATAGGTTAAATTATTTTTCAATTTTCATATTTTCTAAACAAAAAAAACTAAAAAACAAAAAAAAAAGAACAAAAAAAACAAAACAAAAATTCTGCCCCCGCAAGGATTTGAACGCTGTCGCTCGCCAGGTCTCAAATGGCAAAGTTGATAAAGTTTGATACTCTACCACCTGAGCAAATAAGCTTTGAGTCAATTGAATTTTCTAATCGGTTATGGGTTTAACTAAAATAAAAAGCAAACATAGCAGTTATTTTAAAATTATTTTAATAATAATTGTTAAAGATAAATATCTAGGATCTAATTTACAACAATTTCAATAATTTAACAATCATATCGATTTTTAGTATTAATATGGACATTACATAGATCAAAATAGAAATTAGGTGTTTGACATTTTGTGACAGCTACTGCGGAAAGTAACATATTCGTACACGGGTGGAAAGTAAATTCTTATTTATACGCGTGTGATATAGGGCACTTTCCATAGGACTATATAGTGTGATATGTGTCACTTTCCTAAGTGGTCGTAGGAAAAATTCTTATTCATACGCGTGTGATATAAAGAACTTTCCATAGGACTATATAGTGTGATGTGTCACTTTCCTAAGTGGTCGTAGGAAAAAGTTTAATAACAATTGAGTCAATGTATTCTAGAAAGGACAATTCCATATCAAAGATGACTCTTAGATCATTTACTGATGCTACTTTTTGCACCACATTATCACCGATTTTGTATAGGTACTCGTATTTAGGGGTAAAGCTCTTCTGAATCTTGCATTTGTTCTGGCTGGTATTTAATAATTTGCTTATTTAATTTATCTAGATTACCTTATAGGCCATAGGGAAAGATTATTCTTTGTGAGTGTGTTGAACATTTTTAATCATCGGTATTAATTTTGGGCGTCACTTTTCTGTCGAGACTTTAAATTTAGGCACTGGAGACGTACCAAGATATTATGTAACTTTATGAAATTGTACAAAAAGTTAATATTTTTACGACCGCTTTCTTGACGTATTTTACGATCACACAAAAGCATCGAACCAACGAAAAGGCGAAGTATAAAGCTATGGAATCGTCTTCTTCGTCGAAATCGTCATCGGCCGTACAGGTAATCAAGAAAACAATTTCGCGGATCCCGCTGCGGCGCATAATGAGACCGGAGGGCGGGATTAGGGATAAACCCGGAGCCGGGATACCGGATTATCTTCGGCAAGGATTCAGGAGGCAGGACACGGGACGCACTGACACCCTCAACTACCATATTAGCCTGCTAAGTTATTTATTGCCTCATAATTAAGTTGGCAAGTGTCATCGAATTTGCATATCGTTTTCAAATTGCACGCCACGACTTGATGAGCCCGTTCGAGTTTTAATTAAATTTAGCCGGTTAGCTTAAAACATCTAAAAGTAAATAATTAGAAAGTTTAAATTATTCCGTCATATCAAAAAAGTATTAAAATAAATCCTGTAGATACAGGGTGCGGAGCATAAATTGTTTTTTGTCAGTTCTCGGTCAGAGAGATATCGGTAACTAAAGAGAGTTATAGTTCAACAGTTAAGTATAATGGTGTGTATAATTACTACAGCGTATTAAAAAAATATATATAATTTTGATAAAAAATATCCCATATCTCTATAATTAGTTAATCTGATCAGCAGCGGCGTAACTAATCTCAGAGTTATGCTCCGACATTCGTGATTTTTTGCTATACCCTGCTTTAGAAATATTTTTTATAAATTACTCCATATTATTAACAAAAAAGCGCATAACTATACATATAGTTATGATATAATTTTAATAAATAATACCAAAACTTTGACAAGGGCTTATTTCATCTATTGGTGACGAAACTTTTATTTCATGACCATGCCTAGAGAAAAAATGAGTGCAGTAATTTAAATTGCAGAACATAGTACAGGTTCAACAGGTAGACATTTTCTTTATACCTCATCCCGCAATGCTTATTTATGGTTAAAATTAAAATTTTATATATCTGATCGGCCTAATAAAAGTTTTCGTTTAGATTTAATTATGTTTCCATGGTTTTTACTGTAATAAACCTTTTCTTTTGGCAGATAAGTCAGACTTTATTTATTTATTCATAGTATGTATTTTAATTAATTCAGAATTTTGTATTAGTATATACTATAATTTTACGCGTAAACGACCAAGTGGAAATAAAGCATTATCTTTAGAACAAAAAATATCGTACTTAATGTATTTAATAATATTCGAAAATACTTTGTATCATTTTCTATGGATGAAATAGCCACTAAATGTGAGATCTATATTGGACTGGAGTACCTAAGCGGACAGTTTATAATATTATTACGAAAGATAAAGTAATTGGAGAAGTCTCACATCCGAAAAAGTCCCTAGGAAGAAACAAAACCTTTATTGAACCTTACACACAAAAAAAAATAGCTTCACTTAAATCAATTTAATTTGACTTAAGACCCGTTGTGATTTGTATACAACGAAGCAAATATTGTCTTCTCAAAAAAAATTATATGCTTGTATATATATTTTCGAAAGAATATAACTGGCTTTATTAAAGAATATCCATTCATTTAAAAACAAACTTCTTAGGTACAAAAGTCTTCTGCGAAGAAAATTTACAATTCAAATAAGTTCAATGAAGAATTTTAGTTGTTTATTTGAAGATAATATTATCTTCATCCAGAAATAAATTACTAATATCAAGAATATGATTGCTTCATTGTTGGAATTTTGATTCTTGTATGAAGAGTTTTGTAAACTCGGTTCTTTCTTCAAGAATTTAGTTAATGTTGGATTTTCTATTCAAGCCAAATTTTTACTTGATTTTAAATATTACTTGTCTTCTATTTAAACTAAATAATTTGTAGTTTTCTTCATTGCAGACCATCCTTTGTCTTAAATTAAGAATTTAGTGGATTTACAGGGTGGTCCCTATGAAGGTAAGTTCAAATATTTGAAGGTGTCATTCCTTGGTAGATTTCAAGACAAAAGTTCATATCAATATATGTCTAAATCATATTTTTTGAGACCCAGGCTATAGAGAATTAATAAAAAATGTAAAAACAGATGTAGGACTTTAATAGTGTCCTGTTTTTAAATGAAGTTCTTTGTGTAAAAAAATTAAGGGGTAAAAGGAGTGCGAAACTCTTCTAAAAACCTATAGAAATAAAACAATTTTATACGCCACTAACTCTATTTTATTGGTCATTGTATACTTACATCCCATGAACATTTTTATAAAAATTTGTTAACCCACTTTAAAGTAAGAGCAAAAAATCACAGAAACTGTGGTTAAATTTACTGTACATCGTTTTGTTACACCCTGTGTACATACTAAAGAAATAATAGTGAAAAAGTAAATGAATATGAAAGTTTATAAAGTAACCGCCTAGCAGTACATGGACAACTATTTATTTTTAATTTACGGGACCACAAGAGTCTAATATGTCTTGTGAAATCTGCAAAAAATAAAGAAAAAGGATACATTTATTTCGAAGGTAATATATACATTTTATTTTTATATTATGCAGGGTACTTAACAAAATATCCAAATAATCATAAATAAATAATTCAGTGCGCTTACCGGAAAAGTTGTTCATTACTTCATCCGGAAAATTCCACGACTGGAGAAGTTCAACGATTTCCTCTGCCATCTTTTTCCCACCAAGCATTATCAAAAATTTTAAATTTGCCATTCGCGTTAAGACCTAAAACCGCAACAACATCCTATTCGCCAGGAATCACTTCGTTGTACTGCTTTTTCTAGGACGCTGGACGGTATATATATCGCTTACCCTGCGAGATTCACGGAACATCCACCTTCCTAGGCGGCTAGTCAATTACAAGTCTGGACTAGTTTCAGATCAAGAATCATTTTTGTCTTCATTGAAGTAAAACGAAAATATTGATTTCGTTTAAGAATAAATACTTATCAAAATATGAAACCGTTAGTTACATGTCTTTATTTAAATATTGTCGTGTTTTGAATTAACAGTAATTTTCTTTGTTTAAAAATGTATTTTAAGAATAACTATGTCTACACCAAAATCAGTGTCAAATTTTCATGTAAGAATAATATCTTTTATTAAGAAATTATGTATTTATTTAAAGAAAATATCTTTAATACATATTTTTTCTGTAAGAATTTCATTTTTTTTTTGTGTAGGTAAAAAATGCCTTTATTTTTTCTTCAAAAAAAATTCCTATTCTTGAAAAATTACCCTTAGAAAAAGAAAATAGCCCCACTCTTAGAAATATATCACATATTCATCAGCAAAAAATATTATATAAATTAAATGTTCCTTACAAAAAACGTGACATAAACAGCTTTTTAACAGAGAAGGACGAAATCATTGCGTGGAGACATGATTATTTAAGAAAAATAGCGGACACAACGAATCAACATAAACAGGTAATTTATTTAGATGAAACATGGGTTAATGCTGGCAAGATACCTCCATCAAAACTAAAAAACCAAGTCTTTATGGAAGTGATCTTTTTTGGATTAAAATATCCAACAGGAAAATTAAATCGTTTAATAATAACCCACATTGGAAGCACCGATGGATTATTGCCAAATGGTTTATTAATGTTCGAGTCAAAGAAAACAAAAGACTACCATGAGAAACGGATGGCTCTATATTTGAAAATTGTTTTCAGAACATTATAAAATAAAATTCCAGCCAACCTCGTTATTGTCACTACCTACAACAAGATGAAAAAAAGAAAATATTTCAAAATGCCCTCATTTTAAAAATATTATCAGTCCTCCTAAATTTAGAAGTTAGAATTACTCGTAGCAAGACAACATAACATTTTTTGTAAATAATATAACGTTTTCATTCAAAAGTAAATCTACGAAGTGCATATTATACCACTTTATATGCCGTGACATTATTCATATTATTGAAACTTATTTTGCAAAGTACGCCTGCCTATGGAACGTGACGGTATATCCCCACTTTTACTGCACTTCTCTTTTATTCAGATCTTTAGATTTTTCCAGTGAAGAAATAAGCAATACTCTAAAATATAGTTCCTAATTTGTTATGGATAAATATAGTTCCAAAATCAAATCCCTCATCTAATCGAGAGAAATTAATAAAAACAACTTTTTAAGGTGCCTACCTACCATTTGTCGGCTTCTATTAGTTCCAAGGAAAGCCGAAATAGGCCATCCTTCCTCTCAAGTGTTTCCGTTAAAAATCACTACCACGATTATTAACGGGTTTTTTCTGGGGTACCTACCTGTTATTTTCGGAATCGGAACTCCCCACAGGAAAGAACAAATCGACTGAACAAAATTAATGAGTTTTCCTAAGAATTTTGAATTGAGATAAAAGTATGCTCCTGCTTCCAATCGATTCAAACTGATATGATTTCTAATTCAGAGAAATGCAACGATCTTCAGAAATATATATATATATATATATATATATATATATATATATATATATATATTCTATTCTGCATAGTTTCTCTCATTAAAATTCTTTCGGTTCTTTGGTTTATTTTTTTTTTTGTATGTCCATCCCCATGTCCATAATTAAGACGCGACGATACAAATTATAAATTGTCTTTCGGCTAACATTGTAAATGTGCGCAATTTGTTTTTTTGACATTACTTCGTTGAGAAGTCGAATGCAATTTTCCTTTCTGCAGTGCTTAAATGCCTCATACCTATTAATTAAAATTTACAAAATTATAACATTAAAATGTGTCAGGATATTTCTAAAATAATGTTAACAGTTTTTAATTCCATAGCAACAAATTTGTTTTTCCAATGCCTTCTTTAAAATTGACGCGTCGCGTAGAAATTACAGCCGATAATAAATATGGGCATGGACATTAAATATAAACAACTTGAAGTGAGAATTTATTTTTACAAAAATTTAAATAATGCCAAACCTTAGAGCTCGTCGTACGCTCCGTTTTTGTCTATAATGTGTAAATTTCAACCCTCAAATAAAATGCTTAGATTATAGAAAACCTACGTGAAATACGGTTTCCAAATCTGCAAAAATAATCAAGAACCGTCAATCCAATGTCAAATTATAGAATTTTAAAAATTTTGCTACCCAAATTTCATGTTTAGTAGTGGGTAGAAGACCTAAGGGCCTTAATCCAAAAACTGACAAAAACATCTAGAGATATTTATGTAACCTTAGTAACGATCCATATTGCAACGACCAAAAATTTTTTTGCAGAAATTTCACTTTGATTTTTTGCATGGCTCCATTAATCACCCCGTATATAATAAACATATAATCATACGTCATGCAGCTTATTCCGAAAAAAAAAATAGCTCTTAAAATCTGCAAGCCGCGCTCAAAAATTTGCATTCCTATTGAAAATATTGAACTTTAAATTTTGCCTAAAAATCTCTATGTGTAAGTTGGAGTGGCCAGCAGTTTATTTTGTGGTCGTAGGAAAAATATTTTACATCATTAAAAGTGATTTTACACACTCGTAATGTATTATACCCACTATTTTTTTTAGCTCGCGTTCGTCTATATTTGCGTGCGGAAAAGTAACACTTTGCTCACTTGTTTAACTTGTTAGGAAAATAACTATTTCTTACTATATTGTCATGAAAATTCTTAAAGCCTACCCTGTGCACGCACGCAACCGACTCGTGATCGAAGCAACGCTGACGTGTGGAAACAGCCGACCCGCGTCTCGAACAGCCGACCCGCGTCTCGAATATAGAAGAATACGACGGAATGCCTGCCGCTGATGCGCTAGAAACAGCTGGAATGGCGGGGAGTGCCGATTAGTCATAGGGGTAGAATCTTCGCGAGTCTCTAGCATTTTCCAGTAGCGGAGTTGGACTAATATAAATAGCCGACGTATCAGCGCCGAGTTTAGTGGAATATAGAACAGTGTATTGAAAAGTTAAAGTGTAAGAAATAAATTAGAATTGTTAGTTAGTGTCTAAATATTATATAAATTAAATAGTACGTCTGAAATAAATTGTAAATAATGTTTTTAAATAAATAAACTTTAAATAAATTAGACTTTCGTCACAATATAAAGCAAACTGTACGAGAAAACTAATGCAGCAGCCCGTGCGAATGACATGTGGATGATTGTATTTATAAGTAACATGTTACAAAACAATATTCCATAATATTCTTTATAGGGCGGACCTTTAGGTATATGAAGCGCCACTGGTGTGAGGAACATCCCTCCAGGAACAGCCTCCTCGTGCCTCATCGTTACCCTTCCTTCCTGTGTGCGGAGTTTCCTTCCTCGACAGCGCCGTACTTCCGAAAACTTCCACAGTCAACCTAATGCCACAATATTAATGATCGTTTCTCGCACTTCGGATGGATTTAGACAATAGGAAGACAAAGACGTTTTCCGTAAATAAATTAAATACCGGAGAAGTACTGTATTGAATATTCTGGTTCAGGATAAATCACAATAGTTTTTTCACTTATCGTTAACCTTTCGATTTTGAAAAGGAGTACAAAATGTAACCAGAAATTGAATAATTTATGTTATTAAAATGTTTGATATTTTAACTTGTAATTTCGGTTTATTATTCATTGTTATTTCGACTAGTGTCTCTAAGTAAAAAATGTGTAATTTGTACGTATGCCTATACTTTACAAAATTATGCAAAATATTGCTTGGAATACTAAATTAATGTCAACTAAGTTTGGATTTGATAGCACTAACGCTTTGCTTAGAAAACTCATTCAAAACTAAAGTGGTCTGGGATCTGTATACAAGCCTGACATAACAATTCTCTATTATAATTCCACAAAAAGTGCTGTGGAAGCAATGGATAAAATGTTCAACCAATGGTCTTGTAAGAGATGGCTGTTTGTTATTTTTCTAAATATAATATATATTCTGGATTAAGTGCTTACGTGTACCCCAAAACATATGACCAATAAAGAGTTGCTGACATTAGGACAACATCTAAAAAGACAAAAATATTCCACAGATAAATTTTGAGTAGAATATATTAATTGGGTCCTACATCATATTTGGAAATGGTTTAAATCAGAGATAGAACGAAAACTTCGGGACGATGTCCCTTATGCCCTTGCAGTACAGGGCATCAAATAACTACAAAAACAAAAATGTGTTCTAGATATCTGACTTTTGAAGTAAATTCATTTTCTTCTTTAAACTTTAGTTTAGTTATCTTGTATTTTTTTAGTAAATTATCGAAAAATTATTACATCTACTATTGTTACAGCAATCACACCATTATATTATCTGGTAGACAGAAGTACTTTTGTACTCCCTCCGTGCGTAAATTTATTACCCTTGACAAGCAATATTAGGTACTAAATTATATGCCTTTAGGGGAACCTTCACCAATTTTTTAAAACTATCCGTCTACTGCAGGCCTGCAAAACTCAGATTTTCAAAGGGCCAGTTCAAAAACAGTAATTGCACGAGGGCCAAGAGAGGCCTGAGCTTATACATTTATAAAGCAGGTGATTGAGGTGGTTTGTAGTCCTCACCTCATAATAGTATAAACCAAATCCTTCTGTCGAGCTTCTAAAAGCAAAAAAAAAGTTCTGAGCTTATAATTTATAAACCAACTCCTACTGTCAAACTTCTAAAAAAAAATCATCAGCTTATATTGAACTAGGTCCTTCTATTGAGCTTCTAAAAAAAGGCAATTAATGCCTAAATACAATTTTGATACTGAAAATGTATAGTTTGACGTAGGCGGGCCAAACTGGTTAACGCACAAAGGGCCACGAAAAGGACAAAGGCCTGGTCTACTGCCTCATCAAACCAAAATGCATACAAAGTAATTTTGACGTAGTACTTGTTGTTAGGTTGAAATAATAACTCATAAAAATGTACGTATTTTTTTAGTACTTGATTTTATAAACTCATAAATTCATAAAAATTGTGTTTCGAGGTAGAATCCTATTTGTTCTCCATCCACTACTAAATGTAGGGTACCTAATATGAAAAATAATATATCTGGTAGATTATCATTTCTTAAAAATATATATATATATATATATATATATATATATATATATATATATATATATATATATATTTTTAAGAAATGATAATCTACCAGATATATTATTTTTCATATTAGGTACCCTACATTTAGTAGTGGATGGAGAACAAATAGGATTCTACCTCGAAACACAATTTTTATGAATTTATGAGTTTATAAAATCAAGTACTAAAAAAATACGTACATTTTTATGAGTTATTATTTCAACCTAACAACAAGTACTACGTCAAAATTACTTTGTATGCATTTTGGTTTGATGAGGCAGTAGACCAGGCCTTTGTCCTTTTCGTG
The DNA here is from genome assembly GCA_927349885.1 of Psylliodes chrysocephalus. Lineage (NCBI taxonomy): Eukaryota > Metazoa > Arthropoda > Insecta > Coleoptera > Chrysomelidae > Psylliodes > Psylliodes chrysocephalus. Next base: position 20,169,949 of record OV651820.1, read on the forward strand.
GCCCTTTGTGCGTTAACCAGTTTGGCCCGCCTACGTCAAACTATACATTTTCAGTATCAAAATTGTATTTAGGCATTAATTGCCTTTTTTTAGAAGCTCAATAGAAGGACCTAGTTCAATATAAGCTGATGATTTTTTTTTAGAAGTTTGACAGTAGGAGTTGGTTTATAAATTATAAGCTCAGAACTTTTTTTTTGCTTTTAGAAGCTCGACAGAAGGATTTGGTTTATACTATTATGAGGTGAGGACTACAAACCACCTCAATCACCTGCTTTATAAATGTATAAGCTCAGGCCTCTCTTGGCCCTCGTGCAATTACTGTTTTTGAACTGGCCCTTTGAAAATCTGAGTTTTGCAGGCCTGCAGTAGACGGATAGTTTTAAAAAATTGGTGAAGGTTCCCCTAAAGGCATATAATTTAGTACCTAATATTGCTTGTCAAGGGTAATAAATTTACGCACGGAGGGAGTACAAAAGTACTTCTGTCTACCAGATAATATAATGGTGTGATTGCTGTAACAATAGTAGATGTAATAATTTTTCGATAATTTACTAAAAAAATACAAGATAACTAAACTAAAGTTTAAAGAAGAAAATGAATTTACTTCAAAAGTCAGATATCTAGAACACATTTTTGTTTTTGTAGTTATTTGATGCCCTGTACTGCAAGGGCATAAGGGACATCGTCCCGAAGTTTTCGTTCTATCTCTGATTTAAACCATTTCCAAATATGATGTAGGACCCAATTAATATATTCTACTCAAAATTTATCTGTGGAATATTTTTGTCTTTTTAGATGTTGTCCTAATGTCAGCAACTCTTTATTGGTCATATGTTTTGGGGTACACGTAAGCACTTAATCCAGAATATATATTATATTTAGAAAAATAACAAACAGCCATCTCTTACAAGACCATTGGTTGAACATTTTATCCATTGCTTCCACAGCACTTTTTGTGGAATTATAATAGAGAATTGTTATGTCAGGCTTGTATACAGATCCCAGACCACTTTAGTTTTGAATGAGTTTTCTAAGCAAAGCGTTAGTGCTATCAAATCCAAACTTAGTTGACATTAATTTAGTATTCCAAGCAATATTTTGCATAATTTTGTAAAGTATAGGCATACGTACAAATTACACATTTTTTACTTAGAGACACTAGTCGAAATAACAATGAATAATAAACCGAAATTACAAGTTAAAATATCAAACATTTTAATAACATAAATTATTCAATTTCTGGTTACATTTTGTACTCCTTTTCAAAATCGAAAGGTTAACGATAAGTGAAAAAACTATTGTGATTTATCCTGAACCAGAATATTCAATACAGTACTTCTCCGGTATTTAATTTATTTACGGAAAACGTCTTTGTCTTCCTATTGTCTAAATCCATCCGAAGTGCGAGAAACGATCATTAATATTGTGGCATTAGGTTGACTGTGGAAGTTTTCGGAAGTACGGCGCTGTCGAGGAAGGAAACTCCGCACACAGGAAGGAAGGGTAACGATGAGGCACGAGGAGGCTGTTCCTGGAGGGATGTTCCTCACACCAGTGGCGCTTCATATACCTAAAGGTCCGCCCTATAAAGAATATTATGGAATATTGTTTTGTAACATGTTACTTATAAATACAATCATCCACATGTCATTCGCACGGGCTGCTGCATTAGTTTTCTCGTACAGTTTGCTTTATATTGTGACGAAAGTCTAATTTATTTAAAGTTTATTTATTTAAAAACATTATTTACAATTTATTTCAGACGTACTATTTAATTTATATAATATTTAGACACTAACTAACAATTCTAATTTATTTCTTACACTTTAACTTTTCAATACACTGTTCTATATTCCACTAAACTCGGCGCTGATACGTCGGCTATTTATATTAGTCCAACTCCGCTACTGGAAAATGCTAGAGACTCGCGAAGATTCTACCCCTATGACTAATCGGCACTCCCCGCCATTCCAGCTGTTTCTAGCGCATCAGCGGCAGGCATTCCGTCGTATTCTTCTATATTCGAGACGCGGGTCGGCTGTTCGAGACGCGGGTCGGCTGTTTCCACACGTCAGCGTTGCTTCGATCACGAGTCGGTTGCGTGCGTGCACAGGGTAGGCTTTAAGAATTTTCATGACAATATAGTAAGAAATAGTTATTTTCCTAACAAGTTAAACAAGTGAGCAAAGTGTTACTTTTCCGCACGCAAATATAGACGAACGCGAGCTAAAAAAAATAGTGGGTATAATACATTACGAGTGTGTAAAATCACTTTTAATGATGTAAAATATTTTTCCTACGACCACAAAATAAACTGCTGGCCACTCCAACTTACACATAGAGATTTTTAGGCAAAATTTAAAGTTCAATATTTTCAATAGGAATGCAAATTTTTGAGCGCGGCTTGCAGATTTTAAGAGCTATTTTTTTTTTCGGAATAAGCTGCATGACGTATGATTATATGTTTATTATATACGGGGTGATTAATGGAGCCATGCAAAAAATCAAAGTGAAATTTCTGCAAAAAAATTTTTGGTCGTTGCAATATGGATCGTTACTAAGGTTACATAAATATCTCTAGATGTTTTTGTCAGTTTTTGGATTAAGGCCCTTAGGTCTTCTACCCACTACTAAACATGAAATTTGGGTAGCAAAATTTTTAAAATTCTATAATTTGACATTGGATTGACGGTTCTTGATTATTTTTGCAGATTTGGAAACCGTATTTCACGTAGGTTTTCTATAATCTAAGCATTTTATTTGAGGGTTGAAATTTACACATTATAGACAAAAACGGAGCGTACGACGAGCTCTAAGGTTTGGCATTATTTAAATTTTTGTAAAAATAAATTCTCACTTCAAGTTGTTTATATTTAATGTCCATGCCCATATTTATTATCGGCTGTAATTTCTACGCGACGCGTCAATTTTAAAGAAGGCATTGGAAAAACAAATTTGTTGCTATGGAATTAAAAACTGTTAACATTATTTTAGAAATATCCTGACACATTTTAATGTTATAATTTTGTAAATTTTAATTAATAGGTATGAGGCATTTAAGCACTGCAGAAAGGAAAATTGCATTCGACTTCTCAACGAAGTAATGTCAAAAAAACAAATTGCGCACATTTACAATGTTAGCCGAAAGACAATTTATAATTTGTATCGTCGCGTCTTAATTATGGACATGGGGATGGACATACAAAAAAAAAAATAAACCAAAGAACCGAAAGAATTTTAATGAGAGAAACTATGCAGAATAGAACAAAGAACTCTAGAAAACTAAATGACTCTTTAAGCAGGCAACACACTGGGGTAAGAGTTTCGGACAGAACAGTGAGAAGAACATTAAATAAAAACATCTTGAGGTAAGAATTTTTTTCAAAAACAACATAGTGCCAAATATTTTAAATTATAGAGTCCGTCTTAGAGCAAAATGTGCGGTTATTACAACACCATACAGCGAATAAGCGGGCATGGGCAAATCGGCATGCGAATTAGAGTAATGCAGAGTGGAGCCATTCTTTATTTACCGACGAAACAAGATTTAATTTGATTCACTCCGATGGCCGAATGTTAGTGTGGAGAGGACCAAATTAGTGGTATTTGGAGGAAAATATGGCCCCTCAAGAGGCATTTGGTGGCAGAGGTGTTACAGTGTGTGGAGGTATCATAGGAAATGGTAAAACCGAGCTATTCATTACCAACCAAACCATTAGCGCCACTGTTTATCAGGAGGAAATTTTGGAACCTATTGTTGTTCCTTTTGCTCGAAATTACGGCCGAGAATTTTAATTGATGGATGACAACGCTCGACCTCACAGAGCGCGAAGAATCACAGAGTTTTGCTTGCACAGAACATCAATAGGATGGACTGGCCTGCAAAGTCTCCGGATCTTAATGTCATCGAACACGTTTGGTCTTATTTAAAACTTAAAGTAAGATCGCGTGATGTACCCGCTGAAACTGTAGACACGCTTAGTGAGGCCATTCGTGAAGAATGGGAGATAATTCCACAAGATTTTATAAATAATCTTGTGGATACTCTACCAAATCGATGTCGGGAAGTAATATGTCGAGCAGGAGGACCAACAAAATATTAGTTTCTCTTTTTTTTAATTATAGTACCTACTTAATTTCGGTTAAATTATTACAAAAGAGTAGGTATTTAAAGATAGGACACTTGGCATTTTCCCATTGATATTTGCCGGTGGCTTTTAACACGCCGTTGCCAACAATAACCCAATTTCATTGTAAACTCTGAAAATGCAAGTTTGAAATTCCCATCTTTAACGGAGTGGGTTGAAAACGAAAATTAATGGACAGATAATTTATGTTTTTCAGGCTACTTTTTTTTATTTATTAAAAATTACCAATTCCAATTACCACTAGGTATCCCTATCCATACATACCTAATCTTTGTTATTACAGTACACCGTGTTTTTTAGGGATTGCAGGAACCTTTAAATTAGGTTTATAATGAGAAATTTTGTAAGAATTGACTTTTGGCCGTTGTTAAGCAATCTTGTATATTGTAGAATATAATGTAATAAACTTGTTCTTGTCGCTACGTTTTTATCTATTATCGACCCGGTATAATGTGTAAATTTCAACCCTCAAATAAAATGTTTAGACCATAGAAAATCTACGTGAAATAAGAATTCCAAAACCATCAATCCAATGTAAAGTTATAGCATTTTAAAAATTTTGCTACTCAAATTTTATGAGTAGCCTTAAACCAAAAACTTACAAATAAGTCTGGAGATATTGATGTTACCTTAGTAACGAACCATATTGCCACGACCAAAAAAATTTTTTGTGGCAATATCACTTATTCAAACTTTTTGATTTTATTGATCACCCCGTATATAATAAACCTATGATCCTACGATAAATATACGTCATGCAGCTCAATCAGAAAAAAAAACAGTAAGTTACATTTAACATACATTATAGGTAGGTTGCACTAAACACTAATTATGGGTGTAATAGGGTGGCTGCAAATAGCATGAATTACATCAAATTACATTTATAGGTAGATTTCACTGTGCAGCACTCGCCTTAAGTCCGTGTGCAAATTTTCATACTAGCGGAAAATTAGCTTTATATTGTGCTTATTGCATAATATAACTACCTACTATTTTAATATTTTATTAATATTGTATTTTAATTCTCTCGGGCGTAAAAACACCTACTGCATACAGAGGGCGACTCTTGATACTTCGGATTAGACGTTTTTCAAAAAATGTCTAAGCTTAAAATCTGAAAATATTAAATATATCTATGTACATAGGTTTGATAAGATGTTTTTCACATAGACAAAATTGTCAATTTCAATTTCAAATTTATTATTAGACATAAAACACCATCCATATTATTATATTCATGCGAGTCATTTTCGAATAGTCCGGTCCAGCTCTAATCCCTTAAGAATATTTTATAAAATTAATTAAAAGCCGAAATCCCCATATAGAATGTACTGGACCAGTCGATTAATAATAACGAAGCATCTTGAGACAATTCTGGTGAAGGCACCGATGCAGCATGTTCTGGTGGTGGTAGTGATTATTAGTGGAAGGACGTCTATAATTTTCAAGAAGTCTGCAGCTCCACATTTGTATATAAATAGAATAAATTTTCCTGCTAGAATTCAATTTAAGTTAAGATATCGTTCTGTTCAAATAAATATTGTCAATATAAATTAGTGTATTAGTAAGATATAAATTAGTGTCTTAGTGAAAATAAATTAAATAAATGTTTAAATAAATAAAGGTTACGTTATACTCTTACTATTACACATCAAAAGATAACCGTCTTGCTGATTCACTAGCCAAGAAGGCAGCCATTCAAATAAATTTTGAACCTGGTCCCTATATTGGACTAACAACATCGGTAGTGACAAACATTCCTTTGTAAAATTCAAGGACAGATGGGATGAAACCAGAATCTGCAGAGTTGCCAGGGAGTTTTTTAAGTTATCCTGACAGTACTACAGCAAACAAATACATAACTAAGACTAGACAGAATCTGCGCCTGATCACAGGCATTTTGACTGGTCATTGCCAAATACAGAAGCATCTCCATTTCATGGGGCTATCAGAATCAGCACTCTGCAGGGGATGCGAACAAGAAGACGAGTCCATCTAGCATATTATCTACGATTCCTGGCCGATATAAGAGAAGCACCTCTTGGTGACGCGATGTCAACTAAATTAAATCTGTAGGCTGGTTCACGAGCTAGGAGGTGCCTATCTACTTAAGAGGATGCACAATGGGCCTAGTGAGGCCTAAGTGCCGTACGGTAAACCACCCTCCACACGTTTCAGATACAGATACTATTGAACTGATATTATAATTTTTTAAATTCGAACATGTCTACCACCAAAACCGTTAAAAGCTGAACGTTAAGACTTTCATATTTTTAAATACTCTGTGTTTAAATTTAATGTTAAAAGGGTTCCAAAAAAAATACAATTTTGTAACATCTTTTGGATTATAAACAAAAACATAATTTTGGTCTATAGTCAACCCCTTTGATAGCAAACTTTCAAACCTCTTTATTCGTCTTGTGCATTATTTAGATATTATAAAAGGTCAAAGAAACATATAATAATAACGGGTCGAGCCACTTGCACGGTTGATGCTAAGCGACGTAGTTAGTGAAAATTTGGCATGTGCGCATGTCGTCATCTATGACGCCTTTGTATCATTTTTAAAGAGACGAACTTTGTCTGTCATTCTACTGACATTACTTACCAAAGAAAAAATGCAGACACTTTTTTGTGCTACACTCGTAGGTTTAGTAATAGACCTTCAGATAGTGACAGGTTTAGGTGCCCCATTTTTTTTATGCAAGCCTCGAAGAGGGTTGAAAAGTACATCGATTTTAAGTGAATGAAAATAAATTTACGAGTAGCTCCTGGGGATAAGACATGAAAAATTCGATTTTCTCCAACAAAAACAAAAAGGGTATTTGTTACCCATATTTCCACGCAAGCCGTTTTCACTATATGATTCATTAATAGGCTTCGGATTAATAAGTAGGCTTCGGATTAATTAATAGGCTTCGGAAAACCAAAGGCTTTAAGTGGCTAAAGGGTTGAAATAAGGTCGTAATCTTCTAAAGAAAAATCGAGATTTTACTAGATATTTTCCACACAAGCCTATCGAATGAATGAAAATGTACATCGTCACTAGTCCGAAAAATATATGTTCTTGAATGACCTGAATGTATAAGTGCATTTTGGGGTAGGAAAATTTTTCTGATATAGAAAATCGAATTCTCCATGTGTTATCCCCAAGAGCCACTCGTAAATTTTCTTTTATTCTACTTAACATCGATGTACTTTTCAACCTTCTTTGAGGCTTGTATGCAAAAATAGGTCACTATCTGACGGTCTATAACACACTTTGTCTTCATACGTATAAAGACTAAAATGTAACTAAACATTTTTTATTTAAATATCTGCTAGTGCCTATCTTCACGAACAACCACTGTCCTGGAGGAAGGACTCCGTTATATATTGCCTTTATATCGCTCCCGGTAGCTTCTTCTCGCTGAATTTCAAGTGGGATTTACACTTCGAATAGGATGAAAAGATGTTCAGAAGACGTGCATCGAGTAAACTTTAAGTCGGAGGTGAGAGGTTAGAATGGAGAGCGCCAATAAAGCTGCTATGGCCGCTTAAATTTGACATAATGTCGAGAGTTCAGGAGTCTAGCGACGGAGATTTAACGGATTTGAGGTGAGATATTAAAGATAGAAGCAACTCCGCTCTGTCTTATTTTATTTATTTAAATACGGTATTTTACGGCTAAATCCAGTTACCCAACAAAGCAGAATACAGAAGTCACGGCATTAAATAGATTTTTAAATAGATATTCGATTTGAAAAATTAGGATCCGTGACAAAACAGCGCTGCGACTTTGCACCGAGGCAAATACATGAGAGACAAGTTAGCGCCTGATATAAATAAAGTAAGACCAATTAACTCAATTATGATTTTTTTTTTATTTTCCTAATTTATATCATTAACATTTCAACGACTTTCCAGATGCCTAGATACATATGTTCTTCAAAAATACACTGCTCAACAATTGAAATGGATATTTTAAAATTTTGTTTTTTTGTCAATAATTTAAAATAAAATAAAAAAATCATGTAACATAGAAAACATTTTATTGATTATATGTATAACTGAAAAGAAATGCCATTTAATTGAAAATTACAGGAAAATTAAAAAAATTGAAAAGTAACAACAAAAAATTCTTGCATTACGCACTTTACAAAATCCCTATAAACAATTAATATCTTGTTGGACCTCCCCTGGCTCGTCTTAGTGCTGTCACTTTATTTGGCATACTCTCTATTAAATTATTGATAAATTGCTGAGGTATGGTTTCCCAAATTGCCTGCAACTCATTACCCAACTGTTCTAAGGTTTGGGGAGGCTGTTGACTTCGGTTTAATCGCCTAGATATTTCAGCCCAAACATGCTCGCTACAATTCATATCTGGTGAACAGGGTGGCCAATCTATTCTTGTAATTCCATGATGTTCTATGCAATCGTTTACAATTCTCGTACGATGAGGACGAGCATTATCGTCAATAAAAACAAATCGTTCACCTATTGCACCAAAAAATGGTACAATTATCGGCTCTATAACCCTGTCCCGATATCGTATGGCAGTGATTGTCTCATTAGTTAAGACCATTAAATCAGTGCGACCATTATAACATATGCCTCCCCAGACGCAAACTGATCCACCACCAAAAAGAGTTGTTGGGGCTATTACATTTTCATTGTATCGCTGTCCTCTTTCTCGCTATATTAATATTCAACCATCACACGTATACAAACGAAATCTGGACTCGTCGGTAAAGAGGCAGTGCCTCCAATTTTGAAAAGTCCAAAACTGTGTTCTTCCGCCCACCGATATCGGTATGCACGCTGCTCCGCCGTCAGTCTTGGGTGTGTTGCGCGACGCCTAGCTCTTAAGTTACATGCCATGCAACCTTCTTCTGATAGTTTGAGTGTTTGACTAGAAATTACTTGTCCAGTAGCTTCTCTAAAGAAGGTGTTTTGAAGCCGTAAATGTTCGGTCAGGACTATAAAGCGGTCTTGAGCACGAGTTGTAGCTCGTTCTCGTCCTCCTCCATGTGAGTACGCTGCAGAACCAGTTACTTGATACTGATTCCAAACACTCTGAGACACATTCAGCCGCGTGGCGACTTCTTCTTGGGACAAACCTTCCTCTATCCAACGCACTAATTGCTGCAGTTGCACTGCCTCTAATCGTCGTAGCGGCATATTCTTTACTCGAATACACAAAATTATTGATAAAAGTAACAGAACAAAGTAAGAACAAGCTCTTCTGCACAACTGATACTTCACGATTTTTAAACAATTTTCGTGAAAGAGATACGAGCATTGACAACGAACAATAAATAATCGCTGTGAATATGGTTTTTTGATAACACAAATTTTTTTTTTAAATGTTTACATACAAATTTCAGTATTTTAGTAATTACCCAGTTCAATTGTTGAGCAGGTATCTGAAAATTAGCTCTGAAGTTCTTCGTTGTATTCTCCATCATCTCGTTAAAAAAATGATTAGGTACATAGATACATTTAATATTAAAGTCCAGTTTTCGGACACCTTAGAGAAGAAAAGAATTTTTGTAATCCTGGTTACCGTCCACTATGATAATAAAAAGCAGAAGGACGAAAACATGGTTACTTTAAATTAGTGGTAATATTAATGGTAACTTTACATTAGTCCTACTGATTGTAATTTAGATTTCTACTTACTATTTTTATTCTCAGGAGTTTCACTAGGAAAACTATTTCATAGCGCCAGAATAAACTACTTCTATTCTGAGTACGAGACGTTTATATTTTAAGCTTGTACATAGCTTAGAAATTAAAATAGATAATGCAAAGTTGATATATTGGCGGGAAAAATGTATCCGATACCTGGACGCAGTTTTCATGTTATTTGAGGTTTACTATTAATGTGTCCGAAAATGGGTGGTGTCCGGTTAACAGACGAAGTCACCCTACTTGTAGAAAGATAAAATTAAATAAAATCAGCAAAAATAACCCTTTGATAACCTTGGAATAAAGTAGAAGTTTGTGTTTGCTAGTGATGCTGCGAGAAAAGACGAGACGATAGAGTGGCCTCTCTCGTCTCGTCTCGTTTCTCTCGTGATAAAACAATATCAAATTTAAATTTGAAAAAGACGAAATATGAATAAACGGTAAAATTTGTAAGACAAAAACAAAGAATTTTTCAAGTAATTTGCGCATTAGTACCCAAATTTGGCAATAAGAAACACTTATGTCTCTCTGTCTGTCCGTCTGTCACAGTCGTTTTACAATTGAAATTTGAAGTATTTGAAGTAATAATGGCCTAGATTAGGCGTTAACTAAAAACGAAAATACTTTGTCTTATGAATCAGTTGAGCAGGGGGGCGGAAGAGGTTAAATTTCTAGTTAGAATTTTTCTAATGCAATCCTGCGATGTAAAATGAAAGCATTTTGTAGTACGTTTTCAAAATGCAAGAACATAGAGACATAAAACAAAAACGATGTAAAATTAGAGAAACATTATGATATTTTTGTTATAATGAGATGCACTTTACTTGAGACGTAAAATAGAGAGCGTTACTATCTTTAAATTTTCTAATATAAAGTAAAGTCATGTAATACCTCATTTGAAATATATTTTGATTATATTTACGTCCAAGCAAACAGTTTTAATTTTTTTTTGTTTGTACAAAAATTACATTCTTGATAATCCTCGTGTGCCGCAATAATACTAGAAATGTTAGATAATGTTAGAAAATAATTTTTTAATAAGCTTTTTTTGCCGAGAAGTTATTAACAATTTAATACGTCAAGTGGTTTTTAAATCACCTTTGAAATTCTTAATTTATTTATTTTAGTAAATACAAGAAGCGTTTCCTTAGTAAAAAACAATAATTGTTACTACGAAAGTTATCAAGAATGTAACTTATTAGTAATGGTCCAGAACACGGTCTGCATACGAACAAAGCTACAAAAAAATTGCTATTTGTACTATGTTAAATCTATCTAACAGTAAAATAATTACTTAAATTTATAAAAGATACTGACATTTACTCTGTACTAGCCAAAATGTTAATTATCCATTGTATACTATTGTAAAAAACAGCATTTATAAGGTATTATACCTCCGGTAATGATTCTTTGAGGATGAAGCGGTAAATAAAAAAAAGAATATAACCTGCTTTATGAATTTATTTAATGTAATTTCTGTAAAAACATAAAAACCTAAATCTGTTTACATGAACATAAAAATATAGAAAATATCTGTCAAATGAGGTATCACATGACCCTACTTTCCATTAGAAAATTTGAAGCTAGTACCTCCCTCTATCTTACGTGTCTCAACTAAAGCGCATCTCGTTGTAACAAAAATATAATATATCTTGAGTTTTACCTCGTTTTACCTCGTTTTTGTTTTGTCATTATCTTTTTTTCATTTAGAAGTTAAAGTAGAGGAGGGTACGATTTCTGTCCTCACTGTATATAATACATTCGTTTTTACTACCTTTTCTTTGACAGTTTTTCGAAAAAAACGCTTATACATTTTCAACTTATCTTTAAAAGTAACCTCACAAAAGCAGAATGGATTAAATATAAGAAATGATTGTATAAATTTTAAATAAATGAAATGAGAAATATTTTTTCTTACAAATCACTATTTATAAAATCCTAATAACACAAGTATCATTTTTTACCATTTAATATATATAGAATAGGTGTATTATAATTAACTTATTGACTATCTTGTGTTATAGTTAATTTTTTGACTATCTCGAAATCTAATATGTTAAAATTTTAAGTTACGATAAGCAATTGAAAATTTCAACTAAGCAAAGAGAAAATTGTTCGATAGCGCCCGAGAGAGCTCGAGAGAAACGAGAAATTCTCGTCGAGGGATGACACTCTCTCGTCTCGTCTCAAATCTGTTTTCGAGAGAAAATGTCACTCTCGTCTCGTTCGAGACGAGACAAGACGAGACGAGAGACGAGAATCTCTCGTCTCGCGGCATTACTAGTCAGAGCCGCCGAGAGCCAGGCCGGGCCCCGTGACAAAAAAAAGCTCTTCAAACAAAAACTTTTCCTCTTCTACTTCAATTGAATTTTCTATAAAAAAAAGGTCCTCAAACAAATAACTTTTCCTCCTCTCGTCTTGTGCCGAACTTCTGATAGAAAACAACAAAAATCCGGTTGCCGGGCCCCCACTTGAGTCAGGGGCCCAATTGGTCCCGGCTGCCCCCCCCTCTAGTCTGCCCTGTGCACTAGTGTTTGCTATTGGTATTTTTTTCTGAATGTAAATGTCGCATCAGATATTATGAAAAATTTATTCAGTCCGTATGAGTCGAGCATGGACACCCAAAATTCAAACACTTGATTACCACTGCACATCTCAGCATTTGAAAGTGTTTTATTTCAAAACGCTTACCGTACGACCAGAGCTGAGCAGAACTCTAGTAAATTGTACTTAAAGTTGTACTCAAATTGGTACTTTTATCCTGATGGGAATCACACTCAAAAAATTTCGGGAACTTTATATTTTAGAGTACTCAGTAGGTACTTTTTATTCCTACAGTTGACTAATAACGAGTACGAGTACCGACTCGCGTATATATATTATAATGATTCCACCTTGGAAAAATTTCTAAAAAATAAATAAAAATATTCCTAATCGATAAATGTTGAATTAAAAAAAAAATCTAAATCTTCCGCTTCGCTTCTTTCTTCTTGCTCCCTGTTTTTCTGATCTAACTCCTGACTTTCTGTACCGACTGATCTCCTGCCTGGTCACTTCTTGTTGTTTTCCTCAACTTTCTCCTTTTACTCCTTCTTCTGACGAACTCTCCCTCTTGCTAAGTTCTCGTTCCTTTTCTATTCACATTTATCTTTAATATAAATAAAACTTTTTTCATCGTTTTTATTCTTTTTTATTTTTTTTTATTCTTTTTTATTCTTTTTTATTCTTTTTTATTCTTTTTTATTCTTTTTTATTCTTTTTTATTCTTTTTTATTCTTTTTTATTCTTTTTTATTCTTTTTTATTCTTTTTTATTCTTTTTTATTTTTTTTTTATTCTTTTTTATTCTTTTTTATTCTTTTTTATTATTTTCTATTCTATTCTTATTTTTTCTATTTTATTTATTTTTATTCTTTTCTTTATTTTATCTCTACGATATAAAATCTTCAACTTTAATATCTTTCTATTTTATCTTCAAAATAATATTTTCTTACTTTTTTTTTAGTTTCCCAACTGACAATTTTAAGCCCCTCTGTCAATCTTCCCAAAGTATATCGGACAATTCCATTAATTTTTCCTACTACCACCGACGTCACATCCCTAAGGTAATTCCGAATAACGTATCAACACCAACTATACAGGATGGAATAGATAAGAATATGTCAAATGACGGAATCATGGCAACATATATTTTAAAATATATGACTATTCTTTTGAGTATTCTCTATCTGTATATCTGCTCCTCTAATACCTTTATTACTTTAACATTAAAATGAAAAGTTGGGCATACACGTTAATGGTAAGTGAAGAGCTAACTAATTTATCGAAGATAAGTGATAATCTCGTTTTTGTTTGTTACTTAACTGACTTACTATTACCCATTGTCTATTACTTATTATTATAATTCCTTTTTTTTTTTCTAAACTTTTGAGTCAGTAACTAGAATTATTTAAAATAGATACGTATTCATACTCGATACTTTATTTTTTCTCGAGTACTCTCTAAAATTTGCAAAAGTAAGTACTCGTCATGTTCTAAACCCCTCCTTGCCTTATTTGGGCTTTCTATGGCCTCCATTGTTTAGCAAGAATATTCGATGGAATAGGTCAAATTCCGAAATCTTCTATGATCTGCCCATGGTAGACGCTCTGAATCGTTGACAAATAAAATTTGGTGGACTATTCCACCCTTTGATGAATAACAATGAAACGATAGTTTTGGCGAAGGAATGGTCAAGAATGTTCGCGTACGCCATAATTTACAATTACACATTCGGGATGGCCACATTTGTATATAAATGACTATTTTACCATTTTAGTTCAGTGTATAACTAGAGATCGATTTGATAAGATAAATATTGTTAATATAAATTATTATATAGATAGCTCCACTGTAGAATTAAAAAACGCTACTTCAATTTATTTTACAGGATTTTCAACTTATAGGATAATTTTCTTACTCAAATTTCCGTTAGTACTTTAAGCACTAGCGTATTACCAATAAACATTTTAGAGTCCGAAGGAAAATAAAATAAGCAATTTTGTAGAAAACGGTTAAAACTTTAAGGAAGAAAATTATACACACTTCCTATACCCAACCTGATGAATTTTATCTAAAAGCGAAACTCCCAAAGGGAAATAAAGATCAACATTCCGGGTGTAGGTATAGTGAATCAGTCCGTTTCAATGGAAAAATATCTGGCAATTTCGGGAAAGCTGGAGATAAGGACCGTTCGGGCCGGAACGCGTAAATCGGTTCCAGCAGGAAAACGAGTGGAATTGGAAATGGAAACGATTACGGGGCAAAAGAAAAGAGTAAATTGACCACTTCGGAAAGGGCTATTATCACATTTACAGTTGTATATAAATTGCGCTGGAACTGGAGAGTAACATTAACTGATAACGCTTAAAAGATTTTTATTCGAGAAGGCGATCAAAATAAATTACGATGCAATCATTTCCATAAATAAGCTCATCAGAGGGGACAATGAATAGATCATTACTAAATTGACAATTTAATTGTAGTTTAGTGGTCACCATTAATTACAAAATTCGCCGCGGAAACAACACTTCACAATCTATAGAGGCATTGGGCATAATGGGCAACCCTGCGGGAGTCATGCGCCAATAGGATAAGATTTGACGATGCTTATTATTAGGCCCTCCAATCAGAGCCGCCGAGAGCCAGGTGGGGCTCCGGGACAATTTCCCGATGACAATTTTATAAAAAAATTAGGCCCTTTCAATATCACATTTCCAAAAAAAAGGTCTTCCAGCAAAAATTTAAATCCTTTTTAGTGAAATCTCTAAAAAAAAAGGTCTTCATCTTATATTTTACATAAACCAACGCTCCTCCCTTCTGTGGCGAACTTCTAAAAAAAAAATAAAACTTTCTCACCTAAAACTGCCGGGTTTTCCCTTGTGCTCGGGCCCCGGGAATTTGTCTCGGCTACCCCCTCCTCTAGTCGGGCCTGCCACCAATTTTGTGAAGGTAATATCCTAATGTGTAATATTTTCCGTGCGATAGTAAATTCAGGAAAATTCGAGATGCTAAGATCACCAGTATATAAGGAGAAACAGCCGAGGTTGCCGCCAGTCTGCCTTAATATCAATTAGAAAGTACAAGTGTTTTGGAGCTCTGAAAAAATGTATTACTAAAATCTGTCGGGACCTTCAAGAAAGTTGTACCTTCTAGGAAAAGTAGACCCAAGAATATGTGTTTGTTATTAATAAGGACATCCTAATTTGTCTAATATGTAATGAAGACCTTTTAAAAGAGTAGGTACGATTTAAAAATATATTCTAACAATAAATTTATAAAAAAAATTACGCCCTTTCAAAGTAACATTTCTAAAAAAAAATGAGGTCCTCAAGCAGAAACTTAGATGCTTTTTAGTGAAATTTCTAAAAAAAGGTCCTCATCTTGCATTTTACATAAACCAACGCTCCTCCCTTTTGTGGCGAACTCTAAAAAAATAAAACGTCCTCACCTAAAGCCCGCTGGTTCCCCTCATGCCGCTACCGGGCCCCACTTGTACTCGGGCCCCACTTGTGCCCGGGCCCTACTTGTGCCCGGGCCCCGGGAATTTGTCCCGGCTACCCTCCCCTCTCGTCAGCCCTGCCAACATTTACAAATATACGAAAGTTTAACAGAAGTGACAGAATCGAGAAGTTAAGGAAGAACTTAGTCCGTCAATAAAATATTTTTATAAAACGTGAATAAGCTGAAGATACCGTACGAGTATGTTATGTTGCTAGTAAGAAAGTGACGGAATATTGGAAGCCGTTCTTAGAAATCCCAAATGCAAAGTGAAAAATTGAAAATATATACCAATGTTTAAGGCTCGATTACAAAGAATAGACTCGTCTTACGAAAATTTACTAAGAGAGCTTTTTTGTGGGGAATTTAATTTCCTACAAGGATAAGAGATGGAATTTTTTTTTTTAAATTGACCAAGTCCGAAATTTATGCAAAAACGCGACAACTGTTGAAAAATCAATAACTGCAATGATGCACCTCTTAATATTATTATTAAGGGCTGAAACTTTCAGGAAAAATTTTTTTTTGTCGTCCTGAACAATATTTTCATAGTTCCGCTAAGAAAAAAATTGTTTTATTTTTTTGGCCCAGTCTAATATCCAAATTTAATTAATTTTGTATGTAAAATAATGTAATATTTTTTCAAAAATAGATCAAGGATTATCCATACTAATTTGTAAAACATCTTAAGTAGGTATAACAATAACAACATCACTTTCACCAAATATTGAACATTGAACTTTTTGTAAAAGAATGGCAATCCCAAGTTTCTTATTAATTAGAATTTTGTCTGTACCTTCTACTTTTTAAATAAATATTATTACTGTTATTATTTTGTTCTGATTCATGGTTAACACTAAATTCGGCCCTCTACAAAAAAAGTTTGTCCATGCCTGGTCTACAGGGACGTGCCAAGTCTATTTATATTTGTCGCATTTTCTCTTTATACCGGCATTGAAAATCTGTTAAATAATTTACGAAGCATCAGTCTTGCATTTTTCAACTTGCGCCGTTCGATTTCTTTAACAAAAGACAGCCAAGCAAGGCATGCTATAAACACAAAGGACCGATGCCTCAAGAAGGGTAAGAACTTTGAGCCCGTAAAGTCAGCGGGTCGAGTGAGAAGTGACAGTATTTGACTTTTAGATGGGCCTCTTGCGGGGCCATAATCCCGCCAGCTTTTCTAAATATAATATGACTTAGGGTAGGGCGCCCGCATCCAGATCCGGTTCCTGATCTTTGAAGGGTAGAGGAAGGAAACTATACTGATTTGTTTCTTTTGTGTTTTAAATCGAAAACATTTTAAAGGAATATCTACTACCTATTACCTATGTAAATTGGTAAGTTTACAGTAGTCGGATTTTGCGAAAGTTGCTAAAGTTCTCTGCTCATGCGAATAGTTATTTCCCTATATGTATAGCAAGTGCGGAGTGCAATATTGAGTTCGGGCAAACAGTCGAACGAGGGAAAGACACTTTCCGCATGTGTTAGGAGCAACATTTTTTCTGCGATCATGAAAAAAATGAAAAGTAAATAACAAGAACATAGTTATTGTAATCAAATACCTAACATGAATAGACAATAATTCTACATACAATGAAAACATTCTTATGACGCAAAAGTAACTTGTCTAAAATTGCAAATAAATGCTGTTATATTACTTGTCTGAAAAAATCTAATAAAAGCTATTTACTTTCCCGCACTAGTGCGTATTACATCTTTCTAAACTAAAATGCGTTAATAAAGGTGGCATTTTCCGCATGCTCGTAAAAATAAGTATTTTTACGAACTATTAATTTTCATAATTAACTAGGAGAATCCTGACGTCAAAATTGAAACTAGGCATCATATATTAGATTTAATTGGTCAATATTTTTTTAACGATCTTTTAAATGGACAGGATTATGTAGATTTTTGCAAAACTCCACGAATTTTGTTCGTATAGGCTAGCTTACTTTCATTGAGAACCCTCTATATTTTGTAGTCTGTTGTTTTTTTTATATTGTTATAATTAAAAATATAATTTCAGTGATTTCGCCGCAAATCTCCCTTAATTTTTTATGATCTTTCTTTTTGGACTATTCCATTGTCTTTTGATCCACAAGCTGCTGCATTAATTTTTTTTTAACATCGAATAGAGTTCGACCATGATTTTCGATGATTTTTGATGATTTTCGATGATTTTCGATGATTTTCGATAATTTTCGATAATTTTCGATGATTTTCGATGATTTTCGATGATTTTCGATGATTTTCGGTGATTTATGATGATTTCCGATTATTTTCGGTTATTTTCGATGATTTTCGATGATTTTCGATGATTTTCGATGATTTTCGGTAATTTTCGATGATTTCCGATTATTTTCGGTTATTTTGGATGATTTTCGATGATTTTCGATAATTTTTTATGATTTTCGATGATTTTCGATGCTTTTCGATGATTTTCGAAAAATAATTTAGTGATTTCGATGCGTGTAAAAACGAAACCGTATAACGGCAGTTGTTCATTCCTCGGTTTACCCTTAACCCTTTAGGTGTACTTAAAAATGGCTAAATATATCGGTAAAAATTATCTTAAAATATCTGAAAATTTTAAAAATTGATGTGACACTTTAACGCTTTATAAAAAAAATTAGCTGAGGGCGAAAATTCTTCTTTCATTGTCCAATAAACCTAAATCAAATTTTTTCCTCATAAAGAAATCAATTTTGTCACATATTTATTTCCCGTTTTTAATTAAATTTATCACTTGTTAATTTTTTAAATTTATTTTTTTATTATTTCTGGCCATGTTTAGATTAATATAAGAATATTATTTATAAATTGTAAACAGTTTTAGAATATCTAGACAATAGGTAAACTAAAATTCATCAGTTTCCATATTACTTATACTATATCATATTGTATAACAATTGCTTAGGATTTCTCCTAAATGGCTAAATAATCCGCACTCTCACTTTTATTATGTAAACAGGAGCACTGTCAAATTGTCTGATTTTTTTTAAGTTACAGTACCTACTTGATGTTCTTATTAAACGTCTCCATAAGCCTCCATATTAGTCTCCTATTTTATAGCTTAGATTTCGATATATAAAATTCTTTAAAAAAATTCCCTTCTAAATATTTTAGAGAGTTACTTAATAATTCAAATTAATAATTTTATTACTTAGAGGGCGATTCATGCTTCAACAGATCTGCTTTGACCAAAGTATTTTTACTAAACAAAGACAGCATAAACTAATAAAAACAAAAACTTCTTATTGGTAAAATTGGATCTTGGGTAGTATTCGAAATATTAGACAGTCTGTAAAATATCAATTTTTAGTAAACAAATATTCCCAAATATAAGAGAAATTACACAGTGTGTTGGATTTTGTACCGTTCTATTTGACGCAGGCTAAATAATTCATACTTATAGGGTGATCTCGCTGAGCTTGTATGAGACAACAAATTCAACAAATTCAACAAATCACAAACAGCTCTCATATCCAAATAATAAAAACTATACAGCTTGTAGGTACCTATTTATTAAAAAAATCTTAAGTTTCGAGAGACTTTTACGTATGTGGGACAAAAGTCATACATTATTCCATTACAAAAAATCTGATGTGTGCAACACATGACTTTCCTATCTAGTTATTACAAGCTTTTTCCGGTTATTTTGTACAACCTATTGCAGCATCTCCATAAATGTTTAGAGGATAAAATAAATATATACATTTTCCACATACATCTACCTCGAAACATTTTTTTATAGATATTCATTGAAAATGAAAATACTGAAAAATTTAAATTTAGCACTTTTCCTACAATTTTTCCATTACGGTCCATTTTAGAAAAATCATGTATGAACAAAAATTATAGAGATCGATATCGCAAACAACCTTTATTTCAACAATTTTCATAAAAATCAGAATTTTGCACATTTTGTCAAATTTCTCGAATACGGACCATTGCAGGAAATTTTGACATAAAGCAAAAATTATAGATAATAATATTAGAAATAACTTTTATTTAAACAATTTTTTTCTCCAAACATAAATAACAGATATATTCCATAAAATATAAAAACGGCCCCCTATAAAGTACCCCCCAGATGTTCCGACTTTGTCCAAAATCTAATTATTTCACGTCAGGCCGACATAAAACTTAAGTTTAAAATTTAATGTTTTTTTTTCTTTATCCGTTTTTGAGTTTTCTTCAAATTTCAAAATTTACACATTTTCTCAAATATCTCGAATACGGTTTAGTTTAGAGAAATTATGTATATGATAAAAATTATAGAGAATTATATTACAAACAACTTTTGTTTGAATAATTTTTATAACAAAATATTTTTTTACATTTTGTAAAATTTCTCGAATACGGACCATTTTAGGAAAATTTTGTATAGAATAAAAAATTTAGATAATAATATAAGAAGTAACTTTTATTTAAAGAATTTTCTTCCCCAAACGTAAATAACAGATATATTCCATAAAATATAAAAATTACCACCTATAAAGTACTCCCCAGATGTTCCGACACTGCCCAAAATCTAATCAGCACATTGGACGCTGGAACAAAGCTTAAGTTTGAAATTTAGTGTTTTTCTGTGTATCGGTTCATGAGTTATGCGACACACAGACACACACACACACACACACACACACACACACACACACACACACACACACACACACACACACACACACACACACACACACACACACACACACACACACACACAGACATCATCGCGAAAATTGTCAAAACGGATTCAGGGGACCTCAAAACGTAAAAATCCATCGAAAACTCGAGGTCGAAAAAAATCATGATTCCTATACTTTCCTTATATCTGTATACAGATAGGAAAGTAAAAAAGGTTTATGATCCAGAATTAATAAATAGTCCTTTATCTGAATGCAAAAAGTGGTACGTCGTGTTTTTTGCTTGCTATTTGTAGTTGGGTATAGGAGAGGGGATGAATAACATGAACTATGTCTCGATGGTGGGAGCAGTCATATGATCTATGAAATTCTAAGCAAAGTTGCTTGTCGATGGATTGTTTGCTTTTTTACTGACAATGTATCTAATATAGGTATGTTTCTAGCAATGCTTCCCTTGTTTCCATGGACGGCACGCCCCTGACTAGATGCAGAATGGACCGTACCTATGCAAGAGAAACGTATAAAGTTAAATATACAATCTTGTTATTAAACTTAACACTGGACTATACTTAAACCTTTTTTTGTAATGGAATAATTTATGACCGTGTATAAAGTTTTGCACATCATCTGTAAAATTCTTTCAAGAACCTGTAACGAAATAATAAAAAAAGAAGGAAATTGAATTTTTTGTGAAAAATAAATTAACATCAAAAATTAAAGAAACGAAAAAAAGGGGAAGAAAAGAAAATATATAGAAATTTTACAAGGAAAAATTTAACAAAGAAATATTTTAATTTCAACTGACAAAAAAAGAAAATGCAAAAAGAAAATTGAACTACAAGCTCACAACTAGCTCAGAGGGAGTGTGTTCTCACTGCTTCGGATTCACAGAGGAATTTTGCTACTAGTAACTAGTACGAAAAGGGCGGCAACAAGAAATAAGGACGCCAGGTATTTTAGAGACAGAAAATACCAACTGTACCTTCTGTGAACCTGAAAAATTGAATAATGTGCACAACAATTGTGGTTCAATAGGTAAATAATAAAAAAAATATTAAATAAATAGTATTTTATTCCTTTTATCCTAAGATACAAGCTCTCTCTCTATGGTGATATGTAAGTTAAAGAAATATTACGGAACTTGCCTTCTCAACCTCCACGACGTCGGCTGGGCGGTCTCTCTGGAAGCAAGCAGGGCCTGGTGTTAGGCCGGTGTTCTAAGATCCGTAGTGGTGCTGTTCTGCAGTTGGTGATGTTGTTCTCTTCTTCCTGCAGGAAGAAAGGGATCCTTTCCGTCTTTAAATTCTTTCTTAAAAAAAAAACTTGAGTGGATCTGTCTTCGAAATCTTTTTCAGAGTGCTCTAAATCTTTTCTTTCCAGAGTGTTAATGTGGACCTAGGTGGATCTAGGTGGACCTAGGTGGGCCTTGTTCTCGTTAGGCTCAGTTAATTCGATGGCACTCAAAACAGAAAAAAAAAAAGATATCTGGTAACTGGAACCAATTTTGATAGAGAATTTAGGTATCCCCTACTAGTTCGGTCAAATCGATCGTGTACCTGTCCGAATTCTTTATTTAGAATATTTAGATTCAAAATTAATTTTTGAATATTGTGTTACGAGGGGACGGTAAAATTTACCGTAAAAACCTCTATTTAAAACGCAAGATTTGTTATTAAATAGGTGGTAAGTTAAAGGTAACCAGTTTCTAATTTTTTGTGGTTGTTCGAGATTTGTTGATTTTGTCATCTTACAAGCTCAACTAAAATCACCCTATAAGTATGACTTTTTTAGCCTACCTTTAAATAATACAAGATATTTGATATTTTCTAATAAATAATAATTATAAACAAAGGTTTTCAAAACACATTTCTCAATATTTTTAAAATAACGGTAAAAATAGGTGAAATTTATATTTTAAGGTACAAAGATGTTAATATTTATAAACTCTTTATTGAATTTTAGCTCATTCATCGAGTTCTAATAGGAATAAAATGTTCTGATAAATCAACAATAAAAAGTTTTCTGTATGATGCACACTTTTTGCGACACACTGTATAATTTGGTTCAAAGGTGTATTTATTAGTATTCCAGGTATTCCAAAATACCCAAGAGTATTTAAGGAGAGATTCTTCCACATAATTACAATTAAGTTTATCCCACAATATCCAGTATCGTCTATTAAGAAAGTCCCGTGGGTCTTCCAGCGGAGAAGGGATAAGGGACGATTGTTTGGGATGTTTGGCGCCGCGACGCTGTTCATTGTTTAACACTCCAAGCGCGAAAACGCTCTCCGTCGGTCACCCCTTCTTATTTGTCCCAAAAATTACCAAAAAAATCGCTTCAATTAAAACCAAAAATTCTCGTGAATATTAATTAGTCTAAATTTGGTGTCCTAAAAAATTGTTTTGTGTAAACGAGTTTTTTTTATGATAATAAAAGACCGAAAAATGTTTATTGAAATAGCTTGTGTAAAAATAACAATATATATTCGTCGTTAAAGTAGTAAAAAATAGTATTTAAACATGTTAAGTGCTTAAAAGGGCAGCCATGTGGAGGCTGCCCCCCGGTTGTACTCCGGAGGATTTTTTGGTAGCCAGGAGACTAGCTGTCCGGTCACAGACTGTGCATCATAAGTTACATTCAGCGAATATGATCTATAACGGTAAAGTATATAAAAGTTAATTAGCATTTAAATAAATAAAACAAAATTATATTTATAATAAAAATGCACCCGCTTGTTAAATCTTTCGATACCTTATAATCGCATTATTTTATTAGACCGTATGTAATTTGAAGTTCATGTTATTCATCAGAGAGATAACATTCTCAAGCTCCATCAAAGTTAATCTGACCCATAAATTTTAATGAACGCAACAAGCTGTTAAATATAGAAAAATTTAGATAGAAAAGATACCATTGTACCATACTTCTCGCCAAGGGCGCCTCTGGGGTTAAAATATTTACAATACTCATGCCTTTATTTAAGAAAATTATGCTAAACAGAGAATGCCTAATGACAATGACCCCCTCTGAAAATTCGGAATGCATTATAATAAAACTATATATTATTTGGACGAGAGAAAAATTATTGAGTCTGAGCGCCCTTCCTCAGACGTAGAAAAGGCGAAAATATAAGAGATTATTAATTATTATACAGGGTGAGCCACCGGCAACACCTTGCGGTCTGTAGAGCCAAAACTACATGGTTCTTTTAAATCTGTTTCCACTACAAGATGTATATCGGAAAAGGCAACAATTTAAAAATAATTTCAAATACACAGGGTTCTGCAAGAAAGTGATACATATCAAAGTAAGGTTTTCTTGAATGGGACACCCTGTATTTTATTTTATATTTGAATTGCCCTCGCTTTTTCCAGTATAACAATAGCAAAATAGTATGAGAAGGTTTTTGATATTTAGTCAACATTTATGCCGATGCACTACTTTTTCCAGATAGAAAAATATCTGTACAGGGTGAATCAAAACTCAAATACATCATTTTATTAGTTGTTTTTTAATTGATTACCCTGTATTTTATAAATAGTGATATAAAATACAGGGGTGGTCAATTTAAAAAAAAAAAAATACATAATGGATGTATTTAAGTTTTGACTCTGTAAAGATTTGTTTCTAATTAAAAAAAGTAGGACATCGGAATAAAATTTGATTATTTCGAAAACTTTTTACCGCAAAAAAATTGATTTTCAATTGTTTCTTTTGAAAATATATATATACAGGTCATTGAACTCAATACGATTTTCATATAAAATTCCGTGTATAATCTCATACTATTTGGTATTGTTATAATGGAAAGACACAAGTGGATAAAGGTGTGTCATATCACTAACAGATTATTTCGAGAAAAACAAGTTTAAAGTTTTACAACTGCATTTATGATATATGGCTCATGACACTTTCCTATCTGATAAATAGCCGTTATTTATCAAAATTGGAAATTAGAACTATCGCAAAAAAATATAGTCTATTTTAAGTATATTAGGTCATAAAAATCATTTTTTGAAAAAAGTGACATGACTCCTTTATCCACTTGTGTCTTCAATGAAAAAAGCGAGGACAATTCAAATATATAAAAAAATACAGGGTGTCCCATTCAAAAAACCTAACTTTGATACATATGAAGCTCTTTCTTGGAGAACCCTGTATAACTGAAATTATTTTTACATTGTTGTCTTTTCTGATATACATCTTGCTGTGAAAACAGATTTTATAAAAATCAAACAGTTTTGGCTCCACAGACCGGTGTACCACCCTGTATACCTATTTATTAATAAATGATTAAAATAAAAAAAATCAAACTCCAGACATAATTATCGCAATAATTGAATACAAAACTCGGCATAAAACAAGGCACAAAACAAATATATATATTTAAAAAAAACATGGGCAAGCATAGGCCTGGAACCATAGGGCAATTCTGTGCAATTTATCGGATCTCCGGAGGGGCTCTCTGATAATTATTTTATTATTTTATTGCATTCAAATTCATAATAATTTTAAAAATTCATGTTTTTAAATATCTAAAAATTATAAGATAAATTACAAAACGTTCTCAATGGAGATTGTTAGATTTTTCGATTTTTACTGTATTGTTTCCTTTAAAAATTAATGGAGAAAAGTGGTATATAGTGGGACATGGTATATCTATAGTGGGACGAATTATTTATCTGTTACAGTGTACCTTTTATACTAACCAAATTAAACTTCAAATATTTTTTTGGTAAAAACCAAATGGTTGAGGTTCGCCCTTTGGAGTTCGTGCAGAGATATTGAGACCAAACTTGGTATATGGCTGCATTATCCCATTAGTATGAAAATAACATAAAAAAATTCGCCCCTCATTCCCTAGTTGATGTGAAGGAGTGTCACCCGTAAAAAATTGTTACATTTTTTTCAATAAAACAGTTAGAATCTACGAGTTTTTTTCTACATACAAACCCAAATTTTCACATTTTTTTGATAAAATTGTTCCAAAAATATTTGACGTGAATTGGCATAGTTCGGATGTGGGGGAATGCTGGCATTTAAAAATAGTTACAGAGGACATAAACTCATTTTGGGCACATTTAAAGTAGACCTGAATTACAACGTTTAACGTTTCTGTATAAAAATCTTACCCACACCATCCCCTAGAGGGAGATGGATGCGCTGGCATCCCAAAAAAATTTTTTTGTGAAATTGCTGAAATTTACGATTTTTTCTACATACATAACCAAAATTTCAAATTTTTTTCTCTGAACTATGACGATTCACGTCAGTCTAAAGATAAAAAAGTAAAACAAATTGAAAATTTTGGATATATTTGGAAAAAATAGTTCAATTTAAAATGTTCGAATTTTTTGAGGATGCCACTCCCTCCATCTTTCCCTAGGGAATTTTATACAGAAACGTTGTAAAACAGCTCTATTATAAATGTGCCAAGAATGAGATTTTAATCTTCTCTGTAACTATTTTTAAATGCCGAACTATGACGATTTAGGTTCAAACAAATTTTTAGAAAAATATAATTTTTTTATGCGATTTTCATACTTATGGGATAATACAGCTATGTACCAAGTTTGGTGTCTATATCTCGACCCGAACTGTCCTAGCAGAGCCGAAACCCAAATATAAAGAAAAAATGTTCCACGCTCTTCTAATTTTTATTCAGACTTAAAAGTGTTTAATTTTTTATGGTTTTAGGTCTATTTTATTTTTAGATTTTATTAAACTTGCCAATATGTTTCACCCAGGCGGCCCTGAAAAATATCTTGCACCGAGGTCCCCTGTGTTAAGCTAAGCTACTGCCTGAAACATAAAGTATGCAATGGCAAAATCAAAATTTTTTCTAAAAAAATTCTTCAAAGTTTCAAAATCAAATTTAACACTATAGAGAAAATCTGCATTTGTATTAAGTATAGCAAAGCAATCGCCCACTGATGCCCTTAAAATGGCACTTTATTCTTTTTAGGACAAAAAATAAAATAGAACAAATCTTCGGGGATGTCTGATATGCCTCTTTACTTCTTTTTATTTCTACATTTAACGTGTAAAAAAATCATTCTCGAAAAAACCAGATTAACTTAAAATAGGATAAATATAACATAATACATTCAGTCAAAAAGTCAACATTGGCTGAAAATGTATGATTTCCATGGTCTTATTTTACTATAATTAAAATACAGATAAGCAATTCGTTTAAAGTCGTATTAAAAATAAAGTGTTTTCAAAACCCATACACCCAGTCCGCACTAATAAAAAGGTGAACACCTCCTCTGAATTTCAGCTCTTAATTTATATTTGATTAGTTGTAGGAATTTTAATTTAATTTTATGTCTGCACTATGAGCCACTCTACTCTGTATACATTTTCGGCCAATATCGACATTTAGTGAGACTCTTTTTTACTGAATGTATACGCCAAATCACTGTCCATTAAAACGTTCAATTTATCTTATTTAAAGCTTTTCTGATTTTTTCGAGAATAAGGTACCAAATCTGATTTTTGTTTTGCTATTTCTTCGTAACTGTCAAATTTATTTTGCATGGATTTAACAAATTCAAATTAAACTATATAGTGTATATATATATACGAGTACCTATATATACAGCTACAATAAATAAATAGGTAATTGTTATAAAATCGTTGTTAACATCCTGAAAATAGGTACTTACTATTGGTACTATTTGTTGAACCGTTTTAAAATATCTCGCCAAAAGTTAACCAGAATTTTTTTTCTAACGAATTAATTTTTATCACTATTTCTTTAGCTTCATTTCGAACTAGAAGATTTTCAAATTAATCATTTTCAATATACTTTTCATGTATTTCTAGTTTTCATGTGTAGAGGAAGTTAGCCAAATATGGAATACCGTTTTGTTTTTTGTACACATTAAATTTAGAATGTCTTCTTAACACCCCTTGATTTTTGCGTAGGTTCTTTGCACCTCTGAAAACAGTAATTTATTATTCACATTAAATATATTATGCAGGAGTCACAGAAAAATATTCCATAGAAAATTGTATTTTTGTACCTACGGAATGTCCCTAATATGGAATATATGTTTCAAGGATAAAACGGGACCCTTGTACAAAACATTTTATTACTTTATGCTACATAAAAAAACAAATTAGTTAACATAAAAGGATTGCATCGGATATATCAGGAGCACGTATTTACAAAATGTGTGCAAAAATATATTGTTTTCTATTCCTAAACAGTGGACATGATACCAATCTAAACATTCTAGTAATCTATCCACTGTTTACCTCTGACATCTTTGCATTGCAATAGAAACAGGTGGCAATTCTTTACTTGTGTCTTCCAAATTGTAAACACCACACCATTCCATTTTAGGTACATCGTCATTTTATTATTTGTTAATAGATTCACACATTGCACCCAACACTAGTTAAATTTGTTAAACATGAATAAAGAGTTTGTCATGCTAAAACACTAGTTTTGTTTAAAAAGTTGGTAGTTGATACTCCCCTTGTTCACAAATATTATTAATAGATACATAAACCTACCTGCAAAATATTCGATTTTACGAAAAAAATAGAAAAACTTATGTGTCGACATATATGTTACATTTAACAATCACTGATCTATTGGGGGGGAAATGTGATATCCTGAACTATACATTTGGATCCTATTTGCGCGGCGTTGCCAAAGCGAGTTACAATAATCTAATATTAGGTATTCCATATTTGGCTATTGAGTGTCATCATGACCCCAATGCAGTGTCGGATTTATATTTTTTATGAGTGTAGGCCACTTTATTTCCATCGCCCCATGTACCTTTCTAAAATAATAATTTTCCATTTGTAGTAAGCAAGGTACTAAAGTTAAATAAACGAATGAATTAGTCATTAAGAAAGTACGGGACTTTTTAATAGCAAAATCATCATCATAGTTTATGGTGTTCATTATCTTTGCTTCTATATAGAGAACAGCTAAAGAATTCAATTTTTCTTCAGACAATAAAGACCTTTGATAATTTTTCACGCGTTTTGAACAGGAACAATTTATAGCCGGAGTGGAAAGTGCGATGCGGAGAGCTATATTCAAGTTAGGGTAAACATTACACACAGATTGATTTCTCAAAAACGTTGAGAGACTGAGTAGTGAGTTTGATACAAGCTTCACTGCACACTCTGCAGTTTTATTAGAGGAAATGTGACTGTGAAAATGCACATATTCTTGAACCAAATCTACGTAATATAGATAAAATAGGTACAATAACAGTAGGTACCTAGGATTGATAATTTTCGATAGGAATGAGTTTCTATAGGGATTTAACGTATTAGTAAAAAGAAACCATGAGAAAACCAGTGAACTTGTATGACTTTTATCCTCTGAAATCGAGTGAGCGTCCTCTGAAATCTGCCGCCCCTAGGACGCTGCCGCCCCTAGGACGCTGCCGCCCCTAGGCCGCGGCCTACACGGCCTATTGACAAATCCAGGACTGCCCCAAGGGCAGCTCCAAGATGAATTTTGGGGGAGCATTGCCTTTAGATGTTCCCTTTTTAGTATATTTTTTAAATTAAAGGCTCATAAATCGTAAGAATATCCCTCCCCCCTGGAGCCGCCCTTGTATGATCCTTCCCAATGTTTCCCAAAGAAAAAAAAAATTGTAGGTAATTATCAAATTAAAAAAGGAACAAGTTTGTTAATGACTGCTACCTCCATTTTTTTACCAACCAAATTTAATGAATGAGCAGCACATCAAGAGACATATTACCTATGTTTCGAATTAATTTTTTTAATTATTTATTTCACCGCCGCACGCTGCTTAATACATAGGTAGGTAGTTGGCTTTCTTGATGCTCGAGAATGAGATTTTTTTTAATTTAATTTAAAACTTAGCGTTTCGAATGTTAGGATTGCGCCCTTTTTTCTTTGCATATCCCTAGGCACGAGTCTAACCATCCTTTCAAGAAATCCTTTTTTTAGAAATGCGATATTGAAAGAATTTTTTTTATAAAATTGTCGCGGGATCCCACCTGGAAAATTATCCCGGGGCCCCACCTGGCTCTCGGCGCCCTGTCCGCGCCACTGGGTACCTAAGTACTGATAAGGAACACACAAATTTGAACATTTTTTTAATCCGGATCTGTCTAGGCGAGGTAATCGCAATTAGTGTACGCACGAGTCTTGTTTGATATAATTTTTTCTTGACCAATAATTATTGACTAAATCTATTTATACAATATCTACCTGTGATATAAATAGGTACCTACAGATAGGTAGATCTAGCAGGAAATAAAAATAAGGCTCATACAGTTTTCAACGTTTCAATTCAAAAATCTCGTTTCGTTGTTTTCTCACTTCCAACCAAAAACAAAAATAATTTAAAAGATTTTATGTTTTTTTGCAGATCCTTATCAACTCCTGAACGCCGCGACCAGCCGATTGGTGGCCCAGGGCTCCGGCCAGATCCAACTGTGGCAGTTCCTGCTCGAGCTACTCAACGATTCGTCGAATTCGGCCTGCATCACGTGGGAAGGCACCAATGGCGAGTTCAAACTCACCGACCCCGACGAGGTGGCGAGGCGTTGGGGGGAGCGGAAGTCGAAGCCGAATATGAACTATGACAAACTTAGCAGAGCTCTTAGGTAGGAATGATACGAGGAGAAAAATTTTATGAAGGTGCGGCGTATAAATGTTTTATAAAGGAATTTATGATGGGAACTTATACGAGTGGTTTGTAGATGGAATAAAATGATGGTGGCTGCTGATTTTGATTTAAAAATGCCGTTACTGACACAGATCCCAGTGGCGTAGCCAGTTTTGTTTTATTCCTAGTTGGAAGATTATTAAGAACCTACGAATGCCAGATCCAGATTGGGATCAAAAATACTTAGTTATTTAAGGCCTTTGTTGGGATTTCTGAAAAAAAAATATCGAATGCGTCCCGTTACAATAAGAACACCGCTACCTACGTCATAACCATTATTTTGGATTTCTTATACCTATCACCTTTAACCTATAACTATCAATAAATAAAAAATAATTGAGTTGTTCGGTTAAAAAAATAATAATTTCTAAATTCATATTATACACGCCACTAAACCCCGAGTAGGCGGCAATCAGGGCCGCCGAGAGCTATGGTGGGGCCCCGAGGCATTTTTATAAAAAATCAAGCCCTTTCTATGTGAGATTTCTAAAAAAAGGTTCTCACAAAATCAGATCCTTTCTTAGAGAAATCTAAAAAAAACTCACCTTGTATTTTTCGTAAACCAGGTCCTCCCTTTTGTGGCGAACTTCTAAAAAAATTAAACGTCCTCAACTAAAGCTGTCGGGCCACGGGAATTTGTCCCCCCTGCCCCCCTCTCGGCAATCGCCATCGAATTACTCTGCTGAGTGATGACGTCGCTGTGTTCCTATTGTAATCGGATCTTATAGGTACCTAACTATTAACGAGAAAAGAAATCGACAAGCTACGTTATTTTTTCCAAAATAGGTACCTAACTATCTGGTGCTTTATAATAGTACCACATTACTTTAAATAGGTAGTTGTATGGTATGTCATCTCCTCTTTCTACTAACTCTATAGGTCGAAAATAAGTCGATTTAAGCTAACTTGCTTATATAAAAAATTTAATGAAAAGTTGATATTTCAGAAGTAAATTTGTACTTGTATACTCTAAACCGAATTAACATACTTTTATGAAAATGTACATGGGATGTAAGTATACAATAACCAATAAAATGGAGTTAGTGGCATTTATAAATGTTTAACACCCCTACTTTTTTTTAGACAATGAAATTCAGTTAAAAAGAGGACGCCATTGAAATCCTGCATCTGCTATGAACTTTTTTGTCACTTGGTATTTGTCAAAGTCTTAATTACTGAGCTATACGCCCCTGAAGGAAGATCATAGTGAAAAATATTCACAATGAAATTTTTTTATTGATCTTACCACTGAATATTTGTTCACTATTTTATACCTTCATTTACAATTATTCCCTTGTAATATAAATCATCTATAAAATTGTAAAATAGTAAGAATAATCGTGAACAAATAAGTTGATTACTAGAAAAATTTCATTGTATTTCTCAATATCGCCTTCCTTCATCAGGCGCCTATAACTCAGTAATTAACTGGTCCGCCGAGAGCCAGGTCGGGCCCGAGGACAACTCTCCAGATCGGGCCCCGTGACAATTTTATAAAAAAATTCTCCTCCTCTTTACTTAAATTTCTCTAAACAAAAAAAAAAGTATTCAAGCAGAAACTTCTCCTCCTCTACTTGAATTTTCTAAAAGAAGGTCTTCAAACAAAAACTTCTCCTCCTCTACTTGAATCTCTCTAAAAAAAAGGTCTTCAAGCAAAAACGTCCCCCCTCTTGTGCCGAAAGGAAGAAAAAATTCACGCCACGGTTGCCGGGCTCCCATTTGAGCCCGGGCCCCAGGAATTAGTCCCGGGTGTCAAAGGGGTGCGGAACCCTTTTAAAAACCTATAGAATTAAAACAAATTTCAAAGCCACTAACTTCATTTATTGGGCATTGTGTACCTACTTACAATACTGTACGTTTTTATTAAAAATATGTAAGGCCGTTTTAGAGTAAGAGCAACAAATCACTTCCAAAATTGTTTATTATCCTTTTTTTGTGTAAGCAAGCTTAAATTGATTTATTTTCGACCCCAGAAACTGTGGTTAAATTCACCCTGTATAAAAAGGTGAAAGCTCTCGAAGCTTCCACCAAATGTCTCCAATATATCATAACATAGCACCTTCGCTAAAAGTCCATATCATTCCTCGAATATTCTACTGTGTTCCAGATCGTTGATCGCTGGCCATAGGCCCACCATTTTCCAGCGTCGTAACATTAAGTTGCTTTTGGGAGGTTGACTTATTTTTTGTAATCGAACAAGTAGGGCCGTAAAAGGCCCAAACAAGGCAGACAGGGACTTAAGGGATTAGGACATTACTGGACTGGTAGAAAATGGTTCGCATTACAATATGTACCTACGTATCTTTTTTTACGATTTTGGTCTCAATGCGAGGTGATTACAAACATGTATACATTGACAGGAATAGAAAAGCCGCGAGAAGCGCCAACGTAGATACGATGCAGAGATAACGATTCATGCAACGTTTCCAAATTTATATTACACTACGGTCCGAACAGGATAGGAAAACTTACGATTCGCACTAACAAAATTTAAGAAAAATAGCAAAAAGGAAAATGCAATAAAAAAAATTTAAAATATAATTTTTTTTTAATTTTTATTTCCTTCGAATCCTAATTTTATTTATTAAGAGTTAAAAATTATAATAATTGTTCTAAAGGGGTATTTTTTTAATTTTGTTTTTCAGACCACTCCATTATTTCCAGTTCAAAAAATAAAAAAGTGAAATTATATGTTAGTCGTATCTTTATGAATACCTTATCTATTTTATTTCATTAAATTGTTTTTAATGAAAATAAATTGAGAAAATTATTTTTTTCAATTTTGACATATAAAGTGACATCTTTTGTAATTGTAACAAGTGTCAAAACGATCTACTTTGTACAACCAGTGATATAGGGTGTTAGGGGTGTTAGTTAATGATGTGCGAATATTTAAGGGTGTGAATCTACATGAAAAATTAATGATAGTTTGCTTTATTAACTATGGTCTAAAAATGTCCCGTAACAAAAAACAGGGTGCTAAAGTTTTGGGAAAAAATAGAAATTAAATAACATATTTAATATTCAGTGACAGTTAATAATGGTGCATATTTTTCAATACAATTTTTTTTAACTTTGCGTGCATGCGGGCACTACCCTTAATATTTTTGAAGAAAAAAAATGGTACGCCAATTGATTTAAACTCAAAGGATCTACGATATGTTTTCCTACATTGCTTCGTTTTTGAGTAAAAAAAATTAAAACTGTTGTATTGTCCGAAAAAATTAATGCAATTATCAAAGAATGAAAGAAAAAAATTACATTTGGACCATATATAAAGCAAACTATCACTAATTTTTCATATAGATTTATACCCTTAAATATTCACATATCATTAAGGAACACCCTGTATAAAGTTGAACATTATTAAACTGGTTACGAAAAAGTCATTATGTCACTAGTTGAAAAAACAAACAAATACAAATAAACCTATTTTAAAATCAATTTGAAAGTTTATATCGAAGGAATAAAGGTTGAGCTTTATAAAAATAGAGTTTGTTAATGAACTTACAGCCTATTAATAATTCTGTTTCGGTTCCTATTTTCCATCCTAAATCTGCACAAATAATCGAAAACGCTGATCCACTCTCACTCAATACACGACAAAGTAACTTACTCTGCAATAAGTAGTAGTTGAGTTGAGAAAATTTATTTATGATTTTCTAATATGCTTATGTAAGATATAAGTTATGCAACTGACAATACAAACGTAATATTGATTGCATAGTTATAATAATTATAATGCTCTAAGTGATCGAAAACATACAAAATTGATGATTTAATTTTAAATATTTGAAATAAAAATTCAAATAAATCAAAATTATATAAAATGGCAATACTCCCACTCGTTACATAAAATAAGGCATTTGGTAACTGGTTGCATAAATTGCTATTAAATAATTGCTGCTAGCTATAACTTGAGAGTTTGTGTTTTGTATTAAAATCACTTTTTTAAATAAAAATTAAAATGGAGAACGAGCCTAAGAGAACTGATTTATCAGCTGATCGTTATTCCCTCAATCGGGTTTATTGAAGGCCTTCAAATGCCCAGTATATCATTTTTATAATAGATTTATGTAAGCCCATTAAAGGGAAGTTGACATTAATATTGTGGGAAACTGTTGGATATATGAAGACCTTTCACGACTTAGTGCTTGTAAAATGACGACGGCCAACTGCCGTTTGTTGTGAGAAAATGACGACTTGCATGCCAAACCCCTAATGATGCCACTGCTTGAAGTGATGTACATACGTTTAAAGGCTGTAAACTTGCCATAACAAACTTTTTTTCGGGAGTTTATTCATTTCATTAGGTACAGGGTTATTCATTATAAATTACCCACCCCTTAGCATCGTTATTATTGCCTATGGAAAAAAAGTTTTAAATAAAAGTTGTGTGGTTATGACTAAATTTCGTTCAAATGCTATTAAAAATGCAGTAGCGTGCAGATTTTAGGGGATACGCAGGAATAATTTTTTTTTATTAATGGAATACCCTGTATATTATTTATTTTTTAGAATAATCCTTTCTTTCTGATTTTAAAAATATATATATTACCCCCACTGTATGCCGTTTTTTAGGTAATAAACGTCAAGTATCTTAGTTAAATTTACCCAACCCTTATCATCGTTATTATTGCCTATAGATAAAAAAGTTTTGAATAAAAGTTGTGTGGTTATAGCTAAATATTGTTAAAATGCTATAAAAGATACAGTACCGTGCAGATTTCAAGGAATACGAAAGAAAACATTTTTAATGATATACCCTGTATATTATTTAATTTTTGGAATGATCCTTTTTTTCTGATTTTAAAATAGTATATTATGCAACGATCATTTAATAACCATTACATGAGAGTTGCATACGCTATTTTTTCTACACCCGATAAATAATCAAGACCTATAAATATTCTATTTATATTGGTATTGAACACAATAACAGTAATTACTCGTATTTCTATAAAAAATTCTACAAAATTGTAATTAATGGTATTACCTTGGGTACTGGTATTACCACAGATTTTTGGGGCAAAATATTTTGTACTGCATTTTCTCCTTTCTCCTATATGTGTGGAGGAGTGTTCTATATCGCTGATATCAGACATTTTAATATTATAATTATCGAAGTTTAGCTATCTACGAAAATTTAATACGTTTTGACAACTAAAACAATTACATAGGAATTTAGGACAAACGTCAAACATCATGCTTGATTGAAAAATTGTAGGTTTCTATTGATTAAAAATCTGTATCATAATGAAAAATCTGTATC
This sequence comes from Psylliodes chrysocephalus, assembly GCA_927349885.1. NCBI lineage: Eukaryota > Metazoa > Arthropoda > Insecta > Coleoptera > Chrysomelidae > Psylliodes > Psylliodes chrysocephalus. Next base: position 20,205,406 of record OV651820.1, read on the forward strand.
ATAATGGGTATCATTATGAAACGGATTATGGGCATATAAGTGCATTATTATAATACGGGTGTAGAAAAATATATATATGTTACCCCTACCGTATGCTGTTTTTGAAGTATTAAACGTCAAATATCTTAGTTAAACTGTATATATGGAAAAGCTAACATTATTAAAGTAAGCTATGAAAATGACAACTATTATGATTGACAAGTGAGAATTATTTAATTAAATAAAATGGTTTACGGCGAGGAAGAAAAAGTCCAAATATTTACTTGTTATATAAAAAATAACAAAAATAAACGAGCCGCACGAAGAGATTATAGAATGTTGTATCCAAATCGTCCAATACCATCAGAAAATACGTTCAAAAATATTTACCAGAAGGTGAATAATACTTCTAGTTTTAGTAGAAAAATCCGTGTAGTTCAAGCAGGAAGAACAGTTAGATATACTGCTTCATTTCGAAGGTAAACCCATCCATATTTATTCGCGTATACTTTTTTGAAACATTGTTTTTTTTTTAGAAAATTCTAAATGTAGTATAAATAATGCCGTCGATCAATTAGGCAAAACTTATTTCAAAATTCAACGTACATACCATATAAAATTTTATCCGTACAAATTTTAACAGAGGATCATAAAAGAAAAAGTTTTTACTTTTGTCGCCAGATGATTCAAAAGTTGGATGAAGATCCCGATTATTTTAATAAAATATTATGGACTGATGAATCATCCTTTTCTACGGCAGGAGTTTTTAATAGGAAAAATCGAAGGTCGTGGGAAAACAAGCACAACATAAAAAGATTGGTAAAACAAATAAAAAAATCAGGAAAAAAAAACTGTTAGCGTTTGGTGTGTAATTTTTAGAAACAAAATAGTTGGGCCTATATATTACGATTATAATTTAACTGGAGTTACCTATCTGGAAATACTTATTCCAGAAGGAGAAGATATTCTTTTACAGAATTTTCCGGAAGACGAACTAGATCATATGATTTGGATGCAAGATGGAGCAACTCCGCATAGTGTCGCACCCGTTAGGAGATAATTTTTATAATGTATTCCCAGTATGGATAGGGAATAATGGAACTATCAAATGGCCACCTAACAGTCTGGATTTGACCCCTATGGATTCATTTGTTTGGAGATATATAAAAGACATTGTCAATAGCAATAATGATAATAATAGTATTGAAGCCATTAAAGATAGGATTCTACTTGAAATAAACAATCTGAATATGAATAATGAAGCCATTGCCAGGGCAATTATAAATATAAGAAGACGTTATCAATTATGCATTAATAATAATGGTGGACACATCGAACATCTTTTATAAGTTATTTATATTTCCTAAATAAATCTTTGTTCTTTATTTTGTATATTTTTCCTTACTCTAAACAATTTTATTAAATTAAAGAATTGTCACTTGTCAATCATAGTTGTCATTTTCATAGCTTATTTTAATAATGCTTTTTCATATATTGGTTTAACTAAGATATTTGACGTTTAATACCTCAAAAACGGCATACGGTAGGGGTAACATAAATGTTTTTAAAATCAGAAAGAAAGGATCATTCCAAAAATTAAATAATATATAGGGTATACCATTTAAAAAAAAAATATTTCGTATTCTTTGAAATCTGCAGGGTACTGTATCTTTTATAGCATTTTAACAAAATTTAGTCATAACCACACAACTTTTATTCAAAATTTTTATCTATAGGCAATAATAAGGATAATAAGGGGTGGGTAAGTTTAACTAAGATACTTGACGTTTATTACCTAAAAAACGGCATACAGTGGGGGTATTATACATATTTTTAAAATCAGAAAGAAAGGACCATTTCAAAAAATAAATAATATACAGGGTATCCCATTAATAAATTATTAAAAATTATTACTGCGTATCCCCTAAAATATGTACGCTACTGCATTTTTAATAGCATTTTAACGAAATTTAGTCATAACCACACAACTTTTATTTAAAACTTTTTTTTCTATAGGCAATAATAACGATGCTAAGGGGTGGGTAATTTATAATAACCCTGTACCTATTTGTTTGCTAGACTTTAGAAATATTTCTAGTAATAACCATTTAGGTACTTTTTCCTTTTATCATTTCATATACTTAATAATTTTTTTTATCTCTAGGTACTACTACGACAAAAATATAATGTCGAAAGTCCACGGCAAGAGGTACGCCTACAAATTCGATTTCCAAGGACTAATGGCCGCTTGTCAAGCCCAAGCTCAAGGACAAGGCGACGTATTGCCAGCATACCACAAGTACCAACCTCACCAAAGCGAACTAGGAGCTGCCTTGTACCCGACGAGCCATACAGCCAATCACAGACTACCTAGTATACTACCAGCAACGACTCAACATTCTCAAACGGGTCTTTTTCCGCCGCCTACTTATTGGCCCTATTCTCCTGCTAGTTTCGATCCTAGGGGAAACCCATTTAGTTAAATATTTTTTTAAAAGTACCTACCTACTCGATTATTGCAGCTCAAGAGCGGATGACCGAAATACTATGTCATTTCAGTATATAGGTAGTCATAAAAATGAGAAGGAATGGGTGTTTCAAAATTTGTTGACGAGCCAAAAACCCCTACCTTTATCCTTTTTTGTCGTCTAGAAAATTCGAAGTTGAAACAGCCGCATATCCACGATACTTTCTGTACACTAAACCTATTATAAAATATCCGCTAATTCCGGTAATGGGTATTGTGAATAAAAATGAAAGTGCTTATTTTCCAATGAACAAAATTTTTAGATAGAATTTTGAAATATGGATTATTTGATAAAGCTTCTGAAAACATTTAAAAAAGGATAAACATATAGGTATTGTTTATTGAAAAATAAGCACTTTCTTTTATGTTCAGCTAAAAATAATTAAGCATTACTTAAATTCAACTAAGGGAAAATGTCTCTGGTCAACAAATTTGTGTTCACTCAAAATTTGTGTTCACACTATACTCATTGTTATACACGTTTCCTCGTTTCTTATTCATATATCCGTACTTAAAATTTAAAAGGGTTATATCTATCTAATTTTTCAGTTTATGAAAAAAGTTACATAGGTACTAGAAAAATTTGTTTTTTGGAATTCTATAGATAACCTATTAAAAAAAACCTAATTTATGAAACACCCTGTATGGCTGTTATATCAAATTTAGAGATTATTTAAAGCCTTATCAACCTAGCTACCCGGCGACGTCGATTTATTCTTTAATTTTAGTGAATTTTCTGAAGAACGTCACATTTACCACAGTACTCTGTATGTTTTTTGATATTTAGCATACAGTCCACATGTTCGAGAATACAGTGAGAGGATTAAGTCTTACCTCCTTGTCAACTTGTTCATTGCGTTACTATTGATTTTTGCGGGCCGAGTGAAACTATTTAGGCGGTAATTTACTTAAGCGGCAATGGTTTAAGTTTACTACCAATGACTTTAGCCCCGTCGTCAGATAGTTAAAATAAAGCATATTAGACCGTCAGATAGTGACAGGTTTAGGTGCCCATTTTCGCATACAAGCCTCGAAGAGGATTGAAAAGTACATCGATTTTAGGTAGAATGAAAAGAAATTTACAAAAATGAAAGGTTATTTGTCGCCCATATTTCCACGCAAGCCGTTTTCACTATATGATTAATTAATAGAACTAGGCTTCGGAAAACCAAAAGCTTTAATGTTGCAAGTGGTTTATGGGTTGAAATAAAGGCGTAATCTTCTAAGGAAAAATCGAGATTTTACCCGATTTTTTCACACAAGCCCATCGAATGTATGAAAACGTACATCGTCACTAGTCAGAAAAACATATTTTCTTGAATGACCCGAATGTATAAAAGCATTTTGGGGTCGGAAGATTTTTCTGATAAAAATCGATTTTTCCATGTGTTATCCCCAAGAGCGACTCGAAACTTTTCTTTTGTTCTACTCAACATCGATGTACTTTTCAACCCTCTTCGAGGCTTGTATGCGAAAATGGTGCGCCTAAATCGGTCACTATCTGACGGACTATATACTGATGGGACGAGTCGATACTAAGTCGCCTAAAACGGCCCATTCACGATGAGACTTGCCTTGCCGCATGCGGCGTTACACAGGTCTCACAAAAATTTTTGTTAAGCCTCACACATTGAGACGGTCACACGCCACGCTTGAGAGTTCAGTCGATTGTAGTCTATTGTCAGTTGTCAGGGTTTATTATGGCGTCTTTCTACAGGCTTTCCAATGAGCTATGTATCAGTTTGCCTGGTAATGAATTGTTCCCAAAATAATTTTTTGCTATCCATCTGAAACGTAATTTCTAATTGTTTATCAATTTTAAATAACAAACTATTTATTTAATTTAATAGTTGAACACAAAAGCAATGTACTTTTACTATTTACATATATATTTTCCATAAATTGACACTGCCGTTTCTCAATATGTGGCGATACCTATCAACTGACGGTGATTCCTGTGAGGCTTGCCTCGCCACTTCTCTTAGTATACCGCCGACGTCGGCAGTGTTGCCGATTTGCGTATAATTATACGATTTTCGTATATTCTGACTTATCAACGCATCGTTTTCTAACTCTTTGAAATTCCATATAATTTTCGTACATTCTGAGAAAAACTATGGATCTTTTTGGATATCCATTTATATTAGAAATAAGTTTAGACACTTCTGAATTTATTTGGAAAAGTTAGTTGTTTCAGTGTGTCTTCTGCTCTACTATTATTAAACAGTGGCTCACTGGTAGCTGGCTGCTTATTTTAGAGAAGGCCACACTCCATGTCATTGACCAATGAAAACAGGCCCGAAGCCGGGGATTCACCGAACCGATATTGTTCGTATTGTTGAAATGCACTTTGCTTTGGAACTCTTGGCTTTTGGCAGTCTGTCTGAACGAATCTGCATTGCTACATTTATTCAGTCGGCAGTGCCCCATCTCACAAACCTAAAGCAGAACCTGACAGCAACACAAATTTGATATCTTCAAATGCAAAGATGTGGCTACAAAGCTAAATCTACAAAGGCGTATATTTTGTACACCCAGCCGCCGTATAATTTCAAGTTGGCGTATTGGCAACACTGGACGATGGTCTCAGTGATACCGTCTCAGAAATGCATGCGAGAACTGACACAAAGCCATTCACGAAGAAATTAGTATCTAAGAATTGTGTAGCGCCGCATGCGACGCGGCAATTTTTATCGTGAATGGGCCGTTTAAGTGCTAAAACAGACAGGAAAACTTTTGTCTACTCAACCTATCCTTTATATAACTTTTGTAAGCGTATGCTTACTCGTTTGTCGAGAGTCTATGGGAGGTGGGTTACAGTAAGGCTACTATATTACAGCAAAATTGGCAAAAGGGTAGAAGAGAGAATTATCAGAAGCCATTATATAGATAGCCATGGGTGACCCATAAATTAACAGAAGAAATCAGCGGTTTTATTTATTAGGTTATATGCCCAGTTTAGCCAATTACCAAAAATTAAAGGTGCTATTTGTTTTTAAATTCGGCACCAAAAGAAACAAGGTGATCTAATATTCATAAAACAAGATTTAGTCAGATTTGATCTGAAATGACCATTACATTTCGGTCACCAGCTCTTCCTCCAATGTATCCATACTTTTTCAATAAATACACTTTTTGAATCTATGAAATATTCAGAAAGTGGTCGTCCGAATTTGTCCCGAGATATACAAGGTGTCCCAGAAATAAGTACTATAATTTTGTTGTTTTTTTGGAAGCTAAAAAAAATGTGTTAAAGTTAATTCGATTAATTTTAGGTTAGGTATATTTACACTATGGTGGCTCCAGGGAGGAGGACATGCCCCCTGACATTAAAATTTTTGTAATTTATTATTCTTTTATTAAAAAAAAAACATGCTAAAGAGGAAATGGTCCCCTCCGAAAATACGACCTAGAGCCGCCCTTGGTACCTATACAATAATATGTTAATTTATAATAAATTTCGCGTTTACTGCTGTTACTGTTGAATATTTTTGTTAAAGAAACTTCGTTCATTATTATTGATTATTATAGTGACGTATCTCCGTAATATAAATGGTATACCATTTAGCCCTACCATGCCATCTTGCCTGCGTCTCCCCTAAATTTACGTAGTTACTGGACTAAGAAGAACCCTCCGTTGTTTCGTGGGTCCTATGCGTTCCTCTCGGAATCTCCATCAGCGAGCCTGCTGACCGGTGAATGAGCCGGTCCATTCATGGCTACGAATTTAAAATACGGGATGATTTGATGCAGAATTAGATTTAATTTTAAAAAATATAGTGATTGGATGCCGAATTAGTTCGAATATTTCGTATTGGTAAAATTTAATATTTAAAAGTGAATGAAAAGCATATTTATTACAGTTGCTCCTGCCATAGACCATCTGAACCAGTTCACTCCACGATCGTTAACAACAGGTGGTTTTTAAAATAAATCTAAAAACCGATTTTATATTCTTTTTAGGTACTGGCCAGAATAATCAATTTCGTACCTGGCTTCAACAGCGTTCAATTTTGTATATCGAATAAATCTGTATACTTTTAATTTTGGATTAAGCTGCATAGGATACGATGTTGTCTCATTTGTTTGGGAGTGTAAAAAAGATATCTACTATATCAATAACTATATATCTTTCGACTGAAAATCCATTAAATTTCAAAAAAATCTTAAATCAGGAATGTTTTGAAAAGCTTATAGCAAAAACAGCACTTGTCAAAAAATCAATATTTTCAGGATAGTTAAAAAACCTAATATCTCAAACACGAAAATCAGTAATAGCGTAAAATATTATTAGATCGGTAAATTAAACTATAGGCTTTATTAGCTACAGTTTAGTTTTATAAAAAAAAACAAAATATTTAGTTAGTACTTTGATTTTTCTCTTTGACAAATTTGATTTTTGACAGAAACTGACCAGAAATTAATACTTTAATAGTATATTAGACACCGAGGTAGGAAGAGTTTCATTCCTGTCGTGAGATTAGTTAGATCACCGAGACGCGAAGCGTCGAGGTTAGCTATGATCTCGAGACAGGAATGAAACTTCCTACCGAGGTTTGTATACTATTTTATTTACAACCATCATATTTCGATCAAAGTTAATAAATCTCTGTTTCGTTCTGAACATACCTAAAATATTACATTTAACGACAAATTACCAAGCGCTCGGTTTTCTCAGAACAATCAAGGAAATATATTGTTACTGTGATTACGGGGTAAACAACTGTCACCAATATAAATAAATGTCAGATAAAGGCGGATATTAAATTCGCGAATAATAAATATCAATAAGTAGTTTGTTATATTTTAGTTCATTGTTGTTTTTTGTTTGCCATTAAATAGGTATTATAAAATTTGTCAAAAAAATGTGTTATTTTTTTTATATAAAAAATATTCATCTAGAATAGATGAAATGAGAGCGGGAAGTAGAGGTGTGTAATATGACACTTCCCAACCTTCAATGACGTTAGTAATGACAACATTACATATATGGTTGTAAATAAACACCTTTATTATGTTAACTTCAAAATAAATTATTTCGAAACCTTAAATATTACTAAAATAAGAACGAACATAAAAAAATATTGTTTTTGTTATTCAGAATCACCGTAAGCACTACTATTATCCTCTTCATCGAGATTTTCTTGGTCTTCGCCACCACCGTTACCAGGAACTAGAGAGTCGTAAAATGCGCAATGTTTTTTTCTTTAAGAACACTGCTTAGTGTTTGCAGGTCTGCTAACTTCACTAGATTTAGTGGGATTGGACCCTGGTACAATGGGCTTAGATGTAACTCATTTGATAATGCATGCTATATTTCGATAGGCTTTTTACGGGTGATATGAGTTGTTTTTGCCGGAAATAAAATTACCTACCGATAACTATGGATTATCTGAAGGCAGTGTTGCCTATACCTCAAAAATTAAATTTTCTGACATGTGCTGTTTTTGCTTTTTAAATCTTTTTAAATAATAAAGTCACTTTCGATCCTATTCGTCCCATTTTACGACAATAATATTAATAATAAGATAATACACAAATAAATAATTAGTATACTAAAAACAAAAATAATCCATTTTACACCTGTCAATTTCATAATAAAAACTAATCTTATTTGTCTAATTTCACAAGTAATTACCCCATATTCTTAATGTAGTACTGAAACTTTGGTGAATATTTGAAGTTCTAAATTTACAGACGAAATTAATAACTTAATTTAGTTTAAAATGTAGCGCTGTGACAAAACAACCTGAAAGAATTCTGTTAACTAATTAAAATTATTGTTTATTTCTGGGACATACTTTATACTATTACTTTTGTCCAAAATAAGCCATTTTTCAATACCCGACTGATTTTTTGTAAGAAAACAAAATTTTGCCGCATTTTGTTAATATTTTTTATTTTTACTTTTGTGGTTTAGTCCTTTTTTATCAAATTGAATAAATATTGTTCTCAATTTCTTGTTTAATATTAGTTAATAATATATGTTGTTGTATAGAATTAATAAATACATGCTATAAAAAAACACTTGTTTTAATCATGTAGATTAGAGAATGGTTTAATTCTATGGGAAAATAAAACACTTTATTTTGTATATTTAATTTATAGAATGATACATAAAATCATAAATAAAAGAAAATAATTTGCAACAAGGTTATATAAAGTATCGCGACGTAATCAAGAAACTTGAAGGTCTTGAAAAATTTAATTTTTATACAAATATATATATTTTTAGGATAATCTACGCATAGTGAAAGGTTTGTTAATAATTTTTCGTCACCAACGATTAAGTCGAATATCAAAAAAGGTGCTCCAAATTAAAAAAAAACGTACAACTCTCTACCTTAAGTTTATAACATTGATGATTATTTAAAGTTCGTTTATTAGCAATCTAATTTTACTGTATATTAGTAGATCATACCGCATCAAAGTGACGTACCGACAGACACAAATTTATTGAAAATCTTCCAAGACCCTCCAAGAAATAATGCTAATATAGTTAGCAAGATCAATTAAGTTATAGTATTAATTGAAAAGTGAAACTGATCGTAAATAATAAACCAAATTTAAAGAAAGCGTTTTCTACTCAATACCAAAGTCATTTATGGAGTACCTTGAAACAACGATATATTTCTTTTAATTAAGCATTATATTTTCAAGATAGGCCAAAAACGTGAACAATTGAAGTATGTTCACTTAAAAAAAGCATCCAAACTAAAAGAATACAATAAACGCAGTGACTCTGCAGAACATCAAAGCTGTCTTGACCAACAAAATATCGATGCACAAAGCCAGACTGAAGCCCATTTGGACCTATGGTCCTAAAATCTAGGAATGTGCCAAGCCATCAATATCATCTAGATATATGCAAGGTTTGGAATCATTTTAAGGGATAAAATGAGAAATGAATCAAGAACTGAACGGCATGCACCATGATCAAAGATATTTCGGAAAAAGCTCCATAGAGAAACAGCACTGAATCAACTACATTAATGGCATGTTGCCTCATAATGATTGTTATTCAACAAAGAACTGGTATGATAGCTGCATTGTCACGAGTATATCATAAAAATAATTCTGGACTTTTCCGTCCACTGGTTGTTAACAAATTGAGACAAGTTAACAAAGGGTTCGCAATTTGATCCACATGATATCCCACTGTAAATACTAGTTGTTATGTGAATTTACAGATATGGAAAATGTATTGAAAAAGATCCATAGCTTCAAGGAAGGCGAAGAGGTAATTTATTTTACATTTTCTCTACTATAAAATAAATGATTTTTAAATGTATTTCCAAAGTTATTTCAAACCCAAATCGGACCCATTTGGTCTATCTTGAAAAAATAATAGTTTACCTAATTTAGATGTGCAACTTAACAGTTTTAGGAGATAAACAAAATTATTACATAAAAGAGCCTTTCAACAAACGAAACTTTTAAGTTAAAAAATAAAATAAAAAATGGTATTATATTGATAACCAATATTTTCTATCGTCAATCATCTTGCTAACTTTATCAGAAGATACAAGAAAAAAAATAAAGAAATTTTTTTAAAACCAACTCAATTTTCATCTGAATCTGCACCAATTTTCTTTTTGACCCTTCTGGCCTTCCGCATCGTATACCTACATTTCTTATATCTACACTGTTCGCTATCGGGGCTCCTGTTGTCGGTCGAACATCCCGGAGCCAATCTGGGAGTTTTGTGGGAATTGACACTGCTGCTGGAACTCGGGCCTGTACCGCAACCGGAGTCCGAGATGCTGGGGTGTCTTCGTTTGGGTGTGCGAGTGTACTCCAATTCACTGTCGCTGCTCTCGCTGTAGCCCTGGTCGACGGGAGTATTGTCTGCTGCGGGGGGAGAAGGTGAGGAACCGTTGACTGCCTGATGGTGGTCTTCCTCGTTGGACTGGTGCCTCAAGGCGGACGTGGAAGATCTAATTAGGGTTAAAAAATACTTTTAAACAACAGTCTAGGCAGGGCGTTATTAAAAATTACATTTTTTTTTTAATTTAAAACATTTATTCATCTATTAAAATATTTACAACATACAACAATAAACACAACTCCTAATGTTGTTGTGCCGGCCTGCAGGTATCTGCTAGGCCTATGACGATAACTTCGCCTATAATACATTATAGTTGTTTATAGTTGACTTTACTAAATATAGCTGCCCGTTACTCCTTGAGGAAAGGTATTATTAAGGAATTTTCGGTGTTTGGGATCGGGAATTGTATGAGTTTATAAGTTTGGTTGATCTTAGTTATTGTTATACAATTAAAAGTGAGAAAATGTATGTTTAAAAACGACTGGAACCAATTTTAACAACAGATTGTAATACTTAATTAAAAACGGTTTTATTTAATTTTGTCCCCGCCAATCGTTGTTGTAGTTGTGAAGGGTCCTACAGTGGCGTATCCACGGGGGGATAATAGAGATATATCCCCCCAGGAAGTCCAGCACGTGCGCAAACTCAAACACATCATCAAAGTGATAAGTGATCATAAGAAAAAATAAAACTAAGATACCTCTAGATCCCTTTATAATAATTACTAAATCAAATACATCATAAAGGTGTTAGAAGTAATTTATTAAATAAAAATTGAGAAGTTTTCGTGGCACTTTAAAAACCGAGTTTTCTGCTTGTATCAGCGTCATAATATAATTCATCGATCAGTTATGTAATATAGTCGTTGTAGAGTCAAAACCTCGTAATTTTAATTTTAGCGTAACTGAATGTAATTTTGTTTTTTTTTGAGAGATTAATTTTAAAAATGTAACTCTTTAACCATTTGGCATCTTTTTGAATTGCCTTTTTTTCTATTACATAAAAAAGCTACTTTTACAAAATTAACAATTACAGAAAAAAAAGTGTTTTTGTGTTTCCTGAAAACCTAGTAATTTTATGAAACGAGGTTTTGAGTCTACGACGACGATATGAGGTTTGTTCCAACAACGATGCAAAACCAGGATTCTGCGAAGTATTAATGCACAGTCTTAATAATCTACTGCACAGGATTCTAGTGGCAATGACTAGTTTCTGATCGTTGTTGGAACAAACCTATGGTATCAGTTCCTGGACTAGGCGACTAGATTTTGTTATATAAAATAGAATACTCAAATTTACAATAAAAGTTTACTCCATATTCAATTTTGTTATCCCCCAAGATCCATATCTGGGTACGCCATTGGGTCCTAACACACAACAATTCAAAAATTGGCCACTTTTGATACAACCATTGATTAATTTATTATTTGTGAAATCAATCACATTCGTAAAAATACACATTTTTGCCAAACTCGCTATCGGGTCTCTTCCACAACTCGATAGGAGTGAATAGTTCTATCAAATAGAACCATTCACGCCTAAGTAGGTACTTTATTCGACTTCTTGGAAATGACGAATTGTGAAAACGTCTAATCCACAATCAGCAAATTTTCACCGGCCATTGTTTACAAAATGTCTAGTCAGTTGGTTCTTGAAAAGTAACGGAACAATTTAAATTTTAAATTTCTCCAAACTCTTCATTTGTGGGTTAGGACCCCTCACAACTACAACACAATATTCTACGCTTTTGAACTTTTATAAATATATTCCAAAAATAAGTAGATTACATTATTCAAGTATACAATGTGTTTACGTATTGGCTTAACTAAACTTGTAAAAATAATTATTTTAAATCTTTTACAAAAATTCATTCTTCATAATTTCTTTTGCTTATTAAATAAATACGATTCACATTGAGAAACTTCGATTTTTTTGTACAAATAATTTTTTTTAAGTGCTTGAATCAAAAGCTTATAAACACATGATAAATATTATATTTATGATAAAAGCACAGAAACTAAACTTAAATTAACACTAAATGAAACTCAAAAACAGTATTATAATGATAATATCACTGATCTGTATTATTTTACTGGATAGGATATAGCCCCCTAAAAAACGTTCCGAAAAATTGGCCGATTTGGGCAAATAATATGGCGGACCGGATGTTATTTAACATAACCTCTATTTCCATTTGTCATCAAATTTGTCATTTAATTGTGTCAACAAATTACGATGAGATGTTTTTTTCATTTATTTAGGTAGTATCGGATATCATTATTATGATATAAACAATAAACGTTCATTCAAGAACACACAATATGCTTCACGTTTCCATTTTTATATTTTCTTTCATAAAAAAATCAAATTATGGGTGAATTGTCCCGAAGGACATTGCCCGCAGAAGGAATAGAAGAAGAATAAGAAGAAAAACTAATCAAATTATAGGTTAGGTATGTCAAATTATCCCAAAATTCAGTTCAGTGATCCCACCATAATTTGCCCAAATCGGCCAGCAGTGTTGCACTTCCGGTCTCCTTGGTGGAACGGATTTTTAGTATGTCAAATATAGCCTATATCCTATCCAGTAAAATAATACAGATCAGTGGATAATATTATCTAAAACCAGTTAAAAAATCACAATTACAAAATTCCGCCCAAAACATTGTAAATAAACAATTTCCTACTTATAGGTGACAAATGACTGGTGCGCGAAAATTCATTTGAATTGTGAATAGATTTACATGTCATATGTCAAATTGTAACCACATTTTCAAATTTGTTCATTAATTTGATTATAGTACAGGATACGAGGTAAGGTTGACTTTCGACCATCTGCTTAAAATAAAATATGTTAATAAATATACCGCAAGTGGTTTGCAAAAAAAAAATACTGGCAATCTATGTCTACTTTCCATTCTGTGTACAGATAAGGAATCATGATAAACGTTGCTTGTGATGTCATTTTCTGTAATTTTTCTCATATATATGATTTCCCAAAAAATGAACCGTATTCGAAATATTTGAGGGAAAGTACAACTTTCGAATTTTGAATATAACTCAAAAACAGCTAAAGAGAAAAACAGCAAATTTTAAACGGTCCTGCAGTGAGCTGATTAAATTTTGGGCATAGTCGAAGCATCTGGGATGCTTTTTTTACTTTTACATTAGGAACATAAACAGTCTTGACAGTATTTTCATAGGCAATAAAAAATAACTTTCATCTAGTAAGGATGGCCGAAGTTCGACCTTAAAACGAATCTTAGACTATTACGAACAATTCATTTAATAAAAAGAAAATAAAAAAAAAATAAAAAAGCTTGATTATCACCACTAATTTTCACTAGTTTTTTTCTCTCTAGTTTTTCAGAGAAGACGGCAAATAAATTCAGAAAAAAGCTCTCACAAAAGTTTATTACTGGTCTATGTATAAAATATCCATACAATAATTCAATTTCGGTCAAGGAGATGGAACATAATTCAGTTATTCAATTGGTCCGTGTTAGATATTATATTCCTTTGAGTCAATATGGATATTCTAATCTATGCACAGACTACAAAACGAAAAAGTATGCCATTGCATTCAACTGAACGAATATTATTCATATCCATTTACCTAGTAAGAGCACTACACAAATATGAAATCAACCAATTACAGTTCATATTTTGGTAACCAGCTATTATTTTTTTTTTTTAATTTTAAATCAGTGACAATTCTGTCAAACTAATTGTCAATACATTTTTTAGTTATTGAGTATAAATATACTTTAAAATGAGTTACTCTTGTGAAGAATCGATAAATAATAGCATTTTTATTTGGTCTATATTTACAAATAAATATCATAAATATACTGTAGATCTCGAGTGGATTGTCCGTATATGGCCAACATATCCACTCTTGTTGCACAAATTACTATAGTATATGTATATGATTAAGTTAATAAATAATATTAACGGTTATTTAAACTAAAAAAATATAAATTATAAAATTATTAGATGAAAGAAAATATAATCAATGACGCATTGTAGAAGGACACTGGGTTTTGGGACTGACTAATTTCTCAAGGTCCAAATGACTTGAGATTGATGTAACTATACGTGTGCTTTTTTTTCCACCGGTTTGTTGGAATCGTTTTTTCGCCGATGCGGCCTTGAATGCCTTTTGTTGGATTCGATTTATTTATGGTTGACCGTTGAAATAAATAACAGTTGATATTTTGGATTAAAATTTGTGTTTATAATTTTACTTGAATGCACCTATTTACTTTAATTAGAACACATATATTTTTAAAATAAAAACAATTAAATAATTAATTAACTCCTTAATTCTGATTAATTCCCGCAACCCATAGCGGTCAGTTGTCCCATCTAATCGGAAAAAACATTGAAATGACGGAATGGTGTTGCATTGATTGCATCAACGTTGGATAAAAAGACAGCGCTGCTGTTAGTTCATCATTCATAGATTGATGAAATAAAAGACAGGTAGATACCGCACCGATGCCAACGTTGCTGCAACAGTTGGATAAAAAGACACACGTTATGCTATATCCTAATAATAAAAAGCTACATACTGGCTTGCATGTGAACGTTTGATTAAATAATCTATAACTTGGCAAAAATGCATTTTTTTTACCAAGACATTTGAGTTTTTGTTTAGTTGTTACAATGTTCCTAGGACAATTTCTCCTTGACTGATTTCAGCTAAATTTAAATTAAATTATCTATAATTTGGCAACTACCTATTTCTTCACAAGAGGATTTAGGTTTTTGTTTAGTAGATACTATGGCAAGTGTTCCTATGACATCAATTTCCCCGTTACTTATTTCACCTAAAGTGTGAAATTAAATCTATGACTTGGCAAATACGCATTTCCTCACCATGGGATTTGGGTTTTTTACTCGTTACCATGATAATTATCACCATGACAACAGTTTCGCCATAACTAATGTCATCTAAATTAAATTATCTATAACTTTCCAACTATGCATTTCCTCACCATGGAAATTGGGTTTTTGTTTACTAGTTATCATGATACACATCCCTATGGCAACAGTTTCACCATAACTTTTTCAGCTAAATTAAATCATTTATAACTTTGCAACTACGCATTTCCACTTCACGGAATTTGGGTTTTTGTTTACTCGTTACCATGACAAGTGTCTATATGGCAACAGTTTCTTTGTAACTGATTTCAGCTAAACCAAACTTGACCTCCAAAATAATATAGTGTTGCCAATACTTCCCTACAACAATAAATATCCCAAATCTTTTAAGAACCAGATGAGCAGCGAATCTAAAATAAGGTTAGGTTTTGATTGATGATCTGCAAGTATGCAAGACGTTTTAATCACCCGTAAAGTTGCAGATGGTTTGCAAAAGTAAAAATATATTTCTGGAATATCATGGAATTTTAATGACAATTTCATTTGGAACACAAATTACGTCACTTCCTATAAATTCAGGACTGCAGTAAGATAAAAACACAAAAACGGTTAACGACAAAATCATGTCTAAAATTTTGAACAAAAGGTTCAGAGTTCACAACATATCTGTTAATAATTTTACGATTCTAAATTCAATTGTGATATTTTTAGGAAGGGTTTGTTGATGGATTTTAGCTGAAAGCACTTAGCCAAATTTTATAACACTAGTCTATTTTATTTATCTAAATACAACTTGGGTTTATTTCAGTTTTACAGTAGTAAAAATTATTTAATTAATGAAGAAAAATAGATTGATTCCTGTTGTTTGAGAAGTAAATTAGTTCTTTTGTCTCGTTTTGTGAGGTTAGAGACTAAAGTTTTTTGTAATATGTATTGGTGTTGTTTTGTAAAATTAATAAATCTTCTTTCTTTCTACATCGAAAGGTAAGTTATTGGGTAGTTTTCAACTGGAATATCGAGATTATAATAGAGACTTGGATGTTTAGGGTCGATAACCTTAGGTGGCCTAAATATTGTAGATATACCTCAACTTCGATGATTTAACATAAATTTAATTACTCTTGCACATTCTAAGAATATTAATCTGTGTTATTATATACAATCTACATGTATTCAATAACATCCTATATCACTAAAACTTTTTTTAATAGATAAAGGAAAGATTAGTAGGTATATAAAAATCTTACCTTAAACTTCTCGAGGAATTGCCATTAGTCACTTCCAGTATGTTAATCAAGGCGTCCCTGGAACCGTTGAGCGGCGTCGGCAATATATTAACAAAATTACTAGCTTCGGTTTCCTCAGCGCGTTCAGGTTCGTTCAAGTTTCTAGTGTCGTCATCTGAGTCTTGTTCGATCAGTCTGAACATGGAGCGCTCTGAGCTAGTGATGCCGGTGCTCGTGCTCGGTGTGTCGAGGGAATTTTCAGTCGATTCATTGTCAGTCAGGTGCTTCACACTCAACCTGTTTATAAATCCAAAGATATTAAGTTTGTCTGCAAACATGGAGTAGAGTAGTTTATTCATAAATACAAAAAATTTTACACACGTCAATATTATAAACTTTAAAATATTAGGCATTTAAG
Source organism: Psylliodes chrysocephalus (assembly GCA_927349885.1). NCBI lineage: Eukaryota > Metazoa > Arthropoda > Insecta > Coleoptera > Chrysomelidae > Psylliodes > Psylliodes chrysocephalus. Next base: position 20,222,271 of record OV651820.1, read on the forward strand.
TGAAAAATTAAAAAGTACATAAACATATAAAGCACATGGGTACCTAATTGAAGTTGAAGAATTGAAGTTATAAAAAAATGTTTTTTCGATATAGTAAGGAACAATGTACACATAAACATTGTACAAATAGGTAACATAAAAACACTTATAGTTCCAAGACAGCCACACCTGATTTTACTATGTTGTTGCATCACTGCGAAAAATATTTGTTTTAAGTTATTATCAAATCATTAAATTTGTGGTTTAAGATTTCCTCAATTGAATAAAAAACTTTAGATTTAAGATATTTTTAAAATCATTGGAGACAGTTTTCGTATTTCAGGAGGCAAGACATAGTAAGAAATTCCAGTTCTGGTTTTTTCCAGTCTATGGTATTCAAGGTGTATATTTTTTGCATTTATAGTCATGTGGGTGTGTACATTATTGTGTGTTGTGCACTCTGTTAAATTATTTACTACATATTTCAATGAATACAAAATAAATAAAGATGGCAATGTTAGTATACCCAAATTTAGGTAACTCTCCTTACAGTCCTCCCTGTAGACCTTTCCATCGACTATCCTCACACATCTCCTTTGTAATCTAAATATTCTATCACTAGATGTTGCATGAAATGCATTAAGAACTTTTTTGACAGTTTTTTTTTTATAAAAATATATAGCAAGTAAGCTTCGGAACATAATTCTTTTGCTAGTTGCTCAGTGTGTTTTCCCAAGATAACTTGGGGTAAAGATTGACTCCCAAATACTTGACAGTCTCAAGTTGGGCACATATATAGGCTTCATAGAAAAATACATTCTTTGTGTCTTTTGTTCATTAAGGCTAAGAGGGTTTTGTCCAAACCATTCTTTTTTTTTTACTGCATCTCATCCAGGCTTCCCACTAAATAAAGTAATATTTCAGCAATATCGACTCCATTTGTGTCGTCCGCAAAGTTTAGGTACCTCTGGGCCTCTGTGCTGGTTAAATCATCAATTTCGTTAATAAAGATAATAAACAATGACAGTCCCAGCACAGAGCCCTGAGGCACCCCTAGAGCCATCTCAATTAGATCTGACTTGTTTTTCTCTATATTTACATACTGTTTCCTCTCACCAAAATAAGAGTCTATCATATTTTTACTCCTTAATCCTAACGAGACGATATTTACATGTTGTCAAATATCGTCTCTGAAAAACTTTGTAGATATTAAATTTTGTATAAAACTTTTAATATTCGCTGTTTTTTATATTAAAAATAAATTATTAAAAGCGCCAATGAGTTTTTTATTCATTATAATCATTTAGCGATTTTTACATTTTTTGTACCATACATCGATATCATATCATATCGACAGCATCTGCAGTTTATAGAACTGCAAACTGCCGAATGTGACTGCATGTACTATGGAAATTAAATTATGCAGTGGAGTGATAGAAATTGCTTTTAATATTGGTATGTAAAAAAAAAGTAAAAAAAGTTGAAATTGAGCACTAAAATTCAAGGCCGAACTAACTTAAAACTTTCCAAATCGCTAGAAGAGTTGCGAACTCAATTTACAGCTCATATATGAACATTCTCTATTCAACTGCATTTGGAGTGTGCGCTGAGCTAAGGAGCAAGATGCCTGCAGATGTCATTATTGACTGCACGTTCATGGGTGACTATTTTACTCTATAGGAAACTATGATTTACCAAAATGCGAGTGATCAGGTTTCCCAGAGAAATATCCATCGTTGAATTTGGCTGCAGAATTTATGGTAAAAAGTTCATAATAGGTAATTAGTATTTACTTCACTTTGGTTTATTTCATTCCTATTTATAGTTAACATACATCCATTTTCTATTATTCAATATTTGTTTTTTTTTTGTGTGTGGAGACATCTGTTATACTTAAGTTTATTGTTTAATATTATAAATTAAAATCACCTTTTCAGGAAGACTATGATAAAGTGGAAAGAACTCACCTGTTGTGATTAAATTTTAATATTTATAAACTGATGTACTTGTCTCATGCTTGACCCCTATATTATACAGACCCATTCACACCAATGAAAAGGTTTAGAATATCAAAAGAAAAAACAATAAGTCTGTGGCAAAATTAAGAAATTAAAAATCTACCTAGTGAAGTACTTTGAAGGTCTTTCACGTTTCTGTTTCCTCAACGAATCTCTTTCTGATGACTTCCTGTGGGATTTTTTGTGTGAGCCATTGTGCTTTCTGGATTTTGATTTAGAGGATTTCCGTTTATGGAGTTTTTGGTGATACCTTTAACAAAGACCAAACAAACATTAAGCCATTTTTTTCGTTTTCAATCACACTGTATATGCTCTCACCTTCTTCTATAACTTGTACATTTGCTATGAGCTAACTTTGCTAAAGTATTTTTCTTCTTAAAAATTAATTGTGTTATTCTATTGGATCGAAATTTCTTTGGCTCATCGGAATTACATCTACCGTTCTTAAAAATTCTCGAAATCAGCTTGGACCAATCCTGAAACAAATATGATCATTAGGAACTTATAAGAGATAACAATGACTGCTTTTAGTCATTTGTTTTTTTAGATGTATATGTCCAACAAAAGGTTGATTTTAATTTACCTCATCATCACTATCACTGTCAGTTGAGAAAGTACCATCTGTCTGTGAATCCCACCCTTCGATTTCTCGCTGGATAAGCGAATCAAAGAAAGCCATCATTTTTGAGTCTTCGCAAGTCGATTGGTCACTATAGTCATGGTTTATACGCTGAAAACAAAATATTTTACTGTATTTTTAACAAGTTGGTAAAGAAAAAACGTATTATTAGAGTCCTAAACTAACATATTATCTGCATTGATTTTATAAATCATTTCTCACCTCACTATTTCCCACTAAACTCATATAGTCGTCATGACTGTAAATGGTTCTAATAGGTTCTGTGTGTTCCTTAAGAATCGAACCTTTCCAATTTCCAACGGGTACTGCACTCCAAAGCTGTAGAAAAATATATAATTATAGCATAAGAGTTTAAAAAAAGTAATAGAAATTTTACCTTCACCATTTTTTCAACGCCAGAAGAGGCTATAAAATTATTATTGACATTATACCGAACTTGATTCACTATTGATCTATGACCTCGTAAAATCATATGAGACGAACCCCATTCACCTAGAAAAGAGTTATATAGTTTTAAATTTAATAAAATGGTATGATTAAAAAAAATAAAAATATATTTTAGTAGCTCAAAATTCTGACACATCCTTTAAATATTTACTGAGTGCTTTACATCTGACGATATTTTCATGAATTAATTCTTGAAGACACTTCATGATAAAATTGATAAATTATAGTAAGAGAAGATGATACATTGTAAAATTATGTATTCATGAAATTCATTTTATCACCGTGTAGAATGAAAATTGGGACGTTTACAGGAAAATTATATTTAGCTTTTTTTATTAATTAGTTAAAATCTACAAGTTCTCCTGTTTACAGTACTTTATAGTGAAACACCCTGTATATACAGTGGTATTGATTTATAAAATCATTAACCAACAAGCTCCACCTTAACTAAGTGATTTTCTTGTCAAAAGATCAGCCATGTTTGAGTATAATTTAGGAAATAGTGATCATTATAACATTTAAAGATTTAATACAACTGAGCCATGGAAAAAATGTTATTTGTGGAAAAGTTAAAGGTCTATATCAGTATGCCTCTAATTATTAAAATTTCATCTAATATCAAAACTTTTAAATCTAGGTTAAGAAAACTGTATTTTTTAAATATGGTGTAATCTAAAATATTGTATATTTTTGCTAAATAAATAAATACATTATATTCTATTAAATTAGTGTACAGCGGAGAAAAATAATAATACATAGACATTTTATACAAGTGAAACCTTCATGTGTTTCGAAAGTCATAGTGGAGAAATGTCACATTCATTTTTTTACCCCAACCCTCATGTAAGTTTTGGAACGCGCCACTGAACTTTGTTCTATAGCTATCTACAAATAAAAAACTGAAAACATATCTTACTTTCATCTGTAGGCATTTTCCACATATAAATATTAAAATCGTCAGACCCGCTGAGGATGTATTCACCGTTTTCGCCAGCGAAACAACATGTTTTCATGGTGCACGAATTGTAGTACTGGGGATGGTAGAACTGACAAAGGGCGTTCTCGGATTCGGCCATATACAAAACGGGCGGCAGACGTCGTCTCAGCGCTAGAACTTTCTTACCCGTACAATCGAAACAGGCACTAATACCGCTAGTTTTACCACTTAAAGAATCGTAACGCATCAATTGGCTAAAATAAAAATAAAACAAAGCTTTTACAAAAAAAGAAGCAATACAAATGGAGTACAGCTAAATCATTTTAATTTTGAGGAAGCTTACCTTTTTGGTTTTCTACAATCCCAAAGACCAATGCCTTCTTCAGAATTGGCAGTTACAATATATCGGGGTTTCATAGGATTAAACATAACGGAATGAAATCCACTATTTTCTTGTGCGACTACTTGAACTTCTAATAAAAAAAAAGAAAATTTAAATCTTTATTTTATACTTAATTGAAATATTTATATTATAACAAAGTATTATAACATCATTAATTGTTATAAATTTGTATTAGACTAATTTACAAGAATCTAATTTTTTACATGTTTTTCTTAATGTTTTCCCAAAAAATATAGAATATTTTTTGTTTATGTAAACATAGTAATTACAGTAACGATTCAGTATTTCCGCGATCGTGCAACTCTTTTTCTCTGATTTGATGTTTCAATCTTTAAGGTTTAACACATAGGTCCAACTCTACTTTTTCTCTGAATTGATGTATAAGCAATTCTATATACAGGGTATCATCGAAAAAGGATAAAATATTCCGAGGGTTGGTAGTACTCATAAAAACATGAAAAATGTTTATTTTATTTATTTATTATACTGCTCAACAGGCAATTCCAATTACAGAGCAGGAAATTTTGACAAAAATAATTACGAAAACATAAGTAAGAATAGGTAAACACTATACGGATTTAAAAACTGCAGTCTTAATACTATAAACACCACAATTAAATATATCTATGTAGTGGTGATGATTTTAAAACATTGGTTCTTGCTGATGGGAGATAGAAAGTAGACTGCGACCTTCTAGTAGTTCTCGGAACGTTAAAAGCAAGTTTTTCTAATTATTGTTCGCAATGAATTTTGTTATGTATTAATTTGTGTATGAAAATTATCTGATGACAATTTCGCCTCAAGATCAATGAAGTTATATATTTATGAGGTGTACCTATTTCCGGATAAACGCCATCAAACTTGAAGCAAATGAATTTTGAGAACCTCCGCTGAACTGATTCTAACTTGTCCCGATGAGTTTGGTAATGGGGGTTCCAAATTATGGAAGCGTACTCAAGTTTAGACCGAACAAATAAAAATACAGCATTTTAAGAGTTTCTGTATCTGAATACTCCTTACTAACATGTAATACAAATCCATACATTTTTGATACAGCAGATACAATATTTTCAATGTGTTATATAAATGAGAGGTTTGGATCAAAAGTTACACTAAGATCGACAAAATGTTCAGGCCTTTGTAGAGATGACTTGTTTATCTCGTAGTTGAATAAAATAATATTCGATTTTAATGCAAATGACATAATAAAACATTTTGATGCATTTAAAAAGAGAAAAGGTTTAAGTGATACCAAGTTTCAATTACCTTTATGTTATTATGCATACGTTCACAGTCAGCTCTGGAAGAAATTGAACTGAAAATTTTCAAATCATGCGCATATAAAAGACAATTTATATCAATGCTTCGTGGAGATGTCGTTTATGAATATAATAAAAAGCAAAGGTCAAGGACAGATCCTTACGGCACCCCAGACGTTGCAAAGTATTCTATAGACTTAAAACCGTTTACTGTCGATGATTTTCTAAATATGAACGGAACAGTTTTATGAAAGACTCTGACAAGCTGTAACCGATAAGATTGTTTATGAGCATCCCATGATCAAGTCTATCAAACGCCTTTGAAAAGTATGTATACACATCAGTTTGTCTATATTTTCTGCGATATGCTGTGTGCACCTAACATGAACATGTGTCCGAAAATGCACATTGAGGAAGATAATATAGGCTTTGGAAATGTAAATTTTGAAAATAATTTCTTTTAACACCCTTACAAAAACAACATTTTATCAAAATTTCGAAACTGGTATAGATTTTGTTCCTAAATCTGCTGGCTATGTCAAAAAATTAATAGCTCAATCAAAAGTGGTAGTGGTAGGGTTGGGGCAATTTTTATCTATACCTTTTTTGTTATTAATTTTCTGTAGAACCTGAATACAATTTCCAAAACTGTTCATTTGACCCAAAAAGGTACTGTTGTAACAATCTAATGGAGCAATAGTTTTTTGAGAAAACTGGATATACAAATATTGCTGCACTCATATGTTAGATATACAGAAATTAAATAATTAATATTTTTTGTATTCATGGAAAAAAATTCATTTGATAAAATTTTATTGCATATCTAATGAAAAGGAACTTACTCTGTATACAGGAAAAATAATTCGTGAGCTTTAATGTCCATATCTCCCTCAATATACATTTTCGGACACATGTTAATATAAACATTTTTTTCTATTTTTATGAATACTACCACCCCCGAATATTTTACCCCCCTTTCGATGACATCCTGTAGTTATTTATTTAAACATGATGTGAATACAGATGTGTTATTTTAAAACGTTAGTGTAAAGATAACAGCAAATGCTTTACTTTATGCCCCCTGATGCCAAGCTTTCCATTGAGTATTGACCAGAACATATCAAGTTATCAACTGCTCTTGCTGACTAGTGGACATCCCAGAATGATACAAAGTATAGGTATAGTTATTTAATCAGATAATGGCTGATTAAAGTAAAGGACTTTTCTTCCACCACCCTTACTCTATACCTATAACTTACACATATGGCTACCCTCACCTCTAACTAAAAGTATAGGTAGTCTCCATGGTTCTTTTTAAAAAAAATTTAAATAGAAAATCACATATTGAAATCTCAACTCCTGATGAGTTTAAAATAGAACAAATAAAATAAGAACATTCATTTATTCCTTTTACTTCATTTGCATTAACATTAACAAATAAAATTTGGTTAATGTTCTCAGATCAGCCAAGGTTGCTAGTGACAATAATTCCTAAATTGTTTTCATGAAGATTTATAGGTGTTGTATTGGTCTTACACCATTCAGGGTAGGTATACTGAAGTTTGATAATGTGTTTGCCAATGGATTACATATTAGTAAACCAGTTGGTTATCTCCTGCAAGTTCTGTGTTAAAAGATTGTAATTTGTGACTGGATTTAAAAAAAAGATTAATTTCAGCAAAAATTTTCAATAGAAAGATACAATTCATTGATGATAAAGTATAAAAAAACTTCAACTCTTCATGAGTTTAAAATAGAACAAATAAAATAAGAACATTCATTCTTATCGTTTACTTCATACCAAGTACTCTTTTAGAACCATAAACTACATACACTATTAATACATTGATAATTAAGGGTGGCAGTAAATAAGCTTGTGTTTACACTGACATTTATTTGATTATTAATTATATGGCAGTGCCTATACCTAATATGAATATTTAATAAGTATGAAATACTTTACATTATTAAACAATTACCTTGGTTTGGAACTTCTCTGATATCAAATAGTAAAATTCGACCATCTTCTCCTGCAGTAGCAATGATATTATCATTTTGGGGATGTATATTTATACCATAAACAGGCTTATCATGAGGAATAGCAGTTCTTAAAGTACGGCTAAAATATACATATTAATTTTTTAATAAACTAAAAATTGAAAAGTATTTGAAAAGAATTGTGCTTGACCTATTATAAAAACACTATTTGTTAAGTAGATGGTCAATGTCAGTCCTAAATTAAAAATATGCAAGATTATTGAACATCCACAAATGGAGATGAACTTTGAACATTTTGAAGATGCTTCTGAAAAATCACTATTAATGTTCTAAATGTATTTTTTAAATGTTCATTCATTTACAAATGTAAAGTCTACATTCATTATAATACTAATGGAGTTACTTAGATTATTATCAATTAGAAAACTTATACAATAATACATTTACAGATTTACAAAAACTTTATTAATTATTAAAAATAATTAGAATGATCAAAATATTGATACGCTACTTAGTTTGGGAATTCTAGATATTGCAAATAAATTTATAAATAAATAATTACATTCATGAAATCATTTTTATAAAAAAATTATTTACCTACCTAATTAAGGAGCAGATACTATTTAATATTGATTTAAAAAAACTTTATATACTTATGTATTTAATTAATTTAAAGTAAAATATATTTATCTTACTGTAGGTTTAAAATAACAAAAATATTTTAGGGAATTTTAAATATTTTTCTTACCTTTCTATTTGATGGACAAGAACTTGATCATCATTACCCCCAGAGAAGATTTTTTCAACGCCAGAATCGAAAGTCAAGCAAAATATGTTACTCCGATGGGATGTACACATGGCAATGGGTGAACCCCTATCATACATGACACTAGGTACATACCAAAGAAGAACTCTCTTATCATCACCACCTTTTAAAGTAAAAAGAAATAAATACTGATTGCATGTATAGTAAGAGAAATAAAAGATCCACATTGTCGATTATATAAAAATAAGACTTACCAGACACCAAATATTCCCCATCAAGGGAAAATTCTATAGCATTCACACACCCATAATGTGCAAGTAAATCTTTTCTATACAAATTCTTGGCTTTCGACAATCGAGCACTATTTAATTTATTTTTTATAAAAATATTGTCTTTATACTGTCTCTCGATGACATAATTAATAGGATTAATGGATGGCATGGCCATTTTCATTTAGGTGTAAAAATCATCCACCAAAAATGGTCTTTGTTGACAAAAATTATGTGACTACACAAAACGAGCTTTGGAAATGTCAACAACAGCTGATTGATGCTACATACGAACCCACTGTTGCCAATGCCCGGTAGCAACAATTTTTTCAATGCCACAACAAAAATATAACTTATTTTTGTAATCATTTTGACTTTACATCCACGTGAAGACGTGAAGACTAGCTACAAAACAACTTTTTAGATTTATATCACGGTTTGTTTAAATTTTATTTTTTGATAGGGACAAAATCAATAAGTCACCTGTCAAATGCGACCCATATGAACCCATCAAAATATGGGATGGACCATTGGTCCATCTATATAGATGGATCTAATATGGGCCACATTATATGGCCCATATATATATAAAAATAAGTAATGCACCTACCATAAGTCTAATGATACGTTTATGGTTGTATTTTGTGAGGCTTGCTTGCTATGAACCCAAATATTTAAAGTATTTCATTTTCGGTCGTTGTCATTTTCTAGTTATAGACCGAAAAATCTTGTAGTAAGTCATGTAGAAGAGATTTTTAACGGGATAGCAATTCAAGATTAAGAGGCTATAGGAAGTTTAGAGCTTCATTTCTCAAAACACGGAAAAATGGAGTTTGGCAATTTTAGCATCAATAAGCGACATATAAGCTCTGTTTCGTCTTCCATCTTACAGAATCGATTGTCCCTTTGGTGCAGATCTTCATGTGCGGTTTTGCCATGCAGGCCACAGGTGGCATCTCATATCAGACTAGCAATAGTAGCAGTTAGTTAAAATTGACATAAACGACTTTGGGGTCTAATCTGTAACAATTCCTTTATATTTTAACGGCTGTTAAAATATTGGAGGCCTTTAAAAATATTTTCGTATTTACTAAATTACTTCTGTCATTATTTAAACGGATTTCTTTAAAATACATTAGAGGACTATTTTAAAGAAATCCGTTTAAATAATGACAGAAGTAAATTTTTGGGGTCTATTCTGTAAAAATTCCTTTATATTTAACGGCCTTTAAAAATATTGTCGGCCTTTAAACATATGTTCGTATTCGTTAATTTACTTCTGTCATTATTTAAACAGATTTCTTTAAGATAGTCCTCTAATGTATTTTAAATATTCGTTTAAATAATGACAGAAGTAAAGAATAAAATATTTTTAAACGGCGTTAAATATAAAGGAATTGTTACAGAATAGACCCCTTTTTTGAAGGTTACTCCGCTCTATAAATATAAGAGAGAAATGGGGTCAAAGACGTTCAACTACCAACAAATGTATGTTTTTAATGGCTCTAAACTTTGTAATACTTCGTAAATAACGCCGTCGCCAGGACAGTAGATCTGACCTCTGAATTAAAACTGATTTCTTACACCGTGTAACCAAACGAAACCTTAGGCCCATAAAAATGTTCCTAAATTTTTACGACTGATTAAAGGAATTTCCTTGTTTTCTCTTAAGTTCGTAACAACAGCTTTATTTAAGGGTTTGCACTTTATTAAAAACAAAAAAAAAGAATTTACAGTTCTTCATATTATTTGTTTTTAGTTACCGCCCAATTTCAGCTGTTTTCGACCACGGGTATGTGTTCTAAGAGCTTGTAAGGGGTCTCGAGTTTGAAAATAGCCCCCCAGGGGACCTATTTTCAAACCGTGTGAGTACTCATTTCTCTCAAGATTCTCATCAGAAATGTCATACGCCAATGTGGAAACGCTGTTTTTAAAGGCCTCGAGGATTAAAATTCTTAGGAGGATATTAATTATCTCTAAATAAACCGTGAGAAACAATCAGTAAGTTTACACTGGCCCTTAGGACCCTAAAAATACTGTTTTACGTTGACGTATGACATTTCTCTCGAGAGAAATGTCATACGTCACCGTAAAACAGTAATTTTTAGGGTCCTAAGGGCCAGTGTGAACTCACTGATTGTTTCTCACGGTTTATTTAGAGATAATTAATATCCTCCTAAGAATTTTAATCCTCGATGTCTTTAAATACAGCGTTTCCACATTGACGTATGACATTTCTGATGAGAATCTTGAGAGAAATGAGTGCTCACATACTTTGAAAATAGGTCCCCTCAGAGGCTGTACCAACCATCAACCACCACCACCATATAAGTTGTCGATTCGGTTGTCTGTTGCCTAAAGCTTAGAGATGGGAATAACGCTTTAATAAAATTGGACTTCAAAAGCAACCGCGACCTCTCCAAAGGTTCCACAACCCAAGGGCGGCTCCAGAGGGGGGGGGGGGGGGGGGCATGCTCTCCCCTCAGGTGAAAATTCTTACGATTTATGGGTCTTTTATTTAAAAAAATATGCTAAAGAGGGAATGACTAAAGGCAATGCCTTCCCCCCGAAAATTATTTTTGAAGCCGCCCTTGCCCCAACCACGATTTATTTTGGAAGTAGAAACTTAAATAACGCTATTTTTAAAACACTACAGGTAGCAGTAATTGGAACTTATAATTAGGAATTTAGATAATATAATTTCGTTATTAAAGATAAATAAACAAGATCTGCTAATGAAAATATTCAGTTTTTATTTATGCTTAAAAATTTAGCTATTTTTTTTTAATTTGGTGTCATCGGCTTCGACTACTAAGGACCGATTCCACCGTTGTGTTAAACGAAGTTTAAAATGACATTTTTACATTAACAATGTCATTTTAATCTCCGTTTAACACAACGGTGGAATCGGTCCTAAGGCCATCAGCCTCGTGTTCTGTGTAGGCTTTGTTACTGTTTCCCAGCGCCACTTTAGGAACAGCACTGTTAATTAGAACCCAAAATAATTTAGCTATTACAAATAATTTTTATTTCTGATATTCAGTTAGGTCAAAATTACATTCCACGTTAAATTTAAAAAGGTCACGATGGACAAGCACAAATGCCCAATTCCTTTTAAATATATATAGGTCAACTTTTACATATTTTTCATATAACCCATTGACTTAACTCAAGCTTCAAGCCATCGAGTTTCTGTGAGCTTACATTGCCGCTGTTATCCCTACCCAAAAGCCATATATTATAAATATTTTAATATTATTTAACTTCGACAACTGTAACTATGTAACGAGCTTTAGCCAAGCTGAAATTATGTAGATTGCAGTGTGTAATCGTAGGACAAAACCAGACGATGATGTCAGTTAAATGAAAGTAACATTCTCAAAATACTTAAAAATCCCCTTTTAGACACATTACAAAATGTAGAGTGGTTTATTTTTATATTCTATAAACGCAAAGAATATGGATTTCACTAGGTAGGTACCCTCCTTTTTTTTTAGTTTTACGAATTGAATTGAATTTCTATTAATACGGCACACATCAAATCCCATATCGAACCATGCAATTTAATTAAAAATCCACATGGTCCGGTGTAGGATTCGAAACCCATCTGTCTCTGACCACAAACTTGCCTATAAATGAATATAAGCACGTGATGAGACCGCTATACCACCGACCCGATAATTATGGATCATGAATCTAATTTACTGGAGGTCAAAAGTCATATGTATACCGGGTGTTCATTTTAAAGTGTTACAGTCAAATACCACCGAAAATATGCATTTTAGAAAAAAAAGTTTCAGACAAAAGTTTTATAGTTTTTTGGAGGAAATATTTTGGCTAAATTAATTTTTTTGTAGTTGGCCATAATATGGCCATATCGAGGTGGACTTTGTTTTTTTAAATGGGAATCCCATTTTTTTCTTACATATTCTTAAAGTACATAAAAAAATAAGAAACTTGAGGGAAATATTTTTTTTATTGGACTTTTACTTTTTGAGTAACACCCAGACAACACACCAAATCCCAGAGATATCCACAGAATATATTTTGTGGATATCCAATATATCCACAGGATATCAGAAATATTCCGTGGAACTAATATGGATATCCAAATGTCCGTCTATATCCAGAATATAGAAGATATCCTATGGATATTCAGCAAAATATCTAATGAGTATCTCCAGACAATACAAGAAATCCCAGATATATCCATAGAATATATTTTGTGGATATCCAACCAAATGTCCGTCTATATCCCAGGATATAGAAATTCAGATAAATATTTTATAATTATTTTTAGTAGAGGTTCATAAGTAACCAATGGTTATTGAATAACGTCGAAAGAAAATAGAGGTAAAAAATATTCCCAACAATCTGCCTTTGATTTTGCCTACTAAGGAGAAAATCATCCTTACTAGGAATCTTCAGCAATAAATTGAACTTCTCGACTTCAGTCTCTAATGAAGTCTGTTTGTGAAACAATGTCGATCAAACTCAATTACGGCGGGTTAAGCATGAGTAGATACGAAAGTGGTATCGCCATCTATACTTAGGAAGCAAAATCAAAAATTACATCTAGTAGATATCCACGATGGTTTGCGTCCGCGCTTAGACTTTGATATATTTATATTTATAGTGGATGTCCATGGGATATTGAATACACCTTAAAATAAATAATATTAAATATCTCAACGGTACTATTAGCCACAATGGCGAGTACAATGGCGTAATTTTTTAATAATTTGCTATATAATTACAATTATTTATGGACATTTGCATGTCTATAAATTACATTTCATGGATATAAAATAGATATCCACCATGGACTGGACATTCAGTGGATATTGGGATGTTCAGTAGATATCCAAAGGATTTGGTGTGCTGTCTGGGCAGCTACTTGAAAATGTTGCTGCGCGAAAAAAAAGTTGGCCATATTATGGTTAGCTATAAAAAACGATTTTAGCCAAAAGTTTTTCCCCACAAAACTATAAAACTTTTTTTTAAAAAAGCGGTATATAGCTGTAACGCTTTAAGTTGAACACCCGGTATAAGATGATGATATTTTCGAGGTTCAAAAATGTATATTCACAATTTCCTTATTAGTTATCTTACCTCCCAGTGGTTATTAGACTAATAAAGTCCGTATTGGTATGTATATTTGTGTATGTTTGTTTATTAACTCTATAACGTTGTCTGTTTGTACTTATAACGATCCAGAGGACATTATACTTGGGATAGTGGGATAGAATAGAGAATAAATATATTGCTATTTGAAACAAATTAAAGAAAAGTCTAATTTTTTAATCTAATACCATATTTTTAACTTTACTTATTAAAAATTAAAAAAAAAAATTGAGTTCTCTTGGCAAACACATTTAGAAGCAGAACGCTTAAATAACCAAGGACCGGATGTTTCGTGGGTCTTTATTTTCTAGATCACTTTAAAAGAAGATTTTGATGTTGACAGTTGACTTTGACAATGTTATATTTTTAATTTTGACAGCATGAAATATGGGTTATGGGGTGTTTTATTTTACAAAAATCATCCTAGAAATAATAGTTTTTGAAAATGACTTTTATAAAGAATAAAACTTGAAAACCGACAGTAAGTTATTATGCGCTTAAAGTCGTACAAATCATTCATCTTTTTGTTTTTGCTTATTCTAACTAAAATATTAGTGTTTTGTTATTTCACTCGTTTAATTTCTGGCCTAATAGAATCGACTATAGAGGAGAAACTAGTGAAACCAACATTAACGAAGCCTCCTCGAAAAAAAATAAGTGAATTGGTTACTGTCCTTATAAGGGAGTTTGAGCAGCATGAAAATGATATTACATTAACCTCACATTCTTTTGTAAATCTGTTTGCTACAATGGAGTTATTTATAATATATGATGAGCTTCCGTATCCTCCTCCAGATATTATGCTGAATAATAATACTTCTCCAAATATAAAATTTGTAAAGCTATCTCCAGAGTTAAGAACAAACTTTGCTGATAGTTACCCAATAAGCAAAATAAGGACTAAGTACGTTTTAATTGTACCAGACTCCACTAGATTAACTTCAAGGCAGAGTTTACAAACTATGGTTCAAAAGTTGTCTTCAAATCCAGGAAGTATAGTCGTCACTGTTGTAAATAATCATAAAAATAATTTGAGTTGTTTGAGAATGAATATAAACCTCAGAGAGTGGACATTAAAATATGATCTTATTAAAAGTATGATTTGTGATGGTGTTTCTGGAAAACACGTTATGCTCTTGGAAACTGAGACATTGAAGAAGGTTTCTAATGCTTTTTTACTTCCATTTCCCCATTCATTGTATCTTCAAACGGCCTCACTCGACTTGAAGGTTTGTTTGAATTTAGTGTTTCAATGTGTTTTGATCTCAAGCATTTGACAGTGAGATAGAACAGTAGATTTTAGTATTTCCTTTCAATTCCTTTAATGTTATTTTTAGTGTTTAGCTGTAATAGTTTGTGATAAAACATGCATCAGTATAAAGTTGGGCATCTTTGCATGTATGTGGATCATTGTATTAAACTAATTTTAATATACAAGGTACCAATTTAAAAAATTACAATAACTTAAAAAGAAGACAAAAATTGTTTTACATCATTTAATAGACTTAAGATAATCGCATATAGTCTTTTTCATCTGATGGGCACTGTTATAGGTAGTAAATATAAGTTTTGTTCTAATATAAGACTTTTGTACCATTCATTGAATGGTCACAAAATTATTTGAATCCAATTCAATGTACAGGGGCTAATTAATACGGTTCTTTGACAGTACAAAAGTAAACACTAGTTGGAACATTAGTGAATGTGTGCTGTTGTGTTTTTCCTTATTGTAACATTATTTTAGTTCAGCGGTTGTGATTAAAAACTTATATCATCATCATCATCACCCAGTACAATAGTTAGCTGTATACTTATATTAGGTCTATTTTCTAGCGTTGAAAGTATAGCACTAAGTTGCACAACTTCTGAAAATATTCCATTCATACAATTTGTTTACATGGAACGATATTTTCAGAAGTGGCATAGCTCAGTGCTACACTTTTGATGCAAAGGAAAAGGTCTATGCTGTGTTAGTGTGGCATAATGTGTGTTCTAATGACAGTTGACTTAAACAAAAACAAACCATTCTGTCATTGAAATTAACATATCTATAAGTTTTTAGTTCTTTTTTATATTGTTTGCTGTCTGTAAAAAAGTAGTTTAATGGTATGTTATCAAATAATTTTTAATGTTTAAATGAATATAATCTTGAAAAAAGAACTAAAATCTTAATGATTACCTATGACCTCTATTTATGTCATTGGAACACAAATTAAATCATCACTAATATAGCATTTTGAAGTATGTATTGTCAGCTGATGAATTTTTAAAGGCACATATTAGCCTAAGCCTTAGACTAGGAAAGGTCTAAGCAGTTCTTGTTGGAATTTATATAGAAACTAATTCATGAACGGTCTCAAGGTTACGAGGATGATCTTCCATTTGAACTGAGCAAGACCGTGTTGGTCCATTGAAACAAACTAAAAGTGCATTAAGATAAGCTGATTAGCAAGCAGATAGTAGCTGACCATGGCAAATTCATATGAAAAGAGGTCGCACTGCTGGTCCATTTACACAAGGCTAGTTAGCTAGCTTGTGATTCACAAACTCTTCAGGTTTCTGACTTGGCTCTTGTGACCATTGTGTTCAGATGATGTAAACTGGCTGCGAACGTGGTTGGAAGATGCCAGTGGCAAGTAAAACAAAAATTGTTGAAGTAACTCACATGCCAGTTGTTAACCCACTCGCCTTATTCCCCTCGAATAGTGACTGGGGTTATCAACTCACAGGCCAAATCACATTGTGTAAACGAGCCATACACCCAACAAACAGATAATAGAGAGTTATTGCAAGTTCACTTAAGGTCAGTCACTATTAGTGCCTCTCTTATTTTGACATCTGAGCATGCGCAGATCACTTATATTCTAGAACTGACTTTAATAAAGATTGTACCTGTCCTTTATCGACTACAGTAGCGCAGGTGTCTACGGCGTCGCATTCATTTGCGAGCCAATTTTCTGGTAAACGAGACACGGTTTCGAATCCTACGGAAGACCATGTGCATTTATTTGCATGGTTCTCTATAGGATTTGATGGATGCCGTATTAGCAGAAATTTAATTTCTGTTGATATGACATTCAGATTATTAAAAATCACCATGCGTTACCGTTTTCGATGATGGTGGGTGGGGTTTTCCTCACCTGTAAGTCGAATGGCACCATTAATCATCTTTAAGTCGCTCCGGAGCGCCACGGTAAATAATAATAATAGCCGTCCTTTCCCCGGACAAGCTAAGCTTTTGGGGTTAAAATTCACTCGCAATGGGGTGAATTAGGGAGAGTATTATTATTATTATTATTAGCTTAAGGACAGCAGTTAGTGGCGACTTTATAGCTTTCGGGTGCGCTCGCCAACATTCAGTTCGAAATTTTTTAATATTAAATATTTAATATCATCGTCATCTATACCTTCTTAAAAGGTAATTTCTAATGCCTCTTCCATATTATGTACTATTATAAACAAAAAAGATGAACTGTAATTTAAAATTTTTAAAATGAGGATAGAAATTTGTATAAGGACAAGGACTCTATTGTCAAAATTTCAGGTTTGCAGTAAGCATGGAATTTATTTAATTACGTCGTCACTATTAGTGGCTGATGTCATAGAAATTTGCAATATCTCTTTAATATATGAAAATATAACAATAAGTAAGGAAAATGAAACTCAGCAATATGAACAGGTACGCTTGATCTTAATCCTATCCTCTGTGAACAAAACTTGTTATTTGATTTAAGTGTGACTGCTTATTTGAAAATGAATTTTATTAGTAATTCATTGGGGTCATCTTAAGATGAATCAAAGGCCACGAGACGTTCACAAGTAATCGTCGATTCACTAACCAATAAGGCAACCAACCAAATACTTTTTGGTCCTAGCCCTTCTATTGGACTAACAACACCGGCCATAACGAACTTAATTAAAAACATTCCCTTGTGAAATTCAAGGAAAGGTGGGATTAAACAAGAAGCTACAGAATTGCCAGGGAGCTTTTAAGTTACCTTGACAACACTACAGCAAACAAGTACTTGACCAAACCGAATCTGTGTTTAATCACAGGCATTTTGAATGGTCATTCTCAAATACGGAAACACCTCCATAGCATGGGACTGTCAGACCCTGTACTCTGCAGGGGGTGTGAACAAGAAGATACAATTTACGAACATATCCTCTACGATTGCCCAACGCTCTCATCTATTAGCAGATTTGTGTACAGCGAGTATTGGCTAACACCTGCCGATATAAGAGAGGCATCTTTCAGCAACATCAATTATATCAAATCTACAGACTGGCTGAGGAGCTAAAAGGGGCATATCAATTTAGGAGGATGCACAATATTATAGACCTAGTGAGGCTAAGTGCTGTGGGGCCAACCCACCTCCATACTTTACAGATACAAAATAATTCAATGAATTACATAATAAATTACATAATAAATAAAAAAAAAAATAGACTGACTTTGCAATATACAAAATTAATTTATTGAAGTTAGGTATTTAGGATAATGATGTGGTGAATTTACCTTTTCTACATGTACATTTTGCAAACAATCGCCCTATCATTTAATTTTTCAATTTAATGAGTATTTCTTTAGATATTTTTATGATTGTTTAAATCTGATAATTGTCTTTTTTGTATTTAAAGTATCGCAGGCAGCAGGAAAGTAATATTTTAGTGACTTTTTGTAGTGCAGCATGTTTGGTGTTTATGCTTAATAGGTATGTTACTTGATTTTGAAATTCAGACTATTTAGACCTGCACGGTGCCCTAAAAATTCTGAAATATATTTTGTGAGTGTATAGTACGTGCAAAAAGCGAAACTAAGGGTAAGTTTTTAACAAAAAGTCTATAATAGTAAACGCCGTAACCTAACCTTTCACTACGAATAACTCCTAAATGGTGCGTTTACAAAGAAAGTGTTATTTTTGTCAGTATACACTCCCTAAATATTGACCAGTATTTGTGGACATCCTGTATAGTAACCCCAGTTTATGTAAATACAAATAACATCATTTTTAGGTCAATATCATAAAAGGTTTATCTTTCCATGAAGGCAAACCTCTGTTTCGATCTCACCATGCTCAGTGGAAGCAGAAGCAAACAGAAGCTTTAAGAATAAAGAAACTATACAACATTTTTAAAATCAAACAAGTCAAGAGAGAAACTGGACTCACAGAATGGTATGGTTGTAGTAAAGAAACTTCCAGATGTTTTGGAACTGTCTTAGATTCAATGCCTTCTTATCTGTATGATAAGAGATGGACACCACCATGTTGTATATCGAATTTAAGAAAAACAGCTAAGCATGTTTTCGGTATTTTGGAAGAAAGTGGGATAAGGTATTGGTTAGAAGCTGGTAGCTTGTTGGGAGCTATGAGGAGTGGCGATATTTTACCATGGGACCATGATGTAGATATAGGATTTATTAGGGAGGATCTTAACAGATGTGAGTGGTTGAAAAAAGCTAAATCTAGATCGGTTGTCGATACAAAAGGGTTTCTTTGGGAAAAAGCTACTGAAGGAAACTTTTACCGTGTACATTTTAGTAAAACAAATAAGATTCATGTCAATTTGTTTCCTTTTTATTCTAAAAACGGTACTATGGCTAGGGATTCTTGGTATACTACTCATAAAAATATGGAATTTCCTGAAAATTTTCTTCATCCAATGTCTAGTATAGATTTTGTAGGCAGGAATGTGCCGAGTCCTAATAATATTCGTGATTTTCTAGAATTGAAATTCGGAAAAGGGTCTATTGAAATTCCTGAGTATCCCGATCCCAGTAAGTTAAAGTTTCCCTAATTTTTTTGTGATATTTATTACTCTATGATATACTTTTTTATAGTATTTAGGTATCTAGTTACATTTAATAAATATTGTATTTTTCGATTGTAGGCATACCTTTTGATTTAAGACCAATGTAATTGGTTGACTTATTTTATTTAAAAAAGAAATACTAAAAATCTACTTAGTAAGTTTGTTGAATTGTGGTCAAACCTTTTAAAGTTTATTACTTCATTTAAGAATATAAAGGTACATTATTTGAAACAAATGATTATAGATTTACCTATTTAACTATAAGAAAGTGCTGGTAGCTGCCAGTTAGTCTAGGACTTAGTGACGTGGAATATCTATATGTATCTACCCCAAAATCACAGATCTTACGATTGCTAGTCTCACTGGATTTTGTCTATCAACAGATTATGATGTTTAGAATGTATACTGCAAAATCATATGAGTAGAGATATATAGAGTACTAAACACCAAAGAGTTGTATTTTTTGCAGTACGTTAACGTAAACGCACAAAACTAACGTTTACGTTGAAGTCCTAAATATGAGTTGAAGTTGTTAAACGCGTCGTGACATTTACGTGCCGTGACAATTCATTAGAATTTTCTTTCTTAAAAAATAGCGTTGTTGGGCGTGTAACATCTGCCATGTGCTGACGAGGTTACAATTTTTTTGGACTCGCATAACTGATTTGAATATATATTTATGCGTTCAAAGATAGGTTTAAATCACATAGCAGGAATTATTGTCCTATAAAATGACCAAGCCTGCAAACATTAAGCCAATAAAAGCAATTTAAAAAAAATTCACATGGCAGATGTTACACGTCCAACGATGATGATAGATTACATATTTGGTTTGCGATATGTGCCTAAGCCAACGCTCGTTAGCTTACGTATATGGGTACGTAGACGTGAACGTGAAATACACTTGAATACGCATGTGTAGCTGTCTTCTTCTTCTATGTGATTGTGGGCTTAATCCGAGGACTATTCACCCAGGTTAAGTTATTTTTTCAAATTTTGTTAAGTGGAAAAGCTGCACCCTCGTGCGTCGGACTTCTGTCCTCACTCTTCCATTGCACTTGATAATTAGTTTAAATATTCTGTATTCTTGGCACAGAATATTTTATTTAATTTAGTATTATTTTTAAAGTCGGATGGTCACTTTTACACTAGATATTTAGTGATTATTATTGGACTTCAGGGCTCCCGATTCGGAGACCGCCATTTCAATGTTGCCACGACGATGTCCGAATCGGAAGTCCATGTGTAGCTGTCAATTTTCCAGTATACGTTGACGTTCACAGCATCATTTCAACTTTCTAATGCTGATATCTCTTACCTAATTGGCTGAAAGTTACACTCCAATTTTCAGTAGTAACTCTAAAGCAATGCCGTTGACCTATTAGAGAACTGATACTTAAGTTGTCATAAAAGTTCCGAATAACGGAGATTTTCATTAAACTTGCCTTATCAGATCACGTGAGCTACGGGTATTGTTGAAGACTAATTATAAAAAACTGGTTTCCGAGATACACTAATAAACATAGAATGTCTGCTTTGTAAATGGCAACGACAAAATTACTAGCTAATACAAATCTTTGAAACCACTTTTTATTGACTGTGCAGCTATCGTTTTCAAATAATTCAAATTTGAAAATGAAAATGTAAAATTTGTAAATTTTCCAGGTAATGATATTTCAAAGTATATTTTCACATTGTATCTATATACCTAGATGTGCCGAAACTTTTCTTATTTATAGTAGTTCTTAGATTTTTAGATATAGTTTTTTGAAATTCTGTGGTATTAAGGTAATATTAAATAAAATTAAAGAATTGTGCCAAAGTAGAGTAAATTTATTTGTTTTATAAATGTTTATTTATTTGTAAGTACGAGGTAGGTCTGATAAATTCTTAGGCTTTTAAGGTAAAACTCACAAAAACAAAAGTAAAATCACTATATATGATAAAGAAGGTGTTTCACAATTTTTATCGTCTGCACCTATGTGCATTTTTTAAATAAAACAAATACATATTTGTATTTGCCGTAAAATTGTAAATTACGTTCAAAAATGGGAATATTCACTGGATATCAAGTTGGGATTGTAATGTAGCTGGTCGTTTACTGATAAATCTGTACTGTTCTTGTTTCGATGTAACTATAATATACAGTATTGGCCGTCGAATATCTTCCAATATCCCTTGGCACAAGTGCGTGTGAAAACTACAAAGAGCCAGCATTAGGGGAAGCAGGAAAGGAACAATACCAGCGATGCCAGCCTATACGGCCTGGCCAACGTTACAACGCGGTCGGTTCGTATAAATGCCAACGCGGACACCATTCCTTTTCCGCTCGCTCCAATTCCAAGTCTCTGTAGCCTTTACTCGCAATTGTGAATCGCGTATTGGAAGACATTCAGTAGCCGATACCGTGTAGCATAAATATGGACATAAATGAAAAATGGTTTTTATTGAAATTTCTTCAGACAATTTTATTCTTTATAAAAGTTCCTACATTGCCTTACATCCAAAACATTTCGATCCCCAATTATAACTTTTTAACTTTTTTGTTTTTTTTTATCGACTGGTAATATAGAATGCGGATTAATCAGACTTCCCTCGTGGATACATATAAATAACTGCCAACTATGCTTTGCATGTATATTTCCGTATTTTAAAGGGTCGACAAATTATAATCTTTGACAACCCCAACCACTACCTAGTTTTGAGGGGCTTCTTCTAAATGCTAAGTATAGGTAATTATATAAATACATTTATTATTCAAATAAAACTAGTGAACAATCGTTGCTAGCATTTCACATAACAATCTCGTATTATGAATTTAGCAGTCTGAAAAAATTGTATAAACCTAAATTGAAATTAATCGGGGATGGCTATGAAAGTCAAACATCGCTCACTGTGTATTATTACTATTGGGATAGAACAAAGAGGATAGAATAGAGAGAGGTGTCCGCACTTTTGCGTTACACTTTTACGTCATGTATCAAACTCGAGCTAATGGAGCTAGTCAGTTTTGGTGAGAATAAATGTAATTTTTTTTCAAATAGCGTCATTTAAATGATATAAAAACATTTTCATTCCGTTAAACTTCAAATACAAAATTATTGACTTCAAATCAATCAAAAAGTACGTAAGTCGCCATTTTGATTACACTTTTCCGTCACATATTATATCTGTCATATTCTATCTCGATGAGTATTACAGACACTTTCAAAATTCTTCGCAGATATTTTTTCTGTTTTATAATATATGATACTATTCTGGGAAAGAATAAGGATTTAAAGAAAAATCGGTTGAAACAACTTATTTTCGTTTTGTGACTAACCTAAAAAGAATTTTTTAATTAAATGATGTCTTACTGACATGATATGGCGGCAGTCGCAATACCAGATCTGATGCCCATGTTCAAGCAATAGCTTGTCTATTACGTATCTACTATTTAGTAGCTTATTCATGCGACAAATATTCAAAAGCGTATTTGTCAAACCTTATTCTTCTAGCTCGTAACCCGAGAATAACCAAACGCCGAGAAGCGACAGCTTTGTCGGAACGTTTGATGGTTGTGGGGTCGATTTGCGGTGACCTTGAAGACACCATAATTACACCACACGCAGGCTGAATTAGCTCGCAGTCATCACGCGATCGCGCGGAAATTTGAAATTTACACTGCTCAACTCTAAATATGTTTTTAGTAAGGGAGTAAATCACACAGTAATAACTGAAAGAAATAATTCAAAACAGTCGAAACTACAGTTGTTGCGCTCGGATCAAAATCGCTGGACACCTTCGTATACGGTGTTGCGCTGATCTAGCTGGCCACATGTAAATAGACACCATATTTTCGATCATGCGCCTTCGAAAATCGACCCGGCGGGAAAGGGTCTTTGTCGCCTCTCGGCGTTTGGTTATTCTCGGTCGTAACAGTTGTAACTAGAGCTGGGCGATTATCAAAATAAATAATCGATTATTTAAAATAATCATTTCGATTAATCGAAAATAATCGATTATCGATTAAAAAATATGATAATCCTCTAATCGATTGTTTGCCACCCCTACTCGTAATCATTCTTGTAACCAGTGGCGGCTCGTCTCTAAAATATTGGGGGTTCACAGTCAATTAGGTAAAAAACTTTTAGTGTTTATAGTAAAGGAGACCGTGAGAGCTCGACCTTCACCCATCTGATAACCAGATGAGGCATATTTTTTTTATGAAATTTTATCGATTTATTAACTCGCCTATAGGAACTTGCCATTCGAAAAGTTTTCATGGCTATTTTTAATTAAATTTTATTCAATTTTTTTATAACCTTCACTTTTTTGATAAAATCGAACAAATTTAATTTCAACAGATAGTTTTTAACATAGAAAATATGCCTCAGTAGGCTTGTTTACATATTTATGTTCATGGCTACCTAGCAAGTAGATATGAACAGGTAAGTCAATATAGGTAACTACACCGATATGTCAACCAATAAAAATTCATATCAGCAGAAAGATAATTTATTTATGAAAATAATCGTATAGGCTTGCCTGCAAAAAACTGTTCATGGAATAATAATGCCTTGCTATATTTAATCAAAAATAGTCATGAACACTTTTCGAATGGCAAGTTCCCATAGGCGTGTTAATAAATCAATAAAATTTCATAAAAAATATGCCTCATCTGGTTACCAGATGGGTGAAGTTAGACCTCCCACGGTCTCTTAGACTATTATAATATACCTTTCTAAAACACTGTGAAATTTGTTTACCTAAATCTGTACTGATGAGATATATATTCTGTCATTTTGAACCCCCAATATTTTGGTTACGAGCTGCCACTGCCTGTAACTTTTATTTAATCCGTCAAGCGTGGGACAATTTTGCTATTAAAGAACTGTGGTAGGAAACATCCAAGATGATTAGCGATTATTCCATCAGCATTGGTGTTAACTTTACACAAAGCAATTTTATAAAAGATTCGTTATTCATAGAAACAGGAGAGTGCACTTCATAATAGTCTACAGTCTATCAAGGGCGGCTCCAAGACGAATTTTCGGGGAGTATTGCCATTAGCCATTCTCTTTTAAGCATTTTAAATAAATGGCTCATACATTGTAAGAATTTTCATCTAGGGGGGGGGGACGCGGAAGTAGAATTTGCGCATGAGTAATAGAGATCATCAATAACGAGAAAGGTCCATTTAAGCTCTTAAAATTTTTCTTTTTGCCATGTACGTTTAAGTGATCTTTTCAAAAATATCCACGTTTTATCCAGGAAACCAAACTTAATTAAGTGAGTTTGTACTTATAGACCGTCAGTTAGTGATAGGTTTAGGCGCCCCATTTTCGCATATAAGCCTCGAAGGGGGTTGAAAAGTACATCGATTTTAAGTAGAATGAAATTAAATTTACGAGTGACTCCTGGGGATAACACATGGACAATTCGATTTTCCCCAACAAAAATAAAAGATTATTTGTTGTCCATATTTCCACGCAAGCCGTTTTCACTATATGATTAATTAATAGAACTAGGTTTCGGAAAACCAAAGGCTTTAATGTTGCAAGTGGCTAAAGCGTTGAAATAAGGGCGTAATCTTCTATGGAAAATCTAGATTTTACCAGATTTTTCCACACAAGCCCATCGAATGTATGAAAACGTACATCGTCACTAGTCCGAAAAATATATTTTCTTGAATGACCTGAGTGTATAAGTGCATTTTGGGGTCGGAAAATTTTTCTGATAAGGAAAATCGAATTTTCCATTTGTTATCCCCAAGAGCCACACCTGAATTTTCCTTCATTCTACTCAACATCGATGTACTTTTCAACTGTCTTCGAGGCTTGTATGCGAAAATGGGGCACCTAAATCGGTCACTATCTGACGGTCTATTATATTTATAATATATTGCCTTAAAAAATGTCATTTAAAAAAATATTTTTCTCAAAGGAGTCGCTTATTATTTTCAGTTTTGTATGATAATTCACAATCGTAAGACGCCATAAACTTGTATCAAAAGCGTTGTATATACATATATATTTTCAATTATATATTTAGTATTTTGATTTTAACGTGCTGTCCTCTTGAATTCGCATCATAAAATAGACACATTTCTAATATGGCTCGTTTTACAGTATTACTTCCATCATTAGTCTTTAACTTCGGTACAATGTTATATAATTGTACTTAGATGAGTACCAAAAATGTTTGTTTATAAGATTTGGATATAAAATGGCGGTAACAACAATCTGTCAGCTGTCAGTGATACTTCTGCCATCAAATCTTTTTTAAAAGGAAAAGTATAAATGTGCTCGTAAAAAACACTTGTTTCTGTCTAAAACGTCTAATTTTCCAACTTGTATTACGAAATTTTGTTAGAGATCAAGAATACACAAAAAATTCTAATGTCTACATGAATTTATTCCTTATAACTTAGTCTAAAAAGATTATAATACTGTCACCCGGATTTCCCTTAATACAATTGTAGATAGAACTTTTATTAAAATGTTAATAAAAAATTTAAAATCTAATGTGTCTTTTTTTTAATCGTCATCTTTTTCGGCCGTGTCTTCCGGTAATATCAACGTTGATGGTTCTCTAAGTACCGCTAACAGTTTGTCCAACTTCATGAGCTGCAAAGTGTTCTGATCCAAATCTTGTTGCTTCTTCGGCGCCTTGCAAGGTATCCTGAGATTTGGTGATAGTTTTACTACCGACGAACAACCTCTAAAACAATGTTTTTGAATTAATTAACTACATAAGTTCCGTTCACTACCACCAATTAACTAACAATAAATAAGATATATATTTCAAAGTTCTACTTTCTTAAGAAGAGTATACCTAACACTGTTTTTCACAACAAGAGCTTTATACATTCAAAGATTCAGAAAAAATGGAGTAATGTGGCAGATATCGGTATCTGGGCTACTTCTTTTCACAGGGACAATGTACATGCTTAAGGCACAGCTTATTTACTACCGGCTACTCATCTTTCGATGATATCTTTTGTGGTTCGAAAGTCAACTGGTTTTAGGCTTATATTCACATTTCGCACGAAAAAAAAACAGTAGGGTAGGGATTACGGCTCGAATCCATCACTAACAATAGATGTTTGTGTTTCAGGTTCAAAGCGACCTGTGTAAACGACATTTTTAATAAAATTTCAGTAGTGGCAACTTCACAGTTTTCTTTGCATGCATTTATTACATTCAGATCATGCGGATCAAGGTGTTTAAATTCTCAAAAAGAAAATGGTTAAAAACTGATCATGGTTAGGAATAAAGATCCGCTAGTATAGTTGCGGCAGAAGATTTTTAACCTATCAGAAGTGCAATCGTGCAAATCACAGTTTATTTCATCAAAAATACAACTAGCTAATTTTCAACTTGTAAAAATATTTATTTTAAATTTAAAAAAAAAGTAATTTTCATAAATTCTTTTGCTTGTTAAATAAATACAACTCATAATAAGAAACAAAATAATTGTAGATTTTTTAAGACATTTTTTTTAGCACTTAAATGAAGAACTAGTAAGGAGAAATGAAAAAGCCAAATTAAGTTATTTTTTAATAAAGCGCTTCGAAAAATGTTTACTACAAAATTAACGAAAATTTCTGCTTTGCTCATGAGTAGACAGTGTGTAGAGTTGAGGCAGTCAGTCTATTTATTATCTTACCCACATAGCACATGAACCCCTTATAGAAGTGTAAAAGACGTCCGTCATGGACAAGAAGGATGTCTTCTTCCGGTACCGGGGTGTAAATCCGACGTCCAATGGACGTACTAATGTCCCGTCATAGGAACATTCTGAACTTTTACAGGACGTCTTAGGCAGGTAAACAAGACCACAGACCACAACAAAAATATTAACAATAACAGGGCTTTATTTAATAAGTTTTATCCAGAAAAGACTAGCTAGAGATAAACGTTTTCAGTTTACAAAAAAAAAAAACAGGAATGAATTAAATTTAACACAGAGTGCTGGCACAGTTTAAACTGTAGTGCTGATAAGACGAAACCTTGGGTCCTGCCCAGATAGACGCCCTGATTTGGTCCCTTCCCAGACAACACACCAAATCCCAGAGATATCCGCAGAATATCTTTTGTCGATATCCAATATATCCACAGGATATCAGAAATATTCCGTGGATCTAATATGGATAACCAAATGTCCGTCTATATCCAGGATATAGAAGATATCCTAATGGATATTCAGCAAAATATCTAATGGGTATCTTCCAGAAAATACAAGAAATCACAGAGATATCCACAGAATATATTTTGTGGATATTCAATATCCAATATGGATATCCAACCAAATGTCCGTCTATATCCCAGGATATAGAAGATATTCGGATATTCAGCAAAATATTTTATGGGTATCTTTAGTAGAGGTTCATAAGTAACCAATGATTATTGAATAACGTCGAAAGAAAATAGCAGAGATAAAAAATATTTTCAACACTCAAAATATTTTCAACACTCTGCCTTTGATTTTGCCCACTAAGGAGAAAGTCATCCTTATTAGGACTCTTCAGCAATAAATGAAAATTCTCGACTCAATTACGGCGGGTCGAGTATGAGTAGATGCGATAGTGGTATCGCCATCTATACTTAGTAAGCAGAATCAAATAACACCTAGTGGATATCCACGATGGTTTGCGTTCGCGCCTAGACTTTGATATATTTAGTGGATGTTCATGGGATATTGAATACACCTTAAAAAAATTAATTTTAAATATCTGAACGGTACTATTAGCCACAATGGCGTAATTTTTTAATAATTTGCTATATAATTACTATTATTTATGGACATTTGCATGTCTATAAATTACATTTTATGGATATAAAATAGATATCTACCATGGACTGGACATTCAGTGGATATTGGGATGTTCAGTAGATATCCAAAGGATTTGGTGTGCTGTCTGGGTTGTTGATCCGGTTAGTCCGGAACCTAAATTGGACGTCCACTGGACTTCCGATTATCGTGAACACTAGGACGAGTAGGACGTCCTCTGGACGACCTTATTTTGGTCCCGTTTCGACAAAACGTTCAGTTTTCGGTCCGAGTCCAAGACGTTCCTATATACTGGCATCGTTGGTCTTTGAATCGATGACTAGAAATTCAACGTTTTGTTTTTGCAAGAGAAGGAGGACAGAAAACCTAACCTATCATTTAATTTCAAATGAACAACAACTACAATTTTCGGCATTCAATAATTAACTTATGAGTTAGATTAACGAAGAATAAAAGAAGGTTATACAGGGTGTTAAAAAAAAGTGTCACAAAATAAAACGGGGGGTAGTATGGGCCAAAATATGCAGAAAAGTCTTAATAAACATATGTCCGCAAATGAATGGTTTCAGAGATACGGAGTGTTTTGTGTTTTGTATCATTTTTTGATTATCTTTTTTCATTCTCAAAAACTTGCTTTTCTTATCGGAGTCTACCGATGTTTTTTCATAGATACTATTTGCAGTTATTATTTTGTTGTGGGTGAATAATTTTATAAATTTTCGTTATGCCTGTTTACACTAATATTGAATTAGCTGACATGCATTTTATGTACGGTCGTGCAAATGGCAATGCATTGAAATGGAGGGAGGGCACTTTGAACATCTCATTTAACTCTATGTTGTTATTGATTGTTTATAAATATCATTGTTTTTTTATAATAATAACAAATTGTTATAAACACAAAATGGTCCGTATCTCCGAAACCGTTAATTTGCGGTCATATATTTATTAAGACTTTTCTGCTTATTTTGGGTCATCTATTCACCATTTCATTTTGTGACACTTTTTTTTTAACACCCTGTATAGTGTTGTTATTTTTTTGATGTTGGTGGTAAAGTGGTTATAAAGTGAAATGAATGTTTTGTGTTGAGGTGAGAACAAGGGATCTATGTTGGCGGTAGCGTGGGCGGAAAGGAAAGACCTCAATGGCGGAAAGTTGGAACAAACCTAATTTTAAAAAAATTATAAAACTCAGTTATGTCGACACAAGCTATAAGCACTGAATCTTTGACTGCCACTCCAAAAGCGCGGCCGGCTATGCGCAAACTTTCCATTTAATTCCAAGTAGCTGGCATTGAATAAGCTGTGTTTAGGGTAACGTTCTATTTATTGTTGAATAGAATATTTTTTAATGCGACTATTAATATTTTCAAATTAAAAAGTTTTTTGACAGAGCATTTCATAGACTTCACGGTAATGGAACGCCTTTGGAAATTATTAAAATCATTGAGACAGAATAAAGAGGAGATGATATGACGATCTTAGATAATATATTGACAGATAGGCTACCCCTGTATAAATCTATACAATGTTGATGTCGCTCTCTCAGGTCGCTCTAATAAAATCATTGTTTCTTTTTCTAATGCAGGCTTTCTCACTCATATTAGAATGTTCAGCTGTATCGTACGTAAACGGATTGCATTGGGTTATTTTAAATGTGAAAATAGTGACTGCAAATAGATTAAAAAAGTACAAAATAATGTTTTAAAAGATAGGTACGTTTTTATTGAACTGAAAACAAAATATAACATTATTGTCATGTCAAAAAATATAATAAATATTTTATTGCTTCTAAAATATTTAGAATTACAGCAAGGATTTGGAATTCTATAAAATATCTATACCTGTTGAAAAGCTATACAATGGTAGAACTGAAGAAATACATAAAGCATTTAATTTAAACATGACAAAATATTCCTAATAAGAATAAAACAAACCAATATATATTTACCTATTTAGCATAAGTAGAAGTATTTCAGGATATTAAAAAAATATATAGGAATTTAATTTACTTTTCTAATGACTTCGTTTAAAATATAAATTATCTAGTTACTTTATTTAAAGTAGGTAACTAAATATTCTTATATTATTGATGATAGTTTATCTTTTAGACCAAGTACAAATATATACAGTCCAAAAACTAATAATTTTTTTGATATTGCACATACTTTTTCACTCTTAATTGTGTCTGTAATGTTCGATTTCTGTTTCGTAAGTTTGAAGCAGTACTATTGGCAACAAAAAAGTCTTCGTAATGTCCGATTTTCTAGAAACTTCAATGTAAAGTTACCAAAATATCTAGGATTTCTGAAATAGGTATTTATATACAATTTAATTCATCAGCTTAGATCTAATTCAATGTTTGATTTACTTCTTAATTAATGGTAACTCAAATTTTGTTGATGAGAATTTCAGAGTCATATATATAACTATATATTAGACTGGGCCAAAAAAATAAAACAATTTTTTTTCTTAGCGGAACTATGAAAATATTGTTCATGACGACAAAAAAAAATTTTCCTGAAAGTTTGAGCCCTTAATAATAATATTAACAGCTGCATCATTGCAGTTATTGATTTTTCAACAGTTGTCGCGTTTTTGCATAAATTTCGGACTTGGTCAATTTTAAAAAAATTTTTCATCTCTTATCCTTGTAGAAAATTAAATTCCCCACAAAAAAGCTCTCCAAGTAAATTTTTGTAAGACGAGTCTATTCTTTGTAATCGAGCCTTA
Organism: Psylliodes chrysocephalus; assembly: GCA_927349885.1. Classification (NCBI taxonomy): domain Eukaryota; kingdom Metazoa; phylum Arthropoda; class Insecta; order Coleoptera; family Chrysomelidae; genus Psylliodes; species Psylliodes chrysocephalus. The sequence continues at coordinate 20,253,433 of OV651820.1, forward strand.
AACATTGGTATATATTTTCAATTTTTCACTTTGCATTTGGGATTTCCAAAATGAACTTAAATATTAAGATTACAAAGAATAGACTCGTCTTACGAAAATTTACTAAGAGAGCTTTTTTGTGGGGAATTTAATTTCCTACAAGGATAAGAGATGAAAAATTTTTTTAAAATTGACCAAGTCCGAAATTTATGCAAGAACGCGACAACTGTTGAAAAATCAATAACTGCATTGATGCACCTCTTAATATTATTATTAAGGGCTCAAACTTTCATGAATTTTTTTTTTGTCGTCATGAACAATATTTTTATAGTTCCGCTATTTTTTTGGCCCAGTCTACTATATATCATATATATATATATATATATATATATATATAACTTAATATTGAAGTGTATGAGGTACTTTTGTTCAAACTATAACTTCTTTTATTTGTTGACAAGTTTAATACTTTTAAAGAAGGCCCATAATAAAATAATTTAGTATCTGAAGAAATTACTATACTAAAAACATTCAAACATATTATTGGTTCGCCAAATTTATTAAACACAATACCATCTATTTTTTTTAGGTGACATAGGTTCACCACTACTCTTTTTTTCCTACTTTGTTTGTGTAATACAAAGTTTCTAAAAAGTAAAGATACAATTTTTAAAAGTGCTCGATATTTTTTAGAAACTACAAACTTATAAATATATTTGTTGCAGCAAAGCCGTCCTCTAAAAAGTGCATTGAACAAATGTAATATATTTGTTCAATTTCTAACATTTCAGTCCATTCAAGTGCCTCTAACCATAAGTTTCTTCTAATTCGTATTTTAGAACACTAATAATAATTTTATTTTTTTTAATATGCATTTTTTATTTTCCTTTTTTCTCCTAAAACGACGCCCATGTTCTTCGGTAAGAAATAATATTAACGAGTGAAACGTAACCTCACTTCCTCTTTTATATTTAAAATCACATAAAACACAAGTATTTTCCTAGTATAAAATAAACCCTACAAATCAAAGTCACTTTTAACACCACCATACTTGAACGAATTTAAATAAAAACTTAAAAAATGTCTAAAACTAACTGGAAAAATAAATATAGAGATAGAGATAATCTATTTCTCTCTAATAAGAATCTTTCATGCGATATCAAGGCGACAAAAAAATTGTTTACTGTCCTCTCTGTATAGAGAAAGTAAAAGTTGAAAAGTCTTTTGGTAGGTAGAGAGGGGGTAAACGTCAAACCACGTCGGGCGGCTCCGAGAATTTCACAGTAATGTTTACCTGCCAGTGTCATTTCATAGAATAAGTAATTTTAAATTGTTATCGGCGAAACCGGACAATCGCATGTATTTATGGATTATAAATAATTATTAAACATGTATTATAATATTCAAATTATAATTTTACAAAATTTCAACAGCTATTCACAATTTATTGAACTATTTACTCGAAATTGTTATTAACATCTATAAAATAATTTTGTACGCCAATGTATCGCGTCCACTTCGGTGAGATCCGCTGCCAATCTGTCAATTTATGTGTATAAAGTGGGAGAACAGGCAAAAGCTTTTCCAACTTTTACTTCTGTTCTACTACTCTGAGATGACGATACTAAAAGTGTCCGCACCTTTGTATTGCACTTTTACGTCATGTGTCAAACTCGAGCTATAGTGGTCAGTTCTGCAGTGGGATTCTCATCTTTCAATTCGGCACGTGTTGAGAAGCTTCTAACTTCGTTCCACAGTATGCGATTTGAATGTAATGTCTCTCTCTATTTGATTCGTTACGTGTTGAGTACGCACATAATAATCCCTGTCTTGATAAGAATAAATCAATGAAGTGGAGAGGGGTAGAATGATAACTGTCAATGAAAAAGTATAGACACATTTTACGTTCAATTGGCCCGGTGTAAAATCCACTGCAGCTTCCTGTCGGCAATGTGGTATCCACTGGTGATCATTTTCTCCACCAGCTATTTAGCAGGAGTGAATTACACTCGACATGTGTATAAGGAATAAGGAGGAAGTAACCTAGGTAAATATGGTGGTGTAATTTACACTGGTGCACACTGCACCAACAGCGAACAAAAGAACAAGATTCAGGGACGGTTTAAGAATTGTGTAACAATTATAAAATAGTGCATCCGAAAATAATTATCAGGTATAATTTAATACCAACTCGAAATCAAAGCACAAAAAATCACAAATATAAGCAAGCCAATAAAGAACCGACGCCAAAAAATCTTACAACACCCACAGCACAAACAAAAAACAAAAGCTGAACTAAGTCAAACCTGAAATTTGTTTACTGTGCTTTAGGGCAACCTCTCCTTGTTATTTACGTGAGTAAGAGTGCAAGGTTGAATCATGCATAATTTCTACACTCGTCATGGATGCGCAGACGGTACCTTATCATTCTACCCTTCCTACTTCTTTGGAATAAATGTAATTTTTTTAAAATATCATCTTTTAAAATATATAAAAAATATTTTAATTCTGTTAGTCTTCAAATATAATAAATATTATTGAATGAATAAAGTACGACTCATGTTGTCATTTTGATTAAACTTTTTCGTCAGTCTTGGCATCCTAAGTGCATCTATCTGTCATATCGCAAAATAGTGTTTATTTCGTCTCTATTTGATGCTATCTCGATGATTAAAATATTACCCCCATTACTCTTAGTAGGAAATGCCGCAATTTTACTTGTAACAAGTATTATTGAAAACTGTAAAGTAGCTCTTAGGACTATTATTACTAGGATATTCTCAAGTCTTTTTTGGTGTTGAAATAATACTTACTTGTCGTCACCAATCACGACAATAGGTAAATTGTAATTGAACGCGAGCTTAGTAGTTTTGTTTTTCTTTTTGGAAACTATGGCCTGCACACAAATCGGTTTGTACTTGTTTACGTTCAAATCGTAGACGTATATTTTACCATCCGATGTCACGCACGCAAAAACAGTGGACGAATAAGGTGCCCATTTTACATCGCCTACTCTGTCGCCAATGTCGAAAACGAAAAGGGGTTCTCTGAAAATATAAACAAAATAGTTCTTTAACCCTAAAACGAATCTACAACATGCAGTGCCATTATTAATGATGTTAATAATGAGCCAAACAAAGTTTTTTATAGTCTAAATATCTATATTTTATTTATTTTATTATTCATTGAAGTGATTTTAGGTTTTTTATTGGAGTCATTGGCTTCGATAACTTAGGCCATTAGCCGCCTCGTGTCCTATATAGGTTATGGAGTACTAGCAGTCTAATACTCCATAGTGTAGGATGCAGGAGTGCTAGTAATCTAATACTCCTGCACACCATATTACTAAATAAGTAGAAAATATTTTCTCCACGGCCACTACTGAATGTAGTTCTTCCGAAACCACTTATAATAACAAAAAGAAAAAATTCTCGCTCTTGAGATTAAAAAAAATTCTGATTAAAAGAAACTCTAGAGACAGAATGTTCATTATGTAATAGCTACTGGCCAATTGCTGTTAATATCGCGCTCGCATCGTAGATAGTCATGAATTTCATGACTGACAGTTCTACGCGACGTATTAGTATTTATTTTGAATTATCCTGAATAAAGATAAGCGGCGTTTGTTAACTGAAACTTAAACTCAAAAATTGGTGAATAGAATGATTATAATATGGAATTTGATAATATTCCTCCTCAACTGATAAGTTATGCAAATAATTTAAACAAAACCTTGTCTAACATAAGTTAGGTTAATTATTTCATTTTGTTCAATATTTCATTTTACTATATTCAACTCCTTCTGTGTCTGTCACCGTGGAGAATGTACAGTCTGTTACTATGTTGGAATGAAAATAAGATACTCGTTTAGTAATCATATATAATGAAAAATCTGTTTTAAACTGAGAGAAGATATTACATTCTTTTCAAGTCCCAGACAAATAACAAAATTACCCCTACTTGTTCAAAAACTGAAATAAGTAAAAAAAGAAATACTTACAATCTGTTATCCTCCCAAATTTTGATTCGCCAGTCCATGCTGCACGAAATGAAAATATCCGTGTTGAATTTGTTGTAGTCTATTTGGCAAACAGGCATCTGGTGCGCTTCGTACTTCATAAGGTAGGTGGAGCTATAGGCAACGCTGCACTTGTAGATACTACCTTCTTCGGTACCAATAAGATATATTTCCGGATTGACCGGATGAAGTTTAATGCAACAAATACTGGCTAAAAAAATATTAATAGGCACATAATATAGCTAAAACGTGATATGCAAAAAAAAATTAGAAAGTAGACCGTGACCGACAAAGACAGAGACATGAGTCATGTCCGTGATAACTATATGTAGGGTTATGAATTAAATTTAAAGTGATACTCAAAAAGAAGAAAAAATATAAGAATCGAGATACGTGAATTTTTCAAGGATCCCTTTAAAAACATTTTTTGTGAAACACTATACAAACCCATACAGCAGACAATATTTCAGAAGTTTTCAGAAATATTTCAAACGTTTCGAACATATAACATTTCAAGCACAAGTTTCTGAAATATTTTAATTAAATATTTCACTGAAAATGTTTCTGAAACATGGTATACATATTACACAAAAGGTTACTAAACGAGTTATGTTGTAAAAGGCCAACACTTAATGAAGAATATCTGATTTGTAAGAAAAAGATGGGATATCTTATTTTATTTCTTGTCCAGCATATCAGCATGAGACAACCCTATATTCTAAATATTTATAGATTGGAGTTGTTGCTTTTTGCCATTTCCTTTTTTTGTTATTTATGCGTTGTGCTGTTGTTATATGGGAAGCAGAATATGTCTTTAGAAATTGAGGTGAGTCCCACACCAGTTCTATTTATTAGTTCTACAGCTGATTGAAAAGCGGATGTTTTATTTAGGCATGAGTATTTGTATAAATCCTTTTTAATTGCCTATAATTTGTTTCAGATTAGGTCATTTAAAATTGAGCTTTTGGCCAGCTTTGGGGATTTGCCGATGTACCTGCAGCAAAAGAACCATCCAAGTTATTCAACATTTCCAGAATAAAGTATTAAGGAACATCGTCGATGCACTCTAATACTGCCGCAAAACTGATCTTCATAGGGACCTTAAAGTGGAGACTGTTAAAAATACAATAAAAAGATTTGCCAGTAGTCACCAACAACGACTGCTTCAACATGGAAACCTTGAGATTATCCAGCTCTTCAACAATGTCAATCTAATAAGACTCAAGAGAACCAAGCTTTATGAGTGATGTTAAATTAAAGCAGAGTATAGTGCTGTCAAGTACTATACGTTAACGGTAGGTAACAAAATAATTATAATAATAACCTAATCATTTATTTTCGACGGAAGTTTAAATGAAGTTTATCATCACTAGATAAGTTAGGTTAGAATAAAATTGCTAATTGATCTTAATAATCAGATTGTAATAATCGTATACATTTCTTTACTTGGGCATTTATAAAAAAACCTATTTGTTTCAGATTAGTGCATTTAAAGGAATTGGTGGAAATGAAGCGATTCTCTTTTATATTTTATGAAATGTATAAAAATTATTTATTTGTTTGTTTAAGAATCTATGTTTAAATTTTGTGTATTTTAAATAAACATTTATATTTTTAAATGTCTTTTTTTTTAGTCTAATAATATTTAAGAAAAAAAACTAAAATACATTTCTGAAATATTACTATTTAATATTTCTAAAAGATTTCAAATTTTCATTTCAGAAATATTACTGTGAAATATATTTACAGGACATTTTTACGTTTCAGGCACATTTCAGAAATGTTTATGGGATGTTTAGTAATATTTATACGACATTACAATAGTTTCATTGTAACATTTTTGAAATATTTCCGAAATGTGTTTGTGCTGTATGGGAATGGAACCTGTGGAAAAAAGGAGGAAGGAGTACACCAAGATGGATTATTAAGAAAAGCAGAGAAGAATGTAGAAAAATCATCGTAGATGCAAACAACCAACACGGTTTGTTCTGTCAGAAGAAGACTTTCTACTTGTTTCCATTACCAATATTATATAATTACCTTTTACTTTCAGCGTGGTGCCATCTGGCCCGGCAACAGGTGCTTGATCTAAATGCAATTCTATGATCGTTGTAACAGCTAATCCGCCCTGCATTAGAACCCAATTGTTCACTTTGCCATCACCGCCCACGGAAAAGAAGTTTAGTTCACCGTCCGTTAAATCTTCAGCCCACTTAACCTAAAATATTGGCAGATGGTTTCGACCAGTTTTAGTGTTTCATATATGTAACAGTTTACAAAAATTAAATAAATTCCTATCAAACTACCAAAATGCACATCCATGGAAAGCCCGTTAATTTATCAATTCCAATTATAATAAAGTAGATAGTAAAGGTAGATAAGAGACTCCGAGATATATCTTTTATAAGGATACAAAGTTACAACGGAACAAATAAAAGAGCCGGAAGTGGCAAGTACGATTCATATCTACAACGTCGGTTCTAAAACAAAACAAGGCTCAGGATGTGGAATATACATCAGTGTAGTTCAAATTGAGCACCAGAGGATGTCCACAAGGAGGAGTTCTATCCCCACTAATGTGGAGCCTAACCGTAGACGAACTTCTATGCAGATTAACTGACCTCGACATACCCTGTCAAGGTTATGCCGACGACATAGTCATATTTGCTAGTGGCAAGTTTAGTTATATCCTGTGTGATATAGTCCAACGAGGACTAGAACTTACCAAAAGATGGTGCCGTGAAGTGGGACTTAGTATAAACCGAACGCTAGTAGCCTTTTCAAGGAAAATAAAACTTAATCTCAAAACCGTTAAATTAGACGGGATATATATAGAATGGAATAATGAAGTCAAATATCTAGGCCTACCCTTGGACAACAAACTTTTCTGGAACACACATGAGAAGGAAGTAGTAAATAAGGCCACAAAAGCCCTAATGGTATGCAGAAACATTGCAGGAAAACGATGGGGATGTAACCCAAAAACACTGAGATGAATGTATACTGCAATAGTGAGACCAATCATCACTTACGGAGCTATAGCCTGGAGTAACAGAACTAGTTTAGCTACTACGAGAGCTAATATCTCAAAAGTACAAAGACTAGCCTGTGTTTGCATTAATGGTGCAATGAGAACCTGTCCTACGGCCGCAATGGAGGTGATCTTAAACCTCACCCCTCTACATTTAATGATAGAGAATGTGGCAAAAAGGACACGATATAGAATGATCAGGAACGGAGTAATCAGACGAAAGTCTACTTGCTTCAAGACTAAAGATACCTGGGACATGCCCCAGGATGAAATACTAAAGAAGTACAGTTTTGTGAAAAACTTCAAAACCACAGAGCTGGGCTGCAAGAAAGAATGGAGCCAATAATCCATCGCGCTTGCAACCGAAAGACGTGCTATTCAGTCGTATACGGACGGTTCCAAAACCATAGAAGGAACTGGACTGAGAGTGTATGGGCCGAGAACCAAGCACTCCGAAAGCTTGGTAAAATATCCAAGCATCTTCCAGGCGGACATTCACGCCATCGAGAAGTGTATCCAGTTCAACATCGAGAGAAACTATCATAGACAAGAGATTATCATCATGTCCGATAGTCAAGCAGCCATCAAAGCGCTGAGCTTTTACGTAATCAGCTCAAAAATGGTCTGAAGATGCCTAGAACCATTGAATGAGCTTGGCGAGAGTTACTCTCACTTGGGTCCCGGGACATAACGGGGTACAGGGTAACGAGATTGCAGATAGTCTTGCAAGGAAAGGGACTCAAACACCCTTTGTAGGACCTGAGCCGTTCTGCGGTATCAGCAGTAACATAATATTAGGAGAGATTAAAAAAGAATTGGACAGTAGAAAAACCGATAATTGGAACAATCTGTTGGGGCTGAGACAGGCCAAGATACTTCTGGGTGAATATAACCAGAAAAGATCGGAAGCCTACATCTGCCTGAGCAAGAACAGGCTACGTATTTTAACAGGGATCCTTACCGAGCATTGCCGACTAAAAGGACACCTAAGTAAACTGAGAGTAGTTGAGGATAGTGAGTGCAGATTCTGTGAGGAGGAGGAGGACGAAACCTCCATTCACATTCTAAATAGCACTCCAGAATCCAAGGGCACTATATCTAGGAGGCTATCAAAGAGAAGAGGGAGATTTACCTAACTTGAAGTTACTTCAAATCCTACACTTACTTGAGAAAATTGGATTGGAAGGATCGTTATAGGCATTGAGACATTTCCTTGGTGCATTGGCGTTAGAAGGGGGCGCAATAGATCTTTTAAGTCGCAGTGTACTAACACGCTATTCCCAACATAACATAACATATCACTGGAAGGAAAATGCTCATCTATACAGATAGCAAACAAGCACTACTCTCCTTGGACCGACCACGAATTTACTGTGGGTTAGTAATAGAATGCTACGATATACGACACATATCAGTTGAAAAATACATGAGAATATTATTAAATCAAGAATAATATCTGGCGCGGCTAATCGTGAACATTGTTTTGTGAAAGGCTGAGTATATCGGGCATAAACATGCTTTATCATGTTTTGAAACTTAATGGAATAATAATATTTTTCGATTTTTTGCAATGTTTTTTGGCACGGGTATTTTGTGACGTCGGGGATTTTATTCCCGGGAATTTTGCCACCGGGGATTCTTGTTTCCGGGGGTTTGGTCGTCGGGGATTTTGGCTCCGGGGATTTTGTCCCGGAGATTCGGTCGCGGGGATTTGGTCACCGGGGTTTTAGGCTGGCACCCCTAAGAAGGCAGCCAACCAAATACTTTTTGGATCTGGTCCTTCCATTTGACTAATACCGTCGATCGTGACAAATAATCATTCCCTTTTAAAATTCAAGGAAAGGTGGATTGAAACAAACAAGAAGCACCAGAGTTGCCAGAAAGTTTTTTTAGTTACTTTGACAACAATATATCAAACAATTGCTTGACTATGATTAGACAGAATCTACGCCTGATCACAGACATTCCGACTGATCATTGCCAAGTACGGAAACATGACTATAAAACTATCAAGCATATTCTCTACGAATGTCCGAGTATTGGCTAACACAGGCTGATGTAAGAAGCACCTCTCAGCGATGTTGCCAATAATATCAACTCTGTAAGCTACCTGACCAGCTAGGAGGGGCTTATCAACTTAGGAGGATGCAGAATGGACCTAGTAAAGTAAACCTTCACACGCTTCAGTTACAGATAGGTTATAGAACCACCTCGGATTCCTCTATCTACCCCTAACATATGCGCATTTTCCAATGACTGTATGGGCAGTTGCTTTTATTAAGTGTGCATGGTATTTAAAGTTAGAACGTATAAAATTCTGAGTATAGTAAAAATTTGAATAAGTACCTCCCAAACTATACCTCTATGTTTATTTTCGACACTGTTACTTTGATAGGCTGGTTCCTTGCAGGATATATTAATATTGTACACTCTGACGCTCCCATCGTATAATCCTATAACTATCATGAAAGGATATTTTTTATGAGTGTCCACGCATATAACTGCAGACTCTGTCATGCAAACGTAATCGGGAAATGATGGATTTTTTAATGTAAACAAGCACAGTGCTCCTCCGCCGACTGGTTTTGAGTAATCCACTAAAAAAAAAAATTAAACTTTCTATATAAATGATTCGATCGATTAATGTTATTGATGCTCTTGCTTTTGTCCAAATGGAAGAAAATTTAGATTTTATTAAAATTCATGAGATTAATGAAAAATATCCAAATTTATTACAATATAAGATATTATACATGTTAGCTAAAAAGGCCTGGCAATAAGGATTTTTTTACGTGAGGACGTGACACAAAGCCACAAGTCGCGATCTAGTTTACCGCTCCGAAAAGTCGTGGTGATTTGTCACTGCGACTTTTTCGGAGCAGTCGCCGTTTGTCGCTGTGACACGAAAATTTAGTCGCAATCTATCTTTACTCCATGCACCGCGCATCCATGCCAGTAACCTACCCATGGAGTTATTGTATTATTCTTATGTTATGTTATTTTATTAATACAACAAGATTAAATATAAATATGTTTAATCTTAATTTATCTAACCATGTTATATCAAGATTCAAGCATGGATGATTGATGACGATCTGACAACCATCTGTCAAGTGTCTAATGTAGACAGGTGAACATAGAACACGAACTTAAATAAAGATATAACATCAGACTGTAAAAGAGGAACTCTAGAATTTAAGAAAACAAAGAGAATATGATTATTTTAAATCTAATTTTTGCACCAATTGCAGCAAATTCTCTTATTTTTTATTCATTTTTACAAAACCCTGTTAACAATATTTAGAAATAAACTAAAAACAGTAAAAACAAATATATGTCAAATTTATTGATGTTTTTGTTAAAAGTTTGGTTAGAATTAAATGTCAGTGGAACCAAAATGACATCAAACCAAACATGTCACCGACCTTGGTATACACTAACGTATACTAAGGTCGGTGACATTCGTAAGATTCCTTCCGAACTCCAGAACCCTTTAGCTGGTGACAGTGTTGACTTAATCCCATAATAGTATATTGACAACAGTAGGTAAAGACCTATCAGCTGTTACAAATGGATCTTTAGACTAGTTGGTTGTTACATTTGGTGACAATAGTGGTCCTTAGACTAACTGATTGTTACACGCTCATATTACCTAAATTTGATATGCCCTCTAAAACATGCAGAATACAATCCCAATTCGATATTATATAAGTTATTAATGCGCTAGTTCAGTGTGATGTCATTTTGGTTCCACTGACATTTAATTCTGACCAAACTTTTAACAAAAACATCAATAAATTTGACATCTACGTTTTTACTGTTTTTAGTTTATTTCTAAATATTGTTTACAGGTCATAAAAATAGTTGAAAGGTATGTAAATTGGTAACTAAACGATTGTATATTTGATGCATGTTATCTACTTACTTTAGGAATATATTTATAAAAGTGAAAAAACGATATAATTTAGGTAAACAAAACGAGTAGATAAGCAAAGTTTGTACGGCGATATATATAGGGAATTCAATGTGTTAGAGAGAGAGGTCCCCTGCCATTGCCATAGCAATGCGATCGAGAGAGATAGATGTGTATATAATCTTACGTGACGTAGGTGGGTGACGTAGGTTAACGTTAAAGAGTAAAAATACGCATAGTAGCAAAGCCAGAAGGGCCTAAATCCATATCTTCGTTGCTATTGGTCCGATTTACATGCAACAAACGGCGTTGTGGAGGAGAAGTGGCGTAGGTTAACGTTAAAGAGAAAAATCATGCGCAATAGCAAAACCACAAGGGCCTAAGTCCATATCTTCGTTGCTATTGGTCCGATTTACATGCAACAAACGGCGTTGTGGGGGAGAAGTGGCGTAGGTTAACGTTAAAGAGAAAAATCATGCGCAATAGCAACGTCAGAAGGGCCTAAGTCAATATCTTCGTTGCTATTGGTCCGATTTACATGCAACAAACGGCGTTGTGAGGGAGAAGTGGCGTAGGTTAACGTTAAAGAGAAAAATCATGCGCAGTATTGATGCGACAATAATGAGGAGAATATATTATAGAACAAAAATATAACAACATTAGTATTAAGATGTCTTCGGTAGAATACGATTGTAAATTAAGAAAATTTTTCAAGAAACTCTACCAACTTAATAAAGACATAATCTTGTACGAGGACAAAGAAAATATTACGAAACAATTAAAGAATCTAAGCCTACAGTGGAACATAGAAACTCGTCAACTACCACAAACACGTTATCCGTTAAGAAAAATACAACCAACCGCAGTACAAAATGACTGTTTTATTGAACGCTAATTTTGTGCTACTCACATCAGTATTAAACAATATATTGTATATAAATGTACCTAGTGGTGTAACACAAATGGCAATATGTTTAGATAATCTTCAACGTGACTGTACTCCAACGGAATGGTTAATGATGAATTTCATGCAGGTGAATGATGGCAAGTTGGATACATTTTCAATACCTATATATCAAAAGGAGTATAAATTAAAATTAGTTTACCAAGATGGTAGGGAAGAAGAATTTGAAAATTGGAAAACAGTACCACAATCACCACCATTATTAGAAATTGATTTGACTGACATGCAACCAATAAACATAACTCAAAATGAATATTATACATTATATATAATTTCTTGTATTACATTATCATTAATATTACTTATAATATTAAAAATTTGTATAGAAGTTATAAACAAAAATTATAGTTCTTCATGTTTAACGAAAATAAATATTCGAAAATATATAGGATGTTTTAATAAAATTCATGTTCATAATCATTTATTTATTTACATTTATAAAATTACAATGGTAAGATAGTATTAAGAAACCAACTACGTAATTTTTTAACGTTCTTCTGTGTGCAACTAAATAATCCAGTGACATGACAGGGATTTGGATCACGAATGAAATTTCCTGTCGCACAGGGTGTGCCATCAAATTTACAAACATCAATAATGGTAGGAAAAACTGAACAAATTTGACAATTTTGTTGCAAAAATTCAGCTTTTTGTTGACCTCGGATGTAAATATAATCAGCAGCATATATCAACTTAGTTTCTAAAATTTCATATAATTTAGAATAATCAACATCACCAGAAGAGTATCTAATACCATGAATATATTTTTCTACATACTTAACAGTCTTCTTTTCATTCCCAGTTAATTTTGAAAAAGGTTGCGGAGGCGTAAAAATAAAATGACTTTGTTTGAATCCTATTTCGATAGTTAGTTCTTTCGGACAGAAAAGTCCATTAACTATGAAGCCTTGGATGTCTACAAAAGCAATCCTCATGGTGGTTGGAGACGTAATGAAGATTAACAAATTAATTTATGTTTTTAACTATTTCAGTCAGAGGAAAGTACTCCATTAAGCAATCGTGTACAATAATGCAATAAGCTTTGGTGTTTTCAGGAAATCCTACATTGGCTTCAATGTCAAGTCTTACGTCAACCGTAGATGATTTCATGGATTCTTCTTGTTTTGAACAGTCAATTACGTATAGAGCACGATTTTTAAATGCAAGATAATCCATTAGGGGACGTTTTTGTGTGGAATTATTTGTGTAGCTCGGGTAAAATTCACAGTAGTTGAAATGTGCTTCAGTAAAATCGTTTTTCTCGAAATCTAATTGCATTCGTTCGTTGGGCCAATATTCACCATTTAAAGATAATCGTATACTTTGAATATCTACATGATCAAAATAAGTAGGATCAGTCTTGATGTTATTACGTCTGTTCGTTTGAAAGAATACAATTACATAACGAGGTCGTTCCACGGCAGCACTAGTCTTAACAGCCCAAATTTCTCGCTTAGCACCTTTGGTAATGACAGGTAACTCATGAAGTTCCCATTTTCTAAATGGAATAACAATAGGACGGTCCCCTTGTATTTGTTGCATTAGTTGTAGTTTTATTTCATCATTGGGATATATGTGCTTGATTTTAAGTTCAACAGTGTCAATCACTATTTTAACAGTTGTAGTTGTTGTTGTTGATACTCCACTTACAGCGCTTGATTTTTCAGTAATAGATATACAATCATTATCACTACGAGCTCGAACTAATCTAATCGTTTGTCTTCCGCAGGTAATCATAGGATAATCATTGAAAATATTGAATATGTGTTTCATCGGTATCAATAAACTAAATGATTTGTCAGCTTGATTTAGAACTGGAACGGAAGGAAAGTTCCAACCAGCTATACACATGTGATGTGAATCATCGCTATTATAACAGGTTAGAGCTCGAACGGTGCTTACTATACCAGGATCACGTACAGTTTCCATCTCCCTTGCATGTAAATCGGACCAATAGCAACGAAGATATTGACTTAGGCCCTTCTGGCGTTGCTATTGCGCATGATTTTTCTCTTTAACGTTAACCTACGCCACTTCTCCCCCACAACGCCGTTTGTTGCATGTAAATCGGACCAATAGCAACGAAGATATGGACTTAGGCCCTTCTGGCTTTGCTATTGCGCATGATTTTTCTCTTTAACGTTAACCTACGCCACTTCTCCCCCACAACGCCGTTTGTTGCATGTAAATCGGACCAATAGCAACGAAGATATGGATTTAGGCCTTTCTGGCTTTGCTACTACGCGTATTTTTACTCTTTAACGTTAACCTACGTCACCCACCTACGTCACGTAAGATTATATACACATATATCTCTCTCGATCGCATTGCTATGGCAATGGCAGGGGACCTCTCTCTCTAACACATTGAATTCCCTATATATATCGCCGTACAAACTTTGCTTATCTACTAAAACGAACAAAACGCACTCAAAAATCTACTATCACTTTAATTGTTAGTGGAACCATAATTACATCATCACTGAACCAGCGCATTCGTATAAAAAAATACCTTGTAGCCAGTCTTTTCATCTACCCTGTATAAAATTTTTGGATGTAGATATGGAAATTTTATATTGAAGAAAAATATTACTTACAATATCCAAAACAGACTGCAAATAGGTCATAATAATGTGGATTCCATTCCAAGTCGCAAACGGTATGTTTTTTTGTTTTGTTGTATTCAAATTTCCAAAGAGGCAGTACCGTGCCCTCTTCGACTCTGTAGTCATCAGATGGGTCGTCCCAGTACCTGTAGTCTAAAAATAAACAAAACAGATAAATAATGGTTAGTGTGGAACTAATCTGGTATGTTACATTTTAGTGGACATAGATAACGTCAGATATGAATAGGAAACTAATTCAAAATGTAAAGGTGGCACACCAGCACCTTGATAGCATTTCATAAAAAATTGTCATTCTCAAACATACCTACATTTACTAAAAACCCTATATGTATTTTGACATTAGTGTGATACAAAGTAGATGTTGTTTCAACTGCTTTACAAAAACTGGAGAAGTTACAGAATATATTCTTAAGATATCTTTATTTTAAAAAGTATTATATTAGACCGGATTATAATACTGGTAGAACAGTGCAATTAAGAAATTAATTTTAAATTACTTCACTAGAATTGTATGCAAATTATGATAAATTTCGAAAACAAATTATTGTTTATATTTGCAATTGGTCTAATTAAACTCACTCGTTGGTATTTATACCCCTAATCCTCTTATGTCTAAAATGCTCAATTAGGTAATTATCCTTGAATTATAATTAGGCCAATAAACTAGTTTGAATAAAATATCCAAAATAAAAAGTTATCATTTGTAAAATTCGTTGGATGATCTAAAAAAATTACCTTTAGCAATTTCAACATAAGTATTCTGATTGATCATACGTTCCAGGATTCTTGCAGATTTGAAAATTCTACTTTGCAATTCTTCATGCAATTGTTGTGGCGTTTTTTTAATAACCTGTTTCGGAGGTAAGCCCATTTTTTCTCTTTTTTCACGCTCCCTCTCTGCCTCCTGTATACACCAATCCTTCATGTAACTATCATAGACAAATGACGTAGTTACGACTGCTGAAAAGGTGGCCATTGGTGGTGGTATAGTCTGTGTTTCTTGAGACTATAACAAAAACGTAAAAACGAACAATTTAAAAAGAATTATTAGCAAAGTTAGCAAGTACTGCTCCACTTCTGATTTAAAAATTGTTCATCTAACTTTATCTACTTTAACTGTGAATCTATTAACTTTAATACCCTAAAGAGAATTGACCCATATCTTTTATATATATTACCCTTGATGGATTGGTAGTAGTTAAAGCAGCCCTCTCACAGAAATTAAACAGATTGGTCAGCTTCCTGGGTCGACCGCCTTTCTTCTTTTCAGGTTTCTTCACGACAACCTCTTCCCCTTCTACGTCTTCTTCAGCTTCTTCCTCTTTCTCAGCCTCGGGCGGTTTTTCGTCTTCTTCTCCTTCGGCTTTCTCTTCGTCAACGTCACCTTCGCCTTCAACTTCTTCCCCCTTCATTTCTTCCTCTTCGATCATTTCTTCTTCCTCTATTTGCTCTTCTTCCACAGATTCCATATCTAGTTCAGCCGCTAAAACAAAAAAGGATCAATCGTTTTTTTTTTATTCAGAATCACAGTGAAGATAGTAACAAGTAGTAAAGCTTCAGAGTTATGAAATAAAGATAGTGGGTCAAAGACTTGAATGCAGAGTGCTGTCATTTAAAAATGTATAGATAGAAATATTATTAACTGATTTTTTTTTTAAACTATTGTTGATATAGTATCTAATTTTAAAGGTGCTAAGTTAATAACAAAACAAAAGGAAGACCAAGTGTCTTGCTAGGTATGTTTGATGCTAAATATCTTAAGAGTAGTAAGATGTATGTGGATTAGAACTACATTGAGATAATAATTCAATCATAATACTAGGTAAAATGCAAGCTCAAAGGTACCAAAGTTTAGCCTTTCAATATTCATAAATTATAGCTTACGATCCATGCCCATTTCTATCATTTGTTGTCTAGCTTCTTCGGAATCTTTCTTTAGAAGGCCGCCTTCTTGTCGGAACACCATAACCATATGGCCGATCGTAGGAGCTGGTACAAACTCCATTTGGGCATAGCTCCATTCTACTTCGCTCTCAGGGATTTGAGGGTTAATACTGGTTAATGTTTTTGCAATAATTTCTTTTAATTGCTAGAATATGAGATAAAAAAATTAAGTACATTTTATTCGCCAATACGTTTTATATACTGATAAGAATAGTCTTTACGAATTATAGTATAACTCACTGAGTCTGTCAACTCCACTTGATCTTTTGGCTTTTGAAGAGTCTTCGTTCTAGTATATTGCTCCACGTCAGCATCCGCATCATCGGTCTTTCCTTTATCGGCTTTTTTCTAAAATAAAAAAAAATATATAAAATAGTATTAAAGAATATAAAGCGTTGTGAATTAGAATAACCCACAAAACTTGATAAATTAGAAGTGATTATCAATAAGATGTTTAATATTTACTGTTTTTAATTGGGAAGGGGCCGTCTTGGGATTCACCGTAGGGGCCATATTTATAATGAATTAAATTCTCGATTGTATGAAATTAGTTCGTTATTTTGTTTGGTTATCTTTCATATAAAACTCAGTGACAACTGTGGCGGTGTTGTCTAGCAACCAACATATCGATAAAGCTGTTGATAAAGCAAGAGGTCAGAAAAATTCATTTCAAACAAAACTATAAGATGTGTGCAAATGGGAAAAAACTCTTTAAAGATATCTGGTACTACGTTTTATTTTTATCATTTTGTTAGTTGTTAATTAAATTTAGTTATTATTTTCCAATGAACTAGAATTACTTCTAAAATTTAAACATTTAAACTCAGATATCTACAGGGTGTCACTATATTCGACCGACAACGCTTTTTGATATAGGTACAAGAACCGAGATGCAGGGCGTTAAGTCTTAAATCTAAATTCAAAGTTTGTCATAAATCAAAAACGTCATAAATAATTTTTTTCAAATTTGATATACCAAGGTCTTAAATACACGAACTGTTGAAAATTTGTTACGTGTCTACTAGTTTAGAATTTTTCAAAAGTTAATTTTAGCTCCATGAAAGATTATTTTTCAAGAGTTATTATACGTCAAAATATTACTTTCTCAAAAAGCACATTGGTCACCAAATTTTGATTTATGTGAATCTTGAATTTTAATTTCAAACTTTCAACACCCTGTATCTAGGTAACTAAGCCAGAAATCATCAATTACCGAGAACCCTCTGGACTAGAGTGTTGTCGGTCGAATATATAGTGACACCCTGTATAAATATTTTGGATACTTGAAAGTTATTGAAAAATCGTAATCGTATCGTAATAGCTATTTATGTAACCAGTTACGAAATACCTTATTTTGTGTAACGAGTAAATATTTGGGAGGTCCCGCAAAATGAACGAGTCACACAAAAAAGCATTTTGTAACGTGTTACATACAAGATTTTTTCTAATTTTGACTTGATTATTTATAAAATTGTGTTTGGTTAAAAAATGATTTATTATCATTCTTTTGTAGGTAGGTACTTCCAATCAAATATTTTTGAAAATTGTTGTATTTGATTGTCTTACGACAATTTTTTCAATTGTTATGTCAAAAAAATCCCATATGGATCCAACTTTATCGCACACACTATATATTCTTCCAACTTTGAGCGATTGGAAACAGTTTGAAATAACAAGTGACATTTGTAACTTGTATGAAGACTAGTCTTGATAGTAATTTGCGAAACGATTTTCATTTTTAACCGACTTCCAAAAAGGAGGAGGTTCTCAATTCGTCGCAATATATTTTTTATTTTTTTTTTATTTTTTTTAATTTTTTTTTATGTATGTTCAGCGATAATTGTTTAACACGGTGTCCGATTTTAATGATTCTTTTTTTGTTAGAAAGGGGGTACTTCAGGGATGGTCCCATATAAATTTGGCCAAAATCTGATAATTGAGTCCATGAGAAAATCTTCAAACTCTTCATTTTTATGTATGTTTAGCGATAATGCTTTACCACCTTGTCAGAATTATATGATTCTTTTTTTTGTTAGTAAGGGGGTACCTCAGGGGTGGTCCCATAATAATTTGGTTAAGATGTGGTGATGGCATCTGCACGTTTTTGAAGTCGGTTTTTTTAAATTTTTAATTTCTATTACTTGTTCTCGAATTGCATCATCTATTTTCATAAGAGAATAATGGCATACATTCCCTTTTTAATTTGACTCGATTTTTTTTTTCGGTTTCCAGCATATCATTTTGTCTCATCACGACTTTAATGTCATGAATTACTACTGTAATTATTATATCAGTGACAAAATCACTGTGACAAAATATCGTCCATCCCTTAGACTAGGTATAAAGAGAGGATTCGTAACGACGCAGGAAATCTTCCTCTTCCATTCTGAGAGCAATGTAATTTGCCCAGAGGCGTAACATGTTGGAAATAAAACAATAAACTTATTTATGGTATTAGTACTTTATTAATGTTTTTAGGTATGAAGCAAGTTCAAAGCGTAAAAATTAAAATAAATGGGGAACAATAAATAAGGCACAAGAAAAATATACATACAAGGTGCGCCACGCTGAACGGGACGAAACCTGGTGGGTAAACTACAAATGATATTAAAAATTCCCTTTCACAAAAATACAACTCAACAAATTAAATTTACTTTCATATATACAGGGTGTCCCAAACAAGGAATACTAATATAAAGTTTTTTTAATGGTACACCCTATATTTTCACTTAATTTTAAGTTCTACTCTTAAAAATAATCTTAATTTAATAAATATTTAATATTCTTTGCTAATTAATTAATAAAGGGAAAATCGAATAGAAAGATAAGTAATTGGCGAAGTTGATAATCCGTTTTTATTAGCCGCGAAAAAAAAAATCGCCTTCAAAAATTTGCTGTTGTAGGCTATAGCCTAGCTAGCCTATTTAGAAATCTGCCACTAAAAACAACAAGAACAGTGGTGCAAGGATTGCAAGGACCATTCACTGTCTACCAATCCTAAGAAGACAGAAATGGCCCTTTTCGCAAGGAAAAGGATGAAAATGGAATTAAAACCTCCAGAACTCCTAAACACAAAACTAAACTTTGTAACAGACGTGAAGTACCTAGGTCCCACCTTTGACAGCAAGTTAACATGGAACTCGCACTAAGAAAATAGAGTCAAAAGAACATACATTGCATATGAAGAATGCTGCTGAACCGTGGGGCGCACCTGGGGTTTAGTCGTCGCATGGATTCACACGGCTATCCTAAAACTTATGTTAACATACGGTGAAGTTGCCTGGGTACCGAAAATCCAAAAACTGACAGCTATCCGCAAACTAGGTCAATTTCAAAGAACAGCATGTCTCAATATAACAGAAGCCATGAAAACCACACCGACCAGAGCCATGGAAGTCATTTTTAGTCTCACTTCTCTTAATATTTACATCAAGAAAGTAGCTCTGATGACAATGACATGCCTCCGTGTGGTTGGAATAGAACCTGATGTAGGATCTGGTGAGGCGAGACGTCGCTTTTGGCAGGAGGCGCTAGATACGCTAACATTGCTTCAGCGAACATGGACTCCATCTCACCGAGATATATCTTCCATAAACCATATAAAGTTATAACATAACAAATAGAAGTGCCGGAAGTGGCAGGTACGATTCATGTCTACACAGACGGTTCTAAAACAAAACAAGGCTCAGGATGTGGAATATACTCCAGATTCTTAAACTTAAACATAAAATGGGCTATGAGCAATAGTGTCAGTGTAGTTCAAACAGAGCTAACGGGGATTCTCATAGTAGCAAAAGAAATCATCAGAAACAATATCACTGGAAGAAACATGCTCATCTATACAGATAGCAGACAAGCACTACTCACCCTTAACAGACCTCAAATTTACTCAGGGTTAGTGCTAGAATGTTACGAAGTTTTGGCCGAATAATCAATCAACAATGTGGTCACCTTGAGATGTATCAAAGGTCACGCCACTTCAAAAGGTAATCGTCTTGCTGATTCACTAGCCAAGAAAGCAGCCAACCAAATACCTTTTGGACATGGCCCTTCTATTGGCCTGATAAAATTGGTAGTGACAGACCTAATTAAAGAACATTCCTTTGTGAAATTCAAGGAAAGATGGGATAAAACAAGAAACTGCAAAGTTGCCAGGAAGCTTTTAAGTTATCCTGATAACACTGCAGCAAACAAATACTTCACTATGACTAGACATAATCTCTGCCTGATCACAGGTATTTTGACTGGTCATTGCCAAGTACGGAAGCATATCCATATCATGGGACTGTCAGAATTTGCACTCTGCAGAGGGTGCGAACAAGAAGATGAGACCATCGGGCATATCCTTTACGATTGCTTGACGTTCTCATTTATTAGAAGATTTGTGTTCGGCGAGTATCGGTTAACACCGGCCGATATAAGAGAAGCCCCTCATGGCGACGTTGTCAACTACATTAAATCCTTTAACTCATTTATATTAGTTGGCCTGTTTACATCGACGCTGTTCTCTAGATAACCCCACCACACAAAAACAATCAAGTGGAGTCAAGTCGGAAGATTTTGCCGGCTACTGAAGTATACCTTTTGGGCCAATCCATCTGTGGGGAAAAATGGTATCCAAATATTGTCCAACGATTCTGTGATAGTGTGCAGATCAGCCATCCTGTTGAAAATAGACATTGACATTTGGAAATAAATTTGAGGATTTTAATCGTTGAACATGTGACTTACTTCCTTATAGGTACGTTTTCTATCACTATATCCAATCAACATTAGTATTTTATCTGCGTTCGTCTATTGGAGGCCTAGGAGACGCAGACGACCTAGCAATTATCGTCAGGGGCGATTTGCAGTCACAGTCTCGTAGCGATCTCAAACAGCTCTAAACATAGTGAACAACTGGTGCAAAAAGGAACAATTGTCCTTAACGCACAAAAAACAACAGTTGTACCATTCACAAAAAAAACGGGTACTTACAGGACTAAGACCACTAGTACTAAACAACATAGTTATCCCATTCGTTACAGAAGCCAAATACCTAGGAGTCATATTTGACCAAAGGCTGACGTGGAATCAACATCTCAAAAAACTCACATACAAAGCTACAATAGCTCTCGTAAGCTATAGAAGAATATGTGGGAAAAACTGGGGTCTAAACCCCAAAATGATCATATGATTATACACAAGGGTAATAAGACCTATAGCGCAGTGGTGTGGGTAACCAAAACTGCGCAGGCAAGTGCAATAGGCCAACTCACTGGCATTCAGCTGCTACTGGGGCCATGTGCACTACGCCGACTGCAGCAATGGAGGTATTATTAAATATCACGCCACTGCAAATCTTCATACAAGGAGAAACCAGGTCAGCTATTCACAGGCTAATGCAGGGACAAAACCCAATAAGCCAACTACATAGCGTCGACCACACAAAGCTATATTAGCAAGTAAAAAGGGATAATAATCTAGCTATGCCTACTGATAGAGCCATAGCTACATACAAATTTGAAAGAAATTTTCAAATTGAAATACCAGCCCGAGAATCCTGGAAACAGGGACCTCCCGTACAGGCTGAACTCGTCTGGTACACAGACGGTTCAAAAACCAAGGTAGGAGCCGGTGCTGGAATCTATGGAAAATATGCAACAGTGTTCCAGGCTGAACTAATAGCCATACAACACTGTGCAAGAGAAATATTAAATCAGCAAGTATTAGGCAAAACTATTGCCATATACTCTGATAGCCAAGCAGCTCTAAAGGCAATTCTCTCATCAGAAATCAAATCACGACTGGTGAAAGGCTGTCTAGAAGACCTGGCTGAGCTAAGTAGTCAAAACAAGGTAACCCTATCCTGGGTGCTAGGCCATGAGGGCTATCAGGGCAACGAAAAGGCCGACGCATTAGCCCGAGTAGGCTTAGATAAGGCCATGACAGGCCCCAACCCTTCTGTGGAGTTGCTAAGGCATTGTGCAAGGCATCCATTAAACAATAGATGCAAAAAGAGTCTTAGTAATGGTGGAACAACTATCCAAGACTGAAACAGGTCAAACAGTTCATCAAGGAACCATCGGCCAAGTTCACGAAAGACCTACTGGATCAAAAGCGTCAAATCGTTAGGATAACAGTAGGCCTTCTTACTGGACACTGTCGCCTCAAAAGGCACATGAGTGTCATCAATCCAACAGTAGAAGCAACTTTGTGCAGGTTCTGTGAAGAAGAAGAGGACACATTATTTCACGTCCTGTGCCAATGTGAAGACCTGGCTGAAATGAGGTTTCTAACATTGGGCGAAGAAAAGCCAAACTACTAAAGTCTAATATAAAAGAGCAAGCTAGACGACATACTCTAAAACAAACGGAGTCTCACAAAAAGTCGCGGTGGACATGGACAAACAACGTTCGTAATCTTTCTGATAAGTTTGCCATTATTCTTAATTTACTTTTAAGCAATGTAGATATCCAATATAATTAGGACTAAATTCAATTTTGACACTTTATTGTATACACAATAGTGAAAAATAAAAATATAACTGCAATGTATTTTGTATTGTTGAAAAGAGGAAAAAATAAGCTTTACTTTGATATATCCCTCGACCTGTGTTGTCATTTAAAAATACTGAAGATGGCGGCAATACACTAAATGCTGACATCACATAAATTTGACATGTTCTTTTAAAAGGCAAAATATAGTCTCATTTAATACCCTACAATTTTATAATACATATTCATTAGGGGGTGGGTGGCTCAGTGGTTAGAGTCTGGACTTGCGAATCCAAAGTTTCGCGGTTCGAATTAATTTTTTTTTTTTTTTAAAAACTGAATCAAAAATCATGCAGATGTCACTACAAATTGAGTTTGCTGATTTTATCATAGTTTTTGTCATCAGATCTTTACCAAATATATATGGAACACTACTGAAGTACTTCCTTTTTAACAAAAAAAAAAAAAATAATAGAAATCGGACAACGTGGTAAAGGATTATCGCTGAACCCTCTAGTCTTCATACGCTGAACATAAAAAAAATATTCAGACGAATTGGGAACCTTCTCCATTTTTGAAGTCGGTTAAAAATAATTCTGATGCGTAGATATGATTTCTCACTCCGACCATTCATTGTTGGGTTCTAATTAACAGTGCTGTTCCTGAAGTTGCGGGAAAGCCTACAAAGAACACACATTAATAAAATAAATGTCAAATCATAAACTGAGACTGGCATATTAGTTGTATACCTAGGTCATGAAAAAAATACATTCATTCGTTAAAAAAATAATAGACTAACAAGTATTAAAAGTAATTTAAAAAAAACAGACTTCAAAATCGTCGCAACTGCACCACATCTTAACTTGATTTATATGAGACTACCCCTGAGGTACCCCTTACTAACCAAAAAAAATCATAGAAATCGGATAAGGTGGTAAAGAATTATCGCTAAAGTAAACATACATACAAAAATGAAAACTTTGATGATTTTCTCATGGACGCAATTATTAGATTTTGACCAAATTTATATGGGACCACCCCTGAAGTACCCCCTTTTTAACAAAAAAGAATCATTGAAATCGGACACTGTGTTAAAGAATTATCGCTGAACATACATACAAAAATATACCGACGAATTGAGAACCTCCTCCTTTTTTGAAGTCGGTTAAAAATACCTTGTTCTCAAACTATTTCGCTACTCTGTACACATCCTGCTCTAACTCTCGGTTGGTAACCGTGGCTCTAATTAGCATTTCTGGAACTCATATTCTGAACTCGCGTCTTAAATGTCATAAAACTTCAACGATTGCCATTAAAAAATAATTCCTAAATTTCCCGGGTAACCTGATGACTGAAAATAACCTACTAGCCGAGTAGCGAACCTTTTCTCTCCAACACAACAAGTAGCTAATTTCACAACCGTATTGATTTTCCACGCTACGCCTACGTAACGTCATCGCGAGTTATATCCGTTTTTTGAGTTTCCCGTTTCCAGTTTCCAGCTAGTTGGAGTCCTGGGCCAAGAGCACAAACAAATGCAGCGCATCATATGGAAGGATTTTAGCAAATCAAAAAGTATTCGGGTGATATAAATAATATTCCAACATCCAGTGATAAGATGTGATTTAATCGTTAATATATTTCTGTGAATGTTTACTTTGAAGATCCATGATTGATGTGATGGAAGACAGCGGCATTGATAGCGGAGATCATAATGCAGATTCCGGAAAACCAAATGTACGTAAATTTTTATTTTCTATGTTACCGAAACAGTCTAATTTTCGCAAGAAAAGATGTTTTATTTATATTATATTGTATTTTTGTGGAAAGTGTTACACTGTAAATGTCAGTTTTAAAAACATTCACATTATAAAATTGTTTAATGAAAATGCTAATTTTAGTGTTAAATTTAAGGAATAAATATACACAAAATAAGATAAGGGCGTATTGCACGTGTCAAATATTATTATTCCTTGTCGATATCGGAAAGTATCAGTTTGAGAAATGCTTTGTAAAGTGCTTTAGAAACCCCACACATTTGTTTGGTTCCTTATGATCATATTTGAGACTCTTCGGGCTAGTTTCATCGGCGTGTTTATCTTCGTGGGCTGTTGACTTCTTAGATACCTAAGGTATTCTAAACAGTTTTCCAGACTATTTGGTTATTAGGTAATCAGAGTAAATCCTTTAACTTGATATATCAAATTCTTGATACTACGCAGATTGATGCTATACGTCACGGTGACGTAATGTGGTGGAATGCGTCGCTTTTACGAATTTGACGTATCAGCTGATGAAAACAAAGCGCGAAAATAAATTTTAATCGGCTCATGGCCAATCAGATAACCATATTCCGCATCACAATACGTCATGCGCGAACTCGACGAGTTTTCGTCGGCTAAGTATCTCATACCTCTGTTTTTTTTTGTATCATGTATCAAATTGTGGTGTGCTTTCTTCTATTTTTAACAAGTTAATCAAAAATGTTAGTTCAAAAGATTCTTTTTCTTACCCATATTGCATTTTTGGCTAAAAATGGAATATGGGTTTTTAATATTAAATTATGAAAAATATTAAACCTACTTATTAAATAGTTATTAACTGGATAATCACCAAATTAAAAAAAAATGTTTATATTTGTATACTTGTAGACCTATCTACTAGGAATGTGCAGGTTCGTACTTGCATTTTTAAGAAAATAAAAATAACAATATAAATTAAAAAATAAATTTAAGAAAATAAATTTAAGAAAATAAAATTAAGAAAATAAATTTAAGAAAATAAATTTAAGAAAATAAATTTAAGAAAATAAATTTATGAAAATAAATTTAAGAAAATAAATTTAAGAAAATAAATTTAAGAAAATAAATTTAAGAAAATAAATTTAAGAAAATAAATTTAAGAAAATAAATTTAAGAAAATAAATTTAAGAAAATAAATTTAAGAAAATAAATTTAAGAAAATAAATTTAAGAAAATAAATTTAAGAAAATAAATTTAAGAAAATAAATTTAAGAAAATAAATTTAAGAAAATAAATTTAAGAAAATAAATTTAAGAAAATAAATTTAAGAAAATAAATTTAAGAAAATAAATTTAAGAAAATAAATTTAAGAAAATAAATTTAAGAAAATAAATTTAAGAAAATAAATTTAAGAAAATAAATTTAAGAAAATAAATTTAAGAAAATAAATTTAAGAAAATAAATTTAAGAAAATAAATTTAAGAAAATAAATTTAAGAAAATAAATTTAAGAAAATAAATTTAAGAAAATAAATTTAAGAAAATAAATTTAAGAAAATAAATTTAAGAAAATAAATTTAAGAAAATAAATTTAAGAAAATAAATTTAAGAAAATAAATTTAAGAATATAAATTTAAGAAAATAAATTTAAGAAAATAAATTTAAGAAAATAAATTTAAGAAAATAAATTTAGGAAAATAAATTTAAGAAAACAAATTTAAGAAAATAAATTTAAGAAAATAAATTTAAGAAAACAAATTTAAGAAAATAAATTTAAGAAAATAAATTTAAGAAAATAAATTTAAGAAAATATATTTAAGAAAATATAAGAAAAATAAATATGGGAAAATATATTTAAGAAATAAATTTAAGAAAATAAATTTAAGAAAACAAATTTAAGAAAATAAATTCAAGAAATAAATTTAAGAAAATAAATTTAAGAAAATAAATTTAAGAAAATAAATTTAAGAAAATAAATTTAAGAAAATAAATTTAAGAAAACAAATTTAAGAAAATAAATTTAGGAAAATAAATTTAAGAAATAAATTTAAGAAATAAATTTAAGAAATAAATTTAAAAAATAAATTTAAAAAATAAATTTAAGAAAACAAATTTAAAAAAATAAATTTAAGAAAATAAATTTAAGAAACTAAATTTAAGAAAATAAATTTAACAAAAAAATTTAAGAAAATAAATTTAAGGAAATATATTTAGGAAAATATAAAATAAATTTAGGAAAATAAATTTAGGAAAATAAATTTAGGAAAATAAATTTAGGAAAATAAATTTAGGAAAATAAATTTAGGAAAATAAATTTGGGAAAATAAATTTAGGAAAATAAATTTAGGAAAATAAATTTAGGAAAATAAATTTAGGAAAATAAATTTACGAAAATAAATTTAAGAAAATAAATTAAAGAAAATAAATTTAAGAAAATAAATTTAATGAAAATAAATTTAGGAAAATAAATTTAAGAAAATAAATTTAAATTTAAGAAAATAAATTTAAATTTAAGAAAATAAATTTAAATTTAAGAAAATAAATTTAAATTTAAGAAAATAAATTTAAGAAAATAAATTTAAGAAAATAGATTTAAGAAAATAAATTTAAGAAAATAAATTTAAGAATATAAATTTAAGATAATAAATTTAGGAAAATAAATTTAGGAAAATAAATTTAGGAAAATAAATTTAGGAAAATAAATTTAGGAAAATAAATTTAGGAAAATAAATTTAAAAAAATAAATTTAAGAAAATAAAATAAAGAAATTAAAATCAAGGTAATAAATTTAAGAAAATGAAGAAGAATGGGTTGTTTTTTCTGAACCCTCAATAGGAATAAGATATAATTTAGTTATTTGGAACTGTGAAAATTGGACTGCTGTCTGAATGACATACTTCATATTTAACGATAACTATACTATGATTACTATTTGCTAGGTCATGGTATTTTAATGCGAGCCATTTCATTATTCAGTCATGCTCTATCCTCTAAGTCTCTCTCTGTCTTATTTGACCTTTGAGGCTCAACTTGTCCGATTATCGTACATAATTAAACCTTTTAAGACCAAACATATGTCACGACTATGGAGAAGGCGCTTTCGAGTATATTCCAGATATAACGAGATAATGTTTCTAGTTTTCAATGTGTACATAAATATTGGGGGAGGAACACGAAGTCAGTCAGTCAGTCATATATAGACAGTTGTGAAGATAAATAGTGAAAAATTCAAAGACATTCGAATAGTATTGTTTTAAGAATAAATTATTAACAAATAAACTGTTGAAATAAAATGAATTTAGCTCAAAGCCAATATCACACGAAATACAACGACCGTCTCCCCTTCAAAAAACAACTACTCCTTTGGCTAATACCGCAACAGGCATTGAATTACATCCGAAGAAAAGACAGCAGAGATAGAAATTAATTTTCAACACTCTCTACTTCGATTTTGCTCACCAAGGAGAACATCATTCTTGGACCGGTTTCGTCCTTATTAGGACTCCTCAGCATGAAATAGATAGGTTTTCAATTCCAGTCTCTAATGGAATTAACTAATGCTACACATTTCACCAGTATACCATAAAGTTGGTTATGAGGAGAATAAGAATTCAAGTAGTGAAATGGTGTAGCCATTTGTTCTTAGTAAGCAAAATCAAAATGCGCTGTGGTACCCAGTTAGAAAACTAGGTGGAACCAAAAAGCACCAGGCGGCAATTTGTAGACTAAAATAAATCAAAACTCAAATGTGGATAGACGTAAATGAAATAAAATGAATTTAGCTCAAAGCCAATATCACACGAAATACAATGGAATTCAATGCCTGTTGCGGTAGGAGTAGTTGTTTTTTGAGAGGGATACGGTCTTTGTATTTCGTGTGATATTGGCTTTGAGCTAAATTCATTTTATTTCATTTACGTCTAGTCCAGAATCCGTAAGTAGGATCGACCTTCACCCATCTGTTTAATGGATAAAACTTATTTTTTATTAAATAAAATATGTTTTTAAATATACCGCAAATGGGTTGCATAAGAAAATACGGTCACGGCCATTTTTTACTTTCCTTTTTGTGTACAGATAAGTAAAGTATAAAAATCATGATAAAAGTTGTTTATGATGTCATTATCTATTATTTTGTTTCTATACATGATTTTCCTAAAATGAACCTAATTCGAGATATTTGAGGAAAAGTGCAAATTTCGAATTTTGAAGACAACTCAAAAACGGATAAAGAGAAAAACACCAAATTTTAAACTTAAGCTTTAATCCATCCTGTGGTGAGCTGACTAAAGTTTGGGCATAGTTGAAGCATCTGGGGAATACTTTACAGGGTGTCGTTTTTTTACTTTAAGAAAAAAAATATTCTGGACCATATTTTCTTAGGCAATCCATTTGCGGTATATTTATAAATATATTTTATGTAATAAAAAGAAACTTTCATCCATTAAACAGATGGGTGAAGGTCGACCTTACTTCGGATCTTAGACTAGTCTATCCACATTTGAGTTTTGATTTATTTTCGTCTACAAATAAACTGTTGTTTAAAATAAACTAACGTCACAGTATGGATATGGTATGGATATGGTATGAGCATTATGTAATATTGGGGAAACCAGAATATTGGATAGGGTAGAAAAATATTGAGACAGTATTAAGTACACCGTGCTTTGTTCGCCTGTATTTTCACAGAAAAAAATTATATGACCAACAAATGGTCCCTTTATGGCTATTAACTAATATATTCGAAAATCTTTTGATATAATATAGTAAACCATGCCGGTATTGTAAGATGATGTCGAAAAACTCAATTTTATTTGGATTATTAGGCATTCCAAATAAAATGGCTAACAGTGGGTTTTGACAATATGGCAAAATTATGGCAACCCTGTAGGCCTGGTGATTTGACAGGGCCAATGACATATATAGGTATATAGATTATTCATCCATGTTTTTCAAAATAAACATAAGCTTATGCCTAGAAGTAAAAATGTAGGTAATTATTTTTTTTACTGTACTCAAAGGCTGAAAATTGGTTAATAAACACATTTTTACTAAACTGATTAATGATCACTTGCGGGGCAATATGGCCACCCGATTTGAGCTATCTATATAATTATTTATGTATCTTGTCAATGACAACAGGACCACAGGGTTGCCACATCTAAATATTCTGTTCCTACTTGTCAGCATTTTGACAGGTCTTTGGAATGCCTAATTAACATATCACATGTTTAAATGGTTTAACTGTTATTTAGTAAAGAGAATTAGCCTTTCTGAAATGTTCTATTAACAATTTTAACTTCCAAATGTTTTATCTCCTGTAGTGGTATCTAGTATATAGACGTACGTTTCTTAATTTTATATTCTTTTACATAAATATTGTTAATACACAACATCTTTGTTAAGGAGAAAACACTCAGCCTGATATAAATAAAACTGTAGGTGTTTGCAGGTGTTTACAGATTTCTTAGACTAACAAAATCGGGTTAAACCATATACTGACTACTGACAATGATATGAAAGCAGTTGAATTAGGTACTTGATGCCCATGTTCGTTCATCTATTATGTATTTAGTATTTAGTGGCTTACTCATGTGACACACATTTAACAGCTCTTAAAAGCGTCTTTGTTAAAACTTATTCTTCTACATACTTCTTAACGATTCTTGTAACTTCCAGGAAAACCAATTTAATAAGATTTGGATAGACTATTTCTGTCAAATGGTCATGGCTATGTTGATAAATATTAGCGACAGATAAAATATTTGATTTTTGCAGTAAGATAGTGTTCTGTTTACTTCCATAAATCGCTATGGTAATACATGGCGATAAACAAATTTATACATCTGTGTTTCTGAGTATTTCCAATATCAAGTACAGACAGCGCGGCGCTGAGATCTTAATTTCAGATCCCAATACCGTATTATATTTTAAATATCATCCTTGAGAACTTAATTAAGGTTACACTCAGTTTCTGTTTAATCTCAGACAACTCTCGCTTCCCGCCCGACCTTCAAGCTCTAATCTTTGATCATCATCGGACATTAGGAACGTAATAAAGTGAGTGGCTTTAGAATCTGAAACACGTAAATCCGCAACCTAATTCCGTTGACGTTAATCGGATTTGCACGTATAAACATGACATTTAAATCCTCTAAAGGTTACTCGAGCCGGCTCGTAAAGAAGAAAAGGTTGGACTGCAAAAAAGTTTTGTATACAAAGTATAGTCATTTCAATTCGTTATTAGTGGTAAAAGTCACTGAAAAAAAAATCGAAAGTTGAAATAATGAAATAGAGGCTTTCGAAAAACTGAGAATTGTTTGAATTTCGAAGGGTTTCCAAAAAGTCATAATTTTATCATAGGATAGTTAAATACTGTCACAAATTAATAAAATTTTCAAAATTTTACTTATCAATATTTAATTTATCTCCAATTAAACACAATTATAAGTAAAAAAGCGCAGAAGAGCCACAACATATGTTTTTGCCGTCTTAGAACTAATGTACCTAGGTACCTATTATTCTGACTTATAATTTATACCTTAAGACGTATATATTGGCTCTTTTTAAATACTCTTGTTTTAAAGCAATTAGGCTCCCAAATATTTTGTCTTACGAATAGTATCTGGGTGGTACATTTAGTGAGGAACAATCTGGTAAAAAAATAGTTTTTATACCTTATGACGTAAAATTATGTCTCTTTTTAAATCTGTTTTACGGACAGAAAGCCCCAAAATATTTTGTCTTGAGACATCGTTTTAGACTAAGCGGCTATTCTCGCAGAAAATCCGATGGTTTTTGTTCTTTTACCTTGTGACGTAAATGTTGGCCCTTCTTCTAAAATTTGACAATTTCTAGTGGACAAATGTCCCCGGTTTGATATTTAAAACTAACAATTTTTAAATGGTAATTACCAGAGATAAGGGAGATAAAGATAGGAAACGCCCATAAGAAGCCAATGCTTAACAACGACCAGCTTTATCGCAGTTAACATCTGACCCACTATGTGGCGCTTTCATCGATATCAAACAACGCAGCGGGAAATTTAAAAACCTTCATGACAAATATTTGCCGCCCACATACTTTGATTACTATACGAGGCAAGAGAGAGGTCCGACACGCCCAACATAGGGCGCGGCCATTTTGAACCCTGTGACACAGTTTACAGCTGAAGAATCAGATCGCTCACTCTGCGTCGGCACTTTGGATCTCAATGTTTCAGTTTATACACTGTGCAACTCGGATAATACAATATATGACAACCGCCTATAATAAAACAGCAGTCTTCTGCGTATCCTGAATTTGTATCCCTGGAGTGGATGTTATTTTGGAACTTTCAACTGGTCCGAGTGAGCTAACTGATTCTTTAGCAATAAACTGTGACTTCAAAAATAATAATCACTGACACTGACAGCAGCAAGCAAAATATCAGGTGCGTTTTAATCATCCGCTTCTGCTTCCAGAATTGTCGGTTTAGTCGTTTTAATCTGTCAGATTAAAACAAGAAAACCGACAATTCCGAAGCAGAAGCGGATGATTAAAACGCACCTATTACAAATATTGCGCCAAGATGTAGGCAACACGTAATAAGGGTTCAAAATGGCGGAGTTTTCTATCTCCTTTTAAAAGGCATTCAGAAAGCTGCGCAGTGCGACCATTCTCCGTATAGTAAAAGAAAATCAAAGTATGTGGTGCCGCCATTCCAATGTTGACACAACGGTGTCAGAATCGGAAGTCCAATTCTCTGCTGTCCACGTCTACTGTCTGTTTCGGTGTTGCCAACCGTACGATTTAAATAGTATTTATACGATTTTTTTAACACTCTGTACGATGTACGATTGCATCAGTGAGATCGTACGTAAAAATCTTCGAGCATTTTTTAGTAGATTTATTTAAATATCTGCAACAACTTCTGAACATAAAACAATAAAAATCAAAAACTACTTGATAAGAATCATAGGCCGTTCTTAATTTTTAAAGACAGTTATTTTCGTTCTGACTTATCGTGATTTTGACCATGGTGATTTTGTACACCGACTATCACGGCATAAGAAAAGCTTGCATGCAAAATTGTAATCACTTTCAAGTGACAGTCATTGATTACTTTAAATGTGTTTATTTAAAGTTATATGTATTTTCTTTAGTTTTTTTTTTTTCGTTGTAAACATCTTTATAAATAGATAAATAAATTATCATGCCAAAGTTTTTTTTTTATTATTTCATTTCATTTAAGTTATATTATGCTATGTATAAATCCATTGTACATTTTTTTTTGGCGAAATACCATTTTTCTACTCTTCTTGAACGATCTCTCAAAAAAAAAAAAAATATTTGGCAACACTGGTCTCTCTACAAACGACGTATACATGTAGTTAACATCTGAGACGCTAGATGACGCCATCGTTGCTGCGGTCGTTGCGTTTCCAATTTGTATGTCCTTAATCTCTGATAATTACATCAAGTCAGTCAAATTTTTTTTATGCCTTATGAGGTAAGTTTTGAGGCAGCATCCATGAATAGCAGTAGATGCAAAAAACTCCTCTTCAAGTTTTATTTTGAAAAATGGACAAAGAGTAAATGAACACGTGCGATCGTGTAGATGACAGCGCAATGATGGATCGATGATGGCCTATTATGGTCGATCGTCTATAGAGCCTTAACATGCAAATACTCAAAATCAGACAATATTGTTTAATAAATTCAGTACTCATGACTGAAATATTTACCAGGTGGAACGCCACTTTAATGTAAAAACCCTAGTAGAGTGTAATAAAGTCGGTCCATTCTTAACTAAGGATTTTAAATCTGTGTTTGTTTGGCACAGATGTAGATTTTAAATCTGACAGTCAATAGCATAATATATCGGTAACATTTTCGTTTTCCCTACTTAAGTCAGTGATAACCTGTTTTAGAATAGATTCTCTATGGTTAGAACAATTTAAGTTATTCAATGTCCATATTTAAAAAAAAACATTTAGAAGCATCCTGTATTTGTCAATCTTTAACCTTGATGTGGTAATATACGAAAGAAATTTCCGAAACATTCTGAACCTCGACATTTATAGGTCAGTTTTCCAAATATAGAATGTTTTTTAAATTTCTCCAAGATTGGAATTGATCGTCTAGTCTCCCAAGTGGGATAAATGTATCAACACTTTTGGCAATTACTTTTAAATATAACATTTTATTGCCATTTTGTAGCAGGTGTTCGCCCTTCATTTGACTGCCCCTCATATATATTATATACTTATTTTAGGGAAGTGACAGTTCGAGTGCAAGTAGCAGCAAATCAATACCGCGTTTATCATCGTCTGCCTCTCGCCAGCTTCAAAGAAAACTTGAGGCTAGGATAGAACACGCCAAACGGCTGCATCAAGATTATACTACTACAGCTCCTGGTTTAATTCCTATACAAAGGCTTCCAATTCCCGGTGCCAAAGATCAACAACCTCTCGTTCAGTGGGACACAGATGAAAGGTCAGTAAATATATTTTGTTCTTAAAATTTAATCCAAGAGGCATAAGATTCTTCCATACATTCTTAAGAGTTACCAACCACCAGAGCTTTTCAACATTTTTCAGATTGCGCCCCCCTCATAACTCACGAAAATCTCCATACCCCCCTGCTATAATAATTTGGGTTATACAGTGCGTGAATTAAAAGCCCCCATAGAAGCTTGTTGAGGTGACAAATGCTTGGACATTTCAACATTTTATGACTTAAAAATTCTGCTTGCATTTTTTGTTTTTTTTTAACGCCCTTCGGACCCTCATATTATCATTTTAAATCTGTTTATAGCGTGGTGGCACTGCAACCTGCTGCTTATTGTTTGAAGGTCCTACTACTTTTCTATTCACTCACTCATTTACGTTGATGGTTATACGCTAGTTAGTTAAGTCCTATGGTTGAACGCCTCAGCCTTCATTCATCCATGACGTGACCGGAAAAATGACTGCTTTACTATTGCGAGAACATGAATGCACACTTATCTTAAGATCAGCCCCTCCGGACTGTCTTTCAATTTCCTCAACATGATAACTACCCCTTATTTTTTTAAGTAGCAAGAGGGTTCTTGTGACACTTTATTTGAAATGTCTTAGTTTGAATATATTTGATAGATATCTGTCACATTGACATATTTTAACCACTGCTCAGTTAACTGGATGGTGGTATATATTTTTGGTCATATTCATAGAAAACACTAGGGTCCAGTTAAACAAAAACCAACAATAGATAAGTAAAACATTTTTAGGACAAATCTTTGCCAATGGCCCACTTAGAAACCAATCTTCATAGACTATTGTTTATAAAAAACGCGTATATTTAATATTTAAGGGATGTCACGTTATTTGGACGAGGACTTTCATTAATGAAACTTTTGTGTCCAGTAAACTGACCGTGGGCACTGAACCTGTTAATCTCCGCACTGTAGGTCTATTTAGCTAGTTTATACTTTTTAATACTATTGAAATATCGAAATTTTCCGAACAAATCTATTTAACTAATGTAAAACCAGATATTTCGAAGTAACAAATCTATGCGAGGCTGTATTGATGAAAGTGCGCTCCTCAAGTCATTTTCGACTTGATGACGGTTTCGTTGTTTGCCTTTGATGGCAACCCGTGTTGAAAATCCACACAAATATGACGAAGAAAATTGAACCAGCATTCTTAAAGGCAGTTGATCTACTCCTTTTGGGTTAAATTTGTACCTTTTCGAGCAGAATTTTTCAAGTGCAAGAAGATGGAAATCATCTTTTATTTACAACCATACATGTAATGTTGTCATTACTAACGTCATTGAAGGTTGGAAAGTGTCACATTACACACCTCTACTTCCCGCCCTCACTTCATCTATTATAGATAAATATTTTTTATATTTAAAAAAAATAACACATTTTTTTTACAAATTTTATAATACCTATTTAATGGCAAACAATAAAAAACAACAATGAACTAAAATACAACAAACTACTTATTGATATTTATTATTCGCGAATTTAATATCCGGCTTTATCTGACATTTATTTATATTGGTGACAGTTGTTTACCCCGTAATCACAGTAACGATATATTTACTTGATTATTCTGAGAAAACCGCGCGCTTGGTAATTTGTCGTTAAATGTAATATTTTAGGTATGTTCAGAACGAAACAGAGATTAATTAACTTTGATCGAAATATGATGATTGTAAATAAAATAGTATACAAACCTCGGTAGGGAGTCATAGTAGATATAAGCTGATGTTTCTTATCAATAGAGAAGATTGTCCAAAATTTGGAAGTATCAGTTTCGTCTTCCTTATATTTTTTCATTACAATTTTAACCTTAGCTAAGGTATTTCTTGGCATGTTTAAGGCGTTTATGGGGATTATTGGATGTGTTATAAAATCCAAGTGGGTTGAGGTGGCAAGCGGTGATTCGAAGGGATTCGAAATTAAACAGGGTTATTGATTATAAAATACCAATCCTTATCATTATTATTGTATAATACAAAAAAAAAAGTTTTAAATAAAAGCTGCGTAACCATGAACGGTAGTTTGCAGATTTCATGGCATAGAATAATAAAAAGGATATAAGATTTATTATATAAATAGCTTGTTGCTGTTTATTTAACTAGGTAGGTACGTACTATGTTTTTTCCAAATCACCAATTTTTATTCACCTCAAGCTTTATTCGTACGAAAATTATTAACTAAATAGTGTGGTATGACCGTACGGAATAAAATTCCCGCAATTTTTATGGATGTATACGGTATTGCCTACTTTGGCGATTAAAACATAATATGTAAAGACTGATAAAAGACTGCTTTAGACTACACAATTTCTTATACAAGATTTGATAAAATTTCTTGTACAATTTCTTGTACAATTTCTTGTACAATTTCTTGTATAATTTCTTGTACAATTTCTTGTACAATTTCTTGTATAATTTCTTGTACAATTTCTTGTACAATTTCTTGTACAATTTCTTGTACAATTTCTTGTACAATTTCTTGTACAATTTCTTGTACAATTTCTTGTACAATTTCTTGTACAATTTCTTGTACAATTTCTTGTACAATTTCTGGTACAATTTCTTGTACAATTTCTTGTACAATTTCTTGTACAATTTAGAGTTGTAAAAGTACAGAGTAAAATATTTAATTTGAATATTGTATATTGTAGTCTCCATTATAAAAATTTACTGAAAGAAAATCAAGTAGGTGCCATTAAATATTATTACATTATTTTATTTATTGAACCATATACTATGAAAATGTGCAGTAAAATTTGTTAAAATCCAATATACAGGGTGATATTCTAGCTAAGAAGAGCAATATAAAAAAAAGAGAATCCAGTCCTGGAATTTTTAAAATTTAATTATGGTTTTGATTAACCTCAGAGAGTGTAACTTTTGTACAACATTTTATTAAAATATCTCTAGCAGTTCAAACAAAATGGCTGATTTTAGTTTTGGCAAAAAATCATAAAACACCCTATATCTCAGAAACGAGTAAGATTAAAGGCTAAGTATGAGGGTGTTTTGAACTCAGCTAAGTGTACTCTACCTCTCATTAAGCTGTGTCCGTTTAAATCTGAAACACCCGGTATAACATAGAACATAGATTTACTCAGTTTCTAAATTTTTAACTTATACTCCTTTGCCTACCTACGATAGATATAAAATAAGTTAAATATATATTTTTTTCTTTTTTAGCGAAGAGGACATAGCAAATTTCTTTCCTCAAGCGAGAAAAGAATCAAAAGTTCACCACGAATTGACTGATACTTTTAGCATAGAAGAAATGAGCATATCAGGGGACGACGAAGAAGAAGACTTACATTTAGTGCCACCTACAACTATATACAAGACTTTTAAGTGTTGTTCGTTTTCTACTTGTAACATTTTGTAAATCCGTTAATGCAGTCAAGTTTTACTGAATTTCAATTTAACTGATTTTTATGAAAATTATTAAAATTTAAGTATACTCGGTGTTCCTGAAATAGTGCATTCCTTTCTTATGGATACAGTTTGACATTTTAGAGCAAAACAATCTTGAGATATATGAACAATAAACAATAGTTTCCATAAATAAAATATGGTTTTTAATGTATTTGTTACTTTCAATAACAATAATCTCATAAAATTGAATTAACTTTAAAATTAACATAAATATAGTTTGGCGAATGGACAGTTTCACTAATCATAAAAATATATAAAAAAAGTGAAATCCGGAGAAAATTATAACAGTTGGCAAAACCTCAGAAAGATTGTTGATTAAATTAATATGAAAATTCGAAAAAAAAAAAACTTAGTCTTATTGCATGTACTAATGATCATATTCAAGGCCACAATTATTTTTACTTAGATTCATAATGCTGTATATAACTGGACAAATTTATTAAATAAATAATTATGGATTACATGGGTACATTCGGGTTCATATTTAAAATAAAAAAAACAAAACATTGTGTTACCAATAATTTGAATATGCAGTTTTGTAATACTTAGGAAACTTAACAAAAAATGTTAATACAATTATTTAGCGGTATGTCGATAAATAAAAGTTTTATAGCCAAAGAATGAAAATACAATATTTCTGTTTTTCTCGAAAACGGACCTGTTATTATACTCTTCACACAGTAGTCGCTCGTCCGTCCAATGATACGTTCTTTGTCAGTACCACATACTTATAATAGGTATACGGAGCAAGAGAGACGTCCGACCTGTTTAACATAGGGGCGGCCATTTTTATACAAGATTACTAGTACATAGGTGACCAGAAATACAGCAATATGAAAACTTGGTTGCAGATGTCTAGCTCTTTCCACTTTTAAATACATAATTTTGTACAGATTTTTTAAAAGAAATAATACAATATTATATTTGAATTAAATTTTTATTCTACAACAAATAAAAATATTTTAATATTTAAAAATACATGTTAGGCTGATAAATAATAGGCCGACAAATACTAGATTAAATACCTAAATACTAATTTTAAATGACAAAAGTAGAGGAAGTTAAAAATATTAAAATTTCCAGGATACTTTAAAATTAAATTGATGGTTGCATATTTGTTTTATTTTAAACAATTTACTTTCTTCTTGTATAATTTCTAAAAGCTACAAATTTTTAGTGAATGGGTCGTCCTTATTGATTCTGCAGTGAATTGTACTAACAACTTAAAAGAAATTTTGTCCAATCTCTATATGGCAGATAACCACAATAAGGAACGATCTGCTTGTTTTGGAACCCTAAAATAATATAAAGACACTGCTTTCATATCCTTTATTTTTGCTAAATCTTATTACTTGTGGAATGTAACATTTGAATCTATTGGCAACAATCTTCTTATGTTCTTGCAAGATCTTACAAGACATCTTGAATAAAGCCCAGTATAGAGAACTTATACTGGGATTAAAGTCTATTCACAAATGTTAAAATAAATAAAACGTTTATACACTTAGAAAATAATATCCACAATCAAAATATTCTAAAATAACACAAAAAAATTTAACCAAATTCACACATTAAAATTTGACACTTTTGACAGATGGAAAGATAAATTGGTTGCATAAGTTTCAGTTTGTTTATATAAAAATGGCGGTCATTTCTATCTTCTTTTATTAAACACTCAGTAAAGATGCGCAGAGGGTTTTACGCCGTATACCTATTTAAGTATGTGGTCAGTACGGAGTAAAAAACGAACAAAAAACGACCAAGCGCGAGTCGGACTCGCCCATGAAAGGTTCCGCACCATCGTACAAGATTTAATAGTATGTAGGTACTGTTTAAATACAAAAAAATCCAAGTAAAAAACACGTCTCTAGTAGGGAAGCCCCCTATAATTTTTAATTTATTTTTATTATTTCTTGTTATAGTAGCAACAGAAATACACATTCTGTGAAAATTTAAACTGTCTACCTATTACGGATGATGAAATACAACCCGCTGACAGACAGACGGACGGACAGCCAATGCTTAGTAATAGGGTCCCGTTGGTTACCTTTCCAGTACGAAACCCTAAAAATGATATCAACTTTAAAATTTTAGGATAAATCAAGTTGTATAAGAGGACAGAGCCTATTGATTTTGAAAAAAAATTAAATAAAAATGGGGGATTAAGGGGGGGTTGAAATATCAAAAAATATCTAACTCAAAAACGAAACGAAATTTTTAGCAAAACTCAAGATCTGTAAGGGGAGAAAGCCTATTGATTTTGAAAAAATCTGATCAAACATGGGGCTTAAGGGGAGATTGAAATTAAAAAAAGTCATAAATAAAAAACGATAAGCGATATTAACATGAAATGTTTAGTAAAAATCAAGATCTATAAGTAGATGAAGCCTATTGATAGTGAAAAACATTTCAATAAATTGGGGAGTTAAAGAAGGGCAAAAATATAAAAAAAGTCTAACTTAAAAATGAAAAATTATATCTACCTGAAATTTCTAACAAAAATCAAGTTCTATAAATGCAAGAAGCCCTTTGATTAAACAAAAATCTGATCAAAAATGGAGGGCTTTAAAAGGGGTTGAAATTAAAAAAAAAAGTCAAAACAACATGAAAATTTTAGCAAAAATCAAGCCCCTTAACACGTTAACTGCCATGTGTATCATTTCTGGACACAGCTCATTTTAACTGTTTGCCATATGTACCTTACGAGGACACATGCATTATAAATTTCTCGGCCGTCTGTACATGCGACGGCCGTACTTAGCGTTGATTTAAATGCATGTATTATTAGGTCTGACGTGGGAGTGTACTATGTAGTAATGACTTCCGATTTTTTAATTTTTTTTTGGTAATACAACAAAAAAATAAAGGTTAGAGAAAAAAAAATGTTTATTTTTGCTTATTTATATTTACCTACATACGTCAACTTAAAGGAAAAAATCCGTAATTTTTACAAAACCTAGCTATAACGCAAAGAAACATAAAATTTAAAAAATTAGTAAGAAAAACGTGATAATTAAGATTAGAAAAGGATAAACATAAGTAATAAAATGAAAATTTTGTTTAGTTTTTTAGATTCATGTGTTGATGTGTCCATATGTGGTAATCATGGCGCATGACACAAAAGTATTAAAGATACTGTGTTTATGTACCGTGCGTACCAAAACTGCACATAGCAGTTTTTCAAAAATACATTAACTTTTGTATTTTTTTAGTTTCTTAGTAATTTTTAGTCATTAATAAACCACTTCCTAAAAAAACTTGCGTGGCCACAGGACCTGGTACCTTAGCAGTTAACGTGTTAAAGAGATGAAGCCTATTGATTACGAAAAAAAATTGAGTAAAAATGGGGGGTTAAGGAGGATTAAAATATTTAAAAAAATCCTAACTCAAAAAACGATATCAAATTAAAATATTCAGAAAAATCAAGGAGATGAAGTCTATTAATTAGGAAAAAATCTGATTAAAAATGGTGGTTAAGGGGGGTCTGTTAAACTGTGAAGAGTAAAATATAGAATGCCAAACATTATATCTTCATTCTAGTTTGTAATCCGTTTACACTATATTATTGCACCCTGTAATATGCATCTTTTATTTCAGTTTACATAATTTGAATATTCAGTCTTTATTATATAGAGTGATTCATAATCAATTATACATAGAGCAAGGGTAGAATCATCAAAATATGACGATTGGCTAAATATGACCTCAGTAAAATGTTGATAATTTAAAATGAAAATTGTATAGCCAAAAAGTCATATTCTTAGCATTTGAAGCACCCCCTTGCAAAGTAACCTAAAAATAATAGTACGTTGATATTTACGACTTAGAAAAACTGAAGTTACCAAAATTTCATAAATATCGGTGAAGCGGGTATTGTAATATTCCAAAATATCTAATAAAATATTTCTTTCTTTGCTATCAACATTTTACTACAGGATTATACCAGTTTTCAATTCATTATTAATCACCCTGTATATTGGACACATTGTATATCCTTATAAAGAAAATATTATGTTCGGGAACACACTGTATATTATTTAAATAAAAAATAATTACATAAATCTTCCATAATTCTTAATATAAAAAAAATATTATAGGTAGGTACCTAGGTACCTACGTTTAATTAGGAATTTTTTTAACGAATATGTTTAGTCAGTTAAATCTGAAGTTTGTAAAGCTAGGCTTAAGCTAAGTTAAAAATTAATTATGTTATAAAATAGGATATATTTGTATATTTTAAACGCTTGTGAAGTCATTAAATTTAGAATAACTTTTATCATGATTAAAAGTAATGTCATTTTATTTTTACGTTTTAAAAGGT
Source organism: Psylliodes chrysocephalus (assembly GCA_927349885.1). Taxonomy (NCBI): domain Eukaryota; kingdom Metazoa; phylum Arthropoda; class Insecta; order Coleoptera; family Chrysomelidae; genus Psylliodes; species Psylliodes chrysocephalus. The sequence goes on from OV651820.1 coordinate 20,295,391, forward strand.
TCCTAAAATATGATATTCTAGGATCGCAAATCCACGAACGATCTTAGATCTCTCAAATTTGATTAGTGGCGACCAGAAGTGTCAGATTGACATTTCAATTCTCGTTTTAATAATGCAAAGAATCTACCTATGTATCATCTTGACAAAACCTGTAAAATCTTTGAAATTGTCTTATTGTGGTGGTTGGATTGTGTTACCATCCTCCTAATAGATTAAGGGTGAGATTACAGAAAATGCACCACGTCTGCAACTTTGCATATCTGCAAATATGGCGGACTTACAGATGCAAGATACAGGGTGTCCGCCGGGAAGGTATACTACTTTGTTTATAATTTTTGATTAAATTAAAGAGAATGGATTTTATATTGATAAATGTTTTATTTAATGTCGGCAATATCAGATAAATGTCCGCCTCTATTAGCCTTACAAATGCAAGCCCTTTTGAGCACATTTTTCATTGCATTCTCACACATTTCACGCGATATTTCATTAATTATATCACGAATATTTTGTTGCTCAAGCGTTTCTGGTTTGTTTGCATATACCTTGCTTTTGAGATATCCCCACAAAAAGAAGTCCGGAGCAGCCAAATCAGGCGATCATGGAGGCAAATCAACATCACCATTTCTTGAAATAACTTGTGGAAAGAGGTCTTGCGGTAATTCCAATGTAATCCTGTCTGTATGCGATGTGGCACTGTCTTGTTAATACCACATGTTAATCAAGCCCAAAGCATGCAGTTGTGGCGTTAAAAAGTTTTCAATCATATCACGATATCGCTCCCCATTCTCAGTTACCGTTACGCCGTTTTCATTTTCAAAGAAGTAAGGTCCAATGGTTCCTCCTGACCAAATTGCACACCAGACTGTTACTTCTAATGGATGCAGAGGTGACTGATGAATAATTTGAGGGTTTTCCATTGCCCAGAACCGACTATTTTGTTTATTGACATATCCATTCAAATGAAAATGTGCCTCGTCACTCATTATGATTTTTTCATGAAAATCGGGGTTGTCATGGGCGAGCTGTAACATCCTATTGGCATATGTACGGCGGCGTAAATGGTATTGCGGAAGAAGCTCTTGTGTTAACTAAATCTTATATGGAAACAAATGCAAATCCTTGTGCAAAATTGTGGCCAAAGTTGTTCTTTGAAGACCAAGCTCCTAAGCACGGCGTCGAATTGAGGTTGATGGATTGTTTTGAACACTATCTTCAGCAGCAGTAATGTTTTCAGCCGATCTTGCAGTACGTTGTGGTCCATGCTTGGGCCTATCACCTACAGACTCTCTTTCTTCGAAATCATTCACTACACGATAAATAGTGCGTTTTGTCGGCACGTTGTTTCTCCCAAAAATTTCACGTAACTTTCTCATCGTCACAGTAATCGATGATTGATTTTGATAAAATGTTTTAACGATTAAAACACGTTGGTTTAACGAATATTTTTCCATAATAAATTTGTCACGTGTCTACATCACGACTGCCAAATATGAACTGTCAAGACTAATGTTTATCAAAATGGCGGCAAAACAAAGTAGTATACCTTCCCGGCGGACACCCTGTACAAGTCAAGAATACTTGACTGTCTATAGGATTTAAAAATGAATACGATTATAAACTGCTCTGGCTTATATTTCGAGTAAAATAAGTATAGTAATAGTGAATGTCATGTGATAAACGGTTTTTTTTTAAATATAAACCGTTTGAGGTACCTATTTCGAAATAAATGGAAAACGATAAAAAATCTTTATTATGGGAATTCACGTAACAACAATAAATAGGTATATTTGATTTTAACGACCACGTTGCAATACATGCAATTGTGGGCGGTGATGGCACAATATTCTTCAGAATATTTCTAATAGCACACATTTAAAAACAATAAATCATTTCTTTATTAATTTTCCAATGATATACCTACATGACAATTTATATGTACTATCTTCATAATATCATCAGAGTATTAATTACTCAATTTTTACTACACCAATCATTGAAACATTACTATTTTAGTAGTGTAGGGGTTAACCACTGGGAAAATCTTGTACCCTAGTACATATTATGCCTCAAATAGTACACGTAGCAGAAACAAAAATTCACAAATTAAAATTAGGTCGATGAGCTAAAATAAAAGGTGTCACATAGGTCTTCATATATTAAAATTAGGTTGACGACCGGAAAGCAAAAAAATGTCGTTTGCGCGTTTACCTCAACAAACATTTTTTTCTCTGGGTCAGCATCGCTGGATTGTTGACAATCCTACACAATTTGTACAAAATAATACAAAATAGTACACATAATATAGATTGCCCATTATTGATTCTCCGTTCAACTGCATAAATTTTAATAAACTGTTTAAGATTCCATTTGTAAAATTTATTAGCCCATCGTCTTAGAGAAGACACACCAGGAAGTGGTAAATAGAATTTCTGTTTTAAATACATATATGCTTTTTTCTGTAATAACGCAAGATAAAAGCAGATTCAGCTTCTTCAAATGTCCAGTCAACACATTTCTTTTTTTTCTTTATCTATAAGTGCATTTGGTTTTTAGTAAAAACATTTTTCTTGGCATTTAGTTCTTTGTTTTTTTTTTCAAGTCTATAATATTTGCTTTTATAAAGCTTTTATTGCATTACTTGTGTAAACATATTGGCCTTTTCTTTTTTTGTAATTTTAAAATCATCTTTAAGCTTATTATATTTTTGCTCTCAGTTAACACTTTCAATGACACTGTTTTCGCTTTCATTAACCTCTAAATATATGGAAATTTTAGTATATTCTTTTAAACAATCATCCACCCTATTTTTCTGTTCTCGTTTCAAGATTTGACTTTCTCGTTATTTCTTTTAGCTCCACTTTCATTATTCCCAAGAATTAAAGTAGGTTGGTTCGTTACCAAGTAAAAAATTGAGTGGACTGCTTTTATGTTAGGAGAAAGTGATACCAAGGTATAGTTCGGATTCTTTGAAAAATAGAAAAAAAACTTTCGCGCAACCAACACGATTGGTGATATTTTGTATTCGACGTAGTATCAATTGTCGCAAAACTCGTACTGTCCTTCGGCTATATCCATCAAATATTCGAAGGCACGATTTGGATAAAAATGATAAAAACAGAAAAAGCAAAACCAGAGGCGGGTCATAAGGTTTAGGAATAGGTTCATCAAATATATACTTATAAAAAGTAAAGTGAAAACAATTTTGACACGAATAACCTATTTGGATACAATTAAAATAAAGAATAAAAATAAATAAATATTATATAGGATCGTCACGATCCATAGGTACTAATGCAGTTTTCTTTAATCGCCTACTCACTGGCAAACACAATTATCCAATAATTATTGATTATGAAGATCTCTTTCATAATCATTACTCATAAAATGGACAGAAAAATCTGCCTTGTTGTGGGATTCCATTTATCGGCTCTATGGCACCTCCGAATTCACTCATGTGTTATTTCGTGTGAAACAAAATCTGTCCCCAATAGAGAATTATATCTGGGTTATCTAATTTTATTTGTTATCATCCTATGATTGAACGTTTACGTTATCCGTAACGTACATGTTAGGCCGAGTTTTAACAGTAACGAGGCAAGTTCGTACGATGGAAAACTTTTTCCAACACAATACTGTTATTTTCCGTCTGTTATGTTCTAATTTAACAGTTTTCCATCATTCAAACTTGCCTCGTTACTGTTAAAACTCGACCTAACATGTACGCTATCCGTAACGTACATGTTAGGCCGAGTTTTAACAGTAACAAGGCAAGTTCGTACGATGGAAAACTTTTTCCAACACATTACTGTTATTTTCCGCCTGTTACGTTCTAATTTAACAGGTTTCCATCATAAGAACTTGCCTCGTTACTTTTAAAATTTGGCCTAACATGTACGTTACGGATAACGTAAACGTTCAATCATAGGACCCATTGTCTGTACTGGCAAAAAAATATTTATGTGTATCAGCCACATCAACTTCCAGTGAACGGGTGATTTTCAGTGCAGTTTCGGCGAAAAGAAACTGCTTGATGCCGAAAAACGTTTATGATTTTTTTGCATCAAAACTCAATAAAAAAAATAGGCAGTTCTGTTATTATTTCTTATTTTATGTCCCAATTAATTATAATTTATTTTTGAATTTTTTTTACTTGAATATAGTTTATGTTTTTGCTTTTTAGTTTTACCTACTTATCCACCTAGTGGGAAGTGAGTGACTGTGTCCTTTTTTAAATTTTAAATAAAGTTTAGAAAAAGTAAAATTGGTAGTATTTTTATTATTCTAATTTAATTTTTATCTAGTGCCTATTTGAAAAAAATCAAGCATGCACTGCCTGGTTGTCACGGGTAAGGAAAGGTGAAATGGTCAGTAAAGTGACCCCATTTCTGTTGAAAACAAAGGATTTGGTGGATGTATTTTTCCACGATTAAGCCGGTGATGGTTACAATTAAACTACTAACGGATAAACTAGTGACGGGTTTAATTGGTCACGGTTATGGTTAAACGGCCAAATTCAGCCTAACCGGTCCAGTTCGACCGGCTCTGTTTGATCGGATCGGTTAACCGAATAATCGGAACGATTAACCGAATAATCGGAACGATTAACCGAATAATCGGACCGGTTATATTAATAGTAAAAATCCGGTTAAAATCGAAACCGGTCAAAATCAGTCGAACCGGTTAACCGTTTATCACGTCAGAAATTGACAGCAGGTTTGTTCCAACAACAATCTTGGAACCATACACAAACCAGTCCACAACTTATTGTCGACGACTGATGGTCGACGACCAGTCCACGACCTGTCGATGATTGGGACTAAATTCGGAACTTGGTTGTATTGGAACACATTTTTCTGTTGTCAGACATACTGTCAATAACGTAAAAGAAAAAAAAACATTAACAGATGTTAAATTTTAAATTTGGTAAATAAAAAAATTAAAACTCATTAAAAACTTTATAAATTTTGATTATTCGACTGATTAGTACATTAACTTATTTTATTTTTTAATGTATCTATCAGAATAATAGTCCTTTTCACTTTATACACTCAATACTCTTTCTTTGTATACTCAATAATATACTATAAATAATGATAATGAATAAAAATAAATAACGACATTTCCAGAGTTGGTCGTGATTTATTTAAGATCTCACTTTCGTTTTGCGCATGTCTTGACAATTCGTTTCTATTAAGACCCAGGAACTGATTTGACAGTACAGAAACTGGTTTGTGATTAGGTTTGAGTATGTTGGAACACTAGGTTTTTGTACAGTTTTGAGTCCGAGGTTTGTTGGAACATCAAATCTAGTCTGCGCAGAATCCCGACAGTACGTAAACCGATTTGCTATTGTGTTGGAACAAACCTTAGGTATACTGTGCCACAGAGACACGATTATTCCATGGATGTATAATACTACCTCATTGGATCAATCAGAGAGCAGTGGCTAGCCAAAAATAGAGATTAACACGTATGAAAATAAAAATATTAAAACTGAATTTATATTTTTATGTTATGTTATTTTAAAATCATGTGTGTTTATGAAATTTAACTGGTTGATTACTGTACAAATGAATAATAAAATGAGTAATAAAACAATCATATATAAATAAATAAATAAATAAACGTTCCTTGACAATATTGGTTACAGTTTTTATTTAAAGAGCACTTTAAATTAAGAGACGATGAATTATGAAATATTTTCCTGATGTATTACCAATCTTTCGTGACATGTATATGGATGATCTTATTAGTAGTTTTCCCAATGTGCATGAACTATATCTGCACATTCCCAGATAGTTTGTTTCAAAAAGGCGGTTTCAAAATAGTCAAAATACCTAAATTATTACAGTTAGTAAAGGCTAAAAAATTTGATAAATCAATTTCTATAGTTCTAGGATTACAGTGAGAAGAAAAGTTTGATAAATTTAGTTTTGGAGCAGAGGAGTTTTATTGGAAATATTGTACGCTCATATTTTTAACCCTTTGGGATTTTTATCCTTCTTTGGACACTGTTTCAAAATATATTTAATAAAAGACTGGGAACTTAAAATTGATTGATATTATTAAAATAAATTGAAATATTATATTTCTGGTTATCCCAGACTCCTTAATGTCCCTTTTTGGATTTTTAGCTGCCAGGGTTGTAGGAAATGCAGCTGTTGTATATTCTAGGGTCGTTAATTGTAATAATAAAGTACAAATTTCTTTACTAGAGTAAAACAAACTATATAAGATGCTGTAACCAATGATTATAGGATATCCACAAAGAATTTGAAAAGATTGAGGTGGGAGAAAAAATTATAACGTTTTACATAGATACAAATTATTAGACAGTACGGTTCAGCATTATTGAAAAAGATGACAATTACAATGTCTAACTTCCATGCAATCCAGACAAAAATTGAATAGGACTTCAAACCACTCTAAAAAGCCATAGTAATTGTAATTGTTTATGATAATATATATATATATATATATATATTTCCCTTGCAATGGCCATAGACTATAATTGCAATGTTTATATCCAGATAGATGAGATTTTTTTGGTTTTTATTGAATTTACAATCAACTCGGTGGAAAACTTTTTTGGTCGTTCTGTATTTTTTATTGCCTATATGGAAGATACATTTTTATTTCATTGCGTGTATTGCTTATATATATTTTTTTTGTGAAAAAACACTCCAAAATGGGTGTTTATTAATGTTACAATCTAGTCAAGAGTTGATCAATGAGTAATTTTGTTATAACCTAACTTAACGAGGGTTGCAGTCTTAAAAACTAAAGTTCTACTCGCTAGTATACCTTAGGGCCTGATAACTTAATTACACTAAACTAACGTGTATTACTTAACTGCACAATGCTTTGCTTTGTTATTAACACAATCACTTGGCTAACTTAAAAGGTTTCACTCTCTTGATTCTTCTTGTCAGGTTTGTATTGTTAAGAAGCTGAATCACCTCAACGTTCACATATTGGTGGAGCCGTTGTTCGTGACTCCTAGCGAATAGTTTGGTCAACAGTGTCCATCTAAAGGACTCGATGAAGGTCGCTGTTTCTAATGTACCAAGGAGCATTGACAATGTTTTGTTCTGGAATCTCAGGATTATTAGAATATTACTGTAGCTGGCACAACCCCAGAGCTGAATACCATAGGTCCAAATTGGTTTGAGAACTTGTTTATATAATAGAATTTTGTTATATGTAGATAGGCTGGAATGCCTACCAAGTAACCAGTACATTTTCTTGAACTTTATATATAACTCTTGTCTTTTCTTTTGAACATGGACCTTCCAGCGAAGTCTTGCATCTAATGTAATACCTGGATATTTTGCCGAGTTAGGATAAGGAACCTGAGCATTATTTATGTTAATTGGTATTCTATGACCACTTTGTTAGTAAAATTAATATTAACAGATTTGGTTTCTTTTAGTTTAATACGCCAAATTTTGGTCCAATTATTTATTTGATAAACTGATAATTGTAGTTTATTTGCAGCCTCTCCATGATCTTTGCCTATCGCTAGGATGGCAGTATCATCGGCAAATGTAACTATTGTGTCTTGTTCTAGTTGGGGTATGCTACAAGTGTGTAACAGATACAAAGTGGGTCCCAGGACGCTTCCCTGTAGTACTCCTGCTTTAATTTCTTTCAATTCAGAGTATGCTTCATCTTGTTTTACTCGAAAGAACCTATTTGCAATGTATGAATCCAATAGCTCTGAGTATGGCTGTGGAAGTACCACATTCCGTTTAATCGCTTTATGGGTTTCTATAGAGAATAGTCAGTGGATTTATCGTTTGTCAACTCACTAAGGTACTCACAAATAGATTCATTTTTGATTCGTTTTATCTTTCTTTTTAACTGCTGGGTGGCGTTGTTAAGTTTTGTTTTATCTGATGGAGCTCTGATCTGATGCCATTTCCTCCTTAGTTTTCTTTTTGCAGAGATTAGGTCCTTTATTTCTTTAGGATAGTTATTTCCTGTTGTTCGTTGCACAATAGGTGGCGCATTATCCCATGCTGCTTGTTGTATGTTGGACACAAGTAGTTTTACTTCTTCATCTAGCTGTGCTTTTGTTCTTAACAGAACTGAAAGATTGATTTTATTTTTAAGGTCCAGTCTGAAGCTTTGCCAGTCTGTTCTCCTATTTATTAGTCTAAGAGTGCTTTCCTTTTGGATAATGGTGTCAATAAGAGTGAGAAGAATGGGCGAATGATCTGAATTGATGTTCCATGCCACATCAACTTGGATGTAGTTTGCTGAAATATTTCGTACAATAAAAAAGTCTATTAGGTTGGGTATTTTGTTTCTATCTGGGGGCCAATAAGTTGGTTTGCCAGTTGAATGTGATTCACATTTTAACTGTGTCATTGCTTATTTTAGGTTTTTACCCTTAGTTGTTGTTAGTCTGGAGCCCCAATGGGTATGTTTTGCATTAAAGTCGCCTCCAATGATAAATCTAGGTTCTTGACTATTGAGGAAATCTAGTTATTGTTCTTTTTTATTGGTATGTCTTGGACGACAATATCCAGAAGTGACCATAATATCAGAAATTTCTAATCTCTAAAATTAAGCATATGTCTATGCTTTCTATATCTAGGATTGGTTGCAATTCTTGTTGGTGCTGCAGCAGTCCATTAGCATACCATTCCATTATATTATTAGGCTATTACTCATTATATTGTCTCTTAGGTATAGCTCCTTTGCTATTCTAACCTAGTAATTCGTTCATCCATTTTGTTCAGCTTTTCCACTATTTGGTGGAGAGTACTGGTAATGGATGAATCTTGATTGTTATATATTTCTTCTTTTTTACCAGATACCGTCTGGCTGAATAATCTAGATTTGTCTATTAAATTATTTCTATTAACAGGCTTATTACTCGCTGTGGCTGTTTAGGTAAGTTTGGTTTTTTGATGTGCTATTAATTTTGATTTTTTGCATTTTCTTGTTTATATTGGAAGCGCGAAATTATTCTGCTTATCAAAAACAGTTTCAGTTCATTATTTCTAACCGCGAGTTGATTATAAATTCCAATCAAATTTTTTGCTCTTCTAACTTTTTCCTTTTCATCGAGTATGAGCCGAGAGACGAAATTATTCTTATTTTTATACTTCAGTTTTTATATTTCTGATTTTATACTTTTCCTGTTTTGTCTGTTAGTGAAATTACTGAGGATTTTAATTCTTTATATGATTGTCTAATCTAATTTTAGTCGCGGCGTATTACATCAATACTTTTTGACCTTTGAGCTTTACCTAAAAATGCATTATGTATACAAACTAACTTTGGGGTTATGTCGAGTTTTACCTTCAACTCGACCGAAAAACAAATTCCGAGTGGAAAATAAAAAAGTATCAACCCGAAAGTGGGTTATACGAAAACTAAGAGATAAAGGTCACGCGACTAAGGAAAGCAAATTTAGCTGAAAAACTAGAAAAACAATTCTTTCATATATATGTATGAACCATAAAGTGCATAAAATTTCGTTGTAAATAGTACAAGGGCCGGAGCGACCGAAATGGTCACTAATCGTTTTCTGTTGTTAACTACAGACGGTTATTTAAATAGCATTTAAGTTCGGCACCTTTATCACACTAAAAATTATTACAGTCGTAATTAACAAAAAAAAAAAATCACTATCGTTATTACGCACAGAATTTTCAACACAAACACTTGTTTATACAGGGTGTTTCAAAAAGGTATGTCATAAATTCTTCCTCAGATAGATTACCTATATTTACCTATGTCAAAAATTGACTCCAAAAAAAGTTACAGGGCGTTAAACTAACATTCAAAAAAACGTTTTTTTTTTTTGTAAAAATTTTGCTGTTGCGATTTTTTTTTTGAATTTTTTACCAATGCTGTAAATTTAAAAGCCCAATATTCTAAGGAGAAAAACAATTAAAGCTATCCCCTTAAAAAAAGTTGGGGGAGTTGGGTACCTTTTAACCCCTTGTATTTTTTTTTGACATAAAGAAACTTACTTTATCGATCTTAAAATCAAAAAGAACTAAGAATTTTATTTTTTTTTATAGCTAAAATGAACTTTGTATCTTTCTTAGTTAACGAGCTATTTACAATTTTTTAACTGAATTTCTAGATCAATTCGTCCGTCCTGGACTTAACATATCAACAAAACTAAGAGTAGGTCAGGAGTTATTGTACAAAAAACGCATATAAAAATCAGTGGTGTGTCTAGGGCTGTGCTTGAGCCGCCCCTGCAAAAACCTGTGGGCGGCCTGGAGCCACCGTGGGTTTTTTTTTGGCTTGGACTTTTGTCATTCAGCCAGTCACTTAATGAATATAAATAATATATTATAAACACCACAATACAAAATAAATGGTAAACAACCATGTCAACAAAAATAATCTATCGGAACAAAATCAATCTGTCGCAACAAAACTAATCTACCGCAACAAAACCAACCTATCACGTCAAACAAAAATTAAAAAGACAATACTTTTCAAAGGAAATAAACAAGGACACTCGTTTCTCGTCCAGGGACCCATCAGGACATTTTTTTTCAAGACACACTAGAAATAGGCCACGGAGTGGGTAGGGTAATATAACAAAGGTAATTAGGATATATCAAAAACAAAGGTAACAAATCTACTACAATCTTATATCTGCTTTAGACAGAAATTCTATCAAACAATCAAAATTTTCTTTTTTAGATGAAGCCAAAATTGATAATACATTAAACGGAGCAGTTATATTTACGTTGCACAGTTTTTTATATAATTCATTTGACAGATTCTGATGCGTTGTGCATTCAAAGAAAATGTGATCTAAATCACCTATAACTCCACAGTGTTCACAGTTGTCACTAGGTATAACATTTATACGAGAAAGATGTTGGGGATAACATGCGTGTCCAAATTTAAGTCTAATTATTGTTGTGATAAATCTGCGAGGAATATTAAACTGCTTGTGCCAATATTTTGTGGGTATAGTCGGATGTAACAATGTATATCTTGTTGGGTTAGTGAAAGAAAATTCACTCCATGAATGCGACCACATTAAACGTAGTTTGGTTTTGAGAGTAACAAAGTAATCACCCACGCATAAGTTGTAGTCTGGATGTGGATTTCCAATATTAATACTATCTTTAGCAAGTTTATCGACATGTTCATTTTCTGCTAAACCTATATGAGCTTTTATCCACAAAAAACGAATTAGTGTACCAGTTAGAGATAACTCTGCGACAAGTTTTTTAATTTTAAAGATGTATGGGTTACAATTAACAGTTGGGAGTTTTGTATCTTCCAAGGCCTTTAAAACAGATAGAGAATCGGAAACTAGCACTGCACTGTTGTGATGAATCGATTCGACATATAGTAAAGCTTCATATATAGCTACAGCTTCGGCACTAAAAATAGAAAATGAAGAGTTCAGGCTGTGTGATTTCTCTGTTTCTAGATGGAATATAATAAGCAAATCCTGTTCCAGTGGAGGTTTTAGAAGCATCAGTATATATGATTAGGGCGTTTTCCCAATTAGATAGAAATGATCTTAATATATTTCTACTTATGCGTACATCAGAGTCATAATATGGTTGAATGATACGATTTTTGTGAAGAAATAGAGGATAGTCAACAAGTTGTGTTAGATCATCAGTTTTATATATGCTAGGCAACTGAGTTTGGCATTGTTGAAACGCAATGCACAATGGTGGAGAATTTTTTAATTTCCAATATTTATTAACAAGGTCAAATACATGTAATCGGCTAATATTTCTAAAAAGTTCTATGTTTTGAAGGTGTACTTTTGCCAGAAATTTCTCGCTAAGATATGTCCGTCGATATTCTAGTGGAGGTTCAAGTGCTTCTACGTGGAGAGGATTAATTGGTGTTGATTTCATTGCTCCAAGACATAAACGTAAAACTGTATTTTGAAATACATCTATTTTCTTTAGTAAATTATTACTAGCAGATCCATAAAGTATGCAACCGTAGTCCAATATTGACCTCAAATAAGCACGATAAAATAATAAAGCTGTTTCTACATCAGCACCCCACCAGGTTTTTACAACCATTTTCAGAAAATTCAGTCCCTTGTTACAGTTGTTTAACATGTATTCTATGTGCGATTTCCACGTGAGTTTTCTGTCAAGGATTAACCCTAGGTATTTTATTTCGTTTTTTATTGTGAAATCTACGTTATTAAGTCGTATATTATTATTTGGCAAATTATGTCTAGTAAATATTGTAACTGATGATTTATCTGCTGATAATTGAAATCCATTTTTGATTAACCAAGAATTTAGTTTATTTGCTATGGAGTCCAATGACCCCACTACATTTTCATATTTTCGGTGTTCAGTATAAAAACAAACATCATCCGCATATTGTATAATTTTAAAAGGAATATGAAAAATATTAAGTTTATGGAGATCGGCTGTATACATATTGAACAAGAGGGGGCTCAAAACTGAGCCCTGAGGTAACCCTGTGGTGTTTATGCGAGGTCCGATAATATGATTATATGTTCTAAGATATACCAATCTATTACAATAGAATTGTACGATACTATTAGCAACATGTTATGGTATATTAAATTGGTTAATCATTTTTTCTTTCAAAATTGGAAGACATACAGCATCATATGCACCTTCAATGTCCATAAAGAAAGCAGCCAAATAATTATTTTTTGAAAAATTGTTTTGTATGTCGATTACGATGCTTGTCAAAGCATCAATTGTTCCGAAACCTTTTTTATAGCCATACTGGTTTTTAGGCATTAGATTTTGTTTATATAACCACCATTCCAACCTACTTTTTATTAATCTTTCGAGGGTTTTCAGAATGCAGGACAACAAAGAGATTGGTCTATAAGACTTAGCATAATTTGGGTCTTTACCCGGTTTCAAAATCGGGACAACAACGACCTCCTTAAAAGCCGTAATAGTGCTACTATTTACAATAATATCATTATATATATTTAATAAAAATTCCTTTGCAATGTCAGGTAAATTGGTTAACATAGGATACTTGATATTGTCATATCCAGGGGCAGTATTTATGCGGGAATTTAATGCATTGTCTAATTCGATCATAGAGAAGGGCTGAGCTAAAAAGTGATTAGTATCTTTAGGTAATACATTTTGGTTTGTAGGAGACATTACAGTAGGGGGGGCAATTTTGTCAAAGAATTCCATGGTCCAATCATCATTTAAGGAACGGATAGTCGGTTCTTGTCTTCTGTTCATCTTTCTTGCTTGGTTCCAGAGGTCATGAGAACTAGTATTTTTATTTAGTTTAGAACACCAGTTAATCCAATTTTTTTTTGATTTATTTTTTAATATTTTTTTAGATTCAGCAACAATTTTTTGACAATTTATATAATTAGACATAGTTGGAGAATCCTTATAAATTCTTAGAGCCTGGCGTCTGTTGTTCACAACGATGTCACATTCATGGTCCCACCAGGGAGGTGAGGGGCGTTTTCTGCATTGAAAAGGTTTATAAATGGGTATCGATTGAGTGGCCGCATTATTAATACTATCTATAAGAAAGTTGTATTTGTCATTATTATCTACAAACTCTAAAACATTTTCGAATGTCGACTCTAATTTGTCAGCATATAAACCCCAATTGGCTTTATTTATATTCCACTTACTTTTGGGAGTTACTAAATTATTGAAAATTTGTATATTTTCATATTTTACCAAAATCGGGAAGTGGTTTGAACCTAGCGTATCTGAAGTGATACTCCAGGAGAGCTTGTTTGCAATATCTGAAGAGCAGAGAGTTATATCTATCATGGAATCATTTACAGTAGGCCGATTTAAACAAGTAGGTTGTCCATTATTTAATACAATTAAATCTAGATCAGTTATTGCAGAAAATACTTGTTGACCATAAGTATCATTTTTATGCGAACCCCATATAGCATTATGAGCATTCATATCACCTCCTATTATGAATGGTGAACTTACTTGAGAAAAAATTCTTATCCAGTCCTCAGTTTTAGTTTTAGTAGTTGGAGATCTGTAGACTGATAAGAAATGTATGGAACTGTTATTTAATTTAACAGTGCATCCACAAACCAGGATATCAGTATTGAAATTTTGAGTTATATTTAATTTCATAAAGCAAAGGGTGGTTTTGATGAGGATTGCAACGCCTGCATATCCGTCATCGCGGTCATTACGAATAATATTGTAACCTTTAAATTTGTACACAGTATTTTTCTTAAACCAAGTTTCGCTAAGTAATGCTATATCGATATTATTATGATATAAGTATTGTAATAGAGAATTTTTATTTGTAACAGCGGAACGAGCGTTCCATTGCATAATATTTAAATACTTAGTATTGAAGACTATTTCTTTGAAAAAGTACCCTCCAATACCAAATTTATATCTCTTTTTATTAGATCATTATCAAGTGATTTAACATCTTCAATTGATTGAATTTTATTACAGATAGTAAAAATATATTCTATTATAGACTTAGATAAATTATCTTTGATTTTCTCTATATCATTATATTGAGGTTTGTATGGGTTTGCGGGAAGTGGTTTGGAAGGTCCAAATTGAAATGGGAAAATGGGAGCGATATTAGGGGATAATGCAATAGGTGAACCAGCTTTTCTTTTTTTTCTATTGTCGTCAAGACTGCGATTAGGTGTAATCTTCGGTTGGGACAAAAAACTGTTAGTATGCGAATGGAAGGTACTTGTGCTTGGTTGTGATAATATTGGCGGATTCCGCTTAAATGTTGGGAGGGGGGGGGGGGGGAAATTTTCATCTCTGTTTTCTAAAACAGAGAAGGTGTTTCTAGTAGCGAGACCTGCAAAAGATGAATCACAATAGGCTTTAGCTTCTCTAAACGAAGTTTTCTGATTTATCATAATATTTTTGATTTTCTTTTGATTTTCATAAAATGGGCAAGTTTTATCAACGGATACATGTCCACTAATTTCACAGTGAATGCAGAATTTATCTTTTGCTTCACAATTGTGATTTTCAAATTTATCTGAACCGCAGTTAATACAGATAGTACGCGAGCTTTTACATTGTTTAGAAATATGTCCGAATTTTAAACATTTGAAACATTGAGTAACTCGTCCTATAAATTGTTCCACGGAAAAAAATACTCTATTAACTGCTACCTGATTAGGTAAAATATTACCTTCGAAAGTAACCAGAATCATCTGTTTCGGTTTAAATTCCACTTTACCATCTGATTCAACCCTGCGGTGTAAACGTTTAATATTTAAAACTTTTGATTGGCATTCAATGTTTTCAGATAAGTATTCTGGATCATATTGTGTATCAACACCTCTTATTATTCCTTTGGTTTCAAGTAAATGATTCGGTATATATGCCTTTAAATTTTCAGAAATCAAATTAGGATGTTTAACTAAATTATTTGCGTCATGAAGAGTTCTTAATTCAACTTTTATGCGATTTCTACCAATACTTTTAATTTCTACAATGTGAGGTACTTTTAACTGTTTATGTAAAATATGTCCTATTTTTAATGGGTGTAAACGTCCCAAATTATCATTATTTGTACTCTCTATATAAACATGAACATTTTTAAAATTGTACTTATCTGAGGCGGCATTAAAAAGTCGTGTTTCGTTTGTTTTTTGTACTTGGTTCACTATTTGAGAAGAGCGGCCACTGCTATCGTTTTCAATGTTATTATCCGAAATATCCATTGCTGGGTTGTCCGGCTTGTCGGAACTACTACCACTATTACTATTTGAATCGTCATTATCCTGCACTAACATCATATCTAAGTGTGTCTGTTTGGGGTTTGTCTCCCCCATCGGGGAGCTTTTTTCAATTACCGTTTATTCGGAAATACATTTGCAATTCACTAATCAATCACAAAAATTAAATAAATCCGATTGAATTATTTAGATTTACTCGAGTGTAATGATCGACGTCTGCTTCGTACCGATGTATACACGAGACTGCACCGTGGGTTGCTCCCCAAAAAAATATACATAAAATGAAAAAAAAAAATTAAAAAATTAACCTTACTAATTTACCTAACCTCTGTGGCCTAAAGTCATCGCGGGATGCTTTGCAAAAATAGTATATATTAAATTAAAAAAACTTAACTAATTTACCTAACCTGTCTGGTCTAGAATTTCGAGGATTAAAATCAGTTATTTGGTTTATCGGTAATTTAACCTAATGGTAAATTGGCTTATCGGTCATTTTGCCTATCGATTATTTGATCTGCCGGTCAATTGGCCTATCGGTAAATTATCCTGTTGATAAATTGTTCTGTCGGTCATTTATCCTGCCGGTCAATTTGGTGTCAGCCAACCGGCCATCGGTCAATTTTATCCGGAATCGCATTTGCGTGGGAATTATTTTCTATTTTAATATTTTGTTTCCTACAGTTAGTCTAAACATTCATATATTTTGATTTATTTGAAAGTCAACGTTTTATTTTTTATCTACAATAAATGCTCCAATTCCTCCCGTTTTCTTACATTATTGGATGTTGTCAAACTACTTGCCAAAGGCAGCATACCAAAAAGGTTATTTTGGAATTACATCAATTACCACGCATGCTAACGGTTCGAATTCGACGATAGATCATGTGAATTTTTCTTTATAATTAGATATAATTTTACCCTGTAATTTTCTTGTAAAACTTTGTATCGCCTGAGTCCGATCCCTCAAAATATGATGTGCCTGAATGATATGAGTTTGCAGACGCTGCTGCTTCAATTAAATTTGGATTTGTTGTTTGTAAACATGGTAGCGCCCTTTAAAAATGCTCATGTGAGCAGTTCGTTTTAATTAGTCATTTGTGTTCGAAGGAAAAATAGATTTAAAAAATGTTTAATCCGTAGTGGGTTATTAATTTGGATATCTATAGAGCATGCATGCACAACTCAAAATGTGATAAGGGCCTATATTACTTTCAAGGAAAGATATTGTGGTGCACCAAAAAAAAGTAGGAAAAACTTGAGATGATTTGAATAAAACCGTGATTGAACTTACATAAACATTCACAAAGCATCTTTAAATAATTAGCTACCTATTAATTGTTAAAGACAGAAACGTCAATGTCAATTCAGATAAAAAACAGTAGAGTTGGGCGACAGTGGCGTAGTCAGCTATTTTTCCGGAGGGGTTTTTTAAAACTATGGTGGGGTTCCATCAAGAAAGTGAATAAAAACAAACAGTCAATAGCGATCAACTACAATACTATAGCGGAAATGATGACGCGATAACCCTCCATGGGGGCGGGAGAGTTCTGATCCCCAAGACCCCCTCCCGTGGCTACGCCACTTTTGGGCGATATTGTGATTTTTCAAACACATTGTGAACCGTTATGCAAAAGACCCACTTATTCAACAGACGACAAGAAGTGACAC
Source organism: Psylliodes chrysocephalus (assembly GCA_927349885.1). Classification (NCBI taxonomy): domain Eukaryota; kingdom Metazoa; phylum Arthropoda; class Insecta; order Coleoptera; family Chrysomelidae; genus Psylliodes; species Psylliodes chrysocephalus. Next base: position 20,312,753 of record OV651820.1, read on the forward strand.
ATATACGTCCAATTAGTGGCGTAGCCACGGGGGGGTTTGTGGGTCAGACCGCCCCCATTGAGGGTTGTTGCGTCACCATTTCCGCTATAGTATTTGCGCTGATCGCTATTTACTGTTTTTTTTATTCACTTTCTTGATGGAACCCCCATAGTTCTCAAAAACCCCTCTCATGAAAAATAGCTGGCTACGCGCCACTGTGTTCAATAACAAAATGGAGGTGGCCGAAGCAGAGGTGTTGTTCATTATGTTCGTTGTCAAAAAAAAGTAAAACGTAGGTACTGGATTCATTCCAATGAAGTGGAGAGGGGTAGATAACTGTCAACAGAAAAGTATGCACTATGCACAATTTCGTGTTGCACATTTTGTGAACAAGATTCAGGGACGGCTTAAGATCATTTTGTGCAATAATTATAAAATAGTGCATTGGAAAATAAATTAAAAGGTATAATTTAATATTAAATCGAAATCAAATCACAAAAATCACAAATATAAGCAAGCCAATAAAAAACCGACGCTAAAAAAGCTTACAACAGCCACAACACAAACAAAAAACATAGCTGAATATGAAAATAATGGCTGGACAAAGCCAAGCCTAGATTTTGTTTACTGTGCTTTATGGCAACATCTCCTTGTCATTTACGTGCCTAAGAATGAAAGGTTGATGAATCATGCACAATTTCTATACTAGTCATGGATGCCCATTCTACCCTCTCTACTTCTTTGATTCATTCTTTATTTATAGAACGTCCTGTAAAAGGTTTTTCATATTTGAGGTAGGTATTGATTATCAGATAAATATCAATGATCTAAATCATTGTCATCGTGAGAGGTAATTTTGAAACTGTGTAATCCTCAAAAACTACATAGCATCTAGAGATCTCAAGCCAATGTTAGCTGTTTAAACCAAATTAGTGCCGTCTTCGTCTTATGTTTGTAGTAATAACTAAAATGACAATTGACAAATGACATATGTCAAATGGCAGGCAGTATATTCCAAATTGTAATTTTTAGTAGAAGGTAGTAGTTATAAATTAAATTATAAACCAATTTCAAATAAATTATTTCTTAAAATAAAGTATGGACCTAGTATGGAGACTTTTATTTTACAAAATAAGTTATGTCGATATTGAAAACTTTAAGGAATTAATTTGCTTTAACTATAACGACATTTTTGTGTTAACTATACAAGAAAATTGGTTATATTTTAAAATCTCCAATCATAGAAAAAAAAAACAAATGGGTCTGTTGTGGAGAATTGATTTGTATTTCTAAAAAATAACTATTTAATAAATAATAAAAATAAGTTTATTATAACTCTTATAAATATTATTAGAACAAAATAAATAACAACTAATGTTAGAACAAGCAAAAGAAACTAGAGAGTATAAGATTGAAAATAATTAATATTGGCTTAAAACCATATTGGGTCCAAGGTTGATGAATCGGTTGCCTAAAAATCATTTCAATAAAAGAGCTATTTGTGTATTAAGAGCGAAAAGTTGTACTTTGCCGCTTGAGATAGCGGCAATGAACTTTTTGCTCAAAATGCCCACAAGATTTTTTACGATTACATTTTTAACAAAAAAAGATAAAAAAACTGAAAATTTGTTCGAAGTAGTGTATAATGTGTTGCGTATACCTACGTTGATCTTGAAAAAGGTTATTGTAGTTATTCAAAGTCCATGTTAACTTGCATAATATAAGTAACAAAAAACATGTAACTTCGAACAAATACCTTGAAAATCATTAATTAAAAAGAAATATTGTATTATAGATAATTTAAATTAGAGCAACAAAGCTAACAACTTTGTCGCTCGGCGAGCGACAAAGCTGTCACTTAATGTCAGTCCGCGGAAAACGTCAACATTGCGGTTGGATTTCGAGGCGCAAAAGCCTCATTTGGATAGAGATCCTAGAAAAATATTATTTTAGCTTCGGATTGTTTGTTTATTAATCTCAAAATGATTTATTGTGAATTCATTTCTTCTTCATAAAAAAACATAACACAGATGAAAAAGAGTAGGTAATTTTAAAACGAAATTTTCAATAAAAGGATAATCGTATAATTTTTATTCTGAAAATGGACAATTTAATTTTTCGATGACATGTGCCGTTCGAATGGTTCGATGTTTATGTTATTGTTTAATTAGTATATGCTGTTCTCTATGACGTATTTGTTTTTTTTGTCATGGCGGAATTATTGGGCGGAATGGCATACACGAATAAATATTTCGACTTATATTTACTTTGATAAAAATTAAATTAGTTTACCCAATTTTTTAATAACATTTTTATTATTGAACGTTTCAAAAGCATGATTTTTTATGCAACAAGTGCGCAAAGCAATGGTTATCACACGAGTCTAAAAGTTTGGGTCTTTCTTTTTTTTAAGTTTAATTTTAAAAACATCTGTAATTGATCCAATTTATTATTGATTTGAGCCCGTTAAATGTATTATTTCTGTCTATTCATTATTATTATTTGAATATTACCTAACCTAACCTATCGAGTATAAAATTCCGCTACAAACCTACTAGCTCTACCTAAATGTTTTTTTTTTTTTAACAGCGATAATGGGAAAATCGCCTAAATCCAAGATGTGTCAATAGCGCGTCAACAACTTATCAGGATTTATGGAATCTCCAAATCCGATATCATAAGTACAATATTTTTTGTACAACTTTTCTATTTTTATAAGAAAATCAAAATTATATAATTTGACATATATTGGCGGTTTATTAAATTTGCCTACGACCACATAGTAAAGTGACACATATTATTTATAAATGCACTGTTTCGTGTTGTGGAAACTATCTTGTATCCACTGAACTCCCTACCAGTGGAACCACAAAGCACGTATGTTCTAGAGACCCCACGCCAATGGTAGACTTTTAAACCAAATTAACGCCACCTAGAGTTTGGAGCAGGAACTAAAATGACAATTGACAGATGGCGGTAAATTCAAATTATAATTTTTAGCAGTAGGTAATAGTTCTAAATTAAATTTTAAATGATTTCCACATAAATTATTTTATAAAATAAAGTATTTAACTGGTAAGTTCGAAACTTTTATTTTACAAAATAATTTAGGTCGATATGCCAAATTTAAGGAATTAATTTATTATAATGCCACTTAGTAATTTGGAGAGTTGGTTCTGCATATTATTATTAAATACATATAATAACATTCTTAAAATATGTTTATTAATAACTTAAATAAATAATAGGTACTTATTAGAACAAAATAAATACAAATAATACATATTTAACGAATACTTACTTGGAGCAAATATGTATACAATCTCAAATCTTTAAAATATCAATATATTGAAATGTGAAGTAGAGACTAAGATATAACATTTTATTAACACTAAAGTTATATTTTATAAATGTCTCTTTAGCTGAGGATAAATGTACTATAGGTATTGGATTAAAAGGTGAATCCATATAACTATTCATTCACCGATAAATATTTTTCTTCCAAATACAGGTGAAAAATGATTTCGGAATCTAGTCCAGTGATAAATTGATTATCAATTAGTTATACCCTTTTGTCTTTTTATGGTGCATGGTAAATCAATGAAGTTTTTCTCGAAGTTTTCAACGTAGCATCAAAATTATTGCTAGACACAGTAGGAAATAGAAAAGCAAAACATCACAATTTTGCAAATAACTAAGACGAAACTATAAACAGAAACTAAAAGCCAAAGCCAACAAAAAAATCACTAAAATCAGACGGAAAAATGAGACTAACCAAAAACATAAATAAATACACGTCACATCTTTGGATTCTTTGGTTAAGTTTTTCACCCATAAAGATTAAAAATGTAGTAAGAAATTATAATTTCACCAGTAGCCCCATCTAGAGTTTGGAGTCAATAGCATAAGAAATGTCAGTTTTCCGTTTTGACCTTGGTCATTCACGTGGAACCTCTATGTGCTTTGTGAGTGGAACCCTACAAAATCCAGCCGATCTAATAATTAATGACACAACTGTGCGATGCTTAGAGGGACAATAACTTATGCGGATTACGGAATATTTGGAGAACATACATCGAAAATTACACATAAAATAGTAGTTTATATTATATGGAAGAAACATTGAATTTTTCGGGCTACTACGTAAAGGAATCGTAAGAGTCCGAAAAAACCTATTTTAAACATTACTTTTTATTCGAATGTGCTTATAGATTTTAAAAAATATAAAAATTTAAATAAGAAAAATATAATTCTAATTTTTCTTATAACTGAGATGGCTGTGATCTGTTAAAATAGGTAGGTATCAAGGGTGGGTATATTCTTGATAATTTTCATTGTATGATTTTCAGGTAATGGGGAATTTTCTTCTGAAAAGAAAACACTAAAATAATGAAAAATTTTTAAAATATATGATAAAAAATTAACAAATTTTTTTACCTTAACATTTTTTCTAGGTAGTTAAAATTGGAAAATAAAGTCAGGTATTTAAAGCTTGACATATGACGTAAAAGTGTAATACAAAAGTGGTTTGACGGATCTGTTGACCTCTATTTTTAACTACAGGTTTTGTACAGGGACGCGACGAGCCAGAGCGCATTGGTGTACCAAAAAAAAGATATTAACATGTATGAAAATAATAGAAATATTCAAATTGAATTTATATTTATATTAATATTTATGTGATGTTAAAATAAGGTATTTTTATGAAATTTAACTGCATAAATGAACCGCCCCTGGTTGTATGGTATCTGTGGAAGACTATTATTTTTAGTTTTCTTACAATAAAAACTAGTATGAAGATATGCAATGTTTGGATTCTGTATTATACTCTTTACAGTTTAACTTCAATTTTTAAACAGATTTTTTTCAGAAGTAATAGACGATTTCAATTCGATATAGTTTTTTATTTTCGAGTTAGGATTTTTTTTATTTAATTTATTTAATAATTCCCTTTATTCATGTTCATATCGCTTTTACTTTTTAATTTTTATTTTTTTTATTTCAACCCCCCTTGTAAATAATTTTAATAAATGTTTTTTAAAATCATTAGGCTTTCTTCCCTTATAGAGCTTGATTTTTGCCAACAATTTTCAAGTTGATATTATTGTTCGTTTTTAAGTTAGGATTATTTTAAATATTTCAACACCCTTTAACCTCCAATTTTCATTCAAGTTTTTTTCAGAACCAATAGACTTCATCTCCTTATAGACCTTGATTTTTACTAATAATTTCATGTTGATATCGCTTTTCGTTGTTGATTTATTTATTTTTTTTTAATATCAACTTTCTTTACCTCCCCATTTTTATTCAGACTTTTTTTTAAATAAATAGGCTTCTTCCTCTTTTAGAGCTTCAATTTTGCTAAAAATTTCAATTTGACATCAATTTTCACTTTTGAGTTAAAATATTTAAAAAAAAAATTAGAGGGTGTAAAGACATCCCAATATCCACTGAATGTCCAGACCATGGTGGATATCTATTTTATATCCATGAGCTGTAATTTATAGACATGCAAGTGTCCATAAATAATAGTAATTATATAGCAAATTATTAAAAAATTACGCCATTGTGCTTGCCATTGTGGCTAATAGTACCGTTCAGATATTTAAAATTAATTTTTTTAAGGTGTATTCAATATCCCATGGACATCCACTAAATATATCAAAGTCTAGGCGCGAACGCAAACCGTCGTGAATATCCACTAGATGTTATTTGATTTTACTTACTAAGTATAGATGGCGATACCATCTACTCATGCTCGACCCGCCGTAATTGAGATCGATCGAAATTTGTTTCACAATCAGACTCCATTAGAGACTGGAGTCGAGAATTTCCATTTATTGCTGAAGAATCCTAATAAGAATAACTTTCTCCTTAGTGGACAAAATCAAAGGCAGAAAATATTTTGAGTGTTGAAAATATTTTTTATCTCTGCTATTTTCTTTCGACTTTATTCAATAATCATTGGTTACTTATGAACCTCTACTAAAGATACCTATAAAATATTTTGCTGAATATCCCAGTTCTTCTATATCCTGGGATATAGATGGACATTTGGTTGAATATCCATATTGGATATCCAAAGAATATATTCTGTGGATATCTCTGGGATTTCTTGTATTGTCTGGAAGATACTCATTAGATATTTTGCTGGATATCCATATGATATCTTCTATATTCTGGATATAGACGGACATTTGGATATCCATATTAGATCCACGGAATATTTCTGATATCCTGTGGATATATTGGATAACCACAAAAGATATTCTTTGGATATCTCTGGTATTTGGTGTGTTGTCTGGGTCTTTACACCCTCTAATTTATTCAGATTTTTTCAAAAGCAATAGGCTTCATCTTCTTATAGAGCTTGATTTTTTCTAAACATTTCATGTTGGTATCGATTTTCGTGTTTGATTTAGGATTTATGATTTTTTTTATTACAACCCTAATTAACCCTTCATTCTTAGTCAAATTTTTTTAAAACCAATAGGCGTTGTCCCCTTATAGAGCTTGATTTTTGCTAAACATTTCAAGTTGATATCATTTTTCGCTTTTGAGTTAGAATTTTTTTAAATATTTCAACCCCTCCCCCCTTAAACCCCATTTTTATTTATTCAGATTTTTTCAAAATTAATAAGTTCCGTCCTTTTATAAAGCTTGATTTTTCCTTAAATTTTCAAGTTCATATCATTTATCTTTTTTGATTTATCGTGCCGACAAAAAACGTGGCATCGCACAAAGTAAACGTACAATACTCTTCACAAATTACTGTGTGAAGAGTATAATAAGCATCACACTTGGTTTCAACATTATACTATAATTTTTTTTATATGTTTTTGCTTCTATTTATGTGGGTACTTTGTTGTAGAATTGAGGTAGAAGACGATATTTTATAAACTTTATTTTTGTTCAATTTAACGTATGCACCAACTTTTATGCATGCGAAAATTAATTTTTTTACTGCAATTGTAACCCTCCTGCAACCCCTGTTGTAAGGCTGCGTCGGAAGAAGTTCATATTACAGTTACATATTATTTGCATAACTTAAAAAAATAAACTTGAGAAAATGGCCTGGAAATTTATGTCTTTATCTCCCGGTCTATTACGATCATTTTTAGTAAAGCAGCAGTGGAATTCTCATCTTTCGATACATCTTCGTTCAACAAACTGCGACTCTTATGTAATTGTCTCTCTCTATTCAAAACGTATGTGTTGAGTTCGCACATAAGAATCCCTGTGCTGGCCAATCAAAGTGAATAATTTTAAAATCATAATTTTTTAGTAGTCTGTGATCACTATCTGTCACCTTTTCTTTTCGATTTGTTGACACAAAATGGCTGAATTCGTTTAAAACTGTTAATTATTGCTTTAATAATTAATGTGTAAATTTTCTAATAAAATGTGTTGATATGTTACAATGTGTCCATCAATTTATGATCATAAATGTAAGTAAGCGGTTTTTCTTTAAATTTTTAAACAAGATTGTTTTTTATATTAAACTTGTGATGCTTGGGCTTAGGTAGGTAGGTAGGTAGGTAGGTAGTAGGTATAGGTAGTTAATAACCCATAGTAGAGAGATTGACATATTTTTTAGTAAATCAGGTTTAAAATTTGCATTGTTATCATTATGTGAATTACTTTAATTCTCAATTATTGCAAAGTAGGTAGAAAGTACATCTGAAATGTGTTTTTAAAACTAAAATAAAAAACTAGGCGTTATACCTACCTATTTTTAGAAAAACAATGTCTACATCTACGGTAATAAGAAAAAAGGTGTAGGTATTTCTAACACATTTATACAGGGTGATAATAAAAGTAAATAAAGAAATAATCATAACAAATAAATACATTTTTAATATTTTCATTATTCATATAATTATTTCAAGTATACCTACAATCTACATCAGGGTAATGTTGTAGTTGAAAGGTCTGGAAATGCGGCTGTGCGCACCATTCCTGTTTCGGCGAGTTCTGCCAGTTGTAATCGTTACATAGTTGCCAGGTTATATTTAATTATTTGGAACCAGGGAATAAGCAGATTGGAATTGAGCATTAATTGAGCACTTACTTTTAATCATATATTTACGAAATTTTAGATCGATTAAAAATCCCATAAAAATAAAATGTTCTGAAGATTTTCAAGTAATAAGATCGTTATTTTTAATGTCAATAATATAAAAAGAAAAACACAAAATTTTAAACTTAAGCTTTATTCCGGCGTCCAATGAACTGATTAGATTTTGGGCAGAGTCGGGGGTACTTTATAGGTGGTCATTTTTATATTTTATTGAATATATCTGTTATTTAAGTTTGGAGAAGAAAATTCTTCAAATAAAAGTTAGTTAAAATATTATTATCAATATTTTTTGTTTTATACAAAATTTTCCTTAAATGGTCCGTATTCGAGAAATTTGACAAAATGTAAAAAAAAATATATTTTTTTAAAAATTGTTCAAATAAAAGTTGTTTGTAATATAATTTTCTATAATTTTTATCCCATACATAATTTCTCTAAAATGAACCGTATTTTAGAAAATGTGTAAATTTCGAATTTTGAAGAAAACTCAACATCTGGGGGGTACTTTACGAGAGACCGTTTTTATATTTTATGGAATATATCGGTTATTTATGTTTGGAGAAATTGTTCAAATAAAAGTTACTTCTAATATTATTATCTATAATTTTTGTTCTATGTAAAATTTTCCTGAAATGGTCCGTATTCGAAAAATTTGACAAAATGTGCAAAATTCTGATTTTTATGAAAATTGTTGAAATAAAAGTTGTTTGCGATATCGATCTCTATAATATTTGTTCATACATGATTTTTTTAAAATGGACCGTAATGGAAAAATTGTAGGAAAAGTGCTAAATTTAAATTTTTCAGTATTTTCATTTTCAATGAATATCTATAGAAAAATGTTTCGCGGTAGATGTATGTGGACAATGTATATATTTAGTTTATCCTCTAAACATTTATAGAGATGCTGCAATAGGTTGTACAAAATAACCGGAAAAAGCCTGTAATAACTAGATAGGAAAGTCATGTGTTGGACACATCAGATTTTTAAATAAGCAGAGGCGATTGCTCTAGGACGTTTTTTTCCAATCGCTATATTAAAAAAAATCCTATAATATGGATCCACCTTTATGACACACACTGTGTAATTTGATTTAGAAAAGTAGTTATTTCAAATATTTTAATAATATTGTTACATTGGTTTTTGGTATCGCAATTTATTTCAATTCAACTTTAACAACAATTATACAACTGATAACATTAACATGTAACGTCTATCATAAAACTGAAAACTGACGTCAGGATCGTCCTTATATAGCTTGCTTGACCCTTCTGGAACCTTCTCGAAATGTCGTCTAGAATATTCTTGACGGGTAATGACATTTCCAGATATTTCTGGACTATTCTATCTTCTTTTACTTGTACTTTTACTTATGACGACGGCAGTACACTGTAAGGCGATGAGTAACATTCCTCTTTTTTTTCTATCTGTACCTTTCTTGTAATAGACGCAGGCTACTGCAGGGTGCTGCGTAACAATATAATAAAATGGTATGCTTTGGTAACTTGAAATATTGCCTATCTATGCAACCGGTATTACTTTTGTTTGCAATGTTAGTTCCATAGCTAACTTTCATCGTTACTATAGAAAATCAAGTACATATTCTCAACAGTTGTTGTAAGGTAGTTTTCTTGATTTTTAAAGCTTGCTAATTTTCAATATTTGGTCGTGTATTGAGTGACACATTGTTTTTATTATTTTGTGCAAATTTTGGATGGAAAATAGGGACCGAAACGGAATTATTACTAATTGTAAGTTCACTATTAAAATCTATTTTTATGTAGCCAATCTCCCTTCCTTCCATATAAACTTTTAAACGCAATGTATATATTGATTTTAAAATAAAAAAAAGGTTTATTTTTATGTTTTCTTTTCGTAACATATAAAGTGACTTCTTTTATATTGGTAACAAGTGTTAAAACTTTGTGCGACCAGTTGCATAAAATTGAACATTATTTAACTGGTTATAAAATAGATATTTATGAAACGAGTTACGAAATGCATAGGGGACATAAAATTTTCAACTTTAACAATTATTTCTTTAGCCTCCAGTGATATCTGAACGGCAAAATTTAGCTAAAGTACTTTAGTTTTTCTGCTACCTTTTTTCTTTGCTTTGGTTTAGGCCACTCTTTCTATTTTTTTCAAAATCTCAAAATTATTTTTGTACATTTGCTCTAATTTATAACAAAAAATCTAATTTATTTCTTTTTTTTTAACTTTCAGTTCTAAAATGAGTGGGTCGAATCGCTGTAGTCCGCTAGATATATCGGGTAGGAGTATGCTCGAGTTGTTAGCAAATAGATTTTATCGGATTAATAGTCAGTTATTTCGTAAAACAACTCATGTCTGTTGATATCGTTTGATATTTATGCGATAAATACAGAATTAAATTCTTGATTATCTCGTATAAATATTGACGATATTATGTAGGTGTATGTAGTCGTTTCTCTGACAATAAAGACGTCCAATCAACAGAATATTATGTCTTTTGAAGTTATTTGCTGCGGTGCAAGCTTCGAGCATAGTGTAAGATAGGCTTTTGCAGTATTTAATTTTTTAAGGTGTAAATTCTGTACTGACTGAACGGACAAGGCTGCCCGGTGATTTATTTAAGCTTCTTATTAAACTCAAACTTTTTTTATTATTGATGTTTGAGAAAAAATTTTTGATACAAGTTAGTTCTTTACCTAAAATATGGTAATTAACTTAAACTTAGATAAGTTTAGAGTAATTTATGGAAAATAATTTCATATACGTAACAGTATATATTATTTTAAATTTAATTTTTTTTGATATTTAGGTGTTCAATGTAGCAGTTCGACTTTTACAAATTTATGTAAGATATTTATTTATTTTTTACTTTGAAAATCAAATAAAAACGTTTTAAGTTAAATAATATCTTAGATGCATCAAAGGGCTGTTATTGAAACGGCATGTTAGAATGAATGTTGAAGTTAGAATGCAAGTTCGTCGCCGGGTACAGAAGATGTCCGGAATATACCGTGTATCGCGTAAAAATTCAATGCAGGAAAAAAGCAGGAACGTAGGAGTAGCGGGAGGCGGCGAAAAAAGGCTTCAATGACTTTTTATAAAGGTGAGTTTTTATTATTTTTTTTATATTTGTATAAGTTAAGTATCTATCATTATTAACTAAAGAACTACCAGTAGTATAAACTTAAGGACTCATCAATGAATTGCGCACTATCTACCTGTGAATATAAAATGTTTACTGGCACTGCACACTCGATTCAGGATTTAAAAATTTGGGTGGCCTCGAAATGCGCAATATCTACCTAAGTACTTTAATATTTTTGAGGTGTTCATGTGTTAATTCACTTCTAGAAATTACCTGTTTTTTACTCAAGGTCCACACTTTGGCTTTGCAACACTTCACAGTACATCGCTTCGTTTAAAACAGTGGTACTTAACTTTTTAGTGATGAGGGACCATTTGACAAAATTTCTGCCTTGCCATGGACCACCAACTGTTTGGAGGTAATATAAAGTAAATGAATAAAGGGTTGTTCTATCCATAAATAAAACAGGCATAAAATTGTTCAAAGGCAACAGTATTTTAATTTATTTACGAAAATGTTACATTACAGGGAAAATATTTTAATGAGATTTTTGTGACTGCATACTGTTTACTAACTTCTGAATCCTTGGTTCAGTGTTACTTAAAGCCAAACGCATGTGGGCACTGGCATCCAGCCGATTTCTGTGCTTGCTTTTAATTATCAGAAGCGCCGAAAAACCCTGCTCCCATAGATATGTCGATGAAAACAAAGTTAGGGAACGTATAGCAATTTCTCGAACATTCGGGAAAGACATTGTTTTTTGGCTCCAAAAATTTTAAATATTAATTCCTTTCTCGAATTTCAAGTTCTATCGTGTTGCATTTCAATTACTTCTTCTTGAATTTCATCAGGCACCTCAGAAACATTGACAATGAAAGGGTTGCGGATTAGTTTCCGACTACCTTTGTCCTCGCAATCAGGAAAATAGCGATTCAATTTACTTTTTAAGTTTTTTAAATGGAGTGCAATGTTCTTTTGTATTCCTCCTTTAATCTCAACACACTGTCTGTCGATAATTTTATTCAGCGTATCAAACGCAGAAAAGTTTTCTCTCTCGACTTTGTTGGTCCACAACTTGATTTTAGCGATAAACGCACTGATTTTATTTTCATATGCAAATATATTGCTCGTACCTTGTAATTTTAAATTTCCTGACCCTTGCAGCTGAAGGTTCAATTTATTTAGTTGTGCGAAAAATCAACCAAATAAGCAAAACCTATCTGAAATTTGAAATCACAGAACTGATCCAGCAACTCTTTGTTCTCCTTGTCAGTATATTGTACTTCCCTTCTCAGTTCGTACAACCTCAACAGCATCTTTCCTTTGGAAAGCTAACGCACTTCCGTGTGGAAATTTTCAGTTAATAAACGCTGGAAGGAACAAGAAAGATTGCGAAGACCTTTCAGCCAAGGTGTAGGGAAGGGGGCGTCCATTAATTACGTGAGATATTTTTGAGGATTTTTTGACCCTCCCTCTCCCCCTGGTGAGATTTCGTAAGATTTTCCTCAACTCCCTCCCCCTTCCCTAATTTCACGTGAGATTTTTCAAAATTTGTGTTTTAGGTGTAAATGCATTGGATAAAAAAAAACAATATGTTCTATTACTTTTATTTAAGACTAGCAAAGACTAGTATTTGAGAATATTGCCGTAATTTAAAATCACAGTGATAAATAAATAATAAATACTTAAACGAAAATTAAAAGAAGATTTATTCTAATTCAGTACATGGGGACTCGTGCACGGCCTCAAGAGTGATTACTGGAACCAACATATCGAAGTGATTTTCAATTAAATCATCTGCTCCTTCAACTGCGCTCTGATTTAGCCACTCTAAACCGTTGTCGCTTGCGCACAGCAGCTCAGTAGCGTGATTGCACAGCTCGTGCGTGATGGGTCGCACGTCGATGTTCTGTGACTTTTGTAATGGATGCAAAGTAGATACCACATGTACTGCAGCATTTCTTTTCTATATCATCACGTAAACTTGGGCAATAGAGGTCGTAAGGCATGCTCATGAAAGCGTGCATCGTTTTCTACTAGAAAAAAAAAATTACGTCAATTTTACAAAGACGCCCCCTCTCCCCCAAGTGAGATTTGGAAAGATTTGGAAAGATTTGGCTTGATCCCCTCCCCCCTTAAACACCTCACGTAATTAATGGACGCCCCCGAAGGGCTGTAAGGAAAATGAAGACAATCTCTCCTCTAAATTTAACAGCTATAGCAAGAATATTGCAGAGCCATTGGCTACCACAACACTTTCCAATCTTACTGACATAGACAAAATCAAATGTCTATGTAGTAGGAATCTATAAGCTCCCAAGCATTTTCAATAACTTCCAGCCTAATTTACTGGTCATTTTTCATGAGGGACAGCAATATATTTTGGCGCTCAAAATACAGATGTGCAAAGTTGTACAAGTATGTTTTTTCTGGAATTCGAAAAACCGTTAAATTGTGTTTACTCTTGCTATGTGCCAGAGCCGTCTTCCAATTTGCTGAAAGATTTTTACTGAATGAATAATAAAATATATTGTTATTTTTATGTTTAATATATATTATTTACACGAGTTGATTAATGTGGATTATAGGGTAACTGAAGTATCTGAGAAAAAATGATTAACATTTTTGAACAAACGCATTTGATATTTTTGTTTCATCTACATATTCGTTACTGAGAATATAGAAAAATAAGAGCGATTGGCAATACGCAGAAAGTTTATTATGAAAACTTGCTTAAAATTTAATTATTGGTATATTTATAACTAATTGTGCATTTCCCTTTTTCCATACTCCTATCCCTAAAGTGCTCATCGACAAAATAGGTAAGTTTTATTTTATTTTGGATTCCTTTAGGCCATAAAGCAAATGTTCATAACAGATTGCGAATAAAACTTCTTTCGATACAAACCATTATCTGTCGGTATTATCGTTGTCATATGGTTGCCATATGATCTAAGTTTGTCACCACTTTTTCTAAGTATAATTTCGCAAACATCGCCTAAATATCGACTTTTTTTTAATTCCAACTTATGATAGTCCCAATTTTTGGAATAGGGAACTAACTCGTGACATTTCAAAAAATTGTCGTAAATATTCCCACTTTGGTCTTCACAACATTGCCATTGTCAATAATATGTTTTTTTAGTTTAAATTGGGAATTTAAAACTACTATGTCTATTTACCTTTGAATGGATGTCTGCTTTGATTCGATACATCGTATTTTGAAGAAAAAATACATTGACTTTGCTTCCGGTAGGGCTATACAAGTGTTTAATCAATTCATTAATCGATGTTAATTAAAAAATAAACCGCCCCCGTCGCAAGAAGTCCATCCACATCCACCATATGACCATCAGCCGGTGGATGTTCGAGTGTGGGCCGCCTCACGGAGCATGCGCATGCGCCGGCCGCCTCTCGCTATCGCCCCATCGGGCGACAGTAAGCGGCGATACGGGGTCGCAACAACAACTCCCGCGTTATGAACCACGGGAGTGCCATCACAGAAGTGAATGCGGGGAGATGCTAGTCAGTTCTGACCTATGTCTATCAGGAGTTTACATCGACGGGTGTCTGGACCCGGGGGATATGTGCAGCACTTCCACAGCCAGTAAGTTCTCTTTCAGCCGGGACCGCGAAGCGGCCTTGGTCCAGATTTATCTCTCTCGGCCGGCCTCGCTAGCATCCCGCTAACGTGGTTATGTAACAATTTCTGTTTGTCGTTCTCAGGCAACGTTCAAGGACGAAACGTCCGTTTTTTTGGGTTTTAAATTACCGTCAAGGATCTCTTAAAAAGGATATAAGAAATGGAATCGAGTACAATTTTATTTAGCGACTGATAAGTTGCGTAATTCCGTTTAAAATGTTTTTTATATTTCCCGCTAAATAATTCTTAACTTATTTTAACTAAAATATGCCCAACTTCATCTATATACGTGAAAATAAACAAATTATTATGCAAAATTATTAGAAGTTTTTGTTATTCATAATAAACGAATGTTAATATTATAATATTTGAATATTCTTTGGATGACAAAATTTTTGTCAGTTTTCTTTTGATGATTGGACATTGAAATATTAAATCTTATTATGAAGAACTGTCAAAATATTCAGATTTTCTGATTTCAACCAATAAAAACTCGCGATACTAGAAATCATCGAGTATTACCTTATTTTTTGGTCACTGTCTTTATTAAACTGCTTCACCGTGTGACGTAATTTCTGTGCCAAACATTCTGTCATTGATTTTGACATATGTTTTAAATTTTTCAGTTTTTTTTTTAATATTGTTTGCAGGTTGTAAAAACAATTTACTAAAACCAATTTATTTTTAACAAAGTAACATTACAGTAGTATACTTTTAAATGTAATAGAAGTAATAGAAATCATACATTTTTGTCATTAAGTAAATTCATCAATGTAAAAAGGATTGTTTACAATTTTAATAATAATTTTTGTACTTAAAAATGTTTAAATTTAAATAATTTAAATAAAGTGCCCACTATAATGTGTTTAAATCTATATATTTTGTTGGATTTGTGTCACTGTATCAACATTGTATGTGATAGTATATTATAATATCGTATCCAGTCAGTATTTCAGATCTTCGCCTGAAATTATTAAAATATAGCGAAAATTAACTTAAATTAAATAAATAGTTTCAGTCACTTTACCACCCTTTCTTTTTAGTCCTGTTTATAGGTCCCTTACTGTAATTGAATCTTATTTATCAGTTTATCAATTTTATTCATTATTTTCTCAAATATATCATTTAAAACATCATAAAATTAAAAAACACACACCATCGACATAAAAGTGACGTTTAACATTGACCTCACGTTTTAGTAGTGACATCTGGTGGTCACACTTCGCCTTTTACCCCTCATTGAGTTTAAATATTTTTATATTGGCTATTTATCCCTGGATATTTACTAATGTCTTAATATAGCCCATCGAAATACAGTTGGCAAAAAACTTAATGATTAATCCTTAATTGTAGATTTTTGTGTGAAAATTACGTAATACATTATTTATTATAATTAAATCAAAGTATGTAAATTCATGTAACAAAAACACTCATCTTTACTCATGGGCAGACCCAGATTTTTCCGGAGGAGAAGTGAACAGCAAAGGTAGAAATACGCGAACTTTATGGCCTCAGACCCGATCCCTGAGCCTTCAGTGCGACTGAAGAGGCTAGAAAACCCTATAGCGGCCAGCTCCCTACTGGGAATATTAAATACAAATCCTTTACCTTTACCTTAAAAGCGTTACATGCTTTATTTAAATGAAGAAGGGCCTCTAACTGCTCAAATGTGATTATCTTTAAAATTAAGAAATTGTTTAATTCAATAAAATTGCATGGCTACCGATTTGGGTACTAAGGCCATCATCAGGTCTATAAAGACGGATTAAATTGTTATACAACTGCAGATGTGTACTTAAAAAACATGAATTCTTAAAACTAACATATGGTCACTTCTTAAATCATCGAAAGAAGTTGCTTCGGTGCAAGGCTTAAAAACAATCTTAAATGGTTAAAAAAATGATAGGAACTCGTAATGGGGACTGGGAAATGAGGATTTGTAGACAAATGTGTGCAAGGTGATTAGGACAACAGAACATGCTCAGGGATGTTAGATAGTAGATATTAGGTATACAGGGTGAGTCGGGAGGAGCGCACCAAACTCTAGGAGTATATTATACACGTGAAAATAATGTAAAAAAACTCATATGATCTTATCCGATTTTCATTTGTTTCAAGTTATAGCATATTAACAAATAAACAAATTTACACATAAAAAGTCTCTTAATCATAGCGTTCTTTCAATAAATGTTCAAAAATACCGCCATTGACTTCTAAACATTTTCTGCTTCGTCTACGAAGAGCGTTTGTTGCTCTCCTAATTGATTCATTTCTTTTTTCTTTAATATAGTTTGCAGTATTCTCAATTCGTCTAATTAGTACATCCCGTGTGTCCACTTTTATTTTGTAGACTTCATTTTTCATCCAGCCTCATAAACAAAAATCTAATGGTGTGAGGTCTGAAGATCTTGCAGGCCAATTAATAGGACCTCCACGACTAATCCAACGCCCTGGAAAACGTTCGTCCCAATGTTGCTTGACCTGACGAGCGACATGTACAGGAGCTCCATCGTGCTGATAGTACATCTGGATTCTAATATTTACAGGAACATCCTCTAGCAGGCCTTGTAATTCATTTTGTAAAAAATTAAGGTAGTTGTCTACTGTGAGATGATTCTCCAAAATGAAAGGGCCAATTAAATAACTGTCAACCATACCACACCACACGTTTACAGAAAACCGATGTTGAAAATTGCTTTCAACTGTTGCGTGGGGATTTTCGTCTGACCATACATGATAATTGCGAGTATTATTAATGCCATCACGGGTAAATGTAGCTTTATCCGTAAAGAGTATACTCGATACAACACGATGATTATTATTTATCCACCGACAAAACTCCATACGGTTAGCGTAATCTTGTGGTTGTAGGTGCTGTACTCTCTGTACGTGATAAGGATATAAGCCTTGCCCGTGGAGTGTCTTTATCAATCTTTTTTCTGGAATTCCCAATTGAGTGGCAATTCTCCGTGAGCTAGTAGTTGCATCTTCTTCTACTAGATGCAGAATATTTACTACTTCTACAAAACCTTGTCGAGTAGCGCGTTCAGATGTTATGAAAGCACTGGGAAGCTTACCAGTCTCGCACAATTTGTTGAAAACTCTAATAAATACGTTTTTATCAGGATGTCTTCGGTGTGGAAAACGTTGACGATATTTTTCAGCAGCAGCTGTAGTATTTCCATTACAGAAACCATAAACAAACACCATATTTGCATATTCTAAATTTGAATAAGTATCTGGCATTTTGCAACACTAACAATCACATAAATTCGAAATTAAACGTTCAGTTACTGTTCACTGTACACTGACAGTCATCAAAACGTCAGAATTATCAAATGCCTTTGAGCCTTGAACATATGGCATACTTTGATCATGTTAAAATTCAGAAGTGGAAAGTTAGATGAACATTTTTAATTACGCCATAACTTAAAAACAAATGAAAATCGGATAAGAACATATCAGTTTTTTTACATTATTTTCACGTGTATAATATACTCCTAGAGCAAAACCTCTGCTCGACAGGCAGTAAACAGGTGGATAACCATAAAACACCAAATTCACTGGCAACAGATAAGAGGGCACAGAATCAGTAAGCTCATGCTAAGGGGACCAAACCCACGCATGACTACTGAGGCACTACAACTCGCGAGGCCTCAGATATCCAACATTGTGGGATTATTAACGGGGCACTGCTTGCTGAAACACCTTCATGTAATGGGATTATACAATGATCCCACTACGTGTAGACTTTGCATGGAAGAGGAAGAAACCTCATACCATGTGATCTTCGAATGCGAAGCTCTTACTGGGCGACGTTTCATCCTTTTCGGCCTAGAACCGGAAAGAACGCCCCAGGAACACTTGGTAGGGAACCTATTAAAACTAACCAAAGACACAGGACTATTCCAAAAATAGTACCTGAATACGGGGAAATCAGGGGAATACAATAGATCCAAGAGGCCGCAGTGTTCTGGGCCAAACCTAACCCTACCTGCTTACAACTGATAAAGATAAAAACTCCTAGAGTTTGGTGCGCTCCTCCCGACTCACCCTGTATACAAATTATTGTGCAAATGAGTATGCTATATTGTTCTGTTATAAGTTTCTCTTTTTGATTTTTGATAGATATATACATTTTATGGACCGATAATAAAACGTTTATCTGAATTATATTGTATTGGTCTTTAACAAGGCGCAACAAATTTTATAAAGCAAAAATGATTGAGTACAATAAACCTTCATGTTTATGCTTAACTGAAAATCTGGGTGAGAATTTCAGATTATTCCAAGATGAAGTCTGCACATACCTTAGTGCGATAGAAACTGATAAAAAAATCAATAGAAATACACTAAAAAACCTAATGGGTACAGATGTTTTAAAAGTACACAAGTCAATAACTATGTTGACCAAGATGTAAAGGCTATATTAGAGTTTTTGGAAAAGGACTAATGAATCTATGAGTGCTTACAACTTCTTTAAAAGGAAGCAAGATCCTGATGAGTCATTTAACATATTTTATTTAGATTTAAAACATCTTATCAAGGCATTCCAGCTGTGGAAACGAAGAAGAAAACCTGCTGACAGCTCACAAATTTCTGTTCTGGGTATGAATTGCAAAACTAGTAAGAAACATTTATTAGGAGAACAAAGAACATTAAATCATATGAATAGATTTTGTAAACTGACAGAAACTACTAAGACCAATATAAAAGTTTTATCACTAGAAACATGTAAAATTGATCAAGTGAAAATATATTGATTCAAAATATTAATACTAAGTTATGGGAGCCTACCAAGATATTAAGGGAAACAGAGGAGTCGAGATCATCCTTTGTTCGAACTAAAAATGGTCAGATCTTGCGGAGGATGTCGATCTGCTTAATATACAAAAAATATAGGTTTCACATACTTGTTTTTTTTTTGTAATAACTATTGAAATAATGATTTAATTTTTTTTACTAATTATTATATGGATCTAATTAAAATAAATTACATTGTATTCATTCGCTTCATGCTATAGGGTGCCTACAGCTTAACTTGAATCGCCGATTGTTGCGATGACTTCATGTTTCGATCATGACGTATAAAAACATCTTCATAAACGCTAAAAATAAAAGAAACAAAACTTATATACAGTATAATTTTACACGCTCTATAATTTGTGTCAGAAATATTACATAAGGAGTCATTGACAGTGTATTGATTAGTTATTTTATAGTCGTCCGTGTGACACACAAGAATCACTAAAAGTTCTTGGATCCAGACAGTCTAAATTTGTGTGCCATCGATCATGAATGAATTGTAAATATTTCAGGAAGCTTAAAACATTATTGTTAGTACAGTCAGGAGGTTCGAAAAATGCAGACCTAAAATATATTTGAATCCAACAGAAAGTAAAACTGTTTCTTCATGACATGACACGACGTGACTTAAGTTGACTATACCTGTATATACACAACTGTTTCAATATTTAAAATATATTATATTTTATCTCCTGTGATTTACAAGTTACCAAGACAATCCGGTTCAAAAACGGTATCTGTTAAAGTGAATATATTAATTCTTTTCACAGGTGAAAGGGGGGCCAAAAGAATAATACAATGCAAAAATTAGTTTCTATTTTATCTCGCTGATGAACCCTATTAAATAACTTATCGATACGTTACTGCCATTCTACGTAACAAATTGTAATAAAAATTATAATATTGTTTTTTATTGGTAATAATAAAAATAAAGAGGTTATCTGAGATAATATTACAATGAATTTCGAACATCACTCTATGGCTTCTTAACGGAAGAATGTATAAGACATGGAGGAAGGATTATTAAGAGTTGCCGTTTCTTTGTAGAAATTTGGCAACATGTTTGCTTGCAGCGACCTGTGGGTTGGAGGAGTAGAACTAATCTTACTCTGTCGGTAATGTAGTTACCAGCAGTATTACCCATCAACTCTTACTCTGTCGGCAATGCAGTTACCCATAATTTAATATTTAATTTAAAAATTGGCGGGTTTTTTTAAAGGAGAATTTACTTTTGCAATTATTTTCGAGTAATACGAAATATAGCCATACAAAATTTTGCAAAAATGCCTGATGATGAAGTGACAGCTTCGAAACCGGTCGCCAATTAAATTGACTTGTGAGAAATAAAGGACCTTTTCTTTAACCCCTTACACTTGATTTTTTTGTGATTTCCAGTTATAAATTTCTTACATACGTAAATTTATTAGGCCTAAAATTTATAAAATTGTATTTTACTAACTTGTTATAAGACGTTTCTTGAGTTTTGTGCAAAAAATAAAATTACCGCAAAATTAGCCGGACGTCGTATCAAGGATAGCCATGGTCTCGGCGTTCGCTATCCGACAAGTTTAAACTTCAAACGGTCATATTATTACAAATTGAGTCGCTTGATAGTGTTCATCGGCATAGATTTTTAATAACCGTGTTCAGCAAGCTCTGTGTACACGTGGTTTTTCGGACTTCTTCAGCAATTTATTAAGTAAGTACGTTCTTAAATTAAGAAAATTCTATCACAGTGCTATTTTTTGTTTGTTTCCAGTTTGCAATGGCTGGACTGTGTTTATTATGTCATCAGAAACTTGCAGAGGGTGAACTTACCCCAATTAGACCGACAGGATTGAAAGGTCTGCAGATGGTCAGCAAAGAGAGAGGGGATGATTTTTTCAGTTCTTTAGAACCAGGTTTTATATTGCATGAAAGGTGTCGCAAACATAACGTAGCTCGACGTTACGGAAAAGAGTTTATTTATAAAACCTGGGATAGGCATAAAAGGGCCGCGTTTGACAATGCCAAAAAAAAGGAGGATGGAGCATCAACCGAGAAGAAAACCAGATGTTAGGGAACAAAAAACAAGCTTATCACTAAGTTGGAACTTACACTCAAGCTTTAATCCTAACATTTTTAAGGTATACCTTTTTGTAATATTTCTGCTTTTTGTATTCTTATAGACATATATTTTTATTAAGTATATAGGGTGTGCCTTTTAAAAGTAGTCTCCTCATAGACTAGGCCACGAGTCGCCTCTGATGTAAACCATTTAACATGGTCTGGCAAAAAAAGTTTAATTTTTTGAATTATGTTGACCCAAAAGTGGTAAAACTATTTCATGAATTTTTGAAAGAAATTCAATAACATTTCTTTGTACATAAATAAAACGTCTTTTGTCATCATTTTCTTTAAAATAAGTAAAAGTATCGATGGTCTTCTAACATGTCTGTAAATTAACTTTACACTCTTTGCAGTCAAAACTATTAAGTTTCTTAATAAACCCTGCAACATAACTAGTGGCCTGACTCAAATTCTGCTTCATTTACTAATTTTGTATATATTATTAAAATGAACTTTATCTTCACAGGACTCTGTTTGGAGGTGTGATAACAATATTACTAAGTACTACTATCTTTGGTGTATCTGGTTTTGAGGATGCTAAAGCAAGGCAAAGCAAATCTTTTAGCAGTCTTGAACGATTTGTGTTTGTAAACGATTTTGTATCAAAATATGATTTTCACATAATGTATAATGATTGGTTGTAAGTGGAATGTTTAAAATACGACACCATTCCTTTCTTTGATCAATATCAGAAGGAAATTTAAAAATGTTTGTTCTTAAAATTTACGTTTGAAATAGGCCTTATAAAATGTACTATAACAATTAGAAATTATGCGTTTATAATGAATTCTGCCTGGTAAAGACATGTTAAAGCATCAAAATACCTTTACTTGATTTTAAATAATCCTAAATATCTAAAAAAATAAAAGTAGTCCCACTCACATGTTTTCGTCGACAACCAAAACCATAACATAACCACACATTTGTTTGATTTTGATGTTATTTGTTGACAGCGCGCGCCGGGCCCGCTATAGCGGGCAGCCAGCAGTCATGCAGCGGACAGAAAGCCATCTTCACATAGTACAAATAACTAAGTGAAGGCATGTTTTCTTTAATTTGTTGTAATATATGAATTAAAATTTTTGAAACAACACTTTTTGTGTGTTACTGAACGAGATGTTAATAAATTAATCAATGTGCTTTACATTTTAATACAATTTTGCTATTGTAAAACGGACCTCAGAGCACCCAAGCGCGGAGTTGCATGCGCAGAAACGTGTTTACGTATTGTGCATATGATATAAAACCCCGTGGTATAAGACTAAGGCCCGTATTTACAAAGAGGAGTGTGAGTACGCTCTCACGATTTGGCCTTACTGCGCATGTCACTTGTACTTATGAACTGATTTTTGGGAATAGAATATTATGAAAATATGTGTACCTCTTAGCTTCAAAATATACAAGGCGGCTTAATTGTTGGAAGATATTCTATTTTAATAAAAGTACAAAAACCAGAAACACCCTAAAATTTCCCCGATCAAATGTAACCATTTTCTCGGTATATAATAATTTTAACACCGTTTTTAAGAGTTATGAATTTTAAATCCGATGATACTATGACCAGTTTTCGAGATACAGGGCGTTAAAGTGAAGAATTGCTGATTTTAGTTTATTTTTTTTTCAAACTGAAATGTGTAACGGTTGGAACCGTTATTCGTTATTTCAATACAATCACCTCTACTCAAATGTCATTTGTCGTTTTCTTCTTCCTTCATTCGCCTTGTGTGAATAATTTTTGACTTGAATGTCAACGAATCAACTAGATTTCATTTCAAATTATCTTGGTCATCCGATGTACTAACTGATTTTTATCTATCGTATAATCCGTCTGATTTTATAAGGTAAGTTTTAATACTGATATATTGTTGAAAATATATATTTTGTACAAGAATTTCTTAAATAAAGTCAAGTATCACGTTTTTTTTCTTTCAAATTTAAGATGATTTATTCAAAAGCACTTATCTTTAGTTAAAAGGAGGTAATATAAGGAATATAGTCGTGCCCCACGTTGGGCGCCATTTTGTAATGTGTTTAAGCTCAATTGATTGGGCGTGGGTTAGGTTATTAAATAACTCGAATAACTTTAAAAAAGAAGTTGGGCACCACTATATTTAAAGCTTGCTATACTTGACTTTAGATTAGTGATAAAAATATAGAAAACCACTAACCATTAACAAATTATATTTAAACCATGCTTTAGATAAGGTAGTAGCAAATTCTAATTCACAGTTTTACTAAATTCAAATTTAAGATGACACTTAAAAAGAACAAGAAGAATTGTACGCTGTAACATACGTGAATTTTATCAAAACATTTATTTGCGGACCACTCCATATAGCAGTTAACGAGATATTTGTCAAAAACAACAACCTATGGTGCAACGTTTTCGAGATATTAGGGAAAAACCATTTTCATGCGAATTGGACTATTTCTTAATTCATAAAAAATCGTATAGGTGTTTCCTTTTTAGTCGATAACGTATTCATAAATTGGTCTATTTAATATCGAAATAGTTTTTCATGTGAACGTTTCCTTTTTCTGTCTAACACTATGGATTTTTATGAGGTTTTAATTGTGTTTGCTTTTCAGTGTTGCTGGTTTTTAATTGATTTTCTTTAGAATCGTATAGATTTGTAGGTCAAGGGGAAAGCAGGTAGTACATTACTCCCACGTTAGACCGAAAAATAATATGTATAAAAATTATATTTTTGTCCAACTGGCAAAAAAGATGAAATTTAATGGTTGCAAAGGTTACGTAGACTTGGAAATTTTTTAACCGTTAAAAACATTTTTGTTTCACCTTTGAAGAAAACTGTTTAATTTCAAATCAACGATTTTATACTTTCTTGCATAACAGTTTGGATTTTGGCGACAACGTATTTGAAATTGCAAAAAATTGCTATATCTTTCATCTCATATGAGGTGTCATTATCAGTTTCAAGTTCGTAATCCATCTTAAATGAGTTATTTAAATCTGTAAAGCTGAAGTAATTGTTTGTCAGTTTAAACTACAAAATCAGTTCATAAAACTGATGAAAGTTAAAATAATGTTGATCCTGAGCTTTACATGAAATTTTCTGCAATACATCGAAATGCAACAAATTTTTACATATTGGTATTATAGTTTGTACAGTTGGACCATAGCTCTCATAAAGTTCTAGATACCGCTATGGGTATGATGTCATACAATAAAATGCTGGCTGTAATGATAACTGGATTATGGTGTTGGTTTTTAGTTTGTATGTTCTGTAATATATTATATGAATTAGGCATTCCAAACAAAATGGCTACCAGTTGGTTTTGACAGGTTATGATATGACAAAATTATGGCAACCCTGTAGGACTGGTGATTTGACAGGATCAGTTACATAGATAGTTATATAGATTGAGCGTCCATGTTTTTCAAAATTAACATAAGCTTATGTCTTAAAGTAAAAATATAGGTAATTATTTTTTTTTATAGTATTCAAAGGCTGAAAATTGGTTCTAAACACATTTTTACTAAACCAATTCTGATTAATGAGCACTTGCGAGGCAATATGGCCACCCACTTTAAGCAATCTATACAACTTTATATGTATCATTGACCCTGTCAATGACAACAGGCCCGCAGGGTTGCCATATTTAAACTGTCAGTTCCCACTTGTCAGGATTTTGACAGGTCGTTGGAATGCCTCATAGTAACAATCTGACCAACTTTAATCAGGTCGAATCTGTTTAATCTTGCTATGAAACTTACTATAGTACCCACATTGTTACATCTATTAAGTTATATATGGTCGTTTAAATTCGTATTCTGTAAACCTTTATAGCAATATTGGTTATTAGTTTTGTTCAAAGCAATACTGTTAAGACGGTGAGATAAATTGCGTATTTTACAGCTGACAACACTGTAAATCATAGGTGTTTCTGATGGGTTATGTTTTATATAAGGTCTATTTATACTCCCTTATTATTAGTATTTTTAAACATTAAACTGGACAAAATATTCAAAAAGGATATTTATACTCGTTTTATAATTAATTCTCCTCCTTATTCTTTAATTTCAATTTTTTTATGCCTCAGCTGCCAAGGCTATTCGGCCTAGGGTAATTGTTTTGGTATTTTTTTATATGAAAGGTGGATATTTTAAAGGAACTTATTTTTGTCACAGGATGCACATCACACCATGTGACAGCTTATATTCATCAGATTCAAAAAAATTTGACGCACTATTCTTGCTACTTAATAACAGTCAACAAAATGTTGATTACTGAAGAAATGTGTAAAAGGCCCAGTTGTGTTCTTAGAATATTTTTTAATATATTTGAGTTTTAAACGTGTTTTTATTAATATTTTTACTAGTTAATTTTATTTAAAAATATAATTATTCAAAAATAGATTTAATTAAGGACATTTTAACGGATTTAAATCCTCAAATTTATAAAAGAGGCATTTAATTCCTCGTGGTGACATGTCATTTGTCAACTTTATACTCGGTAAACACTGCTGATACCCAAAAAAATGTATACAGCGCATGATTTGTGCCGAAATATTATCGTTTTCGAGCTTGTTGGAACAAACCTATGAACAACATCTGACAACATAATCATATGTGTATTGTCAATTGTCATTATCCGTTATATATTAAAAACAAAGGTCAAATACGTCATTAATTCATTTGATAGAAAAGAAGAAATTTAAGATTTAACATAAATGTTGAACCTATTATTTATTAAGCATAAATATAAATGCTAATAATAATCATAAATCGAGTATAAATGTCACCATTACATTGTGAAGGTTCAACTTAATCCTTAATCATAATACTAATGCAAATACTAATAATAAGGGAGTATAAATAGACCCATAGGTACCACATATTTATTTGCTAATCATCATTATTTTTGTTGGCTTTTTATAATTTAATACTTGTCATTAGTTAAAAATACTAAAATCTCTATGGTAATCAGCTAACTATTCTAGGAAGAGGAGGACACTGCAGTACTTATTGCGCTACTGCAAAGTTCTCTCAAGACTGAGATTTCTTACACTTTGAAAAGAAAAAAATATTTTAGGTTATTGTGACAAAATAATTTTAAAATAATTTATGAATTTTACCAACTCATGAACTAAAATAAACATGAAAAGATTTAATTTAATTAGATTCGGAACCTGAGCTTTTCGCATGGAAAGCAGACGCTCTGTTCTCACTGTTCTCAGCTCCACCATTACTTTTACGGTTTAAATTTAGTACTTCTGAGAGGAGTGTTGACTCACAATCCGTTTAATGATCCTAATCGACGGGGAAAAAAAGTAATGCAAACAAGAAAAAGGAAGTTATTTTCCTAACAAGTGCGGAAAGTGTTACTTTCCCGCACGCGACTGCAGTTGGCCCGAACGACGCGAAGCGGAGTTCGGGCAAGCGGTCAAGTGCGGGAAAGACACTTTACGCATGTTGGTGTATTTATTGAATAACTAAACTGTTTTAAATAAATAAACGTCACACAAAATCGACCAGACTGGTATTAGTTGTTAGATAAATTATTTCTAGGTTAAAATTAGGGACAAAATTTTGACAAATATTTTTAATTTGTCTAGTTCTGTTTAGACAGGACCTATTTTGTAAACTGTCCAGTTCTTGAAACGTAATTTTCACATTGTAATAATCATAGAATATTGTAGATTATTAATTGGCCATGCCTGGTTGTAATTTCAATTAAACGAATTCCAATGAGAATTATAAACCAAAATCAGTTCAATTTACAATTCAAGTTTCGGTTTAATACTAAACTACTGACTGTCTATTTGGTGTGTTAACATCCATTCATTTATATTAGATATTAATATGATAACAAAACACTATTACATTCATAATAAGTTATTTTCAGAATAGCAGTTCAATTAGATTGTCTGAATGAACTTGATTTTAGTGCCTCTACTACCCTTGGGATAAGTATAAACAGAATATTGTGGGTTACAAAAATGGACGAAACTCTCTTTTACTCAATTCTCAAGTAAAGAATCTCAATAGATTTAAGATAATGACGTAATTCCTGAATTTGGTTATAAAAGAGGGTTCCGCTGTGCTGATGACTACTTTATTATTTAATATACATTATCAAATTCTGAAAAACTTTCTTCGGGAAACTGGTACATTATGTTGGTTAGATAAATATTTAGACGACATTACTCAGGGTTTTATTTCAATTGTGTTATTCAAAACGTTCAAAAAATTTAATATAAAATAATCAAGCGGATTAGGCAATTAGACAATTATTAATGGTAAGTTACTTTATTCAATTTTTGTAAAACATTCGCTTGGATTATTTCTTCATCGACAAGTTCCTAATTGAAATAGAGCAACTTACCCCCTTTGATGCTGAGATTATAAGAAAATCTCGAAACAGGTTGTAATTAAATAATTCTGTGAGAGCTTAAGGACCTAGTTTTATTTATTTCCCTTAACTCTACAACACACACATGATGACTACCTTCAACTTTAATTTTACATAACTGTAAAATTATAATATATACTAATACAAAATACCAAATTTGGCACATTGGTAAAAACTGTAAATGTTAGTCGGTGTTTAAAATTAAAATGCCACTAGGTGTATTTTTAAGGCACTAGTATATACCTACTTATCCATGTCATTTAAGAAAAATTCTGAAGTAAATTTCTAGAATTTAAGAGACTAAAGAGAATATTTTATCATTATTTTAAATCTCATTTGTTGCACCAGCTCTCTAAGTTTTAATTCATCTTTACAAAACCCTAATGCGGTTGCAATACTCTCACTCAAAGCACCATTACTATCTTAATTTCCCAAATACCGCTTTGCACATTGTTTACTATATTGTATACTTAGTTGTGGATTATAATTTAAGATAATTTCTTTGTATGAATATCTGTTATGCTACTATGTTGTACACAAGCGACCATTTTTACCTTTTAATATGTACAATATAGTGAACTCGTCTTATACCATGTGACAGCGTCTCCCTAACTTCTACTTCCATATAATCATATTCGGAAATAGCTCATTCTCAGTAAGCCATGAATGCTGCATGTAGTGCCGCCACACTTGAGCTATAGGATTTTGGGCGACGGACTAGGGTATAGGGTAGGTATACCTACTATACTGAAATAAAAATTAATTTTAGTTTTTTTAACGCTTAAGTATATTATGTGGTTTTTATTTTCCATTCCATACAGGTACAAAGATTCCTATTTCCGCAAATATTGAACAACACAGGCATAGTCGGATGGAATATTTTATGCAGATTAGTATTCGCTAAATTTCTTGGCAATTTTCCGATGGGATTTTCAGATTTAGGCCGCCCGATAAGACTCAGCCAAGAAAATAGATTTCGCTCATTTCCTATATTCAGAAACTACTTACAATGCCGTCTCAAGCACCTAATAAATCCGAGCCATGTATTGGTTTAATTATATTAATCGATTTAAAAGCGACATTCGATATATCTTTCTTTGAATATAAAATCAAATGGTTGGTAATAGAAAAAGAAAACAAGCATAGTATTATTGTACATACAAAAAGTAGAGACAAGTATTAAAAATATAAATGAAATTCCTGTAAAAAAAAACATTGTCAAGTTGGCTAATTTTATTGGTTGACGTTACTTTAAATTTAAATAACTAGAATAAAGATATATTATAATGCTTTGCATTCTATATTATACTCTTTACAGTTTACCAGACCTCCCTTAATCCCCATCATTAAAATAAAAAAAAACAGAATGTATACGCTTCTTCTCCTTTTTCTGAAGATTTCATTCTGATATCGTTTTTTATTTCTACCCCCCTTAACCCCTTCTTTTTATTCAGATATTTTTTTATAATCAACTTTAAGGGCGCCTGACACCCCTTTAGCAATGGCTTAGCCATCTGACGATATGCATACTTCATATGTAATCTCTATTGAGGTAGTATGTTAATTTTCAGCCGGAGGTACCCTCGTTTTTTCTTCCGGTATTTTTGACAACTTTTAGTTATCTGACGTCACGTTTGCATTGGTTCTAAACTAAATCCTTGCAGATGACACTTCCTGATGTTCCCGCCAACCACTTCACACAATTTCAGCTGGAGGTACGATGGTACCACTTTGTGACCGCTAGCTCTCAGTCTATTAGGGCTATTTTGTTTTTATGTGATTTCTCTTTGGATTTAAGCGAAGTGTAAACTGCCATCTGCCGTGTCCTAAACGAACTATTTAACTTTTGGAAGAGTCATATAAAAAACTAGTACATGGAATATTATTAGCAAATATTGACATTTTATTAGTATTGCGAGAATAAATTAGTGAATTACAGCTTTAGATTAAACTTATTTAAAATTTAATTGTGCTTAGGTACTGATAATTTATAAACGCAATAATCAAATTTCAAAACAAACATGCAAAGGTTTTTCTTTGTTTTAGATTTTAGTAACATTCAGAGTTACAATAATCGGTCTCTACATTGCATAATTAATCTTCCTCCAAGTATTACTCTTTCACTAAAGAGTACAAAATTAATCAAAATCATCAACGTAAATTTCCAGAATACAAAATTGCTTATCCTGTACAAATCCCAAAAATAAAATATCCATTTAGGTACTCTTGAACCGTCTCCCCGTTTTCCATTCACATTGGTCCTCGGCCCGAGCGAATTGAGTCTCGTCTCAAGGAAATTTGGAAATTTACGTATGGATATAGGCTAATGTAACTCAATTCTCAACTAATCGATACAAGTTAGAATTCTATGGGTGTGTGTTATGGAATAATATTTCAAGATTACTTTCTACCCTCGAGAAAATTTGATGGATTTAAGTGAATGTATTTTCGAATCCGGGATATAAATAAGATATATACCTGTTAGGCTGAATCTAAAAAGTGTATTAGGATGATGGGAAAAGTGCCAAAATAAGTTACACAGAATACGACCTCAGGATATAAAGAGTGCGGGTGAAATAATCTAATATAGCGAATGAACTGTCACATGCCACTCCGCAAAAAGTATGGTCTCTTTAAAACAAGAAACTTAATTCTGGTATTAATTGATATTGAGCATTTTTTTATTTAATAAAGATATGTCCGAAAACACTTTATTTCCGAAGTATACAGGGAATTTTACACAAAAATAATAACGCCCAGTAGGTAATTGCAATATTCATAATTATTTACAATAAACAAACTAAAAATATAACTTTTTTTGTATCTTGATTTTATTTAAAATACAAACAAATCAAAGAGGAGTGCAATAAAAGCGGGGATATAACGTTACATTCCATATGTGTATTTTGTAAAATAAGTTTCTATAATAAAAGTAAGGTCACATATATAAAATATAAATTTTGAATAAAAAAAGTTATATTATTTACAAAAAATAAAAATAAACCTTATGCTTTTGACAAAATTGTTGCAGTTTAACATTGAACGAATTAAATTTAATCAATAAATAACAAGGAGGATTATATGTAGGTAATGGGATTAAACTTTTTTTAATCTCTTGACCTTAAAAGTAACACTTTAGCCCTAAAATTAAAAAACTATATACAACTAAAAATACAACTAAAAATATAACTAAAAATACAACTGAAAGTACAACTAAAAAGAAAAGGAAGCGATAAACGCGAAAAGTAATGGTAACAATGAACATTTTGTACACACGCTAATAGGTCCTTATTAAGATATCCGCAAACTGTAAAAACATTTTCTCACCAGAAATCAATTCACGACTGGTCAAAGACTGCCTAGAAGATCTGACATAGCTAAGAAGTCAGAACTGTGACCTTAGCCTGGTTACTAGGCCACGAAGGATATCAGGGAAATGAAAAGACCGACGAACTAGCCCGAACTATTTTGTGTAGTTACTAAGATATTGTGCAAGGCATTCATCATACAATGGAGCCTTAAGGAGCCAAAGGAGCCTTAAGAATGGTGGAACACATATCCAGAATTAAGACAGGCCAATGAATTTATTAAGAGACCGTTGGTTAAATTTACGAAAGAGCTACTGCATCAATAATGACAAATTGCTAGTATAACAGTAGGTCTTCTTGTCGAACACTGTCGCCTGAAAAGGCACATGAGTGTCGTCATGAATCCAGCAGAAGAAGCAGAGTTGTGCTGGTTCTGTTGAAGAAGAAGAGGAAATATTAATTCACATGCTGTGCCAGTGTGAAAGCTTCCTAACTCTAGTGAAGAAAAGCTAGAAGCACAACTCCATGAGAGAGGCACTATAAAAGCTACTAAGGGCCGTTAGCACTGGTTATACCTCGCGAAAGAAAAGTAATACTTAACTTTGAGGTAACCTTAAAATCACTGATGTCAAACTGATTCTTAAGGTGGACCTTAACTATGTTTTATCCCTAGACTAGGTAATAAAGAAAGGACTCATAACGTCGCTGAAAATCTTGTGCCATTTTGACACCAACGATATTTGTCCAAAGGCGTAACATGTTGGAAATAAAAAACCAACTTGTATTTATGTTATTAGTACTTCATTGATCTTTTTAGGTATAAACCAAGTTCAAAGCGTAAAATTTAAAATAAATAAGTAATAATAAATAAGACACAAGAAAAAAATATATTGAAATAATAAAATGAGTGTTTTTTTTAAATTCCGCAAAATAAAACATAATGATCTACATGTATTATAAAAAGATTTATTTTTACTTAATAAAGAATGATACTACCCAGATAGCATAGACACGTTTTAAAGACATCTTATACGTTTGTTCACGACGTTCGTGATGTTTTGAATATCTACGCTAATATTCAAAAGATGTTTTAAAGACGTCTATAGGACGTACTTTGTTACAAAACAAGGCGTCTTTAGGACATCTAATTTTACACGTCTTTAAGATATTCAGTTTTGTACATCTTGAAGACAAACCGTATTAGACTTGTTTAAGTCGTCTATTTACTCAATGGAAATTCATTAAAAAAAAAAAAAAATAAAGAAATACTTGTCTACTATATTTAATACTGTTTATTATACATTATTAAACTATTAAAACTGACACAGATTAAATACTATTTTACAGTGTTGGATAAAATAATTAAAAAATTACTTCAAGTACTTGTTGCTATGAGAAACTATTCCAGTTTGGTCGATTTAAAAATTTCTTTTATGGTATTAATTTTAGCCAAAGCGTTTGTAACTAATGTCTCCATAGCATATAATTTTGTTGAGTTATTGTTTTAAAGTGTTTTTCTAAAAAATAAGACATTATTAAAGTGAAGTTATGAAATTAAAAGGCAAATAAATAAAAACTTACCGTTTTTAATAATAAAGTTTACTAGTTCCGGTATACCACAGTTCCAATAATGGCAAATAAATAATATAAAAAGACAATATATAAAAAAACATAACCACGAAAAAGTAATGACAATGTCCACAGACTTATTCTAAAAATAGTGTACAATGGCTGTCCCAAGAAGAAGGCAGCTAGGGGAAGAAAACGACTCGATACGCGCGCGCGAGACTCCAATCAGCCAATGACAATGACGAATGACGTTCGTTAAAATATAAACGCAGATAAACTATGACAGAGCTTGAGAATGTGATCTGCCTGAACGACATGAAATTTAAATTTATCACAATCTTATACGGTTAGGGGATTATTAGCTGTTAAAGGATTTATTAAGCGTTCCTGCAACCATGCGTCAGTGTTTTATTCGTACTAAAGAAACATATATATTTCTATTTAATTTACCAAGTCAGGGACCAGTTGTGAGACGTTGGAGATCCAAATTGGACAGGAAGTAATAAAAAGAGTTGATGGGTTTCTTTCGTGATTTCAGGTGCTAATGAAATCCAACTTGTAGTGCTTCTTCTTGCTAAATCACATTAAAACTTTTCGAATGAAAGCTTGTAACAGGTTTTTATTCTGGCTATTAACTCTGCCTTCTCGCATTAGAAGTACGGCCTCGAGATTTTCTAGTGACGATGAATAGAAATTTGGAAGGCAAATAGTTTTACTTACCCGATACATTAGCGAAGCTCTTCGAAATTTATTGGTAGTTACTCGGAAAGTTCGATAATTCAAGACACATTTTTATAAATAAAAAATAAATAATGCTACTCGCATGTTTATTAAGTTAGGCTTCTTCTTGTTAATAAAAATTCTCTTTAACTGAAATGAAACCATTTGCATTCCACAATAATAGCGAGTTTCGAATTTATAGCATACTTTTTCAGAGTTTGTAATGAAAGTTTGAGACATTCTATTGTGTATAACACACGCAACAAAATGGAGAAGGAAGTTTTACAATTATGTATAATAAATAGCAATTTGTAGTAAAAAGTTTCAAGTATGTGTTTGATAGAATTTATATTAAAAATATATTACCTTTCATGAAAATTAATATAAAAATTGTATTATATACAGGTATAATAATTTGATACACTACTTAATGTTTTGCATCTAAATGAACAGTACAAATTCAGAATTCAGATAATTAAAAAAATAAACAAAAAAAAATGTTAAAATTTCTTGATAAAACATTTAAAATGGCAACAATGGAAGAAAAACCCATCTATTTTGTTTGTAAAAAAATACAAGCTCATATTTAGTCGTACTTAAGTCGACCATTCACTGTTGGGTACTAATTAACAGTGCTGTTCCTAAAGTGGCGCTGGGAAACAGTAACAAAGCCTATACAGAACACAAGGCTAATAACCATAGCAGTAGCGTCAGTATAAAATATAATGTCAGAAATTTGTGAAGAATGCTGAAAGAGTAGCCATTAGTGATGCCGCGAGACGAGAGATTCTCGTCTCTCGTCTCGTCTTGTCTCGTTTTGTCTCGTTTTGTCTCGTCTCGAACCAGATTAGATAGACATTTTCTCTCGAAAACCTATTCGAGACGAGACGAGAGAGTGTAATCTCTCGACGAGAATTTCTCGTTTCTCTCGAGCTCTCTCAGGCGCTCTCGAACAATTTTCTCTTTGCTTATTTGAAATTTTCAATTGCTTATCGTAACTTAAAATTTTAACATATTAGATTTCGAGATAGTCAAAAACTTAACTTAAAACACCTATTCTATAAACAGGGTGTTTCTAAATTCATGCGACACAATTCAGGAGGCGATTGCTCGTATTAAATTAAGATGAGTCTTTCCTATAACAAAATTTTCTCAGCCCACCTCTTTCCGAGATATCACCCTTAAAAGGTGGTGACTAAAATTGAGTTTTTTTTTAATTTAAGTAAAGCTAGACACTTGAAATTCTGTAATTTTCGTCCACTTGCAAAGGTCTAACCACGGGTATTTTTTCAATATTCCTCTGTTACATTATAGGGGGGTGAAATTAGCAACCCTTACTTTATTTCATATCAAAACTTTTTTCGAGATGAACTTTTATGAAATAAAATTATAACTTGAAATCCTTGTTTTATTCTTAAATTTTTTTCCCAAAACCAATAGCTTCAGAGAAAAAAAAATAAACACTATAATTTATAATTTTTTTAATAAATTGAGTGGAAAACAGTAAAGATGTAAAATGTAATACGATTCATAATATTGAAAAAATACCCGTGGGTAGTCCTTTGCGAGTGCACGAAAATTACAAAATTTCAAGTTTCTAGCTTTACTGAAATTTTAGAAAAAAAATAAAATCTCAATTTTAGTCATCACATTTTAAGGGTGATATCTCGAAAAGGGGTGGTCTGAGGAAATTTTGTTATAGGAAAGACCCATCTTAATTTCATACGAGCAATCACCTCCTGAATTTTGTCGCATGGATTTAGAAACACCCTGTATATTAAATGGTAACAAATGATACTAGTGTTATTAGGATTTTATAAATAGTGATTTATAAGAAAAAATATTTCTCATTTCATTTATTTAAAATTTATACAATCATTTCTTATATAAAGTCCATTCTGCTTTTCTGAAGTAACTTTTGAAGATGAGTTGAAAATTTTTAATCGTTTTTTCGAAAGAAAAGGTAATACAAACGAATGTATTATATACAGTGAGGACGAAAATTGTGACCTCCTCTATTTTAACTTCTAAATGAAAAAGGATAATGACAAAACAAAAACGAGGTAAAACTCAAGAGATATTATATTTTTGTTATAACGAGATGCACTTTACTTGAGACACGTAAGATAGAGGGAGTTACTAGCTTTTAATTTTCTAATGGAAAGTAGGGTCATGTGATACCTCATTTAAAATATATTTTCTATATTTTTACGTTCATGTAAACAGATTTAGGTTTTTATGTTTTTACAGAAGTTACTATAAATAAATTCATAAAGTAGGTTAAATTCTTTTTTTTATTTACCGCTTCAATCTCAAAGGATCTTTACCGGAGGTATAATACCTTATAAATGCTGTTTTTTACAATAGTATAGAATAGATAATTAACAGTTTGGCTAGTACAGAGTATATGTCAGTATATTTTATAATTTTATGTAATTTTTTACTGTTAGAGGGATTTAACACTGCACAAATGACAATTTTTTGTAGCTGGTACTTTGTTCTTATACAGACATGTTCTGGGCCTTTACTAATAGGTTACATTCTTGATAACTCTCGTATTAACAATTATTGTTTAGTACTAAGGAAACGCTTCTTGTATTTACTAAAATAAATAAATTAAGAATATCAAAGGTGATTTAAAAACCACTTGACGTATTAAATTTTTCATAATTTCTTGACAAAAAAAGGTTATTAAAAAATTTTCTTCCAACATTATCTAACATTTTTAGGATTATTGCGGCACACGAGGATTATCAAGAATATAATTTTTGTAAAAACAAAAAAAATTAAAACTGTTTGCTTGGACGTAAATATAATCAAAATATCTTTGAAATGTGGTATTACATGACTTTCCATTAGAAAATTTAAAGATATCAACGCCCTCTATTTTACGTCTCAAGTAAAGTGCATCTCATTATAACAAAAATATCATAATGTTTCTCTAAGTTCACATCGTTTTTGTTTTATGTCTTTCTTCTTGCATTTTGAATACATACTACAAAATGCTTTCATTTGACATCGCAGGATTGCATTAGAAACATTCTAACTTCCAATTTAAGCTCTTTGCCCCTCTCCAACTGACTTTCAAGACAAAGTATTTTCGTTTTTAGTTAACGCCTAATCTGGGCCACTTATTACTTTAAATTTCAATTGTAAAACGACTGTGACAGACGGACAGACAAAGAGACATAAGTGTTTCTTATTGCCAAATTTGGGAAATAATGCGCAAATTACTTGAAAAATTCTTTGTTTTTGTCTTACAAAGTTTACCGTTTTTTCATGTTTCGTCTTTTACAAATTTAAATTTGATATTGTTTTATCACGAGAGAAACGAGACGAGAGAAAGGCTCTCTCTCTCTCTCGAGAGAGAGGCGTCTTCTCGTCGAGACGAGAGAACAGTTTTCTCTCGCCCTACGAGACGAGACGAGAGAGGGCACTCTCTCGTCTCGTCTTGTCTCGCGGCATCACTAGTTGCCATATGCAATACCTAATATAAATCTACCCGCCATTAAAAAAATTCCTCTTGTCTCTTAATCTTTCGAAATCTCATACGAAAACTTTAATGCAATGACAGATGATAGCCTATTAATGCCTATTGTTTTCGAATTAAAATGTGTAATAAATTCGGCATTCCAAACAAACTGCTGTCGATGGGAAGGGTTGGTATAACTAAGGGGTTGCGACATACGATATATTCTATCTACAATACGTGAAATCATGAATAATGTAATAAATTTGAATATTTTATGTCGAACACAATGAAAATATAGGTTAAAAACAAAATGCTACTATTTCGAATTAAAATAGCGTCCAAGATGGAAGACTATATCGCACCTCCTTAGATATACGAGCTCTGCCCACCAGCATATTATTGTTTGACAGGTCGCTGAAATGCCTAATAACTTAAATATATCAATGGTCCATTATTAATAATAATAATAATAATAATAATAATTTATTTACCAAAAATAATATAAAAACAATGTATAATGTATATTAATGTAAGTTCGTTCGAGATAAATAAACAGAAACACCCACAAAAAGAATCCTTGAGCATGGGTTATTGCACTTATATATAAAAAATATAGAAAGCCAGTTAAAACAAAACATTGAGATATAAAATTACAATATTAATTTTGATAAAATAAAAATTTTAAATATTTTAGCTTTTTTTTTTTAATTACCATATTGTCTTCTGAACTTTACATTTGAGTGTTTAAAAGTATTTAAAAAGCATTATTTATTTTATCATTGTGATATCTTCTCAAATAATGCAGTTAAATTTCAAATATCCAACACTGTATTGTTGAATGGTGAATGACTATATTGCTGTCTGACGATTGATAATCAACGTTACAAAACGTTGGCCACTAGCAAATTTTTGATTTATTTACTTGACTTCAAATTATGCAATATTTTTTAACAAAATATCATTTATATAATAAGATGGGATGCAAAGTATGATAATTTTTTGTAGAAAACATTATTAGTATTTGTACCAAAAATAGAAGTTATAGTAGTAATTACCACAATAACTGTAGTAATTACTATAATTGTGATATACAAACACACTAAATATTGTGCTTTTCCTTCCTCTTGTTGTGGTTCTTTTAATCGATAATTTATGTGCCATAAAAAGGTATATTTACATTGATGAAAAATTTAATAGTCTCATGAGCAATGTGAATGTTAAAAAATGGAATGGGTAAAAAGTAAATAAATCCACCTAGTTTCCCACTTGTCATTATGAAGGTCCCAGTTAACGAATAAAATCCCCGATCTTTAATCAGGAATCGCAGTTCGACATATATTTTCTGATCGATTCATTAGTTAGACGAAACCCAATTTGCCTTTCAGCCATTTCTGCGGAATAGCGGCGAATTAAATGAATGAAACCCAGAACAATGTTTTTTTGAACAATGGGTTGTTCGATTTAAGTGACAGATAATTAACGAACTTGATGCTGTTATTTGCCGTTTAAGGCTCTTTAGTACACATAAAGGGCCGTAAATAAGCCTTGACGAGGCCGAGTACTCCAAAAAATTAAAGCCTAGCTAAAACTTTCTGCTTAAGTTAGAATTTTATTATCAATTTTAATAAAAAAGTTATTTTTGATAAACAGTTCTACCTGGTCTAAAATTTAAGACACAAACATGATATATAAAATTTTTAAAGGCCAATTGTCATGAAGAAAAGTTTATTTGCATCGAAAACTACGCCCAAGTAACACACAAAGTTAATTAGTATAATTATAATTATAACGTTGCAAAATACACGTTAAATAACTTAATTTTTTTAACGGATATACAACTTTTTAATAGTGTAAAAACTAATAGCACGACCTTTTTGGTTAGACTTTGTTGAGTAAGATTTAACTACAGTTATAAAAACGTTAATTTATAAGAAACATAACAAAATTAAGTTGTTTTAAAATGTACAATATATGCAGTTGTTATAACGTTTCTATAACTTTTAAATTGCAACAACGGAATATAAATACATATATTCTCATTTTCATAAGGTTGTAAACTGTAGTTGTATGTGATGGTTGAATTTTTTGACCAGGCACTTTGTCCATTAGCCGATTAAACTGTAGTTACTATTAGATTTACCCAGAAAATTATTGTAAGGTTAATAAAACTAATACAATCTGCCTAAGTGATTCTTTTGTTTTAAATTATATAATATATCATTATTATAGAAGTTATACAGTGGTTAAATATATACATTATGGTATCCCTAGAATTTATAACTCTTTAGCTAGGCGTTAGGAATAACTGCTTTATAAATTTATAAGAGAATATTTCATCAGTTATCCAAAAAATTGGTGACTATTCTTATAGATGTGAAAAAAAAAACTATTTAAACTTCTTGCAATGAAGAACTTCAAGAAATACAACATTCCAAACACAGATCCATCCAAATTATTGTTTTCAACAGAATTTTGCTTCTTACAATACTTTCTAAGATAGTGTCTATGAAGAAATAACTAAAGAACAAGAAACTATTGCGACAACATGGAAGTTGACGTGAAATTTAGGGACCAATAATTAAAAGTACAAGTAATAGCAAATAAAGTACTTGACACATAAAACTGTAAATGAATTAGTGAGAATATTATTAATTTGGTTATAAAATTTTTTTAATATATGGTAGATGCGCCCATGTTACTTGTGGCCACTATCTAAAAGTGTGGTATTTGCGCCCTATTGTACTTTTCGAGATTACCTGCTATTCAAGAAGGGTCTTAGTGTCAGTTGCACCATGGTATAAAAAATAAAAGGTAGGATATCAACTGTGTTAAAAATAGGTCGGCCACGTGCATGACGTCACGCGTAGAGTTTGTATGGGAGCGAATTTAAAAATACTGACGAAGTGTGAGGAAAATATATGCTGTTTACAGAAATTTAATAAGTATTAAAGGGTAATTTTTTATAAATTAGAAGAAATATCTAAGGATATTATTATGGGGAAGAGCTATGAAGGAAAATAAATGCAAATACATACATAAAAGAAATATTTATTTTAAGTATGAGTTTTTTCTTTTTAATGATTTATTTTTGTTATGCAAATTCGAATGCAGGTTTTTAATTTTGAAGAACATTTGACTTCCAAAGAATAATTTTTATAATCAGGATAATTAGAAAGGTATCTTCACAACTCGGAAGTTCTCAACTAGGGGCCCCTGGTAAAAATTTCGCATTTGGGCACGCCGGAAATTTTTAACTGATTAGGATTCGCAACTGGTGACCCATTTATCTGCATTATATTACCCAATTGAATGTATTTAACTACTTATTTTATAGCAAAGATGGGGTTTATGTATAAGTAATATACCAAAAATCTGTTTTAAAAACTATTTTTCATACATATAATATAACGCAGGACATAAAAATAATGTACAAAATATAAATAGCTGCTACATAGTGGGTGTATACCTATACAAAATAAAATGTAACTGTATTTTTCCTGGACTGACATGTTTTTAATTCGATCATCAAGTACGAAATTTTTCTTTTTTTTGCGACATATAAAATTTCACCTTTGCTGTATATTGCAAAATTTTCAGCCAAAGGGTAATATCATCCCCAGTTAAGAAGTACCGAGTTGTTAATGAACCAACGTGAAGTTCTGATTT
This sequence comes from Psylliodes chrysocephalus, assembly GCA_927349885.1. NCBI lineage: Eukaryota > Metazoa > Arthropoda > Insecta > Coleoptera > Chrysomelidae > Psylliodes > Psylliodes chrysocephalus. The sequence continues at coordinate 20,353,562 of OV651820.1, forward strand.
GAGGTCCCTCTTTTAATTGGAAAGTTAATATTCCTATTTAAATTAATCTGCACGTCCACAGACTGAGGTCGAATTCTCGGAGGGGAGTAAGTTGCATTGCCTATAACAATTTTTAACATATTTTTGTAATAAAAGGCTTATGGAATATATGAATTTTAATCCAGGGGTGACGTGGCCCCCTGGGACCCCCACTAGAGTACTCTGGGCTACTTTTGACTAACATCCTACTGTCAAGGAAAGCAAAAAACATATTGTTGTTCTTTAAATCCTTTGCTTTGATTGTTACTATTACATCTGTAAATTGCGTACCTCATTTTTTTAAAGTTTTTCACTAATATTACTCACAAATAACAAAGTTTACAACTGTAAACGACTTACAAAACCCTGCAATATGCGTCTGTCATATGATATTTACTTCGCGCCAACTCTACTAACTCAACGCATTACGTGAGCGCCGCCATGACACCATGCGCGATATCTACCCCTGAGTTGCACCCTGTTTGTACTTACAGGTAGATAAGCAAACTTAAAATATCTACGATACATGATTAGTAAGTATTCTAAATTTGATCACCGGAAGCTCACCTATTTTTGATATAGTTATAGCCCATCTTCAGTTCCTAAAAAGTTTCTTATTATCTATTTTCTTCTATTTCTGATTAAGGATTGCTAGCGGATGTATTTCAGAATATTTTGAAGAATAATTAAAGAAAAAATGCAAGAAAATGTACTCTTATTTCAACCTTTTGGCGCAGAGCAGTTATCCCAAGACAAGTTTAAATGACAACAGAGATCGATTAGTATCTTATTTGAAAGGATTTTTAATTATTTATTCAACGGATTAAATAATTTTTAATTTGAAAATTATGAATTTATTACACAGAAATGTCAAATCAAAAATCAGAAAATCTGAAAAATAGGTGGCTGAAATAATTTGAATTCGGAAACAAATCTTAACAATCCCCCTACAAGTATTTGCTTTCACCTTTGGGGTCCGGAGATGGTCTTAATAATTCGTAGGATTGTTGAGATTTGTATTCAAATTTTCAAATTATTTCAATTTTAAATTTGCGTCATTAATTTTTGAATTAAGTTAATTAAAAATAAATAAACAAAACAGCTGGGCACTGGTTTATTATTTGGATTATATCATTGTAAACTGATGCTTAAGTTATCAAATAAGAAGTACTAGAAGGTTGAAAAATTGAAAACTCACCACAATCTCTTTCCACCAGGCAAACAAAAAAAGTACAATAATTAGGATGGAAATAAGAAAAAAATATTGTACAGATAAGAGCCGCTGTATAGTAGGTACAGCCTAAATTAAGATGAAAATAATCTATGAGTTTTTCCATACAATTATTTATAACCAAGATATTAGATAGTATTTATTTTTTTTTTTTCGTTTTTCCAATATGTTTTTTCTAATTTATCACAAAAATAATTGATATAGGGATAGTTTGCATTGCACCTAATGTAATATTGAATAAATAACAAGTAGACAACTACTTTATTGACAAGCGTACCTCTGTTGTACCTCTTAAAGGGTTTAACGCGGTTAGGTGCCTTTACCGACCCTAACTACATATTGATATTTTTTTTTTGTGTCATCGGCATCAACTGCTATGGTTATTAGCATCGTGTTCTGTGTAGGCTTTGTTACTGTTTCCGAGTGCCACTTTAGGAACAGCACTGTTAATTAGTACCCAACAGTGAATGGTCGAGTGGGGAATCCTCCAAGGCATCAGAATTAATTTTAAATAATTAAATTAAATGAAAAAATCCCGGACAACGGTGGGATTCGAACCTGGGACCCTTGGATCCGCAGGCAGAGACTCTACCACTGAGCCACCCACCCCTATATTGATATTGTTAAAATCTTTATGTATTTTCGATTAATCCAATGTGGAAGGTATCATAGATGATGGATTTGATGATGGCTTTATAAGCCGAAAGCGCTCAGCCTAATTTTAATAAAAACACTAAAGTACTTATTGCACTTACATTTCACTAGTAGTGTGTACCAATCTACTCATTTATATTTCTTTAATTTATTGCTTCACTTTAAACATTTTTGCCGTCAAATATGATTGAATAATATCGACATATTGTCTAGGGAGCATTTTTACAAGTTTCTGTATCAGTCCAGCGTGCAACTTTGTAAAATGCTTTGGCCACGTCAAGAAATATATCTGAAAATATACATTTTTCTTCGTATACTTTGTCGATTATATCGGCTATCCTGTGAGTATTTGTTTCTAAAACAAAATTCTTGGGAAGGGATCTGGTGTTTATTTTCAAAAAATATTGGTTTTAGTGGTTTTAGTAGTATCTTTTCAAACAGATTAGCTATTATTGGTAACAATGATATATTATATTTATACAATGACACCATTCGAAGGTTTTTGTCTTAGGAATTAGGATTTCAGCCATTTTCTACGAACACAGTATATATTTAAGATGAAATGCTAAATTTATGAGGTAGGTATGTCATATTAACGATAGCTCTTCTTGTCCGTTTCTTTAAAATTTTTCCAGTAATAGTCATATGTTTAGGTATTTTGTAGGTTGATGTTTGTCAAAATTTCATTTGGAGTAAATGGATAAATTTCAAGTTGGTTCAAAAGATCTTCTTGATTGGGTCTTGCTTTTCTTCTAATTGGAACGTTTTTTGTAGGTGTTTAGCGAAAATATCAGCTTTCTGTTGATTGTCTCTTGTCCATTTGTTATCCGATATTATGATAGGATTAGGATAGGTTCACGAGTTTCTTTTTATCTTTTTAGTTGTCTTCCAAAACGAATAATTAGTTTCTTTATCATCTGTTAGTTTTACTAGGTATCTGTTGAAGTAATCTTCTTTATGTTTGAGGATTTATCGTGTCAGTATTTGGGTAGCCCTATTTAATACATTTTTATCTTCTGTTGAATTATCTATCTACAAGTTATTTCTTAGTTTTCTCTTTTCGGCTAGCAGTTCTCTTATCTCGACAGGGTAGTTTTTTCCAGTTGTTAATTAATTTCCTTTTTGTTATGTTCCTCCATGCAGCATACTAATTTACATTTTACTGGAAAAACAGACGAGACGAGACGTGTTATAAGGCCAAATTAGTTTTATTTAATAAACAAGTAACAATTATAAATTTAAATCTTTGGGTTAGGTAATTGTTTATAATAATAATATATAACTTCTAAATTAATTTTTAAAAGTTTATTTAGTGGGTCGTAGGAAAAATATATTGTATAACTCGAAGAGATTATCCGATATGAGCATTATATCCTTTCCAAATTACAATTACCATACGCTGTAGACTTTTACTACACATTGTATATAAACGTAAACTGGCATTATTTTCAGACTTTACATTTATTCTGTCCTTGCAAGTTCTAGAAAATTATAATACGGTATTTTCTTGAAACTCACTAAATCCAAACATATCTCTTGTCGAGTCTCTTGTAGAAAAATAAGCGCGATATTTTACAAACTTTCAGTACACCCTTTATGAACTCCGGTCGAGACAAAGTTCTATAAATTTTTCTCGCCTGAGCTCGCGAAACCGAGTTAAAACTTTACTACGTACTTACAAAAAGAAAGGTATTCTTCTATACTATGGATAGTAGATGTTTTGTTAAAATTCTACAACGTTCATGTTTACAGAACAGAATAAGGAGTTATTCTTAATTTTGAGTTTTAATTTTGCGCTTGGAATAGTTCAAAGTATGCGGAATCAGGAAGTGTTCTAACATGAAATATAAAGGTGTGACTGCAGTTTTTAGGTCTGTATAGTGGATGAAGCACGCCTTTATGCAAAGTTAACAGTAATTTCGAGATTTTCTACATTAATAATCAAATAAATGTATAGATGAATAAAAATTAAAAAAATGCACTGAAATGTACTTTGCTGTGCAAGTTAGTAGAAATGTTATTTTTACTTCTGTTGGAACTACCACTTTGGAAAAACGAAAATTTGTAAATCAACCCCTTTTCAAAATAACCCCTGGTAATGCCAACTTTACGGTAAAGTTAGCACTACTAATTTCGTAAATGAGAGTCAACATTTTTTATACGGATAATTTTTCCCTTTTTGTGGTGAATTTGTTGTAAAAAAATATTGTTGCTCATGCCCTTTTTTAAATACACTCCAATTATTGCTAAAATTACCTCTAATAGTGCTTGTGGAACAAGCAAGGAATATTTTTTTGCAGCTATGATGTTTGCAGACGAATGCTACAAATAAAACGAATAGAAATTATCTACTATTAATTAGTATTAAAAATTAGATGCAGTTAGTAAAACATTATTTTATTTTCGTAAAGTCAGTTCTACTACTTTAGAAAATTTAATTCTTAAGAATTGGATAATTTGTTGCTTTTTGTCCTAAATTTGTCGTGAAAAAAAAAATAAATATATAAAAAAATGCTAACTGTAACATTAAATAGGGTTTATTTCAAAAAGGGGATGAGCGATATAATTTTCTTCCCAGATCAAATGTACAACATATATTCAGACTTATCCCGTCTAATATTCTTATTATTTTAGAATATTACTGAGGCCCTTCCTATTTGAAATTAGTAGTTAAGCCTGCCAGTTTATGAAAAATATGTAAGCAATTTCTTAAAAATGACTTCTTTATGGTGGTGCTAACTTAAGTGTACTAATATTTCGCCTCTAGCCACAAAAACACCTTCATCAAAGTTACTGGCTCTATGTCGCAACCCCATAGAATAATTAAACGGCCATTTTAATTGGTAAAAATCAGAATAATGCTTGGCTGTGCCTGTCAAGTATGAAGATGTCAACTGTGATGTGTGAATGGCTCTTAAATGTCAAATTATTTAAAAATGTATACTTCTTTTGATATTTATTGCAAATAATTTGTAAAGGTACTGCAAGACAGATAATATAATGTTCTTATACAAAGCACTTTTTTATTATATAAAAGAGAGGTAGTATATAATGCTGGTTTTTTGTATAAAATTTTTATTATACGATTTTGGATTACATATTCAACCAGCGAATTGTAAATAATAATTAGTAAACTTCGAGTCATAAATTTCCTCAATGAATAAAATTTAAAAATGAATCTTCTTACCTTGGTACCGTGGTATTTTGTTGTGTTTTTTATTTTAATTATAAAGTTGTCATTTATTTTTATGTTGAAAGAAGGCCTTTGTGAATTACATTGTTCTCTATGGATCTACTTTAACACAAAAACAGTTTTCTGGCTAAAAGTTGCTATAACCTATCGTCGCAAAACTATTAATAATTTAAACATGGTAAGTAATATTAATATAACATCAAGTAATTTTTTAAAATAAAGTACATGATCTCAAAACAGAAATAATTTATAATAAATGCGGGTACAATTATTATTGGATAAATTGCTCGAACAAGTTATTAAACCCTAATCAAAAGACGATATAGAATGGTTTTAAAAATCAAGGCTTGTGAAAATCATCACATGGTTTAACCTTATGTCTATATTACTACTGGGTCTTTAATAATACCCGAAACCCACGTGACCAAATCGTGACAGTAATTTGTGAAAATAAAAGTAAAAATCCGTAGATGTGAGCCAGTACCGTAGGTATTTTATTTTAAAATAGATCTTTTTTATGGTCTGTAAATATGAGAACAAAAGTAAGGTTGTACAATAGTAATTTGTACAACAAGAGTGTACAGTATGTTTTTCCTACGACCCACTAACGAAAATCTACAATTTTAAAAAATATTTTAGGTTATTAAGATAAAATAACTAATTTTAAAATAATTTATGAATTTTACTAATTTATGAAATAACATAAACTAAAAAAAATATTTAATTTAATAAGTCCCCAGTCTAGATACTATTCTGGGCTTTTCGCGTGGAAAAAAGATGCTCTGGCCTCACCTCCACGGCAACTTTTAGGATTTTGTATTAATACTCGTAATTAAATTAGTTTTATAATAGTTTAATTAAAATTTAAATTATTTTTTAAAATGTGGACCAATACTAGTATTTTCCATTTATTATTGTTTTAAGTTTATTTGAAAAATTATTTTTAACTTTTTAGTTTGATATGCTCTAAAAGCGTGTTTTTTTAGTTTTTTTAAACTATATTTATTTTTCACTTTTTAGTTCGATGTATTATAAAAGCGTGTTTTTAGTTTTTTTAAACTATATTTATTACTTTTCAAAGCATAAACATAGTTACGCCCTCTATTGCTTTTTTTTATGAACACCTGACTTACACCACACTTTGGCAGTGAAAAAAAAAACGAATTTTAGAGAGTAGTTTTCTGTATTACTCGTATCAGCATTTTTCAAATTTTTGACTTACCCCACTTTTGCTGTGAACCCCTCACATTTCTCTGGCTTTTTGGATTTCAATTTACGATTTTCATAAATTCACAATTTTTACAAAATATTTGGATACTCGGATACTACTACGATACGCCTTGTATGTATAATATAATGTCTTGTCATACTTTCCCTTTTGATTGCAAGCCAGTCGATCCTTTCGACTTTCCTTATAAAGAAGCTTTTAATACTGCGCCTTAACAAAGGATCGATTTGGGTCATTCCTTTATTCGCTAGTTGCAAGAAGTTCCACTCCTAAAGTTCTGCATAGTCGATTCGAATTAATCCTTAAGGTGTTCGAAAACGGTAGTTTGATTCATAGATTCTATATTTTCAAGGTCTATGTTTTGAGGTTATGTTTTATCGAACGCGAGCGGCGTACGATGGAATAATTCACTTTAAGAAAAAAAAATGTTCGTGTAGATCAACCCGATGTGATTAGTAGTGATTAGTGGGTTTTATTTTTAGAAGCTACAATAAAAATAAACGTGTGCTAATAGTGCTCTTGTTTTAGGTTAGATTATTTTGAGCAAGTAAAGGTTACAAATAACACTGGATAAAGTCGAGCCAGGATTTTTTTTTCTTTAAATGACGGTCTTCTAGTTGAATAGTAATTTTGTCTTACAATGGATATCTCACATCTTTAATGGGTTTGCCACACCGACAGAATATCTTAAAATTTTAAAATACTCTTGGGGGAGTTAAAGTAAGCATTTTGTTCAATTGCACCATTATTGTAACTATACAGGGTATTTTCAGTTCCAAATAATTTAAATTGTTAAAAATACATGATTTTTGTATGTAAAAAGTAATAAGTTTTGCTGCTGTGTTTGATACGGTCTAGTAGCCAAGCCAACAATTTGTTTAACTTAGAACTGTCAAATTATAGTTGGTTTAATTTCTTCTGTGTTGTTTCCAAATAAAATATACTATTCCCAATAAGTATAGGACTCTAAATAATTATATTTGAATTTTTTATTGTATATGCTACTTTTTTAAAACATGATAAGCGAAAAAAAAAACACTCCCTCTTAACAATTCCAACTCCGTATTGCTGTCTCGGTTATTATAAGAGCTGCACAATCGATCAAATGAACAATTATTTTTTTGGATTTTATTACCATTTTAGAGCAACTATTGCATTTTACTGTTTTTGGTTTTTGAAATATTCGCGAAATTTACCAATTTACCAATTGCAGAATGCATTTTGGCCTCATGCGTTTGTAAACGCGCAATAAAAGTAAATGGAGTTTCGTTTGAAAGCTGACGCATTCTTTGCAAATCTTGAATAAGTGATGTTTAATCGCGCGTATCGGAAAAATGTGTTTCTAGCAAATCTTTTATATCGTCCCATTAATTAGGATCTCGTGAATTAATTAATTCAGAGGCTCTACCTTTTAATTTATTTTTTATATGAAGAATTAGAAGCTTTTTTTGATCATTTATGCACATGCGAATAGCAGTTTTGCAAGCACTTATAAAATTATTTAAGAAAATTTGATTTCCGTCAAATTCCGGTACTATTGAAAATATTTCTGGAAGTTTGTACATTTCAACAGAAGGAATTGGCTCTTGAGGGTTATTATTTGCTGCAGATTGACGTGTTTCAGGTATTTTAACTTGTTAGAAAAATATTCACAAAAATATGATAATAGAACGTAAAAATGTTGTTTCACAAAAAATATTAAAACAAAAGAGAGATTTTTACGTGAATGATGTTTTCATTTCCGTCTACTTGGATGAAATCAGGTTCCGTGAGCGTTGCTACACCAGGTGGGCCAATTGCGTGTTCCCGATGCCGGAGAGACCGTCCACAGTAGTTGAAATGTTGTTTCTTTGAGCGTTGTTCTTCCTTAAAGGTTATGAAACCACCACACTTAGTTAGGATATCCGTGTTCTAAATGTGTTGAGGAATCCTACTGACTGCGCCACTGTTATATCTTGAATAACAGTATTAGTTTTTTAAAAAATATTTTATTACTTAGAAGGTGTAATGTGTTTGTAGTAGGTGAGTTGTTATAACTGACTGACTTTTAATGTGTCACCCCTATTTATAACATAGGTAAAACAAAAAAAATATCTAAAAGGTGTAATGTGACAAAAGTGTTGCATTTACAAGAAAATGCAACTTGGCTGAATACAATCCTCGAGGTCAATGATAACCATTCTAGGAATTGCAACTAAGCATTATTTAACTCTAGAGAATTTACTATTAAATAATATATAGAGCGAATTTTTTATATAACATATATGACTCGACCTACGTTGCCATTTAAAAAATTTAAAATGGCGGCGGTACTCTAAACATGTCTTTTATGTTACTGTCTATGTTTAGTGTTTAAAGGCGGTTTTTTAGCTAATTCTACGACGTAATTCTGGATATGACAAACAAGAGTCTATTTTTTGCCCCTTTCTTTTCTTTATTCAAGAAAAATATATTGCGTTGATATCGACGTGAATGCGTGACGCAAGGGAAAATCTCTCACCCTATTGAGAATACAATTTTGGCGATTGTAACGTATAAATTAATTTATATTTGTATCTCGGTCGGAAGGTTTTTTTTTTAAATAATTTAAATCTCTTAGAGAGGCCGTGGTAAAACATCATGCCGAGGCAGTGCTTTATGAAGATAAATTAGAATTGAGAATCTCCAAGTTTCCGAAGTGTTAGAAAAGAAAAGGAGCAAGACGCTATTGATTTATCAAATAGTCGTAGCTGAGAAATTACGCTTTAATGAAAACGATCTACAAGAGATAAGAGCCTTACAATTTCTAATGAATAGCGATCGTGAGATTTCGTACCAAAAATAGTTCAAAAAAGTAATTTAATAATTTATATTAAATAATCTTCGAGACTATTTTGAGACATTATACGAGTAACACAAATGTTAATATTAATAACAGACGCCTGAACGACTTCGCCCTTTACTCAAGGAAAATGTTACCAACAAATAGTTACATATCTACGTGAATAAAAAAAAAACAATGAAGTAATAATGAGAAGAAAAGTGAAGTGACAAAATCGGTTGAGATTCGAAAACTGAAATGCAGTATTTGGAATTATGAACATATATAATCCCAAATTCCCCCTACAAAATTAAGTAAAATTCTCCCCCATATCCCTTAAGTAATAAATTTCTTGTTAGCTAGCATGAGGCGGACACCATCCATCGATGCGTCTATGGGGTTTACTCTAAGAGGTCTTCTGGTGACTTTTTAGTCTTTTGCGTTTCACAGGATTAGTATATAGGTTAACTATAAGTGGATTTGTATGATTTTCATTCCTAGTTTTGTATTAGCTAAGTTCTAAATCATTTCATTGATGGTTGGAACGTCAAGATTATTATTATATTGTGTGGTTGCTCACTAACCATGGAGCATTAGCTATTCAATACCGTATGTCTAGATTGACTTTATACGTATAGAAGTACCTTGTTTTCAATTAATAACTGTCCAATGAATCAGTTTATTTTAGCTTTAATATGAGTTAACTTCCGATCTAAGTGTAATCCAAGATATTTTATTTCAGTTTTATTCAGTATTTGTATCTTGTTGATAAACACTGCGTTTTGTAGTGAACGTAATTTGTGTGGATTTGCCATTGTTAACTTTTATCTTCTACTGTTGCAACTATTCTTGTTGTAGTTTTAATTGATATTGTAGTATTTCTGATGCTCTTGTAGGAACTCGATCTGATAACATGATGACCATATCTGCAAAGGTGGCAATTAGTGTATTGTCGATGGTCCAAATATCAGCAGTATATAGTAGGTAAAGGAAAGGGACAAATACTCTTCCTTGGGGAATACCTGATTTTATGAATTGTTAATTGGATAAACAGGTTTGAACTTTGACTATATATCTGTATGTTCGATTTAAGTACTAGGAAAATGTGGTAAGGTAATATGTGCTTAATCTTGTATAGTAATACCTGGTGCCATGTCTTGTCAAATGTCTATTGAATATCTAAAAATACAGAGAGAAGTTTCTTTGATATAGTGGCATTGTTGGATTTTCGAATGGTGTTCTTTGAAACCAAATTGATGTATAGGTATCAGTTCATTTTTGAGTATTTTTTATTTAATTCTTATGAGGAGGATCCCTTCGAAAACTTTAGATAATTGTGGAAGTAGGCTTATTGGTCTATATAGGTTCTTGCAGATATTTTTCTAGCTTCGTCAACATAATTATTTGAGCATATTTCCATTGTATTTTACAGTATTTCATTAAATAAATAAATACAATGTCTTTACGTGAGATATTTTTTAAAACACTTGCCCAGGAGCTTTACATGGATTTATTAATTGCATTTCTAGGAGTGATAGTTGGTTGGGAGAGTTCAAATATGTTTCTACCTCTGCATTAGTATTTGGATTAACTGATGGTAGCGGAGGAAAAACTTTAGTGTTCTGCAAACGTATTGCTATTTGCTTCGTCTGTGCAAGCCTGATTTTTATCAGGTTTTCTTAGTGGTGCAATTGTAATAAACTTGTTATCTTGATTGCTTTCCCTATTGTGTAATCTTGCAGTGATAAATTGGAAATGGTATAAATAAATATAACATTTTGGTTTTAATTTAAAGCGTTCTTTATATGATGAGTCTGTTTGGAATTGTTTTTTCTCGAGGATTTCTAGTTTCTTGCCATTTTCTTCTGGCTCTTCATTTCACTGTTATCAGTTTTCTAATATAAAGTGGGAAATTGCCTGATTCTGCTGTTTCTTTATGGTTTATTGGTGTTGATTGCCATGCACCGTATTAGGTGTATCATATTATTCAACAAGTTCGTCGACTTCTAGTGGTTCCTGTATTTTATGATTCAAGCTAAATATATGTTGAAATTGTTTCAGCTTGCTTTGTTAGTGCATAGCTTTGGTAGTTGTATTCTCCAGATAACGTTTGTGCTCAGAGTTATTACTAGAGGGCTGTAATCTGAATCCAGATCAAAATTCTATCAAATCCCGATATTTTTTTCAAGTTGCCGGCCAGTATTTTGGCTCTCCAGTTTTAAATTTACTAATTGTATAATCTGTATTGGGTTTCTTCCTTTTAGGCTAATTAGACTAATTTTGAGCTACAAACGGTATATTTGGCGTTCCAGTCGGCAGCAAAATTTTTAGCAAGTCTCCATTTTTTATTAGCATCAAGTTACCACGTTTTAAAATTTGGTGGCTGCTTACAAAATTTTCATCCGCCATTATTTAAAGTGGCTTTTTTATGAGCGAATATACGATGTTTACTTCATTCTGTCAAGACTCACTAGAAAGTAGGACCTTAGATAGTAAATATTTTGAATATATTTTTATTTATATTTTTAAAATACAAATACCTAGAGGGGGGTGGGTGGCTCAGTGGTGAGTCTGGACTTGCAAATACAAGGGTTCTCGGTACGAATCCCACTGCTAGCCTGGATTTTTTAATTTTAATTTATTCATTTAAAAGTAATTCTAATACCTAGGTAGGATTGATTTCCCATTCCGACGATTCACTTTTGGATTCTAGATAATAGTATTCTTGAAGTGGCGCTGGTAAACAGTAACAAAGCCTACATAGAACACACATTACTTAAAGTCAAATCACAAACTGATACTGGCTTATTAGATATATACCATTGAAAATAATTGCCTGGACCCTAGACAATTATATTCCAAATTTCAAACATGATATGGCAATATTATATTACAAGAATTGGAAAAGTAATCTTTATTATATAAAATATTACATTAAATCAAATTAAAATACTGTCAGAACAGTAAAATTATTAAGGAATGAGTTTAAAATTACTTCGTTAGTATCAAGGTGCAATTTTATTCATTTATAAAATATTTAAAGACTAAATGACCGGATGTTTCGTTTAACAAACAATATTAATATGCTGCTAGACATAAACGAAAATTAGTTATTGCTCATATTTGAAATTTGTCTGTTTATATTCATGCGTTGGTATTTACACCCCTCCCCCTATGTTTATAATGTTTTATTTATATATCATGTTTTAACTAATGGAATATTAATTGTAACATAATTAGCCTTGTAATTAGGCAAATGGGCCCGTTTGGTTACGAATAAAATAAATATTAAATGAATAAATAATAATTATTTATGATCCGGTTAATTAAAAATGATTAAGGTAGAGGTGATAGACATGTTAGCAATAAATTGAATTAATATATGTTACCTAGGTACGTAAAATGGAAAAACCTTGCAAATTCTCTTCTTTTTTTAACTAATTATTGACACCTAATGCTTTTAAAAAATAACAATAAAAGTTTAAGTGCTTTGGAAATAAAATTATTACACTTATAAGTAAATATTAGATGCTTTCTTGAGTGTTGATCTTTTTCAGTATAAAATGGCTTTTTAATGTAGATGTAGACAGGTTTTCTAGTTTTCGGTATTTTTATAACATCTTCGTTTAAATTAATTTTGGTATAAATTCGTTTCTAAATTCTATTCAACTTAAACGCAATTAATTAATTAAACGCGAAAAGTGGGGACCTGTTAAATGTCATAAATTTTTAATATGTTGCAGTTCTCGACCTCTTAAGCAATAGTGTCCATGGGACCATTCAAATCCTATGATTGGTTTTTGAGATACTGAAGAAATACCACTTATTTGATAATGGTTATTTCAAGAGAAAGCTAATTGGTTATAATTTTTTGTGCCAAATCTTATTGTAACATCTTTTCTAAAATAGCTATTCGAAGACTACGAATTGGACATACCAATCTTACTCACAGCCACCTAATAACGTCAGAACCTCCCCGAATATGTCATCACTGCAACATCACCTTATCGGTCAAACACCTTCTCACTGAATGTCAGCAGTACTCAGTCAAACGAAGACAGTTTGAACTTCTGAACACCTTGCCAGAAATTCTCAATTCAGCGGACCAAATACATAAAGTTCTTAAATATTTAAAAGACATTAACTTAAGTTCCAAAATTTAATTAGTTCCAATCTTTATATTAAATGTTATCCACACCCTGTAGTTATAAGAACATAATTTTATAATTCTACTGTATATGTGTCAATGGCCTCTGATGTCGAGACACATTAATTTCAATAAAAAAAAAAAAAAAAAAAAAAAAACATCTTTTCGCGTTCTACGAATATAAAAAGGGGTCAAAAATTATTTTCCTTTACAGGGTGAGCTACAAATAAGTAAGGACGTGTAAAAAATATATTACTGCTATATTTATCATGTCTGATGATAATACAAAAGATATTAGGTGCCATTTATATAGGGTGATTCGTAAATATCGACATAGGTCAATATATTTTTTTATAAGTATTAATGTAAAACAGTATGTTTACGGGACTTTTGTGTATTAACTATATGTATAATTATCCAATTCATTGACTACAGAGTAATTTGATAAATATATTGATAGTTAATTTATCAAATGTGTCAAAAAAATAATTTGTTAAGCACCCTATACTTTTTGATAAGTCCTATAGAAGATATTTTTTAAAATTAAAGCTTTTTCTGATAGGTTTTTGAGATACTTAGAAAATTACCCTTTTTTATTATCAGTTATTTCAGGAAAAAGCTAATTAATTATAATTTTGTGTGTCTACTATTATTTTAACATTATGTAACACGAATATACATAGAAGTCCAAAAATATTTGTCTCTACAGGGTGAATCGTAAATAAGTAATGACAAGTTTTTTGATAATTACTTTCATTGTTTTAGAAGTTGAAAATATGTACAAAATGATAATACAAAAGATTTTAGGTACCATTTATACAGAGTGATTCGATTTTTTTAATGAATGTGAAAATACGTATCTTCAGTTAACTTTTTGTATTTCTTTATAATATTAATATATGTAGAACTATCCAATTTATTGATTACATGGTCATTAATAGCTAGATTACTAGTGTGTCAACAAAATTTGGTAAATCACCCTGTAAAGCTGTTTTTTACTAGTGTATTAACCATATTATAGAACAAAAATTTCCAAAAATTACAGCTTTTTAATATGATAGCTTTTTGAGATACATGATTTGACTTAAGAAATACCCACTTTTTGTTACCTGTTATTCCAGGAAAAAGCTAATCAATTGCAATTTTTTGTGGTTATTTTTATTGTAACATCTTTTGTCATTCGATGAATATTCACAGGGGTTAAAAAATATGTTCATCTATAAAATGAGTCGCAGATAAGAGAAGATATATGTTTTTGATAATTTCCTTTATTGGTCTGTCTATGGGATGAAAATATTTCCTGAAAAATAAATTATTGGTAGATTTTTCGTTTTTAATATCATAACAAAATATTATTATAGAGGTTGACTAGTAAACATCAACGTAGACCAATATGTTTTAATCTGATACGCAGTATTTTTAAGTGACTGGTATGTATACAGTGAGCACCATAAGTCTTACCCCCCTATCTAACTCGTTACAGGAGTCTTGTTAGGAAAATCGCCGAGACACGTCGATTTTTGATTTCTACAATGTACATTTTTGTATAAATAGTTTACCCTTAATTTCATCCCTTACTGGAGGAGCAACCCTTTCAAAAAATTTAAATAGCATGGGGTAGTGAGTGATAGCTTATTTGAAAGAGGGTTTTATTCTCTATTCAACCGTGTAAAAAAATTTGAAATTTGCTTCATTATTTCTCGACTAATTGTTGTTTCAGAATAACGGAAATTAACGTAGCGCACTCATCCTTAAAATTAAAATTCGGCCCTGTATGATTTCGGTTTTGGTTCAGACGTGAAGTAAGACTTTTTGCCATTAGAAGGTCACTGTTAGTCTAGTTGCTTTCCTATTTTGTGAGGTTTTGTTATTTTTAAACATTAATAAATCAACACGTAATAAAGCAAATTTCAAATTTTTTTGCACGGTTGAATAGAGAATAAAACCCCCTTTCAAATGAGCTATCACTCACCACCCCATGCCACCCTCCAGTAAGGGATAAAATTAAGGGTAAACTAATCATGCAAAAATGTACATTGTAGAAATCAAAAATCGACCTGTCTCGGCGATTTTCCTAACAAGACCCCAGTAACGAGTTAGTTAGGGGGGGTAAGACTTATGATGCTCACTGTATGTATCTACAATGTTATATTATTGTACAAATAAGTATTGAACTATTACTTTCATTAACTACAGTGAAAAAATATTAAATATATATATAGTTGTTCTATCGAATGACATGTTTTGGATATTGTCTTTTATTGTTAATGTGGTGAAAATATGTACCTATAAAAGAAAATTAATTATTACTAGATTTATTTCTTGAATGAGAAAAAACACGATACAGACATACATACCATATACAAAGGATGAAAATACTGACAAGGGACCATATTTCCTTTTATGAGCAGTAATGAAATTAGATTATATTTTATACAGGGTGACTAATTAATAAAGCTATCTATGTTACAAGTTTTAAGTGCAGCTTTAAGTGCAGTTTTATATTGTGAGAATAACTATCAATATATTTATTAAATCACCCTGTAGTCAATAAATTGGATAATTATACATATGGTAAATTGGTAAATACACAAAAGTCCCGTAAACGTTTTCACGAATTACCCTGTATAAATGGCACCTAATATCTTTTGTATTATCAACAGATATAGCAAATATACTTTTTTTTTTTAGTAAATATGTTCACCTTCTAAAACAATAAAAGTATTTATCAAAAACATATCTACTTATTTGTGGCCCACCCTGTAAAGGAAAATAATTTTTGACCCCTTTTTATATTCGTAGAATGCCAAAAGTGATACAATAAGATTTTGCACAAAAAATTGTAATTGATTAGCTTTCTCCTGAATAACAGCTATCAAATAAATGGTATTTCTTAAGTTTAACACATTGTATTTCAAAAACCAGTCATAGGATTTGAATGGTCCCATGGACACTATTGCTTAGGAGGTCGAGAATTGCAACATATCAAAAATTTATGACATTTAACAGGTCGCCATTTTTCCATGGTGTGCGGGATCCTTTGGGCAAAGGTTCTTTTTAAAGTATCCAATCAGTGTTGCCAGAATATATTTTTGTAATGTACCAGATTTGTCTAAAAAATGTACCAGATTACATAAAAATGTACTAGATTCTATAGAATTACCATATTTTCTAATTGTGAAGTGTGGTCATTAAAGAGCAAAAAAAAGCTTTATAGACAATACGAACACAACAATTTTAAACAATATTTTATCTCTCGATAAATTTCTGACACTATTTTATCTCTCGAGCAATTTTTGAAAAAGATTTTAATAACTTATGATAGATACTATTTTATCTCTCGAACAGTTTATAAACCTTTTTTTTTATCTCTTGAGCTATTTTTAAACAATATTTTATCTCTCGATAAATTTCTAACAGTATTCTATCTATCGAGCAATTTTTACCAGCCTTTTTAACCTCTCAAGCTATTTTTGAACAATTTTTGATCTCGTGCAATTTTTGAACAAAATTTTAACAATTTATGATACTATTTTATCTCTCTAACAATTCTTAAACCTTTTTTATCTCTTGAGCTATTTTTAAATAATATTTTTTCTTTAGATAAATTTCTAACATTATTCTATCTCTCGAGGAATGTTTAACCACTTTTTTATCTCTTTAGCAAATTGCACAATATTTTAACTCTCAACAAATTTATAACAGTATTTTAACGCTCGATAAATGTTTAACAATGTTTTATATCTCGAGCAATTTTTAACAACTTTTTTTATCTCTCGATCAATGTTTGTACAATATTTTATCTCTCGAGCAATTTCTAAAAGTATTTTATAGTTTGAGGAATTTTTAAACAATGTTTTATCTCTCGAGAAATTTCTAACAGTATCTCTCGAGTCAATTTTAAACAATATTGTATTTCTCAACAAATTTTTCAATTTTTTAAAAGAAGGTTTTAACATTTTGTAATACTACTTTTCCTCGAGCAATTTTTGAACACGATTTTATCCATTTATAATACTATTTAATCTCTCGAACAATTTTTAAATGTTTTTTATTTCTCATTAAATTTCCAACAGTATTTTTATCCCTAGAGCAATTTATGAACAATATTTTACCCCTCAAGCAATTTCTAATACTATTTTATCCTTCGACCAATTTTTAACACCCTTTTTTACCTCTCAAGCTACTTTTAAACAATATTTGATCTCTCATGCAATTTTTGTTGTCGAGAAATGTCTACTATTTTATCTCTGAAGCAATTTTTAACAACTATTTTAATTTCTTTGGCAATTTTTGAACAATATATTTTACACTTCAAATGGAACATAGGCTGAAAAAAGTACTAGATTTTGATCCGAGTGTACTAGAGTACCAGATTCACAGATAATGTACTAGATCTAGTACAATTGTAATAGACTGGCAACACTGATCTAAATGCAGGCTAAGTAATCTATTCGTAATACTAATATTTTACCAGTGAATCGGTACACCTGCCTTCCTGAATGTTTTCACCATTCCATTCTCAATACTTCAATTTTGTATCAAACTCTATTAAATGGTAGATAATTTGTTTATATTCAATCTATATTACATATAACATGCAAAGGTAATCGGATTATGACTCCCGCTGTGAGTATTAAAATTAAGTGCCACACCTTAACGATAACATTAAAATATTATGTCCCTCCGTCTATGTTTCGCCTAGAGTCTAAAACGACCTTCATATACGAAAATTATAAAAGAGACATTTACATAAACTCGCGTAACATAAAGAGAATACGGGACAGATTGGAGAAAGAACAAACGGCTGGAATGTAGACATGATTATGGAGATTACGTATGAACGTTATGGGAAGAATTTAGATCAGCCCTTAAAGGTTGGTGTTTGTGAATCTAAGCCAGTAGCTGATATGCATATGATTTTATAGTCGGTCCAGAATTTGTATTTTGTTTTTTACTGACATACTTCAAGAAGTCTAGCTATTTTGTATTAAAATTTATAATGCATCTAACTTGTTTTGGACGTGTTTGATTATCCAATTCCACGTTTATTTTTTGTATATAAAAAGTAGAGGAATATTTCAAAATAGCACGTAAAAAATGAAATTTACAGACAATATTATGAAAAAATAAAAAGAAAATAAAAACTCAAAACCATGTGTCACAATAATATGAGCGGCTGTGTCTCTCCTGTAAACAACTGCTACTTTGGTAACAGAATTGGTAATAGAAAAACTGCAAAGAGAAAGTTATTTTCAACACTTTATTTACCTTTGACTTTGTTTACAAAAGAGAATGAACTCCAAATGTATCTTTATTAGAACTCAATTCCAGTTTATATTAGAGTTTGCAGATGTGTCTCACTGTTAGAGCCTGTGGTTATGTGAGAACAGAAGTCACCAACAAACGCCATATATACTTAATAAAGCAAAATCAAAGCCTGAAAAGGTTTAATAGATCTGACCAATATAGTAAACGCAGCATTTAGACTTCAACATGTTATACTACTATGGAACACTGCTGAGGTATTAATGATACCCAAACCAGGAAAACCCAATAATGAAATAATGTTGTTACAAGGTTTGTTCTAATTAAGTATAGGCGCTATTTCAGGCCATTTTGAAAAATAGTCCATAACAACCATCAAGTATTTGTTTCCCCTTTCTATTAAGGGAAGTGGTCCAAGGGTATCTATGGCGAATAATTCAAAAGCCACTCCGGAAAGGTATTGTGTCGTTTTACCTTTAGTTCTTGTTTTGGGCCCTTTTCTGCCATCGCATAGATCACATTTCTTACACAAATCTTCTCTATCCAGTCGGCAATTTAGGGTCTTTCCCGAACTTGTGACAGTGTCCTTTTAGTACCAAAATGTCCTCCTAAATGGCTGCTATGAAGCTCCTCCAACACACTTCTGACATGTTATTTTGGCAGTACCACTTTGCGGACTACACGTACTCCATCGGGACTCTCCCACTTTCGATCCAATAGACTATCTTTTTCAACCGGCTCTTCTCAAGCCTTTTACAGTATCGGCATTGTCGTTCTAAACAGGGTCGCCTGGAAAGAATGTTTGTGTTGCTATGTAGACGGCCTCTTCGATACACTATCTCGAAGTTATATTGTTGCAGTCTTTCTATCCATCTAGCAACTTGTTTTTCAGATTTTTTAAAATTCATCAGCCATTGCAAGGCGCTATGGTCACTTCTAATGTTAAAACTTTTGTTAAAGAGGTACGTATGGAAGTGTTCAAGGGCTTTGACAATAACTAAAAGTGTTTTCCCAGTGACGCAATGGTCTTACTTAAATACGCAATTCCCCTTTACACTGATTTTTAGCAACTCAGTTTATTACAAACTCAACTTTTACAGTTTAAAACGTCTATCATAAAACTGCAACTCTGACGTCAGGAATATCGACTTATATAGCTCGTTTTAACCTTTTTGAACCGTTCAGATATTTCTTGACACAAAATGACATTTCTAGACTATTCTCTCTCTTCTTCTTTTACTTGTACTTTTCCTTATGACAACTATAGCACACTGTAGGGTGATGGGTGACATTTCACTTCTTTTTTTACGTACGTTTCCTATAACAGCCGCAGGCTACTGCAGGGTGCAGGGTAACAATGCCATATACCAATCTCGCTTCTACCTGTGATATTAAATTTATTTCTTGAGAAATTGCTGTCAAGAAGACTGAATAAGATAATCGACAAAAACAACTAATCTCGTCCCATCAACTTGGATTTCGGAATAAACATTATACGATTGATCAGATCAATCGCATAATAAACAAAATTAAGAACTCCTAAAAAAAAAAAAATTGAAACGGAGTATTTCTTGATATTTAAAAATCTATCGATAACCTGTGGCATCAAGGCCTACTACTTAAAGAAATTTTTTCCTATGCAATATATCCAACTACTAGAATCATCGCAACAAACATTTAAAGTTAAAATGGAAAACGAATATTCTGAACAAAAGTCAGTAAATGCCGGCATGCCACAGGGAAGTGTTCTTGGGCCAGTATTATATTTATTATACACCTATAACGTTCCAGAGATAGAAAATATAAAATTAGCCACATTTATAGGTTATTATTAAAATGCTAAATATTCTTGTAAGATTATGTATATTCGGACATTAAAAAGAAATTATATTATAAACAAGTTTCACTCTTCCTGTTTCGTGCACTATGATATTTGGTGTGTTATTAGACACCAAAAGAATTTTCAAAAAACTTAATTGAAGTCCTTTCAGTGCTTCCAAATGGCTGAAGCTCGATATACAATAATTAAATATAACATTGAGAGCCAGTGATTTAAAAAGTTTAATTTTTGGATACTACGTATTAATCTTAGCCTTCGACAGTATAGAAAGCAGATATCCCATAGCCTGTTATCCCTTACATGTGGTCCATGTAGACATTTCATGAAAAAGTCCAAAGAAAGGGAATGTGACTTCTAAATAAGTTTATTTTATTATTACAAAAAGAGATTTGTTGTTATTAGAAAAAGTGACTTCAGTGACACCATCTTTATGGATTTGCATATTATTTCTTTTTTGTAAATTTACTACCGATTTGTTTAAAGTAAAATGTTTAGGTCATTAGCATACAGTAAAGCTAAAATAATATCATTTCTGTAATCATTAAACATACAACAAATGCTAAATTGCAAATTGAAAAATGAATAAAAATCACAAAATGAAAAATTCAAATTTGACACATTAAGCGGTTACATAGACAGTAATGTCATAATAAGATTATGAAGTTTATTGCCAGTTATTGTATTTATTTATATTTTTCATAAAAAATATAATAATTTATAACTAACACTAATGCATTATTATTTTATCTACAAACACATAAATTTTACTATTCTCTCGCGCTTTTAATTAACTATTATATTTAATAATGTTTGCCGTGATGTTCCAGTTAGAGTACTAAAATTTATCAATAAAAATCTTAATTGGGATCTTTCGAATTTTCTACTACCGATAAATTTTCATGGTTCATATTTAATAAAATAAAATTTATATGGTTACGGATGCTGTATATATGGTTTTTAGTGATTTTTTTATTAGTTTATTTTCAGGCTAGTGGAACAGAGTTATAAAATTTTAAAACTAATATATTATGGTTATACAGGGGCTTTTAAAGATATAGGTACCGTAAATTGAAATTTTTTATAGGTGTCCTAAATCCGCCTCTGATCTTGACCATAATATTTAGTGACGCGAGATGATATAATATAGATGAAGAAAAAATAAGAAATAGTACTTTGAATCTCACAATTATATGTATTTATTATTCATACCGATATCTAAGCTATTTCATCCTCTATAAAAATTACTGTCAAATACTTAGTAAATTGAATTACTATTTGATTAAAATTATTTTCAAAAAATATACATGAAGAATTAACGTAGATGTAGGTAACATTAAAAAAAAAAAAATAGAGAGATGGAAAAGAGCGTTTACTAGCAAGAGTTGGAATTTGTCGTATAGGTGTGTTGCGGTGAGCTTATTTGTAAATATATTGAGGACTATATTCAGTCAATCAAATTTCTTTATTTCTTATGGACAATCGTACATTGCATAAGAAATCGTCTTCGTGATGTCTGGCCATCATATCACTTTTGTTGCACAAACTACTATTGTATGCACTTATCGATGAAATGTTATTTCTGAGGATTTCTTCTTATTTACACATGATATACTGAAACAACTGAGTTTTCTACAACGCACCATCATTTTAATTATTTTAATTATATTATTCGTCTTTTATAGTTTTTAACCATAAATTACCACAAAATAAACAAAAACACAAAAATTTCATACATTATACGCTAAATTAGTAATGACGTAATTTTGGTTCGAGTGACAATTACAGCAAGAGTATTTGTTTCGAGTGCATTTTGTTCGTTTTGTAAATTATATTGTTTTTAAACTTTTATACATATATTTCTAGAGTAAGTAGATACCATGCATCAAGTATATAATCATTTAGTAACCAATTACATATCTTTAAACTACTTTTTATGACCTGTAAACGATAAATAAGAAAATAAAACAGTAATTCGAGAGACGCTAAAACGGTGGTTCCCACCTTATCGAGACTGAGGCCCACTAGGGTAAACTCGTAGCGTAACAAAAACGAGAAATGATTTAACTTGGAACGAAAGACCGGAAGCTGATAGTAGTATTAGGACGTTGAATTTTTTGGTTTGTGAAGCATTGGCATTAATTAGGTTAAACCATGTGATGATTTTCACAAACCTTGATTTTTAAAACCATTCTATATCGCCTTTTGATTAAGGGTTTACAAACTTGTTGGAGCAATTTATCCAATAATAATTGGCCCCTTTACCTCTTAAACCTGCTCATGTAAAATATTTGGGCTCCTTATTTCGCCTATTTATATAATATTAATAAAGGACAGAAGGATGAGTATTGCAACTATGTTAAAAGAAATAAATTGGCTTTCAGTTCAGAATTATGTTCAGTACATAGCTGATATTTATTTATAAAATAAAAATGACATAGTACCATCGCATCAGATCTATTAGAGACAATTCAATATAATTCGCAATATCACAACTATAATACAAGAAGCCAATCTGACTTTCATGTACGGCACGCAATCACTAAAAGTTCCCAAAATACAATTTTTATTAAAAGTTTAAAAAAGAAATAGACTACCAACAGAAATTAAAAAAAACAACAACAATAGATGTATTCAAAAGTAACCTCAAACAATACTTGATAAATAAACAGAAAGGATACACTTTCTTGTGATAATACTCTTTAAATCTGCCCTTTTTAAGTATTTTCCTTAATTTATTGTTATTTACCCCTCGTTTTACCGGCATTTATTATAAATTATTTCTGTTTTGAGATCATGTACTTTATTTTAAAAAATTACTTGATGTTATATTAATACTACTTATTATGTTTAAATTATTAATAGTTTTGCGACGATAAGTTATAGCAACTTATAGGGAAAAAAATACTTTTGTGTTTAAGTAGATCCATAGAGAGCAATGCAATTTACAAAGGCCTTCTTTCAACATACAAATAAATGACAACTTTATAATTAAAATAAAAAACCACAAAACACCTCGGTACCAAGGTAAGAAGATTCATTTTTAAATTTTATTTATTAAGGAAATTTATGACTAGGAGTTTAGTAATTATTATTTACAATTCTCTGGTTGAATATGTAATCCAAAATCGTATAATACAAATTTTCTACAAATAACCAGCATTATATCCTAAAAAAGTGCTTTGTATAAAAACATTATATTATCTGTCTTGCTGAACCTTTATTTATAGAAAGCCTGAATTGAGATACACTACAAATTATTTGCAATAAATATTAAAAGAAGTATATACATTTTTAAATAATTTGACATTTAAGAGCCATTCACACATCACAGTTGACATCTTGATACTTGACAGGCACAGCCAAGCATTATTCTGATTTTTGCCAAATAAAATGGCCGGTTAATTATTCTATGGGGTTGCGACAGAAGAAACTGCTTATATATATTTTTCATAAATTGGCAGGCTTGGCGACTAATTTCGAATAAAAATAGCCTCCAAAATGGCTATGGTTGCAAGTATGAAATTTCACCTTTACTATCAACAGCTGTTGTTTGACAGGTCGTTAGAGAATGTTTGCAATTTATGGAATGATAAGAATGTTAGGAATGTTGACGTTAGAAATAATTGGAAGTCCTAAAATTGTCACATAAGAAATGCATATGTAGATTTTAAAAAAGTTATTAAAGTAATTAGGATGAACCGAAAATTCTGAAAATCAATAGGGTTCTAAGTAAGAAGTAATTTTTCAAGAAAATCAAAACTACAAGTCAATCAGAACTTTCGTTCTAGAGTTATCGTGCCGGCATACATACAGACAGACGGCCAGAAGAAATTTTTTTTTGTATTTTCGGACTTAGAATAATTGTAAACATGAAACATTTTTTAAAAATTGGGTATAAGAAAATGTTTTCGTTTGCAGGAATGTAATACTGAGGCCCCATAGGAAGGGTCTCAGTAAAACGTGCATGTCAAATATTGTTAATATTTTGGTTATAATTAACTGTCGGAATCAAAATTTCGTCACACTTTTATGGCATATTGCGATAGTGGCGTCACTATTTCATATGTTGTCATCTCCTCCCCTTCTCACCTCCTTAAAGGCTATAATGTGCAGAGATACAGGTTCGATCTCTGACGGGGGCACTAATTTTTAATTTCTCAGCTTTTTTGTTTGTTTCCACTTGGGAGATGTATGGATAAATTTCATTGTTTCGTAGGGGGAATTGTGGTTTACATTTAGTAATGCATACTTTAGTTTTAGGATCATTAAACGATATTAACTTAATAGTTCTACTCTCGTGTTTTTTCAGTAGTGAAAAGAGAATATGGTGTGTCAGAGGATGAAGTAATTTGAATCTCGAAACCGGTCGTAATAATAAATACATATTATCGTGAGACATGTATCAAAGATATCAATCAATACTTATCCAGCGTCACAATGATAGATATACATAATGATAAATAAATCTTCGCTAAATTCACATCAGCATATCTTTTGCCTTATCCAAATCTGTACCCCAGTATGGTAAGTTCAAAAACTTAGTTTTTCAGGAGAGCATTTTTAATATATTCATTTCAGACTGTGGACTGTGAGCGTAGTTAAAAATGAGCTATTTTTGTTATTTTAAAAGAAACTGGAAAATGGAAAATACCAAACGATGCGCTGCGCAAAATTTTAAGTCACTCAACATATTTAGTTAAAATTTGGCCAATTTGGATTTAATATAGTCTGACTCCGAAGTACAGAAATATATACTTACGTTTTCCTTCATCTTTAGGAAAGCATTCTTGCAGGTCAATTTCCGGGCCACTGCCGGAATGTCGTTACTCATTTCTGCGCGTCCGTGTGTCCTGATTGGCTCGCCAGCAATGAATATCCATGGGATCTACGCTATATTAGGATCGTGTAAGGGTCGGCTCAAATCTCTTTGTCACTGTGCCTTGATCTTCCTCCACTGCGAAGGGCTCAAATGTCACACCTCACGACAAGGGGATTAGGGGTTCAGTATATGTATCTAGATGGACAAAAATTAATATAAGTTATATTCATAAAATCCAAACTGTAATTTATTTTATACAGTGCAGTGATTAAATGTTACTTCGCCGTAAATTGCATTATTTAAAACAAAGGGACATGTCAATTTTTGCTAACTAGTAACCAGTAGGAAAGTATAGGAATCATGCTTTTTTTGACGTCGAGTATTCGATAGATTTTTACGTTTTGACAATTTTCACGATGATGTTTGTGACTCTGTATCCGTGATAACTTAAGCACAGATAAAGAAAAAAAAATCCAAATTTTAAAGTTTAGTTTTAATCTATCGTGCGATGAGATGATTGGCATATTTGGAGGTGATGAGGGGATATATCAGCTACTTTGTAGAAGGTCTTGAAGGTAATTTAAGGTTTATTTCTAATATTTATGCTTAGAGAAGGACATTCTTCGATACAGTTGTTTGTGATATTATTATCTATAAATATTTTTATAATGGACCATATTGGAGAAATTTTGGGAAAAAGGTAAAAAATGTCATATTTTTATTATAATGTTGTTGGCAATAAAGATAGGTATAAAAAAATGTTTGTTACTTTTCTGTATACAATAAGGAAAGTGATTTTTTCCACCTCGAGTTTTCGACGGATCTTTCTGACCATTTTCGCGATGTTTCTGTGTGTGTGTTCAAGGGCAATACTCTTATTTGATAGTCATATAAATATTTTGAGAGCAATTAAACCAGTTTTCGAATTATGGCTCCGATTTTACACCTATTTCAAAAAAACGTAATTTTTCAAAAGGTTGAAATTTTTTTTGTATATAAACCCTCTCGCCTCTACATAAAAATACTTGTAATCCCATCTTAAATTCAGAAAAAGCGAGTATAAGTTATATCTCGAATTTAATTATAAAATATAAACATCTGGTCACGTAGCCGAAACCTCTACACCAGATGTAGCAAAACCAGATGACAGAAAATTCTTGTAAGGGATTTTCTTATTGTAGTGGATTTTATAATTAACAGATTAAACAGTAACCCCAAAACAATGCCACTGACCTATTTGACAGCACTGACAATTAAGTTGTTAAAAAGGTAATAAAAAAAGACAATTTTCATTCAATTAGGCATTTAAAACAAAATGGTTACCTCAAGGCATCGTCAGGCTCAACAAACATTTTGTGTAGGGGAATTGTAGTGACATCCACATAACTTTTATAAATAAAAACCGGTATATATAGATCACTACGGCCGACACTCGGGCCTAAGTCACTTATTCATCAAATCTAGTTAATTGGCATCAATTTTCCTTTCAATGTCTAGAAATAAAATATATTGGCAATTAATGGCCTATCGATGGGAAGTTAACGGGAAAATGCAGGCCTTTTACCATATTAATAGTGATTGCTGAATAAAGGCCATATGCACATGACCAGACAAATATTAAAACCCTTTAAAAATTTCAACTTTTCATTGTGGGTGCATTTCGGTTTAAATTCTTGATAAAAATTCATATGGTTAAAATAAAAAAAACCAAGTTTGGTAGATTTCACGAACACGTTTATTTAAAAATTAAAAATCACTCGTGAGAATTGTTTCGAAGTTGTACTTTAATATAAAATTAAAGAATCCTCAGTATTAAAAAAAAATGTTTGAGATCACTTGACCAGATTTAATTAAGCTGTGGTGCTTTCTGAATACTCCTGACCGGCTACATTGTGATCTAGACTAATCGGTGCTCTTCCATATACCTAGTACACCTGGTAAATCGGGTCGTGGTTAAGGTGTAATCGATAGTTAGGTCACACTCACGAACCTTGTATGTATAAGTACATATATGTAACAACAGTTGGAATATTTATTATGCCGAAAAAACGGTTCACTTTGGTTTGAAGGAAACCGCAAGAGATGGCTTTCGGTTGATTCAGTAAAAAGCAAGAAGTTATTTAGTTATTTTAATGTTTTTGTTTTTTCTTAATATATTTTGTCGAAAAATAGAATTTAAGGCGCAATGTCTTTTGTGCGTTGTATTTTGAATTTAACAAAAAATATTTGCAGCAAACATTTTGTTTTGTATAATACATTTTTCGACAAAAAAATTTGGGTTATGTTTTGTACGTTGTGAATCCATTTTCATTGCGGCCAAATTATTGAGCTTTCACAATCAATTTAATAAACTTTACCAGTGGCATACGGCATAGATCAGTAACACCTTCATCCCCTCTAAAATTTTCGCTACGGCCCAAAAACTTATTTAGACTATACTTTTACATTTTTTAATGTTTTTTAAATAAATCATGTACTCTTATTGGGAATTCATAAAGTGATTGGTTTTCGAGATATTTACACTCAAAGTGGATAATCATCATTTTCATTTTTTTTTTAATTTTGCAATTTTGGTTTTTTTCATTAAAAATTATATTGAACAAACGTTTTAGGGGTTATAAGATACACCTATTCTAAAATTTGGAGGGGATGAAAGTGTTACTTATCCTTGCCGTACACCACTAGCAAAGTTTATTTGACATATTATTTTGCTGTTAGGTGTATCTTATGAGACCAAAAATCTTTATCGAATTTAGTAAAATTAAACTAAGAAATAAAAAAATTATAGCCATTAATAATTTTTTCGCGACATCTGTTGGAACAAATACAGAACTTGGCCCGTGCGCTAGCGCCCACTTAATCATTGAGTATAAAATTCTAAATACATACAGTTTTCTTTATTTTTAAATCCATTTGGGTAGATTGCTAAATTTAAATTAATATTATTATTATTATTATCTCTAAAATGATAATAAATAGGAAATAAATTTACATCAAAAATAATAAAACTCGTATATCTCATTTTTAAAACAAATATTCTGTTCATACTTAATCGACTATCGGTCCTTATATTAGTAAATGAAATAGAGAAATTAGGTTCGCTATCAAGTTTCGACAACCGTTTGATGATTCGATAGAAGATGACAAAATGATCAAAGACATGACTTGGATACGACGGAGCATGCTGTCATCTGTTGCTACTGTCCATTTTCCTCCAAGTTAATTTGCATTAAGATTGTTCTACTGGGATATATAAGGTATGTTCCAACACGTGCGTGAAAACCGTAATATTACCGTACAAATCATGCGCTATATACAATTTTTGGGTAGAGCGCACGATTTGTACAGTCATATTACGGTTTTCGCGCGTGTTGGAACAAACCTATAAATACAATGGATGAGCTAAGTTATTTATATAAAAAAAGTATAAAATGGGATTATATCTAAAATCTTGTCAACCTAAACAGTTCTATATAAGCTAAGTTAAACATCTTATGGAAATAGAAATCACAATAAAATCTTTAAAATTTAGCAAATGTCAAACGTCCGACATGAAAGTAATCTACTTTGTCATGTCTTCGCGGTTTTGCGCATGTCTGGAACCCTCTGTTACAGTAATACGTTATTGCCTTATTTATTATTTTTTTAGACTATACAGGGTGTCCCAAATTGTTTTACCCATGCTGTAACTTCTAAACCATGCAAGATAATTGAACCGGACAAAAGTCATCCATTATAGTTGGCGGTGTACTTTAAAACAAATAAAAATTTGATGACCCACCCTCAAAAACTACCCCACTGGAACAACCCTCTCAAATATTATTAAACACACCCTAATTTTTTTTCTGCTCATTTTTGTAGTCGCTACTTTTCTCTGTACAACTGTTTTTAAAATTTTGAAATCGCTCCATAAATAACTGAGATTCGTTATTTTTTTCATTTTCATCAAGTTGCTTGCTGTCAAATTCATGGTAAGTTTTTTAGTGCATTATAAACAATACTATATCAATCTGTCTCTTGTCAAACAGAAGTGCACTCGATAAAGTTAGCAGTCTTTACTTAATAAAGTTTGCAATAATTTAGAGTTTGTGAAGTCCTAACAAATTATTTCAAAATGCCTAATCTGTTTAGTTCCAACGAGTACACCGATATGATAATTATTTATTTATTGTTAAGGTTTGACAAATGTGTGGAAGTGGGAGGTGGGCAATTTGAGCACTTATTATAAGTTATTACTACTCTTTGTTTGTTGATATTTATTTCTTGTCTTCTCCTTCTCTTGTTTCAATGTATTTTTTTAATTATGTGTCACCTAATAAAGTATTTTTTATCATCAACTTGACATACAGTTTTATTTAATTTCTCACTTATTTATGGAGCGATTTTAAAATTTTAAAAACCGTTATACAGATAAAAGTAGCGACTACAAAAATGAGCAGAAAAAAATTAGGGTGTCGTTAATAATTTTTGAGGGGGTTGTTCCAGGGGGGTAGTTTTTGAGGGTTGGTCATCAAATTTTAATTTATTTTAAAGTATACCGCCAATTATAATGGATGACTTTTGTCCGGTTCGATTATCTTGCATGGTTTAGAAGTTATAGCCTGGGTAAAACAATT
This sequence comes from Psylliodes chrysocephalus, assembly GCA_927349885.1. NCBI lineage: Eukaryota > Metazoa > Arthropoda > Insecta > Coleoptera > Chrysomelidae > Psylliodes > Psylliodes chrysocephalus. The sequence goes on from OV651820.1 coordinate 20,383,376, forward strand.
TGGGACACCCTGTATATTACTATATATTACTATAAAATAAACAATTATTTGTCTGCTTATATTATGTTTATTGTATCTTTTTCATATAAAATTATTCAAAAAATAATCTTTTTAAATACCTCTCGTCCTTTTCAATTTTATCTATTACATTTTGAGTTTCCATACTTAAACGCTTTTATTTCAGTTAAAATCTTTTACACAAACCGATTCGTTTTCGTGATTTTTCCAAATAAAAACGTTTTCGTGGAAACTAAAAACTTAATCGATAAAATTTAAAGCACTCGTGTTATTAACTTTAATTAAATGTTTCTGAATCAATATAATTCCTAACGGATTTAGAATTTTGTTTGTTTTTTTAAATCACTAATAACAGCAAAAGTATCACAGAACTTATTTATTGAAGGGAAATAATTTGTTAGATTTATTATAGTGAATAATTTCTTGTATTTTTCCAACAATATAACTTTATAACTCTTAACCAACCTTATTACGATACGAGTGACGAAATGAATTTATTACGACAATTAGTAATAAAAGTTATAATAATATTTTTGATGGCTTAATATTGAATATAGATAAAAATATTCAATAATATTTAAGTGTGGAAAATTTGAATTTATCTAAGACTTAGGATCATGCCCATAAAGAAAATTTAGTTCACTCCGATGAAGAATCTGTATAGGCGGTTTTACCAGTATAGACACTTTCTTATTCATTATGTCACATTTATGGGAAGTAATATACATAAAGAGAAAATATATGATATGGCTGGAAAGGAAAAGGAAACCATGTAAAAATTATTTTTAGGTTATTTTTATGATACAATCGAAAAATAGGTAGGCACATAGAAAAACTAAAAAGAGAAGGTTTGAATAATAGGCGGTAATTGTTTCCTTGTTTGTAGTTTATCATATCGCGCTTCACGCGCTGCGAGCAACAAATAAAAGCCGTTTTTACACCCATATAATAATTAAAAAATGAATAAATTTTAAAGAAATCAATAATTTTACTAATGCAATCTTTTAAATATCTCTTTAATACAATATAATGATCAAATACAGGGATAATTGTTATAAATTTATAAAGTTAAAGCTACATTTGAATATTATGAGGTGGTGTAAATCTGGCTTTGCTAATAAATTAGGTTATGTTACACTAAAACATGACAATCGCGGAAAATGTAGGTGAGTAAAATTTAATTAATCTTATTTTTAATTTAGTTTTAGTTAGATTTAAGTAATTTATAGGTGTAAAAATATACTGAGGTCATTAACTTATAATAAATTTACATTATCATGTGCTGCTCCAAATTGCAGAAGCAAATATTATTTACATTCACTTATTAAGAAATTTTTTACTTTTCCGTCCATTATTACCCTTAGAGAGAAATGGTTTGATATTTTAAATATTCCCTATACATCTAAAAAAAAAACTATTGTGCGAGGATCATTTTGACGAGAATGCCTTTACCAGCACTTTGCATACTAAGCTCATTAAATTTGCCTTGCCTTTAGCGCCTTTAGAAGAGAATATTACTACTAATAATAATATTACATTAGATGAAAATTTTTCAGAGCTGCCTTCATCAAATTCGCTTGCAAAAATAAATGTAATTAGTAATGTTTTGATTAAACCTTCTGTTTCGAATATAACTTCAGCTAAAAGAAAGCTAGAATTTTTTAATGATAGAATTGAATGTGTTGAGGAACATTTAATAAAGAAACCACGTGTAAGAACTGGTATTTTAAATTAAATTAATGCAACTTTAATTGGTAATTTAACTCATAGAAAGAGAAAATTTTATTATATTAATCGAGAGCAGCGAAACAAAATTTCAAGATTAAAAAATAGTTTATTAAAATCTAAAAATACTACTACTACTTTTCATGATTGTATTTATCAAATTCTACTCAAATATGGACATATAGAACGCATTGTTCAAAAACTAATTTTATATTTACACGAACATGTTAATTTTGCATGGTTTACTTGCCGAGAGCATAAATCAGATGTTTTTTTTGAAATTATTGAAAATCACTGTACCTTTTATTATAAGGATATTTCTAAGAATTTAAAAAAGTAATATCTCTGTTAATTTTTAATTTTAAGATACACACTGCGCCTTTACTTTTTTTTGTTTTAGTTATTCCTGAGTAGGGAGATTTTTGGAATGGATATTGCAACTACAATGAACCGAAATAGATGGGTAAAGGGATAGTAAAGTGGTTTAGTGCCAGAGTTGCCTAACCAACAAAATTTCAAAACAACTGGTCTTTGTTTATTGTTTTAAAATCATTTCTATGCATGCCAAAGTTACCTATTCCTTAAAATTATGTAGTTCATGACAAAATTAAATACTTATTTGACAAGTGACTATTTTTAAATTTTTCTCAAACTTTGATCTCAACTTACTCAATTAATTATTTTTTAGCAACTCTGGCACTGTAATACCCAATAGAGCTTAAGAATATTAAACATTTTTTCATTTAGTAAACTCAATTTATTTTTAATGTGTACTTTTTGTGATTATGTGTAATTTTGTGATATTAGGTAATTTTATAGATATAAAATAATAATAATATTAATAACAATAATAATCGTGATTAGTGTAAACGTATATTTTTAAATTAACTTCAATCCCTTGAACAATTTTCAATTTAAAAATGCAATTAAAAAGTAGATGTTACAACACTGTTGCTAAATATATGTAAGAAAAAACTACTTAAATGTTTATGTCTTGCTATTGTTTGTCTTTTTTTATTATTTTGTAATTTTAGCTAACCTTATCCCTATTATTTAAAGTAATTTTTAATTGTAAATTTTAGACTGAGTAAACCAGACTTATCTTATACTTTTTTATAATGCTTAACAGGACGAATAAACATTATTAATATTATTATTACAATAAGTAAATTTAACTTCTCGTTTTTCTTTAAGTTTTCAGTGTGATATTAGGTATTATATAAAACTTTCAAAGTTATAGATATTAGTTGTAAGTTTTAAATTGTTTAAAAATATATTTTTACTGTTCTGTGATACTAGGTATTAACAATATTTTTAACAGGGTTCGTACTGATTGAATTAAGATATAGTTTTTAAGAGTGTTATATTAAGTTTTGTTGTTGTTTGTTGTTTAAATAAAAAGGAGGCGTTGGAAGGCTATGGGGATGGAGGAGGCTGAAAAAAAAATTTACTTGACTAAGCCGATCATTAAAATTTAGTTGACAGAGATTTAGACTGAATAATTTCAAATTTTTGTAAATCAGACATCACAATATTTAAATTTCACATATAAAATACATTATACCTAGTTAGCAAATACTAAAAACAAAAATTAAATTGTTCAGGGAAAATTGATTTACTTAGGTAAATTATTACCTACATTCCAGTATTAGCCCTGTTTTTTAAATTAGAAACAGATAATATAGGTATTATGATTTGATGTTAAATTTTAAATTGTTTCAAATTTAAATGTAGATGTTACATTTTTATATCAAATTAATGGCAAATATAAACTATTTTATATGTATTCACTGAAAAATTACCTATCTGTTGTGTATTAATAAATTATTATTATTAGAGATATTTAAAACAATTGTGGTATTTATAGGTATGTGTTGTTTTGTGTTGTTTTTAATTATTTGAAAATGTTCGTTGTGTTTTTTGAAAATTGTATCCAGTTTATTGTTAATAAAATAATTGTTACATTGTTATCCTACATTTTTATTCTGCATTAATTTTGAGTGTGTTTATTGTGAATATGATGTTTAATATAATGTAATGACATAGTTACCTATTCTAAATAAAATAAACTTATTACAAATGTTTTTATTTTTCATTTAAAACAAGTGACATTTTCCGTTTTTCAGCATTTATTTACAATAAAAATTCATTTTACTTATTGATTGTTTCAATTATTGTAAGTAAAAGCTGTAAAATAGGAAAATGTTACTTGAAATTACTTCAAATTTCATAAATGTTGAAAGCCGCCATTTTTTAAATCGCTTAACTTAGTAGTTTTCTACTTTACCGACTGTACCGAATTATAGTTCATCATAACGCGCTCAGCGCGCCACTGTCGAGGTCAAACAAACTTGTTACCAACTATTTACAAGGGAACTGGGTACCCTGGGTAGGCATTTAGAGTTTATAGATGCCTGCATCAGAAAATAAATGTTGTTTATGAAAATACTGACTTCACTCTTCACTGGAAGCTTCTGAAGATAGGTTGTAGGTCAATGACCTTTTAATATTTTTTTTTGTGAAATTATATGAAATATCAAAAACTAAAATAATGATTACCAAGTAATTTCAATGTAAAATTAAAATAAGGTACTGAAAAATAAAATTTTCAGGTACTACTAATATAAAAATCATTTGCACTATGTAATTAGTAAACTTGTTTTATACAGAGTGATCTCTAGCATTATATGAATAGTTAGATCTAAAGAAACACAATATTTTGTACAAAGAGGAAAATCTTCTGACTGTAGATAAATGTTTCAGCAACAAATAGAATTTATTGGTATGCTTGGTCAAATTATAGTTAAATAGACTATACAGGGTGAGTCGGGAGGAGCGCACCAAACTCTAAGAGTATATTATACACGTGAAAATAATCCGATTAATAGCATATTAACAAATAAACAAATTTACACATAAAAATTCTCCTAATCATAGCGTTCTTTCAATAAATGTTCAAAAATACCGCCATTGACTTCTAAACATTTTCTGCTTCGTTAAAATTCAGAAGTGGAAAGCTAGATGAACATTTTTAATTACGCCATAACTTGAAAACAAATAAACATCGGATAAGAACGTATGAGTTTTTTACATTATTTTCACGTGTATAATATACGCCTAGAGTTTGGTGCGCTCCTCCTGACTCACCCTGTATATGTTCCAGAAACACAACGCGTGGTATTTTGGCGAACCTGTTTCCTTAACTAAGTTGGTGTACTACTTTGGTGAGTTGAGAAGGCGAACTGTTTGCAATGAATGCAAAAGTATAATTAAAGACAGCAATTCATCTTGCGCTCAATAAGAACATTGATACTCAATGATAAGAATGAATACAATTTTACTTGCAGCAAGAAACATTTCTAAGTGTAAAATGCCTCTTACTAACCTCACATCTCAATCAATATCGAGTTTAAGACCTTAAAAAAAAAGTTAACTTCGTTGTTCATCAAATAAAATCGATTGTATCTTTATCAGTTTACCTGATAATCACTGTTCACTGCCGAAAAACTACCATTGAAAATTGGATTTCCGAATCCGGGTCGGGCGAAAAAAATTTAATTCGGATCTTTCGATGTATTTCCACGGAGAAAGGCCGAGACACTGCAATCATTGTTACAACAAAAAGGTAAAATTCAGAAAACTATTGACTGATTTTGAACGTCATGAAATTGAGTTTGTTACAAATGGACATAGGCGCCCGCCGAGTGGGTTCTTAGTTAATATCGTTATACACCTGTCATATTTTTTTAATTTTTACCAAACAAATATTTGTTAAATTTTCTTTTTTTTATTAGTAGGCTATGTATTTCTAAGTGGTGCATGATGCATATTGTCAGATTGGTATTAATATTGATCTCTTCCCTAGGTGGAACATCTAGAAGTGAATAAGCCGTTGGTTTCATTTTTTAGTAATTTTGTGTAGACCATCTTGTGAGTTCCTTGATTTTTTGTTTGTTGAATCCATAGCAATTTTGCAGACTTTTGCGTCTTCTATGCGTAGATGGGATGGTACCCATATGAATTCTACATTTGGGTTTAGATCTTGAAGAATTTGTAGCTTTTCTTGATTTGTTGAAGCATCGTGTTCTCTGGATATATTTGTTCGAGTCCGTGGAGAAAACAGTGGTCAGATAGTATTAGTTTCTTTGTGGATGTTTAGGCATAAACCAAATAGTTCTGTTATGGCAGAGAGTTCGCCTGTATAATATACAGAGTGGCCCAAAAGTCTGGAAACGGCCAATTATCTCGTAAATTGCTAGTCCTAATTGTACAAAATTTTGGGTACACCTATTTTGGGATACGGTGATTCCAGATTTGATATTTGCAATGTTGCAAGATTTGCCGTTTCTTTTAAATTACTAGTCACTTTGGTTTTTCAAATTCATCACCCTGGATAGTCAGTCATTATTCGAATCTCCTATTCAATACGAGTTTAACCATATGTAACACTTTATGATTTTATGTAGTCTGGAAGGTCTTAAAAAAATAAAATAAGTCGGGCAACGCCTAATTGTCTCAATAAATTTTTTATTACAAACTATTTTCAACTACATTAAAACGTAAAAATTGAAATATTATAACATTTTTAACATAATGGTTACTTTATTAAGTGTTCAAAATATCCTTAATTTGTGAGTTGACAGTACCCAAATCGATGATAGAATGCGTCTACCACATTTCTCCATGATTGTTTTATTTATTTAAGACCTTCTAGACTACATAAATCATAAGTGTTACATATGGTTGAACTTGTATTGAATAGGAGATTCCAATAATGACTGAATATACAGGGTGATTAATTTTAAAAACCAAAGTGACTAATAATATAAGAGAAACGGCATTGCAAATATCAAATCTGGAATCTCCGTATTCTAAAATAGGTGTATCCCAAATTTTGTACAATCAGGATTAGCAATTTACGAGATAATTGGCCGTTTCCAGACTTTTGGGCGACTCCGTATATTACATTGTGATGGAATTCGAATGATGAGCCTTTCGTTGTCATGTAACACTGTTGTGGCCATGTACTATTTAAAAGACACCAGTGAGTATTAGAAACTGGTTAGGGTAATTTGAAATAATAGTTTTAACTACCTGTATAGTAATTATTTTTGAAAGAAAAAAATTTGCTAGGTTGCTTTTTTGGGTCATATATTTTCCATATTTTTCATTATTTATAGATATATATTTTCTTTTTATAAGAGAATGATTCATTATACTATAAATAAATATTATTGATGGCGGACAGTGAGGCAAACTATTGTTCATGCCTTATAACACTCTACTGGCAGAGCAAATCGTGAACTTTTGGAAATTTAATGGCTGCATTATAAGCTTGAATATTTGCATCGTTTAACATGATATATCTGTTAAATACCTTCAGAAATACAGCTTTTTAAATCCACATATTTATTTTACAGTAATTTTATCTCTTCAGATACCTACGCCTATGTCTTTGTATTTTTAGCTTGCCGAACTGTTATCATTTAAATTAGAATAGTTAGTTGGAAATTTAGGAAGGTTGAAGGAAATGTCACCTGGCTCTTTACAATTTTATGGCAGTTACTGCTATGGAAATTTGACACGCGACATGGAAAATACAACAAGTAATTACTGCATCGTATTTAGAAATGAATCTCGGCCGACTGTCTGTCTGCATATTTGAAGAGATCTAACCGGATTAGTTTCCAAATTACGGACGGAAATTACTTGGGTGCCTTTTAAAAATAGATAGTTTTGAATAGAAGATTTTATGTGAATCTGGAATACTTTTTAGAAAAATTTAATTTTTATGCTAAGAAACGAATCCAACCTCTCAAATATGGTCATTTTGTAAGAGAACAACAAAACTAAAAATCTATGCCACATAAATAATTTTAATAATAATGGCGAGAGGGTGGGTGGCTCAGTGGTAGAGCCTCTGTCTGTGGATCCAAGGGTCCCAGGTTCGAACCCCACCGTTGGCCGGAATTTTTTCATTTAATTTAATTATTTAAAATTAATTCTGATGCCTTGGTAGGATTCCCCACTCGACCATTCACTGTTGGGTTCTAATTAACAGTTCTGTTCCTAAAGTGGCGCTGGGAAACAGTAACAAAGCCTACACAGAACACGAGGCGAAATAACCTTAGCAGTTGAAGCCGATCACACACACAAAAAAAAAAAATAATAATAACGGCGACCGGTTTTTTCGGTTATATAGCCATTTTGAAGTCTTAGCTCCTAAAGTTGTTACAAAAATATTACGTGGTAGGATATTTTAATTATTAAATAATAATAATAATAAGTGGTACAACAGCCACCTAACTATTCTGTAATAACTTTAAGAGCTATTACAACGATCGAACCATCTTGTTCACAATTTTTTTGGGTTAATATTTTTCAATTGAAGTAATACACAACGTCATTTTACATTTCTATCTCACAATGTCATAAAATACGTAACAGAGTTCGTTTAATAAAACGTATAAGTATCGTTACAGAGATAGTATTGGTAATTCTGTATCAATGCCTAAATATCTTTCATTGTTTAATATTGTTACTTCTATAGTATCGAGGCATCGATAAGATCCCTATTATCGTGTAAAATGTAGGCAGTCATTTAATTGTATCTTTTCGTTTACAATTATTTATTTTGATTGTAGTTGGAAACTGAAATATTGCAATCTAAAACAACAGACAATAAATTAGAAAATATTGTTACGCAGCACCCTGTAGCGTGCTGTAGTCGTCATAAGTAAAGGTACGAGTAAATGAAGTAGAATATTCTCGAAATGTTTCGAAATGTCATTCCTTGTCAAAGAAAAGTCGATTGTTCGAGAAGGGTTTAGAAGGTCGAGGCAAGCTATAGTCGACGACCTGACGTCAGAGTTAGTTTTATGATAGACGTTAAACGTTAATGTTATCAGTTGGAGTTATCGTTAAAGTTGAATTATAGTTATTGTAAAAGTTGAGTTCAAATAAATTGTGATACCAAAAATAAGTGTAACAATATGTTTCTATTTTATTAAAAAGAAGAAAAGAACTTACCAAACTTATTCAAACGTATAAATAGTATATAGATTCTTTAAAATCTCAAATACATACTACGAGAAAAAGTGACAAGTGACATTTTTTTATGTTTTTTTGGTTTTGTTATGACTTATGACAAGCGAACGGCTACGTTCACAGTACTTTTCGTGGATACTTTTTAGGAAATTATTTTATTACGTTTAAAGGTAGGTTAAATAAGTAAGTAACAAATAGAAGTTTCGCGAGGTTTTTAATTTCCCTACTCATGAACGTTGCATTTACGTTGTATAGTAATGTTATTACGTTCCCTTAAAACAACATCGCCGAAAGGCTTGGCAACGTTATGTGCTATAGCTGGGATATATAATAATGTTAAAAAATAGTCGAAACAAAGAATATATAGAAGGGTAGAATTTATGCAAGGAGAGAGTCGAGGAATGGGATATTAGTTTATGAATTTACTCTTAATATGTAATATCAGCTTATTTTGGTTTTTCGTATAAAACTATGGCTGACATAATAAAATAATTAAAAGTATATATATTTTCAGTATTCTTTATTATTACTTACTAGGTTATGTCATTCATTTTTAGTTCAGTTTCTTTCTATTCAAATATTAGCAAACAATTCTAAAAAAAAAATAAAACTGATATAATATTAATTTGATAACATAGCTTTTACATATGTACACTCTTTTAATCTAATTGAAATAGATTAGATTTTGTTTATATATTATTCGAATCTCGCGGAGCCATCAGGCAATAATTTTCCTATTGGGCCTGATTTTCTAGATGCGCGCAATAGTCTACAATAATATACAATAGTATACAATCAGGAAAATCTTGTGAGTCTGATCTGCATCATCTTGTAACCAAGATAGGGGGGGACTCAATAGTCCTAGGAGCATTTCTTGACATAAAAGGAGCTTTTGATAATACCTCCCTTAAATCAATGGTAGCTGCTGCTCGCAAACATGCTGGTGGTGGATAGAAGACATGTTACGCGGACGCAAGTAGAGGCACAAATGTTCAGTGAAACCATCCAGGCGAATATCCACAGGGGATGCCCACAGGGTGGAGTCCTTTCTCCTCTACTGTGGAACCAAGTGCAGATGGACTGCTGAAAACACTGAACAATCAAGGGCTGTACGCCCAAGGATATACCGATGACATAGTCATCCTTATCCGAGAGAAACAACAAACTACAGTCTTTGAACTCATGCTGGTTAAATTCTACAATTTCACCAGTAAAAACATCAACAAATTAATATTTTACACCTACTAAATAAATAAACAATTCTCAAATAGTTCGGCTGCTTTTTACCCTGATATAATGTGAAGTCATAAAACTATAAATAGCATTTTTCTCAGAATACCGAACGTCGAACACCTGTGTTTTTAAGTGCACAGCGGTGCATTGGAACAAAATGAGTGTCCGGCGCATAGTTAACGAAGCACAAATGACGCATTTCATTATGTCATGATGTTTTCATTGGTTGAAACCGAATAGGTGCGTCAACTATGCCCCGGACACTCATTTCGTCCCAACAGTATATATTAGGGTGAGCTCGACGCGAGCAGTTCAGTTGTATGTTTGCCATCATTCAATAGTTGTCTTATTGCCATCGAGTTCAGTTGTCTTTTTGCCATCATCGCTCACAGTTGTCTTTGCCAGGTGCTTTCTGCCGACGGCACGTTACTTTCTACATTTTTACAAGCGTTTAATGCATTTTATTTTTTGGTGAAAGTTATATCTTCTACAATTATTATGGCATAAGAAATTCTACAAACAAATGTTTTCAAGTTGGTAACTAAAAAATCAACTGTATTAGTTAATCAAATTGTGATAAACTAAAATTGTAAATATTTAAAACTGTTTAGTGAAGATAAGAAAATTATTATATCTAAATGGAATCAACTACTATGTATTTACTTCAGTGAAAATAGTGAATTAAAAACACTTCTTTTTCTACTACCTATGACTCGTTAGTTATTTCAACAAAAGAACCCAATTCTTCTAACACCAGCGACATATCCTACAGAACATTTTTACCAAAGAAATATTCGGAAGTAACACCGGTATTTTTTCACATGCAAAGAGCTCTTTGGCTGACAGAAATGTGGTGCGTTAGGTAAAACCTCTTGGGAAACCCTGCCAAGGCACAACTCATAACCTTTACTCGAAAAAGAAGGTTGGAGGTTTTAGAAACTCCGACTCTGTTTGGAAAAAGGCTAAACAAAACGAACCAAGTAAAATATGGGGGTCTAATCCTAGATAGCAAAAAATACCAGAATAACACATGAAGTAAATAATTCTATATTAAACATGGGATCAGATCACATGACACCCTTCCTAATCCCTCCTAACCTTCCAGGTCAACTGCAACTGGAACGAGGTAAATAAGGAGATAGATAAATACTTGCGGTCTCGTATGGTATACGGATGGATCTAAAACTAACAAGGGGACAGGATCTGGCGTACATGGAGTTAAACCCAAATGCGACAGCATCGTCTCCCTGGAAAAACATACTATTGTATTTCAGGCTAAAATCGAATTGTGTGTAAGAGAGAATTTAAGAAGGAAGTACAAAAAACAAACAATCCTAATTCTCTTAGATAGCCAAGCAGCCTTAAAGGTTCTTGATTCAAACAGAATCAAGTCAAAGCTTGTCTGAAACTGCCTTAGAATACTAAATGAGCTGGAAACCCACAACAAGGTAAAACTAGCGTGGGTACCAGGGCACAAATGTATCCAAGGAAATGAAAAGGACGGTGAACTCGCCAAAGAGGGGTCACATCTACCATTCACAGGACCCGAACCTGTATTTGGGATAAGTAAAACCTCTGGTCAACAGGCAGTAAACAGGTGGATAACCACAAAACACTAAATTCATTGGCAACAGGTAAGAGGGCACAGAATCAGTAGACTCATGCTAACGGGACCAAACCCACGCATGGCTACTAAGGCACTACAACTCGCAAGGCCTCAGATATCCACCATTGTGGGATTACTAACGGGGCACTGCTTACTGAAACACCTTCATGTGATGGGATTACACAATGATCTCACTACGTATAGACTCTGCATAGAAGAGGAAGAAACCTAATACGATGTGATCTTCGAATGCGAAGCTCTTACTAGGCGACGTTTCATCCTTTTCGGCCTAGAACCGGAAAGAACGCCAAAGGAACACTTGGTAGGGAATTTATTTAAACTAACCAAAGACACAGGACTATTCCAAAGATAGTACGGGAGAAAGCAGGGGAATACAATAGAACCAAGAGGCCGCAGTGTTCTATGCTAAACCTTACCCTACCTGCTTATAATCGACAAAGATAAAGATACCATACATTATGGCTCCGTTTTATCAACTTTACAATAGTTATCATTATTTTATAATAATTTCTAACATCTCTTCACTAAAGCTTATCCTTATTAATTATAAAATAATGATTGGACGGTTCATATCTGGCTTCAATCTAATTTTTGTGTACCTATAGTCTAAATTTGCACCACTTCAACCTAATCTTATCCCGTTTCTCAACAGTGTCTTATCGAAATAAACCGGAGACGACGTTACTTTTCCAAACCAATTTAAGATTCCGGTTCTCCCTTTATGAAAATATTTGCTTCAGTTAAAAGCTACCGGATAATTTAACTTTTTACCCCAATTTCATTAAAAGGAGTTTTATTGGGGATTCAATTAGCTATTGAACATTTTAGTTCTTTGATAATCGAATGGACTGAGTACGCCAATTCATTTTTCTGATATAATAAATGCCAGACATCTTTAAATCTTCAGCAAAATATGACTAAGTAGAAAATCGTTAAAAATTACCTATAAATCTAGCAAAGACCCGCATTTTACTAGGTATCATTTTCTGTTTGAAATATTTTATTTTTCTTTGCTATTTTTTTTATCATGTCGGGAAAAATAGATCGGTCAGATCTAATTTACCTACAAAAATTAGGGAATGGGACGTTTCGGCGTGGCCATTTCGGCGTGGCCATTTCGGCGTGGTCGTTTTGGCGTGGCCATTTGGACGTCGGCCATTTCGACGCCGACCATTTCGACGTTGGCCATTTCGGCGTTGGAAGTTTTGGCAAACTTAACAATATAATTTTTATACATTTTAAATAATTGTTATATTTATTATAATTAGGTTTATTATAATTAAATAATAAAACTGTTTTCGTGTCGAATGGAAACCTAAAACAAAATGTCTATATACTATTGCCACAGAATAATTTCTGTGCTATTGCTGTTCGGCAGGTAGGTCTTTCGCTAGAACATCAAAGGCATAATCTAAATGATCGTAGGAACAAATACCAAAGATATCACCGTTCTGCCATTTAGAGAGAATTGTAGATAAGCAATGTCTCTCTCGTATGTCCCATAGAAGCCACTTGTTTCCACATATTTTGAGCCAAGTGAAAAAAACAACCATTTATAGTAACGCCTGTTCGAAATCGTAATATATTACTCTGGGTTGCAAATTTGGAACAATTTCTTTACTTCACTATTATTATAATAATGTTCATATAAAATATTAATTACACTACTATTATAATTCTGATAGGTACTTGAAAAACAGATTAAAACATTTATCCCATTCCTATGCAATACCTCACTTATTTCAATACTTTACTTATTTCATAATAAAACTTACAGCGGTTTTAACATACATACTAAAAAATAGTATTCCCGACGTCGAAACGGCCAACGGCGAAATGGCCTGACGTCCAAATGGCCACGTCGAAATGGCCACGCCGAAACGGCCACGTCCAAATGTCCTAAACCCCAAAAGTTATAGCATTTCGTAGTTACAAATTGAAAATATTTTATTCTCGATTTGGGTGTAAGAATGTCATATTCTCGACATGCAAAATCGTTGAAGAATGAATCTCATTCTTAAACGATTTTTGATGACTTCTTTGTGCCATTTCAGTTGACATTCACTACTTTACTTTACTCTGTTTTTTTACTAGGAGGAGTTAATTGAAACGACGGATTTACACAGGAAAAGTAACTAGATTCGTTACTAAGAGCGTGTTTCGAAATAGAGTAGCGTTCAAAATCTATAAAATAGTTGTCATTATCGGCCCTAGTCGGCAAACGACCAATTAGAGGTTTAAAGCGAATAAATGTCATAGGAGTCGATTTTTTATTGGTCCCAAACAACGGCAGTAAATTTCACATTACTGTGATCTGAAAAGTGTGTCTAAAACGAATTGTCAATAATCTTGCCCAAAGGTAGAAATCGAGACAGGTTAAATTCGGTGACCTGCAACAAAAACGAGGGGACAATTTTGCCTAATTAGAATTGAAAATAGTATTGATACGATCATTAAAAACTTTACCACTGGTCTTTTACTATAGACATAACCAATAGTTACCTCGGAGGCCATTGAAACATAATACCTCTTCCAATCCACCTATCAGGTAATGCGCGATCAAGAAATCTACGGACGTTTGCTGCAAAATGGGATGGACAGCCATCATGTTGGAAAAACATTGTTTTTCTGGTTTCCAACGGCACATTTTCTAAAAGAAGTGGTAAGTGATTGTCCAAAATAATTAAATATATTTGCCCTCCAAGCGGCTCATCCCAAATAAAAGGACTTATGATTTCAGTGCCTAAAATGCGGCAACAAACGTTTACGCTCCACCTTCCTTGGTGCTGCACCTCCTGCATCCAACGGGGATTTCTGGCTGACCAATAATGCATATTGTGCATATTGATTCCACCGTCACTATGAAAGGTTGCTTCGTCCGTCCACAAAATTCTGGTTAAAAGATTTCTGTCTTCCGCTATCATATTTATCAACCAATGTCAGTAGTCTAACCTCCTGCCGTAGTCTGCGACGGTCAAAGCTTGGTGCAGCACAATATGATATGGATGTAACCTAAGGCAAAGATTAATTAGCACCATTAGGATATCATAATAATAATAATTAATAATAATAATAATAATAATATATCTAATAATTACCTGTGTTCTTTCAATATTCGAAATACTGTAGTCTGAGGGATACCTAAATCTCTCGAAATTACTCGAACGCTTAGCTGGGGATTGAACTCTACGTACGCTAAAACATTGATAAGGGGCGAAGGACACTTCCCGTGGTTCGAAAGCGATTTGCTAAACAAGTAAACATTCTGCTGCCGTACCGGCATCTTTGAGGATATCTCAACGCATACAGCCTAGTCGCATTTTGCAGGCACTCAAAATAAATAGCGATAATATCAATCAACCTCTTCAAGCAACAAAGGCATTAAAAAAAAACACAATACAGTAGCACAACGAATACGACAAAATAATGTTCTGACGTGAAAATTGTTGATTTTTTGACATTGCAAAATTTTTTTGTTTTCAAAGCTTACTTGATATGCAAATATACCTACACGCTCAATGGATTATTATACTTATAAGTAATTATGCATTTTTATCTAATATCGTTCGATTATTTAAAATATGTAAAAATCATGGTTGGGTATTAGGTTTTGCAGTTTATAAATTTGATTTATACCTTAAAAAATGGAACTAGTAGAAAATGCTAGGTCAATAAATGTGTTACGTTTCTACGTTTTATTTATATTTTTGCTAAAATCTGCGGTTTGAAAAGAGATATCCAAATGCGGTTTTCGCCAAAGTATTAGGCTTTTTTTCTCTATCTAACTATGTAAAAAGGTATATATCGTTTATTTAAATTTTTCGAAAACTTAATGCCCTCTAGCAGCGTTCATAAAACGTAAGCAGCCACAGTTCATAAAGCTAAAAATGAGGCTGAAAAAGCTCTTCTAAACGAAACCAAGTTCACTAAATTCGTAAAGTCAGTTATGAGCATTTTTCCAAATTAAAGTTTAACCTTCCCCTACCACTCTATTTCACAACTGACAAAAATTACACCTAATGCTTTTTTGTTCAGAAAACATTGAATATTAAAATAGTAATATTTATCAATATACTATACTTCGTATTTTTTTGAGAAAATTACATTTTTATATTTTGACGTCACAATTACGCCCCTTAGCGGCCACCCTACAAACTTGAAAATAATTCCCAGCAATTTCTCCTGACCGTTTTTATTAAAAATATTTTTTTCCCAAAGTTGTACTATCATTAGTTTCTGAAATACCTCTCTTAATGGAACACCCGGTACATATAAATTATAGTTATACAGTAATGTATCTAATATTTTTTTATCATTTTTTTTTAACTTAATTCAAATAGTTTAAACTAACTACAACTATCTACTAAAGTCTATAGAATTGCCAACTTTAGTTCAAATCGCTTCTAGTATGACAACCTGACAGTTGGTTCATAACTAACTGCCAGTTTTTTAATCAAAGTTTAAACTGAGTTCAGTAAATGAACTGGGTTTAAATGAAAGAAGTATATTTTAAATGTAGTTCACGTCTGAATTTAATTGAAACTATCCGAAAAATTAAACCGTCAAAGTTGGGCGTTTAAACTAATATCATTGTTTTGACATTGACATAATATGAGTATATTTGACAAATTTTTTAGTAATAAGTAAAGACGATGGTGAAATTGCTGCCTATTTAGTGAATTGAAAATCCGACTTATAGATATATTTTCTATCCTAGAAACTCCTCATGGTTCTGTTAACTATTTTTATCGGAATCTTCTTTGTTTACCACCTGCTACTTCTATAGATTACCTAAGAGTACCAACAATTCTTCGTCGTTGTTCCAAAAATTGGCGGTCCGTCAATTTTTACCATTTCGGATAATTTTACATCTTCACTTTTAATCAATATGTTATTAGAAAACGTCAAACTGACATAGAGCATTCAGTTTTGTCAGAAGTCCCTCGATTCAGAATAACAAAATCAAATGAAACGCTATTGATGTTAATCTCAGTTCCATATTTGATCCAAGTTCAGGGGAACGTAAGTTTAAACTGTGATTGAAAAACTGACCCTAAGTGTTATCAACTGACATATTTTACGAAAAACATCCCCAACTAACAACGACCACAAAAATAAAAAAATAAAAAAACGGTAAATAAAGTCCAATATCAGGGGGTGGATGGCTCAGTTGTAGAGTCTCTGCCTGCGGGTCCAAGAGTCCCAGGTTCGAATCCCACCGTTGGCCGGGATTTTTTTATTTAATTTAATTGTTTAAAATTAATTCTGATGCCTTGGTAGGATTCCCCACTCGACCATTCACTGTTGGGTTCCAATTAACAGTGCTGTTCCTAAATTGGCGCTGGGAAACAGTAACAACGCCTACACAGAACACGGGGCGAAATAACCTTAGCAGTTGAAGCCGATGACATACAAAAAAAAAGTCCAAAATCGAGAAAATAGTATAAAATACACGTTGTAAAAGGCTATTCTTGCACTCAGTCATTCGTCCACTCACTCCTTTGTGGCCAAATTTCGAATTCGTGCTGGAATATGTGGCCTTCTGCAACTTGTATTTTAATATACTATTTTTCTAACTCAAAAACTGTTACCTAAACAATTTGTAATGAAAATAGGCTTGTGTCCTTCTTACAGTAAGATTAGCTTTGAAGGAAAAAGTTACAGAAACTGTGCACTCTATACAATTTTTGTGGGGGGTTGTGATTCCCTAGACTCCCTAACTCTGTATTCATCATAATTAGGTTATTGTTTTGATTGGTTTAACAAATTCATTTTAAAACTTTTTTGACACCCTCGAAAAATCAATGTTTCCCGTCAGAAGTAATCGTTAATCATATTTTGTGAATAATCTTCTTGCCAGGAAAACAGTTTTACACTTTAAGGCCCCTCCTACATCAGTAGTTAGTGGTAAGTGCCAGTATATAGTTTAAGTTTATATTTAACTCACTTGCATACATTATTTTAGGCCTTTAATGCGCCAGATTCTAGTACCAGATAAGAATAATTATTATAAATTTGGATCTTACGTAAAGATTCTTCCTTCCTTGCTGCAGGCGCCTAGGCTGAACTAGAGTGACTTCTGACTGACTTTTTTGTATTCACTTTTGTGTATACACTTCGTTAAGCCATAGATCCTTCGAAATAAAGATAATACGCTTAATTATATTTGCAAGTGCGACAAATAAGGAGAGACTCGTAAATCGGCTGACTGCCTTCTGTGATTGAACGCATGGTTATATCTCTATAACTAGTGGGCTAGTCCGGACTGTTCTACCTGTCTAATAAATTATATTACCGTTCTTTTGGTGTCATTATAAGGGATCGATAGCTGCGAGTCTATTGTTAATTCTCGTTCTCGCGGCAATTATGTCGTGATGTCTTCGGTCATGTCTTGGATGCGTGACCACTAGACCGACTAGTGGTTAACCATCGAGGACGTGAAATAAATATATGATGAATAGGAAGCAATCGGGCATCCAAATTGTAGTACCATAGGCCATCTGCGCTTCAATGCCGCCATGCGAACGCCAAGAGGAGGGAAAGCAGACTGGATCCCAAGCTGATTGAGGGGAACCAGTGGCTCGACCCAAGACTGATTGCGGGGAGTAGAGGAATACCTGAAAGGGTAAAAAAAGAAATTATAACATATTGTAGATAAGTTAGGTCCAACCGTCTTATTTTCGACTTCAGAACATCTGGCACATACAATTTATGATGCTATATTGCACCCTGTACTCTAAAGTGATTTAGATTCGAAGACACTTTTCAATATGCTTAATGAACGTAGTTGCTTCAATTAAAATTTAATATGGGTAATTTTTTTATTTTTTACTCTCTTTTAATTGAAAATTTAATTAGTCACAGATTTCTTAAACTTTCTGCGAAAGTTTTAATGAAGTATAAAAAAAGGATTTTAAAGTATTGATTCACTTTCCTATTTCATAAAACTCTGTACACTTTTAACATTCCAAATTTAAGTTGTACCTAATTACTAGATATTATTTCTGATTAATGTTCGTGCATTGAATGAATAAATGACTGAATTGTTTGTTAATATGATTTATTTTATAGCCTCTTGTATAATATGCCGTCGGTTTTGTTTGTTTGGGTATACAAAATCGATAACTTATTTAATTAATCCAATTAAAATAGCAAGCTTCACCAAATCAGACAATCTGAGCTATTACCATATTTGCTTATCACATACGCTTCAGAAAACAATATTAGTACATGGGCTTCCAAACCAATTCTATAAAAACACATTTTTTAATTTATTTCATAAATTTATCTGGCTTCACATGTAGTAGATACCAGAGAAATCCTTCTTTAATTAAAAGTAATTATTTGTAATTTTTAAATATCCGAGTGATTACAAAAACCGTTATAAATTCAAAATGGCAGTATAAAACGGACAGTATATAAATAATTGTGGTAGTAAAATATATGAACTATAAAACAAAGAATTCCCGATTATTTAATTCTACAGCATTAGTAGAAAAATGGACAGTACAATATTTGCATGAGTAGTTAGATAAATACTTCAAAAAAAACGGCTATTGCAAAATCCAAATTAATAAATGGCTTCGCCTTGGACAAATAATGCTATTGAGGATTTTAATAAAATCATAAACATGAATAAATAATAAATATTTTAAGAAATTAAAGGAAAGTTTCATAAGCTTACATTGGACAAATTTATACAATTGGGCCAACCTGCTAAAAGAAACTGTCCAATGTTTTTTAAAATGTAAGGGATAAATCTTGTTTCTTTTATAATGCTGCAAGCTAAAATCATATGAATCAAGGATTATATTTCCGTTGATGTTAATTTAAATGTTTGATTAGGTTTTAACTTCGTCGCCAACAATTCACATAAACAGAGACACTTTACAGAAAACGCGAAACATTACTCTCACCTATTCCCATGTACTATACCCTTGACACAGTTATGTCAACAAAGTTTCCACGTTTATTGAATCATCGACAACTAGCAGCCAATCTCCCAGCTCCCGATCTCCCGATCTCTCACCGGCATCGTAGTCGGTGTCTCCCCAACTTCTAATTCCCAGATTTCTTCCACCCCAGGACCTTTTCAATTAGTATTAATTGCTTTATGACAAATCACCGGTGAAACAGAAATTACTTGTTTTCCATTAGCTAGTTATCTCTATCTAATAATTTGTCGCGATTTAAATTGCGAGAGTCTAAAGGTGTTCGGAGGCTTGTTAGATTAAGGGCCGATCCTATTAAAATGGTGATTAAATCGATAACAACTTATTTTATCACCTCGGTTTAATTAGTAATCCGACGTTTATGGTCTATAATTTAAAATAAAGTACGGATAATTTTTCATTCAGATACATATTTTGTAAATAGGAACGTTATATTATTCGTGTATATAAAACATAGAGAACAACCATAACTCTGCTAAAATGATATCAGAATTCAATTTTATTTTATATACTTATGAATAAAAAAAAGCAACCGAAAAAAGATGAAATATTGATAGATCAAACGAACTTACCTGAAGTGAAGTTCGATCTCCATTATATGAAACGCCTTGTTCGAGATGATCATA
The DNA here is from genome assembly GCA_927349885.1 of Psylliodes chrysocephalus. Classification (NCBI taxonomy): domain Eukaryota; kingdom Metazoa; phylum Arthropoda; class Insecta; order Coleoptera; family Chrysomelidae; genus Psylliodes; species Psylliodes chrysocephalus. The sequence goes on from OV651820.1 coordinate 20,403,604, forward strand.
GATCAATGTACATGTTGTACTATTAGAACTAGGTGCGACTCTATGGGCGCAGCCATTTTTATTGTTCATCTCACCCGGGACTATTTATAATAACCATTTTCTGTTTCACATTATTATTGTTCAATCCACAAGCTGGTGGATCAGACAATAACAATGTGAAATAGAAAATGGTTATTTTAAATACTCCAGAGTGAGATGAAAAATAACCTATCTTCGCCCATAGAGTCGCACATCAAGTCTATTGATAAGCATTCTACCCCACTCCAGTTCATTGGTAGTACCCAATGACATATATAGATTAATAGACTGCTCATCCATTATAAACAAGACGACGAAAAGCGGGTCATATTGCTTGGCTTGCCGAGTGCTCACCAGGCAGAATCGGTCTGGCCCAAATGAGTTTAAAACACATTTCATCAAAGTAGGAATTGAATTAAAAAAAAAAAATATCTGTATGTTTATTTCAAGACAGGAGCTTGCGTTAGGTATTTTAAAAAAGGATTTTGAGTCGTAACGTCTAGTTTCCCAATTTTCAAAACATTTTAAGAGATCTAACCAATTTTGAACATAGATATAAACAATTTTACACTCATGTGTATATAACTAACTTTAGACCATGACTACTGTATAGTGGCACTATTCGGACACTTGATTATTCTTTTAAAATTTATTTCGCATTATAAAAGCAGATATTATGCAAAAATTGAATGAACTTTTTAAAGATTTAAAGTTAGTAGCTTTTTCACATTCTAAAGTGTGTCCCTTTAGACAATTAAGGATTATTTTGGCGGTGAATGTGAATGATTTGATGAATAATAATAAAATTCCACCAGTGGAAATCTGATCAACATCATAGTAAAATGGACTAGGTACAAAGTGCAATCTTAGTTGACGTCAAGATCCGTGTACCTTAGCATCGGTAAGAGGGAAATAAAGATTCTGACTTACAATCACAAAAAGAACGTACAACTAAGCTTAGTCGATGTAAGTTAGCTCAGATTAGTGGTAAAAAGAAAGCGACTATTAATAAAAAGAAAAGTAATCCAGCTAAAACAAGAATTATGGCTACTGTCTTTAATAATGATATGTTGCCAGTACTAGTAGAATGTTAAGTGTTGAGTTATCTTCTTCAGGCAATGGATGTACGTATGCATAATTTAAAATGTTTGGTTAATTATTATTATTATTATTATTATTATGTTTAATGTGTTTTTGCAGTTAATGAACATATATCTACTACTGAAGCAGATAATGAAGATTTGTGTGCTGCTGAATAGCTTTGCTTAATTTACAAAACTTTGTTTAAAAGCAGAAAATTGGGATCGATTGTTCAACACAAGTGAAGAGTTGTGATTTAGTTGATCCGTTTTCAAACAGAATTGTTAGTGCTAAAGAACTATCTACTTTAATAGGATTGCAATCCTTCCAGTTATTAGCCACCATTGTGGAATTAGTAACAGAGTTGTTTCTAAAGAATAGGAAAAAGGAGATCAGTTATGTCTGTAAAGGATCAAGTTATATTTACTTTTATGAAGTTGAAAACTGATATGCAAGATATAATGTCTTATTCATTTTATTTGGAGTGAATGAAACTTTTTATCGTTAAATTTTTTAACAGTTTTTAATAAAACTGGTAGAAGTTCTTAGAAATATTAAATAATGTGCCTCTATGTAAGTAAGAGTACTACTACTTGATTGTACCGAAATCCCAATACAGCAAACCAAATGTCTTTGTTGTAGGCTAAAAAATTACTCTGACTACAAAAAGAGGCATACTATTAAAATATTGACTTGAGTGTCACCTACTGGTCTCATTACTTACAAAAGTGAAGCATATGGTGGTAAACTTCAGAAATAGACATTTTTTAACAAAGTTCAATACTTAAAGTGTGTGAATCATTTCTCGATATTAAAATGTTTAACAAAGGTTTTCTTATTGGAAACATAACAGAAGCTGAAGGTATACAAATTATACAGCCTCCTTTCCTCAATAAAAAAAATCAGTTCAGCCATCAAGAGGCTTTACTTAATGCCAAAATTGCCAGAGCTAGAATTCACATGGAAAGAAACTATCAAAGAATAAAAGTGTTTGTCTCTCTGTATTGGTACTTATGTCCGTTTTTCTTCTATTTATATTGAGTTTTTATTATACGATACTTCTCTGTATCTAACTAACTTTTAAAATGTACTTGTAAAGCCCAGATAGCTCTAACTCGGGCCTTTGAATATAATAATATTTATGTAATTGTATTTACAATAAATACTTTATTATTATTAATATTATTATTATAATTAATTATAATTCGTAAAATTATTATAAACGTATTTACCTTGTACCTACTTGTATTGATACTTGCGTGAAAAATGAAATGTTACTTTTTATATTTCTGTAGCTGGTCTTACAAACCTTTATAGAGCAATTCACCATTTAAATTTAAAAACAAAACAAGTTTTTATACTCAAATAATTAAAAAAACTTAAAACAGAACATAAGTATAATTAAAACTAAATAAAATAAACAATTCAACAAAATATCCGACTGAGTAATGACAATGAGAAGAAAATCTCAACTAGACTAAACTTTCTTTACAACCGGTCCTGTGAAAGGTTTGTTTACCAGTGAGCACTCAAAATTGAGACAAAACACAAACAGTGCATGCACTAGACAAAGAGAAAACATCTCCCAGTTCGACCCACTTTTCATCGTTTTATTTACGTATGGATAAGCAGTCTATTTAAACTATATATGTCATTGGTAGTACCGTGGTGTGAATATAGGATGGTGTGCTCGCGCGCAGGCAGCCTCCGAACTGTGACGTCAGCAACGAGTATTTCTGTCTAAAATGCATGCAGTGGTACAAGAAAATCACAGTTTATTCTTATTCTCGCTTTTGTGTGTTACTGGTTTGATTGGATAGAGTTTTTAATTAGGTCAACTGTTTTTTACAAATTTAAATAGAAAACTAGACAACATAAAGTAAATATTGTAAAATCGTTTAGGTACCTACTAGGAAAATGTTATGTGTAGAGGTAAGGAGAACTATCTCTGTATACAAAAAATGTACCTCAAAATGAATAAAATTAAGATGACGCTTCTGTACCAGAGGGAAAAATCCAATTATATAGTTAGACGACAATAGTCAAATTTTATTGTAATAGGTATAATAATATAAACAATTATTATATTAAAATGGCGATAACGTGTGGATTCAAAAGCTGCTTGAGCGCAAAATGCTGAATAGACTTTGTAAACCTTTATGTACAATACAGCGAAATGCTGTACATATATGGCCACCTTAGTGTATATAAGTCAGAAAAAAGAAAATTATACTTATCATGATTTAATGTAAAAAATCCGCAACTTCGATTACACCTAGCAAGAAGAAATTGCAAGAAAATTGCTAGGGTTGTGGGTTTTTCGAAATACAAGTACATAAACACACAAAATAAACAAAAAATACAATACTATAAATAAAAACTACAGTTTTCAAAGCTAACTTTTTTATTCAAATGTCTTAATCTGATATAGGTTCTAGGTCTTATTAAACACAACATAATTTTATTTGGAAATTGTTTTGTTGCTTCTACAAAACCGGCCCTAATTTTATCTAATAATTTTTAAAAAATATTTAATTCCGTCTAAAAGAAGTTATTATGAAATCGAATAAATTCGGTCTCAACTATACGGGCTGGTTCTAACATTTTTTCACTTGGGTATATAAGGTTGCCTCTAGATATAAACTCGATGAAATCGGGGATATGGGTTGTTTGACAAAATTTTGTCGGTGTACCCAATTTTAAATTTGAATGTTCGTTTTTAAATCTATAAGCTACATATCCAGCAATAAATTTTAGGCCTTCTTTAAAAATGGTGTCGGGCATTTTGTTTTTTCTAACTGCCTTAAAAGATTGTCATGATCTTCTGAAAAAAAATTGTCTGTTCCATAATCTGGTCTCTGGAAAGTATGGTCAGAAAACGTTTATTCACTAAAAAGATTCGATGTTTCAACAAAATCGCCGTCAGAAAGAACTTTTTCAAACAACTGTTGGGTTAAACAGATTTCAGAGTCAAATTTCGTATTGGCTACAATGTCATCTTTTTTTTGAAATGGCTCGAGTAGGCACGTTTCGATACTATCCTCAGTATTTTTGTTCATTGAAAATATGGCGGGTGAATGTTTTCCAAGAATGTACCACCAAACCTATATTTAACATCCATGGGTGTTGAATGATCATTAGTCCGATACCGCGAATATATGAAAAATTTTTTTCTAAACATCTATACATATACATTTACTTAACTTGTAACAGAAACACATACAAATAAATGGCATAATTGGAATATTTTAAATCTGTTCGCTACAATTGCCTCGTTGCTGACGTAAGTGCGCGCCAGATGTGAATTTCAACCCGCTGCGCTGGCAAGCAGACCATCCTATACTCATACCACGGATAGTACCCTTCTTTTCCCGCTCTCTGGCCACGTATTTTAAAGTCTAAATACTCTCAAAAGTATTTAGAAAGCTCCAAAATAACTGGTTCCAAAATAACTGGTTATCCCAGTACTTCCCACCTCTGCTTCCGTCTCGTGACAGTCATACACACTCTTGCGTCATTCTTTTAAAGCGGTAATTGTGTTTGAATCTTGTAGAGATGATCTTAGGTATAGGTGTGTGGGTGGGTTCGATCATCTCGAACAAGGCGTTTCATATAATTGAGATCGAACTTCACTTCAAGTAAGTTCCACGCCTTGTTCTCAATGATCATAGGTAGATGTTTAAAAAAAAAAAAGATTAAACACAATTACGGAGAACATTTTTATTCTAAACCCAACGAATGAATCATTATTCGAACTGTTAGGGAATATGCTAAGTAGTTATTTTATTGAAATAACCGACTGAATTCTCACGAATTTAAGTACGATGCAACATGTAATAAATTATAATAATTACCTTAATTTTTACTAATAAAATGGCACAATCAGAAATAGGCATAACATCTTTCTACAAGACTTTGCATAAGACTCTTTGTTACTAAAAGTAAATGCAAAATTGTTTGGCGGAAAAAGACAGATACATACAACGAACATTACGAAACGGAAATTGCAAATTAAGTGTAAGGGTTAAAGAAAAGGTCCTTTATTTCTCACAAGTCAATTTAATTGGCGACCGGTTTCGAAGCTGTCACTTCATCATCAGGCACACCTAAATGGAATGTCAAGGAGTCAGTTGTAATAAAAAACAATTATAAAAGCATGAACGGACTTTAACATATACAAAATAACAGAAAAAACAGAAAAAACACAAAAGAAGTTAAACAATAACCTTGACTCACCTTGACTATTTCCATAAAGGAAGCGCTACATAAAGTTTAACAAAACGAGTTAAAAAAGTCATATGTAATACAATAGTATTTTTTAAAAATATTGTAGGTTAGGTTAAACCGCGAGATGTCTGTTTGAATAAATTAATTAAAACACATGTAAGACTATTATTAACTAAACAACACAAAATAGTTTTTACAAGCACAAACAGTTTAAAATTTTTAAGGATATAACGTCAATTAACCCCCACTCATTTGATCTTCAATCAGTTACTTACCACAAATTAATTAACTCTAACTCTCCCAATTTAGATTCTCTTCTCTGTTTCCATTAATTTTTTGCCCACTCGCATCTTATTAAATGTTTTATTAGTTTATTCAAATTCTCCCACGTGGTTGTCATACGCCAAAATTTGACTTTTCTTTTTTTGACATTCGTACTTGTCAACTTAGTTTCCGTTTCCTGTAACAGTAATTTTTCTTTTATCTGCTTCAAATTACCCTTTTACATATGAATTTTCATATTTTCTTGTTCAGTGTTCTAATTTTCTTGTTAGTATTTTTTGCTTTCTCATTTCCCAGTTTAATATTTTTACTTTCAATAAATTTTGTCACCGCCCCCTATACTCACTTTCAGTAAATAACACCTTTGTTAGTACACTATTTATCCGCTAAATTTAAAATTTACAGTTTACTACATTGATTCGTTAAAAAAATCTAGATAGATGTCTTGAGAGTCTGATAATTTTTACTTTTTACTTTTATTAATTGACGTTATATCCTTAAAAATTTTAAACTGTTTGTGCTTGTAAAAACTATTTTGTGTTGTTTAGTTAATAATAGTCTTACATGCGTTTTAATTAATTTATTCAAACAGACATCTCGCGGTTTAACCTAACCTACAATATTTTTAAAAAATACTATTGTATTAAATATGACTTTTTTAACTCGTTTTGTTAAACTTTATGTAGCGCTTCCTTTATGGAAATAGTCAAGGTGAGTCAAGGTTATTGTTTAACTTCTTTTGTGTTTTTTCTGTTTTTTCTGTTATTTTGTATATGTTAAAGTCCGTTCATGCTTTTATAATTGTTTTTTATTACAACTGACTCCTTGACATTCCATTTAGGTGTGCCTGATGATGAAGTGACAGCTTCGAAACCGGTCGCCAATTAAATTGACTTGTGAGAAATAAAGGACCTTTTCTTTAACCCTTACACTTAATCCCTACTACTCACATATGGCTACCCTCACTCCAAAAAAAAAAAAGGAAATTGCAAAGGCAAAATTATGTTGATCGTGATTTATAACATCTATTTATAAAAGATCTTTTATAGAAATTCTAAACTAAATGTCACCTACTGTTTTTTTTCTTTTTTTTAGTGTATGTTTAAATGTGTCAATACTAATTCCCAATTTATTGGCAGCATATGTAAAGGTATGTTGTTTAAAATGCGACTTAAATACTGCTATATATATTCAGATATGTGGGCTTAATTTTAACCAACGGCTAATATATTGCAGGACGTTGTGACTTTTTATGTTTAGAAAATAGCCATTCATTACCCTCCTTCGTCCTTTCTAATTAGAACTCCAAAACTTTAGAAACATATAAAAGATTATTTTTGAATCCATCGATTTACAGTTAAGCCATTCAACTAAACTTCTCATACATTTTAAAACTCTTTGAAATAAGTTATATTCCATCGTCTGTAATTTAACGAGGTTTTACTAGGAGGAAGTTAAGTACATCCTTCTGGCGATTTTTTTTTTTTCGTTAAAGGCTATCTAATTAGAGGTAACTTACTTCATCCTGTTCATCTCACCTCACTTTCCCTCCCCCCCTCTTATTTTATATGCAATATGTTAACTATTCAAACCTCTCTCCAGAGAACGGTATATAATCAATGCTATTGATACAGCTAAATTTAATTTACCTGGCACATAGGCAATGACTGGTTTGTATAGGAGTGTACATTAATCTATATTTTAAATACTCAACACTATACTGCCGGCATTTTTTTAAGACGTAGATTCAGACATTTTGAAATGCAAATTAATTTATCAACAGATTTATAGTTATTGAAATAATACCACACGACTATTTTTCACGGCGAAGTACATTAATAAAATGTAATAAATTGTAATAATTACCTTAATTTTTACTAATAAAATGGCACAATCAGAAATAGGCATAACATCTTTCTACAAGACTTTGCATAAGACTCTTTGTTACTAAAAGTAAATACAAAATTGTTTGGTGGAAAAAAGACAGATATCTGTCTTTTATGAGTAGGTAACGATTAGACGTCAGATCTGGCGGCGGTCAATAGATAGCTCTTTTTGGAGTCAAACAGAAAATATAACATTTTTGAATTGTTTTACTTTAGTTCTAAAAGTGCGATATTCATCTAAAAATGTACACGTTTAAAAGCAATATGTAGTAACTCCATTAAACCAAAACGTGGATCATCTTTCTTGTATTTAAAACCAACGTTTAAAAAAATCCATAGTGACGATATAAAACCTCTGAAAATTTCACGCTCCCTAAGTTTTTGTTTTAACGTTTGTAAGGTTATCTGTTTCTCTGTAAAAATACGTATGTTAAATGATATGAATATAGTATGTTTGATTCACACTCACTGTTTCTGTACATTTCATGAATAAAGTTTTGGAAAGCATTTTGATCAAAGACATCAAATCCAATAATAGTTTCTAAACGTTGTCGCTTCTTCGGTGGGCTTTCAGGAACTTCATATCTGTTGTGCTAGGCTGTAATATGAGTCACCGTTGTAAGACTTAGTTGTAAGGCATCTGCAACTCTCTGAAATATATTGATATAGAAACCCCCTGTATATCAATTTTTTTAATAAATTTGCCCAGACTCTTAAAAGGGGGTGGTTCGGTTCTAAAAATTTACAATATAAAATTAAAAACCAAATTATAATAAATTAAAAAAAAAATTGAATTTTTCTTCTTAGGGTCCCTGCTTTTCGTACTTCTACTGCTTCTCCTGCTTCTCCTACTCCTGCTCGTTCTCTGTATTCCAATCTGCTACTTCTGTTATCTGCTTCACTTTCCTTTTAAATTAAAATTAAACTTCTCTTTATCTTTCTTTTATGTTTAACTCCTTGTCTCCTCTGCTCACCGTCTACTTTCTTGGACTGCTTGTTTCCTCTGTCTGTCTCGATTCCTCTTACTGCTCTATCAGTTCTCTAAATTTTGAAATAAAATCTCCTTTTACCTTTTATATGTTTTCGTTTATTATATCTTTTCCAAAGCAAATTCAAAATATAATACAATCCAAAAAACTTTTTGACAATCTCACCATTTTACTGACAATTCTCAAAATCCACAAAAACCCCGTCATTGATTTTCACTTTAATTGTGATTTCAAGACACTTCACCACCCCAGTATTGCTCAATTTAGATAATAAATTTGATGACGTCAGGAATTTCTATAACAATATATTTATATACTTTATATAACATAGGTGCTCCTAGTTTCATGGATCTAACCTTACATTCAGCTTCAACACGTTATACATATTAAAAAAATTTATTTATTGGATGTAAATATCATTACTAACATCTCTTATAAAAGTAAGGGGAAGCAGTGGTCCTCTATTTTCACATTCTCGTTGACAAGTATTAAAAATTAAAAATTTAAAAAAACCGACTTCAAAAACGTGCAGATGCCAACACCACATCTTTCCAACAAAAAAAGAATTATTGAAATCGGACACCGTATTAAAGAATTATCGCTGAACATAAATAAAAAAAATATCGCAACGAATTGAGAACCTCCTCCTTTTTTGAAGTCGGGTTAAAAATAGTTCAACAGAGCTGTTAGCATTTCGTGACATTTGCTGGTTAAAAGTTTCGATATTTTAAATGTTTTTGAATTTTCACCTCACACTGAAGACTGACACAATCAATTAGTTTTGAAAATAACGCTTTAGTAGTAAAAATTACTTACTGTTTCTTGTAAATTTGAAAGAAAACTGAATACATAACAAATCAAAAAAAACCACCTAACATGCAAATGAATGTTGATTGATGAATCAAGTATTTTCGCTATGTCATATTGGCAACATCGTGAAGTGTTGCCCACCTTTATGGTGCGTTTGATTTGATCATCGGAGATCTCCGAGCGCTGCAAACGTGTTTGAATTGACACTCCGAGAGATCCCTAAAGTGTTTGTTTTGCTTTGGAGCGAGAACATAGAGCGAGCTCGATGTTCTCAGAGCAGATGGATCGAGAAGAGAGAGAAATTTGTCTTTGTCTCTACCTATCTCCTTTTAACTAACTTACAAACAAATTTGAATCTCAAAATTAAAGACCAGACAAGAAGTCAACAAATTACTTAGCCGCATTTGTCTTATAGCTAAAATTATTCGTAATAAAAAACACAAAATGTGTGTTTGGAAAATACATTTTCTCTGTCCAGATCTAATCACCAGTAATCACAGGCATGGAGTATGAGAGTGCAGCGGGCATTTGTGGTATATGCTGCACTTTAGGGCCATTACTCCTTATTATTCAAAGTTTTTCCATTTTCTTTACTTTTTGCTCACTATTTTGACACACAAACCAGAATCACAAAAAAGCGAGGTTATGTTTTTTACTCTGTTTTATTTGATTTGATTTAATGCTCTATTGTGACGTCATCATTTCTCGGTCTCCTCGACTCTCGCTCGCTCGAGTTTCAAATCAAACGCCCCTCAAAAGTCAATTTATCCTCCAGGTTAAGTTTAAATCGTATTTGCTCTTAGTTTTTTTCGTGTCATTCTATTAACAATAGAAATAACTAGAAATGACGTCACTGTTTTTTTTATCATAAAAAATAGTTTAATAAGATCGCATGCTATTTCTGTGTTTATTTGTCACATTGACACATATTTAAAAAATATATACTCTTTCAACTAACAAAAAAATCACAATAATAACTGCCGAATTCTGTTTGATATCGTTATTAACCAAATCATCTGACTTCCGTTATGTCTTTGGACAACAGGTTTCAAAAAGTAGCCGACGAAATAAGGAGATTGAAAACGAAACCGGATGACGAAGATTTGCTAGAGATATATGGTTTGTACAAGCAAGCCACCATGGGAGACATCAATAGAGACCGTTCTTTGTTAAGCATCGAGGATCTAAAAGGAAGAGCCAAATGGGAAGCGTGGCATTTGATGAAGGGCATTAAGCAGGACGAAGCCAAAGAGCAGTACATTTACAAAGCTCAAAAATTAATCGAAGAAATAGGATTGAAGTAATTATTCAAGAATAAATATTATTTAACCATGTAATTTTTTTTGTTTTTTATTTTTTATATTTTGAGTTGAAATTAAATCCTATTATTTAAATTATTGTTTTCTAAAAGAGACACTATGGATAGGAATTTTGTGTTGTACCTAATATATATTTGAAAAAGCTGACCGTCTTCCAGATGTTTTATGGCGGGTTCTTTCATGATATTAGGCTAGAACGAATGATGTAAATGAAAATGTGTTATGGAACATCTTGTACCTTGTCAGAGTTTTATGTACCTAATAATACATTAAAGTAATATTTAACAAGATGAAAGTCTTAATTTATAATAATTGTTTTTGGATTCAGAATTAATAACTTCCCATGGTATGATAGTTTGTTGAAAACAGTTCATAGAGGAGAATAGTGGTGTTTTATGTATATAAATAAAGTTGGTATGTAGTCTACTTATTTGAAATAGATATTTCTTTTTATAAAAAAATCTTTACCCATATTTAAAACAGGCATTGTTAACAAACCCGGCGAAAACCTTTGTTATTGCATTCACAAGAAAGTACCTGTTGTAACCTACTAATCAGTCAGTCACACAAGACTCGAGCATACAAATTGAAACGAAATCCGTTGTTAATAATGGCATCGGATAAAGTACCTGTTCATGACTTTATAAATCGATTCAATATTAAAATATCTGAAAGGGAGCTGGGATTTATCATGCAAACTTAGGGATGACCACTAGTCTAAACCTGGGATTACTGGCAACAGTCCTCATGCTGAAATAACAGGAATGCTGTGCCCCATTTTTGGTAAATGCTTATAGATAAGAGTCTTTATTATGAGATATAGTTAGGCTTTCCTTAAAACACTGAAAAGGATATAAGTACAATCCAAATTAATATTGGGTTGCCAACAGTCTCCAGGCACTGGCAAGACATAATAATGTGGTTATGCGTGAGTGCTCAGATATGAGGCTGGGAAATGAAAAAGCAGACCCACTAAAAACTGGACTAAAATCTATATGTACTATCTTATAATAATATGTTGTTAAATATTTGCTACTAGATCAAGTGAATAGCCATAGGCTCTAGGTAGAACTTTTTGAACTCAGTCCAGAATATAGAGGGCCATTCCAACAGCAGATAAATTAAACTGCTCAATCTACTAGGGATATCTGACCACTTCGTATATAAAAAATTTAAAGAGGAAGACGTAACTCCTATTCGCATACTATGTTATTGTCGGAACCTTAAAAGGGAACGGTAATGGTACTTCGGGGTACAAAAACCGAAATCCTAAGAAAACACCAAAGTGCTTATCAAGAATATGTCTGATAATATATAATAGAGCTTCAGTGCAGGTGGGTTTTGATTCACATTTTATTTCAGGTACATAACTAGAAACCCCGTACTTATTTTTTTAGATTTAAAATTTGCATACGTTTGAAAAACATCCAATTGAATCACTCCCTGTATGCTAAGCAAGTAGTAGATTTTTACAATCTTTTCAAAGGAAGTAGGATGGATTAAAACGCAACAATATTTATCAGATATTAAAAATAAAATATCTTTGTTATTACAAACTAAGTTTATCCTTACTTATAAATATGAAGTCACTGATTTAATTTCCCACCAATATATTTACAATATTCGACTTACCATGGCGACACTTTAGCGCATATTTCTCTGATGCAGCTGTACTCTTTATTATTGAAACAAAACATAGTCTAATCTACTGATTTAAATACTTCTAACTCTTCTGGTAGGTACTAGGGGAATTTCAGCGATGATCCTTATTTTGAGCTGTATCTTGTATTGTTGTATGCTCTCTAGTTACTGTCTTTGTATGAGTACAAAATGGTTTTCAGTAATTAAGATCAAATCGGTATCTCTATTGCCCTTTCATCCTCACTGTCCTTCCTTCTGTAGTGTTTATAGAATAGGATTTATATAAAAACGTCGGAAGTTAGCCGGAATCTGTAGATAATTTGTTTCGAATTGATATCACTACTACAGCGTCAGGTTTTAAAGTATTAGGACGTCGAAATTCTATAGCAAGACAGCAATTCTTCAAATTGGCTCAGCTTATGTCTCATCACAGCTTTATTTTCTTTCGGAACGCGATTAATTGTTACTGACGCTGAGCTTGATAAATCACTCATTGAATCTCTTATACAAATTTTTCGTTATCTCTTTTTCGTGCCATTCGAGTTAAATATCCAATTCAAAGACACCAACGAAAATAATCTTACTATTCTAAGAAATATAAGAAATTTCAAAATTTTAAAATAATTAAAACAAATTATTTATTCTCATTGATACCTCCATAAGGACAAAACAAAACCAAATATCTTAAATAGGAACTAGCCCAGGTAAGTTGGACATTTTCATTGATAATTATAAATTGACAATTTTTCACATATTTTTAGGTAATAAAATTACAAAATTGCGTCCAATGTGGGACGGTATTATAAAAAAACGAACTTTTTACAGTGAAATTTTGAAATAGAGTGTGTTTAGAAAAAAGTAGATAGTGGTGAATATAAAACAATACAATAAAAAGTGTTGTAAAATTTGTTATCATGGAGAAGAAAATTGAATTAAGAGGAGAAAAGAATATTGGACAATCATAAGAAGAAGAGGTTAGAGAAGATGAAAGACAAGGAGACGCATCACAACTAGATGAACAGAATTTAGAACAATAATCAAAATCAAAAATTAGAAAAAGAAGAAGAAGAAGAAGAAGAAGAAGAAGAAGAAGAAGAAGAAGAAGAAGAAGAAGAAAAGAACCTGAAATCTGAAAAGAAAATAGATGAAGATAAGCTAATGGTTATGCTTAATGTAGTAATGAATAAAATGCTAGAGGAAAGTAGAAAACGAAAACATAAATGAAATAGATAAGAAGAAAAAAAAAAAGAATAAATAAGAACAAATAATAAAGAAGAGGAATTGAAGTAGAAATAAAGAAATAAAGAAATAAAGAACAGGGTATGATTAAGAAAGTGGAGGAAAATAGACTAAAAGACAAAAAAATAATTCAAATATTGAAACATAAAAAGGAAGAAATGGTTAAAAAATTAAAAGAGTACATGGACTATAAAGCAGAAATAACAGGACAAAATACAATGGAAATGATTGAAAGAATAACAGCAGTTGAGAAAATGCGATTGAGAAATTTAGCAAAAAAAGAAAAAGAATTTAAAACGGACAAGAAATATGAAAAAAAAAAAAAAATTGACAGAATACAGTAGAAAGATTGAGTAATTTAAAAGAAGCAGAAGAAAAGAAAATTAGATAAAGAGGGAACGAATAAAGAACGAAGAAAGAACGAAGAAAGAACGAAGAAAGAACGAAGAAAACAAGAATATCAAATGGAAAATATAATAAAAGAAAATGAAATAGGAACAACGATTGTATAACAGAGGTTAGAGTATATGATAACTAGAAATGAACTAAGCAGAATTATTAAGAAGAAAATGAGAAACTGAAACATAAAAAATGCAAGTGATACTTAGTATGTGAAAAAGTGAAAAGAGACTGGACACAAAAAAAGTGATAATAAGACTCTTTATCATCTTTCAAGTCTGATGATGGCTTATTTGCCGAAACTGGTTCCCTAATTTATAATTTTATTATCAAAAAATATTGTGTGGTAAGGATTTTGTGTTAACTTTTTTTTAAGAAGATGACCACATTTGAGGAGTTGATTAACCTTCTTTGCCCAATATTTGTAATTTTTATCTTTAAAACGTTTTTTTTTTAAATATTTACTATCCTTTCATAGAATACAACTGAAAAAATTGCTATTTCAATAAGTATTTAAATTGATGCAAATTTGTACATCTGGCGCCGTCACTGTTTATGCTTTATGTTTACGTATTTAAGTGGTAATTCTGTAATTCAATACGTGTTAAATTTTACGATTTTAACATAAATTGTAATTCTGTAAAAATAAAATTAACGCATACGTTAAATTTACAGAAAAAATAAACATACGTTAAAAGTAGTTCAAATTTGCTATAAAAGTTTGGTTAAGTTTTAAGGCCTGTCAAATAAATGACATTCCTCTTGTCATATTTATTGTATCTGTCTGTTTTTGCACAAGAATATTGAAAAATGTAGCGGCCCAATTTACTTTATAAACTATTTGGTAGGCCATCAATTTTCAATATAAACAAAACTAACCCCAGCAACCTTATAATAGTGCCCTTCTACGGCAAATCAATTACTAACTACAAAAAGTTCATATGCAATATAAAAAATATAATTTCTAAATAGAATTTGTGTAATTTCAACTGTTAAAATTACTTGTTTCAACTGTTAAAATTACTTGAGTACTTTCAAAATGGTTGATTTTCGTGATTTTCTTGCATTATAAGTTGAATTAAACATTCAAAAGTCATAATTTCTTATATGTTAAGTTTAAAAGCCTACTAATTAGCACCTGTTAATATCCTCGATTTAACGCATAAAATTAATACATATATGTTAAATTTTTGACATATTTCTGCTTATAGAATAGATTTTTGTGGCACAAATGCACTATTATGTTAATTATGACAAGTTAAAATTTTTCATGAATTTACAGAATTGCTTTTCATATTTAACATACATTATATTTTTAACGTCCGTTAAATTTTAACATATTCGTTATAGAATTACCACTTTAGTATGTTAGTGATACACGTCATAAAGGCTCCCCAGACAAACGCATAAATTCCGCGACAACTGCGAATATTCGCGAAGCTGACTATTTACACGACGATAAACCTACGACCTACATATTATTTTGTTGCTTATTTTTCGTCGCAAATTCGCGTTAGCCTGGAGGAGCCTTAACCGCGACTATATTAGCAGCCCAAGTAAAACGAATCTAGCCTTATCTTAATTAATCGTGCAGTCGAACGTAGGGTTGCCATAATCAAAAATATAATTTCCTGATATACCTAATGAAAATTCCGGATATTTCTTTAAAAATCCGTACAAAATATTTATGAAATAATTACTAAACGTTTTATTAAAAAGAGTCTACGTTCTACGGTTGTAACGGCCAAAAAAACTGTTCATACGGGATTTTAAATATACCTTGATAATTTAGAGGATTTTCCTGAAATTTATGCGCATGCCGGACAAAACGCTAAAATGTCCGGACTTTTCCTGACATCAGGTAATCCTAGTTGTTTTTATTTATTACATTTCTTTCTCTTCTTTACATTTTAATTTATTTTAATTGATGGAATAAAAAAGGGTATTATTTCTACACGTAATTACCTTTTTATTTCATTGCGGTTATCCTAAACTTATTTTCATAAAAAATATACGCCTTGTAGGCTTCAAGTAATTAAATTCAGACGATATCTACCTACTCCAACGTTAATTCAAACAACCGTTTCTCTCTGTGCAAATCTATTAACCAAATACGAGCTCTAACCTCTAAATTATCCACCTACCTGAACCCGAAAATTTTTGCTAACATGACTAAAACAAACCAAATTTAAATAATCGAAGAGAAACAGCCTCGTCTGCGGAACAAAACCGTTTACCCAAGCCTTTTCGGCTAAGTTTAAAGAGCCTTAATTATTATTACCAGGTCGAGTTCGTTTTCTTATTTCGCTTCGGTCCTTCATTGACTGGCCAGGCCGAGGTAGACGAGAATGAGTTGAAACGTTTTAAGGAATGGTATTGAAAAACGTTGTAGTGTGCTAAAACTAATTGTTTTATGCTGTCCAGGAAAAGTTATTTTACATCATTACTTTGAGTCCGGGAAATGGTACTTTACATCAATACTTTTTCTCAATTCTTTATTTAACCTCAATATTTTTCAGTGCTCAAAATTAAACACGTTTCAAATTCTTTTGCTGCGTTTGAGAATCCACATCGGATGCATTTTTTACATCTCGAGCGTTTTTTATCCACATCGGACACATCTGTCCCATTACATTTACGTATATTGAATCACGTGATCAAAGATTTTTTACATCTCAGATGCATCCGATGTGGATTCTCAAACGCGGCATTTGTAACTTGTTTTTTCTCTTTATAAATTTATTACTAGTCGGTGGCGACTAACCTACAAATTTATTTTTAAAATTCGTACTTAACTAAGATAATCCCATTGGAGTCTCATAGGCTTTAAAATGAGCATACAATTTTGGCGTATTTCATTATGCTCTGCTCTAACATTAGGTACTATATACATAGCTTGCTCAAAAAGTTTAATATTTTTGAGTCTTTTTCTTTAAATCTGCATTATCTAGAATCTGTATTGTCATGGGAGTTTTCCTTCATATATCCTTGCAAATTTCTTGATCTCTTCTTTGACGTTCGGCATCTTGAAATATTTGAAGGTAAACGTTTCTATAATATTATGGGGCATCTACAATACCTAAAAGAACTTTGTTTTGAAAGATATAAATTTTGTTGCACATCCCCAGATCTGGATTCCATAGAGCCAGACTGGGTTTAAAATATATTTATACAACAATAACTTATTGTCAAGGTTATGCCGACGACATAGTCATATTTGCTAGAGGCAAGTTTAGAAATATCCTGTGTAATATAGACCAACGAGGACTAGAACATATCAAAAGATGGTGCCGTGAAGTGGGATTTATTATAAACCCTACAAAAACAACACTAGTAGCCTTTTCAAGGAAAAGAAAACTTAACCTTAAAACCGTCAAATTAGATGAGATAGATATAGAATGGAAAAATGAAGTTAAATATCTAGGCCTAACCCTGGACAACAAACTTCTCTAGAACACACAACGGAAGGAAGTAGTAAATAAGGCCACAAAAGCCCTAATGGTATGCAGAAACATTGCGGGTAAACGATGGGGATGTAACCCAACCATACTGTGATGGATGTATACTGCAATAGTGAGACCAATTCATCACTTACGGGGCTATAGCCTGGAGTAACAGAACTAGTTTAGCTGCTACGAGAGCTAATATCTTGAAAGTACGAAGACTAGCCTGTGTCTGCATTACTGGTGCAATGAGAACCTGCCTTACGGCTGCAATGGATGTGATCTTCAACCTCACCCCTCTACATTTGATGATAGCAAATGTGGCAAAAAGGACGCGATATAGAATAATCAAGAACGGAGTAATCAGACGAAAGTCTACTTGCTTCAGGACTAAATATACCTGGAGCATGCCCCAGGATGAAATGCTACAGAAGTATAGTTTTATAAAGTATAGAGCCAAGAATCCATCGCGCTAGCAACCGAAAGACATGTTATTCAGTGGTATACGGACGGTTCCAAAACCATAGAAGAAACTGGAATAGGAGTTTATGGGCTGAGAACCAAACACTCCGAAAGCTTGAGAAAATACCCAAACATCTTCCAGGCCGAAATTCGCGCCATCGAGAAGTGAATCCAGTTTAACATCGAGAGAAACTATCATAGACAAGAGATTATTATCATGTCCGATAGTCAAGCAGCCATCAAAGCGCTGAGCTCTTACATAATCAGCTCAAAAATGGTCTGGAGATACCTAGAACAATTGAATGAGCTAGGCGAGAAAAATAGGGTTACTCTCACTTGGGCCACGGGACATAACGGGGTACAGGGTAACGAGATTGCAGATAGTTTTGCAAGGAAAGGGACTCAAACACCGTTTGTAGGACCTGAGCCGTTCTGCGGTATCAGCAGTAACATAATATTAGGAGAGATTAAAAAAGAATTGGGCAGTAGAATAACCGATAATTGGATCAATCTCTTGGGGCTGAGACAGGCTAAGATATTTTTGGGTGAATATAACTAGAAAAGATCTGAAGCCTGCATCTGCCTGAGCAAGAACAGGTTACGTATTGTAACAGGGATCCTTACCGAGCATTGCCGACTAAAAGGACACCTTAGTAAACTGAAAGTAGTAGAGGAGAGTGAGTGCAGATTCTGTGAGGAGGAGGACGAAACCTCAATTCACATTTT
This sequence comes from Psylliodes chrysocephalus, assembly GCA_927349885.1. Lineage (NCBI taxonomy): Eukaryota > Metazoa > Arthropoda > Insecta > Coleoptera > Chrysomelidae > Psylliodes > Psylliodes chrysocephalus. Next base: position 20,422,125 of record OV651820.1, read on the forward strand.
AACTAAATGTGTAGCACTCCAAAATACAAGGACACTATATCAAGCAGGATATCAAGTAGAAGAGAGATATTTATCTAACTTGAAGCCACTCCAAATCCTACACTTCCTTAAAAAAAGAGGATTGGAAGGGTCGTTATATGCATTGAGACATTTTCTTTGTGAATTAGCGACAGAAGGGGACACAATAGATATTTTAGGTCGCAGTGTATTAACACCCCATTCCCAACATACATGTCCGTTGATCTATAGTTTATTCGCTATCATGTTCCAATGCTTAGATAGTTGTATCGTCAGCATACGTACCAATCGCCATATGTTCGGTTTGTGGTACATCACAAGTGTACAACACTGGTCCTAGCACGCTACCTTATGGTACACCTGCGTTAATATCTTTAATTGTAGAAAATGCTTCCTCCTGTTTGGCATGGAATACTCGACCAGTAATATAATAGTTTGTTAATTAGTCCTTTATGCCAGACCTTGTTGAATGGCTAAGCTACATCCAAAAATATTGCTGAACATATTTGCTTTTCCTCGTAGGCTTTTTCAGTTATCTCTGTTTTGCCGTGAATTTGGTCAACTGTTGAATGCTTAATTTAAATATAACATTTTTTAAAACCCCCCTGGGTTGAAGCCAGCTGCGATCAACCTACGTATTCAAGATACAGTACAAGCTAAATGCATCTTCTACATATTTAACGACTCACGTACGATATGAATCCAAAGCGCACTTCAATATATACTCTATTACTTGCATCGCAACATTTCTGTTTTTCCTACTAATAGAGAGCAACATATTTTTAACGAAATTAACGTACTGGTGTAATGCTCCTCAGTTGAACAAGCTCCTCTACATACAAGAACTAACTAAGTGTTTGAATCGTCTGTCACGGTAAATCGTCGAACTCATCAACTCACTCCGCTTTTAAACTTCGAACAGTCAACGAATCGTTAGGCCATTTTATCGGATCCTGTCGCCTAAGAAGGCACATTAGTGTAATCAATCCAGCAATCCAACATTATTCAGGTTCTGTAAAGAAAACACGTCCTGCACTAGTGTGAAGGCCTGGCTAAATTGTGGTTTCTAACATTAGGCGAAGAAAAGCCATTCGCATGGAACTACATGTCACTGTCAAAGCTACTAGTCTAATAAAGAAGAACAAGCTAGATGACATCCTTTAAAGGAAACAGGGGTCACACAAGGACAAATAATGTCCAACTCCTTTCAAATCTATTCAAATCTATTCAAATCTAATCTTTCTTCAAAAGAGTTTTTCCACGGATATTTTTAGGTAAAAAAAAATAAAAATTTTTTTAAAATAAAAAGTAAATAAGTAAATAAAATTCCCCATTATCATCAATCACAAGGTTTCATGGATATAAGTAGTTTAAAGTAAAAATAAATAACTCTTCTAATCCCAAAAAATATTTAAGAAATAGGTACCAAATTGAAGCAACTAGCGACATCTGTAGTTCGATCCGTGTACTTATTAAACCATCCTTATACTTCGCGTGCTGAATAAAATAGGCCAAAATGCGATTTCTTGCATTAGGCACGTTGCCAGTAGGTCAAAAGTGTTTCCGGTTAGGGGATGTACTGATGAACTTGACAGAATGAACTACATTTTCTGATAGGAGTATAGTTTGGTTTGAGGTCGCCGTTTTTACTGTTGTTACACAATGCGTTTGCCCTTCGGTTGATTTTAATTGGCTTTGTTGAATAATATTAGTTTTTATTAGATACGGGGTTCTATGTATGGTAACTTTTCAACTATCGTTAGTTATGTCAGTATAATAATTTGGTTAACTTTGTTATTTTAAATAAATAATTATTAGTATTAATAAAAAAAGCTAAATACAATTACTATTTACAAATAAATAAAAATAGAAATACTCCAAAAAAGTCTATGGAATGTAGTCAAAAACATTTGTGTAAATGACAAAGAAAGAAAGATCCCAAAGAAATAATCACAAACAATGTAATCTGTAATACCCCCGCGAGCATTGCAGAAGCTTTTAATGAGTTTTTTTATTAATGTTGGTAAATCATATGCAAAACAACTTAAAAAGCCTGATACACAACCACCACAGAGAAAAAAAAATCAAAATTCATTATTTTTATTACCTGTGAATGAAAAAGAAATAATAACAATAATTAAATCACGAAAACTTAAAAAATCTCCAGGATATGATAATATAAAATTAGAAGTCCTTGGAAAAATCTCAGATATAATATCAAAACCTATAAGTTATATCATAAATAGAATTTTCATTACAAGTACAGTACCTCAAGAATTTAAAATAGCGGTTAAACAACTACAGACCAATCTCAGTCATAATACCTCTCGCTAAAATATTTGAAAACGCCTTAAAAACAGTGGTTAAATTTTTAGTAAATAATAAGGTAATTTCTTAAAAACAATTTAAAGAAGGTTTATCAATTAATGATGCCATAGGAGAACTTGTAGATAACATCTCAACGTTTTAAAAGAAAAGTAACCCAACTTTATCTGTATTCTTGGACCTTGCTAAGGCCTTCGATACTGTATGTCATACTCAGATGTTACAGGCCTTGGAGGATGCAGGAATACGTGGAGTACCCAATGAATTATTTCGAAACTATTTATCAGAACGCTAATAAGTAGTAAAAATTGATAATATCACAAGTTCAGAAAAAACTTTTAGTTACGGTTTACCTCAAGGAACTGTCCTGGGACCAATTTTATTTTCAATTTATATTAATGTAATGCTTACTTCGGTTTCTATTGGAAAAATTATCAGCTTTGCAGATGACACTGCTGTCCTATATACTGATAAAACATGAAACAATTTAAAAATTAAAGCCGAAAATGATTTAGAACAGATATTTGACAGGTTTTGTCATCTGTCACTGACTATAAATTATGAAAAAACATTTTTTTTGCCATTTTCTAATAATATAATATGCCTACCAGAATATAAAATAATAACAATACAAAACTCTCCACAAAATATTATTATAAACTCAAAAGAAAATTATAAATATCTAGGAGTGACCATAGATTCGCATTTAAAATGGGATATTCACGTGAATATACTAACTAAAACTAACTAAGACAGTTATTATACCGTTTTAAATACTTAAAAAATATTTTAGATTTACAATACTTAAAATTTTTATATTACGCTCTAATTGAATCAAGGTTAAGGTATGCCATAATGAGTTGGGGAGGTACAGCATATTGTCATCTTAAACAACTTGATGTACTACAATAAAAAATTTTAAAAATATTTTATAACAAGAAAATTAGTTACCCATCTAATAAATTATTTTTAGCAACCGGAATACTAGATATTTCTACATCAAATTATTCAATTTATTTACAAAAATAAAAAATTGTTTGAAAAAGTTAATCATGACTATCTCACACGGTACAAAGAAAATAATAATATAAAAATTAAGCCAGCACAAAAAATTATTAGCTTACGATGTCATACTCATCTGTCATGGAAAATTTATAATGATCTGCCTGAAGTTTATAAAATATATCTAGACAAAATAAACTCTGCAAATATGATGAAAAAATACATTCAAAAAATATCTAAAGAAATTTTTCTCTTCGCTGCCCCCCCCCCTCAACAATCTGTTGAATAATTCTATATTATCGTTGTTATTGTGTTCAAATCTGTTGTTTTTTCTTTTCCTTAATATATTTTTCTTTTTTAATGCATTTATTACAATAAATATTATTTAATGTACAATCTTAGAACAATTATTATTAATATTAAATTTATTTTTATGCGTCTTAAGTGTAATATACAAATGGGGGTCCATGTACAGCCTATGTTGGTTTCAATGGACCTAGATCGATCTTAATTTGTTTATTTATAATATATATGTTATAAAACTGTTTGATATGATATGATTGTCCAAAAAGCTAAATAAACACTATTATTAAATTATTATTAATGTTAATTAATTCTTAAAATTAAATAATTGTTTTCTTGCTTCTAGAATTTCACACAGTTATTTATTTTTACCCACTAGGTGTGCCAGAAGGTGAAGTTTTAGAGTTCGTAACCGATCGTTTCAAAGAGAAATACACACTCTGTATAAGGTACATAATGTTCATTCTACTTACTACAGGGACTTTTACTATTCCCGGAGTTGGAACGGGTTCAAGAATCAGACTTACAAAGATTCGCTGTAGATGTCGAGCGAATTCAGCGTAATGTAAACGGGATTATCGATTCTTTCAAACAGAACTAACAATAGATAGCGTTGAATGTACTGAATGAGTGAACTCAAACAGAATTAACGAATCTTTGTGCTTTATTCAGACATTTTTATTTCGATATTACATTGAGTGTACAAAGAATGGAAAATATAACAGTAAAATATTAGGCAGAAATGTTTATTATTTTTATCTTCCTTCCATTATTTTACCTATTTTTGTAAAATTTAAATCTATCTTAAACCTGCCTAGGTAGTAGCATAGTGACGTTACAGCGACGTCATTTATTGGTCATCCGTTAAGTCATTTTTCACCAAAAGTCAAAATGACGTCCAACTCACGTCATTATGTCACGACCCAGCGACGTCATTTTGTGATGTTACTATGACGTTAGTTGTGCCTATACCTAAAAAGAGGCTCTATGGGGCTTATAGGAAATAATATGACAGATTGATAATAATAAACAGTCTTTATTATAAAATAATTACATACAAAAAAATATTAAAACTAAACGTCAACTAAGCCGAACCCATCTATTGCGAAGCCACCATTATTTGATATTTGCAACAGAACTTGAAAGACATATTTTTTTGTCAAACGTTCCGGAAACTGGTCAACGTCAACTCGTGTACTGTCAAAATTCACCAATACAAAACAATTCTTGCTGACTCAATGAGATTTGATAATGAAAATGATTAAGTTATCCAAGAAAAAAACACAGATTCGTTGTTATATTATTAGTAAGAATTAATTTTCTGGAGGTAAGGAACAAAACATATCAGCGAATCCATAATGATAAATTGACTCACAGGTGGACTCACGAAATTGATATATAAGCTAGTTTGTGCTAAAAATATTTAAAAAAATAATTAGAAAGGAATAACTAGTCAAATTTTGTACAACTTGGGTACTACGAATAAAATCCCATACTTCCGTTTATTGAGAAGGTGAATTAAATAATAAAAATGACAATTATTCTGAGAGAAGTCAACAAATAATACCTTAAAAAGCTTATATCATCACTAAAGAACGTTATCCTTTTTTCTGTTTATTTAAAAAAAAGTAACTAGAATTTAAAAACGGGTATTTCGAACTGCCAAATATACACGTTGCGATATGGTTAGTTATTTAAAAAAAAATTAATTGCATTTATTTTTTACTTGTTTATTAAGTATAAACAAACAAAAGAAGCTTCTAGCAATCTTTGACGAATTATTCAGAACATACGATGTGATAAAGACGTCGCACTTCAATGGAAATCCCATTAGCACGACCATACATAAAATGCATGTCGGTTAATTCCATAGATATATAACCAAGACAGATAGGATTATTTACAAAATTTTTGAAGAATGAACGGTGGTGTCCGCAGTAGAAACTCAATAATCGGATTGAACATTGATGCCAAGTTTACGTGCTTTTAACTATAGATATATATAACCAATACAGATTACACAATTTCTGAAGTCAACGCGGATGATCCTCGACAGAAATGCAATATTTGGATAAAATTAAAATATTGATGCCAAGTTTGCGATGTTTTTAACTGTAGTAATGTTATTGCGTTCAGGGGCGGCTCGTGACCAAAATTTTGGGGGTTCACAGTAGCAGAATATAGATTCCGGTACAGATATAGGTAAAAAACTGTCAGTGTTTTAGAAAGGTATATTACAAACTTTCTAAAACACTGAAAGTTTTTTCATACATCTGTACTGATACCTATATTCTGTCACTGTGAACCACCCCACGAGCCGCCACTGATTGCGTTTGCTTGAATTACTGTTAGGTCTTTAAATTGTCCAAAAAAAAATAATGTCTGACAACAGCGGAAGTAGAGTAGACCGCAATTGTGGAGGGTCGTATATTGTTTCATTCATAAAAATTCCTTCGATACAGTACTAGTCCAGGAGCCAGTGAATTTTTTCGTACTTGTTTTCCCGGTCCGTGTATATTTAAATAATCTATTCCCGGTGAACTGTATATTTAAAATGGAACGCCAATCTATTAACAAAAGTAAGCTAGATTGAATTCGCGCATTACGTCACATCGATACAAGTGAGATTGTTTACAAAGTGCCTTTGCAGGCCTATTTTGCCCATTTCATGTATTTGTTTTTAAATCATGTTGAATTACTATTTTTGAAACTCAACAAGGAGAAAATCCAATTAACTCTTCCGTTGTGTATATATATAAGATAAATTAACTGAAGTTTTATTAGTAAAGTATTAATACTAAAATTTTAATGTAATTTACAGAAAATAGCTAGGTATGTATTTGTTTTTAAATAATTTGATAATTTATGATAAAAGGGAGTAAAATTGGAATGACCAGTAGCCAGTAGGTCAGTCAATACAAAGTATCATATATTTCTATTATAACATAACTAAAATACCTACATCTTTTAATCATAAGGACATAACTTAAAAACCATTTTAATATATGCTTTAGAATGAAGTAATAATACCTTAAAGAGACGAGGTCTTAAAGTAATAGCTGGTACAGCATGTTTTTTAAACGTTTGCTCATTGCTGCTAGAATGAAATCACTTACTATGAAATTTGCTCTAAAAACGGCATTTATAGCAGTCAGTGTTCAGTCTTAGGATCTCTTCCTAAAGCCCTCATCCAAGCTGCATACATATTAAAAAATAATTAAAAAAAAAACATATTATATACCTATATAGTTTTGGGTTCTGGGTGCCCTAAAAGAGGACACTTAGCCGACAATTTGGCTCAGATAGCTAAAACCCAAAAATCACACCCCGAACCAGGACGTATTGCTATCCTTTTAAGTAAAAAATAACTACAAATAACTTATCTGAAAACTGAAGGCGTCTAACTTTACACCAAAAAAACCATACACTTTTTCCCATTGTTGCAAGCACCCGATGACGATTAGGTAGATATCAACTAGAAGCATGTACTTAATGGTTATAAAGCTTATTTTAACACAAAAAGAATAAAGCACTAGTCGAAAAGCAGCAATCAAATATAAATTGACCACAATATTAAAATTCAAATTAAAAACTATATAAAAGACAAATACTCTAAAAGCGCAAAAAATCAGAACCAAATAAAATGAATAACCATAATAACCTAAAAATCACACTAAAATTGCAAAAAATATTACTGTAAAATAATGAGATTACATCAATAATGCATATGCGTCGGAGTATCGCAAATATCAAAAGTACAGTGTTTCCATGAAAATTTAGCTATGTTTTTAGCAGTATTATAGGACCATTTCTACCACGCGCATCCAACGATATTGGCGTTCCATAGTTCACTGTATTTTCCTCACACCTCTAGTATAAATTATTTGACATAACGAAACTAACAATCATTATAATTAATGTAGAGTAATAAGTGATTCGTGAATTCTAAATAAAACAATTATTATATAAAAGTGTAAAAGGAAATGTAATTTATTTCCCTATTTTCTTCTGTAATATCTTCAATTATTATGTTTAATTTCTATAAATAAATCAACTGGTTAGGTGAAACATTGTGATATAAGATTTTATTTATGTGTCCTATGCGTACACTTTAATATACAAAACACCTGGAACATTCTTTAAATAATTGTGGTCGTAGAAATAATTGTGTACATAACTCGTTTAAAAGTGTATTTTATGCACTTGCCAAATATATTATCCATACAGATTAATCAGACTATTTTTTACTTAACTTCAGTACATCTCTTACTACTAAAACTATTTTTATCAATGGAAAAAAAGGGCCGTGTTCTCGTATGTTTTGACGCATTTTCGGCCTCAGCCCATCGGATCCCCCCTCTAAATATATATGAATTTTGCTTAGAATTGTTAATCCTACAATTCTCTATTCGTGCTTGCTGACTGGGAAAATAAATACCGAAAATCGTCACTGTCTCCTGGACTATACAATAGATGATGATGAGAACTTCACAACAAATACACTTTTATGAATGGCTAGTTGGGGATGTGGTTAATTCTGCGTAGAGTAAACAAACGTAGCAATTAAAAATTGTGCACTGACAACAGTCAAATATTTAATGTTTATTTCACAAAATATCAGCCAACTATGATAAGAAAATGCAACTATTTGCAAATTAAAAAAAAGGAGGTAATGTTTTTTGTTTTTTTTGGTCCTTAAATATTATACACTATTTTTTAAATACCGTGTAAGGTTCCATTTAATTCCATCTCACAAATTGACATTTTTCTTGAGAACATCTTTTTTTCTTTAGTTTGACATTTTAATATTCATGTACACACTGATGTTTTAGTGGGCCTTAAAGAAATATCATGTTTCCTTTTAATGATTTCTTGCATCCGATTTTCTGGATACAGACCATCTTCGTTTCCCCTTCACGAAGTAACCTTGATAGCCTGCAGAAGCATCGATTACTCGTGAAGGCGTTTCGGTTACGATTATACATCAATCATTCCCTACAGGCAGTCCTCATAGTTCAGGATTTATTTAATCAGGTCTCACTTTCGTATCGCGAAGATTTTTAGATTTTCCAGTCTATTTTGAATGTTTAACATTATTTTATAGAATAGGGTAAAACTATTCCGACATAGTTTAGTGATGTATATGGTCACTAGATAGGGTATTTTTAAAATACATTTATAAAATAGCATCTCATAGAATGTTTAATTTTGAAAAAATATCATTAAATAAACTAATTAAATTTTGAATATATATGTTCGATTAGGTCTACGCCACTGAAGTTGTGATACACCGTTGAATTTGGAATAAAAAAACCTTTTCATATACGTGAGTTTTAATTTTCTTTATGGAAAATTATTTAAAAAAAAAAATTAAGAACTACTTTTAATACGTCTTTATTGAACAAAGCTAAAGAATGAAATATATTTTACATTTAATCCACACCTATTGTTTATCTCTAGGAAAATTTATAAAAGTATGATAATATAAAGTTATTTACAGGAAGTTATTTATTGTCTATATAGCTATTTTAGCAACACATGCCTCCTTAAGTTTCGAAAAGAATGGAATGACTTTTCGAATGGGCTTCCATCGGAATTTCTTCTCTTTTTCAATTTTCTTTTTTCTACATATCGGAATTTTGTTCTTGAATTTTAGTATAACTGCGACGATTAACCGGTAATTAAAAGTCCCAAAATTGCTCCAAATATAGGTGTAATCAATTTGGGTATTTAAGCTTTCTAGAATCGGTTTTAGTTTTCTAGATATTTCGTTGATTTCGTACAGACTATCAAAATCAATTTTGGTAATATTATATCTTTGATAATGTCCAGATGTGTGTATGCGATCTGTTTGAAATTTTGGCAAAATAAATGGTTTTCCTTGAGTAAGTTGAATATCGTTAATGTACTTCTATTCATTGGCCCATATTTCGCAGGTTTTCGGAATTTTGATTAAAATCGGGTTCACTACTTCTAGATATCGATTACTTTTACAATTTGATTTGAGCTGTCTTCTTCGTTTATATGTTCAATAAAAATTGGTTCATTATCAAATTCATGATTTTGACTTTGATTTAAATTGTTGCAATCATTATGGTATAAATCTGTATCATATTCAAATTTGGGGTTAGAATTACTATATTGGTTTGAATGTAAAATTTGGTTTTGGAAAAATTTATTATTGTAATTAAATGGTCTTCTTGTTTGTAAACTAGGATTTCGCGATGTTGTTGACATCGGCACTGGTTTTGGTAACTGATTTTCAGAAATCTAATTTGGTCGAAAGGCATTTTTTTGTGGGCCAATTACCTGGCGGTTTGTAAAGTATTTTTTATTTTGTGGGATGGATTCTACATTAATTGGCTGGCTAGGGAAGTTTTGCTGGTTTGTTGGACAATTTTGAAAACGCATATTTAATTGTTGATTATTTGGTACAAAATTTTGGAATCTATTTTGATTTTGATTGAAATTGTGATTTTGATTAAAATTTGTAATATTTTTTGAAAATTTTTATCTGTTATTATTAGAATAAAATCCATTTTGTTGAAAACTTCTATCAATTATGTTTTCGTACAAATTTTGGAAATTATTAAATTCTTTTACGTACGTTATATCCTCTAAAGAATCTGGTTTTTTAACCGACTTCAAAAAAGGAGAAGGTTCTCAATTCGTCGCAATATTTTTTTTTATGTATGTTCAGCGATAATTCTTTAACACGATAACCGATTTCAATGGTTCTTTTTCTGTTAGAAAGGGGGTACTTTAGGGGTGGTCCCATATAAATTTGGTCAAAATCTAATAATTGAGTCCATGAGAAAATCCTCACTCTTCATTTTTTATGTATGTTTAGCGATAATGCTTTACCAACTTGTCCGATTTATATGGTTCTTTTTTTGTTAGTAAGGAGGTACCTCATGGGCTGTCCCATAAAAATTTGGTTAAGATGTGGTAATGGCATCTGCACGTTTTTAAAGTCGGTTTTTTTACATTTTTAATTTCTAATACTTGTTAAGGTGCATGTTATTTTTTAGAGTTCCACTACAACCAGCTATAAAAGTATTTAGGGCTGTCTTATTATAATGGTTAATTTGACAAGTTTTATCTTTTTGATCAATGTAAAGACCATTGCTTATTATCTGTACTATGCTACTTTTAATTAATTGTAATCTACTGCCAAAATCAATAAGGTGTTCACCTTTAAGAGGTTTTCTCCTTGTTAGTTCTTGGACGAGACAATGAAGATCACGTCGATCTGCAAAGGCTTGTAACAAGGCATCTTTTAATTTTGGCCAAGTATCAATTTATAATCTATTGCCTACCATAATTCGGCACGACCTTCCAATTTTTTTTGGACACATTCAAATGCGGTATGTTTAATTCTACATCATTATAAATCTTATAAGAATCAATAAACTTCTCACATCTAGTAAGGTTTAATATTATTTAGTTTAGATTTGAAAAGGTCTCAATTGATTTGGGCCCGTTGTGGGGTAGAATTACTAGGTGTTGGCGTCATATTACTTATATTTGAATTTTTTTTACTAATTGAAATATTACTAAAAGCTCCGACTAAAGTATCAAAATCGTTCATCAAAAATTAAAAATATGCGTACATAAAAAATTAATATTCAACCTAAATTATCTTTCCGAAATCTATGAATGGGGGAAAGGCGAAAAAAGGCAAATTTGGCACTTACGTTTGCAGGAGAAACTGGCTTCCAAAATCCTCTTCTCCGATTCTTCGCTTATTCTGGGATATTCATTGAAGCGCTGATTAGTTGGTTTTCCACAGATGGGAATGGTTGGTTAGAATTCGCACTTAAAACGATAACACGTTAAAACCATGAAAGTCTGCACGATAGTGACTAAAAGCCCAAGTCTATCACTCGAAGAAAACGATTTTCCCGAATTTGCAGTGTTCACAGCTCGCACAAATCCTACTGACTGCGCCAGTTTTAATTTTCTTTATGGAAAATTATTTTTGAAAAAATATTAAAAACTTCTAAAGAATGAAATACATTTTAAATTTAATCCACATCTATTGTTAATTTCTAGGAAAAATTATAAAAGTATGATAAGATAAAGTTATTTGCAGGTAGTTATTTATTGTCTATATAGCTATTTTATCAACACATAACTCGTGTAAGTTTTTTCAATGCGGTGATGTCGCAGCTCCAGTAATGAGTTTACCCTATCTTAAGAATAAATTAAATTTTAATAATGTCGTGCGAGCCATTTTCTACCAATCCGGTCTTGATGTTTTCATTATGATATGATATGATATGATATGATATGATATGATATGATAGTGACGCATGGTTTTTTCGAGGTAAGAGTATCTAGGTTAGTCTACAGTATTTGATAGTTTAGTTTTATCAACATGAAACCTTAAAAAAATATGATATAGTAATAGTTTGTGGTATAAAAGCTGAACTAACTGACATAACGTACCTTTTCAACATTTTAGAAGGAAACCTACAATTAAAAAAGAGTTTTTTAGTGTTAAAATGTTTCCTAGTTTTTCTAAAATATTTTAATAATTATCTCCCAATCTGAATGCTTATTGTTAGATATTTCTTTGTTCACTTGCTTGTGCAATGCTTTTAGAAAGCATTTATGCTGCGTTCGATAATGGACCTTCTTCTTACTCCACAACTAACTTAAGTCCATGCCTATAATAAATATTGTTATGCTGTTGTTAGTACCGAAACAATTGGAATGAATCGACCTGATTTTTGGCTCTAATTTAACTAATAGACAGAACCGCCAATTTCCTCCTCCTTTGTAATAAAAACAAAGCTCATGTATATGCTGCCTCTAGTTATACAGGGTAGCTGTTAGAGATGGAACCAAACCTATAGTGCTTAAACGGTTCAACATACAAAACCTAAAATTTCAGAATTTCAACTAAATATATTTGGGCATATTTTAGTCCAAAAATTATGTTTTTTATAATTACAAAATTTTAAGCATGGCCACCATCTTGATTTTTTTAAATAGCAACATAGGTCATGTGATATACCGTTTGAAAGGATTTAACATCTTGATTACAAAAATGTATTACACATGGGGTCTAAACACAACAGAAAGGATATTATTAATAGGAAGCGTAGGAGGCTGTGCATTTGACACAAGACGTCAAATACACACATTTTTGTAATCAGGGTGTTAAACCCTTTCAAATGGTATATCACATTACCTATGTTGCTATTTAAAAAAATCAAGATGGCGGCCATGCTTAAAATTTTGTAATTATAAAAAAAATAATTTTTGGGCTAAAATATGCGCAAATTAATTTAGTTGAAATTCTGAAATTTTGGCTTTTGTATGTTGAACTGTTTAAGCACTATAGGTTTGGCTCCATCTTTAACAGCTACCCTGTATATGCTCGAAAGTTTTATTAGCATTTATAGAATCTAGACTTCTAGACTTATAGAATTTCGATGGTTTCGAAGATATATTTAAGTATAATAAAAAAAAGTCAAGTAAGAATAATCAGTTAGGATCCGAAGAACTGAATGCAATTTTTAAAATATGAAAAATCCCCAATTCCCCCTACGAAATTATGAAAATGACACCCTCATATCCCCAAAGTAAAAACCAAAGAAAAAATGAAGAATCAAACAATTAAAGAAAGAAAAATGAGTGAAAATCATATCAATTAATTCATTTTGGGAAATATGTGCCATTATTATCACTTAAATTTAGAACGACTTGAGCGAAACTAGAAAGAGTTTTAATAACTAATTTCTAATGTCACAAAAAGTGACAGATTTACTTTATTTTCATAGCCTAAATTAAAAGGTTTTAAAAATTGAAAAATACTGGGAATTATTAGTTTTTTTTTTAAATAAAAAGAAATCTGTAAAAGATAAATATCAACATATTTTTATATCATTAGAAAGGTAATTGAATTCTGCATGTAATGAAATGAAAAAAATACTTCAGCTGGTTTCACTGTATTTTCTAGTACAGTATGTTAATGCCAGTGAATGAACACATCTCTTTGTCAGATTATAAAAGATGTGAAATTCTTTTAATTTTTGGGGTATGCACTAATGTCAATACACTTGAAAAAGAGTATTTGCAATATCTATGTCTTGTTTGGTGTGAGTAGCTAGGCATTCTTAAAACATTTCACTCTCAACTATGATTTGTTTATTTTCACTATCACATTTAACACTGATTGAACTTTCTTTAGTTTGGATCTTCATTTTCTGTTCTCTCAATATTTGATTTTGAAGTTTATCGAACAGAATGGTCAAACCACTTAAAAACTGGCAGGAAGGCACAGCGATTTTTTTTTCAATATTTATTTTCACTTGAGATGAAACATCTGCAACACAAAAAAAAGGAAAGATAACATTCAATCGAAAAATACTACCTCTAGGCAAATAATCATCTTCTTTAAAATTCTGTGCATGGGAACAAACTTTCACATACTTTGATACTGGCTTCTCAATTTTCAACTTTTGGAACCATGGATTTGTTACATGAACAAGTTAAGAATTTCCACTTGAATTTATAAAAATTACCCCAAATTTACCAACTTTAGAAATCAGACTAAATGTAAGAGAAGGGTCCATTTTTTTAGGGCTGCATTGGGGCCCACATTTGTTGTTTGGTGAAGTTTTGAAAGATCAAATTAAAAACAACTTTCAGAAACAAACAAACGCAGAAAAAAATTATGTTGATTCTATTACCGGAAATATTGTACAAAAATATCAAATGAAACATATAATTAGTACTGTTAGTTCTCGTCATCTGGTTGCAAAGAAATATTCATATTACAAATAAATGAATTTTAAAAATGTACCTTAATAAACCCTCAATCTTCCACCCACGCACAATGGCCCACCCTGTATATAATTATACAAAAACAAATTTAGAATGAAGGATCTTAAAAATTTACAATAGTTATTCCCTTGTATTATCTATCGATTATTAATGGAGTTGTAAAATAGTAAAAAAATCGTGAACAAATATTCAGTAATTAAGTTAAGATCAATAGAAAAATGTCATTGTATTTTTCAGAATATTTTAGTTGGTCAGGCGAAATGGGAACAGGTGAATCAGGCATAAATTCATAAGTTATCTGTCGTCTTTTTTATCTCTTCAGATTATTGGCCTCCACCTACCCGGGTATCTGTAATTTTTTTTTACAATATACTGGTTTTAATAAATATCGTTCAATACACAAAATATTCACAATTAGTTGCAATCATATAGAGAGATCATACAAATTCTCCCAATTGTTAAAATTAAAAGACATTCTGTATATGAATTGAAAAATGGAATAACCGGAAATACTGTAATAATTTGAAATAAATAATACAGTTATTAAAAAAGGTTTCCAGTTTCGAGGATATAAATTGTTTTCGAATAACTCAAACGATTTCAATGGTCTCTACAATTAAAGAAGTCGAATACAATATCCACGTATTCGGCATGTCTGAAACCTAACAAAGCCAATGCCGTATTCATTTGGAATTTTTCAACAAAAGAAGGCACGGTTGTGCCAACATACAAATACGTTCTCATTTTAATAAATAATCCATTTTTCTTCGCGGAAACTTGAAATGTTCAGAGTCTGCATTTTAATATATTTTAGATAATATATGATCGAACAGTTGTATGTATATGGAATCGAGAACATATTTTTGCTTGTTATGAAATTGCGCATGAAAACGTTTCAAATTATAAATTTTTCAAGAAGCCAAATTAGACATTATTACCGGATATTGTAACGTTTATTATACTGTTCACACAGTGTGTCTATGAAGAGTATTGTAAATATATACTTACGTCTGTCCGTCCGATGTCACGTTTTTTTTTAGCACGATAAGTCAGAAACGAAAAAGCATCTTCAAAATTTCAGGAAAATCTAGCTCTATAAGGGGACACAGCCTATTGATTTAGAAAAAAATCTGAGTAAAAATGGGGGGTTAAGGGGGCTTGAAATATAGAAGAAAAAAAAAAACAAATTAAGAACGAAAAGCGATATCAACATGACATTTTTAGTAAAACTCCAGCTTTACTTAAAGGGACAAAGGAATATTGATTTTAAAAATAATCTGATTGAAAATTGGGGTAAAGGAGAGGACTGTTAAACTGTGAAGAGTATCATCTAGAATGCCAAGCAATATATACCTTCATTCTAGTTTATTTAAACAATTTTGTTATTATTTAATTTATTTTTTAACTTTATTTATTTATACTAAATACAACACTATCTTACTCTTACTGCATGGAAGTGAATGGTGACCATTTCCAGCATTTAATAAACTATTCACAGAAGAAAGTATTCTTTTTGTTCGTTATTAAGTAGACATTTTTTCCACATTGTCTCTTTTACTGTTTTAGCAGTTTTGGGGTCAGATAGTACTCGATGAGATCTTCAAAATGAGGTATTGTAACACCCTTCACCCCAATTTAAAAACAGGGGGTTGTGCTTTCTCCTGTTAGAGGGTTGAAGTTACATGGATGAAAAACCAAACAAGTTGTTCCTCCTTAAATTAAAAATCGACAGGTTCGAGCTTCTTTCCCGATTTTCGTTTTAAAGCCGGAAAATAGGGGTGTAAAGTTTTCGTTGGCCCACTCTGTATATAGAAATATATGTATGTGGTCTTTGCAAATATTACAGACTTTCGACTAAGAAGCGGTACCTTCCTCAGAACGTGCTACGACGGTCTATCGACTAAAATAGTTTTCTCTAGATTATTTATCGACGGGTCCAGTACATTCTAGAGTGATGATACACTTTCGACTGGTGGTGACCAGGAGGTTCTACCGAATATTCTAGGTAACGAAACCAAGGAAGGCCGCAAAAGGTCCAAATATGGCAGAGAGGGATTTAAGGGATGAGAGCAGGACCGGACTGGTCAAAAATGGTTCTAATATTAATAAGTTTTCAACCAATACACGAAAGAAAGATCATAAATATTATTATATATTCTAAACATCATCCAAATATCCTCTCAAAATATTGCTTAAAAACAAAAAGTAAAATAAAGTAATATGAGAAACAGCCAACTCATATACAATATGCGCAGCATATACGGGGTAGCGAAAAGGTATTTTCTCTGAAACGAATGAATGTATAATTTTGAAATTGTAGGGTCATGAATGGGACTGTATTACATTATTAATGTTTTTTTATCCTATACGTACAGGGCAGCGAACAAATCTAGCAACAAGGTATTTTAGGGTGTTGAATGGTACATAAATAATGTGATACTTTTTAGTATTCTTTAACAGAGGAAAAATAAGCTTTTCTTTGATATATCACTCGACCTAGGTTACTATTTATAAAATCGAGATTGCGGTGGTACGCTAATTGCTGACTATAACTAAAGTGTCACATATGACGTATGTAGTATGGTTGAACTCCTAAAAGTATGGGCTTATAATTTTTTATATGAAAATATTCCCTTTATCTTTATTCATCACAAATTATAGCATTTTCAATTTAGTAGGACGGACTATTGCCTCGCGAAATTGTGTTTTAAAATATCATTTTATTTGTCACTACTGCATTAATTAGGTACTTCGGGTATTATGTAATTTAAGATTCAAGATTGTTACCTGGATACCATCATCTTTTGGACCTGTACAAAAACTAGTAACTTGGACCCATACACGAACATAAATATTTACAATGTTGAAAAATTCAGCATATTTATTTACAATGTTTTACTCCAAATAGTAGGAGAGTCCATTATAAATTTTGGCCGTCATCTGACAACAAATGAAGTATGCTCCAAAGGCATGTACCTTCCCAAATGGCACCTGTGCCAATCACTATCCTGAGTAAAGGAGTTAAAATATGTTACTTTATATACAAAAAACACAACCTAATACATGGTAATTGTGTTTGCCCTAAAAATTACAATCCCAATTCATTGGGAACCAAGCTGTTATACATTTTAAACCTCGTGTGTCTGTAAAAGGGAGAAGGATGATATCGGATAAACCATTTACCACAGAGAATAATTAATAAATATAAACTCTTGTTAGACAACTCTTTTAAACCATAATCCTAGTAGTTTTTTGTCGTTTCTATGACAACCTGTAAAAGTCATTGTCAATACTCAGAATAGTGATTGGCACAGGTGCTGTTTTGTAAAGTACTGTGTATTTACATTATTAGGGCCGCCGAGAGCCAGGCCGGGCCCCAAGACAATTCCCTAGGTCGGGCCCCGTGCCAAAAAAAAGTTCCGCAAACAAAAACTTTTCCCTCTCTACTTGAATTGCTTTTCCTAAAAAAAAAAAGAAATCCCCAACCAAAAACTTCCCCTCTTGTCTTCTGTCGAATTTCTCATACAAAACAAAAAACCAATTGCCGGGCCCCCCATATACCGCTGCCGGGCCCCCATTTGGGTCCGGGCCCCGGGAATTAGTTCCGGCTACCCCCTCCTCTAGTCGGCCCTGTACATGCCTTTGTAGCGTATTTCATTTCGTAATTGAAGACCATAACTCCAAAAGTGTCTAAGCGCCAAAATCATGGCAAAAGTTATGAGTAAAATAAAAATTATATACATCATATAAGCACATATACATTCGCTATGTTTATCCCACTATAATAAATGGATTGCTTCAAAAATGCACTTAGAATCATTTGGATACCGTTAGTGTTGGTATATTGAACCTTCTTATGCAAACATATGTATTTTGAAAATTTTGGCACTTACGACTTTTTGAAGTTATGGTCTTCAATTAGATGACGGCAAAAATTTGAGTGGGATCTTGGGCTAAAAGGTTCAGGATTCGAATCACATACCGGGGGATATGTGGACAACGCTGGTTGGATGGACTATAACTACATTAATTTATATAGGCGTACAATTTGGCAGGTTGCTTTATATCGATTGCAAACCGCAAAATGGACAGTTTATTTA